>CM030359.1:160158008-162558008 GCA_017893485.1 Hemerocallis citrina
AGATCCGTGCCCGATTTGGATGGTTCCGATTTAACCCTATTTTTAGCCATATCACGAGCCCCCCCCCCACTCCCGAAGGCTGAGTTTAATCAGCCTTTGAGGAGTAGTTTTACTGTTTTAATGGCTTGCAGAGTTGTATCGGAGTCCAAATAAGGAGTGTCGAATCTTTGTATGAGGTATTATGGTGAATTTCGGAGCTAGTTGCGTGCTCAAGGTTGTTCTTGAGCTCTCCTGGACTTTTGGTGATTTTTTCAGATTTTTCTCTATTTTTCGGACCATTTATTTAATTTTGCGAAGCGGTGATTCATTGTTTGGGGGCCTTAATTAATTATTCTAAGCAATAATTATTTTTTCAGGGATCAAAAATATTTTCCCGAATTTATAATTATTTTTTAGAATTTTTAATTAATTTTTCTGAATTTTTAATCATTTTTCACAATTTTTAAATAATTAATTCGAATATAATAAATAAAAATTAATTTTTAATTCCGATTTATGACGTGGCACGATCTGGGCCTTCCATCAGCCAGTGGTGCGAAAATCTGGAGGATCGGACGATCAGAGTAGCTGGCGGCGTTTTTCTCCGCTTGCGGAGGTCGGTGCCCCGGTAGCTCTACCAGTCCTCCTCGGCAGCTCAGTAGCTCAGCGCATTGCGAGATGCCGAGCTACGTGGCAAGATCTGGAGCATCCATCATGGTGCGAATCACGAGGATGGGGGTTCAGATCACAAGAAAACACTATCTTGTCGTTTTGTGGGCGTGGAGTGCTCTGAACCGCTCATCATGTTCCAGCATGATCTTTAAAACGATCCAATAGTTGGGGTAGTTCGGCAGTCGTTTTTCTTCAAATGTGAGGGTCGGTGCATCGGTAGCTCGGTCATAGCGCTTCGGTGGCTCGGTAGCTCAGCCTCTGCTCCTTAGTAGCTCGGTGGCTCAACTAAGCTGTTCGGTAGCTCGGCTGCGCACTCCGGTGGCTCGGCAGCTCGGGACGAGCCGTTGCACCACGTGGCTCGATCTAGTGCATCCATCAAGGCGCGGATCTCGAGGCTGGAGGTTCAGATAACGAGAAAATGTTATCTTGTCGTTTTGTGGGCTTAACGGGATCTGAACTATCCATCATATTTCGGCACGAATTTTGAGACAATCTGACGGTGAAAGTGGCTCGGCGGCATTTTTTTCCAAATGTGGAGGTCGGTGCCCCGGTAGCTCGGTCATAGCGCTTCGGTGGCTCGGTAGCTCGGCCTCTGCTCCTTAGTAGCTCAGTGGCTCAGCTATGTTGTTTGGTAACTTGGCTGCGCACTCCAGTGGCTCGGCAGCTCGGCCTCTGCTTCTTAGTAGATCAGTGGCTCGGCTAAGCTGTTCGATAGCTCGGCTGAGCACTCCGGTGGCTCGGCAGCTCGGGACGAGCCGTTGCGCCACGTGGCTCGATCTGGTGCGTCCATCAAGACGCGGATCTAGAGGCTGGAGGTTCAGATCACAAGAAAACGTTATCTTGTCATTTTGCAGACATGACGGGATCTGAACCGTCCATTATATTTCGGCACGAATTTTGAGACAATCTGACGGTGAAAGTGGCTCGGCGGCATTTTTCTCCAAATGTGGAGGTCGGTGCCCCGGTAGCTCGGCAGAGTGCTTCGGTGGCTCGGCAAGTTAGGGGTTGTCGTACTGCCATGTCGAGTAAACCGTCACGACCTTCCTCTAAATCGTTGCAGCTCTCTTCATTCTGTCGTTCCGTCTCCCCTAATGGGCCCCCAAACGTTGCAAAAGTCCAACCGTTGCCTTACTGGCTATAAGTTCTCAACCCCCTCACCCCTTAGCTCATTCTTTCACTTTTCACTCTCAAAATTTACTTTCGCTTTCGAGTCGCTCTGCTAGCGGAGGTTTGAGCTCAAGGGCGATTGTGTTAGCTGTCGCAAAGGCCAGGCGATTTTCGGCAAACTTTCTCCGACCATAAACGCCAAATCAAGGTCAGTTCGCTTAACCTTAGATATTTATTTTTCGAGATGTCACGGGTATCCTCGGGTAGTGAGGCATCCTCCTCGGGAGGTCGGAGTGCCGAGGAGGGGAGAGAAGTGGTGAGCCGAAGGAGGGGGAAGGAGATAGTAGGGTCGTCTGTGGTCGAGGAAGAGGGGAAGGGTGTGGTTCGGTCCTCGGTCGTCGAGGCAGTGGTGGAGACTATGAAACAAGCGGGCGAGCTGGGTCGGATGCCGACCATGTTGTCCGGTCACGGGGGAATAAGGTAGTACAGCGGCGAGCTGCTGACCAAGGCTGTCTATGGTCGTTCGGAAACCTACTACGGACTCAGAAGGGTTTCGCCATTCCTTCGGTGTACACCTTGATTCTCCCCATCCCGGGGGTGCGAGCGAACACCGCCTTTACGCCGGACCTTTGCGTCTTCGCCTATGACGCGTTGAACGCCGGCCTGCGTTTTCCCCTTCACCCCTTCGTCACTGTGGTTCTCCGGTGGTACGGGCTATGTCCTATCCAGTTCATGCCGAATACGTGGCGCCATGTGCTCGGGTTTCTGCTTCAGTGCCGGACGGCGAAGGTGGAGCCAGCTCGTCATCCTCTGGAGTTTGTACCGGATCAACAGAATGAGTAAGCTCAAGCCGCGCTATTATCTGTTGCCTCAGAAAGGCGTCAAGCTAATCGAAAACCCCGACTCGATAAAGTCGTGGAAAGGAAAATTCTTTCTGATCAAGGGCCCCTCGGCGTGGGACTTCCCGAACCAATGGAAGGAGGAGGTGCCGAAGTATACAAAGGCCGAGCCGGTGTTGACCCCGGCCGAGGCAGAGGTGGCGGCGAAGTTGATCGGTCTCCCGATGTTGAGTTGAGGAGAAATGACCGAGGAGGTGCTGCACGGGTCGGGACTTAGTCCGATCGACCCGAGTACGCTTCTGACATCTCTCTTTATGCTTTACTTTTTTTTAATGCCTTGTATTACTATTTTTTCTAACTTGTCTCTTCCTCTCACTTCGACAGAGGCTCCGAACATGGACTTCAAGGCAATGATGGTCGAGCGAAACAAGGCCGCAGATGCCAAGAAGAGGAAGAAGACGAGCGTGGGTCCCTCGTCTGGTCGACCCACTAAGGCTCCTTCGCCTGTGGTCGGAACAGTCGACCTCACTTCTCCTCGACAACCGACCCCGGCTGCCATTGTTCCTCAGTCGACCCTGTCCGAGGGCTTCTCTGTCTCGGTGGCACTGGCGCTCGAGGCCCCTCCCCTGACCGAGCATGCCGAGGTTATACTGACCGAGGCTCACAAGAAGCTTGTAGTACCCCGTATTTTTAAATATTATTTTTAAAGGTTTATAAATGAATTAAAATGAATTTTTGGAGAATTGATAAATATTTTCTGAAGATTTATCTTTTTACATGTGCAAAATACATGCAAATATTTTCTTGAGAAGTTCAAAAGCCAAAATTTCTTCATGGAAAATCATCATTTATTATTTGGGATTTATTTGTAATTTTCCTGGAATTTTTCTGGAATTTTTCTTATATTTATTGGAACGATTTGCAAATATTATGAAAAAGAAGGATCTTTTTGCAAAATTGTCAATTTGAGGGGTGAAAGTGCAAAATTATTTTCTGGACTTTTCAAACAATGCCGGCTGGAAATAAGGTGTCTATTTTACTTTTAAATCTCAAGTTAATTGGTTTTATCAAGTTTCCAAGTATAGGGAACCATTTATGTAAAGTTATATTTTAAAGGGGTTATCTTGCAAATGTGTTTAAAAACCCTAAATCTTCTATTCCGGCTATTTAAAAGAAGTGGAGTGCAGCCGTCTTTCGCTGCACAACACAAAGGTTTTATTGTTTCTTGGAGAATTAAGGAGGGGATCTTGGATTTCGCAAAAGTAGGACTTTGCTTGTTCCCCATTAATTCGGTTGGACTTCTTCATTCGAGGTGAGTGACTTGTTTGTTTTCTTTTGTTTTGTGTATATTGTATGCGAGTGATATAAATATTTTGATTGATCTTGGATGCTGAATTTCATCTACTAGAAAGCATGTTTAGGGTTTGAGTATGATTATGTACTTGATGAATTGGATGGATGGATGAAAAATTGGATCTTGTGAAACCCTAGTTGTTTGTGAATGAGATTGTATGTGGGTAGGCTATTTCTTTTGGATTAATGTTAGATTGATTGAATATAGTAGATTTTATGCATGAACCTAATAAAAAATGAGACTTTTATTACTTTTGAGTATTGGTTGAATGAAACTTGATATGGTGATGTTATAAATGAATTATGGATGTGAGTTATAATGGTAATTCAGTTTTGAGAAATTTGAATGGAAAAGTATGAATCAATAGATCATGTCAGGGAAATCGAAATTGGGAATTTAGTTGAGTTTAAGGAATATATCCAAATTGGAGATTTTTCTTTTGAGATTTTGGTATTGATATGGTTTGAATCTGAATATGAAGCTATTTCAATGAACAATTAATTTTTAAGAAACTCTATTTTGATTATATGCACAATTTATGTTTTATTTGAAGGAGATTAACAAATCGCTATTTTTATAAATTCAAGTAGTTTGATTTGGTTTTCATGGACTATTATATGTCGTACAAGTTGTATTTGATTATAAGAAATATGCTTTTTGTAGAAATCGTTTTCATAAAGTAAAACTACGTATCGGTTGAAATGTGCACAACCAAAAGTCCGCAGTCTGGGGGTCGACAGTCGACCGGTATGACTTTACAGTCGACCGACGTGACCTGGCTACTGTGTTCTCTAGTTTTCATAAAATTTCGTTCTGGTTAGTCGACTGATGACTTTTACAGTCGACTGATATTACTTAGAATTATTTTCTCAAGTTACTGTTTTCTTTTGTTCTGGACAGTCGACCTATGACTCTTTTCCAGTCTAAAGTATAAAAAAATAATGCCTGTTAGAGCAAGTCACAGACAACAAGTAGTGGGACACAAAGAATAAAAAAAGCATGGTATATCAAGAATAAGGACTAGATCAAAGTCAAAGAACAAAAACAACGGTTGGTGATAAAGTCAAAAGTCTATATTTAAGTATGCAATAATCAATAGTTACAATTAATGATCAATGTCGATGACAATATTTGGGATCAAGCATGCAATGTCAATCTAGGGTTACTATTCATTTTATTAACTTATCTAATGCACATAATACTGTGTCCCATATCACAAGTTTGGTGCATGCAACCAGTGATCGCTTTAGACTGTGATGGTGAACACTACAGATCATGTACTCGGCACAATAAACAAGAATTAACATTCAGTAAACATGTATTCATGGCCAACAATCCGTAACAGTAATCAATCAAGCAATAAGGGATCCCTACTGTTACCGCTGATTCTGGTGTGGGGGTAAACAGATGAGATTTGTGAGTTCGCGGAAAAACCTGAACAGCGGATCCAAGCCTTCTGATTCCTGCCGCTACCTGCAAGGAAGTACGATACACCGGGGTTGATTCCGACGACGCACCCTCCGATGCTCTTGTCAGTAACCAGTGGTGATTAAGAAAGAGCTCAAGGTGGAAAAAGAGTGATTACCTGATCACAGTGGTAGGTGGGAGGTATTTATAGTCGCCATGGGAGTGATTAGGGACCTGATTTCCTGTGTAACTGTCAGGAGTAAAATCCTCCCAATCTGTTTAGGAAACTGACCCCTGATCCTCGGAGAGAGCAAATCAGGCCCGTTGATTCGGTCAAATCAGTGACCCTGATTTTCCTTTTGCTGGTTTGGGTTTGTCTTGAGTCGGGACCCGTACCTAGTTGGAGTGGATCCGTTTGTGGGTTATTGGATCTGTGAGAAGGAGACCCAGTACCCGTTTCGGACCCATCTGCATGTGAAATTACCGTTTTACCCCTGAGCTTCAAGATTCGTGTCCAATCTGGACGGTTCCGATTTAACCCCATTTTTAGCCATATCACGAGCCCCCCACTCCTAAAGACTGAGTGTGATCAGCCTTTGAGGAGTAGTTTGACTGTTTCAGTGGCTAGTAGAGTTGTACCGGAGTCTGAATGGAGAATTTTGAATCTCGAAGGGGGTAGTGAGGTAATTTTTTGAAGCCATATGCTGTTCTGTAGCCTTGTTGAGTATTTGACGGTTTTTATCTATTTTTTCGGACAATTTATTTAATTTTGCGATGTGTTAACTAATCGTTCGGGGGCCTTAACAGTGCATTCTAGGCAATAATTGTTTGTTCAGGGGCTCAAAAATACCCCTCGAATTTTTAATTATTTTCTAGAATTTTTAGTTAATTTTCCCGATTTTTTAGCAATTTTTCGCAATTTTTAAGTAAATAATACGATTTAAATAATTAAAAATTAATTTTTAAATACTGTTTTATGGCGTGGCCTGATCTGGACCGTTGATCTTGGGCGAGCGCGAATTTCTGAGAGATCTGACGGTTGAAATCGCTCGGCATCCATTTTCTCACTTTTGACGCTCGGATGGGGACTTGCTCGGTTGGCCGACCGGAGGTCTGAGGGTTCGGCCGTCCGAGCGACGTGGCGCAATCTGAGCCGTCGGATGGTGGCGCGAATCTTGAGACGGGCGCGTTTCCCAAGAGAACGCTATCTTGTCGTTTAGCGCACGTGGCAAGATCTGGACCGTTCATCATCAGGAGCACGAATTTCTGGAAGATCCAACGGTCGTGATCATTCGGCTGCTTTTTTCTCCATTTTGACACTCGGATGGGGACTTGCTCGGTTGGCCGACCGGAGGTGTAAGGGTTCGGCCGTCCGAGCGACGTTCTGGGCCGTCGGATGGACGCTTGCTCGGTTGGCCGACCGGGGACCTGAGGGTTCGGTTTGGTCGAGCGAAGCTTTGGGCCACCGGATGGACGCTCGCTCGGTTGGCCGACCGGGGACCTGAGGGTTCGGTTTGGTCGAGCGAAGCTTTGGGCCACCGGATGGACGCTTGCTCGATTGGCCGACCGGGGACCAGAGGGTTTGGTTGTCCGGGCGACGTGGCGCAATCTGAGCCATCGGATGGCGGCGCGAATCTCGAGATGGGCTCCATTCCCATGAAAATGCTATCTTGTCGTTTAGCGTCGCTGGCAAGATCTGGGCCGTCTGATCGAGATCTTACACGAAAATGGAGGAGAAAGTGAGTTTTCTCCGTTTTGACGCTCGGATGGGCACTTGCTCGGTTGGCCGACCGGATGTCTAAGGGTTCGGCAATCCGAGCGTGGTAGTGCGATCCGGGCCGTTGAATGGCGGAACGAATCTCGAGACGGTTCAGTTCCCAAGAGCATTAATGGCGTCCCAGGATTTGTGCGGCGTTCCAACTTCCCGGGGTCATTAAGGATGGCGCCCTTCAATTAATGCGCGGCGTTTCAACTCCCGAGGGTCATAATGGCTGGTTCTTGGAGGGGAGGCTATAAATACCCCACTCCCCTTGTAGTTTCAGTCACAACAATGTTGAGTTTTAGCCCTCGAAGGTGTCTGCCTTGGGTGGTTGCTCTTCGGCCATGGTCTCCTCCTGACTCTGACGGCCCCGAAGCGGATGTCAGGGTCGGGGGAGATCAAAGCAGAAGGGGTGACGACCGGAGTCAAGGCGGATGCCTGTCCTCTTTTGAAAAATCCTAACCCTGAGGTCGTCGATCGGGTGGTCACTCTTCCGCCGTGATCTTCTCCCGATTCTGACGGTCCCGATGCGGATGTCAGGGTCGGAGGAGATCAGGGTAGAAGGGGTGATGACCGGAGTCCGGACTCGGGGTACAAGGAGCCTCGGAAGGATGGGTGGTCATCCTTCCGTCGTTGTCTTCTCCTGATTCTGACGGCCCCGTCGTGGGTGTCAGGGTCAGGGGAGACAAGGGCGGAAGAGTTGACGATCGGATTCCGGACCCGGGGGACAAGGTGCTTCGGAAGGATGGGTGGTCATCCTTCCGCCATGATCTTCTCCCGATTCTGACGGTCCCGATGCGGATGTCAGGGTCGGAGGAGATCAGGGCAGAAGGGGTGACGACCGAAGTTCGGAACCGAGGGACAAGCTGCTTCGGAATGATTGGTCTCTTCCGATCTCTGTCTTCCTTCCGGGCTGACGGCTTCTGATGGTAGTCAGCCCGAAGGAGTTAGAGATGGGAGGTGTGCCGATCTATTTTTTGACCGGGTCCCGCGAGTTGGTGGTTTCTCTCTAACCCCTGAACGATTCGTGGCTTCGGCTCCGAGGTCATAGGCTTCGATTTGCTCACGGGTGAGAGGGACGCCAACCGAGAACTGGGGCCCGGGGGGCTCGCCGAGGGCGGTGCCTTAAAACTTTTAATCCAAACTTTCTCAGGTTTCTTCAGACAGAGGTGGAGCGTCTGGGTCCGAAGTGCTTCGTCCGGGTGAGGTGGCGCAATCTGAGCCGTTGAATGGTGGCACGAATCTCAAGACGGGCCCAGTTCCCAAGAAAACGCTATCTTGTCGTTTAGCGTCACTGGCAAGATCTGGGCCGTCTGTTCGAGATCTTACACGAAAGTTGAGGAGAAAGTGAATTTTCTCCATTTTGACGCTCGGATGGACACTTGCTCGGTTAGCCGTGTAACGCCCCGCCCTAATACTCAGACAATTTTTAATATTTTTAGAAGACAAATTAGATACTATGTAGTACAACTGCCCACCACAGGCTGCCTCTCAAAAGGTGGTTAACCAATTAGGTGACTCTTGATCATTGGCTAATTATATTTATACTCAAATTATCATATCAAACTTCCCATGTGGGACTAAATTTCTCAAATCCTTCTCAAATCCGTCTCAAATATGCAGTACCAGTCGACTGTACGATCGACCAGTCGACTGTTCGCTACCAAACTGGGGTATCACATACACCCCCCCTTAGAAATCAGCGTCCTCGCTGAGTACAGGGCACACATCTAGTGTAGGATCCGCCCTTTCTAGCCGATGTAGTATAGTCCTAGATCCCGGAGATCAATCACTCTCAACACCGCAGATCGGATACCCGGCTATCAATCACTACCCGTGACTCTCAACACCGCAGAGTATACCCGACCCCGGAGATCAATGACTCTCAGCACCGCAGATCATACTGACCTCTACTACACCCGGTGTCGAAAGTCGGCTCTGATACCATTTGTAACGCCCCGCCCTAATACTCAGACAATTTTTAATATTTTTAGAAGACAAATTAGATACTATGTAGTACAACTGCCCACCACAGGCTGCCTCTCAAAAGGTGGTTAACCAATTAGGTGACTCTTGATCATTGGCTAATTATATTTATACTCAAATTATCATATCAAACTTCCCATGTGGGACTAAATTTCTCAAATCCTTCTCAAATCCGTCTCAAATATGCAGTACCAGTCGACTGTACGATCGACCAGTCGACTGTTCGCTACCAAACTGGGGTATCACAAGCCGGCCGCACCCTTCGCTGCTGGGTTCGGATTGCACGTTGTTCGGATTTAGATCCTGTTGTGCCGAGCTACTTGACTTGGTGAAAAGACAAAGTCGTTTTGGGCCTTCGCGACGTTTCGAGGGCAGCCCAAAAGTCGCACCCTTACGTTAGGAAGCCCAAGAGACTTCTCTTTTTACTATAAATCTTCACTCCCCCACCCCAAATCTCATTCTTCACTTTTACTTTCTCTCTCAAGTTTTTACTTTTCACCTTCGAAGTTTTTAGCTTCTGGGTGGTGCTACTAGCTGTCGCGGCAAGGCGTTTCCTTACTCTGGCGAAGTTTTCCGACCGTAGCAGTCACTTCAAGGTCAGTCTCTCTCCTTTCTTTTTAGAAAAATGGTTAAGATTACTTCTTCGGATGAGACCCCCGCCTCGGACCAAGTCGTCGGCCGAGCGGGTAAAGGAAAAGAGGTGATAGAGCCGACCGAGCAGACCGTTGTTCAGCCAAGCAAGAGCGGCGAAGTAGCCGAGCCGCTCCAGGACGTTGTAGCGAAGTCCCAGAAGGGCAAAGGAGTGGTCACGATAATCGAGCAGCCGAAGACAGCAGGGGAGTTCGGTCGGCAGCCTATTGTTCTATCGAGTGTGGGGGCTGTCCGGAGCTACTCTGAAGAGATGCTGAAGAAGGTTACCCAGGGCACTGCCAAGTCGGTGGAGGAGAATGAGCCGAGAGAGTTGTCCGAGGTGGACCACACCATTTCGTCTCTCACAGAGGCTGATCTGCATCGGATCCGAACCGGATTCCAGATCCCAGTCGAGTACGGGTTACTTCTCCCCGAACCAGGGTTTCCGAGCCTGCACATCGTCTTCGGCCGATGCGTGCGTATTTCCCCTCGACTCCTTGGCCGCCGGGCTCCGTTTTCCGCTCCATCCATTCATTGTGGAGGTTCTTATTTGGTACGGTCTGTCTCCTGCCCAGCTGATGCCGAACACTTGGCGGCACGTCTTGGCGTTTGTTCTCCGGTGTCAAGAGATCGGTGCCGAGCCGAGCATGTTTCTCCTTCGGAGCCTCTACCGCCCTTGCCAGCCGAACAGGAACGAGCAGAGGTTCTACCTTTCACCGCGGACAGGCGTGAAGTTGATCGAGAACCCGGATTCGATCAAGCATTGGAAGGAGAAGTACTTCATTGTCCGAGCTCCCGAACCCTGGGCAATTTCGATAGCTTGGTCGAGGGATGGCCTACCCAAGCGAGCGAAGAAGGAGCCGGTACTGAGTGACGAGGAGGCGGAAGTCCTCAAGAAGCTCCTCGCTTTGCCGACGCTAAGTTGGAAAGATATTACCGAGGAAGCTTTGTTTCGGGGGGGTCCCAGTCCGATCGACCCTAGTACGCTTCTGGTATTTTTATTCTTTGCATGAATTTCTTGAAAAATTTGTCTAAGTTTTTTCATTCGGCTTGTGCAGAGTCTTCTAGGATGGACTATAGGGCGTTGATGGTGAAGGCCAAGGCGAGGGAGCAGGAGACGAGAAAAAAGAGACCCTCGACTGGGCCTCAGGGGGGCCGAGCGCCAAAGATACCTTCGGTCCTGAAGACCGCTGACCTGCAGAAGGTCATCGTCCCGGAGGCCGATCCCGAGCAGGAGAAGGTCACGACCTCCGATCCTCCAGTTTCTGATGCACCGACACCAACGGCGAAGGGGGATGCTCCCAGCTCGTCGAGCGGCGCGTTCGGCGTGAACGAGGTGCTATCCCTCCAAGTTCCGCCCCTCACTGCTGATGCGGAGAAGATCTTGACCGAGGGGCACAAGCAGATCTTCGTCCCCGACGGGCAAGTGATGAAAGTCGACGGTTTTTTGGGCAACGGCAACATTTGCATGCAAGCGGTGAAGCACCTGCCGACCCCAAAGGACCGAGCGGCCCTTAAGTCCGAGCAAGTTGGGGACACCACAATGCAGATTGCTCGGAACACAATGTCGGTGAATGGACCGAACACTTTCTTGTCGAAGCATTTTTCTGAAATTTCCTAAGTTTCTGGGTTCAGACTCTAACGGTTTGTTCTCTTTTCAGACCCTCTGCCACTTCAACTTCATGCTCGAGGAGTTCGCGAGCAAGGAGCAGGAGCTGACGGCGCAGTATGACCGGGAGAGGTCGGAGCGCGCGAAAGCGGTGAAGAAGCTCGATGCTGAGCTACTCCTCTCAGCCAAGCGTGGAGCCGAAGTGGCGGGGTTGGAGGCGTAGCTGGCCTACGCCGTTCAGCGGTCGAAGGACACGGCAGCCAAGCTCGAGGCCTCAGAGAAGGAGAATGCCGAGCTGAAGGAGGGGTTGGCCAATGCTCGGTCGGAGGCGGAGAGGGCTCGGAAGAGGGCCGAGAAGATCATGGCCAGGCACCGGTCTAAGGTGGCAAAGGCAAAGAAGGCCGTCCAGGACGAGGCCAAGCATCACATGTTCAAGAACATGGAGGACGCGTACGGCCGTGCCCTGCTTCATGTCGCCGCTCGGAATCCGGGTTTCGACACGTCCTCCTACCGCTTCTACGACCCCGTGGAGGGGGAGGAGGAGCTTCCCCAGGGGATGCTCAGCCCCGAGGGACAGACTGACGGTGTCGAAGGCCCGGGTGAGACTGAGGCCGAGGATGAGGAGGAGGACGACTCTGAGGAGGAGAGCGAGAGCGAGGACGAGGACGAGATCGAGGGCGAGGACAAGGCCGAGGGGTCGACAGACCCGAACGACAAAAAGGTTGACCCCTGACTCAGTTGCCTCTTTTAGTCTTTTGTTATTTTTTTTTTGTAAGCCTAACTGCGGACTGGACACCGCTCTTGTAAAGCTTTTTTGAGTTTTGAATGAAAACACTTTGTTTGGCCAAAATTTATCCAAGTGTTAGTCTCCGGATTTTGTGTTTGATTAGGCATAAAATTCTCCAAGTGTTGAGCCTCGGATTTATCTCTGCTTTTCAGGTTAAGTTTGGTCCGATCACGGAGGTTGCATACCTTCGTAAGGAGCTGGCTAAAACGAAGGGAGAGCTCTCCAATAGCCGAGAGAGGCGGTTTTACATGTTCTTGAAGCTGGAGGAGACAAAGGCAGCTGTGAGGGGGTATTGTCGCGAGTTCAAGCAACTGCGGAATCAACTCCAAGCTCCTTGTCCCGAAGGTGAGACCGGGCGTCTTCGTAGGGAGCTCTCCCTCGCCGAGCAAAAGAATGACGAGCTTTTGGCCGAGATCCGACACTTGGAGTTAGCGGAGAAAGAACGCTCGGCGGAGGAAGAGAAGCTAACTTCCGAGCTGGAGAAGGTGTCATCCGAGCGCCAAAAACTGTTAGCCGAGGTCGACAAGCTTAGGAGGATTACGATAGACAGGGGGATCGAGGTCACCCATTATCGATGACTCGCGACCGATAGCGCCAATGTCTCGGGCTCGTCAAGACCTCCTCGTTTGAAGATGTCGGCGAAGGATGACGCTCTAAGGGATAGGATTATCGAGTTGGAGGAAGAGGTCGCGTCGCTCAAACCTCTGCCAGAGAGGGCCAACGTTCGGAGTACGTCGTGTACTCGCGAAGAGAGCGAGAGAGGGATTACCTTCTACGAACTTGCGACTTGTTTGCCTGCGGCTAGGCGGAGTCCTGCTGACACTCAGAGTAGCGTGGCCGTCTCGTCTAGCGGTGCCTCGGTCGGCGCCATAGTTGGGGTCAGTGGCGAAGGGGGATCTCGCTTCGCTGGTTTGGAATCGAGCTCGGAGGTCAGGCCTCGCCGTCCCCGCGTTTCCTTGAACCGAAGCGTACCCCTTCCGAAGAGGCACTAAACATGTTGTCTTATGTTTCTTCTGGCTGTTGTAAAACTCTGTTGTAGGGTCGGTCTTGTTGTATGTAGAGTTACTATATCTGAATACAAATCTGAAAGTTTGCTTGGAAAATTCTTGAAGTGTTGGACTTCGGCAACGTTTTGAAATTTTGTTGTTCGTCTCTTCCTCTTTTCAGCTCGTGGCGGTAGCTCGAGACGCTGACCCCAATTGCTCGGATGATCACGCTCGAGCCGAGGCTGGCTCGGAGGAGACGGAGATGCGCTCGGCCAAATGCCGAGAGCGGCTTTATGAAGTCGAGCTGGGACTGCGTCGAGCCGAGAGCGAGCAGGGCCACCTTCAGCTTATCCTGGGTCAGCGGGACGCCGAGATCCAGCGTATGGAGAGCAGGATCGCCGACATGGCCCCTACAGGAGAGGACGGAGACTCGCCGACCGCCTTCAGCAACGCCCTTCGGATCCAGTGCGTTCGACACAATCTGACGAAGATAGTAGCCGAAAGGGATGATCTGCTCTCTAAGATCCGTCACTTGCAGATAGTAGAGGCGGGGCTTCGGACGGAGGAAGAGGAACTGGCGGCCGAAGTAGCTAGACTGACGACCGAACGAGACGTTTGATGATTTTTCTTTTAAAGACCAAGTGTAGTGGGTCGGCATTGTAACCATTGTTCTTTAAGGCTTTGTGGCCTCGTTGTATGGAAGAGTTGTTTTGTACTGTGTCCCAATTATTAATAATATTTCTTTCACGAACTAGCACGTCCTTTGTAGTTCTGCGTAGTTGTTTTGGTTCTGACTGTGTTTGTCGCGCCGAGGTCTCCGACCCGGCCCCTCTCTTGTTTGCAGTTCAGCGCTTTAGCGCGACCTGAAACGTTAGATGATGGCACGAATCTCGAGATGGGCTCAGTTCCCAAGAAAATGCTATGTTGTCGTTTAGCATCGTTGGCAAAATCTGGGCCGTCTGATCGAGATCTCACACGAGGGTTGAGGAGAAAGTGAGTTTTCTCCGTTTTGACGCTCGGATGGGCACTTGCTCGATCAGCCGACCAGAGGCCTAAGGGTTCGAGCGACGTGGTGCGCTCCGAGCATACTTCTCGCTCGTCCGTGGTTCGGCGACAAGAGTGTTTGGCTGGAGGTGCCGAGCGGTGCTTCTGTCTCCTCTTATCGCGAAGTTGCGAGGCGAGCCGAGCCTTACCCAAGGGTGGGCTTGCCGATCCTCGCGAGAGTTCGACGGTAGTGGGAGCAATTCCGAATGGCGATCCATCCCTAACCCGCTGAGAAGCGAGTTTGTGGAGTAGAATCAAGCCAAGTGTTGGACTCCGGAACCATCGTTAGAGTTCAACGGTTGTGGGAGCAATTCCGAATGGCGACCCACTCCTAGCCCGCTGAGAAGCGAGCTTGCGGAGTAGAATCGAACCAAGTGTTGGACTCCGGAACCATTGTTAGAGTTCAACGGTTGTGGGAGCAGTTCCGAATGGCGATCTACTTCTGGCTCGCCTAAGGGCAAGCTAGGGAAGTAAAGTCGAGCCGAGTGTTGGACTCCGAACCATCGGTGTAGTTCAACGGTTGTGGGAGCAGTTCCGAACGGCGATCTACTTCTGTCTCGCCTAAGGACGAGCCGGGGAAGTAAAGCCGAGCCGGACATTGGACTCCGAACCATTGGTTGAATCAAAGAATAAGGACGGAGAGATACAAGAAACTTTATAAATACGAAAAAAAATCATTCTTTATTGATAATTGACGGCGAGCCGTTTTTACATATGATAATTAAAGAAATGAATTACAAGTTAGAGGAGAGGAATCGTTCGACACCTCGTGATACTCAGAGAGGCGCCGGGGCGCTTTCTTGGTATTTTAGGAGGTGGTCGGCATTCCAGATCCTCGGAATCTCTCTGCCCTCTAGATCTTCCAGACGATAAGCTCCGGGCCGAACCACCTTTGTGATCTTGTAGGGTCCTTCCCAGTTCGGAGCCAATTTGCTCCTCTGATTGGGGAAGGAGATGGCTAGCTTCCTGAGGACCAAGTCCCCCTCCTTGAGATTGGTGGGTCGGACTTTCTTGTTGTATGCCAGTTCGACCCTCCTCCGGTAGTTCTGCTGGCGTATTGATGCACTTTCCCTCAGCTCGTCCACCAGGTCTAAGTTCGCCCGGAGGTCTCTGGCGTTCTGTTCCTCGTCGTAGGCCACGAGGCGAGGAGAAGGTATTTCGACTTCGAGAGGTATCACTGCCTCGGACCCATAGGTGAGGTTGAACGGGGACTCTCCTGTGGGGGTCCGTTTGTTGGTGCGATAATTCCACAGCACATTGGGGAGTTGGTCGACCCATAGGCCTTTGGAACATTTGTCCAATCTCTTCTTGATACCAGAGAGGATTTGCCGGTTAGCGTTCTCCGCCTGTCCGTTCGACTGAGGGTGGGAGACGGAAGAGAAGCGCTGTTGGATGGCAAGGTCTTCGCACAGAGCTTGGAATGCGGCACCAGTGAACTGAGTCCCGTTGTCCGTTACGAGGACACGGGGGATGCCGAACCTGCAGATGATGTTCTTCCAGAAGAATTGAAGCACCTTGTTCTCGGTTATAGTGGCGAGGGGCTCGGCCCCAATCCACTTCAAGAACTAGTCGATGGCTACGACCAAGAACTTGAACTGGCCCGGAGCTGGAGGGAAAGGCCCTAGTAAATCCATCCCCCACATTGCGAAGGGGATAGGACTTGATAGGGAGGCGAGGTTGGCTTGGGGGAGGCGACGAATGTTGGAATGTTTCTGACAAGAGGCACATTGCCGAACGTGTCGCTCGGCATCTTAGAGGAGAGTTGGCCAGAAGTATTCGTAATTCAAAACTTTCCGAGCCAAGGACCTAGACCCTGAATGCGCTCCGCCGATGCCTTCGTGGAGCTCCTGTAAGGCATAGTTGGCCTGTTCCGGGGAAAGGCACCTCAGGTATGGTCGGCCGTCAATCTGCGAGAAGGAGCGCTTGTACAAGATTCCCTCGACCAGGACATACCGCTCGGCCCTGGTTCTTACTCGGTGCGCTTCCTTGGGGTCCTCGGGGAGGATTCCGTCCCTTAAGAACTCCACTAACGGCTTCATCCAATTATCTTGCAGCAAGACCGGTAATGACTCCACTGAGTCGAGGGCTTCGCCTTCGATGCTTGGTTTCAAGAGGACCTCGATCAAGATGGTCTGCTCGAGACCTTGGAGGGAGGAGGAGGCCAACTTGGAGAGGGCGTCGGCCTGTGAATTCTCTTCTCGAGGGACTCGTTGGATGAGCGCCTCTTCAAACCGGCTCATGAGGGTTCGGACCTTGGCGAGGTACTTCGCTATCCGTTCGTCTCGCGCCTCGTACTCGCCCAAGACTTGGTTCACCACCAGCTGAGAGTCACTATGGACTCGGAGGCGCTGTGCCCCGGCACTTCGGGCAAGTCCGAGGCCCGCGATTAGTGCCTCATACTCTGCCTCGTTGTTTGAGACCTTGAAATTCATGCGGAGGGCATACTGGAGGACGAAGTCATCAGGGCCGTTCAGGATGATACCGGCTCCGCTACCCTCATTGCAGGAGGATCCGTCCATGAAAATCGTCCAAATGCGGGGTCCGTTCGGGATATGGCTGACCTCGGGAATGGTGGACTCGACGATGAAGTCGGCGAGGGCCTGAGCTTTGATTGCAGTCCGAGGCTGGTAGGAGATGTCGTGTTGGCTCAGCTCTATGGACCACTTCATAAGCCGTCCCGAGGTTTCAGGCTTGTGGAGGATCTGCTTCAGCGGTTGGTCGGTGAGGACCACAACCGAGTGGGACTGAAAGTATGGACGGAGCTTCCTTGCCGCCATAATCAGGGCGTAGGCCATCTTTTCTATCTTCGGATAGCGAAGCTCGGCATCCCGAAGCACCTTGCTCACATAGTAGATGGGCCTCTGAGCCCGGTCATCTTCCCTCACCGAAACCGCACTTAAGGTCTGCTCGGAAGCAGCTAAGTAGATGAAGAGGGTTTCCCCCGGAACTGGTTTGCTGAGCAAGGGAGGGTTCACCAAGTAGGCCTTCAGTTGGTCGAACGACTCCTGTTGCGGTTGGCCCCATTCGAAACCCTTAGCCTCCCTGAGAGCCTTGAAGAAGGGGAGGCACTTTTCCCCATTCTTCGAAAGGAACCGGCCAATAGCGACGAGGCGACCCGTAAGCTTCTGCACTTCCTTAACGTTCCGGGGCGGGGCCATGTCCAGTATGGCCTTGATCTTCTCGAGATTTGCTTCGATCCCTCACTGGCTCACCATGAAGCCGAGGAACTTTCCCGATGAGACCCCGAACACACACTTGTTCGGATTAAGCCGCATGTTGTGCCTCCTCAATACGCCGAATGCCTCCTGGAGGTCGGCCACGTGGTCGGTACCTCGGATGCTTTTGACGAGCATGTCGTCGACGTATACTTCCATGTTGCGACCTATTTGGCTTTGGAAGACCTTGTTGACGAGGCGCTGGTAGGTGGCTCCAGCGTTCTTCAATCCGAACGGCATGACTCTATAGCAGTAGAGGCCCTGGTCGGTAATGAAGGAAGTCTTCGGAATGTCCGGGGGGAACATTCAGATCTGATTATAGCCGGAGAAGGCATCCATAAAGCTGAGGAGCTCATGGCCCGAGGTGGCGTCGATGAGGGTGTCGATATTTGGGAGAGGGAATGGATCCTTCGGACACGCCTTATTCAGGTTGGTGAAGTCGATGCATATCCTCCAAGAACCATTGGACTTCTTAACCATGACCACATTGGAGAGACACTCGGGATAGTTCACCTCCTGTATGAACCGAGCTTTTAAGAGCTTGTCCACCTCCTCCTTGATGGCTTATTGTCGCTCGGGGGCGAACTTATGCCTCTTCTGCTGAACCGGTCTGCACCGCGGTTCGACGCTGAGGCGGTGCACTAGAAGGTCCTCGGAAATCCCGGGCATATCCGTGGCGGACCAAGCAAATAGGTCGCGGTTCTTTCGGATGCACTGCACCAAGTCGGAACATAGGGCAGTCGGCAAGGACTTGCTGATGAGGAACTTTCGACTCGGGTCCTCGTCCGAGAAGAGTACTTCTTCCAATTCGTCCGCCGGCTCGCACGTGGGTCGGACATTCGGCTCGGGGATTTCTAGAGTCTCGAGGGAGAGCACCGGACCCCCAGTGGAAGTCATATAGCACTTCCGAGCCGTTTCTTGGCTGCCCCTGACTTCTCCCACTCCCGACCGGGTGGGGAACTTCATTTTAAGGTGGCTACGCTGAAGGAACAGCTTCCAGCACAGCTAGGCCGGGTCGGCCCAAGATGACATTATATGCAGCCGGGACGTCGACGACCATAAAGTCCATCGGCTCGGTCCGGGTGGTAGGGGTCTTCCCAGTAGTTACGTCCAGGGTAATAACCCCTTCGACAGTTACTGGAACCCTCGTGAACCCGTGGAGCGTGTAGCCGACCGGTTTGAGGCGATCCCGGGACAGCTGCAGCCCTCGGAAGGCCGAGAGGAAGAGGATGTTCACCGAGCTCCCGTTGTCCACCAGGACCCTCTGCACTTTGAAGTTCGTCATGCGAAGGTCGATGACAAGTGCGTCGCAGTGGGGAGTTCGGACTCCCTCGAGGTCTTCATCAGAGAAAGTCACTGGGACGCCGAGGCCTTTGGGGGGAGGGGCGCTGTGAACTGAGTTGACCTCTCAGACGAAGGCTTTCCGAGAGGAGTTGGAGGAGCCCCCCATGGGGCCTCCGTGGATGAGGTGCAGAACTCTTTCTTCCTCGAACTCGGGGGTCTCATCGCGCCGCTCGGAGCGCTTGTTAGCCCCCCGAGGCGGAGGAGAGGCGCGTTCCCCCTGATTGTTCGCCTTCACAAATTTGGCCAACTGTCCCCTCTGGATGAGGGCCTCTATCTCATTTTTCAATGCCCGACAGTCGTTGGTGTCGTGGCCGTGGTCCCGGTGGTAACGGCACCATTTCTCTTTGTTCCTCCTCTTGGCCGGGGTGTTCATCCTCGGAGCGGGTGGTATCACTCCTTCCTTCTCCACATCCATCAGGATGGTGGAGACATTGGTGGTGAGAGGAGTGAACTTCTCGAACCTAGGGGAGGACGGCGCTGGCCGTTGTTGTCCTTCTGTAGCTTTTTAGACCATTCCTCCTCTACCGTCTTCCTCTTCGAGCCGGAGGTGGGTCCTCCGAAACTCGGGAGGCACTCGGCCTCTTCCGCCCGAATGTACTTCTCGCATCTTAGGAGAAGATTGGCGAAGTTGTGCGGGGGCTTCTTGGCGAGGGACGACCGGAGGTTGGAGTTGAGGACGTTCGACTGGAACGCGACGGTCGCCACTGACTGGTCGAGGGAGGCGATCGACCTGACCTCCGCGGTAAATCTCCTTACGTAGTCCCTCAACTTTTCTCCCCTCTCCTGTCAGAGATGGAGTAGGGAGAGGCTAGTCTTCTTCGTTCGCCTGCTACTCACGAAGTGAGTTATGAAGAGAGTTTCGAACTGCTCGAACGAGAAGATGGAAGAGGGAGTGAGCCGGGAGTACCATTCTCGTGCTGACCCCTTGAGAGTGGCGAGGAAGGTCTTGCAGAGCATGGCGTCGGAAGCTTGATGGATCAGCATTAAGGTCTTGAAGCTTTTGACATGATCAACAGGGTCTGACTCCCCTGAGTACGTTTCAAACTGCGGAGGTTTGAAACCCCTCGGGATGGGAGCCTCCATGATTGTCTGAGAGAAGGGGGGTCTGCTGGGGCGGACGGTCCCTGCTCTCGACTCCTCCTCTTTGTCCATGCGACCGATGCACCTCTCCATCTCGTGGAGACGACGGTAGAGGGCATCATCCCTCCGTTGGTAATCATACGATCCCCTGGACTCTTCTTCGTAGGAAGGGGAGCGGGGACTGCGGTGTCGATAGTCCTGGGATCGGCGAGGACTATGATGGTGTTGCTGGCGACTGGGAGTTGGGAGAGGACTTCTGGATCGGTGGCGAGGACTTGGAACCCGTGGGGGTGTTGGAACCCTCTGGGCATTATGGTTGTTAGGGCGAAGGTTGAGGGTCTGCAACACAGTCTCCTAGAATTGTAGGAACTCGGCACGAGTGATAGGTGCCCTATCGTTCCTCGGATGATGTCCGTCAGCAAGGGGAACGTGGCCTCCTCCTGTGACGCTCGGGAGATGCGCCCCGTCCTCTTCGGTCCGGAGACCTCCTGCCATCTCGGCGATGAGGAGATCGCTCGCCTTGATGTTGGCGGGAGGCTCCCTCTCGGGCCCGCTTCTCATCTAGGCGATTGCGAAGGTCCTCATCCTTTTGGCGGTTCAGAACGGTGTTGCGAAGGTCGGGGTGATGGGAAGCCATTGAATCCGAGGAGGCATTGTGAACCGAGACATGGTCTGGGTGGAGAGGTTGTTTCTGCCTCCGCCCGTTATGGCTAGCAGGACCATTGGGGGGTTGTTGATTCGGAAGAGGAGGCTGGCCCTGTTGGACCGGGGGAGGAAGTTGTTCAGGCTGCGGAGCGGGATGGACAGGGACTTCCTCTGGCTGATCTGCGGGATTGGGTCTGCGGTTGGACCCCCTAGATCTGACCTTTTTGGGAGGCATGGTTGGAGAAGGGGTAGTCGACGAGGAGGAGGCGGAGGCTGTTCGTGTGTTTTTCCCACAGACGGCGCCAATCTGTTACCGCTGATTCTGGTGTGGGGGTAAACAGATGAGATTTGTGAGTTCGCGAAAAAACCTGAACAGCGGATCCAAGCCTTCTGATTCCTGCCGCTACCTGCAAGGATGTGCGATACACCGGGGTTGATTCCGGCGACGCACCCTCCGACGCTCTTGTCAGTAACCAGTGGTGATTAAGAAAGAGCTCAAGGTGGAAAAAGAATGATTACCTGGTCACAGTGGTAGGTGGGAGGTATTTATAGTCGCCATGGGAGTGATTAGGGACCTGATTTCCTGTGTAAAATCCTCCCTATCTGTTTAGGAAACTGACCCCTGATCCCCGGTGAGAGCAAATCAGGCCCGTTGATTCGGTCAAATCAGTGACCCTGATTTTCCTCTTGCTGGTTTGGGTTTGTCTTGGGTCGAGACCCGTACCCAGTTGGAGTGGGTCCGTTTGTGGGTTATTGGATCTGTGAGAAGGAGACCCAGTACCCGTTTCGGACCCATCTGCATGTGAAATTACCGTTTTACCCCTGAGCTTCAAGATTCGTGTCCAATCTGGACGGTTCCGATTTAACCCCATTTTTAGCCATATCACCTACCGAGTACAGTCTCCGATTGTTCACTACCAAGTCGACCCTTAATATCCCAGCTTGTTAATATTTTTTAACATCATAATTTGAGCACGCAAGAAGATGTCAAGGTTGTGTAATGCAAGGTATGACTAATTCTACTCATTACATGCAAGGCAAAAAGTGTTTATGCTAAATCAATACGAAACATACATTCTGGACAGTAAGACGTTGTTGAACAAAAATAGGTTTTTTCGTTGCTACAGGAAAGAAAATTAGGATCCGTCAGAAGTTCTAGAAACTAGACTCTCTGCCGGTTCCAACGCATATACACACGACATATTGAAATCACGGAGACTAGGTGAAAAATCTTATTCTTTACTGATTTTATGTTCATGTAGCAGGTTAAACATCATGTTCACATTTACATATCGGGTCTGCAATTTATCAAATAATTCCACAAAAAAATAGGGTGACTTCTAACCATGTCTAGTCTGAACCAGATTAATTTCGAATTTTAATTCCACTATTAGCATTTTCTTTTATTTAACAATTTCAACATTAATGAGACATTTCATAATCTTGGCAATTAATTCACGAAAGTCACATTCAGTTGAAAACATTCCAATCATCAATCAATCCTATAACATGGTTCTAATTGTAATCATATATTACGTGCATATGCAAGAGTATAATAGGGAATAGGTTTGAGTCAAAGATAACAGCACGAAAATAGAATTATCACTTAGTTTCGCCGATGAATCCATGATAACCTCTTGAACAAATATCAAACAAATATTTATACAATGATTGGATTATGAACTACCTGCGGGGATCAAAAGGAATTCTTGAACGCAAATAATAAAGGGGTTCAAGAAGACTTGCCTTAACGATGATTATCCGATTGTAAATAGAATAACAGGACGAGAGTCCCGACGGTGCAATACGTGCAACACACGTACACCACAACATGTGCGACATGCGTACGGGCAGTTAACACGTGCAAACAACAGCACGTGCAATAGTAACAGCAACACAACAACAAGAGCAGCAAAGCAGCAATGGCGGCAACACAGTAAACGGCAATGGCGGCTGCGGTGCAATGCTCGGGGATCTGCAGTGGTGCACAGAGACGGGGATCACGAGCGGTGGCAGCGGCGCAGGCGATGGCAGCAACAGAGGGTGACTAGTGAATAGGTTTGGCGATCTGCAGTGGAGTTCGGGGATTAGTAGTGGTGCGCATGGGGTCAAGGTGTTGGTGGCGGCAATGTCGAGGTCGATGGGTGGTTGCGGCTGTTGGCAATTGTGGTGGTGATCGAGGTGGCAGAAGGCAGTAATGGGGGGTTGGGTTTGGATGACGGCGGTGGTTGATGGGTTGGCGCAGAGCAATGGACGAGAAGAAGAAGAAGCGGCGGGGAGAAGGATTAGGAGAGTAATCAGGCTAAGATAATTAGGGTTAGTATAATATGAGTATTTATAGGGAAAAGTTAAGAATGTGGGTTATTAGGGTAGCGGGTTCAGGTTGCAGGTTAGGATTCAATAAGAAAAGGCTATAGGGTTATTTTTGGGTTTGGGTTAAAATTCTATAGGAAAAAATAAGGATTTATAATAAATTAATTGGAGTGTTCGATGCACAAAAATTTTCATAGGTTGCACAATAAAATTTTCAAGAATCAACGGAATTTCTTTTAATAGATTGGAAGAATAAATTAAGTGGAAAGCAAATAACAAATTTTATTATCAATTAACCGAATTACAGGGTTTCGAAAAAGATAAAGGAGAAAAACAAAAAATTGAAAATAGGGGTTACAACTTCATTATTCAGTCCCGAGTTGTGGGTTTTTCCCACAAAGTGGAAGGGGAACGTGTTTAAGAAGGTGAAGGCGGACCCGGAAGTGAGCGAGAAGGAGCTAAAGTTGAGTGAAGCTCTCCTCGGGTGTGGGCAGTTGAACTGGAAAGATGTGGCGGAGGATATCCTCTTCTTGAGGGGGGGGGGATGTTTTTAGCTTTCTCTTTTTAACCCCCCCCCCCCCCCCCCCTTTTCATTTTTGAAGCACTTAATCTTTTTTGATTCATCCCGGTCTCATGTCCCTTTTGGCTCTTTTTGCAGAGACAGAAGGCATGGACTACAATTCTCTGATGGCAGTTCGCGAGCTTGTGCAACAAGGCACCAGGGGATGAAAAAAGGAAGAGGACTTCGAGCAAGTCGAGGTCCTCGAAGGTAGCCAAAAGCTTTTCGACTTCAACTCTGGTGGAAATCCAAGAGTCGCCGATGAGGGCGTTGATGAGCCTAGCTCCAGGAGGCTCTTCTTTGGAGGCGCTCCTTGCTAGTGCGTGCGGCTCCATTAATCTCCGACATCGACGCAATCTTCATCGAGGAGGAGAATAAGGTCTACGTGCCAGACTGGGGTGTCAAGCGGTGTGATGTCATTCTTGGTGACTCGGGGAACTGTCTCGAAGTAGCCAAGAATCTTCCCTTTGCAAGACTGGAAAACTCTGGCCAATGAGATGATTGACTCCACCCTCTTTGCGATCACCTGAGCTGGCGTATCTGTATGTTCTTCTCCTTGTAGTGTGGTTTTCTTTTTTTTGTATTCTTCAAGTATTGTTAAGTCTTGAAGTCTTCCACTTCACAGATTACTTGCACACCGGAAACTTGATCGAGCAGATCAAATCTGAGGTGAAGGGTCCGGAAGTGGCTCTTCTTGGCCATGTTGCTTATCTCGAGGTTGAGCGAAGGGAGCCGGGGGAGAAGGTGAAGTAGAGGGATATCGTGGTTTCCAAGGTATAGGCCAATCTCATGATTGTGATGGAAAAGTCGTACACTACGGTCATAAGGGATGTGGTCAACGCGTCCCTGGCTTCGACGTGTAGGGGTTCAACCTTCACCTCATGTCGGGGGAGCAGCCGGTTACAGAGGAGTCCTGAGGGAGAGGGCGAGGAGGAAGCCCCGAAGGAGCCCGCGGATGCACTGGAGAAGGACGTGGGGCAAAAGGGAAAGGTGTGGCAGAAACTCTCTTTAGCTCCAATGACCGAGATAGACCCTTGATTTTTTCCCTCCGTCTTCCTTTTTCTTTTTCTTTTTTTTTAATTTTGTAATTTGCCGAATAGCGGACTGGCCACCGCTTTGTATTTTCATTCCACTTTAATAAAAATCTTTAGTTTCTAACTATTTTTCATGAGTACAAATTTTGGATGTGTTTAGTTGGATCTCTTGAGTTTTTGCAGTATCGAACCCAAGTGTTTTTTTGTTTGTTAGCTTGTAGTAACTCCACTCCTTTTTTGTTGACAGATGGTCATATACACCGGAGGGGAACCTCGATATGCCAAGTTCACTCGACTTTGCAACGTGTTAGATGAGGAGCAGATCGAGAACAACTGCTTGAAAGTTATGCTTCTTGAGAGGGACTTGGAGATCGCTCATTTAAGGGAGAGTCATCCTAGCTGCTCGGTCCACGCTCGTAGGGATTGAGAAAAAAACTAGGTTGGGGATGCTCGTCTTAAGGATATGATCATTGAGAAGGACTTGAAAATTTATAGTTTGGAGATGAAGCTTGGAAGACTGCGAACGCATAACACTTCTCGCCTCTGTGGTGATGACCATCCAGCGAGGACGTTCTATAAGATGACCTCGGGATCTCGACCAGTGTCAAGGAGTCTCGGGGATGCCCAAAGTAGAGTTGCTGAGTTGTCAAGCATGGCTTCTACCTAGGGGAAGTTGCCCACCCTTAATCGTGGGATTCAGACTCGATTCGTGGGGTTGAAGCCTCTTTCAAACAGCTCAGGTGGCCGAGGGATGACTTTTGCAGTGAGGAGGTAAGTGTCGTATCGGTTAATCGAACCATCCCTTTTCCCCACTGTCGCAGGCGATTCGAGTGGAGAAACTTGTGAACCGATCCGATGTACTCATCTTTCACACTTGTACCAAAATTTTGATATGGAATATAAATCTCCCAAGTATTTTCATCTTGTGCTAGAAATCTGATATGGAATAAAGATCCTCCATGTATTTTTGTTTTGCCTGATGCTTTCTCTGTGTTGTGCTCTGTTGCGTCGAGTTAGCGAGTTGTTAGGGTAGCTTGGGTGACAGGCTGAGTTCCGAGGTCATTATTTTAAGATAATGAGTTGTTGGTGTAGCTCGGGAAAGTAGCAGAGCACTGAACTCGTCATTTTAAGTTAATGAGATGTTGGTGTATCTCGGAGAGGAGATGAACACTAAACTCATTGTTTTTGAGTTAATGAGTTATTAGTGTAGCTCGGGTGAGGGGCTGATCATCGAACTCATTGTTTTGAGTTAATGAGTTATTGGCGTAGCTCGAGAAATGTGATGAGCACCGAACTCATTGTTTTGAGTTAAAAAAGTTGTTGGTGTAGTTCGTGAGAGGAGCTGAGCACCGAACTCGATTTTAAGTTAGTGAGTTATTTTTGTAGCTCGGGCGAGGAGCTGAACACTGAACTCATATTTTAAGTTAACAAGTTATTGGAGTAACTTGGACAAGAGGGGATCTGAGCTCGTTATTTGCATTAAGAGGGTAGTACAAGAATTGAAGAAATTGCTAAGTTTTTATTGAAAAGTCAATCTAAGTAGCTACCTGGTGGCTAGATTTTATTACATACATTGACCATTATAAATATTGGTCGTATTACAACTCTAGTGGAGAAATCTAATGGCGGGCGTTAAACACCCTCGTTGAACTTCAATAGATGCTCCGCATTTCAAGTCATTAATATCCCCCCCCCCCCCCCCCCCCCCCCCCGATCTTCAAGTTAGTAAGCTACTGGGCAGACAACTTTGGAGACCTTGTAGAATCCTTCTTAGTTGGGAGTAAGCTTTTCCTTCTTGCATGGCTCATAGTTTTCGAGTTTTCGTAGGACGAGGTCATCTTCTTTTAAGTTTGTCGGCGCACTTTCTTGTTGTAGAACTTTTGTAACACCCCGAATTCCAAATAAGCCTGAATTCGAAGTTCTACAGGATCTTTACTCTTCACTTCGTACAATTTTACAAGGAATTTAAAATTTTTATTACAATAAGGTCTTTTTACATCAAAATGCAGCGGAAAGTAAATAAAGTACAACAATGATAAATATACAATTGTATCAACTTTAGCATTTAAGTAATCATCAACATCAAATTCATCTTTATATCTTCTTGCAAATTCCAAGTCCTGCATATGAAACTGTGGGCACGTCAGTTGCTTACAACCGACGCAATATTATACATGGCCATCCTCGCTATGCCTAAAATATAACTATTCTTTAATACTTTAACAACCACAAACTTGATCACAAACAAAGCTAAAGAGGGACTATCCTATTGATGTCGGGTGAGCTAGTGCACTTAGCCTTAATGCCGTTATTTATATTTCATGACACTAATGCACACTTGTTCGAACCTATGCATCCCATTCTACATAGATCTGAGGGCAAGCCCTTAACCGTAGTTCATCTTGTAGGGTTGAATCCCTCATTATGAGTTAAACTCCTACGGTAACTACGGTAAGTATCTTTGATGTTTTATGAGTTACGAGCCCATATCCAGACAGCTTGGAGGGAAATCCCACGTCATGACATGACGCATCATGTAGACAGTCTATGAACAATTTGCCTCCGTCAAGGGACGATGGCACTATGTACACCAAGCACCCCACAAGCGTCGCCCCGATCCCGATAATTTCGGAGAAAGATTCACGTCATGACATGACACATCATGTAGACAGGATGTGAAAATTCTCACACCGTGAATTCGAGGCCCTCATACTTGTGTTTTTCTCTTACTTTCATCACATCTCCACTATAGTGTTGTCCTTAAGTTTTTAGTTTGTTTTAGAAGAAAATCATCACAACCTAGAGCTAGCTTACCCTGCCAGACTTAAACCAACACATTTAACACATCATTAATAGTTCTAGTCATTTGTTTGATTCACAATAGCATTTCAACACATCATGACACAATTAAATAAAGATCATGCAATCTACATTCATCCTACCAATCAAAATTTAACAATTAAACCATATATCAACTAGCATGCGTCATAGTCCTAAAATTAGAAAGGATTTAAGAAACACCCACCCAAATGAAGTATTAATGTCTTAGCAATTGAACTCCAAAAGAAGCCTCACTCCGCCTCGAAATCTGCACACCGAAGCAAAATCCCAAGTCTGCACCATTACGGCAGTGCACAGGAGCAGCACCATATCTATATATATGTATCTACAAATATATATGCTTATATATATAATTGAATAGTTTATAAGTTATATATGTATATATATGTATGGTGAGTAGGTTGAGAGAGAGATGAAATGGCTGGGGTTTCGGATTTGACAGAGAAAGAAAGAAGGGACATGAAGAAGAGGGTGAAAGGTTAGGGGGTTTTATAAATTAATTAGGTGGTTATTATAACTAATAACCCATTAACTCCTCCACTAATCCACTCTCTCTCTCTACTCACCCACTTCCAAGACCATGTCAAAAAGCCAACGACTGTTCATTTTAGGGTGTGCACATTGCACGTGTGCACGTGCACGTGCTTTGTGTACACCTCACATTTTAAAATTTTTATTTAAATGAAAACATATATTGATATATGTAATATGTATTTGAATATTAGTTTATCTTAATCAAAATTTGGTTTGTTATGCACAAATAAAACTAAACACACACACACACTTCAAATTTTCCTTTTGAAAAAGAGAATACACCCAATACGTGTACCGCAAACATGTGCGTCGCATGTAAAATATCAAAATATGAAATCGACTTTGTCAACAGAAATATATTTAAAGATAATCAAAATATAGCATAATAAAAATATATGTAATGTACACATTCAATAATATAATCAATACGTATATTAAAAATACGTGCACCACACGTATAAAGAATATTTTAATAAAAAATAGAAGAAAAATGAATTTCCGTTTATAAAATGAATTCGAGGGAGTCATAAAATAAATAATTAAAACACATAGAAAATATTACACGTAGCGGTAGAAAACGCGTAATAGATACGTACATCGATAACATGTATAAAGCATGTAAAAGGATAGAGTTTCGAATATTATATTGGAGTTGACTCAAATAGGATTTTGAGAAGACAGAAAATGCATAAGTAGTCGGAATCCAAAATACGTAGTGAAACACATTACGGATATTACCCGTAACGGTACAAAATACACGTGTGTAACACATGAGGGGCAAAATTGTTATTTCCAATTTTGCGAGATGTTACACTCTCCCCCCTTAGAACAGTCCTATCTTTAGAACTCGCTAGGGTAAAGGTTGTATTTTGTACACACCAAAATATAGAAAACTACAAACATTAAGAAAATAAATGTAGTATATAAAAAAATAAGTAATGTGGAAGAGCCAGACAAATGCTATATAAGAAAACTATGAATATCAAAATTTCATAAGAACGGAACAAGAAAACTAGGAAAAGAGCATAAGAAAAGAAATGTGACAAAAAGATAGGATAGATTGAGAGAAATGTTCATACAAGATAATAAAGTATCAGACACCAAAGAAAGGGGAACATAAATTAAGTTAGCAATTATCAGAGAATTTGAAAAACTTCGGAAAGAGAATTCAATTGAAGGAAAACGGAAAGGATAAAATCATAAACTAAACTAGTAGTATACACTACGAGATATAAATGAAGTAGCAATTTAAGAGAACATGTTTGAAAGAAAAAAAATATATATGAGCATGAAATTTAGTGAAAAAGATAGACAATTGTAACCCCAATTTTCGCAAATACGTATTTTCTGTGTATTTTCTGTATTTCGAATTTTTTGTAAATTATTTTTTTCCGCTTTCATTTTTTTGATAAAATGTATTTTAGGATCTCCTAATAAAGCCTATTCTAATCGATAATTTTAATTGTGACTAATTTTCCAATGAATTTATATTGTAATTCAAATCCTATTATTGTTGTTATTATTATTATTATTATTATTATTGTTGTTGTTGTTGTTGTTGTTATTAAATATATTGTTTATTAATTTTTGATAGCCTACTGATCCTACTCTATATTTTATTATTGTTGGAGTATAATTTTATGTACACTATATGATTTAATTAAGTAATACGTACCACTATATTGTTATTTATTACATTTTTACCTAATCTGTAATTATTATTCTTTTAACTCGACTAAAGCACGATCTATCTTGCAATTTATATATAGCCATTTATTTTGTATGCCACTCTATTTTATTTTATTTTATTATGTTGAATGTTTAATTTATCTAGTATTTTATTATTTAATTATCTTATCGGATACCCAATAACCCGCTTTTAACCCGTAACCCACTAATCCCCCTTACACATTCACCTAACCCTACCCTATTTTCCCTATTGGATCTGTTAAGATCCTACTACCCGTTTACCATTACACCCAACCCGTTCTAACCCTAATAACCCCCTATATATTTATATCCTGTTATATTCTACCACCCATCAACCCTAGCCGCTACTTTCATCGTCTTTCTATCCCAAACCCATCCTTCCGATCTCACTTTCCGTCCTTCCCGTCCTCTCTCCCGACCACCTTAGCCCGACCGCAGCACCAGTCTCCTCCCCTACCTCCTCCCGGTGTCGAGACAGCCAGCAGCGACCCCACAACCACTCACCTCTGTGCACCCTTGTCATTGTCGAGAACCCATCAACTACACTGCCCTTGCAACCCCCAGTCACGCCTCCCACAAAGACAGTATCCGATGCCAGCCCCGGCCATGACAGCCCCTACATCTTGTGTCGCGACCTCCTGTCATCGACATCAGTAGCCAGCACAGCCAGTCGCGCCTCCCCCCTCTCGACCTATTCCCTGGCCGCCGTTGTGCCACTCTGTCTGCCGTTCGTCCTCCCAACGCAGTGCACCCTGTGGATCACCCGAGCATGTTCTTGGACGATCACCATCAAGTGGATCCAGAGCCAGCCATTGTTGTTGATGTTGGCTTTGATCATTTTTGAATTCGGGCCATCGATCGCCTCTTGATCATCTTCATCATCTTGATCATCCTCTTGATCATCGAGATCCGTGCCTTGGGTTTGTGATTGCGATTGTGATCGTGTGTTCGTGATTGTCTGTGATTCGTTGGTATTGAGTTCGTGCCCGGGAATCCGTTCCCATTATTCTCGTTCTTTGCATTGTTTCCATCGTCGACTATAAGGCAAGTAACTTGTATCCTTTTTGTTGTGTAATACAAGTACTAAATACCGCCTGTAGTGTAGTTGCTTCAAGATCTATTCCCAAGAAATTTCTTGTTTGATCTTGTCTCTAATTGTTGATTCATCCGTAGTTGTCTCGTTACACACACGACAGGAAAAAACTTAGATCTAATAAATTCTTGTTGTATATAAGCATGTTGTTCGTAATTTATGAGGTGTCGTATGATCTTATATGCTTGATGTGTTATTCGTAGTATAACTTGTTGTAGACGTGTTAAATACCCTATACCATGTTGCTTGGACATCTAGTATACCATATTTCGCATTTTATTATGATTTGGATGTGTTACATATGAACTAGTTGATTTTATGCATGAAGAAGATTTCCGTTTTTTGATTGTGATCCTGTTTGTTCAGTATTTTAGACCCTATTAAGGTCAGTATATGAAAATTATTTGTGAATATGAATTATAGAGAATTCTGTCAACTTTCCAGAATTTCTGACATATTTCAATTTCGATTTGTGAGTTACAAGTTATTGTTGTTTTACTACAGATGTGTAGGAAATTCCAGATTCTGTTTTATATGGATTCTGTATGGTTATTTATTTTTATGCTGATGTTAAAGATAAAATTTTGATCAAATATTTTGCTGATTACAACTAGACTTGATTGGGATTAACCCCTACTTTTTTTGGATTTAATTAATGACTTTTACAAACTACTCTATACTTGTAAACAACTATTATACTTGCAGAATTTTCTTGCTGTTTAGTAAAGAACCTAAATTTCAACCTGTTTCTAGTTGCTGTTTATAAAGCTTTGTGAATATGAATTGTATCCTACTGTATCTATTTTATCACCCTTTCGACGGATCTGGATTTCGATTTATATTTTGTAATCTATTGCTATTTTTGTACTGCGGTGTTTATGATTTCAGATTTACAAATCTGCTACATCTTGTTGCTTTCCGATTTCACATGACTATTCTATCTATATTGGAAAATTATGAAACTTTATTCTCTGTTACTAAACATACTAGGGAATACCCCAGATTTTTAGTGGATTTAATTAGTAAGTTTTTATGCCGTTTTCCTGTTTATGAATACAAAATCCTAGTTTCTGGCTGAACATATTTTCTGGATACAAATCTGTTTTGAGTCTTATTTTTGTGAAATACCATATGACTTATATACATTTGCTGGATTCAGTCGAGAGTCTATTTTTCATATTTTCTGACTGATCCAGGTTTGCATGTTTTTGGCAACGGAAATCTCAGATTTGGTGCAATACTGTCTTGCTGTCCTGAACTAGAATTTTCGTTGTCCTATCCTTTTATGAGTTGTTCTTCACCTGTACATTTTTATCTTCCGACCTGAATCTGTTACTTTTTCATACCATGTTATTCTTGCCCTGTTTTGTGCACGTATATGCATGTTTGATAATAATAATAAGAAACCAAGCCGGAATTTAAGGGAAAGATCTAGCAGTGGACAATATAGGAGCCGGTACTCAGAAGGGGACCCATATTTTCCGTGTGACATGTTTACCGACCAAGTTACCGACTAAGTTACCGATCAAGTTTACTGACCAAGTTACCGACTAAGTTACCGATCAAGTTTACTTACCAAGTTACCGGCTAAGTTGCCGATCAAGTTTACCGACTAAGTTACCGATCAAGTTTACCGACCAAGTTTTGTAATCCTGTGAATACCCGAGTACATGACCTATAGAATCCGCTACGAAATCTAAATGCAACTTGTTTGAATGTAGCTACCATGTGGTAAATGGATGTGACGCATGAAGTTCTACCTAGATAGGAATAAGTGCAAGACTTGACATAACATGACACATGTTACATGCTTACCTGTACATGCTGCCTGTTTACCTGATTACATGTTTACTTGCTTGCATAATACTTGACATCTGTTACATGTTACCCGTACCCTGTTAGCACATTATGTTACTTGATTTTGTTTCCTGATTTATGTTAGTCATACTATTTTGTTGTCATGTCCATTCCATGCATGTCTGCTCCGCTGTTACTATATTCTTGTTTATCTTTCCTGTACTTGTCGCTTGCACTACAAGTGGCCCGTAACTTGCATTGACGGACGTTTTGTTTCTCTTTCCTTTTCCTGCAATTTGTTAAATTGCAAAATTTGGTGACCAGCTGCCCGATGGAGTCGGTGATCTGAGATTCTAGTTGGCTGGAATTCTTGCTGTATCTATTTATTTCTTGTTGCTTGTCTTGAATAATTGTACTTGGCTATATGGATTATTTTGTATTGGGTAGTTTAACCCAGAAATTTTGACTTGTTCCAGGTCTGGTTTATTTGAGATTATTAAATTTTGTTTCAAGTAAATCTTGTTGACTATATTAATTCAGTTATGCATGCGTGGTTGACTATTCTTCTTGTATCTTTCTTGTTTATACTTGTACTTGTTGTAAAGATCCTAACAGCTTATGAATGGTGAAAGCCATTCGCTGGACTTAATCACGTATCCGTATTCCATATCACCTTTTTAGGAAGCGGGGCGTGACAACAATATATAAAATAATTATGTATAACAAGTTAATATCATAAAATAATTTGAAAAGTAAATACAATAGTTATATATACGATTTAGAAATTAAAGATGTAGAATACTAGTTGACATATATCAAAGTACTTTCAATTGGTCAAGTAGAGCAGAAAAACCAACATAAAAAATTATATATGTACATAGGCGTAAAATTTATAGGGTGAAACAATGTTATGATACGAAAATTATAAATGATTTGTAGGAGTAAAACAAGACATTATAATAAAAAAAGTAATAACATATTATTGAAACAATGCAAAAACTGATTATATAGAAATAAATTATGAATCGTAAACGAACGTACAAATAAGATTTTTTTTTTGTTAGGTGAGTAGCCACCAAATCTAAAATATGTTAATATCAAAATAAAAATACGATGAAGTGGTATGAAATGCTAACTTATGCAAAGATTTAAAATAGAAGGAGATGACAAGCTAGTTAATATTAAGTAGTGAATATGCAAATATGATAGATATAGAAATCAGTACAATAATATAATGCTAGGTTGTAAAATATTATAAAATAGTATAAGCTAGTACAGAATTGGGATAATGGTAACTAAATATTATAGAAAACAAAGTAGGGGTTATCAAAGTAGAGAATTTCCTTCTGGTGTAGGTTCGCCTCGTTGGTATCCAACCGCAGGCTTGCCTCCTCAACCTCAAGTCGCAGAATTGCTTCTACGATATCTGATTGCAGTTTGCCTTCTAGACATTCTGTTGCAAACTTGCCTCCCCGACGTCCAGTTGCAGCTTGCCTCCATTGACGTTTAGTTGCAGATTTGCCCTCTTGACATCAGGTTGCACCAAAACGGGAGATGGAAAGATGCAATCTTCCATTTGTACTTGGATATTGGGTGTTTAATAAAGTATGGTGTTACATTTTGAAATCAGTGATATAAAAGTGGATGGAAAAGTTGTAAATGAAGTAAGAAATTACAACGGCAAAATATTAAAATAGATATACAGACTTTAAATATAGGGTATACAAAATTTGTAGTAATGAAAAGGATTTATAACATTAAGACGAGAATAGTGTAAAGTATATGCACGAGCTTAAAATACAAATGAAAACAATAATTATATAGTATAGCAAATTAGGACGATAAATATAAATATTCATATATAAAAAAATAGTAATGTAGTAATTAGATGAGAGTGAAATGATATGTATAGTAAGTATATCAAAATATATGACACATATAGAAATGAGTGGAAAAATATAGTTAGTAACTAAGAATGTAAAGACAATTTAAAATTTGAGAATAAAGATAAAGTATAAATAGTGAGTGTATGTATTATATTAAAGAAGTGTAAAACTATAAAATTAATGACTAGCGATTAATAGTAAAAGTGAACATAACGAAACAAATTAGCAAATAATATGTAATAACAATAGTATCGAATGTTGACAATAAACCAAAATGGTATATCATATTTATATGAGTAGAATATTATGATCTTGTTAAAAATATACTAAAATATATAAAACAATATAATGAAATGGAAAAATATAGTATCACAAAATCAAATCATATAAAATGACTGTACATAAGCAAAATTTAAATTTTTAAAAACATAATAGAAATAATAAATGAAGAAAATAATAGTTACAATATTAATTTAATAAACGGGAATCTAAACCTTAATAAAATACGTGAAGTAATAGCAAAAATAAATAGATAAACATAAAGTGACATAAAAACACGAAGGACAAAACTTTAAGGCTGAAAGACAGATAAAACTAATTCAAAAGATCAAGACTAAGGAAGATAGACAAAATAATAGATATTCAAGTGATTTAATAGTATAAGAAAATATTTATTTGAAAAAATATTAAATGTTGAAAAAGTACAATGACGAAAATCCATGAAAAATAATTTGAGAGGGAAGTGTGTCTACGTGTAAGGTATCATGAATGACAGTTCACATCAACCACGCTTTCGTACGCTACTCTGATACCAAGGAAAAATATACTCGCATACGATCTCACATCAATGTATACGAGGGGAGTATCATAAATGAAGTAGTTATTGAACTTGCATTCATGACTCCAGCCATCAAATAGGGAAAGGGAGGAGAAAACATTAGTGTATAGAGCAACACAAATGTAAATCACTTACAATTAAATCTCTTTAGACTTAACTTATACATCTAATGTCCACCCTAATGTGTCGTCCTTATAAATTTGTACTACTCATTGAAGCGTGGCTCTGATACCACTCTGTAACACCCCAGATCCAAATAAGCCTGAATTCGAAGTTCCACGGGATCTTTACACTTTACTTCGTACAATTTTACAAGAAATTTAAAACTTTTATTACAACAAGGTCTTCTTACATCACAACGCAGTAGAAAATAAATATAGTACAACAATGATAAATATACAATTGTATCAACTTTATCATTTAAGTAATCATCAGCATCAAATTCATCTTTATATCTTCTTGTAAATTCTAAGTCCTGCATATAAAACTGTGGGCACGTCAGTTGCTTACAACCAACGCAATATTATATACGGCCATCCTCGCAATGTCGAAAATATAACGACTCTTTAATATTTTAACAACCACAAACTTGATCACAAACAATGCTAAAGAGGGACTATCCTATTGATGCCGGGTATACTAGTGCACTTAACCTTGCAGTTATTTATATTTCATGACACTAATGCACACTTGTTCGAACCTATGCATCCCATTCTACATAGATCCTAGGGCAAGCCCTTAACCGTACTTCATCTTGTAGAGTTGAATCCCTCGTTATGAGTTAAACTACTATGGTAACTACGGTAAGTATCTTAGATGTTTTATGAGTTACGAGCCCATGTCCAAACAGCCTGGAGGGGAATCCCACGTCATGACATGATGCATCATGTAGACAGCCTATGGACAATTCGCCTCCATTATGGGCACGATGGCACTACGTAGTCACCAAGCACCCCACAAGCATCGCCCCGATTCCGATAATTTCGAAGATAGATTCACATCATGACATGACGCATCATGTAGACAGCCTGTGAAAATTCTCACACCGTGAATCCGAGGCCCTCATACTTGTGTTTTTCTGTTACTTTCATCACATCTCTACTATGGTGTTGTCCTTAAGTTTTTAGTTTGTTTTAGAAGAAAATTATCACAACCTAGAGCTAGCTTACCCTACCGGACTTAAACCAACACAAGAGCAAGCCATCCCACACTGGCTACTTCTCAAAGAGGGTCAACCCAACTGGTTACTCCTCAAATCTCATTAATAAATACTGCCGGTCACTAGAGTCTTGCTTAGGCTCAAGATTCCAACAACTATCTCGTTCTAGAGATCAATAATATATTATATTCAATCTCAAAATAATATTTCAATTTCTTTATTCACAATCTCTTTCTCAAGGAGATACATTTCTTTATAATCTCATAATATGAAGTAACTCACTTTAACTTTCATTATTAATTTAATCACTCATAGCATTATGTGCAATTCAAATTTCTCTTAATCAAATGTTAATAACCATAAAATCTTATCAAGAAGAAATCTATTGCATTCCAAATTTTTCATTTTTCCTTAATTATACAAGAGCCACACTTTAAGAAAAATTATCAAGTTCTTCATCCCATAGTTTTATTATGAAATCCACTTCCAATTCTCACAAAATATATCAAAATATTGTGGAAATATTTTTTATAAAGTCTAAATAATTTTAGAGGAATAATAGAATTTTTTTTCCCAATTTTTATTACCCTTGAAAACTCGAATTAAGACAAAAAAATCGAAAATAATCAAAATGGGGGCTGGCGGGTTTTGAACCAGTGACCCCGCCCAGCTACAGTGACCAACTTAAAGCGCACCCGAAGACCAATAAGTTCAAGGAAAGTTAGTGATAGAAGTTTCCTTAAATAATTTATGTATGCACTGTACTGCATTTCAGGAAAAATCAAAATTCAATAAAACAGAGCCTCTTCAAGACTCGAACCCAAGACCACTCGCCTGACTACAGCGCTCTAAACCCACGTCGATAACCAATAATCCCAAATCCATTCTCTGTTATGAAGAGGTGTTAAAATAACTTTATACGTACTGTCTGTTTGTAAATTTCCCTTTACAAAATTTCAATTTATCAATTAGTTTGTATTGTTTAAATCAAATTTTCTTCCACAATAATTTCTTTAAACAAACATTATAGGAGCCAATAATTAAACCTTATAAAACTCTTATTTTTGACAATATAATAAATTTTCTCCCAAATTGCATTAAAGAACTCACATTATCAAATTTTCAGATTAAAGTTGTCTCACATCAAAACATCTTTCTAAAAATTCCTTATACTCATAAAATGTATAAACTGATGAGATTATTTCTCCACTATAATCGCATTATAAAACCATTTTTTTCATACATGTTACATTATTTTGACTATTATAAGAACATTCTACCATACATCAATTTTCATTCCACTAATTCCCTACATGATACTTACTCTTTCTCTTTCTAATTTAGCAATAGTTCTAGTCATTTGTTTGATTCACAATAGCATTTCAACACATCATGACACAATTAAATAAAAATCATGCAATCTACATTCATCCTACCAATCAAAATTTAACAATTAAACCATATATCAACTAGCATGCATCATACTCCTAAAATTAGAAAGGATTTAAGAAACACCTACCCAAATGAAGCATTGATTTCCTAGCAATTGAACTCCAAAAGAAGCCTCTCTCCACCTCAAAATCTGCGCACCAAGGCAAAATTCCAAGTCAGCACCATTACGGCAGTGCACAGGAGCAGCACCATATATATATATATATATATATATATATATATATATATATATATATATATATATATATATATATATATATATATATATATATATATATATATATATATATATAACTGAATAGTTTATAAGTTATATATGTATATATATGTATGGTAAGTAGGTGGAGAGAGAGATGAAGTGGCTGGGGTTTCGGATTTGACAGAGAAAGAAAGAAGGGACATGAAGAAGAGGGTGAAAGGTTAGGGGGTTTTATAAATTAATTAGGTGGTTATTATAACTAATAACTCATTAACTCCTCCACTAATCCACTCTCTCTCTCTCTCTACTCACCCACTTCCAAGACCAGGTCAAAAAGCCAACGTCTATTCATTTTGGGGTGTGCACATTGCACGTGTGCAAGTGCACGTGCTTTGTGTATACCGCTCATTTTAATATTTTTATTTAAATGAAAACATATATTGATATATGTAATATGTATTTGAATATTAGTTTATCTTAATCAAAATTTGGTTTGTTATGCACGGATTAAAGTAAACACATATACACTTCAAAATTTCCTTTTGAAAAAGAGAATACACGCAATACGTGTACCGCAAACATGTGTGTCGCATGTAAAATATCAAAATACGAAATCGACTTTATCAACAAAAAAATATTTAAAGATAATCGAAATACATCATAAGAAAAATATATTTAATATACACATTCAATAATGTAATCAGTATGTACATTAAAAATACGTGCACCGTATGTGTAAAGAATATTTTAATCAAAAATAGGAGAAAAATGAATTTCTGTTTATAAAATTAATTCGAAGGAGTCATAAAATAAATAATTGAAATACATAGAAAATATTACACGTAGCTGTGGAAAACACGTAATCGATACGTGCATCGATAACACATGTAAAGCATGTAAAAACACAATGATTGGAATATTATATTTGTCACGCCCTGCTTCCCAAGATACAGAATACGATTACGTAACGTAGGCCCAACGAATAATGTAAACACCATCCATAAGCTGTACCAGATTAACTCAATAACATGCAACAACAAAATACAACCACGCAGGAAGAAATAATCACATGAATCAAGATAACTTCAATAAATAATAAAATAATCCAACAATAATAATATCCAACACAAGAAAATTCAACATCTGGGAAAAACAAACTCCGGGAACATAGGCCCAAAACAAAGTACAAGTCATAACAATGTTCAAAACAAAGAACTAGCAAGAAAGTAAATTAAGCAGCGAAAATCAGCTCCATCTTTAGAATCGTTGCTCACCAATTCCTTCTGGTATAGCTCCTTCAGTACGTGTAAATACTTGATCTAAAAAGAAAGAAAAGAGTGCCCTTAGAGCAACTCGTGGATAGTAAGTAGAGGAAAACAAAGGATAAAGGAAACATGATATATCAAAGGAAAGGACATGATCAAAGTCAAATAGTAAAGCAAAGAGCAGGCAATAGTATCAAAGTTCTATGTTTAAACAGTGATATACAGGATCAAGCATGAGATGATAAATGCAAGTTATTAATCATTTTATTAGCCTATCTAGTGCACATACTACCGCATCCCATACTACAGATTCGGCGCAAGCATACAGTGTACGCTTTAGACTGATGGTGAATTCACGGTTCGTGTATTTGGCCCAGTAATCATTATTTAATGTTCGTGTCAGTGTTCATCAAGCAGGGTTTTATGGCCATACAGTACAGGTTAGTACAGTAGGAGCCGACAGAGTACAGTCTCTGATTGTTCACTACCAAGTCATCTCGTATTATCCCGGCTTGTTATCATTTTATTTCATCCTATGTGAGCATGCAAGAAGGTGTCAATGTTGTATGATACTAAGTATGACTAATTCTATACGTTATAGATAAAGCATGAAGCAAACAAATCAATTACATACAATTTACAAAATCAAGACAGCATGACCTTGCTGTACCAAAACGTGGATTACTGTCAGTACGAAATAGAAAATCTGGATCCGTCGAAAGTTCTAGAAACTAGACTTCCACACGGTTCTAGTGAATATATATAAGGCACATAAAAGATGCAGAAACTAGGGTGACAACTCTATTCTATTCAGATTTTATGTTTAGTCAGCATGATGTAATCTGTGTTTACCTATTTGTTTCGGGTCAGAAAACTGATCAAATAAATCTATAAAAATTCTAGGGAATTTTTACACATGTCTAGGTTCAGCCTAATTTATTTCAGATTTTTATTTTACTGTTAACATGGTTAAAGAAATTATAGAACAGTAAGATACGCATGCATTTGTGAATCTGAAATTTCTAACACAGCTGTACTAAAATGATGATATCTAACAAACCACACATCGGAATACAAATCAGCAAAAAGGGTAGTAAACTAGACATCAGAGAATAAATTTCATGTTTAGAAAGCTATTTCAAAATGTGACAGCAACATAGACGAAAATCTGATTCAAAATGGAACACACAGCAGTCCAGAAATTATCTTGACATGAATAGGCAATAATTAAATCATACGATCATATTTTTCATGCAAATTGATAATCAAAGTGTCAATAGATGTTTAACATGCAAAATTTTAGTTCTTAGATGTAATATCACAGGCTTGGTAGTCAATCAAATTCAGTCTAACAGTTACAGTTTATCAAACAAGTCTATAACATGGATCTAGTTAATTTCATGTAATTGTGCATAAGCAGGATACAACATGGACTAGGTTTTAGATCAAAGAGAGTGGCACTAAGTTAAGAATATGTCGGGTTAGCTCGTGTAAATTCTCGATAGACTTAACGGAATTGTCAAATACAACATGATAACGAAAGAGACTGGATCTACTTACAGAGATCAAATGAAATTGAACAAAACAAAATATTAGTTCAAGGAGAGACTTGCCTGTTAATTAGTAGATTCGAATAATATGGAATAACGGGATCGGAATCCCGGGCAAAGATCTACAAGAACACGAGCGAAACACATGCAACACCAAATGGCGAACTCCAAACAGTAACCAACAGTAGATCAAGGCAGCAAGAGCAACTCTTGCACACTGGATCGAGGCAAAACATCACACAGCCAAATCCAGATCCCGTGTGCTAAAACAGCAAACACCTGTTTCCAACCAATGGGAGCTCGTCTCCTACCTTCGACAGAGAGAGAGAAGGAGAGAGCGGGACTCCGGCGATGCTTGGTGGCTGGCAACGGCTGCGATGACGACGAGGACAACAGAGACGACGTTGCGGTCGGGAAGCGACGGCAACGGCGAGAGCGACGGCGACGCGAGACGAACTCTGTTTTGCGATTGAAAACAGGGGAACGACGATGGCGAGAATGGGGCTTGGACGGCGACTGCGACTGCTAGGGGATCTACGGTGGTTATAGGGGAGTGAACGGCGAAGATCACGGTGGCAATGGCGAGGACGGGGGGAGCGGTGATGGAGTAATGGGGTTTGGAGATGGGTCAATAGCGAAGACGGGGATGGGGAAGACGATCGAAGGGCGACGAGGGAACGAGGAAGATGACGAGGGGATGGTGATGACAGTGGTGGTCAGAGGTGACGAGGGTCGCGGCAAGGGGAAAAGGCAGTGGGTTGGTTTCGGTCTGGAGTAAAAACAGAGAGAGAGAAGTCGGGGAGAGAGAGAAGCTGCGGAGAGAGAAAGAGAGAGATTAATTAGGGTTATTAAATGGGGTTCGGAGATGGGTCAATAGCGAAGACGGGGATGGGGAAGACGATCAGAGGGTGACGAGGGAACGGGGAAGATGACGAGGGGCTGGTGATGACAGTGGTGGTCGGAGGTGACGAGGGTCGCGGCAAGGGGAAAAGGCAGTGGGTTGGTTTCGGTCTGGGGTAAAAACAGAGAGAGAGAAGTCGGGGAGAGAGAGAAGCGGCGGAGAGAGAGAGAGAGAGAGAGAGAGAGAGAGAGATATTAATTAGGGTTATTAAATAGGGTATTTATAGGTGATTAGAAACTAGGGTTCTGGGTTGTGGTTTAATGGGTTTTGAGTATCGGTTTTGGCTCCAAAAAGAGACGAACAAGCATAAAACAACGAGATGAAAATAAAGCGGAACAAATCAAAATCAATATAGGAACAACGAAATTTTGTGATGAACCAAAAATTGCAAAATCTTAACCAAAAGAGCACAAAACAAACAAGAGAGAATAAAGAACCCAAGAAAAGTAGGAATATAATATAATAAAAGAATCCAGATACAATAATCAAGGAAAGAATAAAAATACGATATAATCCAAAATAGGGGTTACAATATTTGAGTTTGCTCAAATAGGATTTTGAGGAGACGGAAATTGCATAAGTAGTCAGAATCCAAAATACGTAGTAAAACACGTTACGGATATTAGCCGTAACGATACAAAATACACGTGCGTAACACATGAGGGGCAAAATTGTCATATCCAATTTTGCTGGGTGTTATAACTTTTCCACTCTTTGCAGATAGATTTGTCTCTGTAGGACGGAATTATCACAAACTTCTTCAATGAGATCAAGGTTGGGTCGGAGTTCATTCGAATTCTGTTCCTCATTGACAGAGAGAACACACGGAGAAGGTAGTTCAACCTCTATGGGGATTAGAGTTTCGCACCTGAAGTTAAGGTTGAACGGAGACTCTATTGTCGAGGTCCTTTTCGTGGTCCTGTAGGACCAGAGTACGCTCAGGGGGTTCTTTGACCCACAGTCCATTTGGAGCTTCATCTAGCCTTTTCTTAAGGCCATCAAGAATTTGTATGTTGGTGTTCTCAGCTTGATTATTGGTCCAAGGATGTGAAATGGAAGAGAAACATTGTTTAATCCCAAAATCGGAGCAGAAGATGCAGATTCTCTTGGCTGCGAATTGGATTCCTTTGTTGTTGACAAGAATCCGAGGTATCCCGAACCTACAAACAATATTCTTCCAAAAGAATTGCTCAATCTTCTATTCGGTGATGGAGGTCAACAATTCCTCTTCGATCCACTTTGTGATGTAGTTGATAGCCACAACTAAGAAGTTTCTATGTCTGGTCGCATATGGAAATAGCCCAAGTAGATCCATTTCCCACATGGCGAATGAGACCAGACTTAACATGGAATGATGGTCTACCTGGGGCACCCGCTTTGTCGGGGAAAACTTCTGGCTGGGGGTGCATTGAAGAACATATTCAAGTGAGGGTTGGTATACCTGGGGGTGCATTTACGTAGTACCCATGAAAAAGAATTTTCTGTGCCAGAGACATTGCGCCCATGGTGCCGCCACCGAATCCTTCATGCACTTCTCTAAGGGCATACTGGGACACCTCAGGGCTGAAGCATCATAAGTATTTTATTGCTGTCAATCAAAGTGTAGGAGTGCTGATATAAGACCCCTTCGACAAGTGTGTATTTTTCTGCCCTTGCCCGGATCATTCTTCTTATTTAGGATATGTTGGGAGGATTCCCTTGTTGAGGATATTTAACAAGGGTTTCATCCAATTGTCTCTGGGTATCCGAGGAGTGACGACCATGAGCTCTAAAGCTCCCTCTTCGATGCTCGACTTAAGCAGGATATTAATAAGCACAGTGTGGTCGAATCCTTCGATGACAGATGATGCTAACTTTGAGAGGGCGTCTGCTTGCCAGTTCTCCTCGTGAGGGATGCGAGTGACCTCTGCCTCTCAGTGTAGCCAAGAGTTTCTTGATGCATGGTAAGTTCTTGATCATGTGGTCATCCTTGGCCTCATATTCTCCTCGGATTTGATTCACCACCAACTGGGAGTCACTAAGAACTTTGACCTTTCGAGCCCTTGCTTTTCGAGCTAAAAGGAGGCTGACAATCAGTGCCTCATATTCAACCTCGTTGTTAGCGGCTCGAAAATTGAGATGAAGTGAGTATTGGAGAGTGAACTCGTTTGGGGTGAGCGAGATGACATTGGTTTTGCTCCCTTCGATGCAAGATGAGCCATCGATGTAGAAACTAGATTGGAGGATCTCTACCTTCCTCAGAGGGATCTGGGATAGTGCTTTCGATAATGAACTCGGCCAAGGCTTGGTCCTTGATAGCCGTTTACAGTCGATAATTAATGTTGTGTTGGCTCAATTTGATGGACCACTTCATGATTCACCAAGAATTCTCCATCTTGTGAAGTACTTTCTTGAATGGTTGGTCGGTGAGGACTAAGACCATGTGCACCTGGAAGTAAGGGTAGAGATCAATGAGTATTTGGTTCATCCCACATGTACCCGCCATGGGCATCCTACTTTTTTATGTTCTATAGACTTGTATGTAACTATTGAGAGTCGGGATATTATACATAGTGTGAATATTCCTCCAACATTGATTCCCTTAGACGTGTCAATTAGACAAATTCGTCCATAGTGGCTCGGGTGGATATCTCGTATCCGAAAACTAGCAGTTCGCCCCGTCAATCCTCTAGGACCCAAATAACTCAATTTTTGCCCATGAACTATTTTGTGTCAGTGGATTCGTTCGATCCAAAACTTGAGATAAAAGGGTGTAAGCCAAAAAATGATTAATAAGTAGTTGTTAACGAAGTTGAAGTTACCACCTCACCAATAAATAGCCAACCAAAAGGCGCTTGCGGTAGACACTGTCTGGTAGAAGAATATGGATTTCCACCAGCCAGCAAGCAACAAACTTGATTTATAGCAATATTAGTTAAAGCTATCAATATTTGAGGTTGAGCCTTTCGTACTCACGACAGGATAGTTAGTGAAATGATTGGGTTAAATAGCACGCCAAGGTTGTATATCTTTTTTCAGCCTACTCGGGCGGCTGTTATGAGAGCGTAGGCCATCTTTTCCATTTTGGGATAACGGAGTTCAGCATAATGGAGTACCTTGCTAACATAATAGATTGGCTTTTTGATCTTGTCTTCCTCCCTTACCAAGACGGTGCTGAGGGCCTGATTCGAAGTGGCCTGATAGAGGTAGAGTACTTCTCCCACCTCTAGCTTAAATAGGACCAATGGAATGGTTAGATACACCTAGAGCTCTGTTCAAAGGCTTCTTGCTTCAGAGTCCCTTAAAGAAAAGGATGCACTTCTCTTCAGACTTTGAAAGAAAGCGGTCAATGTCGGCGAGGCGCCCCGTAAGCTTCTTCATCTCTTTGATATTGGACAGGGGAGACATGTTGAGTATGGCCTAGATTTTCTTGGGTTGGCCTCAATTTCCCTCTGGCTAACCATGAATCCCAATAACTTCCCCCGAGGAGATTCCGAAGGCGTACTTCGAGGGGTTAAGTCGTATGTTATGCATTCGTAGGACATTGAAGGCCTCTTAGAGATTGGCCACATGGTCATTCTTATTAAGGATTTTTGCAAGCATGTCATCCACAGAGACTCCCAGGTTTCAGCCGATTTGATCTTTGAAGACTGTGTTCACAAACCACTAATAAGTGGCTCCAGTGTTCTTTAGCCCGAAGGGCATGACAAGATATGTAACACCTAGCAAAAATAAAATAACATTTATTATTATTATTATTATTATTATTATTATTATTATTATTATTATTATTATTATTATTATTATTATTATTATTATTATTATTATTATTATTGCCTACATGATAGTACGTGCAACACACGTGTGTTGCATGTGTTAGTAGCACTTTTATTATTATTTACTATTATTTTTTTGATTTTATTAATATTGATGGAAGGATTTGTTAGTGTGCTATTGATATTAATTAAAATAGTACTAATAATAGGAGAATATTATTTGAGCTCACTGACAAATAAAAGCACAGCCCAACTAAAAAAAAGCACAAACCTTAACCATAATAGGGTTTGGCCGAACAATATAAAGAGAGGGAAAGCAAGAGAAAGAGAGAGAGAGAGAGAGAGAGAGAGGGAAAGCGAGAGAGAGAGAGAGAGCGTCATTCTCACACTTTTCGTTGCTTTTCTTTTGGAGTTGCTTTAGAGTTTTGGTTAGCATTGGTATAAATACCCGATACCCAGACCTGACCCCAACTTGACCCGGACCCGACATTGGACTGGAACCGACCTAATCTATATAGGTCCGGGTCTGGGTCCTAAATTAAGATCCGATGCACTTCTGGGTCCGGGGTTAGGTCCGGGTCCACTCAATATAGAACCGACCAGGACCCATTAAAAAATACCCTAAAACTATGGTTGAATAATAGGGTTATAGGGATACATATGAATAGTAATTTTTGAAGATAGATGTGTAAATATAATAATTATTCATGTACTTAAGTGCAAAAATTGTAAGAACCGTAGGGTATCAGGTGCAAAAATACTTAAGTGCAAATATTTATTCCCCGCTACCGGACCCGACATGCAGATTTTTTAACTAGGATTCGGACCCGGTTCTCGCAAGTCCGGGTCCGGGTCCGGGTCCAATTTTTGACCCGTGAGGTACTTGGTCCGGGTCTGGGTAGTGAAGGACCCGACCGGATAGGACCCGATACCAGCCCTAGTTTTGGAGGAGAAGAACTTTTGGAGGCTATTGATCAAGAATCCGACTTTAGAAGATGTGGGTGTTCTTCTCTTCTCTTGATTATTATTGTTATTGTTATTTCAATTTTTGTAGCATGCTAGTTTGTTGTCATGTAGAGAGCATGCTAGGTTTTTCTAAATAGTTGTTTTAATTATTTAGATGATATGTATAGATGCATGATAAATATTGTTTGTATGTTCTTGATGAGTATTGATTGAAGATCTAGTTGCATTTGTGTCGTTCATGAATATATATATATATATATATATATATATATATATATATATATATATATATATGTTTTTAAGAATTCATAACGTGCAATAACTCATCTTTCGATTCTAAATTTCATGCGATAGATGATTATAGACTTGTGTATTTTGGTATTGATTAATAACATGAAGGTTTATTGATTATAAAATATCGATTTATAATGATTAAATCTCAGTTTTGAGTTGGTACCTGTTGTTTAGGGTTTATTTACTGAGAAAGGTTAGGTTTTGATTGGGTCTGGATTATGATTTGAATCGGGTCTGGGTTGTGATTTAATGCGGGTATGGGTTATGATTTGATTGGCGGGTGTGATTTAATGCGGGTTTGGGTTCAAATGGAATGGAGCTTGGGTCGGGTCTAGAGGAGGATTCCAGTCGGGTGTAGTGGAGCTCGGGTGTGGGTTCAGATCGGGTTCAGGTTGTGTTGGAGATCGGGTCTGAGTCTGATGATAAGCTCAGGTTTTGGACGGGGGCCTCAGGTTTGGGCCTTGTTTGGATTTGGCTGAGGATCCAAAGAGGCTAGGGTTTGGGGGCCATGAGGGGGCTCGGGTTTTGGAGCCATGAAGAGGCTCGGGTTTTGGGTCTAGAGAAGAGTTGGGTCAGGTAGACTTAGAGTCTGGTTGTGTTGAAGTGGTTAGTTTATTCAACCTAGAACTAGTATAGTCTAGCTCACTTTTTGAATTTCAGTAGTTGATAAACATGAGTTGTTTGTTAATAACTAAAATATGATAATAGAACCTAATAATATTTGGAAGATAGATTGAGATTTAAATGTGAGATTAATACGGTTTGAGACCAACAATTATACGAGATTGCAAGTTGTGTAATGACTAAAAGATAGACTTGAGATGTAAGTGAATTTTTGTAATTGTGTTTCGACTTAGAAATTCTTAGTAGTTAGAATTTCTAGTTATTTGGGTTACATTGGCAAGTTGGGGTTATCATAGAATACCCTAGAGAGCAGCTTTAGTTGGCTGTTGGCTAGAGTTCTAGAGGCTGAGCAAGACCCAGGGGTGTCGGCAGGGTTGTGAGAAAGTGGGAATAAGCCAGATTGGGCTAATATTCCTAGTGTGGTTAAGTTCGGGCCAGGAGGGTGACGCTAGCTCTAGGCGGTATTTGTTTATATTTGACCATAAGGATAGGCACTAGAAATGAGTTGTGATGAAGCAAGAGCAAACGTGAGAAAAGGGCTCCAGGATGATCCGCGAAGTGAGATAATTCTCACTATTCTGGGACGAGCGATGAAATAGGCCCCGGAATGATCTGCAAAGTGGGATTGATCTCCAGTACTCTTGGACGAAAGCGACGCTCATGGGATGTTTGTGTGATGAGAGCTCTAGGATGACCTGCAAAGCTAGGTATTCTGTAGAATTCCGGGACGAGAGATGAAATAAGATCCAGAATAATCTACAGATACAAATTGATCTCCAGTATTCCGGGGAGAGAGTGAATACTCATAGGATGTCTAAATCTTTAATTTTGTCACGAATATAAGTTTTGCAAAGCGAGGGATTAAACCCTGAAATTAGTAGAAACGTTAGAAGCTTGCATTCAAAATCTATGTTGTATAAGCGGCATAAAATTCCAAACAAGCATGCATTAGAAAAGAGCATTGTGTGCATTTTGTTTGTGCATTAGATTTTCAAGACATGACATACACTTGTACATTTAGAATAGACTTATTTTTCGCATTATATTTTGGCATCAAATCTTTTGGTTGTTGAGAATTAGAAGATCACTATTATTACTAGCTTTGCGTCAGTTGTATTCAACTGATGTGCCCACAGTTTGGAAGATTTGCAGGATTCGTGTTCAGTGGGAGGCATGGACTGGATTTTTTCACAAACTTTAGTGGAAGACCGAAGCTTGGGTTGTGGAATAAGTTCTAATTTATTGTGTGGAATTCACTGATGTTTGTAATGAATGATGATGTAATAAAGTTTTAATTTTTCCCTGTAATTTGTGTTGTGTTTATACTTTGAAGTAAAAGATTCTAGATGAGTCACAGATTTCATGTGTATGGAATTCGTGCGTTACACGATAACAATAAAGTCTTTGGTCGGTGATGAAGGATGTCTTTGTGATGTCGGGAGGGAACATTTCGTATTTGGTTATACACCGAGAAAGTATCCAAGAAGCTCAGGAGCACTTGCCCGGACGTGGCATCAATCAAGGTGTGGAAGTTAGGAAGAGGACATGGGCCCTTTAGGTAAGCTCTGTTCAGGTAATTTAAGTTGATGTGACTTCTCCACTTGCCTAATAGTCTTCTTCACCATGACAAAATTGGCTAGCCATTCGGGATAGCTGACTTCCTCGATGAAGCGAGCAATCAGTAGTTTGTTGACTTCTTCTTTAACTACCTGCTGCCTATCGGGAGCGAACTTGCGGTGCTTTTGTTGGACTAACTTGACATCTGGGCTCACACTAAGACGATGCATGATTAGATCTTCCGACATGCCAAGCATATCAGTGGCAGTCCAAGCAAACAAGTCCCATTTTTCCTTGTTGCAACCCACAAGTCGCTCTTTGACTTGGTGGGATAGGACTAGACTAACTCGAAAATATTTGGATTGGTCTCCCCAGGAGAAGGGGATCTCCTCTAGTTCATCAACAGGTTTAGACATGACCTGATTCTTCTTTTGATGGAGTTCTAAGGCTTCAAGGGAGAGGACCATGTCCTCCGGTGCATTCTCCGAGGCTTTGAGCGAGTACCCCTAATTGTAGTAGTGTAGCATGTCCTAGCTACTTCTTGACTTCCTTTGACTTCTCCTATCCCAGTTGGCATAGGGAACTTCACCTTCATGTAGGTTGAAGCTACGGTGTGGAAAGCTGCTAGGGCAGGGCTACCGAAGATGATATTGTAAGCAGCCTTCACATTAATAACAGTGAAGTCCACGGTCTCATTCCGAAGAGTGGGGGATCTGCCAGCTGTCAGGTCGAAGGTGAAATCCCTTTGATTTAGACCAGAATCCCAAAGAACCCATTGAGGTTGTACCTGACGAGTTTCAAACGGTCCTTGGATATCTTGAGGCATTGGAATGCTTCTTAGAAGAGGATATTCACTGAACTATCATTATCTACCAAGATGCAATGTACTTCATAATTCACCATGGAGAAGCTGATCACTAGTGCGTCACAATTAGGGGTTCAAATGCCTTCATGATAGATGTCCGAGAAGGTTATTGGGTGTAATAACCCGGATTGTACAATACTTATATATATATATATATATATATATATATATATATATATATATATATATATATATATATATATATATATATATATATATATATATATATTGTCTGTATGCGTGCATATGATTGCAGTGTTTTGTTTGATTGTATGAATGATGGAGAGTGTCCATGTTTGTGGGGCGGGTCATGAGGGTGGTTGCGTTCTAGATTGTGCACGAGAATGAGGAGGACCGATACTAGTATATACACTAGTTTTAGGTACAGTACATATGCAAATATATCATTGTATGATACTACAATGGGTATACCTTCGACACACTCAAACCTAACCTCTCATCTCTCATCTAGAAGTCAATTAAGAGCTCAAAATTTCAGCCAAACAATATACCTCAAGAAACCATAAGCTAGACATGGTTTTTCTTGCAAAACCACTTGCCACCTCACCTAGTCTACCCCCCTACTACCCCATATCCGGCCCACCCCCTTTCCTCCATCTTTCCTTACTCCTTTCTAATTAAAAATCCTCATTCTCCTCTCCCAAGTTCTGAAATTTCATAACACTAAAAGAAAAAGGGAAGGAAAGGAGCATTTTGGAGAGAAATTCTCAATCCTTGGAGCTATGATTCTTGGAGGAAGGCTACCACCATCTTTCAAGCCAAATCAGGGTGGGAAGTTTCTCTAAACTTTGTCTTGTTCATTCTTATTGATTTTCTTACATGCATGAATGGTTGTAGCATAAGAATGGTTGATTTAAGAGTAGATGTTAGAAATCTGGAACTAGAACAGAAAATCTTGATCTGCATGTCGTTTTTAAGAATTTCCTGAGAACAATCTACTTCGAATTTGATGATGAAACTTTCACAGATTGATCTTATACATGTCTAAATGATGCATGAATTATTTCGAAATTTTCGGATGATTTTTAGTATTTTAATAAAATCCGTTTTGGGTCAGAGCCGTAAGGTAGAAGCAGGATTTGTTTACTGTGATACCTGAGATTGAGGGAATTCTTATAATTAATTGGCACATGATCTATGGCTGAAATTTTTACCATGTTTTCTTATATATATCTAGACTCTACAGAAAAATCATGAATTTAATTGGATGAAGTTACATGCATGTTCAAAATTAATCTATCAACAGTAGTTAGAACTGTAACTGAAGAACAATATGATCCTTATGCATGTTTGAATACTTGGAATTTGAGTATGAATCTTTTTGCATGTTGTTCATAATGATGTCTAGTTTCTGTACTGAAAATTTGGTGACTATTGGATCAGTATATGATTTATGATAAATTTTATAGCATGTACTGTGCTTAATTCAGTCAGAATAGACACCTTGATAAAATGATACAATTGAGGATCTGTAAGAGCAGATTATGAGAAAGTGTTCTCTTAGGAAATTATATTAGACAACTAGAACTTTTCAAGAATCCTTATTTGAGGTGATTCCTGTGAGTAGATGATTTAATATGATTTTTATAAGACTGAACAGAAACCAGGTGTTGAGCTGAAGACTCTGTTTGAGTAAGACTTAGTGTGTGATTCGGTACACCTGAGAGTAATGTATATTTTAAGGTGATCAAATGACATAATTTGGATTGGTGATCAAGTAGGAAGTTGTAGAGGACATCCAAACCTTTCCATAGAACCTGGGTTGGTAGCATTCTAATGAGTAGGTAGTGATTTATGCTACCGATAAGCTGCAGTCAGTGTACAAGAAGTATACAGGCTGAGGCTTGTGAGGCCAATTTGAGGGACTAGATAATAGAATATGGGAAAATGATCAACTAGGAAGTTGTAGCCTAGGTCTTTACCATTCCAGACTGAGCTTGAACACCCAAATCTGAGTTGTATTATAGGAGTTATGATCTTTTTAAGTTTCGGGCAGAAACACCGTAGTTGCTTAATCTTGGGTTTTGACTAAGTGTTGAGAGAACCTTTCCTCTTGTGTACCCTAAGAGTTGATAGCTCATTATTGGGGATGTTTTGGGGACTACTGCTGGTCTTGTTGACTCCCATGGTGGATTTAGTGACTCGGGTTAGTCACTAGGGTAGGGTGATGCCCTACGTCTGTTGACCCAAAAAATCGTAATCTTCCACCAAGGCGTAGGACTCCAAGCTGGTGCCGTCAATTTAAATTCATTGCCTGGTTGAGTCTGAATGCAGGCCATGGTGCTGGACAATTCCAAGCTAGGGGAAGTGGCGTGTCGGACTATGTCACTAGGGTCAGAGGTCGATAGGCAGAATTTTGGAGGCAATTATATTTTTACCCAAGTGATTAGAGTAAGACTGGGATTAGAGTGATGCATTAGGGGTATGTAGCTTGCATTAGTACTAGCAGAGTATAGTCGGGTGTTGTACTTTCCTGTCGTAGGGATACGGACTTGGTTCGTCAGGTTTTGGTTCACGGGTCCAGTATCTCGATCTGTTAATTTCTAATGATGTCGTGGAAGGGACATGGAGAGCACTCCTGTCAGGTAGGGGGGATTTGGCCCTCGATTACGGCAGATCCCTATGCACGTGGTTTATTTTATATATTATGACGTCATTTTGTTACTGGAGAGGCACATGGTCTTGTTACCGGAAATTGTCACGTCTTTTCGAGGGGGGTCCGTTCGCGGGTACTGAGTGGAAAACAAGACCATCACTCAGGCACTGTAGTAGCGAAACTAGACCGATCAACTGCAACCTCATAGAACACGGATAATCTATTGGGAACAAGCTGAGTACAAGAGTAGGTTGCATGACGAGGGTTTGAATCCTTAAATATAGAGAAAGACGGCTAGATTTGGGGGCGTATGTAGTGTGGGATGCATGTGTTCTCCAAAGTCTTGCTTGCATTAGAATTAGGCATGTGATTGATGCATTTAGTTGTAAGATATGGCATACAAGTGCACTAGAACCCGAATCCATTAACCCCTAGTCGTCACATCACTTTTCTTTTACATAAATTATGGTTGTGATTGTAGTTTAGAGGATCACTGTTATTATTAGCATTCGTCAGTCGAAGTACTGACGATCCCCACCTTTTAGGTATCAATCCTACCATTCAAGCAGGTGCAGAAAAATCAAAGTCGTGCAGCAGAAGCCTCAAGCCGAGGAGCAGGGGAGCCGATGGGCCACTCAGCGGAATTCGACAGTGATCAGTCGATTACCATTCCGGGAGGTAGCTGATAGCTTTACAAGTGGAGTCTGTAAATATTTGTAATAAGTTGTAATGAGGCAATGTATTTCGTACTCCTTGTCCAAGAACATGATATCAATTGTAGTTGGCGATGTAATGACTTATTTGGTAATAAAAAGTTTATAATTTCCATGTTATTACTGTGTTGAGATGCATTTGAAGGAAAAGATTCTGGTTATACCACGGATGTCCGGCAACGGGGATCTGTGGCGTTACATTGGGATTCCCCAACTCTTGGCAAGGGGGACATTTTGCACTAAGTTGACCTCTCAGATGAACGCCTTCTGGGTGGAGTTGGACTCCCTTCCCATATGACCTCCATGGATGGAATGGAGAATGGTCGCAGGTTCGGAGTCTTGGTCTCGAGTTATTTCTTTGCACGTTTGTTGGCTCCTCGAGCTGATGGAGGCTCGACCTTGTCCTTATGGATGTACTTTGCGAGGTGACCGTGGTGAATAAGTGCTTCGAGTGTTTGATGGCTCAACACTCCTCCATATCATGGCCATGGTCCTTATGGAATCGGCACCATCGAATTTTATCCCTCCTTGTTGGGTTCATCTTCGGAAGGGGGCAGAGCTGCCCTTCTTCCTCGATTTCCATGAAGACTGTTGATATGTTGTAACTGAGCAAGATGAATTTGTCAAAGTGAGGGACCAGATGAGGACGATGCTGACCAAATTCGTCGTTATGGGATTTCTTGGGCCCCTCCTCATTCACACCTCTTCGTTTGTATCCGGACGATGGCTCAGTTTGGTCTTGGGGATGAAGAACCTCCTTGGCCCAGATGTACTTTTGACACCTTTGCAATAGCTCGGAGAAATCTTATGGGCTTTTTGGTTAGTAATGCTTTGAGGTAGATGTCACTGACATAGTCTCGGAATGAGGCAGCTGCTAATGCCAGGTTAAGTGTGGGGATAGACCGAGACTCGGTAGTGAAACGTATGACGAAGTCCTTGAGTGGCTCCCATGCCCTTTGCTTTATCTCCAGTATGGAAGCACCCGTCTTCTCGATTTTTGGCTACTAACGAAGTGTGTGAGGAAGAGCTCTTTGATCTAGTCGAATGAGAAGACCTCGCGAAGATCTGATTGTATAGGGTGCGTTGAGGAGAGGGTGGATGTGTGGATCAACCCTCGATTCTCTGCTGGATGAGGTTCAGGACACTTGTGTCTAGAGCCCACAAACGCAGCTCCGCTGGGAGGTGGTTGCGACTTGCCTTGCCGACGACTTTCTTCTTGGAGGCTTGGCTGAAAGCGCTTTTGGTGGATGGATTTAATCAGGTTGGCAGATTCATGAGATTTTGTGAGATTGAAAGAATGGGAGGAGAAGAGACTGTGTTTGAGGGATTAGAGTTTTTATTTTGCTTTTATTTTTAAATAAAATCATGCGTAGTGCACGTATTAGTTAAATATGGATCTCTACTTTTTCTATCCTTAGACTCTCTTTTCTATTAGTATAAGATATATATAGATACAATAATATATAAAAAAATTAATGGCCGCTTCACACACCCAAACATTGGCACCCAAAATCACACCCACCCAACCCCAACAAAACGTCGCCCGCCCAAACCCTATTTTCACCCATCCCTTCCTCTCATCGGATTCCACCCACCACCACCATCCATGGCAAATTACGACGTCGAAGAAGATCGACTCCTCGCCAATTTACTTGAATCTGAGATCCTCTCCGTCCTTGAGGTTTATTTGCCCTCTTCTTCTCTCTTTACAATTAGGGTTAGGGTTAGGGTTTCGTAATCACTTCTCAATCGAAACTAAAATTGACGGATCGCAGGATGAGAAGCCATCGAAGAGGCCTCAGATCGACGCAGAAAACAGAGGAAGAATTTGCAAGATCTCTCTTTTCTATTAGTATAAGATATAGATATAATAATATATACAAAATTAATGGCCGCTTCGCGCACCCAAACATTGACACCCAAAATCACACCCACCCAACCCCAACAAAACGGATTTTTTTCCAAAATATACCACTTTTTCAAACTAACTTCCAAAATAGACCACCTTCGAAACTAATTTTCAAAATAGACCACTTGCAGTTCCAACCGCGTCCTTTTTTTTGTTGACGCAGTTTGCAATTGCGGTCTAAGTATATGCCATAATATTTCAACTCCAACACTTGTGTCAAAATAGTGTTAAGGAGAAAACTATGTTCACCATAGACCGCAGTTGCCAACTGCGTTCTTGATTGCACTAAGCTCGCAATTTCCAATTGCATTCCTAATTCAATATTTTATAGGGTCCAATTAGGAATGCAGTTGGAAACTGCGAGCTTAGTGCAATCAAGAACGTAGTTGGCTGCGTTCTTGATTGCACTAAGCTCGCAGTTCCCAACTGCAATCCTAATTCAATCTTTCATAGGGTCCAATTTGGAATGCAGTTAGTAACTGCGAGCTTAGTGCGATCAAGAACGCAGTTGCCAGCTACATTCTTGATTGCCTAAGCTCGCAGTTTGCAACTGTATTCTTAATTCAATCTTTCATAGTGTTCAATTAGGAATGCAGTTGGGAACTGCGAGCTTAGTGCAATCAAAAACGCAGTTAGCAACTGCGGTTTAAGGTGAACATAGTTTTCTCCTTAACATTGTTTTGACATAAGTGTTGGAGTTGGATTATTGTGGCATATATTTAGACAGCAGTTGCCAACCGTGTCAACAAAAAAGAATCTGACGCAGTTGGGAATTGCGACTTGCGAGGGTTTGTTTTGAAAATTAGTTTCGAAAGTGGTATATTTTGAGAATTAGTTTGAAAAAGTGGCCTATTTTGGGAAAAACGTCAACAAAACGTCACCTCACCCAAGCCCTATTTTCACCCATCCCCTCCTCTCATCGGATTACACCCATCACCACCATCCATGGCGAATTACGACGTCGAAGAAGACCGACTCCTCGCCGATTTCCTTGAATCCGAGATCCTCTCCGTACCTGAGGTTCATTTGCCCTCTTCTTCTCTCTTTACAATTAGGGTTTGGGTTTCGTAATCACTTCTTAATCGAAACTGAAATTGACGGATCGCAGGATGAGAAGCCATCGAAGAGGCCTCGGATCGACGAAGAAGACGGAGGAAGAATCTGCACGATCCCACCAGATGTATTTCATCAGATCTTCAAGTTCCTTTCTTCCGAGGTAGGTGTCTGATTGGATTGGGAATTCTCTGCTTTGTTTGCTTCGCGATTCGTTCTTATTGTGATTTGGTTGCAGGATCTGGTAGCGTGTTCTCGTGCGTGTCGGGTCATGAACTCTTTAGCCTCTGATGAGCATCTTTGGAGGAGACTGTGAGCATATCTCTTCTCTTTTTGATATTCTAATAATTATAGAGAAAAATTATAACTTGTTTTTTAGTTTTTAATTTTTTGTTAAATTCATTATTAAATATTGGCTAATTTATTCGAAAATACCAGTTTTAATTCTAGAAGACCGGGCTAAGTTTACTTTTTTATATGCCCGAATGTTTTCCCACCTTTACTTTTCTGTACCCCCATGCGATGAACTTCACTTTTAAACACCCCAACATTCCGCCAACTTTACTTTTTGCTACCTAAATACCATTCCGTTAAATAATATGCATATAGTATTCCTGTGGATATGGATGTGATAAAAAATTTTGGACTTTTTTGCTCGTGAAAATTTGGTAATTAAGACTTTGATAGCAGCTAGAAATGAAGTTAAGTTTAGTAACCGAGGAAAAAGAACCGTTTAATTATATGAGTACAAGTTTCTTTTGACTTTTTGGTGCTTAGTCATGAAAGTTTGGTAGACTTTTAAGTTAGGTAGTAAAAGTCTGTTTAGAAACAAAGTTATGATACTTGTAGGTATCTTTTAAGTGCAGGTAGAGGTATGCAACCTATAGATTGCTTTGTCGCTACCTACAAAGTTTAGATACCTCTAGTTAGATTTTGAAATGGGCATTTGGCTTTGGAGGTAAGATAAGTTTTATTGGAGGTGAGATAATTGTAGGTATCGTAACTTTTTTGTACCAAAAAGTTAAGATACCTATAGTTATCCTACCTCCTTTTCAAACAGATGCAAAGATAGGATAGATACCTACACCTACCTCCAGTTATCTTACCCATTATTTGTTCCCAAACGGGGCTGAAAATAATGTTGAGGTATTAAAAGGTAAAGCTTTTCACACGGAAATATTCAAGGGTAAAGGTGAATAAACATTTGGGCATATAACAGAAAATTAGCTAGAGTAGCCTAAGGGCATTTTGTTATTTGTAACTACCCCCAAAGCTTTTTTCGATCTTCACTACCAAACATACATAATAGAGGATGAGAAAACCTAAGATACCCTCTTTTATAGCCCTATTCTCTCATCTAAAAAAAAGTAGTTGTTGCAGAGAACAAAATGTAGATTAGTGTGTTTTACAATATAACATGGTAAAATTTAGGGTATTTTCTGATAATTATCCATTTCAAATGGTAGAAATAAGGAATAGTAGACACCTCTTCAGTTAGATCACTACCTTTTAACTTTTGAAATTTTCGGAAGTACATTAAATTCTTGTGATTAACTTATCAACTGTAGGTGTACATGTAATTAGGTGTGTTTATTCATGTGCTTCTGAATCGATAAACTTTTGGTTTTGATTGCAAATGTTTGGTGTGTGTAGGTATTGCCTGAGGTGGGGTTTGGATTCACCTATGGGGAAGCCACGAGAATGCCCTTGGAAGAAGTTGTACATTCAGGTGATTTTTGACTGCTTGATGTTATTTATCATTATCACCATCTGCAAACCATTTTAAAAGGGAATAATCATCTTCATTTTAGAAATTGTTTTCTTCATATGAAATTTAATTGTATGAACCATGTTTATTCCTACTATGAGTGACAAGTTAAGATATGCAGTGTTGGTATTTTTGATATTTCCACCAAAAACTTTATTGTTTTTATAGAACCCCACTGAACTTGATATTTTTGATAATAATCTCATAAAACTTTAAGCTATATGATATACACCATGAAGTGGACAGTAGTTCCCGGAACGGATAGCTATGTGGTCAGGGTAATTTGATCATATTTGTGGTCTATTTGATCTAACTGGATGTTTGTGACGGTTAAAGGATGGCTATGTGATTAAGACAATTTTTCAGGTTTGATGTGTATTTGATATAACTTAAAAGTTTGTGGTTTATGTAGAAATACAAATAAGTTTGGGGTTAGATCAAAGTAATAGAGTATTTGGGGATATCAGAAAAATGCTATAATTTAATATCATACATATACGCGCAAATGCTAGGACATTCTCTGAAAGCGATGCTTTGTACCTACCTCCGAGTGCTTCGAAAAATGTGCAAGCGGCGTCGCACCAGTGCCCGGGTGCAGTGAAAAATGAGTAAAGGGTTCCTGCATCAATCTGGACGTGTGCGGGTAAAGCAGCTTATCCAGAAAAATAGGCTTAGGTTAGCGACTTGGAATATAGGAACATTGATAGAAACCTGCATAGAACTAGTAGATATCATGATTAGATGAAATATTAATATAGCTTGTTTACAAGAAACAAAGTGGGTAGGAGAGAGCTAAAGAGATAGATGGTTTTAAATTATATTATACTGCTAAAATTAGAAATAGAAATGGAGTAGTAATATTAGTAGATAAGAAATTCAAAAGAGATGTAGTAGGTGTTAATAGGAAAGAGTATAGAATAATACAAATTAAGCTTGTATTAGGAAAAAATATAATTAATATCATTAGTGCTTATGCAACCCAAGTAGGATTAGATGCACAAGCTAAAAATAAATTTTTTGAAGATATCGATCGATGAGATAATTCAAGGAGTTACCCTTAGGTGAAAAACTATTTATAGGAGGAGATTTCAATGGACATGTAGGAGAAGATAACATAAGATATGAGAGGCTGCATGGAGGACATGAATTTGGAAATAAGAACGATGGTGGAGACACTATAGATTTTGCGGCTTTGTATGATCTTATACTAGCAAATACTTATTTTAGGAAGAAAGGAACATTTGATAACCTTTAAAAGTGAGGCAAATAGGAGCCAGGTTGATTTTTTCATCACTAGAAAGTTGGATCGCTTGACATGTAAAGATTGTAAAGTTATATTTGGAGAGTGTAGCCTCACAATATAGATTAATGGTATTGGATGTTAAGATTGGAAAACACATATGTGCAAGAAAGTAGACTAGGAACCCAAAAATTAGATGATGGAACTTGAAGGGAGAGAAACTAGAAGTTTTTAGAGACAGTCATTATAGGAGCATCATGGAATTGGGAAGGAAAGACAAATATGATGTGGATCAAAATGGCTACATACATAAGAGGAATTTCAAAGGAGGTACTTGGAGAATCTAAGGGTAGAGGGTTGCTAAATAAGGAAATATGATGGTGGCAAGAAGTCCAAAATATTGTGAGAGAAAAAAGATCAACCTTCAAAATATGGCAAAAGAGAAAATGAAGTGGATTTGGAGAGATTTAAGACCGTTAGAAAAGAAATTAAGAAAGCGGTAAGTGATGCAAAAGAAAATGCTTATGATGATTTATATACAAAATTAGGAACAAAAGAAGGAGAAAATAACATTTATAAGCTTGCTAAATAAATGGATAGTAAAACAAAAGGTCTGGATACAATTAGTTGTATTAAGATCGATGATTCAAGCGTCTTAGTAAAAGATGAGGAAATTAAGAAAAAATGGTGAATTACTTTGAGAAGTTATTAATTAACAGGTTGTAAGCATCTTAAATATAGAGGACTCAAGGGAGAGTCGAGAGCATATGTTTTTCCGTAAAATTAGAACATCGGAGGTTTGAAATACTCTAGGAAGGATGAAAATAAGAGAAGCTTTAGGGCCGGATGATATACCTATTGAAGTTTGGAAGTGTCCTGGGGATATAGGAGTGAGTTGGCTAACAAAATTGTTTAATGAAATTTTGAGGACGAAGATGCCCGATGAATGGAGAAAGTATTTTAGTACCTATATATAAAAATAAAGGAGATATATAAAGTTGCTTCAACTACCGAGAGATTAAATTAACGAGTCATACGATAAAAATTTAAGAGAGAGATCGAACATAGACTGAGACTGGAAACTACAGTGTCTGAGAATCAGTTTGGATTTATGTTTGGGCGGTCAACAATGGAAGCAATTTATGTAGTGAGGAGACTTATGAAAAAATATAGGGAGAATAAGAGATTTACATATGATTTTTATAGATCTAGATAATGCATATGATAAAATCCCTAGAGATAGTATGGTGGGTGTTAAATAATAAAAGAGTAGCTATTCGGTATATTGAGGTAATTAAGGATATGTATGAAGGAACAATGACCACAATTAGAACAACCACAGGAGAGGCTGGTGATTTTCCTATTACAGTAGGTTTACACCAAGGTTCGACTTTAAGTCCCTACCTCTTTACTTTCGTTATGGATGAATTGATGCGAGAAATACATGATGAGGTGCCTTGGTGTATGTTTTTTGCCGATGACTAGGGCTGTTCATCGGTGCGAAACCGAACCGAACCGAAATTTTCAGTTTGGTATATTTGAAACCGAAATCCGAACCGAAATGGATAAAATTTGGTTTGAACCGAACTGAATTTTATCGGTTCGGTTCGGTTAATAACCGAACTAACCGAAATTTTTAGTACAATGGTTCTTCACTTCAAACCAGTTTGATCAACAATGGTTGGGAGGCTTCAACAAAGTGTGAGCCAACGGCTTCTAGTTCAGTTAAGTCTTCATGTACTATTGAAAGAAGTGAAGGCTATAAGTCTCAAATTAACCTGTGGATTGAAAATGGTCAGAAACTGAACTGTGATAATCATTCTGCGGAAAAGGTTGCTGAAGTGGGTAAAGTAAGTAGAAAGAGATCCAGACCTGGAGAGAACCCCCGACCAAGGCCGAAAGATCGGCAAATGATTCAAAACCGTGTAAAGGAGCTGCGTGAAATTATTCCCAATGGAGCTAAGGTGACTTAATCAATTTTTGAAGCCTTGAGTTGATTATTTTGCTTTACTTTTCTAATCTTATGATTTGAGATGGAGCTTTTGAAGTGCACTTGTATAGGAGCTTAGTTTGAGATGGATCCTCGGGGTATAATTTATTTTGGTCCAAAAAAAGTTCGGTTTTTTGTTCGTTTCGGTTTATTTAGAAGCCAACCAAAAACCGAACCGAACTCTCTAAAAAAACTTCGGTTTGGATCAAAACCGAACCGAAAACCGAAAAACCGAACCAAATTGGTAAATTTCGGTTCGGTTCGGTTCGGTAATCGGTTTTAACCAAAGTATGAACAGCCCTACCGATGATGTCGTTTTAGTGGACGAGACTAGAGTAAGAGTCAATGCTAAATTAGAATTGTAGAGAAACTTTAGAAGAAAGAGGCTTTAGGATAAACAAAACTAAAACATAGTATATGAAGTGTAATTTTAGCGATGTTCGGAACGCAACTGAGGAAGTAGTGAAGCTTGATGGTCAAGAGATACTTAAGAGAGGCCGTTTTCGATAGTTAGGCACGGTTATATAGAGTGATGAAGAGATTTGTGAAGATGTTATACATAGGATCCAAGTAGGGTGGCTTAAGTGGAGTGGCTTAAGTGGAGGATGGTCAGTGGTGTTTTGAGTGACAAACTTATACCTTTGAAGTCGAAGGAAAATTTTTATAGGACGACTGTTAGACCAGCAATGATATATGGAGCAGTGTTGGGCAACAAAGAAATGTCCAAAAGATGAGTAGTGGAGATGAGGATGTTAAGATGGATGTGTGGTAAAACAAGAAAAGATATAATTAGAAATGAGCATATACGACACATGCTAAAAGGTAGCTCAAATCCAAGATAAGTTCAGAGAGAATCGTCTCAGGTAGTTTGGACATGTCACACGTAGACCTAGTAGTGCCCCGTTAGAAAGAGTGATTTGATAAGTATTGAAGATAGAGTTAGGGGTAGAGGAAGACCTGAACTGACTTGGGTGGAAACAGTGAGAAAATATATGATAGCTTGTGATCTTACAAAAGATATTGTGCTAAACCGAGCAGAATAGAAAATCAGGATTCATGTAGCTGACCCTAACTAGGTGCGAAAAACGCTTTGTTGTTGATGTTGTTGTTGTTGTTGTTGTTGTACAATAACATAAAATTGTACCCGGATCGTATTGCATTAATCACAACTAAACAACAACAAAGCATTTTTTCCCAACTAGTTGGGGTTGGTTACATGAATCCTGGTTTTTCATTTTGCTCGGTTTAGCGTAATATCTTCTGTAAGGCCACAAACTATCATATATTTTCTCACAGTTTCCACCCAAGTAGGTTTTGGTCTTTCCCTACCCTAACTCTACCCTCAATATTTATCACAACTAGTTAAATTATATGTTGCGTGAAGATGCATGTGTGACAAAAATCAGAATATCTACATGACATCATCACAACAGTGTGTTTGTGTCAAATCAATTTGAATGATGTAATACATTAATTTTCATTTATGAGCTTGACTTTGTAACACATCATGGTATTGAAATTTTAGGAAAGTGTTGGTTGCTATAAGAAAGGGGGTGGTGGCTTGGTGCTGAGGATTGAGTTGTTCAGTTACCTTGAACTGTTGATGGAAAATCCAGTTTAATGTCATGGATCATGGAATGTAAGGAAGATAGTTGCGGATCCTCAAGAAGTAACTGAAGGGGAAGGGTAGGCTAAAAGACACTAGGCTTCTTTTATTATAAGAAGCTAGCTGAGTCCATTAAAAATGCTAACTGCAAATACCTCTTTTCTTGGCGAATAAAAAGGGGACAGTTTAAAAGAAAACACATAAACGCTGTTTAAAAAAATTCTCCTATGGATGGTCCTCCAATACCTAAAACGGCAATATATTGACGGGAATATGATTTTGTGGTATGTTTTTTCACTTCAAAATGCTCCATTTACATCGAAGTGCTTTGTTGTTTTATTGTTATTTGTTTTTGTTACAATGAGGGAACTATTAAAATTTTTAATTATGAAAAATAAAGAAGGCACATAAGCAGAGAAATGGTTTTTGTTGTGCACCTCAATGCGCTATACTTAGGCATCTCTAAGATCTTTGAAAGAATTTTGTACTACTGCGAGCTTGTAAGGATAACTATGGATTGTTTGTTCTTTTAACTATCCCATTTATCTGTATATATTATTTTATTCAGATTCATTGATATAACGTATGGAAACAAAAGTTTTGCTTCATGGTGGAGATAAATAGATAAATATAGTAATTCATGGATGTCTGCTAGTTCTAAGTTTATACATAGATAATTAAACTTGTGCCATTTTTTTTTTTTTTTGAACGTATGAAGTGTGTAATTTGGTAGGGTGCAACATGTATCCTCCCAGGATATGGAGCTTCTTTTGCTATCAAATTCTGTTTCATTTATATTGTCACCTTAGTCAATCTGCTTTACTCCGTGCAGCGTGATGAAGAGGATATGGTTGAATTTGTGAGGAACACCCCAGCAGAGTTCAAGGAGTATTATATACAAATGCAAGCATCAAAGAGAAGCCAGGCACCTCTTCCTTCACAAGTAATGGGCATATCAATCAGATGTTTGATTATACTTGACGATAAAATGTTCTTAAGTTGTAGATTCATTCACCCACTAGGGATAGGAGGATGAGGAAGCAAGTGGGGTGCAATGTGACATATGAACATGAACTGTTGAGTAATCATCTTTAATTTTATTTTGAAGGTGAGTGACGATCGAGTACTTCTTGATAAAACAGTAGGTGATCAAGTTTCCAACTGGAAAAGAAGCAAAGGCTTCACTGATGATGGAGTTACCGACCATGTTTGCTCAGGAAATACGTGTTCTTACACCCAAATTGGAGATGTTTTTCTCTGTGAGAAGACAGGTCGAGTACATGGTATAGTTTACATCTTTGACCCAAAACTATTACGTTAAGATTTCTTTTTATAATTCTTGTTTCCAAGTTTTTCCAGTATGTGATGATACTTGCCGAGAAGTTATTTTGGATCAATCCAGTGGTCTTTTGGTTTGCACGGTTTCTGGCCAGTGTTTTGATAGATTAGTCGCTCCCGAAGAGGAATCAGATAATGTGAGTATTAATTAGTTATTTAATGTTAATTATGGTATCTTCGTGTGTTCTTTTAAGGTTTTTCTGTTTTCCGTCTTCGTCATGGGACCTAAATTGACTTAAGTCTAGAGTTAACATCTTTGATCTTTTCGTAAATATAGGAAATAGGGTTCTCATGAATTCATACTGAACTAGAATAAGGATTATTTGTTGCTGTATACCACTGTTCTTTCTCCTGGTAGTTTCGCACTTTCACTATATATTTCCTTTCTGGTTGATAACTGAAGAATGCAGTCCGGTAGCACAGTGTGGTACCCACAATGGATTTATGGTTAAACCTCTAAGCACCGTGGATATGTTTAACTTAAATAATTGCATTAGCATTAGGAGCTGGCAGTGTGGTACCCACAATGGATTTATGGTTAAACCCAAGTAGTGAGGATATGTTTAACTTAAATAATTGCATTAGCATTAGGGGCTGGCATTGAGCTCCCATTTGAAAGAATATAGCTTGTTTGATTCCCTTTGTAGAGACAGCTTTCTTGTATCAAAATAATTAGGCATTTGATTACGACCACTTTGATGATGTTGCCAAAGAATTCAGTTACGATCAACAAAAAATGATATTGCAGAGTCAATTTGACAAGAGATGGAATTTATGTGGCCTAACCAGTATATCAAAGCTACAAGATAAGAAGCCCTTCTTCAGAGGTTAAGATGTGGTTGAAAGCAGCTGTGTGATAATATTTAACGGTTATTTTTTGTTTATCATTTGCGTACTTCATACTAATATTTGGTGAGAGAAGTAAACATTGTATTGACCTATTACTTTTATCCATAAATTATTTATTACTTTTGCTTCCGATCACAAGTATCTCCTTAGCCAAATTCTCTCCTTTTCCTAGTCTCCATTACATTCAGTCTTTAGATAAGAAATGCTTCCTTTGTTGGGCCTTGAAGGCTTGAACACTGCTTCCGTGCATAACTCAAGAAATCTCTGTCAATCATTTTCCTGAATTATTGGTGACAATCTGTTGATGTTACCTATTCTTTTGTGTGAACTTACAGAAACACATTACTCTTGTTATTATTTTACACTTGAGTTTCTCAATATTCAGGACCTCACCTGGACAACAAGTATCCCATCAAAAGCAGTATCTGAACAACTTAATTATCTTGTTGAACATTATTCTTTTTGTAGTTATTAATTTGTTTATGTTCTCATGAACTTCTATTTATTTCATGCTACCTTTTGATTTCCAGGAGGAGGATACATCAGAGCCTTTCATGGGATCTGGTCGTTTTGGTATGAGTTCTGTCTCTCATTTTTGTTGTTAATTATTGTGTGTTCTACTTTCTATCTTGCAAAATAATCATCTACTTTGTGATTTAGTTTAGTTCCGAAGAAATTGTGAGAGAAGGTTTCACAATGGAGAAATATCTGAGACTCAAAAAGCTGTTTTTTTACCATACTAATGTTCGTTTTTCTCGACTTTTCCAGCAAGAGCATATCTTCTGGGCTATAATTGCGTTGATGAGAAGGAGCTGGAAGCTACATTAAGGTTTTGTTGAAATCATTTCAAAGCTTTGATTCTCCATGGACATTGCAATTATACATGTGATTGTAGGGTGGATGAATGTTTGTTCCGTGTCATTGGGAGGCTGAACTTAATGGCCTTCACATTTGTAATACGAAAGTTTACAATGATGTATTTACTTTACAGTGCTATCACGTTGTTTAGCTCATGTTTGTATGAATGTAATCGATGGCAGATGGGTGTTGGCAACTTGTTGATCTTTTTGTTCTTGAGTTTATTATTATATTGTTATTTAATGGTTTGTCTACAATGAATATAATCTAATGGTTTGTTTGTCGCCCATAGTTTTCATGTAACTGTTTAATTCTAGTGCACTATTACTTGGTCTAATATCAGTTACTCGTGGCAGAATTTACTGCTAGATTTGGATAGTTTGTTTCATCATCTGCGTGCTAACCAATTGTGGTTTGAATAAAGTATCTGAAAGTTTTTTGAAATTTTAGGACCAGTCAATCACTGATGGTCCTCCATCAATCCTTTAAATTATTATCCTTAATGTTTTGACAGAGGAATGCCTAGAATATTACTGTACGAGGTTTAATATTGAGGATCAAGTAGCATCAACCTGCATCAACCTTACGGCATCTGTGTCGTCAGTCAGAGCAAAAATATGCATATATGCATAACTGAAAATAGTATTTTGTTGTTTCGCTGTAGTAGGTACAAGGCAAAATATAGCAAAGCTGTAGAAAAACGAATGGACGTCTAAATTCCAGTGATTTTTTTAAAGATATTTCATTTTATAATAGTTTCTTTTAAATTTTTAATATATATATTTTTAAATGGTGGAACCTACCAATGGGTCGAAACATGATGTTTCGCGTCCACATGATGTTTCGTCCCATGGTTCCATTGGTGGCAGGATCTTAATTAAGATTTTATTTCATTAATTATAAAAAAAGAAAATATGAATTTTCTCGGACAATACGAGATTTTTAAAAAAATTTTAAAATATCATTTATAAATATCATAAAATATTACGGACGAAACATGATGTTTCGTACTTTATATTATGCATATTGCTACATCTATTCTCAAATATACCATTCTACTGTATCAAAATCGCTATAATATGCATAAATGCCACACGATTGCAGCGTTGTTTTTGCTAAAATATGCATAATATTTTTGCCACGCGACTGTGGATGCTCTTAGGTACTGTTATTAAGGTCAGACATGGGCATGTGTAGGAGTTTTTCTTTATAAGGGGGGTGTTTAGTGTGAAGAGATTAAAAAACACTAATTTTAAATTATTGTGTTTTCAAATGCAAATCATAGTGATTTAAAAAGGGTTAACGAAAAAATGACACACGAAAGAATAGGGAATTCTGAAATAACACATGAAGTTTTCATATTTCCAAAATAGTATCGGAAACTATTATATATATGCCAAAATAGCACCTGATAGTAGTTCCCATTAAGTTTTTTCATGGCAGAAGGGTAAAATGACCGATTTGTCTCTGCCTCTTCCGTACATCTTCTTCCCATTTTTTTTCTTCTTTAGTTTAATTTATTGAATTGTTTTTTGGTGGTTATTGGTGGCAAAGACATCAACGACAATAACCAGCAATGACAGTGTCAATGGCAATGACAGCGTCGGGTGGAGGCCGGGTTCGAGTCAGGTTTGAATAGGGTTGGGTTCAGAATGGATTTGAATGGCAGACAGAGAATGAAGATGGAGATGGATGGGGGCTGTCAGAGAATGAAAATGGAGGTGGATGGGGGCTGTCAGCAAGACCTTCCCGGCCACGTTGAAGGGACCAGCAAGAGAATGGTACTCCTATTTTTCCCCAGCCTCTATTTTCTCGTTTGACCAGTTTGAGGATCTCTTCCTCACCCACTTCATCAGCAGCTGCTGAGCCGAGAAAACGAGCCCACCTTTGCTAGCCCTAAGTCAAAGGAAAGACGAGCGCCTAAGAGACTATGTTCGGCAATTTACCACCGAAGCTCGGCTCATCGCCTCTCTCGACCATTGAGTGGCATCTGCAGCATTCTGACACAACATCAACCATACTGATCTGAAGGCATCTCTTACTAAAAAGCCTCATCAGGACTTCTCGGAACTCCTGCTGAGGAGTAAGAAGTACATCCGGGCTGAAGAGGCCTTGCATCCCCATGATCATAAAGAGTCTCCATCCGGGAACAAACAGAAGGCTTCAGATCAAGAAGGTCCCAAGAAGCTCCAGAAAGATAATAACGACCAGTGTCGCCCTCCTCCTCGCTTTGAAAAGTTTACCCCCTTAAATGCCAGCATCTCGACTGTCCTTATGGAAATGGACAAGGAAGGATTGCTCCAACCTTCCCCGAAGATGAATACCCTTGGTAAGAGAATGAATAGAGACAAGTGGTGATGCTTCCACAGGGACCATGACCATGATACGATGATTGTCGGGCCCTTAAAGAGGAGATCGAATCCTTCATTCAGTAAGGGCAGTTGGCCAAGTTCGTCAGGAAGGACAGAGCCGATCCTCTTCCTCCCTGGCGAGTTGTAGCACCCCGAATCCCTATACTAGCGATTTGTGACACAAACCAGAATCTTTCCTTCAAACAGTCACAACACAGGAAAATACAGGAAAAATTAAAAATTTTATTCAATAAATTTTTACAAGTCTCCAGTGTTGCAATATTACAATGTTCAATAGTTACAATCAAGGCTTTTACAACAATATGAATAGTGAACACTTGATACTGTCACTTGGATGCACCATCAGACTTGAGTTCTTCTGTTCTCACGGATCGACATCCAGTACCTAAAAGAGTGGGCACGTCAGTAATTCTACTGACGCAATGCTGATAAAAGCAGCGATCTCCAACTGGCAAACAAGATTTATGCAACAGAAAAAATGTGATTCAACAAGGCAAGCATAACTGGTGTTTAAAGTGTCCGTGTGTGATATGACCTAGTAGTCTAATGCACAGGTCAACGATGCACTTATTCTAATGCAGGCAAGACTTTGGAAACACAAGCATCCCATACTACATACTCCCCAAATCAAGTAGTTGTCTCCAAGTTCAGGGTTTCGAACCCTCGCCATGCATCCTATTCTCGTACTCATCCTGTTCTTGACAGACACACGCTGTTGAATGAGGTTGCAGATTTATGGCCTCACCCGTACTGCAGTCACTTAGTAGTGCTCGGTGCCCGGATCTCACTCGAAAGCAGTGGCGAACTACAAGGTGTAATGCCCCGAGCCCGGCTCAGCTGCGCACACGGCTACATGAGCGCGCACGCGAAACAACAGACACAAAACTCTAATCACGCCCACCACAGATACCATCAAAAGGGTGGTTAACTGTTGGTACCCCTTATCATTTGGCTTTTACTATAAATACTCACACTCTCCAAACTCCCCATCGATGTGGGACTAAGTCCCAAACACCACACCCACTCCACGTCACCTTTTCCCCCATGCATGCAGCCACCTCTTTTTCATTCCCATTTAATGCTACATATTTGCCTATGCCCCATAGTTCTCATCCTATAGGAACTCCATAGGCCAACAACCAACCACTCATCTCATATATTATTATATATTTCTATATAATCTTATATATATATACCCGCTTAATTACGGGGTGTTACACACCCCTCCTTAAGAACTTAGCGTCCTCGTCGAGCCCGAGACTTGCAACATGATCCAGGATCTCTTTCTAGCCGATGTGGAGAGAATTACCCTGATTCTGCTAGTTGTACAGTCCCCTATCCGGGCAACTTATACCAATCTCGCTCCCTCTTAGGCGTACATCTTACACACACTCGGTGTGAAAAGTCGGCTCTGATACCATTTGTAATGCCCCGAGCCCGGCTCAGCTGCGCACATGGCTACGTGAGCGCACACGCGAAACAACGGACACAAAACTCTAATCACGCCCACCACAGGCACCATCAAAAGGGTGGTTAACCGTTGGGTACCCCTTATCATTTGGCTTTTACTATATATACTCACACTCTCCAAACTCCCCAACGATGTGGGACTAAGTCCCAAACACCACACCCACGCCACGTCACCTTTTTCCCCATGCATGCAACCACCTCTTTTTCATTCCCATTTAATGCTACATATTTGCCTATGCTCCATAGTTCTCATCCTATAGCTTCAATAGAAATCCATTTAATCTCAAGCCCATAGAAACTCTATAAGACAACAACCAACCACTCATCTCATATATTATTATATATTTCTATATAATATTATATATATACCCGCTTAAGTACGGGGTGTTACACAAGGTACTCCTCGCACCAAGTTGGCACCGAAAGCGCATAGAGTTCACAACCCTATAGGCCCTTCCGTCACTGACATAGAACATGACGGACTCGAGGGTCTACTTCCCCCTATCCTACAGGACTCTCCCGTTCTTGACCACTGTTCTTCAGGAATTAACAGAGCGAGGTACGCAGCACGTACCCCTACGATAGGGAAGTACCACACCCGACTAATAGTTTGCTAGAAAATTAATGTAATTTATAGGTATCGGTACTTCTGACTAATACTGAGTCTACCTGGATGTTTTGTAAAGGTATGGTTACAACTTGATCAATAATTTAGGTTATACCTAGTCTCATGTGGTTTCCCCAAATAAAAATCATAGTCCCCGTCTATCAACCCGCGGCTCCGGTGATGCGATCACCTTGCTCGCCACTTTCCCTATCTTGATTCTCATTCACAACCCCGGCCCGCGGTCATTCTCTATGACTCCATCGGCGCACGAGTTTGGGTTATTTAAACATTGAGGTGGAAGTTTCAATTCCTAGCGTAAGGTTGATAGCCGAAGGGTAATTATCTTACCCTAGACAGTCCAAACAACTTACACTATGATCAAATCAACACTCTTGCTTAATAAACTCAAAAACATGATCTAACCCAGTAATTAAGCATGGGAAGTGCTACAAATTCTCAAATTCAAGGTTTGGAAGTTAAGCCAAACTTTTCTAAGTTATAAAACAAGTAGTCTCAAATGGGATTGTTCTATCTAGTACAAAAAAATCATATCTCTCAATATACTAAATGTATTTGCATTTTCAAGATGTTTTGGAAAGTTAAGACTCTCTAATAAAAGTCTCTAGTTGATCAGTTCTGCAGATTCCTAACATACAAGTCTAGAACTTCACAAGTTCACAGCCCAACTAACTCAGAGCTGAAACTGAACATAGTTCAGTCAAAATTCAATATCAATTCAACCGTAAGTCCAATAGTTATGAAATTTTAGATTAAGTAACTTGAAATATACAAGTCTAACATACTAAAAAATTGCATACAGATTCCAAATATTATAGTCTTTTGAAGTTAGTAGAAAAATTTCTTCTGTTTTCAGCAGTGCATAAAACCTTTTGTTATAAACTAATTTTGAAACCCCATATACTTTTATCCAAAATTTCCAAAGTTTAAGATATGCAATCTAGGCACATAGTAGACGCTAAAATAAAAATTTCAATGTAAGGTTATACTCCATGAATTAGATATGATTTATTAAAGTTCATCTTGAAAAAAAACAGAGCCAGTTTCTTGGCTCTGGACCAGTTGACAAACAAGAATTTTTAAATATAGCAAATAAATTTAGAAATATCTAAAATTTGAAACTAATGTTTTTAATACATCCAAGTACTTTCAGTAAAAATTTCAGCTCAAAATACTTTACCAATTTCAAGTTATGATTTTACAAACTTCTCTTCATAACAAGGAAAAACACAGACTTTTTACTGTTTTCTGTTTCGAGGAAGAACAATTTTGTTGGGCTACTAGATGAACCCAGAAAAATATGAAAAACATTGAGGATGCTCTAAACCCATCATAGAACATGAAAAAAAATTTATGACCATATTCTAAGTCGTTTGCCCAGTAGAAAATCTTAAGTCAGCATGATACATATATGTTCTCTAACATGAATCATGATAAGAATTGTACTATCATACAAGTTTAATTTATCTTAGCATATAAATGGTAACATTCCTTCTTAGCTACTACTAAACACCAATTTAAACACAATTTCTTTTCTTTCTAATTTAGAGTTTAGCAATCACCCACTCTTCCAAGTAGCAGAAGAGAATCCTTGCTTAAGATTGCCTTCCTTCCTTCCTTCTCCAAGTTGCCTCACTTGATTTTCCTACAACCAAAGAGAGTAGATGTTTGTTGGCTAAACTCTCACTACTCTTTCCCTTTTCTACTTCTTCTTAAAATCCTTTTTTTTTGTTTTGTTTTGTTTTGTTTTTGTTTTGTTGAAGCAACCTAAAATGAAAAACCTAAGAAGGAGGAGAAATGGAAGGAGGATTTTATAGAAAATGGAGGGAGGGTGCTAGGATTTTGGCCGGCCATTGGAGATGGAGGGTGAGGATTGGATGGGTGAGTGTGAGTGGAAATGAAGGGTGTCGATGTGTGCCAACACCCAAAGTTGCTAGAACATTCAAGGTGTTTTTTGGAGTTTCATGAAGAATTTCTTCATGCTTAATTCCAACTATTAGATCTCATCAAGATGATCCTAGGTTAATCATGATTGATTGGGAGGGTTAGCTTCTAACCCTAGTTCACCAAAACTCTAGGTCAAAATAGTAACGCTAACCCTAACTCATATGCATATATATGAACATACATTCCACATTCAATTCACATTATTCATATACTCAATCAATTTCAATATATATATATCGGGGGCACTACAGGAGCCATCAAGCGAGCTAAAAGACCCGTCTAGTCTCAATCTCCGAACCTGGGGATATCCTCCACCTCATCCATGGATATATATATATATATATATATATATATATATATATATATATATATAGGGAGCCCTTCGGTTGAGAACTAATTTGGTGGAACTCTGTGAGAACTTACGGAGTAGACCCCTCATGAAAAATCCGAACCGGCCATCTCGCTCTACACACCTTAGATAGCATAACATAAAAAAATCAAGTAATTTGAAGTTCATTTGCCCGTAATTTACATCATCGCAAAATTGTATGGCTGAAAAATTCTACTCCATTTGATGGATGAGCAAATGAACTTCAAATTACTTGATTTCTTTAAGTTTTGCTATCTAAGGTATGTAGAACAAGATGGCCGGTTCGGATTTTTCATGGAGGGTCTATTCCGTGAGTTCTCACATAGTTCTCACCAAAATTAGTTCTCAACCGAAGGGCTACATATATATATATATATATATATATATATATATATATATATATATATATATATATATATATATATATATATTTATAAGTTTATTTTATCCGGGGTACTACAGGAGCCATCATGCGAGCTGAAAGACCCGTCGGGTCTCAATCACCAAATCTGGGGCTATCCTCCACCTCATCCATGGAGGGCCAATCAGGGGAGAGTCAAACTCCTCTCGCAAGGCCTTCGTCCGAGAAGTTAACTCGGTACAGAATATTCCACCCCCCAAGGGCCCGGGGATTTTGGTGACATTCTCTGACGAGGATCTAGAACGCGTCCGAATACCCTACTGTGATGCCCTCGTCATCCATCTGAACATGGCCAATCACGAAGTACGCCGGATCTTGATCGGAAACGGTAGATCTGTGAATATCCGTTTCCTAGAAGCCTTCGAAGGTCTCAAGCTCTTTCGAGATCGCCTAGAACCTGCTGGCTACACTCTCCATAGGTTCTATGGAGTGCCAGTAACAATCGAGGGAGTTGTCACTCTTGATGTAACCGCAGGAAAAGCCCCGACAACCCAAACAGAGCCCATGGACTTTATGGCCATCGATGTGAAAGTTGCTTACGACATCATCCTTGGCAGACCCGGCCTAGCTGCGCTTCATGCTGTGCCCTCGACCTTTCACATGAAGATGAAATTCCCAACCTTGGCGGGGTGGGAGAATTCAAGGGAAGCCAGGAGACTGCTAGGAAATTCTATATGACTTCAATAGGAGGCCCGATCCTTTCTCTCGAATCGCTAGAGCTCCCCCAAGGAAGCAGCCAAGCCATCTCGGAGCTAGTGGACGAGCTAGATGAGATCACCTTTTATGAGGAGAACCCAACCAAGACATTCAAAGTAAGTAAAGTCCTCCCCCACCTGATCAAGGAAGAGATCGTCAATTGGATTAGGGGGAACCAAGACCTGTTCACCTGGACTACTGCTGTTATGCCCAGTATTTCAGAAGAATTACTCATGCATCACCTCAGCATCACCTCAGAAGAATTACTCATGCATCACATCACCTGGACCGCTGCCAAGCCAGTTCAGTAGAAGCTTCACAAATTTGCCTCAGACCGACAACAAGCCATCAAGGAGGAAGTAGATAAACTCCTAGTAGCCCGGTTCATCCAAGAGGTCAATTTCCCCAAATGGCTCGCAAACGTAGTAATGGTAAAAAAGGCTAATGGTATGTGTAGAGTTTGCATCGACTTCACAGACTTGAACAAAGCGTGTCCAAAGGCCCATTCCCCTTTTCCACGATGCCTTGATTGACGCCACTTCCGGTCATGAGCTCTTAATTTCATAGATGCTTTCTCGGGGTACAATCAGATCAGAATGTTCCCTCCCGACATTCTGAAGACCTCTTTTACTTCTGATCATGGCCTTTATTGTTACCGCGTCATGCCCTTCAGGCTAAAGAACGCTGGGGCAACTTATCAATGCCTTATCAACAAGATCTTCTTGGAACCGATCGGTAGGAACATGAAAGTCTACATAGATGACATGCTGGTAAAAAGCCTCAGCAAAAAAGACCATGTGACCGACCTCCAGGAAGCCTTCGATGTCATGCGAAAGCACAACATGAGACTCAATCCATCCAAGTGTGCCTTTGGCGTATCGTCAGGCAAATTCCTCGGGCTTATGGTTAGTGAGAGGGGGACAGAGGTTATCCCAAAAAAGATCCGAGCTATTTTGGATATGGCTTCCCCATCCAACATCAAAGAAGTCCAAAGACTTACAGGGCGCCTCTCCGCCATCGGGCACTTTCTCTCCAAATCAGGAGAGAAGTGTCTCCCTTTTTTTAAGGCCTAAGGGGAGCGAAAGGCTTTAAGTGGGGATAATTACAACAAAAGTCCTTTGAGCAACTCAAGGAGTATCTAGTCAATCCCCCGCTCCTGAGCAAGTCCAAGTCGGGAGAAGTCCTTTACCTTTACCTCGCCACTTCAGATCAGACCCTCAGTGTCATCCTGTTGAGAGAGTAGGAAAAGGTCTAGATACCGATCTACTATGTAAGTAAAGTCCTCCGGAATGTGGAGCTCCATTATTAGAAAATAGAGAAGATGACTTATGCATTGATCACGGCTGCTCGTAAACTCCGCCCGTACTTCTAGGCCCACTCAATGGTTGTTCTTACCGACCAATCCCTCAAGCAAGTGTTGCACAGAGTAGAGAGCTTGGGACGTCTGATGAAGTGGTCTATCGAACTCAGCAAGCACGACATAAACTATCAGCCAAGGACCACCATTAAGGCTCAAGCTCTAGTAGAATTCATTGTGGAAAACACCATCCCTGACCCCCTTGAGGAAAGCAAAGACCCTCCGTTTTGGAGCTTTTATGTAGATGGGTCCTGATGCATCGAGGGGAGCGGAGTGAGAGTCATCCTGGCTAGTCCAGATGACTTCATTCTCCAATTCACACTCTACATCAACTTTCGAGCTTCCAACAATGAAGCGGAGTATGAAGCACTCATCGCTAGCCTATTCCTGGCCCAAAAAAGCTGGGGCCTGATGCGTCAAAATATTAGTGACTCACAGTTGGTGGTGAACCAAGTCTTAGGAGATTACTAGGCCAAAGATGATCGCATGAAAAAATATATAGCCAAGGTCAAGTAGCTACTAGCCACCTGTAACGCCCCGAGCCCGGCTTAGCTGCGCACGCGATTATAAGTGCGCGTAATACGCAAACAAATAATTCTAACAACTGCCCACTGTAGGCTGTCTCAAAAGGGTGTCTAAATGTTTGGTACCCTTATCATTGGCTAATTTCTATATACACTCTTCTCACTCTCTCATTTCCTCCGATGTGGGATATAACCCACGCCATGCAAGCACAACACCCACCCCTTCTTCATTTCATGCATTTTTTGTCATCTAGTGCATATTAATGCCATATCCCCATAGCTCCATCCTATAGGCCTCTCATTAATTCTATTCATACAAGCCCTATAGGATCCTTTTATAGGGCAACCAACCAACCACATTCTCAATATATATATATATATATATATATATATATATATATATATATATATAGGGAAATGATCAGTTGAGCACTCCTCTAGTACTCACACTAGGCCTTCGGGCGTTCATATCGAAAATCAGAACCGTTCACATTGATCTACACATCTAAATTAGTTTAAATATGTAAAATCAAATCATTTGAAATTCATTTGCCCATTCATTGAAGTGTTACAAAATTGTATGGCTGAAAATCATTGTTTTTATAGTCACATGATGGATGGGCAGATGAATTTCAAATGATTTGATTTTACATATTTAGACTAATTTAGATGTGTAGATCAAAGTGAACGGTTCAGATTTTCAATATGAACGCCTGAAGGCCTAGTCTTCATGCGGTGAGCACTAGAGGAGTGCTCAATCGATCCTTTCCCTATATATATATATATATATATATATATATATATATTATTTTACCTAATATAATATTTATATATATACCCCTCTTAAGTATGGGGTGTTACACACACCCCCCATAAGAACTCAGCGTCCTCGCTGAGCCCAGGACCTGCAACATGATCCAGGATCCCTTTCTAGCCGATGTGGAGCGAATTACCCTGATTGTGCTTGTTGTACAGTCCCCTACCCGGTCGACCTGTACCAACCTCGCTCCATCTTAGGCGTACATCTTGCACACACTCGGTGTCGAAAGTTGGCTCTGATACCATTTGTAACGTCCAGAGCCCGGCTCAGCTGTGCACGTGACTATACGTGCGCACAATATGCAAACAAATAAAATTCTAACAATTGCCCACAACAAGCTGCTTCAAAAGGGTGTCTAGACATTTGGTACCCTTATTATTATCTAATTTCTATATACACTCTTCTCAGTCTCTCATTTCCTCCGATGTGGGATATAACCCACGCCATGCAAGCACTGCACCCACCCCTTCTTCATTTCATGCATTTTTTGTCATTCAGTGCATATTAATGCCATAGCCCCATAGCTCCATCCTATAGGCCTCTCATATATTCTATTAATCCAAGCCCTATAGGATCCTTTTATAGGCCAACCAACCAACCAACCACCTTATATATATATATATATATATATATATATATATATATATATATATATATATATATATATATATTATTTTACCTAATATAATATTTATATATATACCTCTTTTAAGTATGGGGTGTTACACCACCTTTCAACAGGCAGAAGTCATCCGTATTCCTCGTGAAGAAAATGGGCAAGCAGATGCCTTATAAAAATTGGCTTCCTTTTCTCTCCAAGGACTTGACCGCACCATCCTGGTTGAAGTCCTCCTAAGGCCCAGCATTGAAGAAGAGAGTCTCGAGCTCATGGTAATACCTCCCCCAGCACAAGGGGAGAAATGAATGAAGCCTCTGTTCGAGTTCCTTGAAAAGGGAACCCTCCCCCCAGACCCTAAAGAAGCTAGAAAAGTTCGAACGAGAGCCGAGAGATATACGCTTATTGAGTGAGTCATGTACAAGCGCTCCTACACTCCCGTAGACGGCAGACCCTACTTGCGGTGTCTCTCTCCCGAAGAAGCCCAGTACGCCTTCAGAGAGGTTCATGAAGGGCCAGGGGCGCTCATTTGGGAGCTAGATCCCTCGCTCACAAGATCCTGAATCATGGCTACTTCTGGCCTATGCTTTTAAGCGACACCCAACAGCACGTTCGATAAAGCACCTATTGCCAAAGGTGCTCATCCATCTGACGGGCGCCTCAAGCCGAGCTCTCTTCCATGTCGAGTCCAATCTTCTTTGCTATGTTAGGGATGGACCTGCTCGGACCTTTCCCTCTGCCAATCGGCCAGAGAAAATTCTTTGTAGTGGCAATCAATTACTTCTCCAAATGGATCAATGCTGAACCCTTAGCAACGATCATGGAGAATAGGGTCCAACAGTTCTTTTGAAAGGACATCGTTTGTCGGTTCGGCATACCTCGAATCCTGGTGACTGACAATGGGACTCAATTCACAGGGGCGAACTTCCACAAGTTCTGCAAAGACCTCGACATCCAACAATGAATCGCCTCGATTTCCCACCCGCAGTCCAACAATCAAGCCGAGAATGCTAACCAGCAAATTTTCAGCGGCATCAAGAAAAGAATTGACAAATCCGCGAAGGGATTGTGGGTCGAATAGCTCCCCAATGTGCTCTGGAGCTATCGCACGACCAAGAGAACCCCGACAGGAGAGTGCCCCTTCAATTTGACATGTGGCGCCAAAGCATTTAGAGCATCCACAGTCATTATCTAAAAATACATTTTATGCATAATTGCGAACTGTAAACGCTGCAGTCGTTAGCTATTCTGCCATTTTTTCTATTTTTCGCTACAATAAAAAGCCAAAGATAGCATGATATTGTAACCCCTGTTACCATTATTGTATTTTCTTTAGTATTTTTTTCCCATTGTATTCTTCCCTGTTCAAAGTTGAACCGTGTATTGATTTTTCCTCTCTTAATAAAATTCATTGTTTCTTTGATTCAAACTTTGTCCCCAATCGGATTAATTTAAAATTATTCTTCTTCTTGAGGATTGACTAATTCTAATTCATGGCCTATTTATTTTATTATTTAACTTTTTCCCTTCCTATTGGATACTACCCAATAACCCAAACCCACCTAAACCCGATATAATCTGATTATCTACCCTAACCCTAATTATCAAAATCCTAATCCTACATTAACCCAGCAGTCCTTCATCCCCTACCTTTAGCATCTTCGCAGCCTCCCATCTCCACCTCACCACCTTCCATCATCCTCCTCGTCACCTCACCCTATTTCACCGCCTACGACCCCCGTCGACCCCGCAGCACCGTCCTCTTCTCGAACCCATCAAAACTGCAACCCCCACCTTCCACCTTCGTCTCCTCATCCCGCACTATGCTCCTCCAGCCATCGACGTCGAAAACCTCCCCTCGATGTCAACGCCCTCGCCAGCCGTGCCACTGTCCGCCATCGGCCGCCCTTGCACCGCCGTCCCGCCATCTTCCTCCTATCCCGCAAGTGTTCATCCCACAAGCCTAGTGTTCGCGAACGTCGCTGTGTGGCAGGATCCGTTCCCGTTATTCTTTCTCTTCGGTATCGTCTACCACCCAAGGCAAGTAGCTTGTATGTTGTTTTTGTTCCTCGTACAAGTTTAAATACCATAAGTAGTCTTGCATTCATCTTTGTTTTTCACTCTCATGTTAATCCCCAAAAGTCATAATCTTCCTCGCTTGATCCGTTTCCATCATTCATGATCATGAGTACCCACAATAAGTTGACACACACACTGCATGAAAATAAGTTGGATCTAGATAGATATCTTGATGTATATATACTTGTTCGTGATCAATTGTATATTGTGAATTTTTGTTACATGATTGATGTGCTAGATGTGTTATCTCGTTGTGTATTTGTTAATACCCAAGCCATGAATGTCCAATATATCATATCTTGCATCATGCTCTAATTTGGATCTATCATAGATGAGTTGTTTGATAAAATGCATGAACGAAGTATCTCTTTACTGCTGACCTGATTTAGTACAGAAATTTTGACCCTGTTAATGTCAGTAAAATAAATTAATTTGTGAATAGGATTCGTCGGCTTTGGTTTCTAGTTTTCAGAACTTTCGACGGATCTCAATTTCGATTTTTGATGTGTGAGTTATTGCTGTTTTACTGCAGCGTGTCGAAATTTCCAGATTCTGATTTTTAAGATCGCTGCATGATTTATTATTTCAAAACTGATGTTAAAACTAAAATTTGGACTTGATATTTTTCTGGGTATGACTAGGCATGACTGGGATCACCCCCTAATTTTTGTGGAATTGTTTAATGATTTTTATAACTTATTTTATGCTTGTGAAACCAATCATATAATTTCTAAACTGCATGCTGTTCAGTAAAGAACTCTGTTTTAAGCCTGATTCTAGTCATTTTTGATTGAAGCTTTGTGAATACTAAATGTAGATTGGTATGTATATTTTAAATTTTTTTGACGGATTGGAATTTCGAATTGCATTTTGTGAATTATCACTATTTTGGTACTTCTATGTCTGAACTTTGAGATTTACAATTTTTCTACATCACTTTGTTTTCCAAATTAAATTAACTATTCTATCTAAAGTGGAACTTCATGAAATTTTAATATGCTGAGACTAGACATGTTAGGGAACCTCCCTAAATTGTCCTAGATTTATTTACAGAGTTTGTAAACCTATTTCATGCTTATAAATAAGACTTTGCATTTTCTGGCTGAACATGAATCCTGTATAAAACACTGTTTTAAACCCTATTACTGTAACTGATGTATGACTTGTGTATATGCGCTGGATTCGGAAAATAGTTTACTTTCTAGATTTTCTGACGGATCTAGATTTGCATTCCTGTGGCAACGAGAATCTCAATTTTGGTGCAGCAACGTCTTGCTGTCCAGAACTAAAAGTCTCGTTGATCTAACTGTTATAGGTTATTTTGTCACCTGTTTATGTGCCCTATTTGACTTGAACTTGTCCCTTATTCTTGCCATGCTTTCTTGCCCTGTTTGTACTCGCCCACACCTGTTTTAGTAATAATGACAAGTAATCAAGCTGGGGTTTAAGGGAAAGATCTAGTAGTGGACAATGTAGAAATGTGTACTCAGAAGGGGATCCGTTTTTCCAACTGTTTATTGTTGTATTCCTTCAAAAAAAAATTGTTTAATGTTGTACCATGTTTCACCGACTGTTACTGTTTACCTTGACTACATACTTCCTTATGGGATGGTGTACTCGGAAGGAGGGGCCGCGTTCCCCAACTGTTTACCGTTTATCGGACTACATACTCCATGACAGGAAGGTGTACTCGGATTGTGCAAATTCAAGATACTGTTTACTGTTTACTATTTACTTGATGCCTGTGTGCACTGCCTTATAGGTTCCATTATGAAATCTAAATGCAACTGTTTTAATGTAGCAACCATGTGGTAAAATTTGGAATGCATGAAGTGCTACATAGGTAGTATTGAACAATCGACTTAAGAATAACTTTTTTCAATGGCACACGCCTGTTTTCTTGAGACTGTTACCTGTTACTATTACATGTTACTAGCACTTGTTACTTTTATCCTTTACTGTTACCGCCACTGTTTTCCCATTACTGTTTACTTGCTACTGTTTCCTCTTACTTGTAGACTATTCATCTACTGTTGTTATCCTCCATGCTAGTATTTCTTATTTCTTGTTTCTTGTTTCTATTTCCACTTGTTCCTGCTTGTACAACTTGCGGCCCGTAACTTGCACTAACTTGCGTACTGTTTTTCTATTTTCATATTTTCTTTTAATTTCTATATGAGCAGGTTTTGGTGATCAACTACTTGCGGGAGTTGGTAAACAAACGTTTTAGGCTTTGCTTGGGAAACTTGCTTAGTTATTTTGTGCTTGAGTTATTTCATTCTTGTTGTTACATTGAAACTTGTAACAGGCTTATTGTCCCGAAGTTTTGTTTTGATCCAGATCTTTTACTTATTTAGGAAATTTACATTTGTTGGAAATAAATGCTGTTGGTTAATAATTGTTCATGCATGCGTGGTTGAGTATATTGCTATATTTACTGTTATGCTGATTGAGTAGATCCTTACAGCTCATGAATGGTGAAAATCATTCACTAGACTTTGTCGCGTACCGTATTCCTTTTGGGAAGCGAGGCGCGACAGGTTTTTAGTGGTATCAGAGTCCAGGTTGGGCAAATGTTTTTGTTTGACTAATACATTAGACAGGCTTGTCTCAGTCGGGATAAATCAACTATTATTAGGCCATGCAACTGCACGAAAAATTGATAATCAACTTGATCTAGATACTAGTTATTTTGGGTTTTGTGCAGACTATGGCCCGTGGGAATGCTTCGTCTTCTTGCTCGCAGGATGACCATCTTGAGCTGGCAGCTGTTACTCAGGTGGTGCAATAGGAGCACAACGAACTAGTAAGGGCAGCATTGGAGGCTGCTAACCGGAACGCTGCTATCCCGACCCCTGCTGTGCCTGTCCAAGTAGCCTTGTCCCCTCGTCCGGGTACCGTTGTGAATTTCATAAGGCTGCATCCTGATAAGTTCGATGGTACTGAGACGCCACTAGAGGCTGAGCAGTGGCTGATCCGGACGGAGAGCCTGCTACAGGCAACTTGGGTCGCCGATACAGACCGTGTGGATGTGGTCAGCATCCAGTTGGTGGACCTGGCCCACATCTGGTGGAGGGCAGAGTTCGAGAGGTTGGAGCGGCCTATTGCTTGGGTCACTTTCACTCGGAGCATTCTGGAGAAGTTCTTCTCCTGCATAACCCGGGTAGAAATGGAGCATCAGTTTCCTGCCCTGAAACATGTTGGTTGGTTGGTTGGTTGGTTAGTGCCGTGTTTTGAAATTTGTTACATATTATATTGTAGTTTTTTAACACAAAATTTTCGTGGCACAGGGCACTAGATCCGTGGATGAGTATGCTGCGGAGTTTACCAGGCTTAGTTGCTTCACTACCACCTTGGTGGTGAACGAGGAGGACATAGCGCGGAGGTTCCTTTTGGGGCTCGACCACGGGATTCAGATGCACCTGGCCGCCCACCGCCTCTGTGCCTATGCGGATGCCTTGAAGGCAGGTTGAGCGATGGAGCAGACTCAAGCTCGGGAGGCCCCTCCTCAGCGGGTTGTGCAGTACCCCACTGCTAATGCTATTAGGCCCATTGGAGGGCCGGCCAAGAGGTCGGCTCCGGTCTATGCTGTCAGGATAGCCCCCTACCATCCTTCTCCTCCACGGAGGGATGTCGTTAGCGACTTTTACCAGATCCCTAGGTACTTGCGTAAGGACTGCTGGAAGGCCAACCACCAGTGCCTCGGGTGTGGTGCTATCGATCACTTGGTCCAGGATTATCCTCGGAGGAGGCACGACCAGCCGCAGGCGTGCCAGTCTGTGGTCAGGTCAGGCCACCACATTCCCCTCAGCGTTAGATCGTCGGTCAGAGGACCGCTGCTCCGGGGAGAGGTCAGGCCTTCAACCTGACAGCGGAGGAAGCCGAAACTGCGGAGAGGTCATTACAGATATTCTTTTTGTGTTTTCTTCTGCTGTTCTATTATTTGTTCCTTGCTCTATTTATTTCTTTTGCATCATTCATTCATGTAGTCTTTCTTGCACCATTTTCCTTATTCCTTATTTATCTTTAACAGTTCATCTTTTCTTTTGTTTTTGACTTTATATTAGGTATCATTCTAGTTCATTCCTTTCCTGCCCATGTCCTATTTGATTCCGGGGAAACCCATTCCTTCGTCTCCTCCCGCTTTGTGGATTGGCATCAGTTGAAGTGCAGTGTTATGCTGGCAGCTTGGAACATCACCACAGGTGGCAGTGTTGTCGTCTGTTCCCGGGAGTGTAAGCAGAGTCCCGTGGTAATTGGGGGCGCATATTTTAGGGCAGATCTCATCGTGATTGGGAATTCAGGGTTTGATGTGATTCTTAGCATGAATTGGTTGGGGGAGTCCTACGCCATTATTGATTGTCGAGCGAAGAAGGTTGTATTCAGGATACCGGGACGTGCAGAGTTTGAGTTCCATGCTGGGGAGACACCCCTTGGGCGTGGTAAGAAGGTGGTTGGTGATGCAGGTTGTGCAATGGAGTTGCACACAGGCTGTGAGGCTGCGCCTCTGGTTGTGCGAGAATTTTTTGATGTGTTCCCACAGGAGTTTCCTGGGCTACCCCCAGATAGGGAAGTAGAATTCGGTATTGAGGTTCAACCAGGTATGTAACAGCCCGCAAAATAAAATGATTTATTTTGAATTATTAAATAATATTAAATTGCTAAAGTTGACTATTTTGACTATTTCTTGAAATTGTAATTTTGCACGTGCAACACACGTGCAAAGTTAAGAAAATTTTGAATTCTTAAAATTTTATGGTTAATGATTGATTTTTCTCATTTTTAATGATATTTTAATTTTCAGATTTATTTAAATTAATTTGACTATTTTATGATTTTGTTAATTTTACACGTGCAAAACACGTGCAAATACTTTTTTGGTGCAAATCTCCACTTTTAAATTTCTAAATAAATTCTCCTATTTATAATTAAGTATATCCTAAATTTTGGGATTTTTATGAATAAAGAAACTATTTTTATAAATACTTCGAAAGAGAGGGGCTTTTATGTAATGAGCCGTTTGGATCCCAAACAAATAATGAAATATATTTTTTTAATGCTTTTTTGATTGGAAAAGATCATTATTAAAGATAAAATTTATGTAAAATATATTTAGAGATTATTTGGTAAAGATTTAAACATATATGGTATTTTTGCAAATATGGAATTTAAGTTGGACCTTGTGCAAATATTTTTTTTGGAAACTAAAATTCAGAAATTTTGCTTGGAAAATCTAATATTTATTATTAGGTATTATTTATGAATTTTCTAGATTTTTCTGATATTTATTTTGCATATTTGCAAATATTATAAAGAGAGGGACTTTTGTGCAAAATTACCACTTTGAGTACAAATCCGAATTTTTTTAATTTTTGGGATATGCTTGATGGTTGGATAACTCCGTAGAAAAAGGATTGAGTTTTATTTTAATTTATTTAACTTATTTAACTATTTTATTAAAGAAAGGTCAATAATGTAAAGTAATAATTTGTTAAGGGATGTTTCCATATAACTTGTAAAACCCTAAAAATTTCTGATTTCGGCCTATTAAAGAGCCACTACATCCGTTTCCCTCCTCTGCAAAAACAAAATATTTTTTTACTATTGAATTTCTTGGAGTTTCGAAGCAAGGATCTTGGATTTTTGCGAAAGGAAAGACTTTTCTTATTCTCTTTGTTATTTCGGTTGATTCTTCAATACGGTCAGTGACATATGTTTGATTTCTTGCTTTTGTATAAATGTTGTATGTGATGATTTGTCTATTAGAAAGTATGTTAGGGGATTGTGTGATGATATAACGAATTATTGAGGGGTGGATGAATAAAGATTGAATCTTTTTATGAAAACTATGATATTGATGATTAAAATTCTATATAGATGATTTAAAATATTAAAGAACCTAATAGAAATCATGGGTATGTTGCTTTCTTACTGATTTGATGGGTTATAATGAGTATGTATGTATGTTGTGTAATGCACAAAATTGATTAAAGATGAATTCTTCACTGTGTGTGAAGATATAATCTATTCTTGATGTTTTAATGAGAAAAACTTGATAAATGATTGTTATAATTGCATATATTCATGGGTAAACTATTGTAAGTAGTGGTATGTGTGTTTAATAAATTACAAGAGGGGTTCTTGGATAAAAAAGATCAAGTTTTAAGGGTTGGAGTGTTTCTTGATTTTTCGGGACTAAAGGGTTTCAGCCGAAATTAATTTTTGTACATTAATTTTGACCCTGTTAACATCAATAAAATAAATAAATTTGTGAACATGATTTGTAGGTTTTGTTTTCAAGTTTTCAGAACTTTCGACGGATCTGAATTCCGATTTTCGATGCATGAGTTATTGCTGTTTTACTACAGTCATATCGTATGTTCCAGATTCTGAACTATGTGATTTCTGATAAAATATTATTTTAAAACTGATATTAAAAGTAAAATTTGAACTCTATATTTGCTGAGTATGTTTAGACATAACTGGGATCAATCCCTAATTTTTGTGGAATTAATTAATGACTTTTGTATCTCATTTCATGCTTATGAAACCAATCAATATATCTCCAATCTGCATGCTGTTGAGTAAAGAATTATGTTTTCAACCTGATTTTATTCGTTTTTAATGAAAACTTCGTGAATATAAATTGTAGCCTAATTTGTCTAGTTTTCTAACCTTTGGCGGATCTGGATTTCGAATTGTATTTTGTGAATTATTTCTGTTTTGGTACTGCTGTGTCTGAGCTTTTATATATATACACACACTTTCATATATACCCTGTTTTGAAGAAGTGGTCAAAAATTGATGTTTTGTAAAATTTCGATTGAATCTTGATTGTATTAATTCTGAAGTTAAATTGAATATTATACTACTCCTATTTGATGGATCTTGATACTTTAACTAATGCTTAAACACCCTACACACACATATATATATACTACTTTTACTGTTTTAAAGAGTTTTTATGAAAATTTGCTCTTTTAAGATCTTGAGGAAATTTTGATTAGTTTTATAAACTCTAGTATGTTAAACAAGTTGTATTTGATCATCTCAAGAATTTTATTTTACAAATTTGTAATTTTACAAAGATTTAACGAAGTATCAGTAAAAAGGTGCACGAAATTCAAGCTGTGATTTTCTCGACATGTCGACCGACTGCCTAGTTTTTGAACTAGAAGTGTCGGTCGACTGTCAATTATTTGATTTTGGGATTTTTTCATGTCGGTCGACCGGCCACTTTTGAACTGAGTTCGACGGTCGACTGTCAGTACTTTGGCTGACTGTTTTGGTTGAGTTTTTCCCCATTTTCTTGAACGATTGTTTCTTTGATATTATGGATTATTGATCTACTGTTTTAGATGATATTTTTTCTATAGATTACGGTATTTTACATAGAGTTATATTTTGATTATAATAGAATTTAAATTGTATTTCTACTACTTTATAAAGTGAAATATATACGGTTTTCGATGGAATTGATGTTTGGTGATACTCTCTGACTTCAAAATATGTTTCTCAGTTATTTAGTTAATTTCATATCTTATTTCAATTCTGGAAATTTATGAGTATATTGAATAAACTTGGATTTTGTTGATTTATGAAGTTTTCTTGATATTAATGTTTTGATGATGAAATTAAGATTTTTAATGAAAGATTTTTTGTTGATATTCAATTTGTAAATCTCTAGGAGTTGAGTGGGAGTCCTGTGAACCGGTAGATGAGATTTTGTGAATTATGACCAGTTGGGTCTTGGGGTTGTTGTGGAATTAAGTCAGGCAGGATACACTAACTCTAGAGAGGGAGAATTTGTGTTTTAATAATAATCAACTTAAGGACAGGCACTAATGGAGATGTAATGGAACTTGGGAAACGTGAGAATATGCTCTTGGGGTCCAGTCCAACGGATGCATTCTAGGATGTGTGTTCTGTCTCGAGAGGACTATTTAGTATGTTCGCATGTCTAGGGTCTGCAGGCTTATTCACGGGACATACAGGTATATATGCATGTCGAGGGTCGACGGACCTATTCACGGGATGTGCCTGTGTACTTGCACGTCGAGGGGTAGCGGTGGGGTACACGATAGGGAGGTGATTCTCCAGTTTTTGAGCTATCTTACATGATGCTTGCGAGTTGAGGGTTGTGTGATACCGATTTGCAAAGTATTCTGGATCTTGTTTCCGTCACCGTAGTAGGATTAGTTGCATAACGAGGGATCTAACCCTATAAAGTGGAGAACGATAAGGACTTGCACCGGACCTATGTAGTATGGAATGCATAGAATCCGACAAGTATGCTTTAGAGAGTCATCATACTGCATTTATGTTTTCTTGACTTGGTTTTATGCATGTTTGTTTTCTATTTTCCTACACTTGACACTTAGTCTAGTTTCACTTGATGTTTTCATGCTTTATTTATTGTTATTTCATATTCCTTTTGTTACTACTGTTGGTATGTATTGTTTATGACTTTATTTTCTTATGTTTCATTTATATTGTATTTTTTTATGTCACTCACACCGTTATCGCTGACCCCTATGGGAGTTAGGGTTATCTCTAGCCTCATGTTTTACAGGTAGGTACCATTAGCTTGGGATTGGATGCATGTGGTAGAATGATAATGTGGCTTATGTAAATTGTAAAAAATGTGTTGTAAAAGAAAAGAAAATGTAATTCAAGGTGTTTAATTTTCCGTTGTGCTTTGTAAACAATTGATGTAATAAAAAGTTTTAATTTTCCCTGTATTTGGTTGCTATGCTTATGATTACATTGAAGTTGATTCTGGAATTTGTGCCAAGTATTTCTAATTTTATTTATTGGAAAGTCAGGGCGCTACAAGGTACTGCATCGATATCAAAAATTCCCTACAGGATGGCACCAGTTGAGCTAGCAGAGCTGAAGGTGCAGGTTCAAGGACTGTTGGATTTGGGTTTCATCAGGACCAATGTTTCATCGTAGGGAGGTCCAATCTTGTTTGTCAGTAAAAAGGATGGGAGCCACCAACGGTGCGTAGATTACCGTGAGCTGAACAATGTTACAGTGAAGTACCGGTATCCGCTGCCCAGGATTGATGATTTATTTGATCAGTTGGGCGGAGCGGCAGCCTTTTTGAAGCTGGACTTTTGCTCGGGGTATCATCAGGTGAAGGTGAAGTCAGAAGATGTGCAGAAGACTGCATTCAGGACCAGGTACGTGCATTACGAGTTCCTAGTGATGCCTTCCAGAGTCACGAATGCCCAGTAGTATTTATGAGTCTGATGAAGAGAGTCTTCTCCCCATTTTTGAACAAATTCATGGTGGTCTTTATAGATGACATTCTGGTGTATTCTCGGAACCGGAAGGAGCATGCTGAGCATCTGAGGTTGGTTCTACAAACTCTGAGGGAGAATCAGCTCTATAGGAAACTCAGCAAGTGTGAGTTCTAACTTGATCGAGTTACCTTCTTGGGGCATATTATCTCGGGCGAGGGAATCTCAGTTGATCCGTCCAAGATTGCTGCGGTGAGAGATTGGCCAGTGCCTAAGTCAGTTTCAGAGGTGAGAAGTTTCCTTGGACTAGCCGGGTATTATCAGAAGTTTGTCTAAGACATTTCGAAGATAGCTGGGCCGTTGACCACTCTAACAGGGAAGGATCAGAAATTCATCTGGAATGGGGCCTGCAGTGAAGCTTTTGCAGAGTTGAAGAGCCGGTTGACGTCAGTGCCAGTGTTGACTATACCGAATGGTTCAGGTAGATTTGTGGTTCACTGTGATGCTTCTGGCAGAGGTCTAGGTGCAGTGTTGATGCAGAAGGGCTGAGTTGTTGCTTACGCATCCAAACAGTTGAAGCCGCACGAGAGGAACTACCCTACCTATGATTTGGAGCTGGCTGCAGTGATATTTGCTTTGAAGCTGTGGAGGCATTATCTACTTGGAGACCGAGTGAAAATCTTTACTGACGACAAAAGTCTCAAGTATGTCTTCACCCAGAAGGAGTTGAACATGAGGCAGAGGCGTTGGTTGGAATTAATGGCTGACTATGACATTAGTTTACAGTACCACCCCGGTAAGGTGAACTTGGTGCCAGATGCTTTGAGGAGGAGACCTGTCGTCTTGTTCCTGACTAAGCAGAGGGAGCTTATTGAGCAGATGAGAAGGTTGGACTTGAATGTGATCTTGCCGAGTTCTGATCGGAGTTGCATGGTGCTTAAGTTGCAGTCATCTCTGGTAGAGCAAATTAAAGAAGCACAGGCAGGTGATGAGCAATTGCAGGGGTTCAGAGCAGAAGTTGAGGTAAGTACGAGGACCGATATGGTTATTCACTCTGATGGATCGATTCGTTTTTAATGTTTGTTCAGAAGGGTGAAGTCCGTCAGAAGTTGCTTGAGGAAGCCCACCAGTCGTCGTACTCTATTAATCCCGGTGGTACTAAGATGTACCGGGACTTGAAGCTTCACTTCTGGTGGCATGGTATGAAGAGGGCTATAGTGAGATTTGTGTCTCAGTGCTTGATCTACCAGCAGGTGAAGGCAGAGCATCAGAGAACCATCAGGCTTCTTCAACCCCTTCCCATTTCGGAGTGGAAGTGGGAGCACATCACGATGGATTTTGTGACCGTTCATCATGATGGATTTTGTGACCGTTTTGCCAAGGAGTCCCAAGGGTCACAATGCCATTTGGGTGATTGTGGATAGGCTGACGAAGAGTGCTCACTTCATTCCCTTTAGAGTTGGTCAGTCAACTAAGAACTAAGAGCCTAACAGAGAAGTACATGCAAGAGATCATCGGGCTTCATGGGTTTACAATCAGTATTGTATCCGACAGGGATATGAGGTTCAGGTTTTAGTTTTGGGAGAGTCTTTAGAGAGTGGGGTGTAAATTGAAGTACAACAAAGCTTTTCACCCTCAGACAGATGGGCAGTCCACCATTCGGAATCGCTCCCACAACTATTGTAACCCGTAAACAATACACACAGTACATAGGGGATACTATGGAAAGAAACAACATTTTAACACTTAGAGAATCTCCTCATCCAAATCAAAAACCTCGATACAAGTCTCTATAAGATTTAAAAAATCTCACTCAGCGTCCTTTCAACTCTTCCTTCCTCTTAAGGGACACACGCGGTTTACAACTTCCCACTGAAAATCCAGCACTATCCCTTCCCCTTAAATCGCCTGAAGCAACATCCAAACCTGCCGATCGGGTCGTGCCATCAGGGCTTATTGCTCGTTCTGCCCCACCAACAGACGCTCCACTAGATGAGTCGGCTACACCACTCTGAGCGTCACCAAGGTTTCACGGAGCCTTGGGTAAGCATAAAGCTAGTTCGTGGAAAGACCTCCCTTGGGCATGCTCTTCACGAGAGCAAGAAGTGCTCCTAACGTTTCCCCTTCAAGGAGGTGCTTCAAATGGTGGTTCTTAGTCTCTAGTTTAAAAAGTCTCTCTTTCACAGAGTCATCCTTCACTCTAATTTCAAACGAGGCACACCACTTGCTCTGGTCCCCTGCGAAAATTCAAAAATAGTTATCCTAAGATGGGCTGCTTCTACACTCTTCTCGAGCACTACGTTCTTCAGCTCGTTTCTCTCGGCTGTGACCGCAAGCAAAGAGCGGCGGATGGCTTTAAGTTTCGAAGACTTCCCAACAGCTACTCCACCTGGAGAGTGATCTTCCACACTCATTGGGGGTACTTCTCGAAGAATCTCATCATTACGCCTCGCCTCGATATCCCTGTGAGTCATGGCCATTCTCAAGTGGCCAAGCTCTGCCTCCGCTTTGGAAAGCCTATCTCGCGAACAAGAGAGCCCCACCTCCGTTACCTGAAGCCTAGAATGGAGATGGGCTACTTCACGATCCCGAGAATTTCGTGCATTGTACGCGACAACTTGTTGATGGAAGAAAATAATATGTCGCTCTAACAAAGACAACAAAGTCACATGATGCGCGAAAACTCAAGAAGAACCAAACATCACACGAGATAAGAACGAAGGAAGTTTCATTGTAATGCAAAAATACAATAAAGTGGTGACCAGTCCGCTATTAGGCATCTATACAAAAGCAAAAAGCCAAAAATAAAAAGATAACTAAGTAGGAGAGGAGTCAAGGGTCCACCTCTGTATGCCCCGAATTCCTATAAATGGAACTCGAAACACAAGCCAGAATTTTACTTCAAATGAGTCAATAACACAGGAAAATCACAGGAAATTAAAAACTTTTATTACATCAAAATGTTATTACAATGTCTAATGGTTACAATAATTACAATAAATTAGTATATCATGAATATATAATAAAGTTAGACAGTAAACTTTCACTCGGATGCTGTCAAGACAACATCAAGATTTCACCAAAACAATTTAAACACCACAAAGGTTTAGAAACACCCACATTTTGTTGTTGACGAAATTGCAACTTCAAGCTCCTAGCTTTGCATTTGGCTCTCCTTGCATCTTCTCCTTGGTCCTTCTTAGATCCTTCTTGCCTCCAATTTCCGAATGTAGAGAAGTAGGGGAGTGTATAGGAGTGGTTTTAAGGATATGAGAGATAGTTGGATGTAGTAAAAAATGAGAAAGTGAGCTAGGGCCTTTGGGGAGGGGTATAAATAGAGAGAGGGGGAGTTTGGCCTGCTGTAGAAAGAGAGAGAGTGAGGGTGAGGCCAACATGCATTGGAGGGGAGGGGAGGTGGAGTGTGAGAGTGGTATTGCCTCTTAAGGTTTCTCAAATACTCAAGTATTTTAAGTCCCATCAAAAGCCTTAGATTCTAATTTGAAAAATCAAAACCCTATCCCTCATTCCCTCCACATGATGGCTGGGCAAAACTAGTGCTTGTGCACAAAATTTTGTTCATTCCATGCACAAAATATGTTAAGTTAGGTTGGGTCAACTTGAGTTTAAGCTAGAGTGTGTTTGTTTGGGTCTAGTTGAGTCATATTGGGTTTAATTAGATGATTTAAATTGCAACAATCTCACACACAATTTCAAACAAATAGAAATTGAAATACACACAAATAATGTTAATACAATTTGTACATACAATTTGTAATAACACACATGAAATTGTATTATCACCATACAAAATAATACTTCAGTATTATACGTCCTAACTCAATTATAGTTAAGACTAACATACGACTTAATTGAGAAGATATCTCAACTCCGGTTCTACAATTTCACCTTCGTTGAGTTCAAAACATATCGAATAATAATATGTTTCAATACTTAATTAAAATTGAGAAAATTCTATTAATACGTGCAACTCTCAATTGTGCACGGATTAAAATACATTATATATATATATACTATTTTGCGGGGTCTTACACGGCCCACTGATCCACTGTAACACCTCGAAATTGTAAAATACCAAAAATACCCCCTTTTTCATTTTGTAGTGGTGAGAATTAATTTTAAGGTATATCTTATTTTATTTTTATTTTTAAATATTGATATTGGGGTTGATATTTGAGTTGGACCTGTATTGATGATATATTGGAGTTTATGAGTCGAGTTTTGTGTGAAGAAATATTGTTTACTTTATTTTATAATTTTAGAGAATTATTATGAGACAATTTTATGTATTTTACATTGTTAGTATTTTTAAAGTGCGAGAGTTGGGGGTTTATTTGAAATAAGTTGGAGAATGGGGGCTTATATGTTAATATTCCATATTAATTATATATTATTATTATTATTATTATTTTTTACTAAAACACCCCCACCCCTTTTCTTCTCCTTCTCCATCTATCATTCTTTCTGTTCTTTCCCTCTCGAACCCGTCGAACCCAAATCGGCGAATACTTCCCCCACCCGAATCCACCATTTCTCTCCATCGTTTTCGAATTAAACTGAGGGGTATACTAATTGAAGGGTTCTCTACAACGTGGTAGCATCGGATTTTCGAAAGGATGTTGGAAAGGTAAACCCTATTTTATCTTATTGTATAAAATTAAGTGTTTTCAATTTCTATTGAGTAGAATTATGGTGGTAGGGAGATTAGGAGGTGTTGGGCATTGTAAAGGCAAGAGATTAGCAAATTATTGGGGATTTTGCAAGTTTCTAAAAATTAGGGTTTTGGGTTTGGAAATGAGAATTTTATATATATAAATTATCTTCCGCATGGTAGTAGAAATTGTAGTTTAGCCATTAGAATAAATTGGGAATGGTTCTAGTAATTGTTTGGGGAATAAAAATCCCTTAGACATTTGATTATTACGTGCAATACACGTGTGCATCCCAGACGTTCGATAAAACGCCTGAGTGATATGAGAAATAGTGTTATTATTTTCTGTGATTGATTTGGATGATTTGAGCCTTAATGGTGTTGAAATTTGATAATAGGTGATGTTAGCGATTTCGGATGCATGGCAGGGTGCTTCGAGTTCTCGCGGGATGCTATGTGAGTATGATTGTTTTTATTTAATGTATCTAAGGTGCCATGCAAATTTTAAATTAAGGTTGTCGTGTGTGATGTGTAAGGTGCATTGAATAGAGAAATTTATACGTATGATATGGAGTAAATTATGAGGTGTAAGAAATTAGTATGTATATGTATGGGAGTGTGTTGATGTTTGTAGATAAATAGTTATATGCTTCGGGTTTGTAATGATCAGAGATATGTGTGTATGTGTGATGTGTGATCTTATGACTAATGTGATAAGATGGAAAGTATGGTGTGTATGATGTGATATTGTGATGCGATCAAGATGAAGTGAATGATGTGGTGTATGTGTACTAGGTGTGTTATGTGGGTGATAAATTGGAAAATGTTATGTGATTGAGTGATGCGAAATTGATATGGTGTGTGTGTGACGTGTGGGTGGGAAATGAAAATTTTATATGATATCAGCGAGATTAATGGCTTGTATATGTTTATGAATTTCATGGAGTTTATATGCTTTTCTGTTATGTTATATCGGTGAAATTAGAGTATAAAGGAGTTATAGTGTAAATGAGTTATTTTATAAATGAGCTATACTGTAAAGGAGATATACAGTGATATATTATAAAGGAGTTATGTTATACAGGAGATATATTTATGTATGGAGTTATATTATAAAGGGGAGATATATGTATATGGAGTTTTATTATAAAGGAGATATATTATAAATGAATATATATACGGAGATATTTTATAAAGGTGTTATATTAAAGGAGTTATATATTGCCCCAAATTATATTTGGGGAACAGGAGTTATATATATATATATATTAATATTGCCCCAAATTTTATATTTGGGGAACAGGAGTTATATTGTGAAGGAGTATATAATAAAGGAGATATGTATATGTATATAAAGGAGAATTAAATATTGCAGTGCCGCACAATCTCCCGGGGTTTGGGCTAGACCCCACAGGCCCGGGATACACCCGGGAACAGGAGTTATATTTATATTGCCCCAAATTTTATATTTGGGGATCAGGAGTTATATATTGCCCCAAACTATGTTTGGGGATCAGGAGTTTCCCTCTCTGGTATAGGGCCAGGAGGAAGACGTAGCCTCGGATGTGTAAGACTCTGTGTGAGCATCGATCTGTGTGTTATATTTTACTTTTGACTAGCCTTTTGGCTTTAGTCTTGGTTGGACAAGCACGCAACCGTACTTTCAATCCAGCCCACAAATGGTAGAAGCTTAGGACACCTGGATCTGGGTGATGTGGTGGGTTAGCGGGATTGAAATGTACGGGATGGGAGGCACAGAGATCCCTGTGTTGTACGAGGAGGTCAGTTGTGTGGGCAGTGAAAAGGAGTAAATATAAAGGTGTATATGTGTATTGAAAGAATGTATATATAAAGATATTGATGATATGATATATATTTCGGAGATTATTTATATTATGGGAGATGTGAATATACTACGGGAGATATATATGTATATATATTGGCATTTGGCTTGAGATGTGATGTGATATTACCCAGACTGTGTGTTTGGGGTGCGGTGAGTATTACCCAAGCTATCGGCTTTGGGGTTTGGTATGTGATTGCCCAAACTATGTTTGAGATATGGAGTATATTGTGATAAGAATGAAAGTGAAGTCAAAAACATTTGTGCTATAAGTGGTATGTTAATGATGTGATGAAATGCGAGTAAAGTGCCAGGTGTATTGAGATGTTATGTTTTGTGTTATAAGACATGAATTAATATGATATTATGAGAAGAGATGCTTATGTTTATGATGTGACACGTGATATAATACAATAAGACCAATACCTGTATTATGAGGTTGGTAATGAAAATGGTTATTAAAGAAAGTGTGCTGTGTTATAAGTGGTGTGCCTTGAAATTGTGACTAGGAACTACCCGCCTGCTATTTCGGAGGAAATAGTGGGAACTACCTGCCTAGGCACAATTTTCAGGATGAATGAGTGAGTTGTTGATATGCTAGTTGTATTGTGAGTTGGAAATAAAAGTAAAGATGAGGGTGAAAATAAGCGATATGATGAGATTGGAATGAAAAGAAAGTAAAGGGTGAATTATAATGTGATGACACGTGGGGTGAATGTGTTATTATGAGATTAAGCTTGGGGGAGGTTATGTGATTAAAATGAATGCACATGAGGATATGCGATGAAAATGTATAAGATGATTTGTAGTGGAATGAAGGTGAAGTAAGGTTATGAGATAAATAAGAAAGAATATGAGTTGTTTGTATAAATGAAAATAAATGGTAAATGAAATACGTGGTTGAATCGTATGAAGAAAAGGAGGTAGTGACCCTATGTGACTATTTATGTAAATAAAGAAAATAGGAGGTGATGGAAATTGTGAAAAGATAGAGTATTAGCGTTGGAGAGTTCAAATGAAACGTAATGGAGTGTGAAATTAATATGTTGCTATGTGATTGAGTGTGAACTGAAGGAGTTGTATTTATATATATATATATATATATATATATATATATATATATATATTTATATATATACTCAGTTATCTATTAATATGATGTGTTTAGCGAAGGGTGTGAAGTTAAGGATATATATATGGGGACGGATGCAGATTTGTCAAGTATTTGATATAAAGGCGTATCTTGATGATTTAATGTTCGGATTCAGGTTGAATCTTTTTACCTTTATAATTGTAAGTTTAATTTGTTTTATTTATATAGTTTGATTTATTTATTAGATTAGTGAATTATACTCACACCAGAAATGGCTAACCCCTTAGTGTTTGGGGGGTTAGGGGAGTCCGAGGACGACCCTAGATCCCCTACTGTTACAGGTTCTCATCAGTGCAGAGGTGAGGCGCAGATTGTAGGGTGAAGTTTTAATTTAAAATTTTTGTACTAATTAGCTTTATGAATAGTTGAATTTATGATTTAAATTGTATTATGGATGTATACGTATGTAAATGACGATGAGGAGTATAGTGTGAGGTAGTATGGTATGTTTGTGACTCGTACCCATCTCGTTGTGGAGTACCGGGCTCTGTGGTAGGTTTTACAGAGATTTTTCTAAATTTTTACCTTGTTTTTCAAAGAAATTTATAGTTTTTATTTGTTATTTGATAATTCGTTATGAGTTTGGCCCCCAGAGCATTATATTATATTGCCTGTATGTTTCTGCTCATTTTGGCCTGGGGAGCCCGTGAAATGATTGTATGTGTTGTGAGCTACGGAATTTTGAGCAGAATTCCGTAAGCTATCTGTGTTTCGGGGCAAAATTTACAGGGGAAACTCTGTCAAAATTTTCCCTGAAATATAACTTTCTTAGTTTATGTTTAAAGTAACATTAAAATTGAAGGAATTGAGTTTGGAGTCAAAAAAAAAATTTGGGGCGTTACATCCACGAGAGGAGTAGACTAGCGACCGCTCCCTTCAATCGCCTCTGGAACGACTACTAAAGAGGATTTAGGGTCCGCTACCACAACCTCCTCCTCCTCATCCTCCTCATCCCCCTCTTCCTCCTCTCCCTCCTTCCCCTCGTCCTCAGGAACGGGATCATATAGAGAGTATCCTGAGCGATTGAACCCCGGAACGCACAATTCGACGTGCCGAAGAGCCCTAGCATACGACTGCACCATGTTCGAGGGCAAATGATCCTCAGCTTCATCGCTTTTTTCCTTCAATGCATCCTCCTTCTCTTTCGCGGCCTTATCCCTTTCCTCAGCTAGGAGAGCCATCCCTTGGTCTGCCTTCTCCTTTTCGTGGGTGGCCTGGTCGTTGGCCTTCGCCAAGGCCGACTCCAGCCAGGCGATTTGCGATGCCTGGACTCTGACAAGCGCATCGCCTCCTTCAATGCCTTAGCTGTCTTCGCCTGCTCAGCTCGGTCTCTGTCACTCGCCACATTTAGCTCCATCTCTTGTTCCGCAACCCACTTCAACAGGCTGTTGAAGTGGCAAGTGATCTACAATAGTGAAAACATTCAAAGTTACAAAGGAAAAAACCGACTCTAATTCATGGAAAGCCAAGTGCCAAGATGAAGTAATTGAGATCTTACCACCATGTTGGCCTTGGCTATTTCCAAGGCATCATCGCCCACCGACCTTGCATCCATGGTAGTTATATCCTTCAGGTGATGAACCGCCTGTATGCTGGCAGCGGAGTCCCCGAGGAACCCATCATGTTTCATAACCCCCAATCAGAAACGAACAAATTTTTGTGCTCCTCCATCAGAATCGCTTCCGCCGTCGCAGTAAGGGGAGGAGCTTCCAGTGCAAGAGCTGCACCGAGTGTGAATTCTCTGGAGGATGGGGCAGGAGAAGCGGAAAGGGGACACTCCAAGTTTACTCCAGGAGAAGCAAGCGCAGAACCTCTAGCAGCTTTCGTTGTCGAAGACTTCGCGGCTGTTCTCTTTCTCTTCTTCTCCTCAGGGGCTTTGCCGCTCAACCCCGAATGCTTGGAAATCATTGCCTTAAAATTCATACTAACAACTCTTGCAAAACGAGTGACAAAAGGTTAAAATATGAAGTGAAAGAAGATAAAATATTTACAAAAAAGGGGGAAAAAAATCAAAGATGCATACTAGGGTTGATCGGTCTGAGATCCCCCCCCCCCGAAGAAAAACTCCTCGGTTACATCTTTACAACTTAGGGAGGCTGGCTCAGAAGTTTTATAACCATCCCATCCTCATCGGGACTCAAAACGGGTTCGACCTTCGCCCTCCTCAGCATCTCTTCCCCCCACCTTGTGGTGGGAATCACCCACGGCTCACGACTGCGAATAAGGAAGTATTTTTTTCTCCAAACTTTGATGGAATTGAGATTATCGATCAGCTTCACACCCCAACAAGGTGAGAGATAATATCTATACCGCCAAATGCCATACACTTCAAACCAGCCACCAAATCCATACATGGCCCAATATTAAACATTCCATACACACACATGCCATAATACATTTCTATAGGCTCATATAATATTTTAATCCACTTAATTAACCAAGCCCACCTGAAGTATTTTTTTCTCCAAACTTTGATGGAATTGAGATTATTGATCAGCTTCACACCCCGACAAGGTGAGAGATAATATCTATACCGCCAAATGCCATACACTTCAAACCAGCCACCAAATCCATACATGGCCCAATATTAAACATTCCATACACACACATGCCATAATACATTTCTATAGGCTCATATGATATTTTAATCCACTTAATTAACCAAGCCCACCTATATATATATATATATATATATATATATATATATATATTCTTAAGTACGGGGTGTTACAGACGGTGTCATTCTGTATATCAGTCTCGACAAGAGATTAGCTAAATAATTCCGAACTCCGCCAAGGTTCGTCAAAGGGCTCGGAAGCCGACCTAATTTCCCCCACTTCGCTGGTTCTCTCAACTACTGTCTCTACGATTACTGACTGCACCAACTCCTTCCCCTTATCCAACTTCAAGGAGAGAATTAGTTGCTGAACTCTACCGTGGCTCGAAGGGGAGGTCTCGTCCCCCGAAGACACTCTAGACATCTTTGATAAAATAATATATATATATATATATATATATATATATATTACCTTGATATGACAACTATGGTCGGAAAAGATCACCGGTTACCTTGATATGACAACTATGGTCGGAAAAGATCACCGGAAAATGCAACGCCTAGCCACGACCGCTAGCAAAATCGCCCAAGAGAAGAAAATTCATTTTAGAGATGAAATGAGAGAATAAGGAAATAATGGAGTGGGTTGGAGACTTATAGAAACAAGAGGTGTCGGCTGAGCTTCTTGGGCCCCCAAACAGTTGGAAAGGACCATAAAACTAGAGTCCAAACGACCACGAAGACTAAACGACAAAAACTCAAACAAGCGGGAATATCTAATAATTGTTGAAACGGTCAACGAGACACGTGTTGCCCAGCTGAACCACCTTCAACGTTTGGTGGCAGGCTCTGAACAAACGTGCCTCCAATCGTGAAATCACGCAAAAATCATTGACTGGTCAACAGTCAACAGTCAATGAGACACGGGTCGCCCAGCCGAACCACCTTCCACGTTCGGTGGCAGGCTCCGAACAAACGTGCCCCTGATCGTGAAATCACACAAAAATCATTGACTGGTCAATGGTCAACAGTCAACAGGACACGTGTCGCCCAGCAGAACCGCCTTCAATGTTCGGTGGCAAGCTCCGAACAAACGTGCCCCCAATCGTGAAATCACACAAAAATCATTGACTGGTCAACGGTCAATAGTTAACAAGACACGTGTCCCCCGACCGAACCACCTTTAACTTTTGGTTGCAGGCTCCGAACAAACGTGAAAATCGTTGACTAGTCAACAGTCAACGGTCAATGGGACATGTGTTGCCTAGCCAAACCACCTTCAACGTTCGGTTGCAGGTTCAGAACAAACGTGCCCTCGACCGTGAAATCACACAAAAATCGTTGAATGGTCAACGGTCAACGGGACATATGTCGCCCAGCCGAACCACCTTCAACATTCGGTGGCAGGCTCTAAACAAACGTGCCTCTGATCGTGAAATCATGCAAAAATTGTTGACTGGTCAACGGTCAATAGTCAACGGGACACGTGTTGCCCAGCCGAACCACCTTCAACGTTCGATGGCAGGCTCCAACAAACGTGCCCCCGATCGTGAAATCACTCAAAAATCATTGACTGGTCAACGATCAATAGTCAACGGGACACGTGTGGCCCAGCTGAGCCACTTCAATGTTCGGTGGCAGGCTCTAAGAAAACGTGCCCCCGATCGTGAAATCACGCAAAATTGTCAACGATCAATGCCACGTGTCAGCACGCCGAACCATCACCATCAATCGGGTGGTGCGCGCCGAACAAAGTTGCCCCCGATCGAGAAATGAGAGAAAAATCGTCCTCCCGATCTGCGCGCAATCATGATTGATGATTCAGATTTTGCCACGTCATCGGTAATTTCCTTATTTAATTATTAATTCGAATTAATTAATTTAAATCCGAAAAGATGATTAAAAAATTGAAAAAAATTAATTAAAAATTCTAAAAATAATTATTAATTTGGAAATTAATTTTAAATTCCGAAAATATAATTATTATATTAGAATAATTAATTAAAATTTTCAAAAATTAATTATTTAAATTAAAAAATTGAATAAAAATTCAAAAAATGTTTTAAAAAATTGGAACAAATCACTAAAAATCTAGAAAATTCTAAAAATAATTCGAAGTATTTTACAAACTCGGAAAAGCACTGTTACACCCTAAGCAAGGTCTAAACGTACCCGAGAATACTGATAAATTCTATAAACTATTAAAAACGGGCGAACAACTCCTTAAAGGCAGTGAAACTTAGTCTTTGGGAGTGGGGGGCTTGTGATATGGAAAGAAATAGAACCAAATCGGGACTGTTTAAATAGGACACGAATCTCAAATCTATCAGGGGTAAATTAATAATTTTCACTATAAGTAGATCCAAAAATGGGAACTGGGTCTTTTCCAAGCCCAGTAACCTAAAAATGGGTATGCCTTACTGGGTTAGGGTGACAACCCATTATAAATAAACCTAGGTCATTTAAGGAGTTATTTAAATTCTTGATTATTCCTAAGAGACGGTTTACACCAAATCTTTTATCATGAAGGAATTTAAACTCTATTTCTTATCCAAAAACACTGGGAAGAAGAGATAAATGATTATCTCGAAACTGGTCCCAAAGACGACTATAAATTCCCCTTACCCCCGTCAGAATCAATATTTTTTTTACACAAAAAGTTTTTTCATAATCATTCAGATTACTGACTTGAGCGTCGGAGGGTTTGTCGCCAGGATCAATCCCGGTGTTTCGAACTTTTTGTAGGTCAGCAGCAGCATTGAGAACGGTCAACATCGGTAAGTAGTAAAAATGTTAGCTTTTATTGGTTCCAAAAGAATTCACAAATCGTCTGTTTGTTGCCACACCAAAATTAGCAGCAACACCCGCATACTATTCTCAGACTACGGAACGCATTTCACTGGTAAAGGATTTATCTAATTTTGTATCGATCTCAGGATCACCCAGTGCTTCTCCTCCATCTCACATCTCCAAATCAACGACCAAGCTGGAAATGACAACCTACAGTTTCTAGATAGCCTAATAAGAGGATAGGCGAGGCTACAAGGGGATTGTGTGTTGAAGAATTACCAAGCATACTGTGGTCCTATAGAACAACGAAGCGAACCCCAATCGGAGAGTCAACTTTCAACCTTGCTTACGGCTCAGAAACACTCATCCCCTTGGAAGTAGAATTTTCATCCCCTATCCTCCTCTCCTTCAACGAAGAGCAAAAATCCAATAACCTACGATCCAACCTTGATCTCGTTGTAGAAGTACGGGAAAAGTCTGCTATACGCAGAAACATCTACCAAAAAAAGGTCAAGAAATTCTATAACAAGAAGGTTCGCCCAACAAATCTGAAATAGAGGGACCTTGTATTGTGAAAACTTGAAATATCCGACCCGCATGGAAAGGGAAAGCTAAGCTAGCACCCACCTGGGAGGGGCCAAAGGTCTCCCAAGTGGTTAGTCCAAGCGGTACCAACTTGAAGACCGGGGGAGGAAGAAGATACCAATAACCTGGAATGCCGAACATCTTATAAAGTACAACGAGGGCACCTAACCGTCCTCTCTTAGTAGTAAAGTTTTTAAATTTGTAATAAGTTCAACACTTATAACGGCCACAACATGTAATAAGGCTAGCAATGAAAGCAACCACTTAGTTTATTTTTTCAATGAAAATTCGCCATTTTTTTTTTCAAAATGTACAATTCTTTGGATGCAAACAATGAGTTAAATGTCAAACTTACTCCTGAAAACTGCCCAAAAAACTCATTAGATGATGCTTATAAGACGAGTTTGGAGTCCATACCCATGGCTTGGCGTTGCTCAGGCAATTTACAATGAAGCAAGTTTAGTGCTCTACTCACCATTTGATTTGCTCCTGCAACTCATTAAATCCTTCAACAACAAGTTCAGGGTCCATACCCATGGCCTGAAGTTGCTCTAGCAACCTAGAATTAAGCACGTTCAGAGCTCAACTCGCCATTCGATCTGCTCCTGCAACCTGTTAAATCCTTAAACTATGTGTTCAGAATTAATACTAATGGCTTAGAGTTGCTTTGGCAACATACAAACAAACATGTTTAGAGCACAAATTGCCATTCGATCTGTTCCTAAAACTTGTTAATACCCTTCAAGATGGACTAGATGTCCATACTCGTGGATTGTAGTTGCTCTAGCAAACATGCAAACAAGCAAGCTCAGAGCTCAACTCTCCATTCGAGGCAACTCTCACAATTCATTAGAGGACCTGTACAGCAAGTTCGTAGTCTAACTCCCTCCTAGAGTCGCTCCTACAACTAGCTAAGCACAAAACGGCATGTCCGGAGTCCAACTGCTCCCTACAGATGCTTCCATAACTAGCTAATTCCCAAGACAATGAATCACATGAAAAGGCTTGAGCTTTAAAAGATCTTTCATCGCACTAACAACAAGTTTCTTTACAACTGCTGAATTATACTGAATCTATGTCTTGGGATTAATATCACTACCAAAATTTGCAAGCAAAAAACTACGAGCCTTATTACAACTGCCGAATTACAATGAGTCTACATTTCATGTACAAGCATCACTACAAATGTTTGGTAAAATGCTAAGCGATATAGCAGTCCTGCAAGTTTATCTACATGTCGTCCTTCAGGATGTGCGGGCGAGGGATGTTCCTCCTAAGGTACACAATCCTCCTAGTAGGCCTTCTACCAGAAACCACCTCTCATGGGCCGCTTGAACTCTTGGTAGAAGCTCCAACCCTACGGACTAAGTCTGGAGGTCGTAACCCAATGCATACAACCCTCCTTCGGTAGAAATCAAATTGACAACATGATTACCCTGCTATGAGCATCACCAGGGTAACGAGGTGTAACGCCCCGAATCCCCAAATCACTGAATTCGAGATGTTCTACAGGATCTTTTCACTTTCTTTAGTACAATTTTACAGGGAAATTCAAACTTTTCTTTTTACATCAGAGTTTACATCATATTACATTTACATTTGCACAGCGGAAGCAAAATATACAACATTTACATAAATATACAACAACATGATAAGATCTTTATGCATCCATTCCTCTTTACATGTAATTTATCTTGCATACAAAACTGTGGGTACGTCAGTTTATTCAACCGACGATAATTATACATGGCCATCCTCTCTATGCCAGAAACAGTATAACGAATCTCATTTCTTAACAATCACAAACTTGTTCAATATAAGCATGTAAATCAAAAGGGAACTCTTAAAGATGTCGTGTCGTGATTGTGCACTTAATTCTTAATGCAATTATTTAATTTTACATGACACTAATGCGCACTTGTTCGGATTCTATGCATTCCATACTACATAGGTCCAGGGCAAGCCTCTTAATCGTTCTTCATTTTCATAGGGTTCAATCCCTCGCCATGACTTACTCTACTACTGTAATTACGGTAAGTATCTTAGATATTTTTCGACCTACGGACTCATGTCTAGGCACTCTGGAGTAGTATCCTCACCCAGACTCGTCATGGGAATTCCTGGGATACGCTCTCACCATAAACATGACACCACCCGTAGTCTTCGAACATCCCACGAGCGTCGCCACTGGGACGGTACTCTGGAGTAGTATCCTCACCCAGACTCATCATGGGAATTCCTGGGATACACTCTCGCCATTACCCAATAGCCCTCATACTCAATGTTTGTCTCTTACTTTCATCACATCTCCACTATGTACTAGTCCTTATTTTAATAGAATCATGAATAAAATCAAAGCTCTAGAGTTAGCCTCTCCCTAAACCGGACTTACTCATTCATTTCAATACATGACCGACCCTGGTCTTCTTTTCAATTTCAATTCCATTGCCGGGGGAGACTTAGCTACTCTTTCGTTCCAATTTCAAATTCACAATTTTCCAGTTTGAGCAAATCTAACTCATGAATTCATTTTTCAGTGCTTCAGCATATCATGTTCTTTAATTTCCATATTCATGTAATTCTTTATTCAAGCATGACTCATTTCATGTAAGTTTCTCAATTCAGAAATACGATTCATTTCATATACATTCATGCAACAGCAGAATAGATTCTAACAACATCAGTCACAATTCTTTAACAGTAATCAAAATAAAACTTCTGTCATATCAAATTCCACTCTGTACAGTCGACTTGGAAAAGGACCAGTCGACTGTTACAGTCAAATCAGATTCTTCATTAAAATACTCGGGAGAGTCGACTGCTGCACTTGGCCAGTCGGCTGTCCCGTAACTTTTCATTCACAGTATTATCCTCGTGACAGTCGACTGTTATCTCATCAGTCGTATGTCCTGAGGTTTTTAGCAGTTCATTTCTACGTTCAGCTCAGTCGACTTGCTACGCGCATTCGGTCGACTGGACAGATCCATACTTCAAAATAAGAGATTATCTAACAGCTCTTACATGCACTTGCATCATGATATCAACTTACAATATACATGTATTCATGTTTCATAAACAGTGTCTCTTTTTGTTCAGTAACATCACAACCATGAAACTTCAAGTTACGAATGTTATCTCTTCTTCGAGGGAATATTTTCAAACATGCATTCGCACTTATTCATAACTTCCTTACGAAGATGAAGATATAATTCTCAATTCATTACACTAGGTCAACATGATGGAATATCTCATTACATGGAATTTCCAAATAACCATAGTTAAATTGAAGCACGAGTCGGCTGAACACAGTGTCAGTCGACTGCTCTGACAGTTCTTAATTTTATTAATCATCGCTAGTTCTTTTCATTCATTTACCTTCCCTCCATCATATGTGTCATAGGGAAAATACAAACTTAGTAATCACACCATTAGGTCTATTTGCACACATGTTTATCACCACATCACAAAATAATTGTCTCGTACCAGTCGACTTGTCTACACGACAGTCGACTGTACCGACGCAATTCATCTTTGTTTTCCGTGCCATTTCTACACTATTAGTCCTCCATAATTATCAACAATAAACATGCTCAAGCATTTCTATTACGTACTATCTTACTCCTCAAGAGTACAGTAACAAACATTATATTTACGGCATATTTTCTACATTAGAAGTCTTGAGAAACACCCACCTTATTTGACGAAGTAATCGAATCCAGCAAGGTCCTCAATGCGGTGCAGCACTTCTTGCTCCTTGCTCCTTGTTCCACACCGAAATCCTTCAGAGTACTCTTTCGGCCTCCACAGAAAAACTCCCACACACAACTCTCACAAAACCTCTCTTATAAAATTAATCTAGTGTAAAAGAAATAGAGAATAAGAGGGGGTATTTATACTAGAATATAGGTGGAATGGAGGGTTAGGATGCACTAGGGAGTTGGATGATCAAGGGCTAAGATTTACTAGGAAGTTGTGAAAACTACCCACACCTTGCATAACCGCCCACATCTCATCTCCACTACTCACCCAATCCGGCCATAATTTGTGTGCTTGTGCACGTGTACATTGAATGCACGTGCACACACAAACCACTCTACAAATTGTACACCAAATACCCGGAAATAAAAGAAAAGATGCTGCACATACAAGTTGTAGGAAATAATACAAGAGGTTTAAATCCATGGGCTTAAATTAATTAGGCTAAAAATAAATATTTTTAAAAGAAGATAAGTAAATTAACCTTTGGGCTTTAGGGAAAATCCTTATAGAAAACAATATGCTTATTCATCATGTTGAAAAATAATAATAAACAAATATTACACATGCATACCATATGTAAAAATAAATAATCTTTATATATTAGGAAAATTCAGGGTATTACATCACTCCCTCCTTAGAATAGTTCCGTCCCCGGAACTACAGCCAAGAGCGAGAAAACAGAAAACAAAACAAGAAAACAAAAGATACAAGGATACAATCAAGCAAAAAGCTCAGGGTAGTCCTTCAACATCCTCTCCTCAGATTCCCAAGTAGCCTCTTCAACCAAGTGGTTTCTCCAGACTACTTTGACCATCGGTATCGTCTTATTCCTCAAGACTTTCTCCCTACGGTCAACAATCTCGACTGGAGACTCGATGCAATTCAGGTCTAACTGCAAACCTTCCGGCACTTCCGGCAAATGATGACTCGGATCTGGAATAGAACCTCTCAGCATAGACACATGGAAGACATTGTGCACCTGAGACAACTCTCCCGGTAATTCAAGCCGGTACGCAGTTTTCCCGATCATTTTCAATATCTTGTATGGGCCTATAAACCTCGGGGCTAACTTCCCGCCTTTGCCAAAACGAACCACACCTTTACTGGGCGATACCTTTAGAAAGACGAAGTCACCAACCTCAAACTCAAGGTCCCTTCTCCGGTTGTCTGCATAGCTTTTTTGCCTGCTCTGAGCTTCTACCAACCTTTTCCTGATCAGATCAATCTTCTCAGAAGTTTGCTGCACAAGCTCAGGACCAAACAACTGACGTTCCCCTACTTCATACCAACAAACAGGAGTCCTGCACTTCCTGCCATACAAAGCTTCGTACGGCGCCATCCCAATGCTAGCTTGAAAACTGTTGTTGTAGGCAAACTCTACCAAAGGTAAATGCCTTTCCCAACTGCCTCCGAAGTCTAGTATACAACACCGAAGTATATCCTCAAGAATACGATTGACTCTCTCGGTCTGCCCATCGGTTTGTGGATGAAAAGCAGTGCTGAAATCTGTCTTGGTACCCAAAGCTGCCTGAAGACTCCTCCAGAAATGCGAAGTAAACCGCGCATCTCGATCAGACACAATAGTTGAGAGAACACCATGAAGTCTGACAATCTCACCAACATACATCCCAGCCAACTTGTCCATCGAAGCAGTGAGTTTCATCGCCAAAAAGTGAGCGGACTTGGTAAGTCGATCGACTATAACCCAAATCGCATCGTTGCCGTTAGAACTTTTAGGCAATCCTGTGATGAAATCCATACTGATGTTATCCCACTTCCATTCCGGAATAGGTAACGGCTGTAATAGACCTCCGGGTCTCTGATTTTCGGCTTTGACTTGCTGACAAACCTCACACTTCGCAACAAATTCAGCCACATCCCGCTTCAAACCTGACCACCAGAAATGCTGTTTGATGTCCTTGTACATCTTAGTACTCCCAGGATGTACCGACAAAAGAGTAGCGTGCGCCTCCTGAAGAATACTCTCTTTCAGGTCCGCCTGATTTGGAACGCACAGCCTATCTCCGAACCACAGCACTCCATCCCTGGTTTGAAATCCGGGCAACCTGCCAGCACCAACCTGCTCCTTCATCTCCAAAATATCAGCATCAACCTCCTGGCTTGCAATGATCCTTGCATTCAAAGTAGGCTGAAGCCTCAACTGAGCCAAAGACGCTCCCAATCCTTGCAAGACAACCTCAATACCTGCTCGGTCCAACTCCTCAATCAGATGCCTCTGAGTTGTAATCAGACTGGCCAAACTGCTCTTGCGACTAAGTGCATCAGCAACAACATTGGCCTTTCCAGGATGATACTTGATCTCAGGTCGCATATCCTCGAGCACTTCCAACCATCTCCGCTGCCTCAGATTGAGATCCCTCTGCTGATATATATACTTCAAGCTCTTGTGATCCGTGTACATGTTCAATTTCTCACCGTACACGTAGTGCATCCACTGCTTCAAAGCAAAGATAATCGCAGCCAACTCTAGATCATGAGTCGGGTAATTCTTCTCATGCAGTCGTAGTTGCCTAGACCCATAAGCGATTACTCTACCCTCTTGCATTAAGACACAACCAAGCCCACGATGCGAAGCATCGCTGTAAACATCATACTCAACACCTGCTCTAGGCAAAGCCAAAATAGGTGCAGTAGTCAGCCTATCTTTCAACTTCTAAAAGCTCGCCTCACATTGCTCGGTCCACTTGAAGCTCACATTCTTCTTGGTCAGTCCAGTAAGCGGTACAGCTATCTGAGCATAACCTTGAATGAATCTCCTGTAGTATCCAGTCATCCCAAGGAAACTTCTGACTTCCTTCACTGTAGTAGGCCTAGCCCAATCTCTCACTGCCTCTATCTTCTGAGGATCAGTTGCCACTCCCTCCTTAGAAAGGATGTGACCTAGGAATGCCACTTCAAATTTCTAGAAATCACACTTGGATAACTTGGCATACAACCTCTGCTCTTCCAACTTCTGCAAAACTGCTGCCAGATGCTCAGTGTGCTCCTCCTCAGACTTGGAGTACACGAGGATATCGTCGATAAACACCACGACGAAAGAATCAATAAACGGCCTCAGAACTCTGTTCATCAAGTCCATGAAGATTGCGGGTGCATTCGTCACTCCGAATGGCATAACTAAGAATTCGTAATGCCCATGCCGAGTTCTAAACGCAGTTTTGTGCACATCTTCAGCTTTCACTAGAACTTGGTGGTAACCTGATCGAAGATCTATTTTGGAGAAAACAGCTGCTCCTTGTAGACGATCGAACAAATCATCAATTCGAGGAATCGGATACTTATTCTAAACAGTGACCTTATTCAGCTCTCGGTAATCGATACACATTCTCATCGATCCATCCTTCTTCTTTACCAAAAGCACTGGTGCTCCCCAAGGTGACGCACTAGGTTGAATAAAGCCTTTTCCCAATAGTTCCTCAATCTGCCGTTTAACCACATCCTGTTCCACTGGAGCCATCCTATACGGTGCCCTAGAAATGGGTGCACTTCCCGGTTGAACAATGATGCTGAACTCTACATCACGATGCGGAGGTAACCTAGGAAATTCTTCCAAGAACACAGTCGGATAGTCCCGAACCACAGGAATTCCTTGCACTTCCACAGGAGTCTCTTCCTTGCGGATAGTTGCCACCAGCTTAGAACACTTTTGCTTCCCTTGGAAAGTGACTTCAGGTCCACCTGGAGCCTTCACTGTTACCGTCTTGGTCTTACACTCGATGCTCGCACTGTACACCGACATCCAATCAATGCCAATGATAACATCGACTCCCAAGATAGTCAACTCGATCAGATCAATGCCAAAGATTCGATCCCCAATCACAATCTCGCAATTAGCATAATACCGATCAGTGGTCAAAGTTTCCCCTGATGGAGTAGCTACTGCTAAGATCTTGCCTGGAAAAATCTTCGGTTCAACTCCCAACACTTTAGCAAATCTAGGAGACACAAAAGTATGAGAGGATCCAGTATCGAACAATACAACAGCTTTCTTTCCATTAAGATAGAGTTTGCCTGTTACATAATACACACCATTACATAACAGTTTCACAATATAAACGGGAAGGAGAAATGACAAAAACCACTAAACATCAGCCCTCATACCAGAGATGACCTGATCTGCCTCATCAGCATCAGCTTCCGTCAAAGCAAATACTCGCCCTGACTGGTACGGCCTCTTCCCAGTCTGCAGTATTGGCACGTTGTGATTGCCAACCCGTGGTTGAAGACATTGAGATTTGTAATGTCTAGTCTCACCACAGTTGTAACAGGTGACTGCAGAAGGTCTCCCCACATTGTTTCCAGGTCCTCCAGCCACACTAACAGCGTTCGCCCCTGTCGGTTTGAACCTCTGTGCAGATGGTTGCCCCTTGAAACTCCCCGATTGTGCAGGCCTCTTACCAGACTGCCAGTTGTTCCTCCGTTTCTGAACAACATGGAACTGCTCTATATCCGCCTCCGTCGCTGCCGCCCTCTTGACCAGCTTATCGAATCTTCTGATACCAAGAGGTATCATCCGGGATCTCAAGCTCGGCCTCAACCCATGCTCGAATTTGCGAGCCTTCTTCGCCTCATCCATCACCAGTTCTGGAGCATACCTAGAGAGCTGAGTAAACTTAGTCTCATACTCCCTCACTGACATGCTGCCTTGCTGAAGTGACAGAAACTCCATCGCCTTCTTCTCCTGGACGTCTGAGGGGAAATAGTGGCTGCGGAATTCTTCCAGAAATTCCTCCCAGCCGAGCAACAAGCCTCCCATAGTCCTCTTCATGGATTGCCACCAAACAGCCGCATCCTTCTCCAACTGCAAAGTCGCCAACTTGACCTTGCTGCCCTCCGGTGTCTCCAACACCTCAAAGATCGTTTCCACTTGCCGGATCCAGTTGTCAGCCGCATCTGGGTCTGACTTTCCCTCGAACACTGGTGGTTTCATTCTCTTGAACGATTCCACTAGCTTAATTGCCTCAGGTACTGGATTCACCGGCCCCCTTCCTTGGTTTCTAGCCACTGCATTCAGCGTCTGGTAGACCCTTGCAAGTTCAGTCTCCAGGTCCAAACCTTCACCATTCCTTGCCCCTCTTCTCGACATATTCTGATGCAAAAGATCCATCAAATTCGAAGTATAAGACCAGAATTTAAACCAACTTGCATTTCATTGAATTCCAAAGTTTATACATTCGAATTTAAAAACATTTTTGACATCAGAAATGAAGAAAACAGAAGTTACAACAATCTAACTCCTACGGGTCCTCTTTGCTGCTCGAAGTTCTTCCCGTAGTTCATCCACTTCATCTTTCAGCACATCAGTCAGGTTCTTCCTCTTCTCGAGTTCCCAAACCCTATGACTGAGAACAGAGAAGTCATCCTTTCGCTTTGCCAGTTGAGCTTCCAAAACTCCAACTCTCTCCTTCAGAGTCTCAACTTGCCTCTGAAGAGAAGCCACAGTGCCACTCAGAGCTGGTCCCTCTTCTTCATCGGAAGAAGAATCGTCAGATGAATCCGGCGGTGGGGTAATCTCTCGAGATTCAGGCCACTCCTCATCATCAGAATCTGCTTGCCCAGGGTGATACTCGTCCTCAGAATCAGCCTGTCCAGGATGGTACTCTTCCTCAATGATATGCCAGTCGTCGCCTCCAGCAGGGTCGAAGTGATCAGCCATCTTAGAAATAGAGAGGAAGAAGCATAAATCTTAGAGCAACACAAATGTAAGTCACTTACATTTAAATCTCTAGACTCAAACACACACTCTAATGTCCACTTCTAGGGTGTCGTTCCTTATAAATTTGTACAAGTGTGAAAGCGTAGAAAGCGTGGCTCTGATACCACTCTGTAACGCCCCGAATCCCCAAATCACTGAATTCGAGATGTTCTACAGGATCTTTTCACTTTCTTTAGTACAATTTTACAGGGAAATTCAAACTTTTCTTTTTACATCAGAGTTTACATCATATTACATTTATATTTGCACATTGGAAGCAAAATATACAACATTTACATAAATATACAACAACATGATAAGATCTTTATGCATCCATTCCTCTTTACATGTAATTTATCCTGCATACAAAACTGTGGGTACGTCAGTTTATTCAACCGACGATAATAATACATGGCCATCCTCTCTATGCCAGAAACAGTATAACGAATCTCATTTCTTAACAATCACAAACTTGTTCAATATAAGCATGTAAATCAAAAGGGAACTCTTAAAGATGTCGTGTCGTGATTGTGCACTTAATTCTTAATGCAATTATTTAATTTTACATGACACTAATGCGCACTTGTTCGGATTCTATGCATCCCATACTACATAGGTCCGAGGGCAAGCCTCTTAATCGTTTTTTATTTTCATAGGGTTCAATCCCTCGCCATGACTTACTCTACTACTGTAATTACGGTAAGTATCTTAGATATTTTCCGACCTACGGACTCATGTCTAGGCACTCTGGAGTAGTATCCTCACCCAGACTCGTCATGGGAATTCCTGGGATACGCTCTCACCATAAACATGACACCACCCGTAGTCTTCAAACATCCCACGAGCGTCGTCACTGGGACGGTACTCTGGAGTAGTATCCTCATCCAGACTCATCATGGGAATTCCTGGGATACACTCTCGCCATTACCCAATAGCCCTCATACTCAATGTTTGTCTCTTACTTTCATCACATCTCCACTATGTACTAGTCCTTATTTTAATAGAATCATGAATAAAATCAAAGCTCTAGAGTTAGCCTCTCCCTAAACCGGACTTACTCATTCATTTCAATACATGACCGACCCTGGTCTTCTTTTCAATTTCAATTCCATTGCCGGGGGAGACTTAGCTACTCTTTCGTTCCAATTTCAAATTCACAATTTTCCAGTTTGAGCAAATCTAACTCATGAATTCATTTTTCAGTGCTTCAGCATATCATGTTCTTTAATTTCCATATTCATGTAATTCTTTATTCAAGCATGACTCATTTCATGTAAGTTTCTCAATTCAGAAATACGATTCATTTCATATACATTCATGCAACAGCAAAATAGATTCTAACAACATCAGTCACAATTCTTTAACAGTAATCAAAATAAAACTTCTGTCATATCAAATTCCACTCTGTACAGTCGACTTGGAAAAGGACCAGTCAACTGTTACAGTCAAATCAGATTCTTCATAAAAATACTCGGGAGAGTCGACTGCTGCACTTGGCCAGTCGGCTGTCCCGCAACTTTTCATGTTCACAGTATTATCCTCGTGACAGTCGACTGTTATCTCATCAGTCGTCTGTCCTGGGATTTTTAGCAGTTCATTTCTACGTTCAGCTCAGTCGACTTGCTACGCGCATTCGGTCGACTGGACAGATCCATACTTCAAAATAAGAGATTATCTAACAGCTCTTACATGCACTTGCATCATGATATCAACTTACAATATACATATATTCATGTTTCACAAATAGTGTCTCTTTTTGTTCAGTAACATCACAACCATGAAACTTCAAGTTACGAATGTTATCTCTTCTTCGAGGGAATATTTTCAAACATGCATTCGCACTTATTCATAACTTCCTTACGAAGATGAAGATATAATTCTCAATTCATTACACTAGGTCAACATGATGAAATATCTCATTACATGGAATTTCCAAATAACCATAGTTAAATTGAAGCACGAGTCGGCTGAACACAGTGTCAGTCGACTGCTCTGACAGTTCTTAATTTTATTAATCATCGCTAGTTCTTTTCATTCATTTACCTTCCCTCCATCATATGTGTCATAGGGAAAATACAAACTTAGTAATCACACCATTAGGTCTATTTGCACACATGTTTATCACCACATCACAAAATAATTGTCTCGTACTAGTCGACTTGTCTACACGACAGTCGACTGTACCGACGCAATTCATCTTTGTTTTCCGTGCCATTTCTACACTATTAGTCCTCCATAATTATCAACAATAAACATGCTCAAGCATTTCTATTACGTACTATCTTACTCCTCAAGAGTACAGTAACAAACATTATATTTACGGCATATTTTCTACATTAGAAGTCCTGAGAAACACCCACCTTATTTGACGAAGTAATCGAATCCAGCAAGGTCCTCAATGCGGTGCAGCACTTCTTGCTCCTTGCTCCTTGTTCCACACCGAAATCCTTCAGAGTACTCTTTCGGCCTCCACAGAAAAACTCCCACACACAACTCTCACAAAACCTCTCTTATAAAATTAATCTAGTGTAAAAGAAATAGAGAATAAGAGGGGTTATTTATACTAGAATATAGGTGGAATGGAGGGTTAGGATGCACTAGGGAGTTGGATGATCAAGGGCTAAGATTTACTAGGAAGTTGTGAAAACTACCCACACCTTGCATAACCGCCCACATCTCATCTCCACTACTCACCCAATCCGGCCATAACTTGTGTGCTTGTGCACGTGTACATTGAATGCACGTGCACACACAAACCACTCTACAAATTGTACATCAAATACCCGGAAATAAAAGAAAAGATGCTGCACATACAAGTTGTAGGAAATAATACAAGAGGTTTAAATCCATGGGCTTAAATTAATTGGGCTAAAAATAAATATTTTTAAAAGAAGATAAGTAAATTAACTTTTGGGCTTTAGGGAAAATCCTTATAGAAAACAATATGCTTATTCATCATGTTGAAAAATAATAATAAACAAATATTACACATGCATACCATATGTAAAAATAAATAATCTTTATATATTAGGAAAATTCAGGGTATTACACGAGGGACCACCCATGCGGTCGAGACTAGTCCTCCAACCATCGACCCCGCTCCGCCAACTGTTGCTCCTCCAGTTATCGGTCCCGCTCTGCTAATTGTCGCCCCCGCTCCAACAATAACAATACATGAGGTGTTGTCTTTGTGCAACACCCCAAGCTTTGCTTGGAGACGGTATACCTATAGATCACTCTCAATAAGCACCTCATTAAGAAAAGCACAGTCCCCAATAATGTTTTCATCACTTCGGGGGGGCAGGGGCATGCCAACGAGGTGATCGACAAGCATAAGAGTTAGCTCACAGTCTCTCTCAACTAACACTACAGTGAGACGAAGCTTCTCCAAATAGTCATCCTCTGAATGGTCGCTCAAACGATCAAGTGATAATTCCGTTATGCGTAGCTTGTTGCAAAGTTGCTCAATCTCAACTATCTGCCAATGAGAAGGACCAAAGAGTTATTTCCACGTCGACTGGGTCGACAGGGTCGACAGGGTAGAGAATACAGTCACAAAAGAGATAAACATCAAGATATCTTAACTAGAATAACACCAAGAGTTTTCAAAAGTGAAGTCGGCAACACACTCAACCACGTGTGAGATAGCCCAGGTATATGACCTATTGATCGCGTTATGCAATCTAGCCTTGGCCTCCGCCACCTTGATTGCCAAGTCCATTTTTCCCTTCACCTTCCCCAAATCTGACTCAAGATTGGCAAACCTCTTCTGCAATGTCTTAAACTTCTGGTCCCCTACTCTTCTAGCTTCTAGTGTAAATCCCCCTCCAACTCCAACTTGAGCCCCTTAACGACCAATTTTTTCTCTCTCTCAGCACAAAAGATCTACTCCATCAACTCTCTCTCCTCGGTAGCATAAAAGTCGACCAAGACAAGCCATATAGGGAAAAGAAGAAAAACATTCATTCATTGATCTATAATACTTTGAAATACTAGACATACTGTCATTTTGGCCCAAGAGATCTTCAGGATCGACCTCTGAGGCAGCTCCATCTTCAACCTTTTCCGATCGGTTGGAGTTGGGAGATGAAAGATCCCATCTATACAAGCAGCAAAATTACCAAGGAAGATCTCTTACGGCTTCAATCTCCAATTGGAAACAGGGATCATCTCCCGTTCATCACTGAGAAACATCGTGGCCTGGGCAATCAGGAGGAGAGGCACATCATCCGCTACAATAAGGCATCTCTGGTGGAATGGTCGAGGCCGGAACGGGGGGACTCCTGATGCCTTCGAAGTAGGAGTGTGACTCGCCATCCTTTTATGCTTATTTGGCTCGTCGGTCCTCTTGTTGCAAATAGTCTCCCGATCGGCAATCAGGTCATCAAAATCTATTCTTGCTTGGAAGAAACACAAAGGAATGAGAACTCACAGTGCAAAGCAATGGAAATAACATGAACATCATCTAAGTACTACCAGTATGAATGGAAATGAAAGATAAATCATACTAGGGTCCACCAAGCTGAGCCCACCCTCAAAAAGAACTTCCACGTGATATCTTACCATGCCAACATCTCCTGTGCGAGAAAAGCATCACTAAAACTCTTCTCCGCCTCTGTCATCGCAAGCTCCGCCTTCGATGTCGTCAGAACAATCCTTCTCCATCTCGTGGGAATTTCCTAAGATTCAGGGCTACGGACGATGAAGAACGTCTTCCTCCAACACTTGATCGAATTGAGAACATTGATCACTTCTTCGTCACTACGAGGGCAAAGATATCACCGCTCCCCCATCTTGTTTAACTGGGCAATCTTAAAGAGATTCCTAAAAGTAGTTAGACTCGGTTCGGCTCCAAGCATATGGCCCTTTAAGACGAATCCCACCACGTGCCTCCACAGATTCGGCATAAAATGCATCAGAATTAGTTTATACCATTTAGGACCCCCCTGGCAAAGGAGTGAAGAGGCAGACGAAGCCTGGTGTGGAAGGCATAACATGGGAAAAATAATACTCGTTGGACATCCTGTAGCACTCTCTAACTCCGAGACCCAGCAAGAGTAACCCATACTCAGGTGGGATCCCGAAGGCCATCCTAATCATGGCAAGCTCCTCCCTCCTGAGGACCGTACTGACAAAGTCAGCCTCAGTAGTGTGGACCGGGTCTGGATCTGCATAATCCATACCGTTGCGAAGAAAATCTCGATCCACTTCGAAGTACTCTTTAATCAACCCAGGAACAAGGTACAACGGTGTTTCAAGTGCACCATTCAAATCTCTCATTGTCTCAATTACCATATCCTCTATAGTAGAACGACTAGCTACAGCCTTCCCCTTCTCCTCTCTAGTAAAATTGCTAGACTCTACATCATCATCTACCTCTAAATGGCCCCGAACAGAAAAGGAGTCGCTCGACAAAATGCTAGACATAACTTATAGTAATTGCAATAAGTTACCGGACCAAGCTTTCAAAAATACCAAAAATGCAACGACCGCTAGCACCACCGTCAAACCACTAAACAAATTGCCAGCACCACCCAGTGAACCACCACAAGAAAGTCAATAGCAAAAAAGCAAGGTGACAAACACTTACTCAGCCAAACCTTAGGTCGACTGAACCTTAGGTCAACGACAGAGCTTGGTCGACAAGAGGACTAGTCAACGAGAAGCTCGATCAATGAAAGAGTTCGGTTGACGAGCAATAGCTCGACAAGAAGCTTGGTCGATGAGATGGCTGATCGACGAGAGTGTTGGTCGACGATAAGGTTGGTCGATGAAGCAACAACTCACTGAATAGCTTGGTCGACAAGGAGTTGGTCAATCAGGGGTTGGTCGATGAGAATGTTGGTTGAGGAGTTGGTCAGCGTGCATAGTTATTCGATGATGGCTTGGTCGACAAGTTGTTTAGTCGACGAGGGCTTGTCGACAAGTTATTTATTCGATAGTAGGTCTTGGTCAACGTATGAGGTGGTTGACAAGAGGAATAGGTTGATGAGATAGTTGGTCAATGAAAATGAGAGTAGGTCAGCAGAAAAACCCTAAACCATAGGTCGACAAGAATGCTATCCGACCTAGGAGGTGTTTGCGGCATCTCCACCACCATCCGATCACTCAAAAACACGTGCTTGATCCCCCCAACCGTTTGACCCGCTACCCGAACCTGGATCCAAGCATTAGGTTGCCGAATTTGTCATCTGACCTAGGCCCTCTGTTGCACAAATCTCGACCGTCCGATCTCCTCAATGCGCGGTCTCGCGCTTGATCAACACTCCAGATCCCGCCACGTTAGCTCTCCATCACAACCATACGAACCACTCAGCTGGCGAGCTCCCGCCTGATAGACATGCCAGATCATTCCCCAATTAGCACTGATTTGGTATTTGATTAAAAATCCAAGAAAATAATTTAAACTCAGAAAACTAATTAAAAGTTAGAAAAATCAATTATTAATTGCAGGAAAAGTCTTAAAAAATTCTGGAAAAGTTTGAAGAGATCCTAGGAAACCCAAGAAAATTCAGAAAAGTATAGAAAAAATATTCACTACATCCAGAAGCTTCAAACAAGTTTCAAGTTTCTTTAATTGTCCCTAAATGCTAAGAAAGTTCTCCAGAACTTCGAAATAAGGCAAACTACTCCTCAAAAGCTGAGAAAATCATCCTCCCATAGCAGGGGACTGATGATCATAGTAAAAATCACAACAAATCAGAGTTGTACGATTCCAGCAAAGATCTTAAAGCTTCTAAAGGCAGATTAACGGTAATGGGCCTCCTTAAGAGGTCCAGCATTCTCAAGCCTCACTAACAAGATATGCGCCGTATTCAAGTCCATCAAAAGCGACTAGATCTGCTAAGAGCAACACCAAGCCCATCAGAGTTGTAAGTCTGATCTCTTATCCCCAACAAGAGAGTAACAAATTTTATCTCTTAAGAGAAAAATGTACAGAAGATAACAGATTTATGTCAGTCTTCTAACTAATTTCCAGACCTATAATTACCCTCCCTCCTCCTTTAGTTAGAAGTTAATGAATCTTTTCTACACTCAAGATCTAACCTTTGATATTTGTCGTAAAAGCAAGCATAGCTCGTGAGAGTATATCTGGATCGTTGATTGAACACCGTGATCTGAATCCGACGGTTGTTGCCACAGCCGATGGACCTGCAAAAAGCCTAAAACACCGGTGTGGCCCTGGCGACAGACTCTCCGACACTCAAGTCAGAACCAGAGAAAGAAAGAGAGTTTAAGAGAGAAATTGCAGAATATTGATTACCTTCTGACTGAGGAGGGGGGGGGGGGTATTTATAGGCCTAAGAAATAGTTTAGGAGACAGATATGGATCCGTTAGATTAATATGAATCATTTATCTCCTGTTAATTCTCCCCGTTAAAAGATAAGACTCTTTTGTTTGGGGATAAAAGATTTGACCTACAATCCTCATGGGCTGGATAACTCTCCTAGCGGGCCTGGTCACTTTTAATGAGCTTGAAAATGGCCCATGCCTTGTAGATGAACTTGAAAAAGGCTTGGACCTGTTAAAGAGGCCCGTTATGATTAACTTGCCTGTAGAAGCTTTAGGATTTGTGCTGAAATTATACAGCCATGATTTACTGCGATTTTTATCATTATCATAAGCCTCCACTCCCGAAAGAAAATTTTCCTCGATTAGCCTACCTGTAGAGCTTTGAAGCTCTTTGTTGGGTTTGGCTAAGTTGGGTTTTAGCCAACTGTGAAGCTTCAGGTTATGTTGATCTTCAGAGCTAGGGAGCTTTTCATTCTTTTGTGAATGTATGGGCTTAAGTATATATATAAATATATATATATACGTATATTCATTCACACAAAGTTCATCCTCTACTCCTCAATTTTTTTGATCAACAAATGGCTTCTTGTGATTGACAACTCATTTTGTCGGGTTTCTTCAATCAAATGCTTAGTTGACCCCTCGTTATGTTGATCAGGTATTTTGTTCAACCACTGAGACTATGTCGATCAAGCATCCTGTTGGTCGTTTCGTTGAACTACTCTTTTGTCGACCAGGCATTGTATTGTTCACTTATTTTGTCAATCGAGCCTTTTGTTGTTGGACGAGTACTCCGTGGACCTGGAAGCTGACTGCTTTGACTTTTGGATGTGGTGTATGTAACTGGCCTAGAAGAGCTATTGCAGGAGCAATCTTTGGAAGGCAGTCGGACTACAAACTTGCTATTTTGTCGCAGCAAGTTCGTTGAGGCAATTCTGGGACAGTCGAACGTAGAGCTTTCCATTTGATCCCAACAAGTTTGGAGAGGCAACTCTGAGATGAAGTTGAACGTAGAGCTTGCCGTTTTATCTCAGCAAGTTTGGAGAGATATCACTAAAATAGAGTTGAATGTTTGAACTTATTGTTTGCGCCTAACAAGTTTTGTAGAGGCAACTCTTTGACCGAGCTGATGTAACGATTGCTGTTTGATCCCAGCAAGTCATTAGAGAAATTTGTGCCAGAGTTGGACATTTGAACCTGCTGTTTGTGCCCAATAAGTTTTTTGTAGAGGCAACTCTTTGATCGAGTGGATGTAGAGCTTGTCATTTAATCCCGACAATTTTGGAGAGACAACTCTAAGACGGAGTTGGTCGTAGAGCTTGTCATTTGATCCTGACATGTTTGGAGAGAACTCTAAGACGGAGTTGAACATAGAGCTTGCTATTTGTGCCCAACATTTTAATAGATAACTCTGTGACAAAGTTGAACGTTGAACTTGCTGTTTGCACCCAGTAAGTTTGAAGAGGCAACTCTATGACAAAGTCGATGTTGAACCTGCCGTTTGTGCCTAACAAGTTTTGTAGAGACAACTCTGGGATGGAGTTGGACGTTTGAACTTGCGGTTTATGCCCAACAAGTTTGGAGAGGCAACTCTGAGATGGAGTTGTTCGTAGAACTTGTTGTTTGATCCCATCAATTTTGTAGAGACAAATATGAGATGGCGTTGGATGTTTGAACATGTTGTTTGTGCCCAATAAATTTTGTAGAGGCAACCCTGAGATGGAACTGTTGGAAGGACTCGAGCAAAGAGCAAGGTGTCGAACTCGTTGTATGGTCGTTAGCGAGTTGTACGGAGTTAACGAGTGAAGAGCGAGATGTTGAACTCGTTGTACGGAATTAATGAGTTGTTGATAGAGAAACTCGAGTGGAGAGCAAGGCACCAAACTCGTTATTTGAAGTCAACGAGTTGTTGCTGGAGCTCGAGCGGTGTGCAAGGCATCGAACTCATTGTTTGGAGCCAATGAGTTGCCAACTGAGTTCGAGCTGTGAGCAGAGCATTGAACTAGTTGTTTATGATCAAATGGCTTTTGATGGAGCTTGAGCGTTGAGCTTGGCGTCGAACTCGTTGTTGATGGAGCTCGAGCAGTGAGCATGGCTTGAACTCGTTGTTTGGAGTCAACGAGTTATTGATGGGCCTCTAGTGGTGTATAAGGCATCGAACGCGTTGCTTAGGTTCAATGATTTGTTGATAGAGCTTAAGCAGTGTACAAGGCATCGAACTTGTTGTTTGGAGTCAACGAGTTATCGATGTATCTTGAGCGAAGAGCAGAGCATTGAACTCATTGTTTGGATTCAACGAGTTGTTGATGGAGCTCGAGCAGTGAACATGACATCGAACTCGTTGTTTGGAGTCAACGAGTTGTTGATGAAGCTTGAGCGGTGAGCATGGCATTTAACTCGTTGTTTGGAGTCAACGAGTTGTTGATGGAGCTTGAGCGGTTAATAAGGCATCAAACTCGTTGTTTGGAGTCAACAAGTTGTTTATGGATCTCGAGCAGTGTACAAGGCATCGAACTTGTTGTTTGGAGTCAACGAGTTTTTTATGGAGCTTGAGCGAATAGCAGAACGTTGAACTCATTGTTTAGAGTCATAAATTATTGATGGAGCTCGAGCGGAGAGCAGAGCGTTGAAATCGTGTTTGGAGTCAACGAGTTGTTGATGGAGCTCGAGCGGTGAACAAAGCGTCAAACTCGTTGTTTGGAGTCAACGAGTTGTTGATGGAGCTCGAGCAGTGTGCAAGGCGTTAAACTCGTTGTTTGGAGTCAACGAGTTGTTGATAGGGCTCGAGCAGAGAGCAGAACATTGAATTCGTTGTTTGGAGTCAACGAGTTGTTGATGGAGCATGAGCGGTGAGTAGAGCATTGGACTCACTATTTGGAGTCAACAAGTAGTTAATGGAGCTCGAGCGAAGAGCAGGACATTGAACTTGCTGTTTGGAGTCAACAAGTTGTTGATGGAGCTCGAGCAATAAGTATGGTGTTGAAATCGTTGTATAAAGTTAACGAGTTGTTGATGGAACTTGAGTGATGAGCAGGGCATTGAACTCGTTATTTGTAGTCAACGGGGTGCTGATGAAGCTCAAGCGGTGAGCATGGCGTCGAACTAGTTGTTTGGAGTCAATGTGTTGCCGGTGGAGCTTAAGCAAAGGGCAAGGCATTGAACTCATTGTACAGAGTTAACGAGTTGTTGAGGAACTTGTTCTTAGTCTTCTTGGTATTTAGGTAAATTCCTTTGTGTTTGTTTAGCGTTTGGGATGATTCCATTCTTCTCTTTGCTAACAAGTAGTTGTGTACATCGAACGAGGTTCTCGGGACATTGAGCTTGCTCTCCGTCCGATACACTATGCTTGACAGAGTTGGGACTCATCCGTTTGCAGCGTCCCAAATTTTCAATATGATATCTTAGAAATACGTGGCACAATTCTAGAATCAACTTCAATGTAATCATAAATATAGCAACCAAATACAGGGAAATTAAAACTTTTATTACATTAATTGTTTACAAAGCACAGCGAAAAATTAAACACCTTGAATTACATTTTCTTTCCTTTACTACACATTCTTTTACAATTTACATAAGCTCTATTATCATTCTACCACAAGTATCCAAATCCCAAGCTATAGGCACCTACCAGTAAAACATGAGGTTAGAGATAACCCTAACTCCTAAAACTATAGGGGTCAGCCAAAACGGTGTGAGTGACATAAAAATAAAAACAACATAAATAAAGCATAAAGGATAAAGTCATAAACAACATGTATCAACAGTAAGAATAAATGAAATAAGAAATAATGATAAATAAAATATGAAAACATCAAGTGAAACTAGACTAAGTATCAAGTGTAGAAAACAGAAAATAATATGCATAAAACCAAGTCAAGAAAACGTCAATGCTATATGCTGACTCTCTAATGCATACTTGTCAGATTCCATGTATCCCACTCTACATAGGTCCGGTGTAAGCCCTTAACGTTCTCCACTTAATAGGATTTAATCCCTCGTTATGCACTAATCCTACTACGACGACTACTACGAGATATAAAGCTGTGAGTATTAGCCCATGCCCCGATAATTCCGGAGGTCAATCTCTATCTACAGGTAATTCTGGAGACTATTTCACTCACACCTGGGAATCTTCGAGAATACTCCACACCGCAAGCTATGGCGCTTCATCACCCGGATACACCATGAGTGTCGCCTCGACCCCGATAATTCCAGAGATCAATCCCACACCGCAGGTAATTCCGGAGACTATTTCACTCACACCTGATAATTACGGGGATTATCTCATACCGCAAGTCATACTGTGGTCCATAACCCATGTTCTCATTTCATCATATTACCATTTAGTGCCTATCCTTATCTTTTTATGTTATTTAATTAATTTCGAATTTCCTAAAGTTGGTGTACCCTACCGGATTTTACTCAACTGATCAATAACAAAGCCACAACTGGCCAACCCACAAAATCTCAACTGCCGGTATCTAGGGTCCCACACACCCTCTAGAGACTCACAACTCAACCATCAACACAAAATAAATCTTTCATTTTAATCATTTCATTTCATTTCATTGTTAACCTACTCACAGGGAGAAATTCATTCATTCACATTGTTTGTATATATATATATATATATATATATATATATATATATATATATATATGAAGAACTTCATTACTGAAGTGTGCATATGTGTATTTTGTAGAAGTTCTCTTTACTGATAAGAATTGTGCACAAATGTGTGTGTGTAGAAATCCCTTTACTGAAATGAAGCTTGTGTGTATATATATAAGGTATAGAAAACCCTTTTCCTGAATGAAACATATGTGTGTGTTCTGATACCCCTTCCTTTTTTTTCTTTATTTTCTTGTTTCTTTAATTGTGCTTGTCCCCCTTCTTGCTCTGTGAAAAGTTTACAAAATAAGTAAAAAAAAAATCTTTTTACACAATAGAAAGCTGGTAACTTCATTTTTAATTGTGCATGTGTCTCCCTGTTATTTTACCTTGTCAATACCTAGCTGCCATTATTTCATCTTTTTTTTTTTTTTTTTATCCATTGTTTGTGAATTTGTTTATCCTTGTTGTGATGGATTTTTGTCCAGTATTTTGACATGTATGTTTGGATATATCAAAAAGGAAAAATGCTGTGATATTACCCAGAGATTAGACATCCATTCTTGTTTGAGCAAAACAGATGGGAGTACGTGTTTATTGTGGTTACATTGTTAGTACTGGATGAATCCTAAGATTACAATTCGAAATGCACGAAAATGCTAGTTGGAGCGAGAACTAAAAATGGCACTTAAAATAGCTAGCATCCACCTTAACAAAAACGAATACATACATACCGATTGACCAAGAGTTACATTCGAGAAATGTGTCTGACATAAGCCCTAGCACAATTCCAAATAAATAGTAGTGCTCATGATTCGGAACATCCATTTCATCTATATGAGTATTTAAATCATGGTTTCAAATTCAGTATCAGTATCAGATTTTGGCTGCCCTTTATCTTTAATATTGAACATATGGTGTATTGGCTGGGAATTTTTCAACCCGAGTCAGATAATGCATTTCTATATCGGCTTCAGGTTTGATATCATGATTTAAGTCATTCAAATTTTGGGGACATTTTTTGCATCCAAACATGCTAATAGTTTTCATGAAAGATTCAATTTTTAACTCATCCATCCATCCATAGTTCATTTTATCAACATACAATCCCTAACATATTTTCTAATAGGCAAATCATCACATACAACATGCTTAGAACAATAAGAACACAAACATATGTCACTGACCTTAATGAAGAAATCAATCGAATTAATAAAGAATGAGAAAAAGCCCTTCTTTTGCAAAATCCAAAATCATCGCTTCGAAACTCTAAGAAATTAATAGTAAAAATATATCTTATTTTTGCAGAGGAGAGGGACGGTTGTAGGGGCTCTTTTATAAGCCAAAATCTGAAGTTTTTAGGGTTTTACAAGTTTATGGAAGCATCCCTTAACAAATTATTACTTTACATATATAAACCTTTCTTTAATAAAGTAGTTAAATAAGTTAAATAAATAAAAATAGAACCAAATCCTTTTACTACTGAGTTATCCAACCATCAAGCATAGCCCAAAAATTAAAAAATTCGGATTTGTACTCAAAATGGTAATTTTGCATAAAAGTCTCTCTTTTTGTAATATTTGCAAATATGTCATAAAATATTCGTAAAAAATCAAAAAATTCAGATATAATGTCTACAAATAAATATTAGATTTTCCAATTAAAAATTTTTGACATTTACTTTCCACGAAAACATTTGCACATGATCCACTTAAATTCCATATTTGCAAAAACACCATGTTTGTTTAAATCTTTACCAAACCAACTCTAAATAAAACTTAAATTGATTTTGTTTTCAATGATGACCATGGAAAGCCCAAATATCAGTAAAAACAAATTCTTATTATTTGTTTGAGATACAAATGGCTTTTTACATAAAAGCCCATCTCTTTCGAAATATTTACAAAAATAGTTTCTTTATTTAGAAAAATCCCAAAATTTAGGATATACTTAATTATAAATAGAAGAATTTATCCATAAATCTAAAAGTGGAGATTTACACCTCAAAAATATTTGCACGTGTAAAATTGAGAAATTTATAAAATGGTCAAATAAATTCAGATAAATCTGAAAATTAAAATATCATAAATAAATGGGAAAAGTCAATCATTAACCATAAAATTTTAAGAATTCAAAATTCCTAACTTTAACACACATGCAAAATTGCAATTTCAAGAAAATAGTCAAAATAGCCAACTTTACCAATTTAATATTGTTTAATAATTCAAAATAAATCATTTTATTTTGTGGGGTGTTACACCATTTGTGCGGCACTTTATGCAAGATGAAGTTGGAGATTGCTCGGGTGATGGTGGTAAGGAAGACTCGGGGCTTGCCAGCCTAAGGAAGGCTTGTCTTCAATTTTATCGTCAAGAGTTAGAGCGGCGATGGGAGCTGTTAGCTAGTAGAATGCCTTTGAAGAAGTTGTCTCTTTGGTGGAACATCCCTCTACCGTGTAGCCGAAAGGACGACTTATAGAACAACTTGTTCTAGAGTGTTTGCAAAACTTTTGTAGCGATGCATAGGCATGAAACGTAGGCTCATTGTATATCGATACTTGTAATGCGACCCGTAGTTTTTTACATGTGCATATTTGTAGCGGCACTGGATCTGAATACATAGATTTGCGATAGTTCTGTGTCTTGAAGAATTCTTTCATATGCTTGATCCTTATTGTGTAAATTGTTGTAGAAGTTGATGAGCCGTCGATTGGGATCTTTGTAGCTAAAACAGTAAGGCCTCAAACTTGTTGTCTATAGCTAACGAATTGTCGATGGGGTTCGCATGAGGTGCTTAGTGTTTGACGGAGTTTGAACTTGTCCGTATTGTACCCAACTAATTGTAGGAGCAACTCGAGTCATTTTCCAAACTTGATGTATGGGTGTTTAGCTAGTTGTAGGAGAACTCTGAAACAGAGTTGTTTTCCAAACTTGCCATATGGGTCCTCCAACGATTTGTGAGAGTCAAAGTGAGTGGGAGTTGAACTCCAAATGTTTCTTTTGCAAGTTTTAAATGAGTAACTACAATTTACGATTTTGGATCTCTAATCTGTCTTTAAGGAATTTTTAACTAGTTTCAGGAACAAATCGAATGGCGAGTTGAACTCTAAACATGCTTCCTTCCAGGTTGCTAAAGTAACTCCAAGCCATGGGTATAGATTTCGAATTTGTTAATTTAGGTATTAACAGGCTGCAGGAGCAGATCGAATGACGAGTCAAACTCTGAACTTGCTTTGTGGCAAGTTGCTAGAGTAATTCTGAGCCATGTGTATGGATTCCATACCTGTCATCGAGGCGTTAACTGTTAGGTTTCAAATGCAATCACAGATTATATACACAGGGGAAAAATTACAAAAATATTGAAACCTAGCCATGGATCCATGCGAAAACCATAAATCGTGTTTAGGAGTTATACCTTAAAGATGGATCTGCTGTCTTCACAGTATGCCGATCACAACATTGCAATATTGCAGTGTCTCTACGGTATCCACACGAATGGAACAAAAAAAGGCTCTTCTTCAGGCCGTGCTCCTAGCTGCAGGAAGGGGATGTTCCTCCTCACTTTCTGTGATGGCTAGGGGTTTTGTTTTTACGTGTCTTTTCCCCATATACAAATTATATATATAGGTGCAGAAAACCAACCCTAAGATAGTAATGAGATTGTTGGGCTCACAATATGACCTGGGTCAGATTCGTGTATGAACCTTTGAAATTTAGTCGGCCCATTTAATCTAATTAAATGTTCAACCAATGTCAGGAGTCCTAGTCTTACTTGGATCCCTAATTAAATTCTCTTATGAATTCAAATTCCAATTTCGATACATTCTAAGTGTGTGACATTGTAGGTTCCCATTACGTTGACAGTAATACTAAAATCATATTCGAGTATTACAAACAGTGAGCAGTATCTAGCAATACTTTACTGCTACTCAAGTTGTAACGCCCCGAGTTCCCATCACAGGAAACTCGAGAAATAAGCTAGAATCTTATCTTCAAATGAGTCCAAACACAGTAAAATCACAGAAAATTGAAAACTTTTATTGCCACCAAAAATGTTATTACAAGTACAAATTGTACAACATTAATTACATCATGAATTTCATCCCAAAAATTTACTGTACAACACTTATAATCTCACAAAGTACAACAATCTGAAAGCTGCGACACACTGGACATCAACTTCCAATGATCGTTCCCCGCAGCACGAGTTTCTTGGTCCAAGATCAGCCATCCTTCAACTAAACAGACTGTGGGCATGTCAGTTGAATGCAACTAACGCAATGTTTGATAAAACCAGCGACTCCTCAAAACTCAACAACCAAAATTGATGCAAAAAGAAAATGTGTAGACAATCACAAGTGTTAGTGTATGCATGCCCTAGAGACTAATGCACAATTCAAAATGCACGAGATGCACTTACTCTAATGCAATCCATTTGGAAATGTATGCATCCCATACTACATACTTTCCAAGGAGTTCGCTTTCTTCTGATTGTAAGGTTCGATCCCTAGCGATGCATCCTACTTTTTTACTCTTTCCCGTTCCTGACATTCACCTAGTGGCTGTTGAGATTGCATTTGGTCGGTCTACTTCTGCCATTGCAGTCAGTAGTGGTGTCCTCGTTTTCCACTACACCCGGTCCCCACAGTCCCACTGCTCCGGACCTTACCCAAATGTTGTTCACGAGCATACAGGTGGCCCCGCGGAATCCCGGCTCACCGAGACAATTTGATGTCTTACTCCCCATTGGAGAGTCTTACTCTAGCTTTCTACCTGTACTAACAACATAGAACATGACAGATTCGTAAGGTCCATTCCCTACTTCTGACAGGAGCACCTCCCGTTCTTACCACTAGATCACAGAAATAAATAGACGAGACTACGCTTCCCTCCCCCATACCGATGAGACAGCATCACACGTGTCCCCTTGACAGGCGTGTACAACCACCCGACTAGTGCCTATCCTATCACTACATAAGACTGCTCATAGGATACTACTACTACACATCAAACCTAACTTAGAACTGAAAAAACAACTACTGATCTTAAATGCAGAGAAATAGATTACCAGCCGATTACTAGCTAGTAAAAGCTCAGCCTTAGAACTGAAAAAACAACTACTGATCTTAAATGCAGAGAAATAGATTACCAGCCGATTACTAGCTAGTAAAAACTCAGCCTTCAACCAAAATAACAATGTCCTAGGGAAACCAATATGGCCCCTAGACCAGGTTCAAGAGTCGGCCCAACTTGGCCCAAACTTGACCAAGCTACAATAGCGATTCAACCTCCGTCGAATGCCAAACACCCTCTTGCTTGGATCTCGACCCCGTCTTCGGCCTGCGATCAATCCCTCATTGGTTAGTGATCCACTGGCACCCAAAAACTATCTTCATCTACATCATCCCTAGGTAATAAGGGCTATCAAATATCAAGGATCGAAATGCATAGATAGTCCTAGGGTGGTAAACATTACCATAGGCAACGACAAGCTAATCTACATAGCCAAATATATAACAAACAGTGGACATTCACAAGTTCGATTCAACATGATCAATTCATAATTCGAAGCTAATTAACAGCTATCTAACTCTATTTGTGGTCTTCACATTACACAGTAGCTCGACCAAATCTTATGACACTACCATGCCCAAGGGTACCAACGTTAACCACACTATGGCCAAACTAAGCGGCGAACTTACCACCGTCAATTGCCACCCCACCTTTCACGCTTGGAGTTGATTATGACCTCGACCCGACCCAAACATGTTGCTCCCGTTAATCATTACACTCCACAGTCTCATGACCAAGTGGTAGCACCAATTACAATGGACATCCCTCCATGTACGACAAGCACGCCGGTGCACGAGTTGTCCCCTTCAACACGTTTGAGGCGACACGGGTTACTAACTTCCCAAAGGATTGAGTAGTAACGATAGCCCCCTAGGGTAAAATCCATTACCGTAAGCAACACCAAGCAATACACACACTTGGGTAGTAAGAATCACCCAAACAACAATACAAGTCTACTCTAACTTTAACCAAGCTAGAAGATTAGAGTAATAAGCAAAATGCATCGTGCAAACATAGGACAATTAGTCAATCCAATTATAAAACATTATAGATGTAAACAAAAAAAATTCATCATGATCAAACATGATCCAAGTGTAAAAATACTCATCATTCTAAGGCCATTCTAATGCCTTATTATGATGGAAACATACATTCAATCAAAACACCAACTTAGTCATCCAACATACACCTGGTGTTGTTTGCGAAAATCACCAAAAATTACACACTTGATGAAAATTAGAGTTTTTAGGGTTTTTGGAAAGATCATTAAGTCTACTCCAACATCTCAGTTGAAAACATTCTCAAAATAGTTCATTTAGATAAAGAAAAATAGCCAAAACTGAGTGACATGTAAAACTTCCAGATCTGATGAAATTGTCGACCTGTCACAGAATAAAACTCCTTTATACATAACAAATGATCTCAAAACTTTATAATATTTTACAGAATTTCTCTAGACATATAGGAGCAATACATATCCAAAATTTGGCTAGAAACTCCAAGCGTACAAAAAGTTATGATAGCTTGAATGGAATGCAAAATTGCTAATAGAAACTGTCCTGTTTAACCACTGCAACAAATTATATTTAAAAGAAATAGCAAACCTTTTCCAAAAATTACAAAACTTGGTAGAGTGGTTGTGGACACACAGAAGAATCACACATAAAACATTCAGCTCAGGACTCCAAATATTCCAAAAGTTATGAATCTTCAAACTAGATAAAAATATGAAGACAACTGAAAATAGTTCGCACACCAGTGATGATTTTGCATTTTATAAAAATATCAAACCACCTTCAAAAATTATAAAAATTGGTAGAAATACTCTAGAAGCATATAAGATGCTACTATGAAAATTTCATCCATAATTTTCTCATATTTCAAGGGTTAGGATTTTTGCAAATGAAGCATGTTATAAATTCAATACAGCAGAATTTTCTCCCCAAACAGAAACTTTAACAAATTTATTAAAATACCAAAACACCTCCAAAATTCACGAAATTTGGGGTGAATACTAAGAAGACAATCAAGATGCTACCATAAAAATTTCAAACTCAAATTCTATCATAGCACAAGGTTATGACTTTTCTAATCAAACATGCTTATTTCTTCACAAGATTGAATCTTTCCCCAATATTTGGCATTCTTAGCTCTAGTTATTGGGTTATAAACAATACACAATATTCATTCACACACTCTTAGATTCCAAATCAGCAGCTTTTCATCATAAGAAACTAAAATAATTAACAAGTATAGAGTTTGGAAGAAGTCACCCACATATGAAGCTTTTCTTGATCTTCTCCTCCACCTAGCCCCCTTGCCCTCTTTTCTTTGGTTCCTCATCCTAGCTCATGCTCCTTGCTCTTCTTCTCTAACCTTGCTTCTTCTCCTTAGGTTTAGATGAAGAGAAATATATATTTGAAATAGTGGAAATGCTAGGAAATGAAGAAGGGAGGATTTTGGAGTAAAAGAAGAATTTTTAGGGTTTTTTTGGAAGATGAAGGAAATGAGTGGGTTCTCCTTATAAAAAAGAATGAAATGGAAATTTTGGGGGGGGGGGGGGGGGGGGGATGCCGTCCAAAATGAGAAGAGGAGGTTGGGGGGGTGAGCTTACCTAAAACAAGCCCATAGATTCAATAAGTGGTTTAGGATTTTGATTAGTGGATTGGAATTTAATTAGTATGAATAAAGAATAATTGTGCATACATATATAGATATATGCATCTATACATACACATACTTGTATGCATACATATATACAGATAGATAATTGCATCATACTACAATTTTAGAAAAATACTTGTATGTAAACAAAAATATTTTTATTCAAAAATAACAATTCGTGTTTATACACTCCATCTCAATTTATAGTTGAGATAAGTATTCAATTTGGTTAAGAAAATATCCCTACTTCGATTCACAAATGTACCATTGTCAGGTTCAAAACTTATTAAATAATATGTCCCAATACTTACTCAATTAATTTGAGAAAAAACCCATTAATATGTGCAAATTCTGAATTGTGCACGGACTAATGTACAAAATAGTTATATACTATTTTGCGGAATCTTACACAAGTAATGGGAATGTCAGTGATTTGACATAACCTATCCATGATCAATGTTACCATGTAGTCTAGTCCATTTGTCCAGATATCTTAATCAACCACAAGGCGTAGAGCGTGTCACGCTTGTATAGTTCAATCTTTGATTTCTTGCTGTCTGAGTAGACTTACTAAAACAAATAAAATCAATATCTCATATTGACTCATTTGAGTACGGCCATACATTTTGCAATCTTACTCAATCAAGGAGCCCGTAGATATCGCTCCTGTTACGTAAAAGGAACAAATCCTATCTAAGTCACTCACATCCCTATGCATGATTTGTAGTATATTCAATAGTTGACTTTATAATCACCTTATTATAGGCAATATTTGACGACATTAAAATATATAACTTTTCATGTAGAGAACTATAGTGACATCAAGTCAAAGGACTACGTACACTATGAAAACTACTTATGATACTCACGTAAAGATTCATGTAGCGTTCTCATGGTGGGTCAGTCCAGTACATTATTAGTCTAATTTATACCAATGTGAAGACTTGATATCTCATATCCACGACCCTTAGAGAATGGTCATCAGTCTATACACACACTAGTCTCTATGTATTATCGTTGTCCTAATTCACAATAATACTTGATTATGGACATTTAAGAACAGTGTTCTGATTTCAGCCAATATGATCTCACAATCACTTGTACTTGATATCCCATGATATTGAACTTACTATTATAAGGACTTCATTATGTTCATTTAATTCACAATAAATAACACAATAAATGAAATGCCTAAATATGAAATAAATTTCATGATACAATGTAAACTAGTAATGTCAATACACAACTGGCCTTTAGGGCATACACCAACAATCACCCACTTGTACTAGAGCCAATTAGACATACATCAAATGCCTATAGATCTAGTGTGACCATCATTCTTTCGATGTGCAAGAAGCTTTGTTAGTGGGTCAGCGATGTTATCATCTGTCGGTACTCTGTATATCTTCACATCTCCTCTATCGATGATCTCTCAAATGAGATGGAAGTGCCAAAGTATATGTTTGGATCGCTGGTGGGATCTAGACTCCTTAGCTTGTGCAATGGCCCCATTATTATCACAATAGAGGTCCACCTGGTCCACAATGCTAGGAACTATGCCAAGTTCAGTGATGAACTTTCTTATCCAAATGGCATCCTTTGCTACTTTGGAGGCAGCAATATACTCAGCCTCTGTGGTAGAATCAGCTACTGTCTCTTACTTCAAACTCTTCCAGCTCACAACTCCACCATTTAGGCAAAACACAAAACCCGATTGCGATTTGGAGTCGTCCTTATCGGAATGGAAGTTAGCGTCAGTGTAACCCTTTACAACAAGCTCTTTCTCGGCTCCATATACCAGGAACGAATCCTTAATCATTATTAAGTACTTAAGGATGTTCTTAATAATAGTCCAGTGACTCTCACCAGGATCTGGTTGGTACCTGCTTGTCATGCTCAAGGTATATGAGACATCTGGACGAGTACATAACATGGCATACATGATAGATCTAATTGCAGATGCATATGGAATCTTAGTCATGTGGTCGCTCTCTTTTTGAGTTATAGGATATTGAGCCTTAGATAGACTTACATCATGCCACATATGCAGAAATTCCCTTTTTGGACTCTTGCATATTAAAATGTTTCAATACTTTGTCTATGTATGTACTCTGAATCAGGCCAAGCAATCTTCTTGATCTATCTCTATATATCTTGATGCCTAAAACATAGGTAGCTTCACCTAAGTCCTTCATGAAAAAGTATTTCCCTAGCAAAGTCGTTACAGACTATAAGTATGGATGTCTTTCCCGATGAGTAGTATGTCATCTACGTACAACACCAGAACGACAATTGTGCTCTCACTAACCTTCTTGTAGATACAAGATTCATCTTCATTCTTGATGAAACCAATCTTTGATTGCATCATCGAAGAGAAAATTTCAGCTTCTAGAAGCTTTCTTTAACACATAAATAAATTGTTGCAGCTTACACACCTTTTTAGCATCCTTTGGAGTGAAAAAACCTTCAGGCTGTGTCATGTACACATCCTTGGGAAGATTTCCATTTAGGAAAGCAGTTTTGATATCCATCTGCCAGATTTCATAATCATGATATGATACAATAGTAAGCAAGATCCGAATAGATTTAAGCATGACAACTGAGAAAAAAGTCTCATCATAGTTTATACCATGAACTTGCTTGAAACCTTTAGCCACCAACTGTCCCTTAAAGATTTGCACGTTACCATCCATGCCAGTTTTCTTTTTGAAAACTCATTTGCACCTAATAGATTTTACCCCTTCAAGTGCGTCTATCAAGGTGCATAATTGGTTGGCATACATGGATTCCATTTCAGATCTCATGGCTTCAAGCCATTTCTCAGAGTCTGACCCTTTTACAACTTCCTCATAGGTTGTAGGCTCATCTTGATCCATGAGCAATACATCACCATGTTGAGTCACGAGAAATCCATATCTCTCAGGTTGATCAGGTATCCTACTAGACTTACGTAGTCCTTGTGCTACTTGAGCAGGCTGTTGTTCCACAACAATTTGTGGATCATGCTCCATTTCCACCATTGGTTCGCTGCTACTTTGCGAAGTTTGAATTTCTTCAAGTTCTATCGTTCTCCACTAGTTTTCTTGGAGACGAATTCTTTCTCTAGAAAGACAGTAGTCTGTGCCACAAAAACACTTTGCCTTCAGTGGGATTAAAGAAATAGAATCTCTTGGTTTCCTTTGGATATCCTACAAAGAAGCACTTATCAGAAACTTGGCGCCTTACATAGGCTTCACAACCCTAAATGTTCATAAAATACATAGTAGGTGCCTCCTAGTCCATATCTCATATGGTGTCTCTTGAACCGTTTTAGATGGAACACAGTTAAGTATGAAAGCAGCTGTTAATAGAGAATGTCCCCCAAAAGAGCTTGGACGATCTGCATGAATCATTATGGACCGGACCATGTCTAACAAGGTTTGGTTTCTCTTCTTAGAGACACCATTCCATCGTGGTGTTCCAGGGGGAGTGAGTTGAGATATTATCCCAAACTGGTTTAGATGGTCATCAAAATCTTGGCTTAAGTACTCACCACCTCGATCTGATTGAATGGCTTTATTACTTTTACCAAGTTGGTTTTGTACCCCATTCTTGAATTCTTTGAACTTTTCAAATGACTCTGATTCATGTTTCATCAGACACCCAAACTTATATCTACTGAAATCATCAATAAATATAATGAAGTACTGAAAACCTCTTCTAGCCAATGTGTTGAATGGTCTGCAAACATCACTATGTATGAGACATAAAAGATCACTAACTCTTTCACCTTTTTCAGTGAATGGAGCTTTTGTCATCTTGCCCAAAAAACAAGGTTCCCATACCTCATATGATTCAAAATCAAATGAGTCCAAGAATCCATTATGGAGTTTAGATATGCGGTTCTCATTTATGTGGCCCAAACGACAATGTCAGAGCTAAGTTGGGTTCATATCATTTGATTTGAACCTCTTAGTATTTATATTATAGACGGACATTTCGAGGTCAATAATATAAAATCCATTTCTTAATTGTGTATTAGTATAATAGATATCATTCAAATAAGTAAAATAACTTTTGTCCTTTATTATAAAAAAAAACCCTTCTTGTCCAAATAAGAAATAAAAATAACATTCCTACTAATAGCAGGCACAAAATAACAGTTCTCTAACACAATAATAAGCCCAGTGGACAATGATAAATGACAAGTTCCTACTGCTAAAGCAGCAACTTTTGTTCCATTTTCAACTCGTAGGTCAACTTTGCCCTTAGTCAATGGTCTACTCCTTTTGAGACCCTAAATATTTACACAAATATGAGATCCACATCCAGTATCTAATATCCCAGATGCAGAAGTAGATAAATTGACTTCTACAACAAAAATACTTGTAGTGGAAGTCTCACTTCCTTTCTTCTTCTTAAGCTCCTCCAGGTACTTATGACAGTTCCTCTTCCAATGTCTGGTCTCACCATAATGGAAGCATGTGCCCTCCTTGGCCATCCCACCCTTATGTTTCAAGACAGAAGTGCTGGGCTTGAAATTGGCCGTGGTCTTCCCATTGCCTTTAGGTTTCTTAATCTGCTTTTTGCCATTGCCTTTACCTTTGACCTGTTGGACCATCATAATGGTCTTTTCCTTACTAATATTGTGCTCAACAGTTCTCAACATGCTTAGTAGTTCTGATAGAGGTTTGTCAATTTCATTCATGTTGTAGTTCATAACGAATTGACTATAACTTTCCGACAATGATTGCAGGACCAAGTCAGTGGCCAACTCTTGACCCAAAGAAAAACCAAGCTTTTCAAGGTTCTCTACTTACCCAATCATCTTGAGCACATGAGTTCCAACAGGGCTTCCTTCTGCCACTTTGTACTGCAACAATGCCTTTGAGACTTCAAATCTCTCATGTCTAGTCTGCTCTTGATAGAGCCTCTTCAGGTGTATGTTCATATCGTAGACATCCATGCTCTCATGTTTCTTTTGAAGCTCAGAGTTCATGGTGGCTAGCATGAGACAACCAACATCAAAGGCGTCATCTTGATGCTCCTTATGAGCATCCTTTTCAGTGCGAGGGGCACTTGCAGTAGTTGGCTCAGATAGACTGCTCTAGAACATACATTTTTTTCTCATGTCTGAGGACTATTCTTAGATTTCAATACCAGTCTAGGAAATTTTTCCCAGGCAGTTAGTCCTTCTTAAGGATAGATCGCAATGATAGGTTATTTGATGTGTTGAATGTCATGGTAATCTATCAACAGAAATATGCAAAGTAAATATCATGTCAATGAAATATTAAAAGAAATATGCAAAATATGTATCATGACATTGAAATATTTAACAAGGTCTTTTATTAAATATACCTCCTACTATTTTTTATTAAAATTAACGACTCTCATTATTAACTTAGAAAATCCCATCGTAAGATTTTCTCATAGGCCAAGATCTAAATTTCACTTAGTTCTGAGTTTGCTTTGGCTGATCACCCAAAATTTAGTTATTTAGATAGGGAACACTTCTCAATTACATCGTATGCAACTCTTGGATAGTTCGGTGAATAACACTTATTCTAATCTATCTCATAGACTAAAGCCCAACTCTATGTCTCTAAACTTTCAATCCTATTGAAATAGCCTAGTTAAGTCAGACACAATGGTTGGCAATTGAATATTACGTTTATCCCATTGCGTCTCACTAGGATAGATAAAGGCACCTTGCTTTGACAGTCCTACACTTAATCAATCCTAGCCTAGACGAGTGCCACACAATGGAAGGCATCTTATTGCAACTTAATATTACTGTGAGGGATTTTGTTATTTTATTAATTGATCTTACCATTCATCATTAATTAGCATACAACTAAAACAATGCATCTCATACAAAATTAAAAGCATAAAATATATGTGACATAGTTGTGGTCCTAACACACTGATTCTCCAATGCCAATAAGAGTATCAAAAACTAATGAAGGAATTATACCGTCTTCTCCAAGCAGCTTCCCAATCTTGTCTTATTATGATTACCTATTCCTTGCCTCCTCAATGAAATTACATTTACATATAAAGAAAGAATGTACAATCGGAGTGTAGAGAAAAAGGATTTCATTGAGAATGGATTTCATAGAGAGAAAGGCACGACACGCAGGCTGTATACAAAATGCCAAAATATAAACAATACATCACAAAACATAAACTATGCATCACAGAACTAAATCATGCATCACAGAACTAAGGCCACAACCACACACCATGCATCACATAAGATAATAAACGAAGAATTTGTTGGTATGATTTTATTTAGTTTATTTAAAACTGATTGGTTTTCGGGGAATCAAAATTGCCTCATCATCCCTTGCCCACTGCCAGAGCATGAGCTCTTCATGTTTTAAGAAACCCTAACGCCACTGTATATGACATAGGTGCATGAACTCTTCACGCTTTAAGAAACCCCAACGTCACTGCAAACACATCTTATAGCTCCAAAATTTTTAATGGTTCCTGTAACACCACGCAAAATTGAGTTATGACAATTTTGTCCACGGGTGTTACGCACATGTATTTTGTACCGCTACGGATAATATTTGTAGCGTATTTTGATATAAATATCCTACATATTTTTGTATTTTGATTATTTATATATTTTTTGTCTTCTCAAAACACCTTTTTATTCTATTTTTGGCCAACTCAAATATTTATTTTAATCTTTGTGTTTTTACGCGTATTGCATGTGTTTTCAATGCACGTGTCGATTACATATGTTTTACCAATACGTGAAATATCCATAACATTATTAATATACATGTTCTACATATTTTGTATTTTGACTGTTTTTCGTTCTCTCAAATTTATTTTTTGTATTGATATGTGCATTGCACGTAAAATTTTATGCACATTTTTATTTTCCAAAATTTTCTAAGAGTCATGCACAAATTTTCTTCTCATTTTATTTTTCACACTTGTATGAGTTATTCTAATCCAATTGGCCTAAAATCTATTTTGAAGTTCACTAGAAAATTAATTAAAAAGAAAAGCCCAAGATTAATTCTACACTTAAATGAACATTTTAAAACCTAGTACACTTGTCATGTAACATACACCTACAACTAAATTAATAACAATTAATAATAGAATGAGAAGTGGTGTGCACATAGGGTGCACGTGCACGTGTAGTGCACATAGGGATTAGTCGGCTGCACTTGAAATGAGAGAGTGGGTGAGTTGAGTTAGTGGGTAGTTAAGTAGGATTAGTGGTTAGTTAATTAGATATCCATTAATTAGTCCCACTAATTAATCCTATTAATAACCCCCCATCCTATTTCTAAACAACAAATGAAAAAGCAAAAAATTGGAAGTGCGTGTTCACTGATGTTCACTACTGAAATGCTTGTTGCAGATTTCTTTTCTTTCTTTGGGCTCGGATTTCGAGGAGGCTTGGGAGTTATTCTACTAGGAGTTTCTATTGGAAAATTCTTCATATGGGTGGGCGTGTCTTTGCTTTCTAAATTATTATAGAATGCATGTGTAGGTAATTTATGCTTGAAATTGATAATTAGTATAAGTTCTTTAGCTACTTTTGTGATGCATGTTGTGTTGCTATCTAGAATTTTTAGTGATAATAAAATATGAGAATTAATGCATGCTAGTTGAAAGTTTCATCATAGAATGGTTAGGTTGTCAATTAAAATTTCTATTTAAGAGCATGTTGTAGTGTTGTTGGGCACATAATAATAAGCCATGATAAGATTATATGAATTGTGTATATGTATACATAAAGTTGTTAATTGTGCATAAGAAATTGTGTAAATATTAGGGGTGAATTATAAAATAAATGGGGAGGTGAAAATTACTAAATGAAAATACATTCATGACAGTAATAATTTTCTAAATTGAGACATATGAGTACTAGATTTCTAAAAGTGACTATTTAAGTTAATTTGTGAACAACTTTATGCTAATATGCATAAAATTAATGAAAAATTATTTCTGGAAACTTAGGAATGTGTTTTATGAACAATTAAATTGAGAGAAAAGATTAGAAATCGAAAATGATTGAAAGAGTTAAAAATGAGATAAAACAGAGAGTTGAGTTAAAACATTTTGAACCCCTATATTATCAGTAACGGTGCTTGGCTCTTATGGCTAGCGCAGAGGCCAACGCGCCTGGCGCTGCCACGTGTCGCGCGCTTGGGGTTCTGGGTTGCAGGTTCGAAGTCGAGGGGGGCTCTGCCTCTTTTGATTTTTTTGGGAAATTAATGATTTGCATCTCTGGGTTACAAAAACAACCTAGAGAGCTTTTTATAACAGACAGCGAGTGGCTCATTGGTCTGGGTTGCGGTTTGGCTTGATGTTAGCTGTGGGTTCGAATCCTGTTGAACACATTTTGGGATTTTTATTTTTATTTTGTGATTATTCAAGTTTTTAAAATGGGGAAACTTCATAGAAATATTATAGAATATTATTAGAACACTTGAGAATTATTTCTTATTATTCTAAGAGAGATTTTTTGAGAATTTAAAAATCATTTCTTGTGTTAGATGAGTTTTTGAGTTCAAGTTTTAAAAGAAAATATACAGGATTAAAGGTTTTAAGAGTGAGTTAACATCAAAAACAAATACATGATTAGGAGATTGAAATTGGAAATTTCTAGAGATTAATCTTAAAAAGATTTGTGTTAAGAAGTAGTGATCTAATCTCAAAAGGCAGTTTTGTATTAATATACTTGAAGTATAGACAAACATGAAAAAGGTTGTATTAATCAAAAGAATATTGAGAAGTATTAAAGTGAATGGTTGGGTTTGTTAACTAAGAATTGTTTTCAAGAATTTGACTCGATAAATTGTTATTGAAAGTTGTTATAAGAAGTTGAATACTTGGATAATAAATGGATTGGTTATGATGAGGTCATATGTAACCTAGTTGGTCTCTTTTGAGATGGATGGTTGTTCTAGAGTGAGCGAGACCCAGAATACCGGTAGTTGTGGTATATGGAATTTGAGAAGTAACCAGTGTGGGTTGGCTTTCTCTTGAGGAGTAGCCAGTGTGGGCTAACTCTCTCAGTGTTTTGTTTAAGCCCAGTGGGTAAGTGAACTCTAGGTCTCATAACTATAATTAAACTTAATGACAGATACTAGTTGGAGATATGATGAAACAAGGGTAAACGTGAGTATGAGGGCTTCAAGATGATCTGCAGTGTGAGATAATCCCTGGAATTATCGAGGTGTGAGTAAAATAGTCTCCGAAATTACCTGCGGAGTGTGATTGATCTCCAAAATTATCGTAATCGAGGCGAATCTCATGGGATGCCTGTGTGTAGCGTGGCTCCATTGTTTGCGGTGTGGGGTATTCTCGAAGATTCCCAGGTGAGTAAAATAGTCTCCGGAATTATCTGTGGATAGAGATTGACCTCCGAAATTTTTGGGGCATGGGCTAGGTACGCGCAAAATGTCTAAATCTTGTAGTAGTCATAGTAGTAGGTTGCATGGAGAGTGATTTAAATCCTATAATGAAGAGTACGTAGGTGCTTTCCCTTGGACCTATGTAGTATGAGATGCATAGAATCCGAACAAGTATGCATCAGATTCATCGTAGTGTAATATCTGCATTAGGTATTAAGTCATATCATACATGACATGTTTAGGATAGTCACTTTTTACACTTTTTTTGTGCATTCAAGTTTGTGCTTACTAAAGTAAGAGAACCGTTGTATTATAGCATTGCATCAATTGTATGCAACTGACGTGCCCACAGTTTTCCAGTGCAGGACTTGGATTAGCAAGGGCATAAAGATGAATTGATGCTGATGATTATTTTCAGATTAAAGTTGTTGAATGTTAGAGTTATATATTTTGTTGTAACTTCCGCTGTGTATTTTGTAACAGAACAATGTTGTATAATAAAAAGTTTTAAATTCCTTGTTAATTTGTATGAATTGAAGTAAAAGATCCTGTTGTGCTACGAATACATGTAAATGGAATTCAGGGCGTTACAGTTCCAAACCGAGGGCTACCCTGGTATGGAATCTATGTTAACAACCAACACATAAGCGAATCCTTATATTGCAACTTTTGCACAAATTATATCACATATGAATCTTTCTTCCAAAAGTGCGAATATATTATGAATAATCACATATTATACATAACCGAATTATGGTTTCGCAAGTGCTCAGATACCATTATTAGGTTTTGAATGCAATCACAGATTAAATACACAGCGGAATAATTACAAAAATATTGAAACCTAGCCATGGATCCATGAGAAAACCATAAATCATATTTAGGAGTTATACGTTAAAGATGGATCTGCTGTCTCCATAGTATGCCGATCACAATACTGCAATATTGCGGTGCCTCTATGGTATCCACACGAATGGAACAAAAAATGGCTCTCCCTCAGGCCGCGGTGCTAAGTGCAGGAAGGTGATGTTCCTCCTTACGATCTCTCTCTCACTTTCTGTGACAGCTAGGTTTTTTTATTTTTTTACGTGTCTTTCACACAGATACATATCATATATATAGGTGCAGAAAACCAACTCTAAGAGAGTAATAAAATTGCTGGACTCACAATCTGACCTGGGTCAAATTCGTGTGTGGGCCTTTGAAATTTTGTTGGCTCATTTAATCTAATTAAATGTCCAACCAATGTCAGGAGTAAAAGTCTTACTTAGATACCTAATTAAATTTTTGATCCATTCTAAGTGTGTGACCCTATAGGTTTCCATTATGTTGAAATAATACTAAAATTATATTCGAGTATTACAATCAGTGAGCGATATCTAGCAATATATCACTGCTATTCAAGTAACAAGAATATCAGTGATTGACATAACCTATCCGTGATCAATGTTACCATGTAGTATAATCCATTTGTCGAGATATCTTAATCGACCACAAGGCATAGAGCGTGTACCCTTGTATAGTTCAATCTTTGGTTTCTTGATGTCTGAGTAGACTTACTAAAAAAAATGAGATCAATATCTCATATTGACTCATTTGAGCACGGCCATACATTTTGCAATCTTACTCAATCAAGGGGCTCGTAGATATCGCTCATGTTATGTAAGAGGGACAAATCCTATCTAAGTCACTCACATCACTCTGCATGATTTGTAGTATATCCAATAGTCGACTTTATAATCACCTTATTACATGCTACATTTGATAGAATTAAAACATATAACTTATCATGTAGGGAACTGTAGTGACATCAAGTCAAAGGACTATGTACACTTTGGTTACTATGAGAAACGCTCATGACACTCGCGTATCGATCCATGCAGCGTTCTCATGGTGGGTCAGTCCAGTAAATTATTACTCTAATATATACCCATGTGAAGACTTGGTATCTCATATCCACGACCCTTAGAGAATGGTCATCAGTCTATGCACACACTAGTCTCTATGTATTATCATTGTCCTAATTCACAATAATACTTGACTAAAATAATACTTGACTAGGAACATTTAAGAACAGTGTTCTGATTTCAGCCAATAGATCTCACAATCAAGTCATGCACTAAATATCCCATGACATTGAACTTACTATTCTAAGGACTTCATTATGTTCATTTAATTCACAATAAATAACACAATAAATAAAATGCTTAAATAAGAAATAACTGTCATGGTACAATGTAAACTAGTAATGTCAATACATAACTAGCCTCTAGGGTATACACCATCATTAATGGGTTGCAGGAGCATATCAAATGGTGAGTTGAGCTCTGAACGTGCTTCATTGCAGGTTGCTAGCGCAACTCCGAGCCAGGGATATGGACTCCAAACTCGTATTATAAGGAGCTTCTAATGAGTTTTTTATGTCGTTTTTAGGAGTAAGCTTGACATTTAACTCATTGTTGGCATCCATATAATTGTAAACTAATTCTACAAAAAATTAATACTAAACTTTATTGTAAAATAAAACTAAGCGGTTGCTCTACTGGCTGGCCTTTATTAGAAAGTATTGAAAATATATAGAGGAGGTAGGCATTAAGCCCCCTTGTTCAAGTTCACGAGGTGTTGCACTTTCCAAGTCTCTGCTGATATCTCGTTGCCCCCCCGGGTCTTCAATTTGATGGACTATTAGGCAAACAACTTGGTAGACCTTACATAGATTTGCCTGTTTTGGAGCGAGCCTCTCATTGTTTTGCATGGAGAATGGTAGAACTTTAGAGCGAGCCTCTCATTGGAGCGAGCCTCTCATTGTTTTGGAGCGAGCCAATGTGTTTAGGTAGAACTATCTTTTTCCGTTGAATGAGCGGAGTGGTTTTGGGCGGAGTATTCATGTTTATTACTATATTCTGATCAGGATGAATTTGGACCTGGTGAGAGATGATTTAACGGGTTTGGATGTTCTCAACAGGATTTTCTATGGCAGTGGCTTCAATCGTGTTTACAGGCTTGAAGTTATTGTGATTGCTTTCCGGTGGTAGCTCTAAGGCATCGAAGGATAGAACTGAGCCCCCCATTATAGCGGTGTAGCATGCTCGTACTGCCTGTTGGCTTCCTACAGCTTCACTTATGTCTAGTGTTGTTGGAAACTTTATTTTCATGTGGTAGGCTGAAGTGACGACATAAAAGGCCGCTAGGCCCGGACGGTCGAAGTGCGCGGCTTTGATGCCGACTACCACAAAGTTAATGCTTCTGTTCGAGTAACGGGAAGCATTCCTGCTATCACATCGAGTGTGACGATTCCTTCGTTTTGAACGGGGACACGGGAGAATCCATGCAGTGTATTTTCACGCCCCGCTTCCCAAAATACAGAACACGAGTACGTAACGTAGGCCCAGCGAGTGATGTAAATACCATCCATAAGCTGTACCAGACTAACTCAGTAATAAGATCAACAAATATATAACCACGCAAGAAACATAACCATATGAATCAATGATAAAGTTCCAATAATAATGAAATAAACCAACAGTTTAAATATCCAACATCCGGGATCAAAACAAAACTACGGCTCATAGAGCCCAAAACAAAGTACAAGAGATAACAGTGTTCAGAAAACAAATCTAGCAATAATTAATAAACTACGCAGCAAAAATTGGACCCATCACTAGAAACGTTGCTCACCAATTCCTTCTGGAACAGATCCTTCAGTACCTGTAAATTTCTGGTCTAAAAAAAACAAAAGAGTACCCTTAGAGCAAGTCGTGGGTGGCAAGTAGAAAAAACAAAGGATAATAGGAAAAACAGGAATATCAAAGGAAAGGAACATGGTCAAAGACAAAGAACAAAACAAAGGGTAGGCAATATCAAAGGGTTACAATAATCACACATAAAATGCGTGATGTCAAGTCAATGTCAATACAAGATCAATTATGCAGGTTGTTAAGTATTTTATTAACCTATTTAGTGCACGTACTACTGCATCCCATACTACAGGTTTTATGCAAGCACAGTGATCGTTTTAGACTGATGGTGAATTCACGGTTCGTGTACTCGACGTAACTATATAATTTGATATCAAGATAACGAGATATCAAGATAACGTGATAATCTTCTTCCAAGACAATCTCCTCCTTCTATGTCAAGTATTCATGCGAGCGAGAAGGCCTTACCTAGTACATTTTCCGATTGTTCACTACCAAGTCTACCCATATAATCCCGGCTTGTTAATAGTTTATTTTCATCCTATGTGAACATGGAAGAGGGTGTCAATGTTGTATATTACTATGTGTGACTAATTCTAAGCGCTACAGACAAAGCATGAAGCAAACACATCAAATAAACACATTTCATAAAATCAGGACAGCATGACCTTGCTGTACTAAAACATAGATCATGGTCACTACACAATAGCAAAACTGAATCCGCCAGAAGATCTGGAAAGTAGACTTCCATACAGTTCCAGTGAGTATATTTAAGGCATATAAAAGTCATAGGAACTAGGGTGAAAGTTCTAATCAAATCAGGTCTTATGTTCAGTCAGCATGCAGTAGGTTATGTTCCATGAATTAATTCGGGTCAGAAAACTCATTATTAAAATCTAAAAAATTTCAGGGAAGTAGCTATACATGTCTAGGTCCGGCATGATTTATTTCAGATTTTTCCTTTACTGATAATAGGGTCCAATAAAATAAACAACAGCAGGATACGCATGGAATTATGAGTCTGAAAATTACTAACACAGTTACAGTAAAGTTATGATATCTAACAGATGACAAATTGGAATTTAAATCTAGAGTATGGAAAAATTATCTGGACATCAATGGCTACATTTTATGTTTAGTAAGTTTCCTCAAATTAGGTCATTAACAGGGCTAAAAGCCTGATTCAAAGTGAAACATACAGCAGTCCAGAAATCAACTTAACATAAAAAGATAATAAATAATTCACACGATCACATATAGCATGCAAATTGGTAATCAAAGCAATCCTAGGTGTTAACATTCAAATTTCTAAGGTTTAAGAGATATTTATCATGGTCATGGAGTCAATTCATCAATTAGATCCAATTCTAGCATGTTCAATTTCAATGTCTAATCAATCAAGCAGTCCTAAGCATGAATCTAGTTGTTTAATATGCATATGCATGAAACATTGGGAACTAGGTTTAAATCGAAGAGAAGCACGATGTTAAGAGTATGTCGGGTTAGCTCGTGTAAACCCTCGATAATCTTAACGGAACTGTTAAAGCAGTTTTTGATAATAAAAGGACATGATCTACTTGCAGGAGATCAAATAAAATCTTGAACAGAAATAAATAAAAGGGTTCAAGAAGAGACTTGCATGTTATTGTAGATATTAATAAAATAGAATAACGGGATCAGAATCCCGAGTGAAAACTCCCAAAAATGCACGAAGAATCAACAGCAACAGCAAGATTCTAGAGCAATTCCCACACACCGGATCGGGACAGAACACAGAACACTAAACTCGGATCTGGAGCACACAGAATGCAGAACACCAAAACAACCCAATTAGATCCACTGCCTCACACCGGATCTAGCCAAAATAGGGAACAGCGAAGATCGGATCTGGCATACACAGAACACGGGATAACGAAGATCAGCCAATCAGATTGCTGCCTCACACCGGATCCAACCGAACAGGGAACAGTGGCTTCGGATCGGGTGCGGCAAAACATCGAACAGCAGCCTCGAAAAATCAAGACGCGTCTCCTACCTCTCGACAGCGGAACGTCGAGAGAGAGAGAGGCGGACTCGACGACTGCGATGACGACGGCTGCGGTGGCGGAGTGGCATCGTTACCATGGTCGGGAAGCAACAACAGCGACAACAACTCCGGCGATGGCTCTGTTTTCGCGATTGAAAATAGGGGATGACGACACTCAACGATCGGGGACTTGGACGGCGGAGCTAGGGGTGCACAGGCGCGGCGATGGACGATGAAGACGATGGTGGAGCATGGAGAGGGAATAGGGCGACGGAGATGAAGTTATGGCAACGGGAAAAACTTCGGTGGTTGGGTTCGAGGTGTAATGGCGAGGACGTGGGCGAGCGATGGTGATGGGGATAGAGAGGAGACGGAGACGGTGACGATGGTGATGACGAGGGTGAAGGAAGGTCGGAGGATGGATGGGGGTCGAGGTGAAAAGGGGTTGGGTTTGGGGTGTTTAGAAACAGAGAAGAGAGAGGGATACGAGGAGAGAGAGTGCGGCAGAAAGAGAGAGAGAGAAAGAGTATTAATTAAGGTTAATTAATGGGGGTATTTATAGGGATTAGGAAATTTAGGGTTTTGGGTCAATATATTGGTTCTGGGTATCGGTTTTGGCTCCAAAAAGAGACAAATCAAAGCAATAAGATGAGACGAACACAAAGAAGAACAAATCGAATTCGAAATAGAAAAGAGCCAAATCCATAAAAGACAGAATCCAATCAAAAGAACACAGATTGATCCAAAGAGAACAAAAGAATACAAGAAAGACAAAAATGCACCATAATAAATGAGTTCAGATACAATGATCAAAAGAGTACAAAATACAATAAAATTTGAAAATAAGGCTTACATGTATAGCCGGCGGGCTTGAGTCGGTTTCAGTTTTCTACCAGGATGTGACATACCTCATGATTTACCATGCAAAGGTTTATGACCAATGCATCGCAATGAGGTGTTCAGACACTTTCTAAGTCCTTGTTAGAGAAAGATATCAGGACTCCAGTACTCTTGGCAGGAGGGATGTTATGTAACCGAGATGACTTCCTTGACAAATGCTTTGCAGGAGGACTTAATATCTCCCCCATCGAACCTCCATGGAGTGGATAATGGCCATGTTATCTGAGTTTCGTGATTCAGAGGGCCTCTCTTTATGCTTATTAGCCCCATGTATCGGAGGGGTTTCGACATTGTTGTTTTGTTAGACAAATTGAGAGAGATAGCCCCTGCGAATCAGACCTTCAAGTTCTTCTTTAAGGGCTCGACAGTTGTCAGTAGTATATCCATGATCTCTGTGAAATGTGCACTACTTGATCTTGTCTCTTCTCTTGCTAGTTGTGGACATCTTGGAGGGAGGGCAGATTATTCCGTCATTCTCAACTTCAACGAGGATGGCTGATACGCATGCGTTAAGAGGAGTGAACTTGTGAAAGCGTTGTGCTGGAGGTGGACGACGTTGAGCTACTCCGTCTTTCTGGAACTTCCTGGGTCCTTCCTCACTCGTATTCTTCCGTTTGTTCCCGGAAGGTGAGTTGTTCTTGCCTTGAGGATAAAGAGCTTCCTTAACTCTTATATTTGTTACTCCTTTCTAGGAACTCAGTGTAATCTTTAGGAGGCTTCCTCGCGAGAGAGGCTTTCATGTTTTTGTTAATGACATTGTGGCAGAAAGCGGCAGCCGCCACTGACGAGTCTAGGGAGGAGATGGACCTTACTTTGACTGTGAAGTGCTTGACAAAGTCTTTTAGCAGTTCTCCGTCTCTTTCCTTTAATTCCAATAGGAAAGTACTTATTTTTTCAGCCTTGCGGCTAGTAACAAAGTGTGCTATGAAGAGCTCCTAGAGCTGGTTGAAGGAGAATATTGTCTTTGGAGTGAGGTGGGAGTACAATTCCCTTGCCGATCCTTTCAGAGTTGCGGGGAACGTTCGGTACATGAGCACATAGTGCCATTGTAAACTCTCAATATGGTCAGCCGAGTCTGATTCACCATCGTATGACTCGAATTGAGGAGCTTTGAAGTTCTTCAGAATGGGTGCATCAAGGTTGGTGTAATATCCCGATTGGATATTATATTTGTATTATAATTATTTTTAAAATTAAAATATTTCTTATGGAAATTACTTAGTTTTAATAAATAATCATTATCTGTGCATATATACTAGTAAGTATATATATTTATTGTATCGGTTTTGTGCACTTGTACAAAATCCTGTAAAATGTATTTTTGAGAAAATATCTGTAATATCCCGGGCTGATATTAAAAATTATTATTTTATTATTATTTTATTTTTATTTTCAGAATTGAAATATTTTTGGGGGATATTACCCGGTTTTACTAATAAACATTATATATATATATATATACCAGTCTGTATACATTTATATTGTATCAAATTGGTGTGTGTATATATATATATATATATATATACTAGTCTGTATACATTTGTATTGTATCAAATTGGTACTAAAATCTTTCGAGCCGGTAATAAAATTATTTTTATTATTATTTCTGAATTAAAATATTTTTGGTAGAGATTATTTGTTTTAACTAATAAAAATTATTTATGTACTGTATCGATTTCATACGTTTGCACGAAATCATGTAGTATGTGATTTTAGAAAAATACATCTTATTATTGATCAATCATGATCAAATGAAGGGTTAGGATTGGATTAGGGTATTGATTATAATTTAAATTTGCAAATTGATTTCCAATTGTTTTAACCATGAGAATGAGAACATGTGGCTTCTTCTCACACCACAAAACTCAACCCTTCTCCTATACCCCCCCCCCCCCCCCCCCCCCCCCCCCCATTAGCCAGCCACACACTGAAAGGCAAAGAGCCCATTTTATTTATGTTTCCTCCATCCCTTCTCACTCTCATCTCATTCTATTTCTTTACTTGTTTTAATTTTAGAAACAAATGAGAAGAAAAGAAAAGAAAGAGAGATCAAAATCAAAAAAAAAGAGTGGGTTTCTTTCTTGAGGTTGTTCTTGAAGAGGATCAAGAACAAGGAGCAAGGAGGAGAAGGCTTGCAAGTTCTTTCAACCGTTTTGGGTGGGGGTTCTCAACTTGTTTTTATTGTTGTTATTATTGTTATTATTGTTGATCAAATGAAGAACATAGACTAATTTCACATGCATAATCATGATTGTGGACTAGAATAAAATGGCATACAAGATTGAAGTGGTAGACCTCAATTAGAATACTAAAGAATCAATCTTAAACTAGTATGTAGTTTTGATTAATTACTTATGCTAAAGTTGAAATTTTGACTCCAAATTATTTTGAGAGGTTCTCATATGTGTTCTTACAATGCTCTAATTTTTATAGATTTTTTGGGGTTAGTTTGATGGGTGAAATAAATCGTTTTCCCCAAAATAGCAAGCTTTTAAGCAAATCGCTGTTTTGGTTAATTTTGCTTATGTTCAAAGAGCTGGATTTTTAGCTCTATAAGGAATCTGAAAAAGTGGTCAACTAGAAATTTATAGTAGATATTATCACCTTTTCAAAATGTCCAATTTTGTGAGATTGATAAGTGTAGCAAAAGTTGTGAGCTTTACAAGTTTCAGCTTTTGCTGTCCTTTTTGTTGTTCTTCAATTATGTTCGAAGAGCTGGATTCTGAGCTTTATAAGAAATTTGAAAAATTGGTCAACTAGAAAGTTTTATTAGATGTTCTCCCTTTTTCCAAAAGTCTAATTTTATTAGATTCCGATAAGTATTGCAAAATTTATGAGTTTTACAAGGTTCAGTTTTTGTTGTCTTTTTTGTTGTTCTTAAAATGTGTTCAAAGAGCTGGATTTTGAGCTCTATAAGGAATCTGAAAAAGTGGTTAACTAGAAAGTTATAGTAGATGTTCTTCCCTTTACAAAATATCCAATTTTGTTAGATTCCGATAAGTATAGCAAAAGTTGTGAGTTTTACAAGTTTCAGCTTTTGATGTCCCTTTTGTTGTTCTTGAATTATGTTCAAAGAGCTAGATTTGAGCTCTATATGGAATCTGAAAAAGTGGTCAACTAAAATGTTATATTAAATGTTATCCCCTTTTCAGAAAGCCCAATTTTGTTAGATTCCGATAACTATAGCAAAAGTTGTGAGCTTTACAAGTTTCAGCTTTTGCTGTTCTTTTTGTTGTTCTTGAATTTTGTTCAAAGAGCTGGATTTTGAGCTCTATAAGGAATTTGAAAAAGTTGTCAACTAGAAAGTTATAATAGATGTTCTCCCATTTCCAAAATGTCCAATTTTGTTAGATTCCGACAAGTATAGCAAAAGATGTGAGCTTTACAAGTTTCAGCTTTGTGCTGTCTTTTGTTGTTCTTGAATTTTATTCAAAGAGCAAGGATTTGAATTCCATAAGGAATCTGAGAAAATTGTTAACTAGAAAGTTGTAGTAGATGTTCTTAGCTTTTCAAAAAGTCCAATTTTATTAGATTTCGATAAATATAGCACTGGCTATGAGCTTTACAAGTTTCAACTTTGTGTTGTCTTTTGTTGTTCTTGAATTTTGTTCAAAGAGCAGAGATTTGAGTTCCATAAGAAATCTGAGAAATTCGTTAACTAGAAAGTTGTAGTAGATGTTCTTAGTTTTCCAAAAAGTTCAATTTTGTTAGATTCTGATAAGTATAGCAAAAGTTGTGAGCTTTACAAGTTTCAGCTTTTGCTGTTCTTTTTGTTGTTCTTCAATTTTGTTCAAAGAGCTAGATTTTGAGCTCTATAAGGAATCTAAAAAAGTGGTCAACTACAAAGTTGTATTAGATGTTCTTCCCTTTCCAAAATGTCTTGTTTTGTTAGATTCGGATAAGCGGAGTAAGAATTATGGCTTTTACAAGTCACAGCAGCTGGCCTTTATTGGCTGAAGCTAGCTGTTTAGATTGTTTGAAGTTTTGTACCTCTTATTGACTGGATCTGAGAAGGTTGTCAACTAGAGAATTGTAGTAGATGTTTTTACCTTTCTAAAAAGTCTAATTTTGTTGAATTCCAATAAGAGTAGCATGTTGAATTGCTTCTAGGGTATTAGAAGACTTTTATGTTGCTTTTATGTATAAAAGATCAAGTTTTGTTACTAGCATGTTTAATTGCTTCTAGGGTGTTAGAAGACCGTTTATGTTGTGTTTGTGTATAAAATATCAAGTTTTGCTAGTAGCATATTTTTTTGCTTCTAGATTGTTAGAAGACTTTTATGGTTGCTTCTATATGATTCATTTATCGCATACATAGCCAGTCGGCTCGTATGTAAGTTGTTTTGCTCGTATGTAGCTTATTAGCTAGTACGCAGTTATTGTACTCGTCTAGGGTGATATCATTGCTCTAGGGGCCATCGACCATCAAGATGTGTATTTATTTTACTCCTCGTGGACTGTGGACGAGTCACCCCTCGTGCACCGTCAGATCTTAACCAGTGTAGGTTGATCGCGGGCCAAGAGTGTAGACGGAATACAAGTTTAGGGTAGTAGCATGCGAATACGTACGTATTGCCGGGGTCTTGCATCGATAAGCTATGAATAGTATCCTTAGGGATTCTGGTAAGTCTAGGTTGAACACCTAGTAGAATTATCTTGCGATGTCTAACTTAAGACCTAGCATGTTGTGTTAGTATTGTTGTCATCCCTCGGATTGTTTAGGATTAGTGACATCGTTAGGGTAGTAACTTATGGCTATTACTACTTAACCTTTATTTTTTATCATTTCGCCGAAGGGAAAGAGTTGGTATTACGGGTGATACCTTATGATCCGACCTATTCTATAGGCCAACACTAGGTGGTGTTATTGGTTGTACCCTTCGTGTCAAAGGGATACAGTCTGTGACTTCTCACGTGTTGGGAGCACGGGATCCGTATCTCATATGTTAATTTCTGAAGTGCCATGATAAGGGCGGGAAATTTCTTGTCGGAGCTAGGGGATGGACCCCCGGAACTCCGTCATGTTCTATATCAGGAAAGACAAACAAGCCATAGACTACGGTCTATAAGCTAGGGGGCCACAGGGGATGCTTCGAGCTAACATGTGTTGTAGTAAACTCCAAGGGTTCGTCGGATTTTTTAGTGAGGTCCGGTATGCCGGGCAATAGTGGCAAATGGAGACACCACTATATGACTGCGAATGGCGAGATTAGACCGTTTCAAGGCAACCTCATCAGTCACGCTGTATTTTCAGAAACAAGTTGAGGACAAGAGTAGAATTCATGGCGCGGGTTCAAATCTCTATATATGAAGAAACGGCTTGTTATGGGCGTATGTAGTATGGGCTACATACTGTTCCGGAGACTTGCTTGCATTAGAATAAGAGCATCATTGTATTAGTTAATCTTGCATTAGAGTCAAAGTCATAGCATACACTGACACATCAATTATATATACACTTTTTTCTTTTCATCAATCTGTTTGTTTAAAGTTGAGAATCGCTACTAGTCATCAGCCTTAAAGCGTCAGCATATATATTAACGTATCCACTTCAATAGGTACTGGATTGCAAAATTACAGGTACATAATTTAGGAGGACTCAAGGCAAAAGAAACAAGATGTTGATTTTGTTTCGATTGTAATATATGTTGGTTACCATTGTTTCAATTGTAAATTTATTTATGTTGAGAAGCATCCAAGTGAAAGTACCAAGTGTTATATATTATTCATTGTACTTTGGTGTAATATTTATTGGAAGTTTGTAACGCTTGGGCTTGTATGGCATTATTGTAACACTGATGTAATGTATTGTAATTTTAAAACATTCGGATTTGTAATATATTTGTGTTGAATAAAAAGTTTAAATTCTCCTATTTTTCTATGTATTATGGCTAATTGAAGGAAAAATTTTTGGCTTATGTCACGGTTTTCCAGTGTATGGAAATCGGGACGTTACAGATGGATTTATGGAAAGGAGGTTAATTGGGTCCGTAAGCCGTGCTGGAGCAATTCCCGTCAATCTTCTTCTGTTCCAGACAATCTTCTACTTCTCGGATTCCACGAAAGACTTGATCGCCTTCCCCTTGGATCTAGTTGAGTCGCTGGATCTTTTTTCAGTTGAAGGAGTAGAGTGGCGGCTACATGAGTGTCGACCCTGATCATGAATACCTTGGATGACTCGGAGGATGTCATGTTTGAAGTTTTCTGGTTCGACCCCAGTGACTAGTCTCTCTTGCTCTTTGTTTCTCTCATGATACTTTCGACTCCCACGAGTAGGGCTTCTTTCTGCAGTGCTCCCCTATGAGAGAAGGAGTGTCTTGATCTCTTACTCCAGGGATATTTGCTTGTCCAGGTTCGCTTGATATTCTGAGCAGGAGGCCTCGGTCTGGGTATGCTTCTTATCCAAATGGATATGAAGATCGGTCCGTTGTTGTCTGGCGTTGATGATTTGACAGAGATCTCTTGACCCCTGGGGACCTCGTAAGGCCATTAAATCGCTGGAAGGATTATGGATTAAGATATGGTCGTGCAGAGGGCGCTGTTCATGGAAGCTTTGTCGGGTGCCACCCAGTGCCTCTCCATTGATAGGAGCTTGATTACGCCGTTGGGAAGGATCCTGTTGTTGAGAAGGAATTGTGTCCTCCACAGGAGGATCTTTTTGATGAAAAGAGTTGGCTAGACGGCTTGAGGCCATTGCTCTCCCTCTTAGTCTAGGTGCCATGGTGCTAAATATGATCTTTGATGTAGATCTGTGCAATTTCACACAGACAGCGTCAACCTGTTGCCGATATTTTTGTGGGAGCAAACAGATAGTTGAAAGTTTATATTTGAAGGAAACTACTAAAGATCTAATCTTTGATCGTTGCAGTAAAAAGTAGTTAGAGCTCCCAAGAGTAGATCTGGATCGTTGATTGAACAACGTGATCTGAATCCGACGGTCACTGACGTAGCCGATGGACCTGCAAAAAGCCTAAAACACCAGGGATCGCCCCAGCTACAGACCCTCTGACGTTCAAGTCAAAACCAGAGAGAGAAAGAGAGTTTGAAAGAGAAATTGTAGATTATTGATTACCTTCTAACTGAAGGTGAGGGAGGGTATTTATAGGCCTGAGAAACAGTTTAGGAGATTGATATGGATTTGTTAAATTAATTTGGATCCTTTATCTTCTGTTGATTCTCCCCCTTAAGAGATAAGATTCTCTTGTCTGGGGATAAGAGATTTGACTTACAACCCTCATGGGTTGGGTGTCTTTCATAGTAGGCCTAGTCGCTTTTAATGAGATTGAAAGTGATCCATGTCTTGTAGATGAGCCTGAAGAAGGCCTGGATCTGTTAAAGAGGTCCGTTATGATTAATCTGCTTGTAGAAGGTTTATGATTTGTGCTGGAATCATACAGCCCTGATTTACTGCGATTTTTACCATTTGTCAAGCAGAAGAAAAGTTAATATGGATGTTTAATTTTCTTTTCAACAAGTACAATGTACACTACCTTGTGACCAATTGTAATATTCGTATTGTTCGAAATATACTTATATTTCTCTTATAAACAAGCACTCTGAAACTTGGACATCATAAAGAGATTATGATTAAGAGAAAAGGTGGCAAAATAGTTGTAACGAACTTGCCACAGTACTGGATAGTTTTCTTTTGAAGGACAAGGTGGAATATAACTACCATGTTTCACTAATAAGAATGTAACGAAACAAATTCAGAAGACTAAGCAACTGTACAAAGGAAAGATACAGATAAAGTAAAACAGTATAAGCTTTACATCGCTAGAAGGGTGGCACAAATCCATAACTGAAAAGCAATATATAGAGTACTTCATGAAAAAGAAGATCCCTCCAACAACATCCCTAGAGGGTGGGAATCTAAGTCACGTATCGCTCCAGTCATTCCAGTGTTGGCCCGATCTCTATCTCCTCATAATCAGACCCCTCAAACCAAAAGGCTCTGGCAATCCTCCCTCTCGGTCCTGTCGCCTTAGTTGTGGCCCAAAAGGAAGTAAGATGCATAATGTGAGTTAGATTACCAGAAATACTAATACAGGTTCCACGAAAGTAAAAGTTATTTTTATCAAGCCATAAAACCAAGGTATTGCGGCAATGTCGATATGCTAAGCTTCCTCCATCTCATGCCTATCCTAGTGAACTTAGAACCTATCCACAAGTCCTTGTAGTTCAGGGGGTAGTCATTTGCTTTGAGGGCCTTTATTGGATCTTAACCCAGACTGCTTTGCTCCTATGACACTCTATTAATAGATTGTCTCTAGTCTCAATGTTCGAATTGCAAAATTTGCAATTGGTTGACACAATTGGAGCCAACTAGTTTAATTCTCTTTTAATTGTCATGACTTGTAGTGTGACTAGTTTTGTAGACAATTAATTCAATAAATATGTACAACTAGTAACTAGGGGTGTGTTGTGTGACACGTGCATTCCACTAACACGTGTCTTGGATGGAGCATGGGGTAGGCCAGAAATGGTAAGAGAAGGGGTGAGTTGGTGTAGTGGAAAGGTGGTTTTGAGTTCATGGGTAGTTGCTTTAACTCCCTAGTTCATCTTAGCCCCTAATCCACAACCATCTAGTTTATCTTGGCCCTCCATTTCACTTAAAAATATGTATAAATACCCCCTCCATTTCTTCATGCAACACACTCGAAAATTTTGATAAAGAGAAAGAAAGAAAGAAACAAAAAGTGAGAAAAAGATTAAGAGTTGTGAGCAAAAAGATTGAGTTGTGTTTTTAGTGTGTGTTCCCTTTCAATTGGAGGCCAGCCATTTCACCAAGGAGCAAGAGGACATTCGGGTTCCATCAAGTACAAGGAGGAGAAGGATCGTTCATTGTTCAAGGAGATTTCTTGGAGTTCTTTTAATTTGTGTTTCTTCAAAATAGGTGGGTGATTTCTCAAGCTTCTAGTTAGTTACCAAGCTAGGATTGAAATTGTGATCATGGTAAAAATGAACAGAAAATATTGTCATGCTTTTGTTTAAGGAGATTAAGAGGAAAAGAACACCAAATTAATCTACATGAAATGTTAGTAGAATAAATTAGATTGTGTAAATGAGGATGTGTTATGATTGCTTGGTAGTATAATTGCATGCTAAATGGATAGTTTATGATTTTTGTAAAAATTTGCTTGTGTATGAATTGTAGAATATAATGTGTGGGAAATGTGCTTATGGTTAAATTATGGAATTTAAATTAGTATTCATGGAATATAAATAGATTGAATTGTGATAAAAGTGTGTTTTTTTGCCATATGCAAGTAGTGATGTAGTCACTTGATATATTGTCTATATTGTCTTTTGAAATATAAGAAAATGAGTAATTTGTGAAATAGGGCTAATTTTTGTAAAGCATGAAAGAGAGAAAAACTCATGAACTTATTATGAATGAGGGAAAATTTGTGAGTAAAAGGATTCGTTTAAAAAGAATTGTTTCAACATCGAAAATACATTCATGATCCACTTTAAACTACAACCTGGTGCAATCGACAGTCGACTGAACTAGAGTCGACTGTCAAGTATTAAATTTCGGATTTAGTCTGCAGGACAGTCGACTGTCTACTTTTCAACAGTCGACTGTTACTGTCTTGACTGTTGGTTCTTGAATTTTGAAGTCTCGCAAGACAGTCGACTGGTCATCTTTCCACAATCGACTGAACTGACTATTGGTTTTTGAATTTTGAAGTCTCCTCGGACAGTCGACTGGCCATCTTTCAATAGCTGACTGTCTCTGTCCTGATTTTTGAATTTTGAGTTTTGAATTACTATAAAAAAATACCTAGACTTCATGAAAAGTACCATAACACTTGACCTATTATGACTAGAATTTTGAGAAGAAGAATTAGTAAGAACTTTTTTTATATGATTCTTTTGTAACTAAAGATACAAATATTTGTTGAACATAGAGAAAATTTTGAAATAGAGATTTTTAATGAGATGTGTTTTGGGAAATTTTAAGTAAAGATAATTGGGAGTTTGGTTTAATAAGTGAAAGAAGATTATTATGAAAGTAAAGGAAATTTGTGAAATCTGTTATGAATGCGGTGAACTTGAAAAATAAATTCATCACTTTATACATGAAATTTGTGCATGAAAATGAAATGGAAAATCATGATGAATTATGAGAAAAATTTGTGAGTGTGAATACTCAATTTTAATGAACATGAAAAGAGAATTTAGACAAGACTTATAGCAAAATTCCTCACATCGGCTAGAATAAAAGTTTTGAAAAGAGAAATATGATAAATTGAGAACAAGTTTGGGTCATGGTTAATGATTGATATTTTTAAGAATGATGTAGGGGTAACGCTAAATTCTAGAGTGCTGATATTTATTCATGATTCTATTACCTAAGGATTTAGATACATATTGAAGATGTGATGAAAGTAAGAAAAACACAAGTATGAGGGCCATCGGATTGGCGGTGTGAGAGTATTTCACAGGCTGTCTACATGACACATCATGTCATGACGTGAACACGTCTCCGGAATTATCATCCCGGTGGCGGTGTTTGTGGGGTGTTTGGTGACTACGAGAGGTGCCATTGTCCTATGACAGAGGATAAATTGTCCATAGGTTGTCTACATGATGCGTCATGTCATGACGTGGGATTCCCCTCTAGGCTGTCTGGAAATGGGCTCGTAATTTATAGAACATCTAGGATACTTTCCGTAGTTACTGTGGTAGTTTAAGTCACAGCGAAGGATTGAACCCTACAAGTTGAAAAACGATTAAGGGCTTGCCCTCGGACCTATGTAGTATGGGATGCATAGAATCCGAACAAGTACGCATTAGTGTCATGTAAATAATGATAACTACATTAGGACTAAGTGCACATTCACACACGACATCAATAGTGGAGTCCCCCTTAGTTTGTTTGTGACAAGTGTGTGTTTTCCAAGTAAGAGAAATTGATGTATTATATCCTAGCATCAGTTGTATGCAATTGACGTATCCACAGTTTCTATGCAGGATAAAGTGAATGACAAGACTAAAGAATGATTGCTGCATAAAGAAATGTCTAAGTTGTTCTTCAACTCATGTATAAATGTTGTAATTTATATTTCCACTGCATTGATGTAAACTTTGTTGTAATAAAAATTTTTAATTCCTTATAAAATTGTACGAAGTGAAGTGTAAAGATCCTGTGGAATTTCGAATTCAGTCTCATTTGGAATGCGGGGAGTTACACTACTCCACCTTAACGTAGAGGAAGAAAAGTTCTCTTCTTTCTCTTTTCTCCTTTTTTTTTGAAGTTGAAGAGTTCTTGAAAATGGGAAAGAGTAGGATTTTGGAGGAGAAAGTTTTTAAGGTTAGAAATGAAGGAAGTGAAAAAATTGCATTTGGGAAGTTTAAATAAGGAGGCTGTGTGTGTGGGGGGGGGGGGGGGGGGGGGGGCGGGGGGAGTTGGCTGTCTAGGGGGGGGGGGGGTGAGAGGGGGGTGAGGGAGAGGGTGGGGGTGACCAAACTCCAAAACAAGCCCATAGTTTTAGTGGTGGTTTAAGGTTTAGTTTAGTGGTTTAGGGTTTATTTTAATATGGATAATTATACAGACATACATAGACCCATACATTGACATACATATGTACTCATGCATTCATACAATACTTACATATATATACACATGCATAAAACAAGTGTATGCCCAATATTTTGAGAAAAGTTTGCATAAAAACAATGTCTTTTTTTATATATATAAAATAAAAAAATAATAACAATGATTAGTATTTTCCGTGGACCTTACAACATCGACACATGCATTATTGATCATTGTTTATTGTTACCGACCATTGTATTATTTATCATCGACCATTGACTATCGGTTATTGATTATTAATTATTGATTATTCATTGTTAATTATTGATTATTGATTATTGTTTATCAACCATTGGTTATCGACTATTGACCCTATTATTGATTATTGTTTAATGTTTAATGTTTATCGACCACTGTTTATCGATCATTGATTATCGACTAATGCATCATTGGCTATCGAATATTGATCCTATCATTGACTATTATTTATCGATTATTATTTTACTGATTATTGACTATTATTTATCGACCATTGTACTGCTGATTATCGACTTCTGGTCTTGTTATCGTATATCATTTATTAACCTCTGATATCGTTCCAGTTCATTGTTTATTGTGATATTGTCCTTTATTGTTTCACTGCTCGCTACTAGTTGTCGCCCGAAGCTTGCTCTGACGGGTACTCCATCTTTCTTTTGAGTTAATATTTATATAGGTACAAACAATAGACTACTAAAAGAACTTGATGAACTGTTATTGCATTATTTTATTTGTTCTTGTATCTCAGATATTGGTTATTGTATTATGTTTTTGTTCATATGATTATTATTGTATTGTTGATCTTACTAGTATTGTACAGCTTATGGATGATGAGTTAGTATGCTAATATCATTCGCTGGGCCTTAGTTGCGTGCCCGTGTTTTTGTATAACGGAAAGCGAGGCATGAAAAAAGTAGTGTAGTAGTAGTGTATATGAAAAAATATAAAATAATATAAGAGGGTTGAGAGAGTTGAGGTAGTAGTAGTGTATGTGAAAATAAAATATAGAAAATAATAGGAGGGTTAAGAGAGCTGAGAGAGTAGCGAAAAAAACAACAAACAAGTGAACTAAAAAGAATTAAGGCATTGACAATAATAAAGAGTTGAGAAATGATGATACCGTACTTCACGAATATAGAGTTGATAGAGTTGAAAATAATAAAGAGAGTTGTGTAGACGACGAGAATTAAAGCGATTGAGCTTCTTCACTTGATGAACTATGTAGTAGAGAGAGTTTGAGCTTCTTCACTTGATGAACTATGTAATAGAGAGAGTTTGAGCTCCTTCACTTGATCAACTATGTTGTAGAAAGGAATTAGAGTTTCAACTTCGACATAAATTTGAATAGTAGAGAGAGTTGATTGTAGATGTAGTAGAGTGATTTAACTTCAACTTCTTCACCTCTTTGTTGTGAGTGGGGCACGGATTGACCCGGCCCGAATGACAACCCTATCCATACTCTCGGCTCCTGTAGAGCCTCGGTTGCCTCCGAGATTGCACTCGGTGATGCATTCAGCTAAAGATTGGCCCTTGATGGCGGTTTTCCTTGGCTTATAAATGATGTCGTGGTGACTCAGCTAAATGGACCATTTAATCAGACATCCGTAATTCTCAGGCTTGTTAAGGATTTGTTTCAGAGAATGGACCATAACGGCTTGGACAAAGTAGGCTTGGAAATAAGGGCAAAGTTTTCGTGCTGCCATAACCAGAACGTAAGCTATCTTCTCCATTTTGGAATACCGAAGCTCGACGTCGTGGAGCACCTTGCTTACATAGTTGATGGATTTCTGGACTCCTTTGTAATCCCTGTTTCCCTGAAAATGTATTTTTCCGTGTATTTTAGGTATTTAAAATTTTTGTAAATTAGTTTTCCACTTTCAAATTCTTTTTCTTAAATTGTATTATTGGATCTTTTATTAAAATCTATTTTTGGTAAATAATCTTATTTGTAACTATTTCCTATGATTTTTATACAAATTTTATTATTGTTATTATTACTTTGATTTTTATTAGTAGTATTGTTACTGTTACTACTACTATTATTATTACTTTTGAGTTCTTATAAAAAAAAAAATTCATTTCTATTTGTTATTTGTACTTGTAGTATTTTAAATAAATTATATTGTGTGGTAAATAAATTATATTGTGTGGTGCAAATTACATTTTTATTATGAACAATATTTTTATTGGTTAATTTATTTTTTTGTTGGATTTTTTTAAAAACCCGATTCCTTATTGGATTTTTATTTAATTAACCAATACCCATTTATCCCCATTTATATCCGCAACCCAATATACCATATACCCATTTAACCACCTATTATAATCCCACCATTTCCTTCCATATATAAATTCTCCCACCCAAAATTCCTACCTGATCACTTCTACCGAAATCAATACACCATACCCAACATCAAATCCCATTCTTTTATACCATATATGTATTTATTTCCTTACCATTACCTATTATCGACATATAAAATTCCCCACCTTCCTAATAGATAATCCAACCCAACCTAATACTACACCATCAAACCGTGAGCTGCTATAAACCCCCACCCGGATTACTACCCAAGCACCCGGCCCATATTCTTTTTTTTCTCTCCTGTAGCCGCCTGTGTGTGCACCCCCCATCTTTAAACCCTAATTATTATATCCTATCCTATATATATTTACAAATCCATGCTGCACATTTTTTTTCCTAGCCGTGCACCCTATTCCGTGCTCTTTCTCTCCCGTGTCTCTCCATCCGCCGTCTTGCGCTCTCATACTCTTGGGGTTTTTCTTGCGCGTGCTCGAGTGCGCTTGTGGATCGTTCGTAAGTTCGTGGATTTTCGTTTGCGGAAATTGCTCATACTTTTGAGTTCGTCGTTCTTTATCCCGAATTAAGACAAGTAACTTGTACTCCAATTCATTTGTTTGATACAATTCCCAAAGTTCACATATAGTGTAATTTGGTCTAGAGACGACTCTTGTTTATGTTTTTTTTATGAGTTTTGTCTCTATTGTGATATTTTGGCCATAGAAGACTCACGACACAAATCTTGACATGAAATAACCTAAGATTCGCCCAATTCTAAATTTTGAACATGCATGTGTGACTTTTGTGTGATTTTGTGTTTTGGTTGATACACATGTGAAATAATAGGCATGGACATGTTAGTAACCCAAATTCATGATGTTTAGACACTTAGTAAGTTGTATTTCAAGTTTGGATGTGTTTGGACAATTATTCTTGAATCTATGATGTTTTTGTTCTTAAAGGTGAAATCTGTATTTTGGCACTGTTCTGTTTTGTTTGCGGTTTTCAACTATGCTACAGTCAGTATCTTGATTTCGGTATAAAATATGAGATTTAGATAATTTAGTCTATTTTCAAACCCCTCTGATCTTGCTTGATTTTGATTTTGTATGACTGAGTTATGGTTGTTTTAGTACAGAGGTGTCGATCTTTTCCAGATTATGTTTTTGGGTAATTTTGATAACAAACTATTTTCAAGAACTATTCTATACATATTATTTTGATTTGAAACTTTGGTCAGTGTTTCTTTATTGAGTTAGGGATAACCCAGAATTTTGGTAAATTTTATTGATAAGTTTTATGTGATGTTTCATGCTCGTTTCTAAAATCTACTCGTGCTGTATTTTGCTCGCTGTTTTGTAAAGAACCTTATTTTCACTATGATTTCTTTTACTTTATGAAAAATGTTTGTGCAATATGAAAGTTAGTACATTTTATCTATTTTTATTTCTCTTTGGTGGAATTGGATTTCGTTTTACTGGTTGCAAGATATCTTAGTTCTCTACAGCAGTGTCGGGAATTCCAGATTTGCCAAACTATGTTTTCTTGATGCTTCCTTAATTTTGATGACTAAACAAATTTTTCTGGAATATTATAAAACTTTATATTTTGATTCTAGACATATAGAAAAATATCCCAGATTTTTCCTGAATTTATTTGAGAGGTTTTGATGCGGTTTTCCTGACTGAGAATTTGTTTTCCTGATTTCTGTCTGTACATGTTTTCTGTTTTCAAATCGGTTTTGAGTTATGATGTTGTGAATTACTATATGGCTTAATTACACTCGCTGGATTCGTGTGGAAGTCTATTTTTCAGATCCTTTGACGGATCCAGATTTGGATGTTTGTAGTGGCGGAAATCACTGTTTCAGTACAATACTGTCTTGCTGTCCTGAATTAGAAAGCTAATTGTTTCACCCTGTTATGTGTTATTTTGTGCCTGTACTTGTTCATCTTGCACCCTGGACCTGATACATGTTTTTATGCTGCTATCCTTGCTTTGTTCTGCGACACATACATGCATGCCTGATAATAATAATAAATAACCAAGTCGGGGTTTAAGGAAAAGATCAAATAGTGGATAATTCAGAAAGGTGTACTCGGAAGGGGGTCCGTATTTCCCATTTTGATTCATGTTGCTTCATGAAACTGTTGCTACATGAATCGGATGATTCGTGTACCTGTTGCTTCATGAACTTGTTACCTGTTTCTGTTCTGATTCCTGAGTACACTGCCCTCTATGGTTCACTATGAAATCTAAAATAAAACTGCATTGATTGTAACAACCATATGATAAAAGGATGGTACATGAAGTGTTACCTAGATACTAATAATACAAGATATTTAGTACATGATATGTGAACATGATACTTGAACATGATTTTGAACATGATACGTGAACGTGATACATGCTTACTTGATACATGCTTACATGATAGTTGACACTTGATGCATGCTTACATGATACTTGATTACTTGACACTTGATTTATGCCATTTACACTTGTTCACTTTTGCCATGCTAGTTATTTATTTTGGACATCATGATTATACCATGCTAGGTTTGTTACTTAGATTCACCCATTTTCATGTGCTTGTATCCTACATTATTTGTGACCTGTAACTTGCAATTGACGCGTACTTGTGTTTTCTCTTTTCCTCTTTCTTGAATTTGTTGTATTGCAGATTTTGGAGGACAGGTTCCAGACGGTATTGGTGACATGATATACTAGATGCTGGAATTTTGCTATTATTCTTGTTTCTTATTTTGAACAATAATGTATTCATGTACTTGGATATTTATCTTGTATTTGGGCAATGTGAACTTGGATTTATTGTGTATTTCAGATCATGACTATTTGAGATTAATATATTTTATTTCAAGTATTCTTGTTGGTATTTGGTTCCTATGTGCATGTGGTTGACTTTTTCTGGCTTCCGACTCTGATTATACTATGTTATGTTGTAAAGATTCTTGAACAGCTTGTGGATGATGAAAATCATTCGCTGGGACAATGTTACATGCTCATATTTCGTATTTTTGGGAAGCGGGGCGTGACATTCTTCCTCTCGACTAAAATGGCACCGAAGGCATGCTTAGATGCCACCATGTAGTGATTGAGAACTTCACCTGGTTAGGTTTGCTTAGCAGATGGGGGTTTGTGAGGTATTCTTTCAGCTGGATGATGGCCTGTTGCTGAGGCTTTCCCCACTCAAAGATCTTCGCCCCCTGGAGGGCTTTTAAGAAGGGAAAGGACTTTCGATTGCTACAAGCCGGCCTATGAGCTTTTGAACGTCTTTGACGTTGGTAGGGAGAGCTATGCCAAAGCTAGCTTGAATCTTCTTGAGGTTCGCCTTTATCCCCTGTTCGGGACCATGAAGTTGATGCAGCCGAAGGCACATTTAGATGGATTAAGCCTCATATTGTTCTTTCTTAAGACACTAAAGGCCTCCTTGGGTCTTCTACATGATCTTCACTTTCGAAACTTTTGATGAACATGTCGTCCAAATACACTTCCATATTCTGCCCGATCTATTCTTTGAAAATTTTATTCACCAGCATTTGATAGGTGGTCCCGTATTCTTCATGCTGAAGGGCATTACCTAGTAGCAGTGGAGCCCTTGATCGGTGTTGAAAGATGTCTTGGGGATATCTAGGGAAACATCTGGATTTGTTGTACTCGGAAAAAGCATCCATGAAACTCAAGATTTCGTGCCCAGTTGTTGCATCAATGAGGGAGTTGATACTCGGAAGAGGGAAGAGGTCTTTAGGTCATGCCTTGTTGAGGTCCGTGAAGTCGATATAGATCATTCACTTGCCGCTTGCCTTCTTCACCATCACGACATTAGCCAGCCACTCCGGATAGTTGACATCCTAGATGAAGCGTGCTGCGAGAAGTTTTTTGACTTCCTCATTCACAGCCTACTGCCTCTTCGGGGCAAAAGTGTCTTCTATTATTCCAGATGAGCCATCTCAAAGTGCAGTAGTTGGGCTGTCTATTAATGTTAATAATATTATTGATAAAGGCAAGATTGATTTTTCCCGAAATAGGCCAAAATTTTAAACTAATTATCAGAATAGGCCACTTTCGAAACTAATTCTCAAAATAGGCCACTCGCAATTGGAAACTGGTGTCTATTCTATTTTGTTGCCGCAGTTCCGTATTGCGGCCTAAGTACATACCAAAATAATCTACACTCCAAGACTTGGTCCAAAAATTTCCCAAATCGAAAACTAAGTTAACTGAGGACGCAGTTGGCTGCTGCGGCCTCGATATTACCTAAATGCTCCTTAAAACCTTCTAACCCCTATTCTTATAACTGTTGATTCTTGGTTTTGATGACTACAACCCAACACAAAGTTTGCCTATCACATATCTCTTGCAGAGTGTATCACAGTCAATACCATGATGAAATACACAAAGACAAAACAATCCAATGAAGCTTTCAAGAGTAATTGATCAAGCTACAAAGATTTAAGCTCAAGCCACATTGATCAAGCAAGCTTGAAGACAAAAAGACAAAAGCTCAAGCTCAAGTCAAAGACTCAAGTTCAAGACAAGATTCAAGTGCTTCAAATGTTTTGTAAAAAGTATCTTGTAATATTGTAATTTTCATTCTTTGAGTCTTTGAAACTTGTAATAGCCTTGTCACACACACACACTCACACATAATTTAAATAATCTGAGTGTTTTACAAAATTAAAATGTCAAAACAAGCTTGAATAAGTTCAGCTGTTAAGTACCAGTCGACCGTTCCTTAGAACCAGTCGACTGTCATAGTACAAAACTGTCTGAACTCATACAAGCTCTGGTCAGTAGACTCATTATGGCAACCCAGTCGACTATTAAAGCCGTTTCGACAGTTTTCTATTTTTAAAACTTGTTTTTCAAAATCAAATCTTTTACTGCCGTTGTATGGCAGTAGGGATTCAATCTCTCAACGTTCAAACGTCTCGAACTCTATAAAAGAGTATAGAGATCATTTGGCAAAGGCTCACAACATTTCCAACCATTTCTTTAAGTTTCAAGCTTTTTGTTTTCAACAAGAACAAGTCTTTCAAAAGCATACAAACTCTAAGTCTTGGTTCTCTAAAATTCAGTATAGTATAACATCGAATTCGTTTTAGACTGATTTCAGAAGTTAGCCTAATAGCCACTATACAGAAGCACAAATCACAAACAAGGCTATAGGTTATTGTAAACTCCTTTTGTTGTTGTTCTTCACTCTCAGGTTGTGAGAGCGGTCCTCTCGGTTGGAGAGTATGGCTCTTAGTTGTAGAGTCATTTTTTCACTCTTGGGTGTAGAGTGGGTTTGCTCTCTCTAGTGGTGAAAGCGGTCTACACTATTCACCACCCTAGTGTTATTTGCCTTGCCTACAGGATCCTACACTTGGTATCAGAGCCTGGTTGAGCGCAATGCCATCTACTTCATTTGCAAACTAATACCATGAAGGCCAATCCACACAAAGGCCACCCCTATTCGATGCAACAAATTACAACTATTGGAAGTGTAGATTGAAGATCTACCTTCAGTCCATCAACTATGAGATATGGAACATGACTGAGACAGAATACACCGCTCCTACAATTCCTTATGCACAATGGAACAATGAAATGAAGGGCAACACAATAAACAATGCAAAGGCGATGAATGCTCTATTCTGTGCTCTTACCAAAGAGGATTTCAACCGTGTGTCCAATGCAACAACGGCGTATCAAATTTGGCACATACTTGAGATAACTCATGAAGGTAATAATAAGGTTAAAGAATCTAAGATATCTGTTCTTGTTCACAGGTTCGAGATGTTCTGTATGAAGGAGAACGAGAATGTGTCACATATGATAACATGGTTCACGTACATTACAAATTCTCTTGTGGTCCTTGGAAAAACGTACACTCCAGCAGAAATGGTGAGGAAAGTTTTTCATGCCCTAGCCCTCGAATGGGAGAAGAAGACCACCGCCATAGAAGAAGCCAATGATTTATCACAACTCTCTCTCTTGAGAATGTTGTGAGAAATCTTATGGCATATGAAGTACAACTTGAAGAATGCAAAAAAGATCTAGAACCTCAACAAGCAAAGAAGAAGACACTCACTTTCAAGGCCATGTCGGACTCTAAAGATGATGAAGAAGATGAAGAAGAGATAGCCATGTTCACTAGAAAGTTCAAGAAGTTTCTTAGAGAAGGTAAATTTAATTCAAATTTTAAAGATACTAATGAACTTCCCATTTGTTTCAAGTGCAACAAAATAGGTATATGAAGAAGGATTGCCCATTAGAAAATGCGAAATCAAAAGGGAAGGCTCCTAACTTCAAGAAGAAAAAGTACACACAGAATAAGTATATGAAGAACAAGAAAGCATATCAAGCAACTTGGGACGATAACGACTCTTCATCGGAAGAAGAGAATGAGGAGTTAAACGAAGTTTCGAACATATGTTTCATGGCCACACAAAACGAAGTAAGTGATAACTTTGATTCAAATGACTTATTAGATGCTTTCAATGAGATTTTTTAACAACTCAAGAAGGAGAAAACCAGAGTTAAAAACTTAGAGAAAGTCAATCAAACACTTTCTCAAGAGAATCCTGACTTAAATGTTGAAGTCAAGTCGTTAAATTCTCGACTTTCTAATTTGGATATAGATCTTGTATCTCTTAAGAAAAATTATGAAAATATAACCAAGAATGTATCTAAGTTTAACAAAGGAAAGGAGAATTTAAATGAATTTCTCCAAAATCAAGTTCAATCCAATAAGAGATTTGGACTTGGTTTTCAAAAGTCTCTTGAAAAACATCATGTTTCTAAGAATACTAGTAGTAATAAAACTGATTCTATTTCTAGTGTTAAGAAAAAATTATATGAGTTTTTTGAGAAACCAAAAATTTTTGTTTTCCATGAAAGTAATAATTCTGTAGTTCAGACCAGTTGACTGAACCCTAATTTCAGTCATCTGTCCAGAGATTTGGATTCTTATTCAAAGTGACGAAAACCTCAGATAAGTCAACATATTTCTCCTTCCAGTCAACTGACTTCTCATAACAGTCGACTGAAAGGTACAATAAAGTCGACTGGACAGAGTAAGAATATTTGGATTCCAGTTAATCTGAATCTAAACGATAGAATTACTTATATAAATTCTTATGTTCTTAATATATGTAAGTTTGTTAATTATATTCCTGCTTTTGGTGGTAAATCAAACTCACGTTGGGTTTGGTTTCCCAAAAACTAATCCCTTTCAGACCCTATGAAAAGGGTACCATATTCACAATGATTATTTTATAGGTAGCTAAAAGAGAACATTGGAACTTGACAGCGGATGCTCCAAGCATATGACAGGTCATGCTAACCTTCTTTCTTCCATACAAGAAATAGATGGAGGAACAGTCACATTCGGTGACAACAACAAAGGGAAGGTTATTGGAATAGACATGGTCTGTAAGAACACTACCCCTACTATAGAAGAAGTTTTTCTTGTTAGTGGTCTTAAGCATAATCTGTTAATTATTAGCCAATTGTGTTATAAGGGATATAAAATTGTTTTTGAAAAAGATGCCTGTTTAATTTATGATTCTTCCATGCAAAATGTAAAATTTCAAGGATTTAGGAAAAACAACATCTATAAATTATGTTTAAAAACTAATGAATTCTCTAATGATTTTTGTTTAGTAGCTTCTAACAATGATTCTTGGCTTTGATATAAGAGATTTGGCCATGTGAATATGAAAAATATTGCTATATTGTCTAAGTACAACCTAGTTAAAGGATTGTCAAGACTATCTTTTAAGAAAGATAAGTTATGTGATGCATGTCAACTAGGAAAACAAGTCAAATCTACTTTTAAGACGAAAGAATTGATTTCTACTAGTAGGCCTCTCGAATTAATCCATATGGATTTATTTGGTCCTACTAGAGTCGCTTCTTTAAATAAAAGTAGATATGTATTTGTTTTAGTAGAAGATTTTTCAAGATTTACATGGGTTTTCTTTTTAAAACATAAATATGATGCTTTTAAAGAACTTGCAAATTTTTGTAAATGAATTAAAAATAAAAAATCTCTAACCATAGTCACTATTAGAAGTGATCATGGTGGAGAATTTGAGAATAAAACGTTTTCAGAATATTGCAACAAGAATGGTATAACACATTCGTTTGAATTTCCTAGAGCTTCACCACAAAATGGAGTGGTCAAAAGAAAGAAGAGGACATTACAAGAATGTCCACGTACTATGCTTGTTGAAAGCAGTTTGCCTAAATACTTCTGGGCTGAAGCTGTTTCTACAGCATGTTATGTTTTAAATAGAATATTGATTAGGCCTAAGCTTAGGAAAACTTCTTATGAACAATTTTTTGAAAGAATTCCTAAAGTATTTGGATGCAAGTGTTTCATTTTAAAACACTAAAGATAATTTAGATAAATTGATCCTAGATCTAATGAAGGTATCTTCATTGGATCTCAAATAGGAGTAAGGCATATAGAATTTTTAATAAGTCAACCTTAACTATTGAAGAATCTATGCATGTTTCATTTGATGAATTCTTGCCTTCATCTATTGTTATTGAAAATGATGAAATTGATTCATCACCTTTAAATAACGTTATTAAATCACTTGAGCAAATTACCCTAGACAAATCGACTGATGTGAATCAGTCGGCTGATGGACTTGTTAAGTCGACTGGTCCTGTTGTGATGACTCAAATTTTACCAAAATCGTTTGTTGAAGTTAGAGATCATCCTTATGACTTAATAATTGGTGACATCTCACGTGGTATTCAAACAAGATCTCATGTTAACATGATTTCTCATACAACTTTCTTGTCGGATTTTGAACCAAAGAATATACAAGAAGCTTGTGAGAATGAATTTTGGATAATGCCATGCAACATGAATTAAACCAATTTATAAGAAATGATGTATGGGATTTAGTTCCACGACCTCTTGACCATACTATAATTGGTACCAAATGGGCATTCAAGAATAAGTTAGATGAATCAGGACAAGTCGTTAGGAATAAGACTAGGTTAGTTGCTAAAGGATATAATCAAGAAGAAGGAATCGATTTTGGTGAAACATATGCTTTTGTTGCTAGACAAGAATCAATTAGGATCTTATTATCTTTTGCATGTTTTATGAATTTTACACTCTTCCAAATGGATGTCAAGAGTGCTTTTCTTAATGGTTTTATTAAAGAAGATGTTTATGCTAAGCAACCACCTGGTTTCGAACATGAACAATTCCCAAACCATATTTTTAAATTGAAAAATACTTTATATGGTCTTAAACAAGTGCCACGTGCTTGGTATGATCGGTTAAAAACTTTTCTCTTAGAAACTGGTTTTGAGATAGGTAAAGTAGATACTACCTTGTTTATTAGGAAAATAAAGACAGATATCCTAATCACACAAATATATGTGGATGACATAATTTTTGGCTCTACTATTAGTAATCTCTGTCAAGAGTTTGCTAATACCATGAAAAATGAGTTTGAGATGAGTCACATGAATGAACTGAATTATTTTCTTGGACTGTAAATAAGGCAGTCTCCAAACGGCATATTCATTAATCAAGGAAAATATGTTAAGGAATTACTCAAACGGTTTGTCATGAATAGCTCTAATAGTAAGACCACACCTATGGCTACTACTACTACACTTAGCAAAGATGAATTAGGTAAGAGTGTTGATCAAAAACTCGAGGTATGATTGGTTCACTCTTATATATAACTGCTACTACACCAGACATTATGTTTAGTGTATGATTGTGTGCCAGATATCAGTCGAGTCCAAAAGAGTCTTACTTAAAAGCTGTGAAACGTATTTTAAGAACATTAAAGGCACATCTGACTATGGTTTATTTTATCCACGCACCAATAATTTTCAGCTTTTGTCGTATAGTTACTCTGATTTTGCTGGTAGTAAAACTGATCGTAAAAGTACTAGTGGAACTTGTCACTTTTTGGGACATTCACTAGTATCTTGGTGTAATAAAAAGCAAAATTCGATATCCCTATCTACTACAGAAGCTGAATATATTGCTGCAAGTTTGGCTTGTGCCCAAATTTTGTGGATGAAACAAACTTTATTAGATTATGGTATTTTCTTTTCAAAACCTACTATAATGTGTGATAATACTAGTGCTATTAATCGATCTAAAAATCTGGTTGAACATTCACGTACGAAACATATTGATATTAGACATCATTTTCTACGTGATCATGTTTTAAAGGGAGATATATGTTTGGACTTTATTTCTTCTAATAAACAAATAGCAGATATATTTACCAAACCACTTAGGGAAGACACTTTTATCAACTTTAGAAGAGAACTATGAATTTGTTTTTTTTATGATGTTTCTTGAACATTTATCTTGTGTAAGTCGACTTAAAATATGTTTCAGTCGACTGACAAAGTATTTTTTTTCGTTGTCCATCTTTAGACTGAATTTTATGTTCTGGACAGTCGACTGTGTACTATACCACATCGGCTGACAGATGTATTACTTGATGTTTTCGTTTGTTTCAGATGTATTACTTGATGTTTTCGTTTGTTTTTAATTGCTCTCGACTAAGTCGACTTATCTTTAAAACTAGTCGACTGTCACGACATCAGTTTGTTTTTCTGATTCGAAACGACACACTTTTTGAGGTAGTTTTCGTTTTTTTTTTTTACCCGTTGGCTGATCCCCAACCCTTGGTTCACTCCAGACTTGATCTCATCCCTCCATTTCTTAGTAAAACCCTAGTTTTTACTCCTCTTTGTTTGCATGAAACTAACTCCTGAAAAATTAGGGATTATCTTGAGTAACCCTAATGAAGGGTTAGATTTAGGGGAGATTGAAAAGGATGAAGACTCTATTTTTTCAAAAATTTACTTGCGAAATCGCGGTCCCCCAATGACTAACCAATCAATTACTCCACTTGCTAAGCTAGTTGCAAGAATTTTATCGTATAACATTATCCCTAAAACGGGAAGTTACGATCAATTTTTTCATGAGTTGCAACAAGCTGTAAATGCGATTTTTGGCAATATCCAAATAAATTGGAGTCGAGTCATTTTCAGCCGTCTTCATAAGGCTCGCACCTCTTTCCTTCTTTTTGGTGCCACACTTACTCATGTCTTCAACTTCTATGAAGTTGATCTTACTTCTGAGTCTAGTGTTGTCACTCATTATGAATCTTTTGATCGTGCGAGTTTAGCTCGTATGAAGATTCTTAACTCTCCTCCTAGGTCTCCTCGAAGGAATGTCCCTTCTATTCCTTTAGCCACTTCAAGACGTAGGTCTTCTGCATCTAGTTCTTCTCGTGCTGGAGCTATTTTTGTCGATCCTGAGCGTCTTTATACTTCGGTTAACTATCTCATGGATCGTACCGATCTTATTCTTGGTAGACAGGATCACCTTGAGGCTAGCCTTGCTAACCTTACCCACTTGTTCACCCAATAATTTCCATCCCCTCCTCCTGCCTCCCAAGGTGCTGATGACGAAGAAGAAGACTAAATTGATGTATTTTTTTTCTTGTATTTGTTTTCCCTTATGTTTTATGTTTTTATCTTCATTTCTTCTGTATAAATTTGTTATGGTTATGCAATGCTTTTACATTATGTTTTGTTTCTTCCCTCCTTTTTTTTGTTGTTGACGATGAAGGGGGAGAATAAGAGGTTATGTTTTTTCTTGTGCATGTTTTTGTGCATGTTATTACTTGTGTGCATGTTGTACATTAGTTAGGGGGAGCATTTCATCACATGTTTATATCTTTACATTACTTCATGATATGTAATTATTATTATTGTAAGTTATTGTGTTGTCATCATCAAAAAGCGAGAAAATGTTGATTCTTGATTTTGATGACTACAACACATTACAAAGTTTGCCTATCACATATCTCTTGCAGAGTGTATCACAGTCAATAACATGGTGAAATACACAAAGACAAAACAATCCAGTGAAGCTTTCAAGCAGTAGTTGGGCTGTCTATTAATGTTAATAATATTATTGATAAAGGCAAGATTGATTTTTCCCGAAATAGGCCAAAATTTTAAACTAATTCTCAGAATAGGCCACTTTCGAAACTAATTCTCAAAATAGGCCACTCGCAATTGGAAACTGGTGTCTATTCTATTTTGTTGCCGCAGTTCCGTATTGCGGCCTAAGTACATACCAAAATAATCTACACTCCAAGACTTGGTCCAAAAATTTCCCAAATCGAAAACTAAGTTAACTGAGGACGCAGTTGGCTGCTGCGGCCTCGATATTACCTAAATGCTCCTTAAAACCTTCTAACCCCTATTCTTATAACTGTTGATTCTTGGTTTTGATGACTACAACCCAACACAAAGTTTGCCTATCACATATCTCTTGCAGAGTGTATCACAGTCAATACCATGATGAAATACACAAAGACAAAACAATCCAATGAAGCTTTCAAGAGTAATTGATCAAGCTACAAAGATTTAAGCTCAAGCCACATTGATCAAGCAAGCTTCAAGACAAAAAGACATAAGCTCAAGCTCAAGTCAAAGACTCAAATTTGAGACAAGATTCAAGTGCTTCAAATGTTTTGTTAAATGTGTCTTGTAATATTGTAATTTTCATTCTTTGAGTCCTAAAAACTTGTAATAGCCTTATCACACACTCACTCACTCATACTTTAAATAATCTGAGTGTTTTACAAAATTAATAGTTCAAAACAAGCTTGAATAAGTTCATCTGTTGAGTACCAGTCGACCGTTCCTTGGAACCAATCATAGTACAAAACTGTTTGAACTCATACAAGCTCTGGCCAGTCGACCCATTATGGCAACCCAGTCGACTGTTAAAGTTTTTTTGACAGTTTTCTGTTTTTTAAAACTTGTTTTCCGAAATCAAATCTTTTTACTGCCGTTGTATGGTAGTTGGGATTCAACCTCTCAACGTTCAAACATCTCTAACTCTATAAAAAGATTATAGAGATCATTTGGCAAAGGCTCACAACATTTCCAAGCATTTCTTTAAGTTCTAAGCTTTTTTTTTCAACAAGAATAAGTCTTTCAAAAGCATACAAACTCTAAGTCTTGGTTCACTGAAATTCAGTTTAGTATAACATCGAATTCGTTTTAGACTGATTTCAAAAGTTAACCTAATAGCCATTATACAAAATCACAAATCACAAACAAGGCTATAGGTTATTGTAAACTCCTTTTGTTGTTGTTCTTCACTCTCGGATTGTGAGAGTGGTCCTCTCGGTTGGATAGTAGGGCTCTTGGTTGTAGAGTCAGTTTTTCACTCTTGGATGTAGAGTGGGTTTGCTCTCTCTAGTGGTGAAAGAGGTCTACAGGTTTGACATTGTTATTGTCAAAACGCCGTAGGGTATTCTTGTACTTTTTCAAGAATAGTGGAAAATCTCCAGTGGGTTGCTTGGGGACTAGATGTAGGCCGGGAGGACCGAACTAGGATACATCGCTGTGTACTCTGTGCATGACTCTCTATGGTGGTTGTGTTTTTTCAACTTGCATTTCTATTTTTCTGTGTTTTATTCATAAACTTATCTGGTAAGTCAACTGAATTTCCGATATGAATCGACTGATCGGACTTTTATAAAATTCTCTTCTTTTCTGACGCTACAGTCGACTGTACTTCATTTTTCAGTCGACTGGACAGTACGAAAAGTTCAAGTTCTTAATTATTTTTTATACAACACTATTCACCCACCTCTAGTATTATTTGCCTTGCCTATAAGATCCTACAATTGGTATCAGAGCCTGGTTGAGTGCAATGGCATCTACTTCAAATGAAAACCAATACCATGAAGGCCACCACCATAGAAGAAGCCAACGATTTATCACAACTCTCTCTTGAGAATCTTGTGGGAAATCTTATGGCATATGAAGTACAACTTGAAGAACACAAAAAGGATCTAGAACCTCAACAAGCAAAGAAGAAGACACTCGCTTTCAAGGCCATGTCGAACTCTAAGGATGAAGAAGAGATAGCCATGTTCACTAGAAAGTTCAAGAAGTTTCTTAGAGAAGGTAAATTTAATTCAAAATTTAAAGATGCTAATGAACTTCCCACTTGTTTCAAGTGCAACAAAACAGGTATATGAAGAAGGATTGTCCATTAGAAAATGTGAAATCAAAAGGGAAGGCTCCTAACTTCAAGAAGGACAAGTACACACAGAACAAGTATATGAAGAACAAGAAAGCATATCAAGCAACTTGGGACGATAGCGACTCTTCATCGGAAGAAGAGAAAGAGGAGTCAAACGAAGTTGCGAACATATGTTTCATGGCCACACAAAACGAAGTAAGTGATAACTTTGATTCAAATGATTTATTAGATGCTTTCAATGAGGTTTTTCAACAACTCAAGAAGGAGAAAACTAGAGTTAAAAACTTAGAGAAAGTCAATCAAACATCATGACTTAAATATTGAAGTCAAGTCGTTAAATTCTCGACTTTCTAATTTGGATATAGATCTTGTATCTCTTAAGAAAAATTATGAAAATATAACCAAGAATGTATCTAAGTTTAACAAAGGAAAGGAGAATTTAAATGAAGTTCTCTAAAATCAAGTTCAATCCAATAAGAGATTTGCACTTGATTTTCAAAAGTCTCTTGAAAAACATCATGTTTCTAAGAATACTAGTAGTAATAAAACTGATTCTATTTCTAGTGTTAAGAAAAAATTATATGAGTTTTTTGAGACACCAAAAATTGTTGTTTTCCATGAAAGTAATAATTCTGTAGTTCAGACCAGTCGACCGAACCCTAATTTCAGTCATCTGTCCAGATGTTTGGATTCTTATTCAAAGAAACGAAAACCTCAGATAAGTCAACCTATTTCTCCTCCCAGTCGACTGACTTCTCATAACAGTCGACTGAAAGGTACAATAAAGTCGACTGGACAGAGTAAGAATATTTGGGTTCCAGTCAATCTGAATCTAAATGATAGAATTACTTATATAAATTCTTATGTTCTTAATATATGTAAGTCTGTTAATTATATTCCTGCTTTTGGTGGTAAATCAAACTCACGTTGGGTTTTGTTTCCCAAAAACTAATTCCTTTCGGACCCTATGAAAAGGGTACCATATTCACAATGATTATTTTATAGGTAGCTAAAAGAGAACGTTGGATACTTGACAGCGGATGCTCTAAGGTCATGCTAACCTTCTTTCTTCCATACAAGAAATAGATGGAGGAACAGTCACATTCGGTGACAACAACAAATGGAAGGTTATTGGAATAGGCATGTTCGGTAAGAATACTACCCTACTATAGAAGAAGTTTTTCCTTTTTTTTTTATAACGCGGATGGAATCAAAAGATTCCTGCCCAATATATATAAATAAAAAATGAGGTAAACAAACGAATACAATTTTACGAATAGTAAAATAAAAGATGCCACCACAACACAAATGTACAGACTCGCAAAACAATAGCAATTGTGCGCATTGCCAAAACCAGCCAGAAAGCCAGGACACGCATGGGAGAGCATCCGCGGTGCCAGGGACTCAGGTGCCGAACCACCCCAGAACCATCGATGGAAAAACTGCGGCAACAAATTCACCAGACATCGCTACGGAGTCCCTCTAAAGAAGGGGGCCGCAAAACGAGCGACAGTCGAAAGCCAACAGGGTAAGAAAACTGACCCGAAAAATTAGGGCAAGAAACAGACAAGAAACATAGTGCCAGCGCCTAACGACGACCAAATCCCCGAAATCCAAGGTGATCGGAAGGGCTATTACAGGCCTTTGGGCTGAAGAATTAAACACCTGCAACCGGGCAACATGAACCAAGAATCTCACCACCGGCGAGAAAAGGTGGAGAGATACGACCGATAGCCTGAAACAAGAGCCTCCGGGGGGCAGGGAACACAGAGAAAAAACAACCGCCCAAGCAGTGAACATACCCGAGTGTTTTGAAGAGTAAGGAGGCAAAAAATCATAAGCAAAAACTAAGCAGCTAGACGCTACAGGATAAATAACAAAACGAAGGGACATGCTTCTAGCCAATGCACACTTGGGTTAAAACCCAAAAATATAAAGGAAACACCAAACGGCACACATACAGAACGATGACAGCTAAACAAGCGTCGACCACAAACTTCGAACCACAAGCACAGAGCAGGAAAACAAAGCAACTCTAGCAACAAACAAAGCAACAGAAAGAACAAAAATGCCAACAATCCAAAGCAAAGAGCAGATAACAACCACTCCAACACGTCCCGCAACCACAACAACAATAAACGAAAAAGCAGCACGGGACTAAAACCAAACCCGGCGCAAAACATCATCCACAATAAGTGGATCGACTAACCCAAGATAAGAGTAACCAGGCCTTCCAAAAGAGATAAAACAGGCCAAATCAAGCATCAAACTAGAACAAACAAACCAGAGAAATATATCAGAGCATAATTACAACCAGTAGGGAAGAACGAAAGTAAGCACAAAATTGACCAAAATAGCCTACAGAAGCAAAGCGAGGAGGCCGACTGAGACCAACAAACAAAAACCCAAAAAACTATCTCAAGGAAAGGGAATGATCCATCAGAGCCACCTCACAACTGCAGGGAAACAAAGAGAAAAGAGAACAATATTAGCGAAGAAATAAAGCTAAACGGATAAATTATAAGTAGAACGGGAAAAACAGATTGCCTCATCCAGAGGACTTAAATGTAAAGCTTCCGCTTTATCATGCGATAAAGTGGAAGACCAAAATTTGATGAAGAAAAGGAAGTCATCGATAATGTTATCGATCGTGGCCGAAGAGAGCAAAACTATGATTATTCCTTTCCAACCAAACCACCCAAATAATGGTCATAATGGAAAGCACCGAGGATTTACGATACTCTTTCCTGAGAGAATGAGGCATCTAGCAGGACGAAAATTCGTTAGGGATAGATGAGCTAGCCAAGCCCGAACAGTAATCATCCACAACAAATGAATAAAGTTGTAGTGAAGTAAAAGGTGATCAGCGTCCTCGTGTGCTGAAGAGCACAACGCGCATAATTGACCTGGAGCCAAATTTCTTTTATTAAGCACATCGACTGTGAGAAGCTTGTTGTTAAGTGCAGGCCATGAGGGGATTTTAACTTTGAGGGGAGCAGAACCGCTCCATAAGAAAGTAGCATTCCTGGATAAGATACCTCCGAAATTAAGGAAGTGGTTGAACTGGTCCATCGCCATTTGAAATCATTAGAGGGATGCCAAGAGTAACGGTTTAGACTGGCAAAAAGCACGTTAAGCTCGTCCACCAGGAGAGAAGGGAGGATGCAACGGAAGGGAATGGACCAGAAATTCTGGTTATTGAGGATAGTAACGTAGTCCGCTACAGTGGCCGATGGGTTAGAGGCCAATTAGTAGAGCGTAGGGAAGGCCACCGCAAGCTTGATATTACCGAGCCATAAATCATCCCAAAATTTGGTCTTAGCGCCATCAGCACACACGTGGGAAATACCACAGCGAAAAGGGCTGGCTGCTTTCCAGACCCCCTTCCAAAAAGGAGAGGCCTTGCGGGAAAGAGAAGGATGGAAATCCCAAATCCGCTGCCGGGAGAAACACTTGAGAGAGATCAAGCGAGCCCATGGCAAACGATCATTTTTCAGAAATCTCCATAACCATTTGCCCAGGAGGGCCAGATTTTGGTGTCTGAGGTTGAGGACCCCAAGACTGCCAGTAGCCTTAGAGGTGCAGATCAACTTTCAGTTACAAAGGTGAGTACCTGTTCTATAAACATCAGCACCCGACTAGAAGAAATTCCTTCTGATCTGGTCAATCATCTTGATAACCCAAACCGGGACGTAATAGAATGACATCATATGTAATGGAATAGAGTAAATAACAGAATTAACAAGGATGAGCCTGCCTCCGCAAGAAAGGTGCTTACCTGACCAAAAGCTAAGCCTAGACTCAACTTTTTCAATTATTGGCATCCAATCCGATTTATGAAGCTTCCCCCATCTCAAAGGGATTTCGAGATATTGGATAGGGAAGGAGCCAGAAGCACAGTTAAAGAACTGGGCTATTTCCACTTGGCGGTTCTGAGACCCACTAAGCCAAAGAACAGAAGATTTTTTTAAATTAATAGGTAAGCTAGAGGCACTTTCAAAAATATAAAGAAGCAACTTCAGGTTACGTAAGGTATGCCCATTAGGTTTGGCAAAAATGATAGTATCGTCAGCATATTAGAGGTTCAGCACACCACGGTGGCTTTGAGAACCTCCAAGACCTTCGATGACATTGGCCTTCCAAGCATTACGGAGCAACTTACTGAACACATCGACCACCAGAGAAAATAAAAGAGAAGAAATACGGCCCCCTGGCAGAGACCACGTTTACACCTGAACTTGTGACCTTCTGAACCATTAATAATAACGGACGATGTCCCCGCAAAAAGACTCGATTTAATCCAGACGATCCATTTTGAACCAAAGCGACGATGGAAGAGGATCTCAAAAAGGAAATCCCAACTATCATAAGCTTTTTGAAAATCTAATTTCAGCATGATGCCCTTGGAATTGGATCTATGGCACTCGGAGATGATTTCTTGGGCTGACGCCACACTATTAAGGATGAAACGATCTTTAATGAAACCCGATTGGGCAGGATCAATCATGGGAGAAATGGCAGCACCTCGATGGGTGGAGAGAACTTTCATAACATCTTGAAAGAAGTAATGAGCAAGCTAATCGGTCAAAAGTTGTAGACCGAGTTAGCTCCCAAAATTTTGGGGATAAGAATGATGTGCGCGTAGTTGATTCTTTCAAAGGAAAAGTTTCCTTGGTGTAATTTGGAGAACATCTTGAACAGGTCGTCTTTAAGACAATCCCAAAAACATTGGAAGAAAAAGGCTGGAAACCATCAGGGCCAGGAGCTGCATCACTTTTGAGTGAAAAAATTGCGGACTTGATCTCTTCTAAGGAAAAAGGTTCTTCCAAAGAAGACAGATCGTGCGTCTGTAGACCATACAATTGGGACCAGTCCAGGTGAATGGAGCGATGTTTCTGAGATCCCAAGAGGTCTTTAAAGAAATAAAGGAAAGTAGCATGGATTTCAGCTTCCGTAGTTAGATCATCACCATTGTCTAGGATAGAGGAAATACGATTGCATTGCTGACGATGCGAGGCGAAGTTGTGGAAGAAAGAGTTGTTGCCATCACCTTCTTCAGCCAACAAAACTTCACCCGCTGGGCCCATTTAATGTGATTGTTGTGGAGAATGGACGCATATTCTCTTTTACACGATGCATGTTCAGAACGAAGGGATTCTGAAATAGGACCGCGTTCCTCAAGTTTATCATTGGAATCAATAGAAGACAGGAAAACATTTTAAAGAAAATTTGCGTTAGCAAATCTCTCTTTCCGCCAGATTTTACAACCATATTTGATGGTGTGCAGTTTAATCAGGATGCGACCTAGCCCGGAGGAGCCCATGATCGAGGAGAGGCACTCCAAGATGAGATTGACGAAAATTTGGTCTTGAAGCCAGAATTTTCAAAACGGAATTTGAAAGGTCTAAAGAAGTTAAAGTTGGAGAAAAAAGAGATAAGCACGTGGTCAGACGATGGGTTCGGCAAGGCCGAAGAAAATGAGTTGTTGAAGAAATTGATCCTGTCTTGGGACACAAGAAAATGATCGAGCTTGGCTAAGGACGGAGAAGAACGCATGCTGGACCACGTGAAGGATCTGCCGTTGAGAGGCAGATCGATCAAGTGGAGAGAGTGAATGTAATCGTTAAAACGTGAAGAATCTAAAGAGTGCGGTGCAACACCCGATCTTTCATAGGAAAATCTCGTGATATTAAAGTCACCACAGAAGAAAAAGAAACCCTGAATGTTGTTTTGGAATGAGTTACATTCATTCCAAAACTCATTACGGCGATTTGCTATGGACGGTTCATAAACCGACACCACAGTGAGATCGCAATTGAAATCAACCCAGTGAAGTTGAACAATGAGGAAAAAGGTTAATCTACGAAAAGGAATAAGGGAGAAACGGGACTCTTTAAAACCAAATAGGAGCCCACCTCTTAATCCTACCACATCAAGGGAAATCCAATTGGTGATAAAGGATCCACCGACAAGCGATAGAGGGAGGAGGACGGGGATTCAAGTTTCGATTCTTGAAGGGAAATCAGATCACAGTTAGAGGAGGAAATAAGTTGAAACACTGCTTGTTGCTTGGAAGCGTATCGCAGACCCCGAATGTTCCAAGATATGCTATGCATAACAAACCTTGGCCTCACACACAAGAGATTTCACGTCGACGAATCATATCAAAGTCGAAAAAGTTATCTGAATTAACCAAAAATCTCATCTCCTTAGACAGGCAGAGCATATCAAGGTTAGATAGGGTGTCAAAATGGACTTGGTAGATGGACCCCAAATGTTCTTGGCCCAACTCCGACGTCAAGGGAGCTATATCTCTCTTGCGGATCTGAGCCACAATGTAAATCGAAGAAGGGGATGATTGATGCGAGTATTTTTTAGCCCGAATACGGGCACTAGCGCGAATGACAGAGATGGATATAATACGCGCTCTAGCTGAGGCCTGCATTCCAGGGCTAAGAACACCCGTAGAAGTTGTCGATGAAACAGAAAAGGGGTCAGAAGGGTATGAGAAGCTGATCATCTGATCCAAAGAAATTGGATCAGGGACCAGAGAGGGGGAAAATGTAGAGTAATGGGGGGAAATGGGGTAAACGGAGACGGAAGTCTGGGTCCCACGACCAAATAGGTGGCAACCCACCATAGTCATTGCAGGACCCCAAAGAGAAGAACCAGATAGACAGTAATACTCTAAACAATAATCAAGAATGTATTTAGCATCAAAGGATGAACATAGGCCGAAACGAAAACTGAGGCCGCCATTGAAAGCCCCACAAAAAGCTAATTGAGACTTAATAAAAACGGAGTGAAAAGTAAATGTCACCTGCGAGGGCAGAAGGGATTGGTTCAGGTTTGCAACCTCCTCATCCAAAAGGTTATCCTGATCAATCCAAGCATCAGCTTTCAGAGGGAGAGAGGAGCTAGCTTTGATCGGAAGATGAACCAATATAGACCCAAAGGATGGAGAGCACTGCACCGCTGAAATGAACTTGTCCCAATCAGAGGAAAAGTAAAGATTAACCTCCCAGCTAGGCCACTTCTCATCCGAAAGAGAAAAAGATGGCTGAGACTGCCTAGGATCAGACATCGCAGATGTGGACTTAGCTAGCGAAGGGAGGAGGTCGGCAGACAGGAGAACGGGGCACTTAGGGAGAGGCTCAAAAGCCGCTGATGGAGGGGGGGATTAGTTTTAACTGCAGCCAAGTCCTGGTTGATCCAAACCAAATTGGGGGCTTTAGACGGTGAAATAATGTTCTTGGATGAATTGAAAAAACCTTTGCGCTGCGGCGAAAAATTCTTCTTAGAAGGAACTTTGTGCGGCGTCCTCCACTTGGAGAAGGGAGCAGATGGTTGAGATAAGGACCCAGCCACGAAAGTGTTAGGAAAAGAAAGAGAGGCATTATCGGACTTAGCAACTCCCAGAGGCAAGGGAGAAGGACATGGACCCCCCTTAGAGTAATCATGATAGATAACAGATACGGCGAAGATCGACCTACTTTCCCTTAATGAAAAAGCTCGATCCTGTCGTTGACAGGCGGGAAAAAGAACTCCGCGTCAACTTGGAGACACCCAGATGCCAGTTTGGAAGAGGACAAAATGCGTCGCCAACTCTCCCACACATTTCGTCATCTCACCAACAAGGTGAAGAGACTCACATAAAGGCGGGAGGCCAACCAGAGTGGCATTGACAGGAGATTAAGTACCGGGGGGGGGGGGGGGGGGAGGGGGTAGGATGACCCTGAGGCACCCATTTGCGGACAGTAAGCTTGATGTCTCCAATAGAAAGGGGGTTGATTACAATCAGGTCATCGAGGGTTTTGAGAGATGGACAGTTGAAGACAACTTCTCTGTTGGAACAACTGTTAATAGCCCAAGTCCAGTCTTGCACATTACAAAAATTGGACAGAAAAGAGTCTAAGGTAGGATAGGAGACAGTACCTCTGCTGAAGGAGACAACACCGTAGCACTCAAACAAATACATCTTCCCAGAGAGTTCGGCAGTGGGAATGAACACATAAGTGACCTGGGACTTGGTCATCTTAGCCGAAGGATGAGATAGGACTTGGGAAGAAGAAATATCAGATGATGAGAAGCGCTGCAAGTCGGAGGTGTCGGAAGGAGTGGGAAGGAGGACGGAGCCAACTTAGCCCTCTTAGGATTGCGAGCTTGCACATCGGTGAGTTTGGCTTTGAGAGAGGGAAAATAAAGCACTGCAATCACTTGCTCAGAAATGGGAATCCCTAAAGGGAGACCAAAAATATGCTGCAACGAGAAGTAGCGATCACGATAGTGGCCAGCTTTCAAACAGAACGCACACTTCATGATGTCGGTGCAGAAGGCTTTGATGTGGCCAACCTGTAGACAGCGGTGACAGACAAGAGCACAGGGAGAGTAAGAAGAAGAAGAAAGCTTAGTGTAACACCCCGTATTGTACGATACCTGAATATATATGTATGTATTTATATTGTCCGTATGCGGGTGCATGATTACAGTATTTTGGGTTGATTTTGCTATCATGGTTTGTGGTTAGGGTTACGGAACGGTTCATGAGAGGATTGCATTCTAAAAGATGTACGAGAACGAGGAGGATCGATACTAGTATAAACATTAATTTTCGGTACAACGCCTATGCAAATATAACATCGTATGATACTACGATGGATATACATTGCGTACGCTCGATAAACCTCTCGTCTCGCACTCGTAGGAACCCATTTAAACTTAAAATGGGCAGCCAACACAACCCACCTCCAAAACAATTGGCAAGCCCATAGTTTCACTCCCAAAACAACCTACACCCTATTCCTACTACCCCTAGGATCCGGCCACTACTTCTCCCCTCTTTCCTTCTTCATTTCTCCATCAAAACCACTCCATTCCACCTCCTTTGCTCTGGAAAATTCAGAACTCAACTAAGGAAAAAAGTAGAGAAGGAAAGAAAGAAGAGAGCTTGAAGAAGGGACTTAAGGAAGGATTTTCAAAAGGAAAAAGCTTGAGAAGATCAATTCCTCTACAACAACCAAGGTTGGCGAGTTTTTCTAAACCTTCTTTTATGTCTTTTAATTGGTTTTCTTGCATGCATGTATGATAGAATGTGCTAGGATGAACATCTAAGAGATTGAAAGTTGAAGTCAGAACTGAAACTAGAAAACTGGCTCAGAATGCTATTTTGTTGATTTTTCCGAGAGCAAACTACAAAAATTTAGACCATGAAACTTTCAGGGATTGTTCATATACATGTGTAGATAGTTGGTGATTTATTTCGGATTTTTCTGAGATCATTTGATATTTTAATAAAATCGAATAGTAGAAATGTGTTGTAAGGCAGAATCAGCAATTGATAAACAGAATAACTGATGTTGTAGGAATTTTCCTAGTGCATGATCTTGATCTGGAATTTTTATTCTAGATTCCTGCATGCATCTAGATTCTATACAAAAACCAGGAAAATGTTTGGATGAGTTTATGGGCTTGAGAAAAATTGATCTCTAATCAGTAGCTGAAGCTGAGCTAAAGAATATGATGACTTTCTGTGCTTAATTGAAATAGAGAGAACTCATTGTATACTTGGAGTTTTAACATGAAATCTTTTACATATTGTTTAGTATGATCTGTAGTTTCATCACCATAAATTTTGTCATTTGGACAAGTATGGAATTTAATATGATTTTATGAGTATGTACTGTGCTGGTTTCAACTAGTTTTGATACCCTGTAGAGATGGGGCATTTGAGACTCATTAAGAGCACATTTTGAAAACCTGATTCATTAGAGAGTTGTAGTAGACACCTAGATCTTTCCAACAAGACAAATTTGAGGCAATTCCAGTAAAGGGTTGATTTACTGTGATTTTTGTAATGCTGGACAGAGACCTAGAGTGGATCTGAGTGCTCTGATTTAGAGAGACCCTTTGTGTGGTTTGGTGCATTGGTGAGAGATGTGTGTGTTAGGGTGATTTATTGGTATAATCTCGACTCATGACCAACTAGAGAGTTGTTGAGGACACCCACACCCTTATATAGAAATTGGGTTTGTGATGTTCTGACGAACGAGTAGTGTTTTGTGCTATCGGTAAGGTACAGCCTGTGTACAGGAAGCACGCAGACTGAGGCTTGAGGGACTATTTTGAGAACCTAGATGTTTGAATTTGAGTTCATGATCAACTGGGAAGTTGTAGCCTAGGATCTTACCTTTCCGAATTGGGTTCGTACACTCCAATCAGAGTTGTATCGAGAGAGTTATGACCATTCTAAGTTTTGGGCAGAAACTCGTCAGACGCTTAGTCTTGGTTTTGACTAAGTATTGTGAGGATTTCCCTTGTATACTATCAGAGTTGATGACTCTTTTCTAGGGATGGTTGATATTTGTTATTGAGTTTGTTGACTTCCATAGTGGGATGTGTGACTCGAATTAGTCACAAGGGTAAGGGATACCCTGCACCTGTCAACCCTACATTATAAACTTCCGCCGAAGCGTAGGACATCCGAGCGTGCCATTGAGATAAGTTCACAAGGGTGAACATACATTCATAGCCGGGACTGCGACGAATGTAGGCCGGAATGCTGGACAATTCCAAGCCGGGGAAGTGGCGAACCGGACTGGTATCGCCACGGCCGAAGGTTGATAGGCAAGTCTGGAAGCAGTCTTATCTTTACCCGAACTAATTAGAGTAAGGCAGGGGTTAGAATGGCATATTAAGGGATTGGGAAATTGCATTAGTTCTAGTAAACCATAGTCGGTGTTGTACCTTCTAGTCGTAGGGATACGTTTTCGGCACTCATGGATGAGTCTTCGGCTCGTATCTCGATCTGTTAATTCCCAAAGCTTTGTCGGAGTAAGGAACGGGAGGCTAGGCGGATTTGACCTCCCGAGGCGCTCACGTCCCTATGCGCGGAGGTTTTGTGTTTTGGTATATATTTAAGTTCATAACCTGATCAGGAGTGAACACGCATGCGTCGGTCCATAGGGGTGGACATGGGAATCATACGGTCGGGCGATCGGATTCAACGCAGCTTTCTGAGGAGGTCCATACGCAGGTACGAAGTGGCAGCTATGACCACCACTTAGGCACTGCAGTGGCGGAACTGGATCGACCAGCTGTAACCTCCTTGGACGACGGGCAATCTATTGGACTGGATGGAAACAAGGGTAGGATGCATGGCGAGGGATTGTACCCTACAATCAGGAGAGGTGAACTCCTTGGAAAGTATGTAGGATGGGATGCATACGTTTCCATCGAATTTGATTTTGGGAAAGTATGTAGTATGGGATGCATACGTTCCCAACTGAATTGCATTAGAGTAGGTGCATTGTGTGCATTCTTGTTTGTGCATTAGATTAGGCCATGCTTGGGTCCGGAACACATGTAGTATTGGATGCATGCGGATCCAAATTCCCAAGTCTTGCTTGCATTAGAATAGGCTTGTGATTGGTGCATTTAGTTGTTAGATCATGGCATACACGAGCACTACACAATTTAGGATGCACGTTTCCTTTTCTATTCAAGATGGTTTGTGATTGCCAGTTTGGAGGATTGCTGTTATTATCAGTATTGCGTCAGTCAAAGTACTGACATTCCCCACATTTTAGGTACCGATTCTACCTTTCGAACAAGTGCAAAGATATCAGAGTCGCGCAGCAGAAGATTCAAGCTGAGGAGCAAGTCCTAGGGAAGTAGACTGACCATTCAGCGGAGCTTCGGCAGTAAGCCATCGACTGCCAGTCTAGGAGAAAGTTGTTAGCTTTACATAAAGGAGTGATGTATGTTTGTAATAAGATGTACTGAGTTTATGTAAATTGTATTCTTGTCAAGAACAAGACATCGGTTGTAATCAATGATGTAATGACTTATTTGGCAATAAAAAGTTTTTAAATTTCCGTGTTATTATTGTGTTGAGATGCATTTGAAGGCAAAGATTCTGGTTAGTGTCACGGATGTCCGATAGCGGGGATCCGGGGCGCTACACTTAGAGTGGGAGGCAATGGGGGAGTGAAAATGGTGGGAGTGGGAAGAACCCGTACGCCCTAGAAGCTTCTGTGAATTGGGCCGGATGCAAGAACTGGAATTATCAAAATTCCTATAAGAATTTTTTTTAAGGTCCCTTTTTTTAACAATCTGAACCCATGATGAGCCCATATCGGCCCAAGCCCAGAACAACAACTGAGGCAGTGTAAAGATTGACCCAAGTCAACAGAAACAAGAACCGCTACTGTAGAGATCAGGTGTTGCCCAAAAAATCCACCGAAAATGGAGAGAAGACAGAAACACCACGACCACATCGAACGAAGATGGCGAAGAGGAGAGAGCACAAAACCAGGTGGGTCAAAAGACCACCGCAACAGTGAACACCAACAAAAAGGAAAGAAAACTCCACCACAACACACTTCTGGAACTCGGAGGAAAAGAAATCCACAGGCAAATAGAAATAGAACAGAAGGGGATATAGAAAAGTAGATCAAGAGCGTTCTCGCCAAAGGATCACACCTGAGCGAGCTCAGAGGATGAGGAATTCGGAAGAACCCTCAATAAATAAATAAAAAAATTAAAAAAAAAATAAAAACACAATAAACTTACAACGATAGGTTAGGGCAGTTACGGTACTAAGAGCTGACCAGGACGAAGGCTGCTAAAAGAGCATAGCTGCGAAGCAACCCCAAACCAAAAGGACCAGAACCAATCAGAGAAAGCAATCAAACACTGACAACTAAGGAGGAAAAGGCCACCACTTCAGAGCATGCGAGCGAGAGGACGCACACGGGAAGTAGATAGTGGGAAGGGCGCCAAGAATAGAGAAAGAGGGAATTGTTGGAGCCAGCAGCGAGGAGCACCACAACTGAACGCTCGGACACCCCAAAATAGGAAGGGGGGAAGAGGTGAGGGACTGAATCTAGAGGGGGGAAAATAGCGATCGAGGGATGGGAAGTACGGGAACCCGCGACTGCGAGAGAAAATGAAAAGGGAAAATAGAACGGGGGTGTAGCACGGTGGAATCTGGTCGTTGGAGATCAGGGTGGAGGAGGGATTTTAAAATCACCTTCCAAATCTCTTGACCTCTTTTATCTTTTTTAATTTCTGTTTCTCAGAGAAGAAGTTTTTCTTGTTAGTGGTCTTAAGCATAAATTGTTAAGTATTAGCCAATTATGTGATAGGGGATAAAAAATTATTTTTGAAAAATATGCATGTTTAATTTATGACTCTTCCATGCAAAATGTAAATTTTCAAGGATTTAGGAAAAACAACATCTATGAATTATGTTTAAAAACCAATGAATTCTCTAATGATTTTTGTTTAGTAGCTTCTAACAATAATTCTTGGCTTTGGCATAAGAGATTTGGCCATGTGAATACGAAAAATATTGCTAAAATGTCTAAGTACAACCTAGTTAAAGGACTGCCAAGACTATCTTTAAGAAAGATAAGTTATGTGATGCATGTCAACTAGGATAACAAGTCAAATCTACTTTTAAGACAAAAGAAATGATTTCTACCTACTAGTAGGCCTCTCGAATTAATCTATATGGATTTATTTGGTCCTATTAGAATCACTTCTTTAAATGAAAGTAGATATGTATTTGTTCTAGTAGATGATTTTTCAAGATTTACATGGGTTTTCTTCTTAAAACAAAAATATGATTGAAGAATTTGCAAATTTTTGTAAACAAATTCAAAATAAATTTGCAAATCTCTAACCATAGTCACTATTAGAAGTGATCATGGTGGATAATTTGAGAATGAAACGTTTTCAGAATATTGCAACAACAATGGTATAACACATTTGTTTGCAATTCCTAGAGCTTCACCACAAAATGGAGTGGTCGAAAGAAAGAATAGGACATTTCAAGAATGTGCACGTACTTTGCTTGTTGAAAGCAATTTGCCTAAATACTTCTGGGCTGAAGCTGTTTCTATAGTATGTTATGTTTTAAATAGAATATTGATTAGACCTAAGCTTAGGAAAACTAGGTATGAACTATTTTTTGAAAGAATTCCTAAAGTATCCTATTTTAAAGTATTTGGATGCAAGTGTTTCATTTTAAACACTAAAGATAATTTAGATAAATTTGATCCTAGATCTAATGAAGGTATCGTCATTGGATACTCAAATAGGAGTAAGGCATATAGAATTTTCAATAAGTCAACCTTGACTATTGAAGAATCTATGCATGTTTCGTTTGATGAATCCTTGCCTTCATTTACTGTTATTCAAGATGATGAAATTGTTTCATCACCTTTAAATAACGTTATTAAATCATTAGAGCAAATTACCCAAGACAAGTCGACTTTTGTGAATCAGTCGGCTGATGGACTTGTTAAGTCGACTGATCCTGTTGTGATGACTCAAACTTTATCAAAATCGTTTGTTGAAGTTAGAGATCATCCTCATGACTTAATAATTGGTGACATTTCACGTGGTATTCAAACAAGATCTCATGTTAACATGATTTCTCATACGGCTTTCTTGTCAGATTTTGAACCGAAGAATATACAAGAAGCTTGTGAGAATGAATTTTGGATGAATGCCATGCAAGATGAATTAAACCAATTTATAAGAAATGATGTATGAGATTTAGTTCCACGACCTCTTGACCATACTATAATTGGTACCAAATGAGTATTCAAGAATAAGTTAGATGAATCAGGATAAGTCGTTAGGAACAAGGCTAGGTTAGTTGCTCAAGGTTATAATCAAGAAGGAATCAATTTCGATGAAACATATGCTCCTGTTGTTAGACTAGAATCAATTAGGATCTTATTATCTTTTGCATGTTTTATGAATTTTACACTCTTCCAAATGGATGTCAAGAGTGCTTTTCTTAATGGTTTTATTAAGGAAGATGTTTATGTTAAGCAACCACCCGGTTTCGAACATGAACAATTCCCAAACCACGTTTTTAAATTGAAAAAGGTTTTATATGGTCTTAAACAAGCACCTCGTGCGTGGTATGATTGGTTAAAGACTTTTCTCTTAGAAACTAGTTTTGAGATAGGTAAAGTAGATACTACTTTGTTTATTAGGAAAATAGAGGCAGATATCATAATCATACAAATCTATGTAGATGACATAATTTTTGGCTCTACTAATAGTAATCTCTGTCAAGAGTTTTCTAATACCATAAAAAATGAGTTTGAGATGAGTCACATGGGTGAACTCAATTATTTCCTTGGACTACAAATAAGGCAATCTCCAAATGGCATATTCATTAATCAAGAAAAATATGCTAAGGAATTACTCAAACAGATTGGCATGGATAACACTAGTAGTAAGACCACACCTATGGCTACTACTACTACACTTGACGAAGATGAATTAGGTAAGAGTGTCGATCAAAAACTCTATCGAGGTATGATTAGCTCACTCTTATATATAACTGCTAGTAGACCAGACATTATGTTTAGTGTATGCTTGTGTGCTAGATATCAGTCGAGTCCAAAAGAGTCTTACTTAAAAGTTGTGAAGCGAATTTTAAGATTCATTAAAGGCACATCTGACTATGGTTTATTTTATCCACGCATCGATAATTTTTAACTTTTGTCGTATAGTGAGTTTGATTTTGCTGGTAGTAAAACGGATCGTAAAAGTATTAGTGGAACTTGTCACTTTTGGGCATTCACTAGTATCTTGGTGCAGTAAAAAACAAAATTCGGTATCCCTATCTACTACAGAAGTTGAATATATTGCTGCAAGTTTGGCTTGTGCCCAAATTTTGTAGCTAAACAAACTTTATTAGATTATTGTATTTCATTTTCAAAACCTGTTATAATGTGTGATAATACCAGTGCTATTAATCTATCTAAAAATCCGGTTCAACATTCACGTACGAAATATATTGATATTAGACATCATTTTATACGTGATCATGTTTTAAAGGGGGATATATGTTTGGACTTTATTTCTACTAATAAACAAATAGCAGATATATATTTACCAAACCACTTAAGGAAGACACTTTTATCAACTTCAGAACAGAATTAGGAATTTGTTGTTTTTATGATGTTTCTTGAACATTCATCTTCTGTAAGTCGACTTAAAAATATGTTTCAGTGGACTGACAAAGTATTTTTTTTCGTTGTCTATCTTTAGACTGAATTTTATGTTCTAGATAGTCGACTGTGTACTGTACCACGTTGGCTGACAGACGTATTACCTGATGTTTGTTTTTCTGACAGTCGACTTATCTTTAAAACTAGTCGACTGTCACGACATCAGTTTGTTTTTCTGATTCGAAACGACACACTTTTTGAGGTAATTTTCTTTTTTTTTTTACCCGTTGGCTGATCCCCAACCCTTGGTTCACTCCAGACTTGATCTCATCCCTCCATTTCTTAGTAAAACCCTAGCTTCACTACAAAAGAAACTGGCTTTCCCGGCGCTTTTTGACGTCTTTACCGGCGTTTATTTACGCCGGTGAAACTTTCACCGGCATTTATAATAGCGCCGGTCCAAATGCCGCCGAAGCGGGCGTCGCGGAAACGAAGGGGTCTACACCGGCAGTTTTGATGGCCGCCAGTAAATGTGACAACTACACCGGCGGCCATAAAACGCCGGTTTATGTCGGTCTCTGAGTGCCGTTCTTTTGCACCCTATATACATTCACCGGCGGTCGTAAACCGCCGGTATTTATTCATTCACCGGCGTTTATGAAAATACCGGTGTAGAACGAAAGTATATCGGCGGTCAAGGAACGCCGGTGTATGTGCGTTTATGAGTGCCTAGTTTTTCCTACTTACAAGCACCAGCGCGACCAAAAAATGCCTTGTAGTTATATACGTCGGCGTTTATAAAACGCCGGTGTACGTCTGTGCCGTTACATCTGACAACATTCACCGGCGTGCGTGGGAACGCCGGTGTGTCACACTCCAACAATTAGATTAGATAGACCGGCATTTTTTAAAACGCCAGTCTGGCTATGCCCGTTTATTTTCGATACTCCGCTTTTCCGTTCGATTTCAATTCACAGTTTCATTTACAAAACCTGTAAACTAATTCTCACAACTGATTCAATCAATTTCGTTGCATATTACTGCGCAAATCACAACCAAACACAAGAATAATTAAAGATAATCAAGTTTCACACGTGTCATATCAACGTCCAAATTCATTGATTAATTAACAGTGTCATAATTAACAAATTAATATAGGGACTAACATCCCAAATATCCAAACAAACCAGTCTGACAAATATCCAAAATATCCCAAATTAAAAGTCTGACATAACTCTCATAAAAAAAAACCAGTCTGACATAACAACAGCAAGGAGGAGGACATAAGAACAACAACCATACAGCAAGGAGGACATAAGAACAGCAAGGAGGACCGCAGATTCATACCCCTCGAGTAGCTTCAGCTCTGATCATCAGAATTTCCTTCATCTGGACGACCGCTCTGTGAAAAAAAAAAACAATAGTTTAATTGAACAGTAGACCACAATACAGAATATACATATTTTTTGAACTTGCAAAAAGAACTACCTGTATCTTAAATTATAAGATCAAAGTGCCAACTGCAAATGGAATTGTTAATGATATATACAGAGGTAAAATAATTACATTGCAATGCTAAAAATCTAGTACTTAATTTTGTTTTTAAATATATCTAAAATAACAAAACAAATGAAAATTCAGTATCTAACTTGAAACCTTTATATTCTCCTCTGATTGGGAATATCCGCTATCTAAAACAGTAAAACAAATGAAAATTCAGTATCTAAGCATGTCCTTCATGGATTGTTCAGACAATCCATGAAACTGTCATCGTGGACGGAAACCAAATATAAGAAAAATAAGATAGGGCTCATATCAAGTGTATTTTTAGGGAACTGTCATCGTGGAAGGAAACCAAATATAGAAGCCAGAAATGGAAACAGAAAGAAGAAAGGTAGAGACTTTGGATACACCATGCTAACATAGCGGCATTTTCCTCATCTCTCTCTCATCCCTTGTTTCCCTTCAGCACACGAACACAAAGAGACATCAGCAACAACAGCAAGAGCGACAAGAACAACAATAATAATAAATTATTATGAACAAGATGTCTCTATATGGGTTTCCAGATCTCCACTCGAGCCCACTCTTTCTAATCACAGCCCAATTAAGAACATAGACAACATCCACTAAACAATCCAATCATAGCCCAATCAAAATTTGCCATCCTGGATCTTAATGAAATAAGCTTCATTAACAGTGAAAGAAAATGAGGATGCTAGCAGCATACTTAGTTTGGAAGTGAACCCATTTTTTGTTAAAAAAATCATGCCAAAGATGGCAATCAGCTTCATTAACAGTATCTGAAAATGAAAATTTCCATTATCTGAGCTTATATGTTGCTCTACTAATTCACTGTGCCCAACTAAATCTAAAACCCAATTATTGTGCGTATCCGGAGGATTTAGGCATACGTACCTATAGCATCCTCAGTTCACAGTGAACCCGTTTTGGTCAAAAAAATATGCCAAGATCACAATCAGATGCATGAAAATAAGCTTCACTAACAACAAAAGAAGAAACTGGGGATGCTAGCAGCTTACTTAGTTTGGAAGTGTACCCATTTTTGGGGGAAAAAACATGCCTAAGATGGCAATCAGGTTACTTTAACAGTATCTGAAAATGAAAATTTCCATTATCTGAGCTTATATGTTGCTCTACTACTTCTTTAGCCCAACTAAACCTAAAACCCAATTGTTGTGCATACCCGAAGGATTTTGGCATACGTACCTATACCATCCTCAGTTCACAGTGAACCCATTTTGGGTAAAAAAACAAACATGCCAAGAAGACAATCAGGTGCATGAAATCAGCTTCACTAACAGTGAAAGAAAATGGGACCAAAAAACATGCCAAGAAGACCATCAGGTGCATGAAATCAGCTTCACTAACAGTGAAAGAAAATGGGGATGCTAGCAGCATACTTAGTTTGGAAGTGAACCCATTTTGTGTTAAAAAACCATGCCAAAGATTGCAATCAGGTTACTTTAACAGTATCTGAAAATGAAAAATTTTCCATTATCTGAGCTTATATGTTGCTCTACTACTTCTTTAGCCCAACTATATCTAAAACCCAATTGTTGTGCATATCCGGAGGAGGTTGGCATACAGCTATAGCATCCTCAGTTCACAGTGAACCCATTTTGGTCAAAAAAAACAAACATGCCAAGAAGACAATCAGGTGCATGAAATCAGCTTCACTAACAGTGAAAGAAAATGGGACCCAAAAACATGCCAAGAAGACCATCAGGTGCATGAAATCAGCTTCACTAACAGTGAAAGAAAATGGGGATGCTAGCAGCATACTTAGTTTGGAAGTGAACCCATTTTGTGTTAAAAAACCATGCCAAAGATTGCAATCAGGTTACTTTAACAGTATCTGAAAATGAAAAATTTTCCATTATCTGAAATTATATGTTGCTCTACTACTTCTTTAGCCCAACTATATCTAAAACCCAATTGTTGTGCATATCCGGCCGGAGGAGGTTGGCATACGTACCTAGAGCATCCTCAGTTCACAGTGAACCCATTTTGGTCAAAAAAACAAACATGCCAAGAAGACAATCAGGTGCATGAAATCAGCTTCACTAACAGTGAAAGAAAATGGGACCAAAAAACATGCCAAGAAGACCATCAGGTGCATGAAATCAGCTTCACTAACAGTGAAAGAAAATGGGGATGCTAGCAGCATACTTAGTTTGGAATTAGTTTGGAAGTGAACCCATTTTGTGTTAAAAAACCATGCCAAAGATTGCAATCAGGTTACTTTAACAGTATCTGAAAATGAAAAATTTTCCATGAACTGAGCTTATATGTTGCTCTACTACTTCTTTAGCCCAACCACTTATGTCTAAAACCCAATTGTTGTGCATATCCGGCCGGAGGAGGTTGGCATACAGCTATAGCATCCTCAGTTCACAGTGAACCCATTTTGGTCAAAAAAACAAACATGCCAAGAAGACAATCAGGTTCATGAAATCAGCTTCACTAACAGTGAAAGAAAATGGGACCCAAAAAACATGCCAAGAAGACCATCAGGTGCATGAAATCAGCTTCACTAACAGTGAAAGAAAATGGGGATGCTAGCAGGATACTTAGTTTGGAATTAGTTTGGAAGTGAACCCATTTTGTGTTAAAAAACCATGCCAAAGATTGCAATCAGGTTACTTTAACAGTATCTGAAAATGAAAAATTTTCCATTATCTGAGCTTATATGTTGCTCTACTACTTCACTGTGCCCAACTAAATCTAAAATCCAACTATTGTGCATATCCGGCCGGAGGATTTTGGCATACGTACCTATATACCATCCTCAGTTCACAGTGAACCCATTTTGGTTTAAAAAACATGCCAAGATGACAATCAGATGCATGAAAATAAGCTTCACTAACAATTAAAGAAGATGAGACATCTGCAACAACAGCAACAACAGCAAGAGGGAACCAAATATAGCACAATTGGATTTTGAATGGAGATTGTAGTCATAGATCAATTCTTCATTGAAGAAAAATACGAATAGGGCTCATAGCAAGTGTAGTTTTAAGGAATTGTCATCGTGGAAGGAAACCAAATATAGAAGCCAGAAAGAGGAATGGTAGAGAATGAGGATACACCAGGCTTACATAGCGGCATTTTCCTCATCTCTCTCTCATCCCTTCTTTCCCTTCAGCACACGAACACATAGAGACATCAGCAACAATAGCAAGAGCGACAAGAACAACAATAATAATAAATTATTATGAACAAGATGTCTCTATATGGGTTTCCAGATCACCACTCCAACTCGTCTCTTTCTAATCACAGCCCAATTAAGAACAATTGTTCACAGTCACTGTTAAAGAAACATATATGCTCAGATTATGGAAATTTTCATTTTCAGATACTGTTAAAGAAGCTGATTTCATGCATCTGATTGCTATCTTTGGCATGATTTTTTAGCCAAAATGGGTTCACTTCCAAACTACGTATGCTGCTAGCATACCAAAATCCTCCAAATCAGTACAACAACACGGCTGAACAAACCTTGTTTGTAGGTCATACAATGTCATCTATACCATGTTATGTGCCAAAGTGGCGTTGGTCATACAATGCAAGGCCGACACGTATTAGTTGTTTGTGAGTATGCAATAGGGTGCAGCTATGAACAGGGCTCATATCAAGTGTAGTATTACGGACTATCATCGTGGAAGGAAACCAATTTAATATAGAAGCCATATATGGAGCCAGAAAGAGGGATGGTAGAGAATGAGGATACACCAGGCTAACATAGCGGCATTTTCCTCAACTCTCTCTCATCCCTTCATTCTCTTCAACACACGCACACAAAGAGACATCAGCAACAACAGCAAGAGGGGGTTGGTCCAACAATAAGTGTAGATTATAATAAACGAGATGTCTCTATTTGGGTTTCCAGATCTCCACTCCAGCCCTTTCTTTCTAATCACAGCCCACTTAAGAAACATAGACGAAATGCTTATAGATGACAGCCACAATGCAGACTCACAAACACTAGTACATGTCTTTCATGCATTCAAGACCATAATCTCTTTAAAAATACCAATTTAAAGACTTACCGATGTTTTTTGACAGTAGGCGGCGTGCTACCCTCACTCTCATATGTTTGACTGCCACTATTATTTAGTGGCTGCTCATCCCCATGGCTCTCGTTGCCATCATTTATATTTACCCTCTTTCCACGCCTCGGCATGTTGTACCTGTCAAGGATTCGATAACTTCCTTAGAGATGCAAATTTAATTAATAACATGTTTATAATAACTATCATAAAATTTGTACTTTAGTAGGATTAACAAACCAACATAATTGTAAAAAAAATTAAAAAAATGAGATTTGTAACAGATTAAATTACAACGATAGTTTGGTTCAAATGACACTAAGCATAGTTTAATGTAAATAATACCAAGCAGTAGAAAATAGAAAGATAATTAAACCAGTGTATTAAATTCACAATGAACATATTCGAAATTACGGACATAATATTACAACAAGATTTAAGACATAAAAGTACAGACATATAATAAACCCAATTGAAAATCATGTAAACTACAATACGACATCTTCCAGTACATCGCCCTCTTCTCCATCCTTGCGGAGCCAAGTCCCGCAAATTCCAACATCGGTTGTGTTTACATCAAACACAGGAAACTCAGAAGCAATGTAACTGTTCATGTCTTCACCTTCTTCATCGTCTGAAGTATCGCCCAGTTGGAATACATCTCTTGGTTGCATAGGGAGAGCCACATACGATTTTGGCAGGGTTGGATCTTCAATGTAGAACACTTGTTGCACTTGGGATGGAAACACAAATGGCTCATGGCTAATGTGTGTACGGATGTGAATCAATTTTGAGAAGTTTACAACTGTGAAGCCAAGCTTGTCCTTGTTGTTAGCAAAATTCCTATCAATCTCAGCCCAATCCCCACGAAATAAGACAACACGGAAATGGCCAAAATAATTCAACTCAATGATATCCGTGAGCACTCCATAGTAGTCGAGATCTCCATCTACAGGCCTCGTGTCCGATTTGGAAGCATAACTTCTAGTCTTAAACGTCACTACCATTCCACTATTTTGAGACTTCAAATTACATTCACGATCCTTAGTACGAAATCTAAAACCATTGAATATGTATCCTCCGGATCTTTTGACCATCTGATAGGGACCTTTGGCAAGTACTTGTATTTCAGATGACGCACCTTCAGGACCCAAAGAATGTACCTATTAATTTTGCACAAATCGTATCAGCACCATAGAAAATATAGATATAATAAAGATTAACTTGCATAACTGTAATTCACCTACATGAGATTCAAACCACTTATGAAATTTTTCATTCATCAACTTGTTTTGTTCACGTGGTGGTAGTCTTCTTGGTCTAGCCCTTCATTTGATGTCCCTGACAAATTTGCTAAAAAACAAGCAATTGAAATTAGGAATAACAAAAGTATCAAAAATATCGAACTCCGCGGTTTTCACTGTATTCGATTTAAATTCAAAAGCAACTTACTTTCGAAATGGTTCCACTGATGCATGATGGTCTAGCACATATCGATGTGCCTGTTCCCACGCTAAGCTATCGAGCTCAAATGCATCAACTTTACCAAAAGTAGTGCCAGCGGTATCAAAAAGATATTGAGCACCATCAAGGTTGGAAATGTCTGGATTTCTACGTGGTCTACTGGAAGATGTCTCCACACCAGGCAAATACCTGGAAAAAAAATGTGAGCACTCCTCTGATAGATATCCCTGGGCTATTGACCCTTCAAGATATGCTCTATTTTTCACATAACCCTTTAGCCGGTATAGGTACCTGAACATGTACAATTAATAAATTAGAGCGGATTAGGGGATTAAAAGAAATGAGCTTTTGAAAATTCAATTTCGTAAGATGAATGAATTATTTTACCTCTCAATGGGGTACATCCACCGATAGTGAACAGGACCGCCGATTCTGGCTTCACCAGCAAGGTGGATTATCAAGTGAATCATTATAGTGAAGAACAATGGAGGAAATATCATCTCCATTTTACTAAGTGTCAATGCCGCCTGCTGCTCCAATTAGTCTAGATCTTCAACATGAAGCATTCTTGAGCAAATACCTTTATATATGCTACAAAGATCTTTCAGGACAGTAGTGACTTGCTCACACATTAAAGACCTTAGGGCCACAGGAAGGAGATCCTGCATTAGGATGTGGTAGTCGTGTGACTTTAGACCCTGAAGCCTCTTCTCTTTAAAGTTGACACATCTTGCCATGTTAGAAGAATAGCCATCAGGGACTTTAAGTTCAAGTAGTACTTTGCAAAACAATTCCAACTCCGATTTTGACATTGAATAGATTGCAGGAGGTAGGAGTACTTTCCCGTTCGGCAATTCTTCTGGGTGCAACTCATGTCGGATGCCCATTGACTTCAAATCAAGTCGGCTCTTGAGATTGTCCTTTGTCTTCCGATCATCTCCCATAACTGTTCCTATACAATTCTCACCAATATTTTTTCTGATATGCATCACATCTAAATTATGTCGCAGTAAGTTGAATTCCCAATACGGCAACTTGAAGAAAATACTCTTCTTCTTCCATGCACCTAAACTCGTCATGTTTTGATCCTCATCTTCGCCATATAGATCGGTCTCCTCACCTTGCTCCGGCCTTGCCATTTTCTTGCCCTTTGTCCTGACTTCTGGTTCTTTTCCATATTTGAATTGATGACCATCTACCCGCCTCAAAATATCTGAACCAGAAGAAGACCTAGGAGCATGTTCCCACTCGTCGGTACCATCAAATGTTGCTGCCTCTGTCCGAAATATATGTGTGTCAGGCAACCATCTCCTATGACCCATATAGCAAAACTTTCTGCCATTGTACAACCACCTTGAACTAGTTTGGTCAGCACAACATGGACATGCATAACGTCCTTTAGTACTATATCCAGATAAATTTGCATATGCTGGAAAATCATTGATTGTCCAAGACAACACGGCACGAAGAGAAAATGTTTCTTTAGCCACAGCATCATAGGTTGGAACACCCACCCACAACATCTGAAGTTCATCTATTAACGGTTGTAGGTACACATCTATATCATTTTCCAGGATCTTTCGGTCCAGGAACTATCATGGACAAAATAAATGAGGACTGCTTCATGCATTTCCAAGGCGGAAAATTGTATGGTATCAACACAACCGGCCATATGCTGTATGTACTACTCATTTGCCTGAAAGGGTTGAAACCATCACTAGCTAGTCCAAGTCTCACATTTCGAGGATCTTCCACAAAATCAGGATATCTTTCATCAAATTTTTTCCAAGATTGAGAATCAGCAGGATGTCTAAGAATTCCATCATTAGTGCGACCTTCAGCATGCCATTTCATATCAGAAGAAGTTTTCGTAGACATAAACAACCTTTGTAGCCTAGGAATCAGAGGAAAGTAACGCAGTAATTTGGCAGGCTTCTTTTTCCTACTTCGCTTAGTAGATCCACTGGCTCCATCGTCTTGATTTGGTCTTTCTTTCCATTTCGAAGAACCACACACTTCGCAATTCTCCAGACTTTCCTTACCACTCGTGAAAAGCATATAGTCATTTGGACATGCTGCTATCTTCTCATATCCTAGATCGAAAGAACTTAGAAATTTTTTGATTTTATAGGCTGAGTTTGGAATACAGATTTCAGGAAATGCTTCATTCAACAATTCAAGTAGCATAGTGAAGGACTTAGCAGACCACCCGTTTAAACATTTAATCTGAAATAGTCTGACAATGAATGAGAACTTAGAAAATTTGGTGCAATCGCGGTACAACGGAATACTAGCATCTTCAAGTAACTTAGCGAAGGATTCTTGCTGCTTATTATTTTCAGGGGTGGGGCCAGACATTTCCTCGTCCACCCCACCACCAATCTGTTTTGTTTCTGTTGACTCATTGTGAACTTCGGTTGTTGGGTTATTGGTGTGGAAAGGAACATTATGAATCCCCATGGCATCTTGTAACAAAGCATGCATCTCATCGGAAATGCTTAAGTCTTCGTTCACTAAGGGCTCAGCTTCATTTTCTAATACAACCGGACGAACAGGAGCTGACGTATGATCCTCTCCATGACAAAACCGCCTTGTGTACCCTTGAAGAAAACCGTTGACAGCCAAGTGTGTATGTACTATGTCACATGTCCTCAGCATACAATTTGTACACCGGAGGCATGGACAAAGGATTAGGTTGGGATCACGGGAATGTCATTTGGCAAAGATAATAAAATCTTTAATACCATCACGGTACTCCTTGGATAATCGTGGTTTACTAATCCAACTTCTATCCATTATATCAATAGCACACAATCTGAAATTAAAATTTGATATATTAAATAGTAATAACAGTAAAAGGCATTTTGTATATTAAATTTCACCTATTTGAAAACTATCCCTAGCTGCAAATAAATAAACGATATAATCTTTAACTGTAAAATAAAGAAATTGTGGTTCCAAAAAATGTACAAAAAAAATTACATCTTAACACAATCTACTCTATTCACATAACCCTAAACTACCTTTTGTGGAAATTATCACAACCACCTTAGTGGTATTTTATCGCACACCCTGTGTTCGAGCATAAAAAAAATCGACTATAGTCTCCCCTGTATTTGGCTTTCCGTTCAAGGAGATGATGATGGTAAAGGGTATTTTGCTGATGAAGAGGAATCGGCCGAATAATGAGCGCGTCGTGCTGTAACTACGGTAACAAGAAGATCTGATGACTCATGAACTATTCTGTTCATGACTACTAATAATCACTTATCTCATAATAATAATAATAATAATAATAATAATAATAATAATAATAATAATAATAATAATAATAATAATACTAAACAAAAGAAACTAATATGGCTACTAATAAGTTTTTCTAAAATAATTCTTCATCCCAACTAAATCATTGATGCTTATAGCGCCAAAAGAAACCTGCAAGAGGTTTGTTCAGCCCAAATCTTGTACAGATTTGGAGGATTTTGGTAAAAAACATGCCAAGATGCCAATCAGATGCATGAAATCAGCTTCATTAACAGTAAAAGAAAAATGATAATGTCCAGTATGTAAGCATATATTTTTCAGAGTGAACCAATTGTTGTACATATCCGGAGGAATTTGGCATACAGCTATAGCATCCTCAGTTCACAGTGAACCCATTTTGGTCAAAAAAACATGCCAAAATGACAATCAGATGCATGGGATATGCTTCATTAACAGTAAAAGAAAATGAGGATGCTAGCAGCATACTTAGTTTGGAAGTGAACCCATTTTGTTAAAAAATCATGCCTAAGATGGCAATCAGCTTCTCTAACAGTATCTGAAAATGAAAATTTCCATTATCTGAGCATATATGTTGCTCTACTACTTCTTTAGCCCAACTAAATCTAAAACCCAATTGTTGTGCGTATCCGGAGGATTTTGGCATACGTACCTATAGCATCCTCAGTTCACAGTGAACCCGTTTTGGTCAAAAAAACATGCCAAGATCACAATCAGATGCATGAAAATAAGCTTCACTAACAATAAAAGAAGAAACTGGGGATGCTAGCAGCATACTTAGTTTGGAAGTGTACCCATCTTTGGGGGAAAAAACATGCCTAAGATGGCAATCATGTTACTTTAACAATATCTGAAAATGAAAATTTCCATTATCTGAGCTTATATGTTGCTCTACTACTTCTTTAGCCCAACTAAACCTAAAACCCAATTGTTGTGCATACCCGGAGGATTTTGGCATACGTACCTATAGCATCCTCAGTTCACAGCGAACCCATTTTGGTCAAAAAAACATGCCAAGATGACAATCAGATGCCATGAAAATAAGCTTCACTAACAGTAAAAGAAACTGGGGATGCTAGCAGCATACTTAGTTTGGAAGTGTACTCATTTTTGGGGGAAAAAACATGCCTAAGATGGCAATCAGGTTACTTTAACAGTATCTGAAAATGAAAATTTCCATTATCTGAGCTTATATGTTGCTCTACTACTTCTTTAGCCCAACTAAATCTAAAATCCAATTGTTGTGCATATCCGGCCGGAGGATTTTGGCATACGTACCTATAGCATACTCAGTTCACACTGAACCCATTTTGGGTAAAAAAACATGCATGCCAAGAAGACAATGAGATGCATGAAATCAGCTTCATTAATAGTGAAAGAAAATGGACATGCTAGCAGCATACTAAGTTTGGAAGTGAACCCATTTTGTGTTAAAAAACCATGCCAAAGATTGCAATCAGGTTACTTTAACAGTATCTGAAAATGAAAATTTCCATTATCTGAGCTTATATGTTGCTCTACTACTTCTTTAGCCCAACTATATCTAAAACCCAATTGTTGTGCATATCCGGCCGGAGGATTTTGGCATACGCACCTATACCATCCTCAGTTCACAGTGAACCCATTTTGGGTAAAAAAACAAACATGCCAAGAAGACAATCAGATGCATGAAATCAGCTTCATTAACAGTGAAAGAAAATGGGTATGCTAGCAGCATACTTAGTTTGGAAGTGAACCCATTTTTTGTTAAAAAATCATGCCAATGAGGGAAAACAGGTAACTTTAACAGTATCTGAAAATGAAAATTTCCATTATCTGAGCTTATATGTTGCTCTACTAATTCACTGTGCCCAACTAAATCTAAAATCCAATTGTTGTGCATATCCGCCCGGACGATTTTGGCATACGTACCTAGAGCATCCTCAGTTCACAGTGAACCCATTTTGGGTAAAAAAACAAACATGCCATGAAGACAATCAGATGCATGAAATCAGCTTCATTAACAGTAAAAGAAGATGAAAATTTCCAGTATCTAAGCATATATTATTCTATTAATTCTTCATCTCAACTAAACCATTCATGTTAAGGAAATCAAGATGAATAATCTAAAAAAAGCTGCTTTTTTTGAAAAATAAGGGAAATCAAGAGATCATACCGAAGAAAGAGAGAGAGAGCGGGGCGACGAGGGCGGGGGCGTAGGAGAGAGAGAGAGAGCGGGGCGATCGCCGATTCACCTCCAAATAGAGAGAGGGAAGAGGGAAATCGAAAATGACGAAGGGAAGAAAGGATGATTTCGAAAGGTCGAAGGCCGTCGAAGAGGACAAAGCGGCGGAGGCAAACGCGCGTGAAGTAGAGCGAGGAAGGAGGGAAACGAAGCGCCCCTTTCTTTTTTTTTGGGGGGGGGGTTTGGGAAAATGGCGAGCGAAAGATTAGGGTTCGCGGGTTTTATCGCAGTTATTCACCGGCATTTCAATTAGACACGCCGGTGAATGTGTCCGTATATTCGCCGGCGTTTATAATAAAAATGCCGGTGAATAATACACTTCACCGGCGTTTTAAAGTAAAACACCGGTGAATACGAACATACACCGGCATTTTAAATCGATCGCCGGTGTATAACCATCCCATCTGGCGCCCAATTCCTATTCGCTCCCTACCCCGGCGCTACTAGTAAAACGTCGGGGAACTTTCGCCGGTAAAACCAGTATCTTTTGTAGTGCTTTTACTCCTCTTTGTTCACATGAAACTAACTCCTGAAAAATTAGGGATTATCTTGAGTATCCTTGATGAAGGGTTAGATTTAGGGGAGACTGAAATGGATGACGACTCTATTTTTTCAAAAATTTACTTGCAAAATCCCGGTCCCCCAATGACTAACCAATCAATTACTCCACTTGCTAAGCTAGTTGCAAGAATTTTAGCGTATAACATTATCCCTAAAACGGGAAGTTACGATCAATTTACCCATGAGTCGCAACAAGCTGTATATGCAATTTTTGGCAACATCCAAATAAATTGGAGTCGAGTCATTTTCAGTCGTCTTCTTAAGGCTCCCACCTCTTTCCTTCCTTTTGGTGCCATACTCATGTCTTCCACTTCTATGAAGTTGATCTTACTTCTAAGTCTAGTGTTGTCACTCATTATGAGTCTTTTGATCGTGCGAGTTTAGCTCGTATGAAGATTCTTAACTCTCCTCCTAGGTCTCCTCGAAGGAATGTCCCTTCTATTCCTTTAGCCACTTCTGGTCGTAGGTCTTCTGCATCTAGTTCTTCTCGTCCTGGACCTATTTTTGCCGATCCTGAGAGTCTTTATACTTCGGTTAACTATCTCATGGATCGTACCGATCTTATTCTTGGTAGACAAGATCACCTTGAGGCTAGCGTTGCTAACCTTACCCACTTGTTCAACCAACAATTTCCATCCCCTGCTCATGCCTCCCAAGGTGCTGATGACGAACAAGAAGACTAAATTGATGTATTTTCTTTTTTTTTTCTTGTATTTGTTTTCCCTTATGTTTTATGTCTTTATCTTCGATGTAACATTTGCGACCATGTACTTCATTTCTTCTGTATAAATTTGTTATGGTTATGCAATGCTTTTACATTATGTTTTGTTTCTTCCCTCCTTCTATTTTTTTTTGTTGATGCCAAAGGGGGAGAATAAGAGGTTATGTTTTTTCTTGTGCATGTTTTTGTGCATGTTATTACTTGTGTGCATGTTGTGCATTAGTTAGGGGGAGCATTTTATCACATGTTTACATCTTTACATTACTTCATGATATGTAATTATTAATATTGTAATTTATTGTGTTGTCATCATCAAAATGGGGGAGAATGTTGATTCTTTGTTTTGATGACTACAACACAATACAAAGTTTGCCTATCACATATCTCTTGCAGAGTGTATCACAGTCAATACCAAGGTGAAATACACAAAGGCAAAACAATCCAATGAAGCTTTCAAGAGTAATTGATCAAGCTATAAAGACTTAAGCTCAAGCCACATTGATCAAGCAAGCTTCAAGACAAAAGGACAAAAGCTCAAGCTCAAGTGAAAGACTCAAGTTCAAGACAAGATTCAAGTGCTTCAAATGTTTTGTAAAAAGCGTCTTGTAATATTGTAATTTTAATTCTTTGAGTATTAGAAACTTGTAATAGGCTTGTCACACACACACTCACACATACTTTAAATAATCTTAGTGTTTTACAAAATTAAAAGGTCAAAACAAGCTTGAATAAGTTCAGCTGTTGAGTACCAGTCGATCGTTCCTTGGAACCACTCGACTGTCATAGTCCAAAACTGTCTGAACTCATACAAGCTCTGGCCAGTCAACTCATTATGGCAACCCAGTCGACTGTTCAAGCCGTTTCGATAGTTTTCTGTTTTTAAAACTTGTTTTTCAAAATCAAATCTTTTTACTACCGTTGTATGGCAGTTGGGATTCAACCTTTCAACGTTCAAACGTCTCTAACTCTATAAAAAGAGTACAGAGAACATTTGGCAAAGGCTCATAACATTTCCAAGCATTTCTTTAAGTTTTAAGCTTTTTGCTTTCAACAAGAACAAGTCCTTCAAAAGCATACAAACTCTAAGTCTTGGTTCTCTGAAATTCAGTCTAGTATAACATCGAATTCATTTTAGACTAATTTCAGAAGTTAACCTGATAGCCACTATACAAAAGCACAAATCACAAACAAGGCTATAGGTTATTGTAAACTCCTTTTGTTGTTGTTGTTCACTCTCTGGTTGTGAGAGTGGTCCTCTCGGTTGGATAGTAGGGCTCTTGGTTGTAGAGTCGGTTTTCCACTCTTGGGTGTAGAGTGGGTTTGCTCTCTCTAGTGGAGAGAGAGGTCTACAGGTTTGACATAGTTGTTGTCAAAACACCATAGGGTATTCTTGTACTTTTTCCAGAATAGCGGAAAATCTCAAGTGGGTTGCTTGTGGACTGAAATTAGGTCGGGGGGACCGAACCTAGGATACATCGCTCTGTACTCTGTGCTTGACTTTCTGTGGTGGTTGTATTTTCTCAACTTACATTTCTATTTTTCTGTATTTTATTCGTAAACTTGTCTGGTAAGTCGACTGAATTTTCGCTATAAATCGACTGATCAGACTTTTATAAAATACTCTTCTTTTCTGATGCTACTGTCGACTGTACTTCATTTTTCAGTCGACTGGACAGTACGAAAAGTTCAAGTTCTTAATTATTTTTTATACAACACTATTCACCCTCTCTCAAGTGTTATTTGCCTTGCCTACATGATCCTACAATAACTTCATTTCTTATTCATCTATTTCCCCATTTCTATTCCCCAACTCTGAAACTCAAATTCTCTGAAATCTCTAAAACCCTAATCTAGCTTCTCTCCCTCCATAAAATCTCCACCAAATTAACGAATCAACCTTGAACCCCCAAATCCCCTAAGTCCCCAAACCCTAATTTCCCTATTTCTCAACCAATTCTCCAAATCTCGTGTAATGCCTGGGATCCCCGTTACTAGACATCCATGACACAACCAGAATCTTTGCCTTCAAATGCATCCCAACACAGTAATAACATCGAAATTTAAAAATATTTTATTGACAAATAAAATCATTACATCATAAATTGCAACCATTATCTTGTTCTTGAACAAAGAATACAAATTGCATTAACTCATTACAACTTATTACAAATACTTACAGACTTCACTTGTAAAGCAATCAGCTGTCTTCCAAAATTGTAATCAACTGATCACTGCCGAAACTCCGCTGAGTGGTCAATCTGCTTCCCTGGGACTTGCCCCTCGGCTTGAGTCTTCCGCTGCGCGACTCTGATATTTCTGCGCCTGCTCGAATGGTAGGTAAGTACACTGCTTCTCTACTTGGATGCCCGCATTCCCGATCCAGTTTCTAGCACCTAATTGAGTGGGTACGTCAGTAAATATACTGACACAATGCTGATAAGAAAACAGCGATCTCCAACTTGCACACCCACAAACCATCTTGATAGGAAAAGGAAACGTGCATCCTAATTTTTCAGTATTCGTGTATGCCATGACCTGAAGTCTAATGCATAATACAAAGTACAGAGATGGATGCACTTAATATAATGTCAGCAAGACTCTGGATACGCATGTATTTCATACTACATACATTCCAGATCAAGTCTTTTCCTCTAGCTTCAGGGTTTCGAACCATCGCCATGCAATGCATTCTACTATTGTGTACTTCATGTTCCCGATAAGTACAACATGATTGATGAGATTATAAAATTCAGGGTGCTACCCCATTTGTCATAATGGACCTCTCTCAAAAGCCGTGACGAAGTTACAGATACATCGTAGCATACCTATTGCGTCGAAGATCCACCATGGTCCGTTCGTGTCCACCAACATAGAACAAGAGAACATCCCGTTCTTATCAAGGTACCTCAGAAATTAACAGAGCGTGATACTGCCCCCGTGTTCTTAACCATTGAAAAGACACAGCCCATATCCCTTTGACAGGAAGAGACAACCCTGGTTATCACCGCCTAGTGCTGGCTTTTAGAACAAGTCAAATTATAGGGTATCACCCCTAACACTAACTCGATCCTCAAGCAGAAAGAAAAATAATTAATTAACAGTGTTACCAAAAGATGTTGTATATTGAAAACATGCACAGTGTTTGGAAATGATGATCGAGTCTGACTGTTCTGTCAAAATAGTAAAATAAACACGGTGAATCAATCATTCATCGATTGACAACACCTTCACAAATCTTCGACCATACCCCCGGCCCGTGACCCTCAGAGAGCAGTTCATCGGCGCCCAAGGATGCATAGAATTCATAGATGAAGGTAAACATACACAAACACCAACATCCGACCGCTGGCAGACTCAGGACATCAAGATACCAATCATAATTAATTTTAGTAATATCTAGGTCAGTAATGGATCTGACCTGATAGAGTCATTCAAACACCGACAACCCGATCTCCATCGTTCGCCACCACCTCTGACTCGGATTCCATCCAGTATTCTGGCCCGTGATCAATTACCCATTGGGTGAGAGTTCGTCGGCGCACGAGGGAAGACTGTCCATATCTCAAGGCAGAAGAAATACACTTACAATACTTGTTGATAGTCCTAGGGTATCAACCCTAGACTAGCCCCAAACTATACTAGCTACGGGCACCACAACAAATCTATCATAGCTATTCTCCTAAACTTACTCATCTATCCTCCATGAGTACTAAGCACAAGAATCTTGTCTAAGTTCCAAATAAAGTGCTTAGAAGGGATAAATACTTAAAACATATTAAAACTCAATTAGCTCACAATCATCACACTGCGGTATGCAGAGAATTCCATATCAATCTTCTAATAATAAGCAGTTGAAGAAATGGCAGTTGCTGCACCTCGAAAAATTCATAACTGAAGATACGCTCATCAAAATCCAACAAAATTAGGTTTTCTACAAAAGTAGGAAACTCTACTGCAATTTTCTAGTTGACAACTCCCTCAAATTCCTTATAGAACTCAAGTTCTCTGATTTAACACACATGCTTGAAATCGAACAAGACAGCAGGTTGCTGAAACTTGTAAACTTCATATCTTTCAAAATATAGCTTAGACTTGTATGATATTACCCATTATGGAAAGCTAAGACTCTATACTACAAGTCTCTAGTTAACCATTCCTTCAGATTCAGTCATCTAGAAACTATAAAAATCCTATATGCCTTTAGCTCTACATTCTTCAATGTAAATGCTGCACTTTGCTAACAGCATAAAACTTGCTCACTTATCGGAATTACTCGATCTTAGATTCTATAGAAATCTAGGAGTGTCTATTACAACTTCCTAGTTGATCATATCCTCAAATTCATCCATTAAAGTACTCTAAAACTCTAATTTCTAACAGGCGCACACAGTGAAAAATTGACTCATTTAACAAACAGGGTCTCGACTAAGACTGGATCTGCCCCAACCTTAGAAAAATCATAACGTTCTACAAACTGGAATTGCATGATTCAAGATATTTTGGAAATCTAATACTCTCTACAACAAATCTCTAGTGATCATTCTTCCAAATTCTCAACACATAATTCCAGAATTTCACAACTTTACTGACTACTCAAAAGCTGAACTGAACTGAACATAGTCCAATCAAAAGTCAATATCAATTCAACCACAAGTCCAAACTTATGAAATTTTATATTCAGTCACTAGACATATACCATTAAATCATGTCCAAAAATTATGTCTAGATTCATAATACACAGATAGTTATGACCTTTTAAACTTAGCATAAAATTCCTTCTGCTTTTCAGACAGGGTGTCTACCTCCTTATGCAAAATATTTTCAAAACTCCATCAAATATTATCTAACAATTCTAAAATTTTAAAATCATGATCTAGACTCATACCACATACTACAGTAAAAATTTCATTACAAGCTCATGCACGAAAAAGTAGTTATGAATAAATGAACTTCACTTCCCAAACAAAGCTGAACCAGCTTTTGGTTCTGAACCAGTTGTAAAACTATATTTTTTTGAAGTATCAAACAAACTCAGGAAAATATAAAATTTTAAACTATGGTTGTAGACACATTCAAGAGTACCCAGTAAAAATTTAAGCTTAAAATACCCTACCATTTCTGAGTTATGATTTTTGGGAAAACACCAAGTTTCCATAAAAACAGCAGTTTTCAACTTGCTCACTGTCCGAAATCAAAGTAGTTGTTTGGGATACTAAACAAACCCATAAAAATATGATAAAATTATAGAATACTCTAAACTCATCCTAGAACATGCCACAAAATTTTCATGATCAAATTCTAAGTCGTTTGTATGGTAGAAATTCTTAAACCACAACTTCACATACACAAAAATAACTAGTTTAGTGTTGAGAACACCCACCCAAGCTTTTGAGTTTGGAAAGATGAAATCTTGCAACTTCCTCTAGCTTTCTTCTTCTCTTCCAAGCTCCAAAGCATGAACAAATGAAATCTCTCTCTCTCTACCCTACTTTTTTTTTGAAACAACTTAGAAGAAGAAAAATGAATGAGAATATGAAGGGAGATGGATTTTTATAGAATGGAGGGAGGGGTGCTAGGGTTTGGCCGGAAATGGAGTGGGAGTAGGTGGAGGGTGGGGATGAGTGGGTGAGGAGTGAGTGAGAGTGGATGGTTTAGATCTAGTCAAGCTAGGTCTTCAGGAAATTTCCTAGTAATTTCCCTTCTCTCATTCTACACCACAAACTTGGCAATTTGTGAGCCCTGGATCTCATCAAGATCCACCCAATCTCATCTCATCAATTCTCAATTAGAAGTAGGGTTACCAACCCAAGGTTAGGGTTCTAACCCTTGGTTAGGTCAAAGAACTCTAACCGTAGTGTTAAGCAACTCTAACCCAAAAGAAAACAATGTATGATAATTTATAATATAAATTAATATATATATTCATAAGAAAATAAATTTAAATATTTAAATCATAAAATATACACGGTCATATTCACACTCAAAGCGATTATAGATCGTATATCATATACGATCCGATACGATCAAATCAATTATATATATAGGTATTTTACCTACTTACTTAAAATGAGATAAATTGAATTCATATAAAAAAAAATATGTTTATAAAAGTATTATTATGATAATACATAATCGCGTGCAATTCTAAACTGTATCTGGATTATAATTCAAAATAGTTATATGCTATTTTGCGGGGTGTAACATCTTGCTACCCACATTCTTCGGCCTCGGCCTTCATTACTACTCGAGAGTCTTCCACCGCGATTTATTGGTGCCCAACCTCGATCATTTGAACCCCTTGTTTGTGCCATTACCTATATTAGACGATCACTACACATTATGGTAACCAATATTAGATAATGTTAATATATAGCGAATACAGTTTATGATATGTACAAGTTGAAGATTGACAAATAAGATGGAGGGAGCCATTAAGGAATGAAGTTCATGAAAAAGAAAATATGTGCTAATATGTAATAACGTCTTAAAATAATTAACGTATGAATTCAATTCAATATTATTCATCAAAACAATCATATTCTATATTGCACACAATGTTTGGTATACTACTACCTATTCAAGTAAAACTTTTTTAATTTTAATCGGAACCATACTTATTCTCACAAGCAATTCTTCCAACATACGTTAGACAATAAGATAATTTCCAACCAACAAGAGTATTCAACCTTGCACACAAAACTTCATATAATCAACTAAACCCTTTTAACAATTCATAGCAATTATTACTCACAATTCATAATATTCACTAAGAATTCACCAACAATTCATAATATTTGAATGTGGATGGAGGGAGGAAGATGAAGTGATGTTGATAATTGGAATTAGGATAGATTGTAGTGACTAGGAAGAGAGTGATGAGGGTTATAGATTTGGATAATATGATCAAACTTGTCACTCTTTTTTTTATACCAACTCCACTACCATATAACCATGTCACTTATCTATGAGCAATACAAAAAGCCATTGTTCAACATATAATGTCATCCAAGGAAGAAGAATGGTCGGCAACCATTGATCTATGTTTACATCCCCAAACATCATACAAACATCTAAACCTCTTTAACAATTCATAGCAATTATCTAACAATTCATAAATTTCACTAACAATTCACTCAAAATTCATAATATTCACAACAACAAACATGAAACAATTTACTAACAATTTATACTACTCACTAACAATTCATAAAACTCCACAAACCGAGTATACAATATTTGCATTACTGAACAACGACTCATAATATCCACTAACAATTCATAGCAATTACAAAAAAAAATTGTACACATGCTAACCAACCGAAACATACCTCCAAGATTTTCAGGTGATGACGAAAATGAGGTCAAATGATGATGAAGGAGAGGCTAACTTTCGTGGGTAGTGATTGGATTGAAGGTGGCTGGCCGCAGTTGAATGAATTTGAACGAAATTATAAATTTACGGTTTGGGGATTTCCGATTTCGAATGGGAATGGAGAAAGAAAGATGAAGTGAGGTGAATTTGGGAGAGATTTTAGGGAGTAGGAAGAGAGTGATGAGGGTTCTAGATTCGAAGAAGTTTTGAAGTGAAGTGAAGTGATGGGGAGATTAGGGGTTTATGGACGGACCCCATGGATCATTTAACTTAGGCCACAGTTGGGAAATGCAGCCTAAATATTCTCGAGGTTGTAGTAGCCAACTGCGGCCTAAGTTAAATCACCTTGAATTTACTTTGACTTGGGAAATTTTTAGACCAAATCTTGGAGTGTATATAATTATGGTATGTACTTAGGCCACAGTACGGAACTGCGGTAACGAAATAGAATAGGCCGCAGTTCGCAACTGCGAGTGGCCTATTTTGGAAAGTAGTTTTGAAAGTAGCCTATTTTGGGAATTAGTTTCAAATTTTGGCCAATATTGGAAAAAAATTCCAGTTGACCATTCTGGTTTGAGATCTAAAACCAGGGTGTCCTATAAGCATAGTGGCTCATCCAAAAAAAGGGAAGATCTCTGCTTCCTTTGAGAAGAATGATGATGATAATGGTAAGAGGAGCAAAACGGTTGATGAGGGCAGTTCTGTTAAGCCAATGTGTGATACTTCTAGTGGAGTTATGTTGCCGCTTGTGGTGGATGCTGAGATGGTGGATCCGGGCGCATATCATTCCTGTTCTTGATGAATTACATCAATTGGAATTGTCGGGGTGCGGGTAAGGTTGTTACTTGTGCTCACTATAAACAACTACTTGCAACTCATAAAGTCGATCTTTTTGTTTTGTTAGAAGAAGAATGCTTCACTACAAACGAGTCCCATGCAAATGGATATGCAAACCACTGAACCCGTTGTTGGGAACGACGGCTTCAGTTATGTTAACACTGAAGTCGTTGTTGAAAACAACTGCTTTAGTGTTAATATAACCTAAGTCATTGTTCCCAACAACGGCTTAGATGGTTTGCAATGGAGCATTCCTCTTGTTAGAAACAACATTGTAAGAAGAGAGATGTGAACTTGTTCGAAAAGAAGTAGCTCATAATTGGAGGAGTTATTGTATTCCTTCACGGGGTAGATCTGGTGGACTCTTAATGTGTTGTAAGGAAGATAATATGGTGTTGGATATTCGAACAATCGGCCACCAAGTGATATTTGCTAAAATGGGTGGCAATACTGATGCATGGTATTTGATAGCTATTTATGCCAGTGTTGATGATAATGAGCCTAATGAGCTATGGTGTGAGCTTCTTCGTGTACTGGAAGAAAATATTCCTACAATCATTATTAGTGATTTGAATGTTCTTCTGAACTCAATGGAAAATAGAGGTGGAGTAGTTTTGGCATTTATAGAATTTATGCAAATGTCTAGATGTATTGACTTGGGGTTTTCTGGTTCCATTTACACCTGGTGCAATAATCAACTGGGTCGAAGGCGGATATAGGAGCGTCTTGATAGAGCAATTGGTACTTCAGATTGGTTGCTTAAGTTTCCGGGAGCAGTGATTAAGCATCTCCCTCAGATTGCTTCCCTTGTAGTTGAAACTGAATGGAGGACAGGTCTGAAGCCTTTCCGATTTGAAGAATTTTGGTTGCAAAGGAAAGAAGTTGGTAGAGTTATTGCTGAGGCTTGGCGTGGTGATGTATGTGGGCCTTCCAAGATTGAAGGTTTCTCGCAAATGATCTAAAGTTATGGAAGCTCTCAAGCTTTGGAATAGGAATTGTATGGGGGATATCTTGAAACGGGAGAAATTGTTATATGAGATGGATGATATTAAAAAAAAGAGTAATGTTGACTACTATCAAAGGCAGAATCTCAATCTTTGGTGCTATCGACGGCTGAGCTGCATAATATTACTAGGCAGATTGAGGTATTTTGGCCTCAAAAGTTTAATTGTATCCTGGTTGGAAGAAAAATCAATAAGTTTTGTTCATAGATCAGTGGCGAGCAGACGATCATGTAATCTAATTCATGAAATAACTGTGGATGATGGGATTGTCCTCACAACTCAAGAATCGATTATGGAGGTGATGTATAATTACCTTCATGATCGTTCTAACCCTTTAGTTTCGGATGAGCCTATTGATTTGGAGTTTCTTCCCTCGATTGTAACTGAGGAGGAGAACCAGTCTCTCTTGAGAGACCATTTGATATGAAGGAAACTGAATTTTCTATGAGAGGAATTCCGTCGGATAAAGCTGGTCCGGACGGATATACTGGTGTATTTTATGGGTATTTTATGAGTACTTTTGGCCAATAATCCGGATGATGTGTTTTCTGCCATATGTGAGTTTCAAAAGTCTGGAAGATTGCCTACTCAAAGGAAATCTACCTTTATTTCTCTCATTCCTAAAGTTGCAAACCCTAAAGTTGCCTAAGACTTTAGACCAATTAGCTTGTGTAATGTATGTCAGAAAATCATTTCCAAGTTATTGATTAATCGTGTTGGTGTTGATGCATCTAATTTTTATATGAATATTTGTACTTATTTACCCATAAAAATCGCTTGTATTCGTATCTTGTTTATAATTTATCTTATTTCTATAGATTTCAATTAATTAATTATTTTTGAAGGAATAAGATTTTTTGATGCAAAATGTGAAGATTTTTAGTAAAAATCAACAAACAAAACAAGCAGAATGATTTATTAATTTTTATTGATTTGTTGAATTTTAAATTTTACAATTTGGCCGTGTGAAAAGAAAAATATAAAATTTTAATTGCCAATAGAGGTGAAAGTGCAATAAACAAACTTAAAAGGGTTTAATTGAACTAATGTGATTTTTAGTTTGTTTAATTAATTTAAACTAATTAATTTATTTTATTTTTAAATCCTAAATTCTTTTTTTTTTGCAGCACGTGTATCAAGAAAAAGAAAGAGAAGGAAAAGAAGTAACAAATAAAGAGCAAAATCAAATAAGGAAAGAGATAAAAAAGATGTGGGGGTTTCTGCAAAAAAAAAACCCCTTAATTCTCACATCCGTGCTCTTTTAAATAGAACAACAAAGAGAAAAGAAGGGGGGCGCTTAATGAGAGAGGAAGAGTGACGGCTAACCTCAAATTAAAAAAATAAATAAATACACAGGGAGAGACGTAGGAAGAGCTGCTTCATTGACTGCTTGTCGACTGTGGCGCTCGAAATCCAAAGCGAGGAGGAGAACAGAGAAATAGGGTATGACTACGCGCGCGAACTCCAAGACGAAGCAGGACGTGTCTGACGTGGTGCATGGTCTGTTGCGCGTGGGAACCAGCACAAAAGCAGAGAGAGGGACCTAGGAGAAAACGTCAGCACTGACGTGGCTGGGCACTGTTCCAGAGCGAAAGCGACAGAGAGAGAGAGATATATAAAGAAAATGAGTGGCTCTGTGCTGACGTCAGGCCGACGTCAGTGGCGCAGCGCACTCCGAGGCAAGACGGGATAGAGAAGACAGAGAGAAAGAGAAGTGTTGATTTCGAGGCTTCGGTTTGCAATTTCTTTTACAAAAACAGTTGTTTTTGTATCTCTTCTCTTTCTCAAAATTTTTATTATACAATCCAAGACAGTATTTGTTGGTTGCAATTTTATTATAAACTAAATTTTATTATTCTAGGACTTTGATGTAGCCTAGTTTTGAGAACATAATTTTAATTCCATACTTTTTTTTCCATTTTTCCATGGTTGTGTGTTTGATCTTTGTTCTTAATGCTTACAATTGGTTAACCAACTTTTGTATGATCTATTAAATCATGGAGAGACCGAACTGGTAATTTGTGATTTTAAATTTATAAAAGTTAATACCATTACAAGAGCGAACTGCTATTAATGTGACTGTTAAGAAATCCATAGATCTTAATGAATTTTCAATTAGTAATTTGTGCATGAACTATGACAAATAATTAGTTGAGAATATTTTGATATTGCTTGAGAGAGAATATTGAATAAATTTGGGGATTTCGGTGTACAACTTGGAAAAATAATTTTTTTATTCATATGGGGTTATAAATTGTGTGAGATTAACTAGGTGAAATAAAAAGCCTAGAATTAGTTTTTCAATTAATAAACAAAAAAATTTCAGATTCCGCTTCTTTTAATTAATTTAGTTAGTTCTTTAGATTAATTCAATTTAGTTGCTTTCTTTATTAATTTCGATTTTTCAAATAGTAGTTAATCTAGTAATTTCGGTACTCGATAAAATAATTAGTCCTTGTAGGTTCAACACTCTTTTCACTTAACTATATTAACTATACTAGTTGTGATTTTGTACACTTGCAAATAATTCACATCACGTGTCAAGCAATTGCTTTCTCAGCTTATTTCAGAAGAACAAAGTGCATTTGTGGAAGGGATCAATATTTCTAATAATGTGCATATTGCTCATGAAATTTTACATTCTATGAGACATGATGGTAAGGGTGAAACTTTATTAGGATTGAAGTTGGTCGTGGAAAGAGCTTATGGCAGAATGAGATGGTCTGTTTGAAAACGTAGTAAGTTTTTAGAAAATAACTTGTAAAAACCCACCACGGCGCCCGGTACTCCACAACGAGATGGGTACGGGTCAAAACCATATCATACCGCCTCACACTATACTCTCCATCATCATCCACATACTTATACATCAAAATACAATTTAAAGCATAAATCTTTACTATTTACAATTAAAACCATAATCACGAATTATAAACTGGAGCTCCACTCCACTGTAACCTGTACCTACACCTCACCTCTGCACTGCTGAGGACCTGTAACAGTAGGGACCTAGGGTAGTCCAGGGACTCCCTAACCCCCAAACACTAAGGGGTTAGCCATTTCTGGTGTGAGTATAATTTATTAACTAAGTAAATAAATTAAACTTACAAGTAAAACATAATGAACTCACAATTACCAAGATAAACAAATCTTGCTTGACATCTGAACATGTAAACATCATAAATGGGATTTCACATCAAATACTCTCTGAGTCATCACCTGTATGTATATCCATACCCGCTCATGACATACTTATCTTTAGTAATCATTTGAATAACCCCTCTCATCATACAGATATTAATCTTATTGCATTATATCGCGTATCACATCATAGACATGTGCATTCATTCTCCTACTACCACTTCCCTTCATGTCCAACCTACATCTCATTGCACATTACCATTTACTTGCATTTCATCACAATATACTCCATATCCCAATCCTAGTTTAGGCAATAACTTACCACACCCCAAGGCCGATAGCTTGGGTAATAATCAGCGCACCCCCCAGCTGAACTTGGGTAATATCACATCGTGTCCCAAACCCATAGCTTGGTTATTGATTTACTTCAACTGTCATACTCGCAATTCAGCTCAAATGGAAAGACACGTGTATCTATAATAGATGTGTCAGTGTATGTTGTGACTTAACTCTAATGCAAGATTATCAATACGAGGATGCTCTTATTCTAATGCCAGCAAGTCTCCGAAAGCAACATGCAGCCCATACTACATGCGCCCCTTCTCAAGATGTTTCTCCATATATAGGGATTTGAACCTGCATTATGAATTTCTAATTGTACACAACCTGTTCCTAACAGATACAACGTGACTGATGAGGCTGCCGACGTGGTCAGTGCTACCAAGGCAGTACGCTCATGGTGTGTATGTAGCCACTACCACCCGGCTAACCGAACCTCACTCAAAAACCTGACGAACCGTCGGGGTTACTGCTAACAGGGGAGCCTCCTGCCGCCCCCTGGTCGGACCGTAGTCCATGGCCTGTTCGTCCTCTTGGCATAGGACCCGACGGAGTTCCGAGGTCCATTCCCCTAGCTCCGCCTGCCTTATCATGGCACTGCAGGAATTAACAATCAAGATACGCAACCCATGTCCCCAACTCGTGAGAAGGCATTGTACGTATCCCTTTGACAGGAATGTGCAACCCAATAACACCACCTAAGGTCTGCCCCAAGGGACAAATCTCCCAAAACAACATACAGAACACGGCAATTTGTGTCGGTGTAGTTTAAGTGTTCGTGAATGCTATGACTAGAATCTAACACAATATTAACTGGGACTAGAATGCGCCTATTCTAATGTCAGCAAGTCTCCGAAAGCAACATGCAGCCCATATTACATGCGCCCCTTCTCAAGCCGTTTCTCCATATATAGGAATTTGAACACGCGTTATGAATTTCTAATTGTACACAACCTGTTCCTGACAGATACAACGTGACTGATGAGGCTGCCGACGTGGTCAGTGCTACCAAGGCAGTACGCTCATGGTGTGTATGTAGCCACTACCACCCGGCTAACCGGACCTCACTTAAAAACCTGATGTACCGTCGGGGTTACTGCTAACAGGGGAGCCCCCTGCCGCCCCCTGGTCGGCCCGTAGTCCATGGCCTGTTCGTCCTCTTGGCATAGGACCCAACGGAGTTCCGAGGTCCATTCCCCTAGCTCCGCCTGCCTTATCATGGCACTGCAGGAATTAACAATCAAGATACGCAACCTATGTCCCCAACTCGTGAGAAGGCATCGTACGTATCCCTTTGACAAGAAGGTGCAACCCAATAACACCACCTAAAGTCGCCCCAAGGGATGAGTTAGTCGTAAGGTGCACCCTACTACCAACTCCTTTCTTTCTGGCAAAAAGGTTAAGTAAATGATCTTATAGTCACTACCCTAATGATGTAACTACTCCTACGCAATCTTACATAATTTCCAACACGGTCCAACTTGTGGTCCCTCGATCCAAGACTCTAGTAACGAGATCTCCCTACCCCTAACTTGGATTCTACCAACACTATCGGCCCACGATCAACCTACACCGGTTTAAGATCCGTCGATGCCCGAGGTGAGATCTATTCATTTGCTCTAAGGTGGTAGGATACGGTCTTGATGGTCGATGACCCCTAGGGTAATTAGAAGACCCTAGACTAGCACAACAAAACTTTGTACTAGCTAACAAGCTATATACGAGTAAACAGAACACATACGAGCCAACAAGCTACGTATGAAACCAACTACTACATACGAGCCAGGCAGGCTACGTATGATGCAACAATATACATACCAGCCAAATAAGCTGCGTATGAGACCAACAGCTACATATGGACCAGTTGAGCCGCGTATGAGCAAACCACATACCGACAACCATACAGGTAATCAAACCTGAAGCAACCAACCGTGCTTACTAGCAAACTTGAGTATTGCAACTATAACACGATGGTCCTTCACTAACGCTACCACCACAATATGGTAGTTCTCTACTACACTACCACTATAACGCGATAGTTGTTTACTAACGCTACAACTACAACATAGCATTTACTATCATTCAAGCATGATTAACTACTACATCCTAAGCATGGATGTCTATTACAACCTTAAGCATGGTTTATAACCTTCTTATAATAATCCAAGCATGGCATATAACTTCTATAACTCAAGTAGGATTTGCTACACTTAAGCACGAATTCTTACTACTACCCAAGCATGGTATATATACTCAAGGACAGTTAATTTCCCCATACGCCTCATCCATAAATCATATCACCACTTCAGTTTATCCAACTTCTTTAAAATATCAAATACGTATATAGAACCATACACACCATATTTGATATCATCATATGAATATAACTCATCCCCATAAACACGTATATGTTATTCAACATCCTTACGTAAATAGATCATACTCACCATATTCCTTAACGCACAAAAATACGTAATAGATTTATACTCACATATTCTTCAAACCACAAAATATATAAATAACTAGTACTCGCATATTTCTCAACCGCAAAATATATAAATAAATTAACTCACTATATTTCTTAAACCACCAAAAATACGTAGATAAATTGATACTCACTATATTTCTTAAAACACAATTATATATAAATAAATTAGACTCACCATATGTTTTACAATCATAAAATACGTAATAAATCGATACTCACCATATTTCTTAAAACACCATAAATACGTAGATAAGTTGATACTCACATAATTCTTCAAACCACAAAAATATATAAATAAACTAACTCACATAATTTCTTAACCCACAAAAATACGTAATAATTTAACTCACTATATTTCTTAAAACACGAAAATATATATATAAATAAATTAAACTCACATATTTCTATAATCACAGAATACGCAAATAAATTACACTCACTTATTTTGCGAAGATCCAAAGTGCCATGCCACCTTGCATCCACGGTCGTAATATATTCTATCATCAATTTCAAGCAATTAAAACTCAAATCATCCAAACCAATTATAAAAGCTAATAACACCATCCCAAATGTCGCACAAGCGTTTATTGAACGCTTGGGATATACACGTGCGACGCACGTAATAATCTAATGTCTATGGTATTTTCATCCCTAATTAATTACTAAAATTGCCCCCAAAATATTCTAATAGCTCAACTGCAATTTCTATTACTATCCGAGAATTAATTCATATCCCTATAATTCTCTTTTACAAACCCCAAACCCTATTTTACAACCAACTTGCAATCTCTCTAAAAATCTGCTAATTTCTCACATCTACCATTTCCAACATCTCTTAATCTCTCTATCCTAATATTTCTACTCAATAAAAATTAACCCAACTAAATTTTATACAATAAAATAGTTAGGGTTTTACCTTCCCGAATCCATTCGAAAATCCAACGCCACCACCATGTAGAGAATCCCTCCATTAATCTAACCCTCAACTTAATTTGGAATCGATGAAGGATCGGAGGGGATTTGAGGTGGGGGAAGGAATCATCGATGGGTTCTTTTGGGTTCTTTCCGATCGGGATGGAAACGGGAGAAGGAGAAGAAGGAGGAAGAGGGAACGGGTGTGGGGTTCTTTTCGATCGCTGGGCATGAACGGAGAAGGAGGAAGGGGGGTCGGGGTTCTTCTTTTGGGTCGGCATCGAACCAGGAAGGGGAAGAAGAAGGGAAGGAGAAGGAAGAAGATGGAGGGGGTGGGGTTCCTCTTGGTTGGGAGTGAACGGAAAAGAAGGAAAAGGAGGGGAGGCTGGGGGTGGGTTCTTCTCCTTCGGTCTGGGAAGCAAATGGAAGAGGGAAGAAGAAGGAGAAGGAAGGAGAAGGGAAAGGGGGGGGGGGAGTTTGTAAAAAGGGAATCAATAATAATAGATAGATAAATATCTAAGGGAATATTTCGTATAAGCCCCCTAGCCTTAATACATTTCAAATAAAACCCCACTCTCTATTTTAATAATCCAAACAATACAAAATACATTAAAACTACTTTGTAATAATCCGTATAAAATAATTTAAATTCGAAAATAATAATAAAATAAAGTAGACAATATATCTTATATTTCTCAATCAAAATAATTATTATCAGAAAATACATAATCGCGAAATTCTCAATCGCGCACACATTTCGATGCAAAATAGCCATATGCTATTTTCCGGGTCGTTACAATAAAGTCGTGGAAGGGGAAGTTTTTCCTGATAAAGGGGCCCTCGGCATGGGACTTCCCGACCCGGTGGAAAGACGAAGTGTCGAAGCATGCGAAGGCCGAGCCAGTGTTGACTCCGGCCGTCACTTCTTCTCCTCGGGAGCCGTCCTCGGCCGTTGTTGTCCAGCCGACCCCTTCTGCCCCTGTAGGTAAGGGCTTCTCCGTCTCCGCGGCGCTAGGGCTGGAGGCCCCACCACTGACCGAACATGCCGAGGTTATTCTAACCGAGGCCCACAAAAAGTTGTTCGTCCCCAACTAGCGAGTGAAGAATCACGATGGCTCCTTTGGAGACTCGGGGATGAGCATGCAAGCTGTTCGGCACCTGCCGACCCTTAAGGACCGAGCCGCCCTGAAGGCGGGGATGACAGGTGATGATGCTCTCGAAGTAGCTAGGTCGCTCCTGTCGGTAAGTCCCCTTTGCTGTTTCAAAATTTTTTCTTTGAAAATTTTCTAAGTCTTTAGTTCGGCTTTCCTGGTGTTCTAATTGTTTCTTCGTGCAGGCCACTTGCCACTTCGGCCATCTCCTCGAGGAGTATTCTGAGCAGGGGAGGGAGCTGAAGGCCCTCAGCGACAAGGACCGGGCAGAGAGGGCGAGGGCTGTGAAACAGCTCGAAGCCGAGCAGCGTCGCTCGGACGCTCTAGTGGCCCAGGTCGCCGACCTCGAGGTGGCCTTGGCACAAGCGAAGGAAAAGCTTGCTTTGGAGGTCGTCAAGACAGCCGAGGAGAAGGCCGCAGCGGCGAAGGTTTTGGAGGCGGTGAAGTTGGAGCAGGCCGAAGCCGTGGAGAAGGCGAGGACGAAGATAGAGGCCGAGGCCAAGAAGCACATGGCGGCGAACATGAAGCTGTCTTATGCCAGAGTGCTCGATCACGTCGAGGCTCGAATCCCCAGCTTCGAAAGGCTGGGGTGCAAGTTGTGGCCCGGTGGCGAGGAAGAAGACGAAGGGGAAGAGGAGGAAGAGGAATGGGACGAGCCACAAGGCGAAGATGTTCCTACCGACCTCGAGGCTGTGGTGGCAAAAGTAAGGGGTGACCATGTCATAGCCGACCCCTAAGGAACAGCGGAGGAGGACGAGGGGCCATCCACTGAGGTGCCTGTTTCCGACCTACTGCCTAAGGTGGCCCCTTGATCTTCTTGCTCTTGTAGTAGATTTTTTTTTTTTATTGTACTGCCTTGTAGCGGACTAGCCACTGCTTTTTTGATATGAATAAAACTTTTGTTTGAAATCTCTCTAAAGTTTCTTCGAAATTTGGCTAAGTGTTGGAGTGCTTTGACCTGAAGTTTTTTCGAAATTTGGCTAAGTGTTGGGCATTGCCTCTTGAACTTCATGTTGATATGCTCTCGTTTTTCAGGTAGTCGAGTCGAGTTCAGTAGCTGAAGTCGCTCGTCTTCATGCTGACTTGAAAGCAGCGAAGCGGGCCCTCTCTCGTAGTCGAGAGTGTTTCCTCAAGAGTGAGTTGGACCTAAAGGATCTTAAGGCAAAGGCGAGAGGGTATTTCTCCGAGCTGAAACAACTACGGAAGCGATCTCGCGAGGTTCGTCTTGAAGGCGAGAGGGTATTTCTCCGAGCTGAAACAACTACGGAAGCGATCTCGCGAGGTTCGTCTTGAAGGCGAGGTGGAATTGCTCCGAAAGGCACTGTTCGACGCTGAGACAAAGAAAGGCGAACTACTGGTGGAAGAGCATCACCTGCAGATAGTAGAAGAAGAGATTTCGGTGGAGAAGGAAGAATTAATGACGATCGTGGGTAAGTTGATGGTCGAGCGCGATGAGCTGACGGGGGAGGTCGACAGGTTGAAGAGGGTTACAGTCAACAAGAGCATCGAAGTCGCCCATCTTTGTCGAATCATCGCTGATAGCTCTGGTGAGGCAGGCTCTGCTCGGCTTCCTCCCTTAAAGATATCCGTGACAGACAACTTTTTGAAGGATCGGAACGTCGAACTCGAAGAGGAAGTTGCTCGACTTAAACCCCAACCCGTGCGGCCTAATGTCAAAAGTACATCATGTACTCGTGCAGAGAGTAAGAGGGGGATCTCGTTTTATGTGCTTGTGACTTGTGAGCCTGCCGTTAGGCAGAGTCTGGCTGACGCTCAGAGTGGGGTGGCTGCTTCATCTAGTGGCACTTCGGTTGGGGCCACGGTCAGAGACAGTGGTGAAGAGGCGTTCCGGTTCGTTGGTTTAGAGACGAGCTCAGAGGTTAGGCGACGCCGTCGCCGGGTGTCTCTGAACCGAAACGTCCCCGTTCCTGAAGAAGCGTTGAATAAGTTGTTGTGATTATGCTTCTTTGAGTTTTTGTAGCACCTCGTAGTAGTAACTTGGTCTTGTAACTTGAGCACTCTTGTACGCTAAAATTTTATATAAGTGAAAGCTTGTTTCTCTTCTGTGTTTGTGTGTTTTGTTGGTAGGCATTTATTTAAGTACAACTCCTCCAACTTTTAACAACTACTCAAAATCAGAAGCCAATCTTTCTTCTTATAGGCACGGAATGTCTCACTTCAACTTTAAACGAACCATGGGAACCAAAGGTTCAGCACCTCCCAGTACTCTTCTCCCATGTCTAGTGTAGTTGTAGACACTTCGTGCACGTCGTTTAAGCTTCAACGGTTGTCGGAGCAATTCTGAATGGCGAACCACTTCTAGCTCGCTTAAGAGCGAGCTTGCGAAGCGGAATCGAGCAAAGTTTTGGACTCCGAACTCGTCGTTTGAGTGAGTTTCAACAGTTGTGGGAGCAATTCCGAATGGCGAAGCACTTCTAGCTCGCTTAAGGGCGAGCTTGCAAAGCAGAATTAAGCCAAGTTTTGGACTCTGAACTCGTCGTTTGAGTGAGTTTCAACGGTTTTGGCAGCAATTCCGAATAGCGAACCACTTCTAGCTTGCTTAAGAGCAAGCTTACGAAGCAGAATCGAGCCAAGTTTTGGACTCCGAACTCGTCGTTTGAGTGAGTTTCAACAGTTGTGGGAGCAATTCCGAATGGCGAACCACTTCTAGCTCGCTTAAGAGCGAGCTTGCGAAGCGGAATCGAGCTAAGTTTTGGACTCCGAACTCGTCGTTTGAGTGAGTTTCAACGGTTGTGGGAGCAATTCAGAATGGCGAACCACTTCTAGCTCGCTTAAGGGCGAGCTTGCGAAGCGGAATCGAGCCAAGTTTTAGACTCCGAACTCGTCGTTTGAGTGAGTTTCAACAGTTATGGGAGCAATTCCGAATGGCGACCGCTTTTAGTTCGCTTAAGGACGAGCTTGCGAAACGGAATTGAGCCAAGTTTTGGACTCCGGACACGTCGTTAGAGTAAGTTTCAACGGTTGTGGGATCAGTTCCGAATGGCGAACCACTTCTAGCTCGCTCAAGGGCGAGCTTGCAAAGAGGAATCGAGCCAAGTTTTGGACTCCAAACACGTCGTTTAAGTAAGTTTCAACGGTTGTGGGAGCAGTTCCGAATGGCGAACTGCTTCTAGCTCGCTTAAGGGCGAGCTTGTGAAGCGGAATCGAGCCAAGTTTTGGACTCCAAACACGTCGTTTGAGTAAGTTTGATTAAAGGCCGCAGACAGAAAGATAAAACTAATTTACAAGGAAAATATGGGGAAAAGAAGATCTTTATTGGTAACTGCTAATCTATTGCTTCTAAGTTGCAAGCCGTTATTACAATGACAAAAATAAAGAAGCAAAATACAAGTGAAAAGGTGGGAATGACTCGACACTTGAAGTTACTCAGAGAGGCGTTAAGGTGCTCTCTTGGTACTTCAGTAGGTGGTCGGCATTCCAAGTCCTGGGTATCTCTTTGCCTTCAAGGTCTTTAAGATGGTACGTTCCCGGCCGAACTACCATGGTGATCTTGTAGGATCCTTCCCAATTGGGGGCAAGCTTACTCTTTTGGCTGGGGAAGGAGATAGCCAGTTTTCTGAGGACCAAGTCCCCTTCCTTGAGAGTGGCGGGACGGACCCTTTTGTTGTAGGCCTTGCTCAATTCTTCTTCGGTAGTTTTGTTGGCGGATTGAAGCTCTTTCACGAGCTCATCAACTAGGTCCAAATTCGCCCGAAGCTCTCTGGCATTTTGCTCTTCTTCATAGGCCATAAGGCGAGGAGATGGTAGACCAACTTCCAAGGGGATCACAGCTTCGGACCCATAGGTGAGATTGAATGGCGACTCACCTGTAGGGGTCCGTTTCGTAGTGCGGTAGTTTCACAGTACATTGGGAAGCTGTTCCGCCCATAAGCCTTTGGCCACCTTATCTAGCCTCTTCTTGATACCGGAGAGGATCTGCCGGTTGGCATTCTCCACTTGGCCATTTGATTGAGGATGGAAGACAGAGGAGAAGCATTGCTGAATGGCGTGGTCTTCACACAAAGATCGAAATGCGGCCCTCGTAAACTGTGTTCCATTATCTGTTATTAGGATTTGAGGCACGCCAAACCTACAGATAATCCAAAAGAACTGCAGCACCTTGTTCTCAGTGATCGTAGCCAAAGGCTCGGCCTCTATCCACTTTGAGAAGTAGTCGATCGCCACGACTAGAAACTTGAGTTGACCGGGAGCTGGTGGAAACGGGCCCAGCAAATCCATTCCCCACATTGCGAAAGGGATCGGACTTGATAGAGAGGTGAGATGTGCTTGGGGTAGGCGACGAATGTTGGAGTACTACTGACAAGAGCTGCATTGCTGGACGTGTCGTTCGGCATCTTGTAGGAGGAAGTACCCATAGTTCAACACTTTCCTGGCGAGGGATCCTGACCCTGAATACGCTCCACCTATACCTTCATGAAGCTCTTGTAGGGCATATGAGGCTTCTTCCGGGAGAGGCACCTCAAGTAGGGTCTGCCGTCTACATGGGTGTAGGAGCATTTGTATAAGACGTCTCCATGAGGGTGTACCGCTCCGCTCTGGTTCGGACTCGACGAGCTTCCTTAGGGTCTTCGGGGAGGAGCCCATCCCTGAGGAATTCTATCATCGGTTTCATCCAGTTGTCCTAAAGTTGGACGGGCAGCGACTCCATCGAGTCGGGGGCTTCTTCTTCTATGCTCGGTCTTAGGAGCACCTCAGTCAGGACGGTCTGCTTGAGACCTTGAAGGGAGGAGGAGGCCAATTTGGAGAGGGCATCTGCTTGGGAATTTTCTTCTCTAGGGATCCGCTAGATTTGAGCCTCTTCGAATGAAGCCATGAGACTTCGGTCCTTGGCTAGGTACTTAGCCATTCGGTCGTCTCGTGCCTCGTACTCCCCTAAGACTTGGTTCACAACCAGCTGCGAGTCACTGAATATCCGGAGACGTTGTGCCCCTGCCTTGCAAGCCATGCCGAGGCCAGCTATAAGGGCTTCGTACTCCGCTTCGTTCTTGGAGGCCTTAAAATTGATGCGGAGGGAGTATTGGAGAACAAAGTCATTTGGGCCTGCCAGAATGACCCTGGCTCCGCTCCCTTCGGTGCAAGAGGACTCGTCTACATACACTGTCCAGATAGGAGGCCCGTTTGCTGCTTGACTGACCTCTGGTATGGTGCTCTCAACAATAAATTCAGCTAAGACTTGAGCTTTGATTGCGGTCCGAGGCTGGTATGATATGTCATGCTGACTCAGCTCGATCGACCACTTCATCAGACGGCCGGAGGTCTCTGGTTGGTGTAGAACTTGCTTAAGCGGCTGGTCTGTAAGAACGACCACCGAGTGGAACTGAAAAGAAGGACGGAGATTCCTAGCTGCCATAACCAAGGCGTACGCCATCTTCTCCAATCTTGGGTACTGGAGCTCGGCATCTCGAAGTACTTTGCTCACGTAATAGATGGGCTTCTGGGCCTTGTCTTTTTCCCTCACTAGGACAGCACTGAGGGTTTGCTCGGAGGCAGCTAAGTAGAGGTAAAGTGTTTCCCCGGGGATAGGCTTGCTGAGAAGAGGGGGATTGACTAGATAGGCCTTTAGCTGATCGAACGATTCTTGCTGCTGCTGACCCCACTCGAAGCCCTTGGCCCCCCTGAGGGCTTTGAAAAAATGAAGACACTTCTCCCCTGACTTAGACAGGAAGTGCCCTATGGCTGCGAGGCGACCAGTGAGGTTCTGAACCTCTTTCACACTTTTGGGAGGAGCCATGTCCAGTATGGCTTTGATCTTCTCGGGGTTGGCTTCGATTCCTTTTTGGCTGACCATGAAGCCTAGGAACTTTCCCGACGAGACTCCGAACGCACACTTGTTCGGGTTGAGCCTCATATCGTGCTTCCTCAACACATCGAATGCTTCTTGGAGATCGGCAACATGGTCGGCCCCATGGATGCTTTTAACGAGCATATCATGAACATACACTTCCATGTTTCGACCGATTTGATTCTGGAAGACTTTATTGACTAGGCGTTGGTAGGTGGCACCTGCATTCTTCAGCCTAAGGGCATTATCCTGCAGCAATAGAGCCCCTGATCGGTGACAAAGAAGGTCTTTGGGATATCCGGGAGAACAACCGGATTTGGTTATACCTGGAAAAAGCATCCATAAAGCTGAGCAACTCATAGCCGAAAGTAGCGTCGATCAGGGTGTCGATGCTTGGGAGAGGGAATGGATCTTTAGGGCAAGCTTTGTTTAGGTCCGTGAAGTCAATGCAAATTCTCCAGCTCCCATTGGCTTTCCTAACCATGACAACATTGAAGAGCCATTCGGGGTAGTTGACTTCTTGAATAAATCGGGCCTTGAGGAGCTTGTCCACTTTTTCCTTTATTGCTTACTAGCGCTCGGGGGCAAATTTGTGCATTTTCTATTGGATCGGTTTGGACCCCGGAGCAACGCTTAGGTGGTGGACGAGGAGCTCCTCAGAGATTCCTGGCATGTCGACAGCTGACCATGCAAAGAGGTCATGGTTCTTTCTGATGCATTGGACTATGTCGGAGCATAAGGCAGATGGGAGGGTCTTGCTGATAAGAAACTTGCGGTTCGGATCTTGCTCGAAAAAGAGCACTTCCTCCAGCTCATCCACCGATTCGGACGTCAGTTGGGCGTTACCTTGGGGAATCTCGAGAGTCTTGAGGGAGAGGACCGGACCCCGGTGGAGGTCATGTAACACTTGCAGGCCATCTCTTGACTACCTCTTACTTCCCCTACTCCTGCCCTGGTGGGAAACTTCATCTTGAGATGATATGCCGACAGGACGTCCTCTAGAGCAGCTAGGCCTGGTCGGCCTAGAATCACATTATAAGCAGCGGGAATGTCGACGACCATGAAGTCCATCGATTCCGTCCGGGTAGTAGGAGTTTTGTCAGCGGTTACGTCGAGGGTGATTACCCCTTCGATAGTCACCGGCACTCCCGTGAACCCATGGAGCGTGTAGCCGGCAGGCTTGAGCCTGTCCCGCGATAGCTTGAGTCCTCGGAAAGCTGCGAGGAAGAGGATGTTAACGGAGCTACCATTGTCCACCCGTATCCTCTCCACTTTAAAGTTTGCCATATGGAGGTTGATCACTAGAGCATCGCAATGGGGGGTTCTGACACCCTCCAGGTCTTCATCTGAAAAGGTGACCGGGACTCCGAGGCCTTTGGGAGGGGGTATGCCATGCACCGAGTTAACTTCCTTGATGAAAGCCTTTCGAGAGGAGTTGGAGGTGCCTCCCCTGGGGCCTCCATAAATGAGATGTAGAATGCGCTGCTCTTCAAACTTGGGAGTCCCATCGCGCCTTTCAGGACGCTTATTAGCCCCCCTGGGGGGAGGAGGAGGATCAACTCGGTCCTTTCTCAAGAATTTAGACAACTGTCCCCCTCTGAATGAGGGCCTCAATTTTATTCTTCAGGGCCCGACAATCATTGGTGTCGTGACCATGGTTCCGGTGGTATGGGCACCACTTCTTTTTGTACCTCTTCTTACCAGGGGTATTCATCTTCGGGGCAGGAGGCAGGACCCCTTACTTCTCAACCTCCATGAGAATAGTGGAAATGTTGGCGTTAAGAGGGGTGAACTTCTCGAATCTGGGAGGTGAGCGGTGCTGGCCCCCATTGTCCTTCTGGAGCTTCTTAGCTCCCTCTTCTTCAGCTGCCTTTCTCTTGTTTCCAGAGGAAGACCACTCAAATGTGGGGCGATGCACAGCTTCCTCAGCCCGGATATACTTCCCGCTTCTAAGAAAGGAGGTCGGAGAAGTTTTGTGGGGGATTCTTGGCTAGGGAGGACCGAAGGCTTGAGTTAAGAACATTTGACTGGAAGGCTGCTGCAGCGACCGACTGGTCGAGGGAAGCGATGAATCTGGCTTCCGCGGTGAACCTTTTCATATAGTCCCTAAGTTTCTCAACCTTCTTCTGGCTGAGGTAGAGTAGCTAAATACTGGCCTTTTCTGTGCGGCGGCTACTCTAGAAGTGGGTGACGAAGAGGGTCTCAAATTGTTCAAAGGAGAATATAGAGGATGGGGCAAGGCGAGAGTACCATTTCCGGGCCGGACCCTTGAGAGTAGCTGGGAAGGTTTTGCATAGTAGGGCATCGGAAGCTTGGTGGATCAACATAAGGGTCTTGAAGCTCTCGATTTGGTCCGCAGGGTCTGACTCCCCAGAGTAAGTCTCGAACTACTGGGGTTTGAAGCCTATTGGAACCGATGCCTCCATGATTGTTCGAGAGAAGGGAGGTCAGCTGAGACGGAGGGTCCTTCCTCTCAACTATTCTTCCCTGTCTAGTTGGCCGAGGCGTCTCTCCATCTCGTGGAGATGACGATAGACAGCGTCATCCCTTCGACGGTAGCCAAACGAGTCTCTGGACTCGTCTTCGTAAGAAGGGAAGCACGGAGTTCGGCGATGGTAGCTAGGGGAATGGCGAGGACTGCGATGACGGTTACTCGAAGCTTGAGGAGAGGTTAGGGACCGATGGCGAGGACTTTGAACCAGAGGAGGAGTGGGGACCCTCTGGGTATTGTTATTGTTTGGTCGGAGGTTTAGGGCTTGCAAGACGGTTGCTTGGAATTGCTAGAATTCGGCTCGGGTGATAGGTGCGGTATCATCCCTCAGGGGTTGTTGACCAGCAGGAGAACGAGGTCTTCTTCTATGGTGCTCAGGGGACTCTCTCCGTCTTCTGTGAGGTGGGGACCTCCGATAGTCTCGGCGACGAGGAGATCGCTTATTTGGATGTTCTTGGCGGGAGGCTCCCTCACGGGCCCGCCTTTCATCCAAACAGCGGCGAAGGTCCTCTTCTTTCTGCCGATTGATAAGGATATTGCGGAGGTCTTCGGAAGCTCGGGGGTTGTGAGATGCCATCGAATCAGTAGAGGGGTTGTGCACGGAGACGTGGTCACGATGAAGGGGTTGTTTCAGAGGATTGGGACGGGAGGTCCCTGCGCCGGCATTCTGGGGCTCGAGCGGAGCCTTTGGGATTGAAGATTCTGAAGAGGAGGTTGCTCCTGCTGCAGGGGCTGATCAGGCTGAGGTGGAAGTTGCCCCTGCTGTTGGACGGTTTGGAGGGCGACCTCCTGTTGTGGTTGAGGAGGAGTGGGTCCACAGTTGGACCCTTTGGATCTCAGTTTTCGAGGAGGCATGGCTGGAGGTGATCTTAACCAAGGGAAGAGGAAGGATTGTTATTCGTATGTTCCCACAGATGGCGCCAATCTGTTACCGCTAAATCTGGTATGGGGGCAAACAGATAGAATTTGTGGATTCTTAGGGAAACCAAATATCCAAACCTGAAACCTTTCCGCCGGAGTTTGACCGTTGACTCCCGCCGTTCACCTGAAAAAAGTGCAAAACACCGAGGTTGATCCCGGCGACGCACCCTTCGATGCTCAAGTCAGTAATCAGAAAGATTATGAATGAGCTTTTGCTGGCAAAAGATTGATTACCTCTTAATGGTGGTGGATGGGGGGTATTTATAGCCGCCTTTGGGACCAGTTTAGGAATGAAATCCCTAATTTCCAGTGAAAGGATAGAGTGAATCAGGGCCGTTGATTAAATACAATCAGAAACTCTAATTCTATCCAGCTGGACTGGATTTCTTGCGGGTTGGGACCCGCACCCAGTTGAGGCGGATCCGTTCGTGGGTTATTGGGCCTTTGTAGAAAAGACCCAGAACCCAACTCAGACCCGCTTGTAGATGAAATTACCATTTTACCCTTAAGCTTTAAGATTCGTGCCCGATTTGGACGGTTCCGATTTAGCCCCATTTTTAGCCATATCAACGGGTACTTGTTTTTCTCTTTCCCTCTTTCCTACATTCGTTGAATTGTAAATTTTGGAGAACAGGTTCCAGACGGTATTGGTGACATGAAGTATTAGTGCTGGATTTCATTATTATTATTTCTTGTAGCTTGTTGGAACAATATTGTATTTTGAGACTTGGATTTATTCATTTGGGACAATGTGACCCAAGATATTTGTTTTATTCAGATCATGACTATTTGAGATTTATATATTGGTTTCAAGTGTTCTTGTTGATATTTTGAGTTCATATGTGCTTGTTGGTTGATACTTTTGCTTCCGACTTTGATGATTCTTGTGAATATTGTAAAGATTCTTGAACAGCTTATGGATGATGAAAATCATTCGCTGGGCTTTTGTCTCGTATCCGTATTCTATATTCTTTTTGGGAAGCGGGGCGTGACAAGATGATTTTTATGATCATCATGAATTTATAGTCTATTTTGAGTCCGTATTAAATAATTTATACTATAGTTGTGATAGAACTTTTGTATCTACTGCTCATACACAACTTGCAACTAGTACAACATCATCTTGTTCCCGAGCTAGAGGTAGGGGCATTGCCTTTGAAGATGCAAAAAAGTGATGTATTGAATCTTATTAAAATGAAAAAACCTAGGACGAACGCACTTAATGAATTACATTGGTATAATGCCCTACCTTTAATCGAACAAAAAATCGACTTGTATCATGGTGGAAACACAATGAAAGTTCATATAATATTCTCTCACATGGCAAAAGATCTAATAACTCCCCTGTTGTTCATCGTCGCATCGGAAAGTGCTTTTTCTCTTGGTGGCATGATATTGAGCAAGAAAAGGAAGCGCTTGATACCGAAGACTTGGAAATGCTTGCGTGCACTGAAGATGACAGGACTCAAGGGATACAAGATGCCTCAACAAGTGCTAGCAACACTTCAGAAGACAAAAAATGAAAATGCACTCTTGAAGATTGAAGACATAATCTCAAGAAAATGAACAATAAAGATTGAAAATTGAAAATTATTTTTGTGTTATAGTGGAAGCTCACTAGGGAATTTAGGGCGATGAGATCCTAGATTTATGTTAAGTTGAGGAGCACGACAGTAGTTCATTTTCCTCTCTTCAGTCTAACCCTAGGCTATCTCAAACTCTAGATCATTCCCTTACCATGTAATTTTAAATTTTGTAACTATGTATGTATTATTACATGTTTTTATTTATTATTTTTTTTTTTACCTTTGTTGAGAAAAATAATACATGATTTTTTTTAATATGATTTTTGTACATCAGAATTTCCTATAATAATATATATTTGTTATCTATTTTATTTGTTAAGAAACAGGGAAGGAAAATTTGTGGTTCAATAAAAAATTAAAAATTAAAAATTAAGCCCGGCCCGGCCATGGTCAGCACGGAACTAGGTAGCCCAGGCTCGGGGTGTAATACCCTTAGATATATATAGTCTCGTATTAGTTGGAAAATGGGGTATGAGTTATTATATATTAGATTGTCAATGATCCAAGAGCACCTACTAAGCTATAACACTTTTGGTGAGGTTGTGCCATGTGGTGGGGCCGAGGTTAGGTTCTGTAGGGCACGTGTATGTGTGGAGGCATGTACAAGCTAAGCGGATCTAGGGCATTAAAATTGGTATCAGAGCCGACTTTCGACACCGATGGTGGTGCCACAGTGGATACACTCTAATAGGGTCGGGGACAGTACGATGGCAGTAAGACCAGAGCAGTATGATGACAGGTTCAATGTAGTGGCATCCATGTGGATCACATTGGCTATAAATAAGGTCTTGGATTGGATGTGAGTCCCGAACTTAGCGAGGACGCTAAGCTCGAGGGAGGGGTGATTGTAATACCCTTATATATACATAGTCCCATATTGGTTTGGAAGTGGGGTATGAGTTATTATAAATTAGACTGTCAATTATCTAAGAGCACCTACTAAGCTATAGCATTTTTGGTGAGCAAGTGCCCTGGGGTGGGGCCGTGGTTAGGTTCTGTAGGGCACGTACGCATGTAGGTATGTACACAGCTGAGCGGGCTCGAGACGTTACAAACATGATCCAAACTGCTGTTTCCCAAAGTCGAGATCGGCTCGTACGTTACAGGGTCAAAATCGGCGGGCTGTGGCCTGCCGACACCAGTCGCTACCCCTATTTTGAATCTAGAGAGAGAAAGAGCAAAGAAGAAAGAGAAGTTCTGATGGAAAAAAAAAGTGAAGAAATGGTGGGTAGGGGAAAGGGGGTGGTTCTGAGATTTTTATAGAGAATGAATCTCAAAAGACTCCTAAAAAACTGCATTGGTGATGTGGTGCAATCTCAGTCATTCAGATCCATCTGTTGGAACAAAGAGTCTGGAGAATGAAGCGACAAAAGGAGACATGGAGAAAACTCAAAAGTTGCATTTAAAAAGAACGTTATGATCAGCGAGCTCGGTTCTCAGATGGTCTTCCGAGCAGCCTCGCAAAATTCACCCAAAACCGAACAGTTTGGTACTCAAATCGTCATCCGAGCTGCTTTGCAAAACTCATCCAAAACTAAACAGCTCAATGCTCGGATTGTCGTCCGGGAAGCCTCGCAAAATTCACCCAAAACCGACAGTTCGATGCTCAGATCATCATCTGAGTAGCTTTGCAAACAGTTTGATGCTTAGATCATCGTCCAAACAGTTTGATGCTTAGATCATCACCCAAAACCGACAGTTCGATGCTCAGATCATCATCTGAGTAGCTTTGCAAACATCATCCTGAACCAAACAGTTTGATGCTTAGATCATCGTCCAACTCATCCAGAACCAAATAGCTCAGTGCTCAGATCGTTGCTCAAGCAGCTTTGCAAAACTCATCCAAGACAGAATGTTGCCCAAGCAGCTTTGCAAAATTCATCCAAAACCAAACAGTTTGATGTTTAGATCATCGTCCAACTCATCCAGAACCAAATAGCTCAGTGCCCAGATCGTCGCCCAAACAGCTTTGCAAAACTCATCCAAAACCGAACATCTTGGTGCATGGATCGTTGTCCGAGCAAATTTGCGGAATGCACCCCAGGGCTAAAAAAACAACTTGGTGGCCGCACTAGGGGATCTGAGCATCACCTGGAGCAGAGACCTAAGTAATCTGAGTAGTAATAGTGATCCGAGCAGCAACAGGGTTCGAGCAGCTCGGTTCCCAGTGCCAACACCGTCGCCCGAGCTGCTCGAAGCCTCATTGCCAAATCTCGCCCTCATATTCTCTCAAGGTTCGCGCTTTCCTGATTTTGATTAAAATTCTGAAAAATAAATATAAATTTTGTTGAATTAGGTAAAAATTAGGGAAAATAATTATAAATTTGGAACGCTTAATTATAAATTCTAAAAAATAATTATAGATTCCAGAAAGTTAATTGGATGTCTCTAAAAATGGGTACTACACTAAGAAACTCCAACCAAGGCTGCAGGCTTCCCCGAAGGCCCTATATGAACACCCGTTGTTCAAAGTACAATGAAATACTCCCCAAAGGCTGTGACTCATAACCTTTGGGAGTGGGGGGCTTAAGATACGGGTAAAATTTGTAGCCACATGATCTCAGCACGCATCCTAAAGTTGATAGGGTAGTACAGTAATTTTATGTGAGAACAGGCCTACTAGAAGAAGATGGGTAGTCTGCCAGTTCATTAACCCAACAAAATGTCCAATTAGCGCTTGCTAAACAAAAAAAAAGGAGATTTTCAGCCAATCACAGTTGTTAGTCAAATCTCGCCAAATCAGGGATTAGTTGCTAATTATATCCCTTTACCATAATAAATCCAACCGAATCTCGGAAAGATAAATTTCTAGTTTATCTTCCACAACAGATTCGGGGCATACAAATAACCTTCACCTCAATCAGCCAAAGGTAATCAATATTTTGCTCCATAAAAATCATAATCATTATTCTGATAACTGACTTGAGTACCAGAGAGTCTTATGCTAGAATAACTTCTGGTGTAAGACTTTTTGCAGGTTCCCGGGTGTTTCCGGCTAGTCAGATCTAGATCCTGGTAGACATCCAGATCGCGTCTTTCTTCCTCAATAAAATAACTCAAACTGATTGCTCTTACACCAAAATTAGAAGCAACAACTCTTACTATTAATTTTATGGACTATACCTCCATTTGGTTGGTTCAAAATTTAATTTTGATGGGTCCTTTGACCCATTTCTTGTTAAAGGATCAATAGATGTGATTCTGTGATATTGGAATGTGGTACTACTATGGCAATGGGCTTGGTCATAACAGTGGGCTCGGCTTTTGAAGGTGAATTAGTTGCTGCTGTTGTTGCAATCCGGGAGGTGTTAGGAAATTTGATTCCCTCCAAAGGATCGTGTTGAATCTACGACACCATCAATACAAACCACTAAGCAAATACTAGATCACACCAATCACACAAAACACACAATAATTGTTCTGGTTGGGGCTTTCGTCTTAATCCGAGGGAGGAAGAACCGTGATGTTATTTCAACTAGAGAAGATACAAGAATATTGCAGTTCTCACCATGACCCTCTCACGAGCCTAACTGGAACTTGCTTGCTGTTTACAATGGAGAAATCCCTCACCTCTCAGATTAAGTACTCTCTTTTCCTATTGGGCACTCAATAGAATCAAATGTTTCTTGGAGCCGTTACAATGAATATAGAGATCTAGAGAAATTCTAGTTTGATACACTAACCATCTGATGTATATACTGAAGAGATAACCATACGTTGATAGTCGTATGATCTAACTTGAAGATGAAGTTGGGCTTCAAACGAATCAGCCAGACCCGCACCCAAAAACCCATCACCGCATCAGTCGACCGCACACAACTTGTCATCGATTGTCCCCCTCTTGGGAAAACCCCGTACAGTCGACCGACCCCTAGTACGTTCAACTGCACTTGCTCAGTAGTTATTGCTAACTACTTCCTTCTCTCTCTTCAACCATTCGCATCGCTTTATCTCATCGCTTCATCGTCTTCTTCATCGAACATGTGTATGCAAGACATATAAACCCAATAATCTCCACCTTGAACTGTATACTCATGAATCCACACCTATGTGATCAAAAAACTCTTCTTAACCTTTCATCTCTGCTTTGTAAGCAACCTGTTTCTATGGCTTCTTCTGTTAGTTGAATCTACCTCCACATGTTTCCCTCCAGACGTATGCCCCCCTCACGAGCACACCCCATTAGATGTAATCATGGAGATGTCACCCATGACACGAACTCCACCTGCCCCAAGGCTCTCTCCACCTTCCAACGATATTCGAACGTTGCAGTCTTGCTTCAGTATTTCTAGTGATGGCTTACTAGATGATGCTTTGGAAACAATGTGCATCCATACACTCGTTCGAGTTTACCTGTTATACAAAGCTGGTAGAGGTTGTGCTGACCCTGCCCAATCCCCCTCTTACACTTCATCACATTACGAAGACTATCCCAAACTGTCAAAACTCCACCTCGAGCTACGTACATGCAGCCCCGAGCATCAAGAGTCCTCTAGGATATCAGATTTTGCTTATCAGAGGAATATGCATGACATCTTCTAGTGCGACCTACATTTACCATCTGGCATCTCTGATTCAACTGTTCCCTCACCCACCACTTCACAAATCTCCCCTCTAGTCGTTCTCATACTATGGCCTATTGACGGCTTGTAAGTAAAAAATATCTCTCTCTTTGAGCAAATGTGAGAAGAACTCTCTGAATCAAGATACCAACTAAAACCCACATATGAAGAACTTGAAACAAGAAGACATAGTTCGAAGTTACCAAATTCACCTGATTTACCTGAATCAGTTGCACTGGCTACGTTGGCTCTTGTAGTAGCTCTCTTCTGACTCAATCACTTGTGACATTCTTTCTTATAATGCTCAATCCCTCTACAATAGTGGCAACAAATCTTACCCTTGTGTGACGTATCCGTTCCAATTGAATTATCACATCTACCGCCATACACCCTGTAGAAATGGACCCTCTTTCATGAGTCTCTTTTCTCAGTTCATCTTCCTTCAGACCCTTAATCACCCTGGCTACTCTAAGTGTCTTCTTGGCTAATTTTCTGTGTAGCATGGTAATTATCAAGCGATCATAAGAAGTAGGCAGTGAATAAATCAAGTTGAAAGCTTTTTCCTCTTCACTAAAATTATCAGCGTTAATCGCCTTCAGTTCAGATATTACCTTATTAATCTCCACAATGTGATCTTGAAGATAGGTACCTTCCTTCATTGAGAAACGAAACAGCTTCCTCTTCCTGCACATCTGATCCAACAACGAAGATCCCGAGTAGCCAATTTTGAGTATCGCCCATAGACTCGCCATACTTTTCTCCTCAAGAATATTACAGTTGACTTCGTCTACCAATTACAGTCGAATTAAACTCAAGGCTTTCAAATAAATCACATCCCACTCTCCTGCTTCATGTCGGTTGAATTTTTCCCTTCTAGGATAAGGTGCAAGTCCTTCTGAACCAATACATCATATATGTCCACCTTCCACAGATAGAAGTTGATCTTACCGTCAGACCGCTTTATTTTTCAACTTTTGATCTGCCATCTTCTCCAAGGAATTCGAATAAACCCACGAACCTGATACTCTGATACCAATTATTAAGGAATTTGATTCCTTCTAGAGGATCTTGTTGAGTCTTCGCCACGATCAATACAAACCACCAAGAAAATGCTAGATCACAGCAATCACACAAAACACACAAGAATTTTTCCGGTTGGGACTTTCGCCTTAATCCGGGGGAGAAAAAACTGATATGTTATTTCAACTAGATACAAGAATATTACAATTCTCACCACGACCTTCTCTCAAGCCTAACTGGAACTTGCTTACTGTTTACAATGGAGAAATCTTTCACCTCTTAGATTAAGTACTCTCTTCTCATATTCGGCACTCAATAAAATCATATGTTTCTTGGAGCCTATATAGATCTAGAGAAACCCTAGTGATACACTTGATACACTAATCATCTGCTGTATACTGAAGAGATAACCATACGTACGTTGAGAGTCATACGATCTAATTTGAAGACAAAGTTGGGCTTCAAAAGAATCAGCCAGACCCGCACCTAAAAACCTATCAGCGCAGCGTTCGGTCGACCGCACACAACTTGCGCCCCCCCCCCCCGCGCAAGCGAAAACCCTATACAGTCTCCCGGTCGACCAACCCGTAGTACGGTCGACTGCACTTGACCAGTTGTTGTTGCTGACTGTTTTCTTCTCTATCTTCAATCATTCGTTTTGATCCATCTCATTACTTCTTCGTCTTCCTCTTTGAACATGTGTATGTAAGACATATAAACCCAACAGAAGGCAGTTGAGTAGCAGTCTCAAGAGAGGTTCATATTCGAGGGAGATTCATCGGAAGTAATTGAGATGCTGAATGGCAATGTAGTGAGAGTTACAACCACGAACGGAAGGCAACTTCCTTTCGTGGTTGTAACTTTCTGCATGAGGGTCGCAAAGGGAACAAGGCAACTGATCATTATGTCACTCTGAGTGCGAACATGTCAACACGAATGTTTGCTTTGTTAGTAATTTTCCATTTGATTTATATAATTTATGTAATAGGAGTTGTAGTTAGTGTGTGCTTGTATTGTTAATTAGCTAAAAAAAGAATATGATAACTCATGAATAACTTTCCACACTTGTTTCGCAAATATACAATCAATGAGCAGATGGTGAGCATCTTCATTCTCAACACCTAGCATTTTTCATCTACATTAATGTTTCTTTTAGTAAGATTTTTCTTGGTGATTATAGCATTATTAATCAACAGTGTCAAGAACGCTTTCAATTTTTTTGGCACATAGGTACCCCCAAATAGTTCCACACTCCGCAATCCTCTGTCTTTCAAAATCCTGTACATCAATCTCTCCAAAAACTCAGTGGATGCTTCACACTTCCAGTCCCTCACATCCCCTTCCCCGTTGTTATTGAAATCCCTGACCTTCTCGAGAAGTTTTGCGTGCTCATTGTTTAGCAGCATCGTGGGAACATATCTCTAATCTCTAATCTCTAATCTCTAATCTCTAATATTTTAATGGGAGAGTTGGAGTAGTGTAACCAAACAAATACGTGTATTGTAATCAGACAAACACATGCAATGTATATGCATAACTAATATAAAGGAGGTCTCAAGTTTGATGTCAGACAACGTCGGAATTTTTTTTACAATATACACTTATAAATATGTGCATCGCACGTGTCAATTACTAGTCTCTAATATTATAATGGGAGAGTTGGAGTTATGATTTGTCAACATACAAACTCGTGCGTTGTACGTGCAACTCAAACTCTCTCATTAATTACATGAAAAACTAACATGCAATTTTTTTTACCTATTTAAAACGCGCAACGCACGTGCAAATTTAATATTTCATATTTTTTAACACCAAACATACACACATACAACTCAAATTCTACTTATAAACACATGCATTATACGTACAAATCGTAGCTTTTTCTTGAAAATATTTTTCCCAATTACGTACAACGCACGTCCAATTCCAAAACTATTTCTTCACATATATCGCACGTGAAAATCCTGCAACTCTTATCAAAACGTGCATCGCACGTGAAAAATACTAGTAATAATATTATAATGAGAGAGTTGGGGTTATGTAACCAAACAAACTCTTGTAACACACCTTTCGACAAAATCCAATCTAATAAACGTGAATCGCACGTGTAGATTAGATCCAAACATTCAATCCCAAAATTAAACCCTACATCTCTCATTCTACTCAACTCTCTCTCTCTCTCTCTCTTGCGACCTACATCACCCCAGCCCCACGCCGCCGCCCACTGCGTCGTCGACCACACTCTCCGGCATCCGCGGCGGAAGAGAACCTGAATCACGATGTAGCGCCCCGGATCCCCGTTACCGGACATCTGTGACGTAACCAGAATCTTTGCCTTCAAATGCTTCTCAACACAGTAATAACACGAAAATTTAAAAACTTTTTATTGCCAAATAAAGTCATTACATCATTGATTACAACCAATGTCTTGTTCTTGAACAAGAATACAAATTACATTAACTCATTACATCTTATTACAAATATACATCAACTCCTTTTGTAAAGTTAACAACTGTCTCGCGGAATGGCAGTCGACGGCTCACTGCCGAAGCTCCACTGAACAGCCAATCTGCTTTCCTGGGACTTGCTCCTCGGCTTGAGTCTTCTGCTGCGCGACTCTGATATCTCTGCACCTGCTCGAAAGGTAGAACCGGTACCTAAAAGGTGGGGAACATCAGTACTTCGACTGACGCAATACTGATAATAACAGCGATCCTCCAAACTGGCAACCACAAACCATCTTGAATGGAAAAAGAAACGTGCATCCTAATTTTGTAGTGCTCGTGTATGCCATGATCTAACAACTAAATGCACCAATCACAAGCCTATTCTAAACCAAGCAAGACTTTAGGACTCTGGATCCGCATGCATCCCATACTACATGCGTTCCAGACCCAAGCATGGCCTAATCTAATGCACAAAACAAGAATGCACACGATACACCAACTCTAATGCAATTCATTTGGGAACGTATGCATCCCATACTACATACTTTCCCAAAAACCAACTTCGATGGAAACGTATACATCCCATACTACATACTTCCCAAAGAGTTTGCCTCTCCTGATTGCAGGATTCAATCCCTCACCATGCATCCTACTCTTGTACTCAACTTGTTCCCAATAGATTGTTCGTTGCCCAAAGAGGTTGCAGTTGGTCGGTCTAGTTCTGCCACTGCAGTGCCTAAGTGGTGGTCGTGTTTGCCACTCAGTACCCGCGTACGGATCTCTTCAGAAAGCCACGTTGAATTCGATCGCAAGATCGTGTAATTCGTGTGTCCACCCCTACCCGTGCAATGGACTGATGTGTTCACCCCTAATTCGAGTAGTGAACTGATGCATGCATGTTCACACCTAACCCGGGCAATGAACTTGATATATAAAAACCCACATGCATAGGAACGTGATGGCATCGAGGGTCAAATCCCCCTATCCTCCCGTTCCATACTCTAGCAAACTTTGGGAATCAACAGATCGAGATACGAGCCGAGGACTCAATCATGAGTGCCGAAAATGTATCCCTACGACAGGAAGGTACAACACCGACTATGGTCTGATGCAATTACCCAAATGCCTAATGCATCACTCTAATCCCAGCCTTACTCTAATCACTTCGGGTGAAGATAAGATTGCTTCCAAAAACTTGCCTATCGACCTCTGGCTCTGGCGATACCAGTTTGGTTCGCTACTTCCCCGGGCTTGGAATTGTCCAGCGTCTTGGCTTACATTCACCCCTAACCCGGGCAATGAATGTATGCATTCACCCCTAACCCAGGCAATGAACTTAATTTGATGGCACGGTTCGGAAGTCCTGCGCTTCGGTGAAAGTTCACAACTTAGGGTCGACAGATGCAGGGTATCACCTTACCCTAGTGACTAACTCGAATCACACACCCACTATGGGAGTCAACAAACCAACAACAGATACCAACGTCCCCAGACAAGAGTTATTAACTCTAATAGTACACAGGAGAAAAGTCCTCACAATATCTAGTCAACACTCAAGACTAAGCAACCTACGGTGTTTTTGTCCGAAACTTAAAATGGTCATAACTCTCTCGATACAACTTTGATTGGGGTGTACAAGCCCAATCCGGAAAGGTAAGAACCTAGGCTACAACTTCCTAGTTGATCATAACCTCAAATTCTATCATCTAAGCCCTCAAAATGGTCTCTCAAGCCTCAGTCTGTGTATTTCCTATACACGGGCTTCACCTTACCGGTAGCATAAGACACTGCTCACTCATCAGTATGCTACAAACCCAAGTTCTATGAAAAGGTGTGGATGTCCTCTACAATCCTCTAGTTGTTCATAAGTCCAAAATATGCCGTTGGATCTCCCTAAAACACACATTACTCACAAGTGCACCAAGTCATACAGCAAGACTTCCTCAATCAGAGCACTCAGCTCAAATCCTGGTCTTTGTCCAGTATTGTAAAAATCATAATAAATCAATCACTTACTGGAAACACCTCAAATAGGTCTTGTTAGAAAGGTCTTTATGTCTACTACAATCCTGTATGGAAACACTCCCTCAAAATTTGCTCTTAAGGAGCCTCAAATGTGTCATCTCTACCGGATGTCAAATCTGACTGAATCCAGCACAATACGTACTATAAAATTCATCATAAATCCTATCATCATTCAATAGACACAAAATTTACAGTAAAGAAACTAAACTTCATAAATAACAATATGAAAAAGGTTTCATGTCCAATGTCCAAGTCTACACTGAGTTCTTCATGTTTCAATTAAGCACAAAAATCATCATGTTCTTCAGTTACAGCTCTAACTACTGTTGATAGATCAATTTTTAACATGCCTGTAACTTCACCAAACATTTTCTTAATTTTTCTGCAGAGTCTAAATATAAGTGGGAATACAAGATAAAAATTTCAGATTAATATCTTACTCAAATTAATTATGAAAAATTCAACAATCTCAGGCATCATAGTAACCAATATCTGCTGCTGCCTTACGGCACTGTTCCACAAACGGATTTTATTAAAATACCAAACAATCTCAGACAAATCCGAAAAAATTCATGAATCATCTAGATATATAAAGGAACAATCTGTACAAATTTTATGATCATATTCCATGTAGTTTGCACTCGGAAAAATCTAGAAAATAGCATGCAGATCAAGATTCCAGTTCTAGTTTCTTATTTCAACTTCCAATCTTCTTAAATATTCATTCTAACACTTACTACTTCCCATGCATGCAAGAAATCAATCAAGAAAAAAAAAAGAAAGGTTTAGAGAAACTCTCCACCCTGAGTTGATTGTAGAGTAGATGATATCTTTGAACTTCACTTCCTCAAGAATCACTCCAAGAGCTCCTTCTTCAATCTTTCTCCCTTTCTCTCCTTCTTTTTCTTTCTTGGGTTTGAGTTATGAAATTTTCAGAACATGGGAGAAGAATGAAGGGGTTTTTGATGGAAAAGAGTAGGGAAAGAGAGGGGAAAGAGGGGGACTGGAATATAGGGTGTAGGGATTAGGGGTTTAGGGTGGTTTTGTGAGAAACCATGGTCTCTAGCCAATGGTTTTGGGGTACAATGGGTTGGCTGCCCTATTTAGTTCTTAATTGGGTTCTTAGATGAGAGACGGGAGGTTAATCGAGTGTATGCAATATATACTCATCGTAGTATCATACAATGTCATATTTGCATATGTACTGTACCAAAAACTAGTTTATATGCCAGTATCGGTCCTCCTTATTCTCGTGCATCATCTAAAACGCAACCACCCTTATAAACCGTCCCACAAATATGGACTCACTCCAACATTCATATACTCAACCAAAACATTGCAATCATATGCACGCATATAGACAATATATATATATATATATATATATATATATATATATATATATATATATAAGTGTCGTACAATCCGGGGTATTACACACGATCTCTATTTCTACTCCTAAAAGTGGGCTGAGACTGAAAAACAATAGATATATACCAGCTTCAAAACTCTGGAATCAGGTTTGGATGAGTTAGGTACTATCATTAAGTTTTAGTAAAGTTCACAATTCATTATTTTTTGTGAAAGCTTGGATGGTTTTCTTGCATATGGTCTGTTTGATGAAATGCATGTGGGATGCTAGAGTTATTTTGGCATCCAAGTTGAGATGGAAGATAAGAAGGTAAAGAAAAATGTTGTCTTCTTTGAAATTCAAATAATTTGGACATACAATTTCATCTTTAGACTCTATTCATAAGATTTTTTTATGTTACAATCAATATAAAATTAGAAAAAGTTGGTTAGAACATTGTGCAGTTGACAATGATTATAGTATAGGTAACACCACACCTCAATTAAAATTAATTGCTCACATAGAAATATATTCTACTTTTCAATTATTGATCTCATTCTCCAAAACAGTGGTATTATGAAGAATGCAAACTAAATTATAATTGCAAAGTAGTTGTGATTAAATTTGTTAATGCTTATAAGGTGGTTGATGATATGCTCATGAAGAATTTCATGATGTTGTAGGCTACATTGTTGATTTATAGTAGTAGAGACGGTATCAATCTTGGTCTCATTTTGGGAGATATGATCTTTTTTGTCAATTTTGTTTGAATCAGTGAGATTTGGGGTAACAACATTGTACATTGTTAAGGCTTTGATTGAAAATACTAGATTTTATGCGATTGGTGCAGATCTAGGTTGGTAAGTTGACGGTCGTTCACTTTAGAGTTTTACCGGTTGGTGTCAATTTCTGTGAGTTTTCTCTTATTCGTTGACATTTACGGTTTAGATTGTGGATGGGTAGTTTGATTAGGGTTTTAATAAAGGTAAAAGTAGGTAGGCATTTATAGGTGTGTATGCAATGACTTTCATATTCATCTACTATACTTAGCATTGGTAAATTTTAAATCTTTTGATGAATTAGTAGTACATAATCATGTTGGGATCGAGGAAGTATCATACTATATTGAATAAAAAATATCACAGATACAAAAAGAAAGCTCAACAACTAATAGGGATTCTAAATTTATCTCATAGAAAGGAAGCAGCAAGCAACGTATGCATGTTTCTCAAGTCTTTAACCAAAACCATGTTTAAATTATATACTGATTAAAATGTTCAATTTGTTTGTTTAATTTGCAGATATCGGTATGTTGTTATGAGCTTTAACTGGCTTCATCCCCAACCAACCACAATAATTAGTCTGCGAGGATAGTAATTGTTGTTACAAGTTAAGATCACGCATGTGTTGTATTTGAGTTACTGCTTTCTAAGAAAATGATCATATTACTTCTAACATTTAATAGTTCAACATCATTCACAAATTTAACAACATAATATTTTTTCGTCGTATAATATTTTCCATTTTGATATTATATTATGGAATGCTCATATACTTTTTTTAGCCGTACATTGCACGTACATTATACTAGTATTAGATATGCATAGCGAAGGTAAGAATGTCTCTGATAAAATGAACATTGGGGGCCTACAGGAGCTAATGACAAACATAAAGAATAAGTGAACCCCCCAGCCACCCCCCACCACAATGCATCCGATAAAATGAACATTGGCGGGCTACAGGAGCTAATGCCAAACATACACAATAGGTCACTCGGAGATAAGATAAGGATTAGTTTGTCTACAACATTCTCACACACACACACACACACACACACACACACACCCCCCCGCGTCTCACCTCCCATCCCAATTTTTTTTAAAAAAAAGGTGAGAATAACAACACTTGGCATTCCATATAAATTATATTGCAACTTGCAACTGTTTCTAGGTATCCAAAGTTGTAAGCTAGTAAATTTTCATAAGCAGGAAATTTAATTATAGGATGAATTAATTAATTAATTAGGCAAGAACTAAGAGACGATTGTGTGTGAATGGAGGACCATTGGAATTATTTACTAAGATATTTCATGAAAGATTTAGGAAGAACCACAGAGATCGACATGTAACATACTTACATAGAGAATTAGAGATAATATATATTTGATGGAGGTGGCCATCTTTAATATAAAAAAGACGGATTTACAAGGAGTTAGTTGAAAAAGTTTTAGAGAGTCCACACAGATGCAGTAAGCATATACAAAAGAATATGTTTCAATTAAATAGTGTGAGAATAATTGGAAGAAGACCGAACCACTCACTAAGATTACGCAACATTAAGCTTGCACAACTAGATAAAATTCTTTTTTTTTTATGGGAAAAAGTAGGGTAAGTCCCTACCTCACAAAAAATTTATTAAAGTAGGATAAATACAGGATCCTATTACAAAAACTGATCAAGCTAGTTCAGTGTACTAATCTGAACCTTTGATCAAGATGCTACATCACCAAAAGACAGATTAATTAAGAAGTCTTCGGGCTCATAACATGCTAGTGCCCCAAAAAAACAAAACCCATACAAAGTGCAGATGATCAAAGACTATAAAGAAGCTATCCTCAGGGGAAGACTAGCCTGAGCAGCTCCCTTCCTCGCTCTCGGCCTGGCCAATGCGGATGAGAGCCTTGTTGAGAAGGATGTCCTGCACATTTGCTTCCTCCATTTTCCTCTCCATAGCTTTCTTCTTCTTCTCGCTGCTGATCCCATCTAGCCATGATCGAAACCAGAAAATAGCATTAGAAATGATCTGATGTGGTGTGGATGATTTAGCAGAAAATACACAGTCATTTCTAGCTAGCCAAATGCTCCAGCAAATTGATATAGTAAGTAGGTGCCAAATGTGTATGTGTGTCCGTGAGCCAAAATACCATGAATTAAAGCAGTCGTGCAGATTGGTGAGCATGGATTGTATGTGGAAGAGAGAAGTGAAGAAGTTCCAAGTTACAGATGCGATGGGGCAATCGAAGAAAATATGATAGACTGTTTCGACAGGGCACGCACAAGTTGTGCATGCAGTGTCTCCTGGCCAGCCTTTTGATCGAAGAAAATCCTTCGAATTGAGTCATCCCCGACTCAATTGCCAAATAAAAATCTTGCACTTCAGGGGAGCCGATGAACACCACGTCGCCTTGTAGAAAGGAGAGAGCAGTCCAGAGATGATGAAGAAGTTATAGGCTGACTTTATTGTGAAGGTCCCCGTTGCATTTAGGCTCCATGTGGGGATGTCACCAGCGCTTGAGGGTTATTTATCCATTAAGACTTCAAGGAGCTTTTGTTTCTCTTCACGAATATGCGGCATAGTAATGCAGTTAAGCCGTGGGTGCCATCTCCAAACACCGTTGATCCAAGATCCTTGTGATAGGGCCTCAACTTGAGTATTCCATGCAGCAGCAGCAAGGGATGGGAAAAGGGTGGTAATGCTGTGGCCGTTGAGCCATCGAGATTGACAGAACTTAATATTGTTGTCGTTTCCAAGCTCCCAGTGGACATTAATGAGGAATTGATCTTTGAGGCTGAAGATGCCTTTCCAAAAATGCGAGGCTAGTGGCAGGCAAGTAAAGCCACTTGCAGATCTTCTATAGTATAGGCTATGAAGCGTTTGGCTCACCAAAGAGTCTGAGGATAGTAGATTCCACCACCACTTCATTAGAAGTGCTTCGTTAAAGACTTTCAAATCAAGTACACCCAAACCTCCTTGCTCCTTAGGCTGACAGATGGTACGCCAATTTGTGCAAGCTATGCCTCGTGCATCAGTGTCAGCACCACACCAAAAGAATCTGCTACGGAGTTGGTCGATGCGTTTGATCACCCATAGGGGTAGTCTGAAGAAGGATGCAAAGTAGACGGGGAGAGCACTCAAAACAGCATTGATGAGGATCAACCTTCCTCCTTTAGAGAGCATTTTACCCTTCCACACCGAAAGTCTCCTCTCAATCTTAAGAATGAGTGGTTGTCAATAACGCTTACTCAATTTGCCTTTGGAGAGAGGCATTCCTAGATATATGAAAGATAGGCAGTCCTCTTTACATTCGAGGATAGTTGAGAAGGCATGTAGCTTGTCCTATGACTTACCAAAGTATACAATCGAAGACTTCTTGAAGTTTATAGTCAGCCCAGAGATATTTGCAAAAAGTTGTAGAGTTATCTTGAGGTTCAGAATCTCGTGCTCGTCACCTCTGCAGAAGATCAGGGTGTCATCTGCGAACTGATGGGCAGAGAGGTTAGATAATTGGCCTCCGATAGGTAGCTGCGAGAAAGTGCCATTCCTTCTTCCACAATGGAGCATTTGAGCTAACACATCCACCACCAAGATGAAGAGCATCAGTGACAGTGGATCACCTTGCTTGAGACCACGCTTGGAGTTGATTTGTCTGCCCCTCTCCCATTGATGATAACAGAAGACTTCGCTGTTCGGAGGATCATATCAATCCATCTATACCAAGATGGTCCAAATCCTCTGGCCTTAAGAAGTTGCAGGAGAAAATCCTAACTTACAGTATCAAAGGCTTTAGTAAAGTCTATCTGGAGAGGAGCGTGTCAGAACTTCTTCTACAGCATAGATTTATTATCTCATGCACCACCAGGAAGTAGTCGACCGTTGATCTGCCTTTTAGGAATGCACTCTGAGAGGACGATACAAATGAGTGCAAGATTGGACTGAGTCTATTGGCAAGGATCTTGGTGAAGATCTTGAAAGAGCAATTTAGCAAACTAATCAGTCGGTAGTCTGGAACCAAGCTAGCTCCCTCACACTTGGGTATGAGAATGATGTTTGAGTAGTTCATTCTCCCAAGGTCTGCATCCCCCCTATGCACTGAGTGCATCATTTCAAGCAAGTCATCCTTGATGATGTCCCAGAAGGTGTGATAAAAGCACATTGAGAAACCATCGGGACCAGGGGCTTTGTCGCTGCTCATGTCGAACACTGCCTTTCGGAGCTCTTCCAAAGTGATGGGGTCATCAAGATGGCTCAAACAAACATCGTGAGAGGGATAAAGGGATTGCTAGTCAATTTGAAAAACTGAGCTAGTAGCAGTGCCGCAGATATCTTGGAAGTGATTTTCGAAAGCCGTTCTGATAGTTGAGGGGGAGGTTGTGATGTTGTGATCAAGAGTAAGGCTGTGGATGTAGTTTCTCCGTCTTCTGCCATTTGCAAGTGAGTGAAAAAATTTGGAGTTTGCATCTCCTTCTTTGATCCACTGTACTCTAGATCTCTGTCTCCAGTACACAGACTCAGCTTTGATGAGATTCGGAAGCTCAAGTTGAGTAGTTCTGAGGGAGTCAGGGGGGGTAGTGAGTTGTTCCGCTTCAATCTCTAGATGTAGGAGTTGGTCGTGGAGCTGTTTCTTGCGGGTGGGGATATGTCCAAAAGTTTCATTCTTCCATTTGCGGATGCGCCTTTTGAGTAGGCCTAGTTTGCTGGCAAAGATGTCGACAGGGTTGCCCTTGCAAGAGAAATGCTGCCACCATCCACTTACTTCAGTGATAAAGGAGGGGTGAGTAAGCCAGGCTTTCTCAAATTCGAAGTAATGAATCTTTCGCTGAATGACCTGAGTGTCAAGAACAATGGGGCAGTGATCTGATGAGTATCTTGGCAGGGAAAACTGAATATAGGCTGGGAAGCAGAGGTCCCATGCAACGGAGATAAGAAACCTGTCCAGTCTAGCCATCGAGGGGGAAGCACGGAGATTTGTCCAGGTGTATTTCCTTCCTGAAAGTGGGAGGTTAATGAGTGCTAGGTCTTGAATGAAATCACGAAAACATCTCATGTCTCTGGAGGACCCCCTACCCCTTGACCTCTCTGTATCAGAGATAGTGACGTTGAAGTCCCCCCAGAGAACCCAAGCATCGTTAAGGAGACTACGTCTCTGTTTGATCTCATGGAAGCATAAATCTCTGTCATCAAGCTCGAAGGCAGAATATACTGAAGTAATCGACCATGAAACATCAGAGCAGCGGCTCTTGAAGGATGCCGAGATAGAAAATATATCACAAGCAGAGTAAGTGCATTCCAAAACATTGTCATTCCACCCGAGAAGTATACCACCACAGCTGTTGAGGGAATCTAACTGAATCTAGTTAGTAATGATGTTTCCACCAATTGAGGAGAGTTTATGAGGTCCTGGGTTGCTCAATTTAGTCTCTTGCAGGCAGACGACTGAAGGGGAGCAACTCCGGATGCCTTCCTTTATGAGCGAGCATTTATCAGGGTTGCCCAACCCTCTCACATTCCAGCTTGTAATCTTCATGAGGAAAAAATGCATCAAAAAGCACCAAACACTAAAAACACAGCCAGAAACGATCCTCAAGCTCCAAGAGCTAATGCAACTAGACAGAGTGTCCTAGTTGATCAGTATGATCAACAAGGGCCTTCCGATTGCTCTTAAGGACGTGCACCGAGTGTGGCCCCTTAGCCTCCACTCCAATTGATTCAGCTACTTCTAAAATGTCCGCATTTGAGAAGAGATCAAATGGATTAAGATGTGCATTTGTGACAGAAGCAACTGAAGAGGAGATACCTGAGGTTTTCTTCTTAATTGTAGTTGAGAGATACTTCATGAACGGCCTTGTGCTCTTAAGCTTGGAAGCTGATCTTGATCGCTTCTGCTTCTTCGATGGGCCTTCAGAGAAGCCCGGTGGGACTGACACAGAGGAACTTGTAGCTTTCCTTATTGGTTTTCTGGTGAGGGAACGAGTGCGGAAGCTCTCCGTGCCAAGCTTACTAGTACCTGCATTAAAAATTCCTTGCTCAGCTGCATTGAATTTGCTTAGCTCCTCATGCACTGACTCTCTGAGTGCGCCTTCGACTGCAGGCTTGATCTTGGTGAATAGTGAAAGTGGCAAGGTGACTAGTTTCCCCTTCCAGAACATTTCCCTCACTTCTTCATTGGAACCTTCTTCAGTTGAGATTGCCTGATTGTCGGAGGATTTGGTGGGGTAATTGGTGGTTGCTTTATTATTGCTTTCCGAAGATTCGGTAATATTAACAATTTGTTGTGCCACCTTGGAGGGATGCGGAATCAAGGGGGGGACCTCCGCGGATTGTGGGGTCGAATTTTTAGGGATCTGTGCATGCATGTTGGGATCCATCAAAAGTGGATTATTTGGAAACAATTCGAATTTTCTGCCCTCCTACGGAGAATCCGTGGCCATTAGACCTTTCCCTCCTAACTCAAGGGGATTTTGCTCAACCTTCTCCGGAATTTTCGTAGTGCCAGAGGGGCCACCAACTGCATCGGCCATGGTTCCTTCCGGCACCTTGGGATGCCAGAAGTTCACATTTTCGGAGTCCTCAGCTAATCGAACCATAGTAAAGAGCTGAATTTTACCGGATTGGACATCTTCAACAGCTGTAGTGTCGCCCAGCAGCGCACCGGTACCTCATGAATGTGCCTCTCCAGGCTCCATGGCGCAGTGTAGCGAATGGATATGACCTTGGGGATCTGTAATATGTCAGCTACTTTTATGAGGACCAGTGCCTGATCTCTTGCTTTCACATCCAGCATCTCACGGCTAAGGGTAATCAGCTTGCCAAAGGGAGAGATGAGCTTTTCGAGTGACTCTTTATTCCAGTAGTGGAAGCGGAGAAGTGGGAGGTTGATCCAGATGAAGGAGGGCTTTGGTCGGAGTTTGGCCCCATACTCCATAGACCACGGGGAGAAAGTTGCAGTGAAGCCCGAGAACCTGAAGACACCCTCCGCAATGGTGCTTTTTGCCTCAGTTGCCGTAGCGAACTGGACATGGTAAACCCCGTCGCAGACCTTTTGAAGGGTCCACCATCGTCCACTCCTACCCCAAGCAAAGTTAAATGCACTCTCAAGATCCTTGGTCAAGGGAATACGCCGGGGGTTGATGAGGTGTAGGAATGCACTGGCATGAAGGGCCGGGAGGGCCTGTGCGATTGCATTGTTGTGAGGAAGATCAATCTCCAAGTTCGCGACTCTGTTGTGGATAGGGCAGTCGCGCACCTTGTGGCCAAACTTCTTGCAGTTGAAGCAATGGAAGCCGAGAATGCGGCACTCCGGTGTGCTATGGTCGCCTTCTCCGCATTTGTAACAGCGTCTCTCCATCTTCCTGGAGTGGCGATTTTGCAGAGGTGGGTTTTTTTGGGAGTGGAAAGGAGGTTTGGGTTTGGGTTGGAAGACTGGTTTAGGGTTAAAGGCCGGAGTATTAATGAGTGGGGAGGTGACGTGATGGAGTGGAGCTTTCGAGGTGACAGTGGGCAGGCGGAGATTGCGAAGAGGCATCTGAAGATTGCCATGATGACGTGTGGGTGGGGGTAGGCGAAGGACCTGAGCATATGATTTGCTCAGTTCCCTAGGGAAGAAGGCATTCTCTCTCCTCACCCCTCTCTCCATTTTTTTCTCAATCCTAATGTATAGATCCAAGGATGATAAGATCGATCTAGATAAAATTCTAATCATGGGTTTAGACAAACAGAAAAATTAAATCCATATCTCTTTCAATTTTTTTTGTTAATTATATATGGAATTCCTAAGCAGGATTGACCCTGAGTTTAAGGGAGTCCGAGGCAAACTCCAGAAATAGAGTCCCACACATAATTTGTTTTTAAAAAAAAAATTGGTGGAATTTTTTTTTACTACAATTCTTAAAAATCGATATATATCTCCAATCTATAATCTCTAATCTCTAATATTATAATAGAAGAGTTGGGGTTGTCATTTGTAGACATTCAACCATCTAATCTAAACCATTCATTTTTAAATGGGAGTTATATCAACCATTCAATTACTCAACTGTTGTTAGTTACCATAATACCCTCAAATACCATCAATGTTCAAATTTATTTACGACATAATTATTTACACAAGTGTCACTCATTTAAATAAAAGTTTGTATCACTATGGCTAATTTGTAAAGAGTATGTGATGAGTATGGAGATGTCTCAAGTTCGATGTCAGATTACATTTTATTATTTACTTTATAAAAATTATTGATTAGAACGTGCATCGCACGTGCAGATTACTGGTGAAGAAATAGGCGAAGTTTTAGGAATTTGAAAAAAAAAAATCTTCATACAAACTCAAGCCCAACTAAAATAAGCCGGGTCAAGTACTAATTAAAAAATAAACGCCCGAAAAATAAATTTAGGGGCACCAAAAGAATATTGGGCACAAAATACGCATACATAAATACAAGGGAAAAAAATTGGGGTTCCTAAAAATGCAATTTAAGGGGCCGAGGCGGCCGCCTCCACTAGGGACGGCCCTGTTGCTAAGCATATTAAAGATACAGTACCTCAATGCATTTTGTTGGCCTGAAAATAATATCATTCAAGTTGCTAAGACCAGAGAAGGAAAGCCCCAAAGATACTTTAGACCGATAGAATCTGAAAATTAGCAAAATGCAAACGGAATAATAAGCATGTAACCTTAAGAACCACAAGTAATGATTCAGCACAGATTAATGGTCAAGAAACATGCAGAAGTCAAATTTGAGCTACTTAGAATCAATCCCTTGATGTTAAGATTAAGGATGTTGTTTAGGGGAAAAAAAGGCAGTTAATCAGTTGAAGTGGAAATTTGCTTTCGGAATATTGTGCCTCAATTAAAATATTCATGAGGTTCAACTCAGTATATGACCAAATATGATTTTACGTGTCAAAAGTAGGAAGTCTAAGAATATATATAACATTATGTGAAGACAGCTTTAAGACCGTATATTGTTGCACTAAGACGTTGAGATGAATAGTTGGAAATATTTTATAGGACTGGATAAGAGAGCATAATGTAAGACCACTAACTACTAACTGCAGTTTAAAGATGTCAGAGCATCTCCAATCTTTGCTATTTTAGCAAAATGGCAAAAAAATAGCAAACAACAGCTGCAATCGTTTGTTATTTTGTCAAATTTTAGCAAACGATGAACAGTACGTTATAAAATTTGAGAAACGAAATTGGCAATTGCAAAATATAATTGTTTTCATCATTCGGACGCATCATGTTGTTCCGTCTGAGGGTTTTCGGATTTTTTTTTTTAAATCGATTGGACGGTACATGATGTACAGTCAAAAAATAAAAATAAAAATAAAAATAAAAAATAAAACCAAGCATCGGAAACAACATGTTGTCCTGTTCGAGGTATTTTTTTCTTGGACGGGACAACATGTCCTGTCCCACCGCATGACCCGTCCCACCAAAGGCCATTAAAACCAAGCGTAATCTAGTTAATCCATGGTTTAAGTAATAACTGAATTGAATAATCACTAATTTAATAATTTTTTAATAACTAATTACCATTTAATCCTTATTTAAATCATCTTAAACATTAAAATAAAATAAAAAGTCAGACGGAACAACGTGTTCCGTCCAAATTTTTTTTGTCAAATTATAGGAAACGACGATTGGAGCAAAATAATCTTTTTGCCATTTGCTATTTTGCCAATTTTGGCAAAATAGCAAAAATGATTGGAGATGCTTTTAGAGAACTTTCAAAGAGGAAAGATAAGTGCAGAACCGTGAAGATGAATTAAGAATGCCTAATGAGACACTTAGGGGTGTATGGTACACAGATTGGAAGATTTCCAGGAATGAGAGGACTCACAAGAATGTGAGGGTGGGAATGAAGATTCCCGGGAATGTTGCATTATCGTGTTTGGTATAATACATTGTATTACTGCGAATCCTTTATTATTTTATTTTTGTATTCTATTTTTTGGGGTTATTTTATGGTTTGTTATAGAAATTTAATGAGAACCCTCAAATCGAATGATTTTTTTTTTTTGGGGGGGGATATTTTTTTTATTCTTAGAAATCTCATGGGAATCCTTAAATCACATGATTTTTTGGAGAATGGAAATCGTTCTCAACAAAGGATTTTGATTTCCTTCGGAATCCATCATTCCTTCTAAAACTATGTTTGTCATATACCAAATAAAGTCATCTCAGGAAGAATCTGGGATTTCCTTTGCATATTCCCATGTACAAAACACCCACTTAGGTGTATAGGTAGAGTGACTAGAATAAGATCATACCTAACAAAATGGCAAAAACTGTATTTGACAACCTACACAAACATGATCCATCTAAGAAGCTTCCATCGCGACATGTCTGCTAAGTTAAACCCATTACTATGATGGACCAAGAGGCACTGTTCCTCAGCTGCATCGAATCAAACAGCGCCTTCGCTTCTTCAATTCTCCCACTTTTAATATACCCCCGAAATCATTGAATTCCAACAAATCACATATATTCTCTCAGTAAATCCTTTGAACTTAGGCACTCCATGTGACATGTTCGAAGAAATCAAGTGTAGTATTTGTTCTTATCAGTTTAATATCTTATGTGTGGATCATCTGCCTACAACAATATTAAATGAACCTTTTAGTGGGGGTAGGCCCACCCACAGTAGCTTGCTACTGAGCCTTTTGAGTGTCACCCCTGCACGAAATGGGCGAACCCTATCAAAACTACGTTTAAATATCTAGAGTGTGTGTATATATATATATATACACTAGTTGAAATTTTCGTGCACTAAGTGCACGTTACTTGGTGCATAAGACTAATAGTTTTAAATCTATTGATCAAAACTAAATAATATCACAAGAATCATATAAAATGTTACATTACCAAAATGTTATATACCTCATTGTCTAACCGAAAAAGAGATGAATGAGATATCATCGTTTATATTTATTAAGAATGATTTTAGTTGCTTGAAAAACTCCAATATACAAATAGTGTATCAAACGGTTCAATGCACTTTTATTAATATCACTTGTTGTCTCTTTCTTCAGACTAAAGTGAAAATGCACAAATCAGAACATTCATACAATTTGGGCCTTAGTGAAATGTTAGTTGTGCTAATCAACTGTATGAAATGAGATTTTGTTTCGATTAGTGAAGAGCATAAAGCCCTTACTAATAATTAAGATACAAGAAGATATTTTTTCTTAATCAAATATTGTTTGGGTAAAATAACCCGTTAGCCTAATTTCCAGCAGCTAAATTGTTGGCATGAATAAATTAAACATTAGAAGAACTCACCATACACAAATATTCACTAATAGTCGTGCACCACTTAAGTACAAATCTTTTTTTTACATTTTTTATTCCTAAACCAATGTTACGAATAATTGACATGGAAAATTAATCTGCATACAGATATTTTGCTAACCATTTTCTTCCAATTAACCAACTCAGATACTTAATGTTTCACAATTAGATCTCCCATTCCAAACCATGTCCTGCAACTACATAAACTAAGTAAGGTAACATAAGCTTGTTGATGCTAATTATACTTCCTGTGCAATTAAGTTCATAATATAAAACTTGTATATGCTTTTTATACTTAATGCTAATCGAAATTGATTTAAGCTGTCGAATTTATGAAACAGTAATGCTTTAGCCACTACCAATTTCACTACCATTTCCTTCACTACTCTTTATGAAATCATTAAGCAAACCATCCTCATCCATCATGGATATCTACTTGGAAAAGCCATCCATCTAATGCTTAATTACAAGATGGATCATGAAGAAAAAAAATTAGTTCCTCCTTGTGATTTTCAACAAAAAAGGACAAAAAAAGAGAACCGGTCTGAACATCATCTCGTTGGATCCAAATTTAGAAACATGTAATTTACAATTTAAATAAATGACTACAAGCCTTATAAATGCTATGCATGTCTCATATTTCGCTTTGCCTCCTTAACACTCGACTTCTTTTTCTTCTCAAACAAATTCTTTTTAAACATGATTTCATTTTGAAAAATTCTACTTTTAAATAAAATAAAATTTTTATCAATAAGGAAATAAAGATCTGAAGTCTATTTTAATTCAACTATTGCAGGTGTAATGACTGCATTTTTAAAGATTTGCTGACAATTAAAGATTTGCTGACAAATAAAGAAGATTTGTTTAAAATTTAAAGTATTGAAACATTATATTACCTTAAACTATAACATGACAACATGCATAGTTTACCAAGCATCTTGAATAACTACCTGAATCATGATGACATCGGATTCCTGTAGGTTGAGATCACTAATAGTAGAATATGTATCAAGAACAACTGGAATAGATGGTTCTGAATGAACAAGAACCGAAAATGATGGTCATGATTCATTTGGTGTTTCTTGTATGAGAGCTTCATTTAGGACAAGCTTTGACAAAACGAGATTTGCTGAGAGTGATCTTTCCTTGCTATAATGAGGAGATAGTGGTTGTAAAATCACAGGTTAATTAGCATCTGATGTCCAGATGATCTCTTACAGAAACTCCATCCACGCTTATCTGATGAGTTGCTCTGAATAAATATTCAATTTCTAAATCAACAGGTAGCAATAATGATAATAGATATTTTAGTAAACTGAGAGTGCAAGTGAGATGTGAATTACCAAACAAACAAGAATGGAATATGGGTATTATTTTAAGGGCATGACATACCATTTTGGACCAAACATATCTCAAAAAAAACCATTACCAAAAAGCCATACAACTTGTCTAATTATTACTTTCACAAAAAAGACTCGTCTTCCATATTCTAATTATATGGAAAAATTGAAAAACATGTAGTATGTACAAATCCCTTACAAGAGTACATCTACAGTTGCACAAACATGTTAACAATGATGGAGACAAGTTATAAGTAAGATAAATATATGGAATTAGACCCAAACTGGAGACGGCATATGATTTCCTCTGTAAAGAATAAGGTACACCAATTGGGATCAAAATTATCTTGGTATATATATTGCAATGTGGACTATATACTAAGACTTATACCAAAGGCAGAATAATTATCTCTTTACTACCAAGTGAAAGGAAAAGAGATGAAAGAAAAGAAGAGATAAAATGCATACAGATCAGAAATCATAGCACAATCATCTTAAACATAGTTGTCGTTATCTAAACATTACTAATGCTTATCAAAATAGTTGTTCTTTATGGAAACCTGCAAAGAAAACAACAGTGCCTTCCTCTTGGTAGACCTGGACATCACCAAGAAGGGGATCTTCATAAGTAGCCATGATGAAATTAACATTCTCAATAACACGTTGGAAGGTCTGGGTGAGCATGACTCAAGACCCAAATCCTTATGGGTGGTCTACCAAAAAATTCTATATGGTAAAGATGTTTATGCCAGGTACAAATGGCGGTATAAGAATTATAAAATTAAGACATGGCTAATATTCCTAGAAGCATTAGGCACACTTTTCCGTTTATCAAAATTTGAAGATTTTCGATGAGCTATGTGGAAACTAACTTAAACTGGGACTCTAACAACTAATCATCATTTGAAAGATTAACCAACATCATAAGTGACCTGTTTGAGTTCTTCCTGTAATGCTGCTTTATACCATTCTTACAATTAATTTGCCAATTTCCCTATGAATGTATGTGTATGTGCATGGCTGTGTTTGTGTTTTACTTACAACATTTTGCCCTCCACTATGTCATTTTGTTGCACTATAATGACAATCAAACGTTTTGTTGATTGGAAAGGGCCTTTAAAATGTTGATAATGCTAGATTAATTAACATTATGTGTGTATTTTCATGTAATTTTCTTATTAGGAGCTGGATTGGTAAAATTTAAACTGATGTAGATGAAACTTTGCTTTTCTAATTACAATTTGTGAAGAAATTTAGGGGCCTAGAAAGAATGAAGAAGTGCATTGTATGGTTTGGATATAAATGATTTACCCTAGGATAGGACTTAATATGTCTCTCACGTTAATCAGTGGAATTTGTTCCTTGCAAAAAGGATTTCAGAATCTCATATGTCATGAACACAATGCCAACACAAGGGACAACTTTGTAGTACACAGGCAAGCTTCCGCGGTAAAGACCACAAACACCTTCAGATCGAATTATGTGCCCAAATGTACCAAATAAGCTTGAATTATAGATGTGTGCTCTGCCAGCCAACTGCATCCTCCGCCTCACAAGATCCAACGGGGAAGTCACTAAAAAAATAGTAATATGGATTAGAACTTGAGAGTATTCATATGAAAGAAGTCTGCTCATATATAGCCAATAAGCATGTGTAAATGACTCAGTCCAATAAATTGTTAAGTGCATCCGAATAAAATGAACTCATTTAAAGCATATACTATTCAGTAAACAAATTACAACTTGAATTAGTATAATTTCATATGCCAGTATAGAATCATATGCATTTGACAACCCAAAAGAAAGTGATAGAGTAGCCTAGTTTAATTTCAGTTAGTGGCCAACATCAAGACGATCTCATGGTCTCAACCATCCCACCATTCCAGATTTGCAATAATACATCCTAAGCAATAAATATGTAGACAAAAGACAAATATACATGTGTATTTAGGTGTAGGTAATAGGTTAAGTTGGATGTGCAAATTCTTGGTCGAGATCATCCTAAACATGCATTTACTACATACAGTATTTATGTAATGCGTAATGACATCTTAATTGTGTAAACGCAAGGGGAAAAGAAAATCAATATTGACGAAGAGCAAAGCAACTTACTGATCATGAATATTATGAAACTTCTAACGGAGATGTTGGCCTTTAGTCAGCAAAATATCGATAATCTAAATTTACAAACCTAACTTAAGATTGTTACAAATAATGTTTACAAAATTCGTTTTACAATCGAAAGATAGAGAGGCACAGAAACACATAGAAGAGAACAGGAGAGAGAAAAACCGAAAGAAAAGAAAAGAAAAAAAAAACAAATTAATAAAACAACTTACAAGAAACAAATGAAAAGTACAACTCCAAGGAAGCCGAGGCCTGTGTATCACACAGTGTCCTTAAAACAGATTTCGCCTCTTTCCGGTTGCTGGAATGAACGGAGGCGTCTGTCTCCCAGGATGCAACGACTTGGAGCGATCCCGTAGGCACCACGTACCACTCCCGAACTGAGTACAAGCGCTTGAACCTATCACCAACTTACCAACAACAGCACAGAAGAAGACTCAGAGAAGGAGAGAAGAAGATCTGGTTTGTGCAGGGAAGAAAGTAAAGGGGAGGCCTCTATTTATAGAGCCTGGGTTAAATCAGTAACGGCAGACAAGGCATTAACAGCCTTCACTGTAACGGCAGACAAGGCATTTAACAGCCTTCACTGTAACGGCAGACAACGAATTGAATGCCTTCAGTGTAACGGCAGACAAGGCATTAACAGCCTTCACTGTAACGGCAGACAAGGCATTAACAGCCTTCAGTGTAACGGCAGACAAAATATTAAATACAGCACTGAAACGGCAGACAGAACCGTTTCTGCATTCATTTCAGCCGTTACAAAAGGAAAACTGTAGCAAAAAGTGGCTCTGCACGGGGTGGGATCAAATCGGTCCGGCATTCGTGTCCGCAGGTCGTGCGAGCGCACACAAGTCGCATGTAATCAGGTCCGTGATTTGCAACCCCCCCCCCTGCGCGCGCGAGAGAGAGCCTATCTTCTAGCCATCTTACAATGCTTAGAAGAAGATTACTATATATCCTCTTCTATTTCCTTTGTTATTTCCGATGTGGGACTATGTTCCCTTAACCCATTTTCAAGAATGAAAACGTCTCACTTTGAAAGATAATTTCTCATTCACCCCTTAACCGATTTTAGCGAACCAATATATGATTTTGATCTACTCACGAAGGAGAACACAAATCAATCAAGATCTCTCAATAATTCATTGAGGATCTTACTCAAAAAATTGCTCAAAAATCGGTTCGAAAATGGTGTCTAAAACACTCATTTTCTAACAATCCCCACATGAATGAAAATTGACGACCACAGACAGGACAGACTGACACGACAGACTGACACGACGGACTGACCCGACAGACTTGGTGATAGAATTCAACGATTGATTTCTGCATAGGATAGGTAGGTGTTACCCTTTGAACCTTCCCTTATGAAAATATGTTTACTTTACTAACTAAACAGTAGACGCGATGTCTTTGAACTGTTCTGCCATTTGTGTAAACGATGACATATCTCACACAGAAATCTTTCTAACGCTTTTTCAGTTCTCACTGTTATGTTCGTTTTGGCCATGAACATACGCCTGGTTCTGCAAGATTTTAACAGGAATATTGCCCTATATTATTTCCTTGGAAGCGGCCCTTCTTCCATCTTACATAGGTGATTTCTTACTTAAGAGTAACCCGCATTACTCTGCTCGGATATCCGACGCATAAGAATCATTAAAAGCCTAGCTTAACCTGTTACCTTGCGGGCATCACTGTTTCATCATGGGAATGGACATGAAAAAATCCCCACAGTGATCTAACTTGGTCTTTACAATTTAGTTGTCCCTTTGAACCTAGATCTTGGGATCTCCAGTCAGCTAGGTTGGGTTTCCATTGTATCGACTTATTCTTTTATGGGCTTTAGTCCCATTCCCCTCGATGATTTATCAACTAACTCTCTGTTTAACCCTTTGGTTAATGGATCCGCAATGTTATCTTTTGACTTTACATAGTCCACAGAGATAATCCCAGTAGAGAGTAGTTGTCTAATGGTATTATGTCTTCGACGAATATGTCTAGATTTACCATTATACATATTGCTCTGTGCTCTACAAATTGCAGATTGACTATCTGAATGTATGCAGATTGGAGGCACATGCTTCGTCCACCTTGGAATATCCTCAAGGAAGTGGCGTAACCATTCAGCCTCTTCCCCACATTTGTCTAATGCGATAAATTCTAATTCCATCGTGGATTTAGCGATCACTGTTTATTTCGAGGATTTCCAAGAAACTGCTGCACCACCTAGTGTAAACACATAGCCACTAGTGGATTTTGAATTATCACTCGATATCCAGTTCGCATCACTGTATCCTTCAAGTACAGCCGGGTATCTCGTATAGTGCAGCCCGTAGTTACGAGTAAAACGCAAGTACTTCAGTACTCTTATAATTGCTTGCCAATGCTCGCTTCCAGGATTACTCGTGTATCTACTTAGTTTACTTACTGCATAGGCTATGTCTGGTCTTGTACAACTCATTAAGTACATTAGACTGCCTATGATTCTAGAGTATTCTACTTGAGAAATACTCTCCCCTTTATTCTTGGATAAATGTAAAGTTAGATCTATTGGAGTTCTGGCAATTCCAGAATTATCTTTATCAAATTTTCCAAGAATATTGTCAACATAATGTGACTGGCTTAAAATAAGCTCGTCTGATGTTCTTGTGATTTTAATTCCCAATATAACATCAGCTAGTCTCATGTCTTTCATGTCAAACCTCGAGTTTAACAGATTTAATTATCTGATCATTGCTTCCAATAATAAGCATGTCATCTACATACAAACATATAATGACATATCCATCTTCTGTGTCTTTGACATATGCACATTTATCACATTCATTGATCTTGAAACCATTTGTCATCATGACATTGTCAAATTTTTCATGCCACTGTTTTGGAGCTTGTTTCAAGCCATATAATGACTTCACTAGTTTACACACTTTCTTTTCATGTCCTGGAGCTGAAAAACCCTCAGGTTGTTCCATGTAGATTTCTTCATCTAAATCTCCATTAAGAAAAGCTGTTTTTACATCCATTTGATGTACTTCAAGATTGCGTAGAGCTGCTACGGCAAGTACCATCCTAATGGAATTTATTCTCGTCACAGGAGAATATGTATCAAAGTAATCAAGACCTTTCTTTTGTTTATAACCTTTAATTACAAGTCTTGCCTTGTATTTATCAATTGATCCATCAGGTTTTATTTTTCTCTTGAAGATCCACTTGGAACCTAAAGGTTTACTACCCGGTGGAAGATCCACTAGTTTCCAAGTATGGTTTTGCAAGATAGAATCAATTTCACTCTTGATGACTTCTTTCCATTGAGGACCATCACTAGAGTTCACCGCTTCCTTGAAGGTTTGGGATTCTTCTTCAAGCATAAAAGTCAAGAAATCCGGACCAAAAGATTTTTCCGTTCTTGTTCTTTTACTGCGTCGAGGTTCCTCCTCAACTTCTTCATTTTGGTCTTCACTATCTTCACTGATAGTCTCATGTGTTCGTTTGGAGGAACTTGGTTCCTCCTTTGACTTACATGGAAATACATCTTCAAAGAACGATGCATTTCTAGATTCCATTATCGTGTTCTTTGATATCTCAGTGATATCAGATTTGTACACCAAGAACCGATAGGCACTACTGTTAAGTGCATAACCAATGAAAATACAATCAGTTGTTTTTGGTCCTATTTTCATTTTCTTAGGTGGAGGTACTACCACCTTGGCAAGACATCCCCACATTCGCAAGTAATTGTAGGATGGCTTTCTTCCTTTCCATAATTCATATGGAGTTTTTTCTTCTTTCCTTTTGGGCACCTTATTTAAAAGGTAGTTAGCTGAAAGAATAGCTTCTCCCCACAAGTTTGGTGGTAAACCAGAACTTATTAACATCGCATTCATCATTTCTTTCAATGTACGATTCTTTCTCTCAGCAACACCGTTGGACTGAGGAGAATAAGGCGCTATGGTTTCATGTATAATCCCATGCTTAGCACATGTGTCAGCAAATGGCGATTCATACTCTCCACCTCGGTCGCTTCTTAGCGCCTTAATTTTCTTATTGAGTTGATTTTCAACCTCATTTTTATAGAGAACAAATTTCTCTATAGCTTCATCTTTGCTTTTAAGCAAGAATACATAGCAATATTTTGTACTATCATCTATGAAGGTAATAAAATATTTATTACCACCTCTTGTTTGTATCATTTTCAAATCACAGATATCAGTGTGAATTAGATCAAGTGGTTCGGTGTTTCTTTCAACACTTTTAAATGATGATCTTGTTAGTTTTGCCTCAACACAAGTTTCACATTTGTGTTTGGAATCAATTTGGAACGTTGGTATGTGATTCAAGTTAATTAGTCTTCGCAAAGTATCATAATTAACATGTCCTAGTCTACCATGCCATAAATTGGAAGACTCAAGCAAATAAGTAGAAGAGCTAGCTTTATTCATATTCTTGACCATGGTCATTACATTGAGTTTGAACATTCCACCACTCATATATCCTCTACCAACATACATTCCACTTTTAGACAAAACAAATTTGTTCGACTCGAACACTAAACGAAAACCGTGGTTATTAAGCAACGAACCAGATACCAGGTTCTTACGGATTTCAGGAACATATGCAACATTGTTCAGAGTCAGTTCCTTTCCAGAAGTCATCTTCAAGATCACCTTGCCTTGGCCCTTTATTTCTGAAGTAGCCGAGTTCCCCATAAACATTTTCTCCCCATTCTCTAATGGTTCGAAAGTGGAGAACATACTTCTATTGGAGCACACATGTCGAGTAGCTCCAGTGTCAATCCACCATTCCTTCGGGTTTGAACCTAACATATTCACTTCTGATATCATAGCTGAGAGGTTGATATCGGAAACATCTTGAACAATTCCTTGAACCAAGTTTGCTTCTCTGTTCCTGTTCCTCTTGGGAAGTCTGCATTCAGTGGACTTGTGACCCATTTTGTCACAATTGAAGCACTTGCTATTGAAACTTCGGCTTCTTGGAGATTCCTCCCTTAGGCCCCAACTTCGGACCCTTGTTGTTGTGCTTGTTGGAACGTTGTTTATGTTCCATTACATTTGCCTTAGCTGCATGGCTGATGAGTCCAACTTTTTCAGATCCCCTATTGTCTTCTTCAATACGAAGCCTGACAATGAGATCTTCAATGCCCATTTCTTTTCGCTTATGCTTTAGGTAATTCTTAAAGTCTTTCCAACCTTGTGGTAATTTTTCAATTATACAAGCCACTTGGAAACTTTCACTTAAGTTCATACCTTCAGCATGAATCTCATGCAAGATTAGTTGTAGTTCTTGAACTTGACTGATTACTGTTTTAGAATCTACCATTTTATAGTCTAGGAAGCGGCCCACAATGAATTTCTTGGCGCCAGCATCCTCAGTTTTATATTTATGTTCTAGTGATTCCCAAAGTTCTTTAGCTGTTCTTTTGTCAATGTATACATTATACAAAGAGTCGGCTAATCCGTTCATTATGTAATTTCTACACAAGTAATCAGCATTTTTCCAAGCATCCACAGCGGCAATGACTTGGTTATCCTGCTCATCTTTCTTAAGATCTGGAGCATCTTCGTTCAAGAACCTTGCAAGATTCAGTGTGGTCAGATAGAACATAATCTTCTGTTGCCACCTCTTAAAGTTCTGCCCGTTGAACTTCTCAGGTTTCTCCCCATGGGAGACTGAGACAGGTACAACGGTGGGTATTGGCACTCGTGCCGCAGTAGCAATCGGTTCTTGCGTTGTATCAACAACCGGCACATAGACCGTTTCAGACACAACAGCATTGTCCAATGCAGTAGTCATTGTGAATCTGAAATTTACACAACACGAGTGTAAGTTTTCCAGATAAAAGAAATAAAAAGAAAAACCGTGCCTCAAAATCGAAAATGAAAGAAATCGAAAATCTGTTTTAAGTTTGTTACAAATAATGTTTACAAAATTCGTTTTACAATCGAAAGATAGAGAGGCACAGAAACACATAGAAGAGAACAGGAGAGATAAAAACCGAAAGAAAAGAAAAGGAAAAAAAAAACAAATTAATAAAACAACTTACAAGAAACAAATGAAAAGTACAACTCCAAGGAAGTCGAGGCCTGTGTATCACACAGTGTCCTTAAAACAGATTTCGCCTCTTTCCGGTTGCTGGAATGAACGGAGGCGTCTGTCTCCCAGGATGCAACGACTTGGAGCGATCCCGTAGGCACCACGTACCACTCCCGAACTGAGTACAAGCGGTTGAACCTATCACCAACTTACCAACAACAGCACAGAAGAAGACTCAGAGAAGGAGAGAAGAAGATCTGGTTTGTGCAGGGAAGAAAGTAAAGGGGAGGCCTCTATTTATAGAGCCAGTAATGGCAGACAAGGCATTAACAGCCTTCACTGTAACGGCAGACAAGGCATTTAACAGCCTTCACTGTAACGGCAGACAAGGCATTAACAGCCTTCAGTGTAACGACAGACAAAATATTAAATACAGCACTGAAACGGCAGACAGAACCGTTTTTGCATTCATTTTAGCCGTTACAAAAGGAAAACTGTAGAAAAAAGTGGCTCTGCACGGGGTGGGATCAAATCGGTCCGGCATTCGTGTCCGCAGGTCGTGCGGGCGCACACAAGTCGCATGTACAGCCTTCACTGTAACGGCAGACAAGGCATTTAACAGCCTTCACTGTAACGGCAGACAAGGCATTAACAGCCTTCAGTGTAACAGCAGATAAATATTAAATACAGCACTGAAACGGCAGACAGAACCGTTTCTGCATTCATTTCAGCCGTTACAAAAGGAAAACTGTAGCAAAACGTGGCTCTGCACGGGGTGGGATCAAATCGGTCCGGCATTCATGTCCGCAGGTCGTGCGGGCGCACACAAGTCACATGTAATCCGGTCCGTGATTTGCACCCCCCTGCGCGCGCGAGAGAGAGCCTCTCTTCTAGCCATCTTACAATGCTTAGAACGAGATTACTATATATCATCTTCTATTTCCTTTGTTATTTCCGATGTGGGACTATGTTCCCTTAACCCATTTTCAAGAATGAAAATGTCTCACTTTGAGAGACAATTTCTCATTCACCCCTTAACCGATTTTAGCGAACCAATATATGATTTTGATCTACTCACGAAGGAGAACACAAATCAATCAAGATCTCTCAATAATTCATTGAGGATCTTACTCAAAAAATTGCTCAAAAATCAGTTCGAAAATGGTGTCTAAAACACTCATTTTCTAACAAAGATTCTATCATATGTTAGATTATAAACACAGCTCGATAAGCGTACAAGCTTCAATATCTAACAAAACCATACATACCCAATGAATTCCTAAAGCAGCCCAAATCCTCAACATCAACATTAAGGTAACAATAATTTTACAGAACAAAAAGTAAATGAGCTGCTAACTATTGTGGATGGGAAGACTATACGTCTGTGCTCCACAACCACGTTATGTGGAGATAATGTTATGGCAAATGGGAAATATTGACAGGAGAAGAATGTTTATTAAGAATGATAATAGATAAACTTTTATTGTAACATCCTAGAAATCTTAAATATGTTTTTTGGAATTTATAAATGAATTGTGATGAATTTTTGTGATTTATTAAGCATTTTTCTGAAATTTACCTTTTGCACATGCAAATATTTTTCTTGAAAAATAAAAAAAGTCAGGATATTTATTTGGAAAATCTAATAATTATTAGTAGATAATAATTCTAAATTTTCTGGATTTTTATGAATAAATTATGATAGGTTTGCAAATATTTCAAAATGAAGGACTTTTGTGTAAAATTGCCACTTGGGGCAAAATTTTGAAAATCCATTTTCTGGGCTACACTTGGAGACCGGCCATATCAGGGAAGTTAAGGGATTAGTATTTTTTACTCTAATTGATTTAAATTGATTTAACAAGTTGATTTTTGAAGGATCTATATATGTAAAGTTATTTTCTTAAGGATTATTTTATAAAAATCTTTTAGAAACCCTAACCCCCCCCCCCCCCCAACCTGCGGCCTATATAGCAGCAACATCCGCTCTTTCCCCCTGTTGTGAACATAAATTTTATTTCCTTCATTATTTTCTTGAAGTGGAGGCTTGAATCTTGGATTTTTTGCAAGGGAAGGAAGGGGCTTTTCTCTATTACTACTATTGTTCTTTAAATTGATCTTCTTTGAGGTGGGTGGTACTTCTCATCTCTTGATTTGTTATATGCTTGTAGAATATGATGATGATTGATCAAATATGATATATATTAAGATCTTGCATGATTATAAAACTTGATGTAGATCTATTAGATGATAAATATCTATGAATAGTAGTTAAGTAACTTCTTCATGAATAAAAGTCCTAATTAGTGAATGATTCTTGACTCTCTTGATATGTTCTTGGACCATGGTTGAGTAGATGTCATGCTAGAAACTCTTATGTGGATCTTTGATTGTTTTTAAAACATATATTAATGATTCTACCATGAATTGATTGTTGTGATGAAGGTTAAATAGAGTTAATTGATTCCATGAGATAGAAACCAAATTTTTAATATGTGATGATCATGTTTAGTTTATTCTTGAGGATAGACTTGATTGATGTATGAACTACGGTGGGTTGGACAAGATGCACATGCTATATCGTAGGTTTCATCATGTATATATATATATATATATATATATATATATATATATATATATATATACTAGGTTTGCCCGTTGACACCTGCCTACGGCACGTCTTTGAAACAGTGCACCTTATTTGATCATATAAAATAGTTTTGGAGGTCGAGCAAATTAATTGAAGTAGCAAACATATTGTATGAGAAAGTTTTGGGGTCCAACAAAAAACATATTATATGATTTTTCTGATTTTTTCGAACTATTTTTAAAGTTTTTAAATTTTTAATTTTTTTAGTTTTTAATTTTTTTTTTTAAAAAAAAATTAATTTTTTTTATTTTCTTAATTTTTTGAATAGAAGAGAGAGGGGGAGAGAGAGAAAAAAAAATTTATTAAATAAATATTGGAGTTGTTTTCCGGGGGGGATTTGTGTAACACCCCGAATTCCAAAATACAACTGAATTCGAGATTCCACAGGATCTTTACACTTCTTTCGTACAATTTTATAAGGAAATTTAAAACTTTTCACTTTACATCAGAGTTACATGGAATCTTTACACTTTACAATTTACAGCAGAAGCAATTTACAACATTTATATAAAAGTACAACAATATTTGAATGATCTCTAAGCATCAGTTCTCCTTTAATCTTTATCAGGCCATTTACCCTGCATACAAAACTGTGGGTACGTCAGTTTATTCAACCGACGAAAATTATACACGGTCATTCTCTCTATGCCGGAAACAGTATAACGATTCTCATTTCTTGACAAAATCACAAACTTGTTCACAAAAACCAAGCTAAAGGGACTATCCTATTGATGTCGTATCGTGCTGTGCACTTAGTCTTTAATGCAGTTGTTATATTATATAATACTAATGCGCACTTGTTCGGATTCTATGCATCTCATACTACATAGGTCCGAGGGCAAAGCCCTTAATCGTACTTCATCTTATAGGGTTCAATCCCTCGCCATGACTTAAACTACTACGGTAACTACAGTAAGTATCCTAGATGTTCTATGATCTACGAGCCCATGTCCAGGCAGTCTGGAGGGGAATCCCACGCACTGACATAACGCATCAAGCAGGCATACTATGGACAATTCAGCCTCCGCCATGGAACAATGGCACCACCTGTAGTCACCAAAATACCCCACAAGCGTCGCCACCGGGACGATAATTCTGGAGTAGTGCTCACGCCATGTCATGACGCATCAAGCAGGCAGTCTGTGAATCACTCTCACACCGCCAATCCGATGGCCCTCATACTCGTATTTTTTTCTTACTTTCATCACATCTTCACTATGTATTTAGTCCTTAGTTTATTAGAATCATGAACTAAATCAATTCTCTAGAGTTAGCCTTTCTACTATACTGGTCTTAATTCTTTATTCAACATGACCCAAATCGTGGTCTTTTCATTTCAAATTTCAATCCAATTCATATATTTTCAATGCTGGTATGACGCTTAGCTACACTCTAGTTCTCAATTTCAATTCACAATTACACAAGAATTGAGTCTTTCATGCTCATAAGTTCATTTTTCATGATTACATCAGATTTTCCTCGTCATGTTCATAGTATTCATAATCGTAAAACTTTTCATAAATTCAGCAGAATAATTCACTTCACTTCACATGCGATTTCATGCAAAGGTAAATAAAATTCACTTTTCTAATCCGTCACATCCAATCTTCATTCTTTCCATTATCAAATCTCTTTCAAGCAGTATATATATATTTATTTTTGTCACGGGACAGAAATTAAAATCTGAGACGTCCAAATAATCTGGACAGTCGACTCAAAACATAGCCAGTCGACTGTTCAGCAAAAGAAAAATATTCAAGAAAATGGTCGGGATAGTCGACTGCTAAACATGACCCGTCGGCTGTTCAAAAAAAAGATTTTAAAAAACTCGAACGGTTCAGGGCAGTCGACTGTTACTCAAACCAGTCGGCTATTTTGCCGTGGTTTTAACTCGAAGAATTCAATAATCAGGTCAGTCGACTAACTACACCTATTCGGTCGACTGATCAGCAACAAAATTTGAAATACGGAATCATTTCTTCTTTCCTTTCGATTAGCACACAAAATTTAGTTTTAGATTACAATATGTTCATTTCTCGAAACTAATACACGACTTTATTTAACAACCATCACAACATGCATAGTTTACTAAATAATGTAGGGATTCTTACGATTAGTATTTTCCACACAACCACGACTTCTAAAAACAATATTTTTTTTCCATACTCATCATTTTTCTACAGACATACACATTTATTCCAATTTAACATGCTAGATTAAATCAAAATGTAATAGCATCAATCATATCATTCAATCAAGTTCACCCATTCATTTCAAGAAATTTCACTTGTGTTCCATTTTTTTTACTTTAATCATGGTATTAACAAGGAGTAAAATAATGGCATTCATTTATTCTTACACACTTAGCACACAACCTAACATGGTATCTAAAGTAGAAGTCATGAGAAACACCCACCTTTTTTGAATAAACACGAATAGAAAGCTCCTAGGAAATCCTTTAGAATGCACGAATAGATCCTTCTCCTCCTAGGTGTAGCAAAACCGAGCCTCTCCTAGTGTGATTCCCGCCCTTCTTTGGATGAACACTCACACAAGAATTCCTCAATCTTTTTCTCCCCAAAATTCTCAATCTTTTCTCACTCTAATTCTTTTCTCCCTTTAATAAATTTTCTAATGTACTAAGATGAGAAGAAGCTATGGGGTATTTATACATAATTTTGGGTGGATTGAATGGCTAGGATTAGATCAACTAGTTAGGGATTGAAGGCTAGGATGAGTTTGGAAGTTGCCATAACCACCCATGACTTGAGAAACTACCTCACCACTACTCCCATCTCTCCCTCTCTCTTGGATCCAATCTGGCCTTAAAAAAAAGTGTGCAATGCACACCATATTGCATGCACGTGCCACCCTAGTGTCCCCATTCTTAAGTTGTTCATGCACTAATTTATTAATTGTCTACCATTGAGTCTACACTACAAGTCACCACAATTAAAAGAGAATTAAACTAAATGGGTTTACTATTTGGGCCAAAAATCATGGGCCCAAGGAGAAATACTTAAATTAATTATAATGGGCTAGAATTAGGCCTAGGATGTTCTTTAGGCTTTAAAATAACTCTTGTAGGAAACAGAGAGAATAATCAGTCTATTAGGCTATGAAAAAAATATTGGACTCTAGAAAAACATATGAAATTTAGAAATTATGTATGCAAAAATACATCCGGTCTCAAATCCTCATAAAATGAAATATATACGAAAATATATATATATAATAGATCGGGATGTTACAACACTCCCTCCTTAGAATAGTTCTGTCCCCGAAACTACACTTAAAGGGTGAGGACAACAGAAATACAACAAGAGGAAAGAAAATACAAATCAAACAAAGAGTTCGGGATGATCCTTCATCATCCTTTCCTCAGATTCCTAAGTAGCCTCTTCAACCAACTGGTTTCTCCAGACTACCTTGACCATTGGTATCGTCTCATTCCTCAAGACTTTCTCTCGACGATCAACAATCTCAACTGGGAGCTCAATGTAACTCAGATCCAACTGCAAACCCTCTGGCACTTCGGGCAAATGATGACTTGGATCTGAAATGTAACCTCTCAGCATAGACACATGAAAGACATCGTGCACCTGAGACAACTATTCCGGTAATTCAAGCTGGTAAGCAGTTTTCCCGATCCTTTTCAATATCTTATATGAACCTATGAACCTCGGGGCTAACTTCCCACTCTTTCCGAATCGGATCACGCCTTTGCTGGGCAATATCTTCAGAAAGACAAAGTCACCAATCTCAAACTCAAGGTCCCTCCTCCGGTTGTTTGCATAGCTCTTCTGCCTACTCTGAGCTTTCCCCAACCTCTTCCTGATTAGATCAATCTTTTCAGAGGTATGCTACACAATCTCAGGCCCAAACATCTGACGCTCCCCAACTTCGAACCAACAAACAGGTGTTCTACACTTCCTACCATACAAAGCTTCGTACGGCGCCATCCCGATGCTAGTCTGAAAACTGTTGTTATAGGCAAACTCTACCAAAGGTAAATGCCTTTCCCAACTGCCTCCAAAGTCTAGTACACAACACCGAAGCATATCCTCAAGAATACAGTTGACTCTCTCGGTCTGCCCATCGGTCTGGGAATGAAAAGCAGTGCTGAAATTCGTCTTGGTACCCAAAGCTGTCTGAAGACTCCTCCAGAAATACGAAGTAAACTGCGCATCTCGATCAGACACAATGGTCAATGGAACACCATGAAGCCTGACGATCTCACCAACATACATCTCAGCCAACTTGTCCATCGAAGCAGTGAGTTTCATCGCCAAAAAGTGAGCGGACTTGGTTAGTCGATCGACTATAACCCAAATCGCATCGTTGCCCTTAGGACTCTTGGGCAAACCCGTGATGAAGTCCATACTGATGTTATCCCACTTCCATTCTGGAATAGGTAACGGTTGTAATAGACCTCCAGGTTTCTGATTCTCGGTTTTGACTTGTTGACAAACCTCACACCTCGACACAAATTCAGCCACATCCCGCTTCAATGCTGCTTAATATCTTTATACATCTTGGTACTCCCAGGATGTACAGACAAAAGAGTAGCATGTGCCTCCTGAAGAATACTTTCTTTCAAGTCCGACTGATCCGGAACACACAGCCTCTCTCCAAACCACAGCACTTCATCCATGATTTGAAATCCGGATTACTTACCAGTACTAACCTGCTCCTTCATCTTCTGAATCTCTGCATCTACCTCCTGACTTGCAATAATCTTTCCATTCAAAGTAAGCTGAAGCCTCAACTGAGCTACAGATGATCCCAAGCCTTGCAGAACAACTTCAATACCAGCCCGATCCAACTCCTCTGCCAGTTGCCTCTGAGTTGTAATCAAACTCGTCAGACTGCTCTTGCGGCTAAGTGCGTCAGCAACAACATTAGCCTTCCCAGGGTGATACTTAATCTCCGGACGAATGTCCTCAAGTACCTCCAGCCATCTCCTTTGCCTCAGGTTCAGATCCTTCTGCTGATAGATGTACTTGAAGCTTTTATGGTCTGTGTACATGTTCATCTTTTCACCATACACATAATGCCTCCATTGCTTCAAAGCGAAGATAATCGCAGCCAACTCCAGATCATGAGTCAGATAATTCTTCTCATGCGGTCGTAGTTGCCTAGACCCATAAGCGATCACCCTTCCTTCTTGCATTAGGACACAACCAAGCCCACGATGTGAAGCATCGCTGTAGACATCATATTCAACACCTGCTCTAGGCAAAGTCAAAATAGGCGCAGTAGTCAGCCTCTCTTTCAACTCCTGAAAGCTTGCTTCGCACTGCTCGGTCCACTTGAAGTTCACATTCTTCTTGGTCAAACCAGTGAGCGGCACGGCTATCTGAGCATAACCCTGGATAAATCCTGTAATATCTAGTTAGTCCAAGAAAACTTCTGACTTCCTTTACTGTAGTAGGTCTTGCCTAATTTCTCACTGTCTCTATCTTCTGAGGATCAGTTGCCACTCCCTCCTTAGAAAGGATGTGACCTAGGAATGCCACTTCAGATTTTCAGAAATCACACTTAGACAGCTTGGCATACAACTCATGCTCCTGAAGCTTCCTCAAAACTGTTACCAGATACTCCGTGTGCTCCTCCTCCGATTTAGAGTACACGAGAATATCATCGATAAACACCACGACGAAAGAATCAATTAACGGCCTCAGAACTCTGTTCATCATGTCCATGAAGATTGCAGGCGCATTCGTCACTCCAAACGGCATAACTAAGAATTCGTAATGCCCGTGTCGAGTTCTGAATGCAGTTTTATGCACATCTTCAGCTTTCACTCGAACTTGATGATATCCTGATCGAAGATCTATTTTGGAGAAAACAGCAGCTCCTTGTAGACGATCGAACAAGTCATCAATTCTTGGAATCGGATATTTATTCTGAACAGTGACCTTATTCAGCTCTCGGTAATCGATGCACATCCTCATCGAACCATTCTTCTTCTTTACCAAAATCACTGGTGCTCCCCAAGGCGACGTACTCGGTTGAATAAAGCCTTTCTCCAACAGTTCCTTAATTTGCCATTTGATCTCATTCTGCTCCACAGGTGCCATCCTATACGGTGCCTTGGAAATAGGTGCACTCCCTGGCTAAATAGTGATGTTGAACTCCACATCACGATGCAGGGGTAACCCAGGAAAATCTTCCAAGAACACAATCGGATAATCCCGAACCACAGGAATCAGCTGCACCTCTGCAGGAATCCCCTTCTTCTGGCTAATAGCAGCAACCAACTCTGAACATCTCCTCTTCCCTTGGAAAGTGACTTCAGGTCCTCCTGGAGCCTTCACTATTACTGTCTTGGTCTTGCACTCGATGTTCGCACTGTACACCGACATCCAATCAATGCCAATGATAACATCGACTTCCAAAACATTCAGCTCGATCAGATCGATTCCGAAAATTCGATCTCCAATCACGATCTCGTAGTCAGCATAGTACCGATCAGTGGTTAGAGTCTCCCCTGATGGAGTAGCTACTGCTAAAATCTTGCCTGAAAGATTTTCTGTTCAACTCCCAGAACTTTAGCAAATTTAGGAGACACAAAAGTATGAGAGGATCCAGTATCGAACAAAACAATGGCTTTCATTCCATTCAAATAAAGTTCTCCTGTTACATAATACACACACATTATGTAACAGTTCTCTAAATAAACGGAAAAAGAAAACAACATGAACCTCTTAACATCCGTCCTCGTACCAGTGATGACATGATCTACCTCATCGGCATCAGCTTCAGTCAATGCAAATACTCGCCCTTGCTGGTACGGTCTCTTTCCGGCCTGCTGAGTTGGTCCCCTTTGGACGACATCCTGCAACTTCGGGCAATGGGATCGGTAGTGACCTGTCTTCCCACAATTGTAACAAGTCACCACAGGAGGTCTCACCCATGCATTTCCAGGTCTTCCATCTATGTTGACAGCATTCGCTCCCTTTGGTTTGAACCTCTGGGCTGACGGCTGTCCCCTGGCACTCCCAGCAACTGCGGGCCTCTTCCCCATGTTCCAGTTGTTCCTTCTATTCTGAACAGCGTGGAACTGCTCCATGTCTGCCTTCGTGGCTGCCGCTCGTTTGACTAGCTTGTCAAACCTCCTAATACCAAGGGGTATCATCCTGGACCTCAAGCTCGGCCTCAACCCATGCTCGAACTTACGAGCCTTCTTCGCCTCATCCATCATCAATTCAGGAGCATACCTTGAGAGCTGAGTGAATCTCATCTCATACTCCCTAACCGACATGCTGCCCTGCTGTAGCGATAAAAACTACATGGCCTTCTTCTCCTGGACATCTGAGGAAAAATAATGACTGCGGAATTCTTCCAAGAATTCCTCCCAGCCAAGAACAATACCTCCCATTGTCCGCTTCATCGACTGCCACCATACAGCCGCATCCTTCTCAAACTGCAGTGTCGCCAACTTCACCTTGCTGCCTTCAGGGGTTTCCAAGACTTCGAAGATAGTCTCTACCTGTCGGATCCAGTTGTCAGCCGCGTCAGGGTCTGACTTCCCTTCAAATACTAGTGGTTTCATCCGCTTGAATGATTCCACGAGTTTGATTGCTTCGGGTACTGGATTCACAGATACCCTTCCTTGGTTCTGATTCATGGCAACGGCATTGAGTGTCTGATAGACCCTCGCTAGTTCTGTTTTCAAGTCCAGACCTTCACCATTTCTTACTCTTCATCCAGCCATGTTCTGATGCAAAAGATCCATTAAATTCGAAGTGTGAAACATGAACTTTTAAGTCAATATTTTCATTTCATTGAATTTCAAACTTTATACATTCGAATTTAAAATATTTTTGACACCAAAACGAAAGCAGTAGACGATACAATGTTCTAACTCCTACGGTTTCTCTTGGCTTCACGAAGCTCTCCCCGTAGTTCTTCAACTTCTTCCTTCAGTACATCGGTCATGTTTTTCCTCTTCTCGAGTTCCCATACACGATGACTGAGAACTGCAAAATCATCCTTGTGCTTCGCCAACTGAGCCTCCAATAGTCCGACTCTCTTCCGCAGTGTTTCAACCTGCCTCTGAAGAGATATCACAAGACTACTTGGAATTGGTTCTTCCTTATCAGAAGAATCATCAGATGAGTCCGGAGGTGGAGTGATCTCTCGGGACTCAGGCCATTCCTCTCCGTCGGAGTCTGCTTGCCCTGGGTAGTACTCTTCCACGGAATCTGCTTGTCCAGGATAATAATCTTCCTCTATCATATGGCAATTGTCGTCTCCAGCAGGATCGAAGTGATCAGCCATCTTAGAAAAAAGGGAGGAAGAAGCATAAGTCATAGAGCAACACAAATGTAAGTGACTTACATTTAAATATCTAGACTCAACACACACTCTAATATCCACTTCTAGGGTGTCGTTCCTTATAAACTTGTACTAGTGTGAAGCGTGGCTCTGATACCACTCTGTAACACCCTGAATTCCAAAATACAACTGAATTCGAGATTCCACAGGATCTTTACACTTCTTTCATACAATTTTACAAGGAAATTAAAAACTTTTCACTTTACATCAGAGTTACATGGAATCTTTACACTTTACTTCTTACAGCGGAAGCAATTTACAACATTTATATAAAAGTATAACAATATTTGAATGATCTCTAAGCATCAGTTCTCCTTTAACCTTTATCAGGTCATTTACCCTGCATATAAAACTGTGGGTACATCAGTTTATTCAACTGACGAAAATTAAACATGGCCATCCTCTCTATGCCGGAAACAGTATAACGATTCTCATTTCTTGACAAAATCACAAACTTGTTCACAAAACACAAAGCTAAAGGGACTATCCTATTGATGTCGTGTCGTGCTGTGCACTTAGTCCTTAATGAAGTTGTTATATTATATGACACTAATGCGTACTTGTTCGGATTCTATGCATCCCATACTACATAGGTCCGAGGGCAAGCCCTTAATCGTACTTCATCTTTAGGGTTCATCTTATAGGGTTTAATTGTCCATACTACTACGGTAACTATAGTAAGTATCCAAGATGTTCTATGATCTACGAGCCCATGTCCAGGCAGTCGAGAGGGGAATTCCACGCACTGACATGACGCATCAAGCAGGCAGACTATGGACAATTCAGCCTCCATCATGGAACAGTGGCACCACCCGTAGTCACCAAAATACCCCACAAGCGTCGCCACCGGGACGATAATTCTGGAGTAGTGCTCACGCCATGACATGACACATCAAGCAAGTAGTCTGTGAATCACTCTCACACCGCCAATCCGATGGCTCTCATACTCGTATTTTTCTCTTACTTTCATCACATCTTCACTATGTATTTAGTCCTTAGTTTATTAGAATCATGAACTAAATCAATTCTCTAGAGTTAGCCTTTCCACTAAACCGATCTTAATTCTTTATTCAACATGACCCAAATCGTGGTCTTTTCATTTCAAATTTCATTTCAGTTCATTTCTTTTCAATGCCGGTATGAGGCTTAGCTACACTCTAGTTCTCAATTTCAATTCACAATTACACAAGAATTGAGTCTTTCAAGCTCATAAGTTCATTTTTCATGATTACATCAGATTTTCCTTGTCATGTTCATAGTATTCATAATCGTAAACTTTTCACAAATTCAGCAGAATAATTCACTTCACTTCATATGCGATTTCATGCAAAGCTAAATAAAATTTACTTTTCTAATCCGTCACATCCAATCTTCATTCTTTCCATTATCAAATCTCTTTCAAGCAATATATATATATATATATATATATTTATTTTTGTCACGGGACAGAAATTAAAATCTGAGACGTCCAAATAATCTGGACAGTCGACTCAAAACATAGTTAGTCGACTGTTCAGCAAAAGAAAAATATTCAAGAAAATGGTCGGGATAGTCGACTGCTAAACATGACCTGCCGGCTGTTCCAAAAAAAGATTTAAAAAAACTCGAAGGGTTCAGGGCAGTCGACTGTTACTCAAACCAGTCGGCTGTTCTGCCGTGGTTTTAACTCGAAGAATTCAATAATCAGGTCGGTCGACTAACTACACCTATTCGGTCGACTGATCAGCAACAAAATTTGAAATACGGAATCATTTCTTCTTTCCTTTCGATTAGCACACAAAATTTAGTTTTAGATTACAATATGTTCATTTCTCGAAACTAATACACGACTTTATTTAACAACCATCACAACATGCATAGTTTACTAAATAATGTAGGGATTCTTACTATTAGTATTTTCCACACAACCACGACTTCTAAAAACAGTATTTTTTTTCCATACTCATCATTTTTCTACAAACATAGACATTTATTCCAATTTAACATGCTAGATTAAATCAAAATGTAATAGCATCAATCATATCATTCAATCAAGTTCACCCATTCATTTCATGCAATTTCACTTGTGTTCCATTTTTTTTTACTTTAATCATGGTATTAACAAGGAGTAAAATAATGGCATTCATTTATTCTTGCACACTTAGCACACAACCTAACATGGTATCTAAAGTAGAAGTCATGAGAAACACCCACCATTTTTGAATAAACACGAATAGAAAGCTCCTAGGAAATCCTTTAGAATGCACGAATAGATTCTTCTCCTCCTAGGTGTAGCAAAACCGAGCCTCTCCTAGTGTGATTCACTCCCTTCTTTGGATGAACACTCACACAAGAATTCCTCAATCTTTTTCTCCCCAAAATTCTCAATCTTTTCTCACTCTAATTCTTTTCTCTCTTTAATAAATTTTCTAATGTACTAAGATGAGAAGAAGCTATGGGGTATTTATACATAATTTTGGGTGGATTGAATGGCTAGGATTAGATCAACTAGTTAGGGATTGAAGGCTAGGATGAGTTTGGAAGTTGCCATAACCACCCATGACTTGAGAAACCACCTCACCACTACTCCCATCTCTCCCTCTCTCTTGGATCCAATCCGGCCTAAAAAAAATTGTGCAATGCACACCATATTGCATGCACGTGCCACCCTAGTGTCCACATTCTTAAGTTGTTCATGCACTAATTTATTAATTGTCTACCATTGAGTCTACACAACAAGTCACCATAATTAAAAGAGAATTAAACTAAATGGGTTTACTATTTGGGCCAAAAATCATGGGCCCAAGGAGAAATACTTAAATTAATTATAATGGGCTAGAATTAGGCCTAGATTGTTCTTTAGGCTTTAAAATAACTCTTGTAGGAAACAAAGAGAATAATCAGTCTATTAGGCTATGAAAAAAATATTGGACTCTAGAATAACATATGAAATTATGTATGCAAAAATACATACGGTCTCAATTCCTCATAAAATGAAATATACGAATATATATATATATATATATATATATATATAATAGATCGGGATGTTACAATTTGAATTTGAGTTTTGGATGGAAACTTTTGGAGGGAAAAATATATTTTGTGAGGTTAAATCTGGGCCTTTGGTTTTTGGGGGGATTGAAGGAGAACCACTTGATAGCTTTCTTTGTGTTCTATTATTATTATTATTATTATTATTATTATTATTATTATTATTATTATTATTATTATTATATATATATATATATATTAGTATGAGAGGATTTCGATTTATTTGACTGGCTGTCGCAGACTGCGTGACAGTTGACTGCAGTCGGTCGACCACAGTTCCTTGTACTGCAGCAGTTGGTCGACTGCCAAGACTGAACTGCCACTCTCTATTTTACTACATTTTCTTTCTTTGAATGAATGTTTCTCCAAATTTGCAAACAATGGTTATAAGTTTTCCAAAGTGACTAGATTTCAGTATTCACACAGACACACACACACACACACACACACACACACACACACACACACACACACACATACACATATATATATTCTCATATCTCAGTATGAGAAAGAATCTTGATTGTATTGTAGTATTCACGGTGTTCATATGAAAAGTTTTCTTAAAAATTTCGCTATTCAATATCATAACTTCGACGTTGAGATTTTGTGAAGTTTTTGAATGGATTTGATTGAGGTATGAATTGAGACAGATTGGCCAAGATGCACCTGATATATTACAGATTTCATCATATGCAACCACGTATTTATATATATACATACATATAATAGTTTGAGAGATTTTTAAAATTGAAATGGATGTCGCAGACTGCATGTCAATCGACCCTGTAGTCGACTGCAGTTGGTCGACCTCAGTTCTTTTGAACTTGCTGCAGCGGTCGGCTGTCATGAATGGGGTTGTCGCCATTTTTTTTCTGCTGTCAGCTGACCGCAATTTTTGGTACTGTTGCATGTCGGTCGACTGTCATGACTTGGTTTTCACACTTTGTTGTGCGGTAGTTTGCTTTCTTCGAATGTTTATTTCTCCAAAATTGCAAACGATGATTCTCAGTTTTTCAAAATAATTGGATTCAGATCTTACTATTTTCAGAGAGTGTATTTTCAAATTTTAATAGAATTTAACTCAGATTTTCGTGGTTTTAGAAAGTAAATGTTCTTGAAATTCATGAGTATCACATTTCAGATTTTTCTACTGTTTGAAGATATAAAATCTCAGTTTAATTGATATTTAGTTTCAGTTTCTTAACTAATTACGTGGGCATGGTGTACATGGAGGTACTTGGGTTGGGTTATTGGATTTGAGGGAAATCCTCGTTGTGAGTTAGATGATTTTAGATTTATGTGACACAAAGAAATGTTTGAAATGATATTTGAGTTAGGAGACTCTAGAGGTTGGGGTGGGACCCTAGCATGCCGGCAAGTGAGATTTTGTTGGAATTTGGCCAGTGGGGCTTTTGTTTTGATTCAGTAAAGTTAAATCTGTTAGGGTACACCAACTCTAGGGAGACTATGATTCTAATTGAACATAATAAACATAAGGATGGGAACTAGCTGGAGTTGTGATGAAATAAGAGAAAACATGGGTAGGGGGCCTCATATGATCGGACGGTGGAAGATAATTCCATGAATTAACGGGGTGTAATCACGGACAGTGTGGGATGTATCTTCAGGATTACCGAGGATCAGGGCGACTCTCATGGGATGTTCGTGTGATAAGGTACCATCTGGCCAGACGATGTGGGTTTCAACTTTCAGAATTAGCGGAGTGTGAGGGAGTGTACCCAAAATCACGGACTGTGGGGAGTTGATTCTCAAGAATTATCGAGGGCATGGTACTACATACTGACAAAATAATCTACTACATACTCATAGAATAATCTAAATCATAAAGTAATCACTGTAGTAGGTTAGTTGCATAACGTGAGATTGAACCCTATAAAGTGGAGAACGATAAGGGCTTGCACCGGACCTATATAGTATGGGATGCATAGAATCCGACAAGTATGCATTAGAAATCATCATAAGCATTTGCGTTTCTTGACTTATTTTATGCATGCTTGTTTTCTGTTTTCATCTCATACACTTGACACTTAGCTTAGCTTCACTTGTTGTTTTACGCTTCATTATCGGTATTTCATGTTCCATCTGTTATTGATGTGTTAATATGTTTCAGTTGTTGTTCTGTTTATTATTGTTATACATCATTTAATACCGCTATATTAATATGCATCAAGTTTGTATTTGTGAGATCTAGAAGCATCACTATTATTATAGTTGACGTCAGTTGCCTTCAACTGACGTGCTCACTCTTCAGTTTATTTCGCAGGACCTGCAAGTGAGTTGCCCAAGTAAAGTGGAAGCTTGAATTTAAGATGATTAAAGATAAAATGTTGGGATTGTGTTGTAATAATGTATTCAATTCTTTCAGCTGTGTAAATGTAAGAAAGAACAGTTGTAATAAAAAGTTTTAATTTTTTCTGTATTTGGTACTGTATTTATAGTTGCAATTGAAGTTGATTCTGGAAATTGTGCCACTTATTTCTAATTTTATTTGTTGAAAATTCGGGGCGCTACATTTATAAAATGAATTGAAACAATAATCATATTGTTTCACTCTGCATGATAAGATTATTTTTTGAAACTCGTGGACCTTTATTGTCAAATGCACTGAAGAAGTATTGTTCATCCCATGTACATGTCCTCCATCCTCCCGCTCTGTCCCAGGAAGGGCGACACAACGGCAGCCCAAATCTCTCAGTTGCCCCCAATTCAATCCAAATCAAGGTTTTTTTAATACAAATCAAGAATCGATTTTTAATATAAAAAAAGGAGCAAATTGTAGTGGGTACCAAGGCAGAAGACAATGATGCGACCATTGGAGAAGCAATCAGTGGGGAGATGGGAGTCGAAGTCGCGGCCGTAGGGCTCGCGGTCGGAGCGGGCGAGGGTGGTGAGGAAGTTGCTGGTGTCGGCATCGATGAGGGGGTCGTCATGACGAAGAGGGCAGGGGTCAGTTGTCTCTTGGAAGAAGGGGATGTTCTTGGACTATGGTTATGGTTAGGGTTATGATTTGGTGAATCCCACTGGGTACGGTTCGCATCGCCATCGGACCTGGACCCATGTACGGCACCTGGTTTGGGTTAGGGTTTTTGAGGATTGGAGGGATAGGGGGTGTCAGATTGGGGAGGGGCATCGGGATTGGGATAGGGGGTGACGAAGCCCAGCGAATGATTTTAACATCATTCATAAGCTGTAGGATCGACTCAGCATCATAACAAGAATATAATAAGATATATATATGACCAAGCATGCATGAATAATTTATTAAACAACAGAAAACAATTGAAACAATAATAATATTCAAATAGTTTTCAAGTCCGGAACAAAAGGAAAAACTCGGGAACATCAGCCCGTTACAAGTCTTAAGCAACAACAAATGAAATAACTCAATTACAAAAAGAAAATATTAAAGAAAACTGTTCCCAAGCAAGGCCTAGAACGTCTGCTCACCGATTCCAGCAAGTAGCATGTCTCCAAAGTCTGCTTAATAAATATAAAAAGAAAAAAGTAGAGAAAACAAGAGAAAACGCCCTTAGTGCAAGTTAGGGCCACAAATAGTAAAAACGAGTACAAGTAATGGGGTACAAGAATTGGAATCAAGAATGTAACAGGGATTCAACAAGTAGTGGAAAACCAAGAACTAGCTAGCAAGGAGGACGACTCAAGTGAACAGGCTGGATAACAAATACTATTGGAGAAGCAAGTGACAAGTGAACATGTAGGGGTATCTAACCTGAAGTGACAGGCATCTAGTACAAGTGTCAGGTAACATGTCCCAAGTCTAGTATCAAGTATCAAGTATCAAGTCCAGTGTCAAATATTATATTCGAGTGCCAAGTCTCAAGTAACAAGTTGTCAAGTGTCGAGTAACAAGTGAATAAGTATCGAGTTCAAGTTTCATATATCAAGTAGTCAAGTATCGTGTAAGCATGTATCAGGTTCAAGTCTTATAGTTATTACTATCTAGGTAGCACTTCATGCATCTATACTTTTACTACATGGTTGCTACAGTCAATACAATTTCGTTTAGGCCTAGTAATGGATTTTATAGGGCGGCGTACTCAGGTATCAAGTATCAAGCAAGCACGGTTCATGAATACGAAAATAAATAACAAGTTCACGAAGCGAGTCCGTGAATACTAACAAGTTCAAGAACCACACAGTGGGTTCATGAATACAACAAGTTTATGAGCCAAGTAACTGACTCCATGAATACATCAAGTGCAACAAGTTCATGAACCGAGTACTGAAAAATACGGGTCACCTTCCGAGTACACTTACCTATATTGTCCACTACTATGGTCTTTCCCTTAAACTCCGGCTTGTTACTTTTATTAATTTTTATCAAGCGAGCATGCAAGTGTGTGAAACAAGTCAAGAAGTCATAATCATGAACATGGTTGAAACATTACTAATTAATTCTGAGAAAAATTGAGGATGTCCTATAGGGTGTCCAGCAGCCGCATATAAAATTTCAAGTCAAACGCTTACTGTTAACATAGTTAAATTAATTTGCAAACTAAAGAAGTTCAGCAGTTTTGCGAATCTGCATTTACCGACACAGCTGCAGTAAAACTGCGATATCTCCTAGACTGTAACTCGGAATTCAAAAATTCCGGAGGCTATCGACATCTAGATATCTAGAGCTACATTTACTGTTCAGGGCTCGGGTTCAAATTCAAAAGTTAAAGGGGTCAAAACAGCATAGCAAGATTCAGGACAGCAACATGTGGGAATATCTTACTAGTATAGGTTACATGAAATTTTGTTATTAGGCGTCTAGGTTAATGTATGATATAAGTACGGGGTAATGGTTATCAAAACAGCAAGTAATATTTAATTTTCGTCTTTAGTGGGTACAAGTTCGTCACATACAAGATATAACATATACCTATAAATCTAGGGTTCCTTAATTTCATGTGTCCATGTGTTTAGGGGATAAAATGAGTCCAAGTAGTTATAATATAATACAATGAAATTATTGTGACTCTTAAGATTATGAAATTGATGGGGATTTAATATTTGATCAACAACGACAGTCAAGGAGGAGTCACAATTTCTAACTATTTGTAGTATTTTCAAGGAATGCTTGTACTAGAACAAAAATGTGTACAAGAGGAATACTTGTCTTGATTGACGACAAATAGATCCGTTAGTTGAAGAAAACAGGATCGAAAAACTCCGGGCAAAATTTCCCAAAAGCACGTGTGAAGCACGTGCAAGAAATCAACAGTAGAGGAAAATCCCCCACACCAGATCGAACAGCGGACAGCAACTCCCGATCCGGCACGGCAAAACATGGGACAGCGGATTCAGCGAATCAGATTCTCCCGCACAGCGGATCTGGCCAAACAACGGAACAGCGACTTCGGATCCGCTGTGGCAAAACAGCGAACAGCGAATCTCACCAACCGCTGATCGTCTTCTTCCCTTCTTCGGCAACGCGCGGGAGAACGACGGCGGCGCGATGATTGCGACGAAACGCGGCGGCGGGGGCTCGCGACGACGTCTGGCGGAGGGATTGGCGGCGTGACGTCGAGGAGCGACGGGACGACGAGGTGGCGACGGCGGAGGCTCTGTTCTTCGCACTCGAAACAGGGGAGCGATGGCGGGGGAATAGTTCGGAGGTGTTGGCGACGATGGTGGTCGCGAGGCGAGGAGGATGAAAGGGTGAGTGCGATGGCAATGGTGATGGGGCGGTCGAGAGCTTGGGTAATGGCGAAATCGGTTAATGGCGGATGATGGATTGGGTTCGGGAGTTTTGGGAGTGATTCGATGGGTGAAGACGGCGGTGGATTGGAGCTGCGGTGGGGTTGACGAGGAGAGGGAAGCGAAGCGGCGAGGGTGGCAGGGAAGTGGTGATCGAAGTGGGTTTGGTCGTGGACGAATTGAGAAGGAGGCGGAGAAAGTTACGGAGGAAGAAGGAGAAGGGTAGCGGCGGGTTTGCATAAGGCTTAACAGTGAAATGGGGTATAGGTTAGGGTTAGGGTTAGATTCGGGTTTATATAGTATGGGTTTTGGGTTAACGGGTATTAGGGTATCGGATTTGAGGGGGGATCCAACTAGGGAATTAGTCAAAATGTATTAAAATGGAAATAAAGAGATGAATGACATAGAACGGCTCACTTTTCATGAAGAACGACAAAAGAGCACATACATTTGAATTAGACGAAGTCACCGAAAATTGAATTGAAACCATATAACGATTTTATTCAAACAGAAATAAAATACAGGATCTCAAATAGGTAAAAGAGTACAATTGAGCAAGGTACAGCATAAAAATATAGATACGGAAAATAGGAGTTACAGGTTGTGATTAGCTCTGGACATATTTTTTATTCTTCTTATTCTTGCTTTTATAATAGAAATAAATATATCAATACATCTCTAATATTATAATGGGAGAGTTGGAGTTGTAATGTTGTCAACATACAAACCCGTGCGTTGCACGTACAACTCCAACTCTCCCATTAATTACAACAAAAACAAATATATAAAAAATTTCACATATTTAAAACGTGCAATGCACGTGCAAACCAATTTTACAATATTTTTTTAACACTAAACATACACATATGTTACACATACAATTCAAATCTACCTATAAACACATGCACTGCACGTACAAATTGTAGCTTTTTTTTAAAAAAAATATTTTTACCAATTACGTGTAATGCACGTCCAACTCCAAAACTATTTCTTAACACATAAATCGCACGTGACAATCTTCCAATTCTTATCAAAACGTGCATCGCACGTGAAAAATACTAGTTTTTATAATGGATTAGCTCTTCACTGTAAATGCAACCAGATATGCTTAAGATTTTAAATGTCACAATTTTATCTGCTTGGAATGTTGTATCTAACTTCAACTTGATATGCCAGTCTCTTGTTAACTCAACAAACGAAATTACCCCATGACAGACGTATCTAAACAGGTATCTAAATGGGTACGAAGGTGGTTTACTAAAATGAATTCGCTAGACCTTGTGCAATGCAACTTGATTGTTTCATTCCAATATGAGTAACGACTGCAATAGCTCTAATTATTGTGTCTATTTAAGTTTCTCCTATAACTAGGAATGACTGAATATAATTGTTGACCAAGACCAAGCACTAATCGTTGTAGATCAGACTGATCTAATATATCGTTTCTTACAAACGCCACCAATAAACAGTAGCATATTATATGCATGGATAATTGCTAATAACATCAAAGCAACTATTATTTGCAGAGATTTACTACTCCCAGAACTAATGCCGAACTTTCTAATGATGATGACAGCTAATTTCCCTCATTTTATACCTTTGTTGATTACATCTAATCTCTCTTGAACACATATCCCTTTATAACTTTTATCCTTTAGCATCTTACAATTCATCCTCCGGGAGATCCTTACATCTGCTTGACATATTTATACTTCACATGTTTGTACCTGAACTACTTTGCAGTTTTTGTTGATCCGTTAAAAATACATCTAATTTCGACATTTTATATTATAGCTACAAAAACAACATTTAACAGTAACTCAGAATTCGATATGTTGTGCATTTATTAAATGGATAATTTATGTGAAATTTGTCGACAATATCTGAAAAGCATGTACATCTATACACATAAAGTGATAATGCCATGAATGAAGAATAAAACAGAGTAGCTAGCATATATCATTTGGCAAAAAAGGTAGTTGTATAGAATATGAAGTTCAGAGCCGTAATTTGCTCTCAGTGAGTAGATTCTTACAATACAATTAATTCGTAGTCTTGCAGCAATCTAATTGTAAAAAGGGTCAAATATATTTAATTTGATGCCCACAACATGGAAGAAACCCTTAATAATAATTCATAACACACCAACTCAATTAAAGTCATTATCTGGTAAACCCTCAATAATAATTCATAATACACCAACTCATCTAAAGTCATTATCTGGTGATAACTTTGATGTTCTCTTACCATTCTTGCTTGTTGTATCTTTCTTCTGTGTCCCTTTTCCGAGCTTTTTGGTCTGCTTCTTTTGAGATTTTATGAAACTCTGCAATGATTGTTGCTCCTTCTTCTGCTTGGCTGCAACAATTTCACCAAAAGCTTTTTGTAATGAATCTTTAGCAACACTATAGAGCTCGGCAGATGTCGCCCCCTCCTTTGCACATTTAATAGCATCGTGACAAAGATCATTATACCTTGCAGACGAAGGCTCTTCACGGTTACCTCTGAGTTCCACTCCACATTCATCTCCTACTGCAGAACTCTTTGCATGCCTCGTCCACCTTTTCAGAATGTAATCTTTAGGAAGTGTACGAATGCCTGATACTACAAAAATTTTCAATGCATGTCTACACAAAATGCCAGCAACTTCAAACATGCAGCAACTACAGTGTGCTTTGTTTTCTGTGGCATTAAATGTGACGGTGTATGTATCCTCGTCCTCCTCATTTATTGCCACCTGATACCTACTGACTGTCCCATCCTCAACTTTGACAACATGATACCCAAATGATTCAACAAACTCCTCCTGAAACCTATTGAATATTACCCTCGTGTAAATACTAGCTGCCTGTTTTTCCATTGGTGAAGCAGTTCTAAGAAATGGTTTATCAAACAATGTGGAGTAATCTGCTTGTGCTTCCTTCTCGTAGTTACTTGCAAGGGTTTGAGCCAGTTGCCTGACCGCAAGCTTCAATGAGCTCTTTGAAGAGCAACACCTTTGGATGATACTGTCAAGATCTTCTGACCGCAGAGTGCCAATAACTTCTGCAAAGAATGTATCCTTCAAGTAGACTGGGGCCCACTGATGGCGTATGTTATACAAGGACAGCAGATATCGGTTGTCTCTTAGACCATATTTATCAACTATTGCACCCCAACAAGATTCAAAAGAATCGCATGTTTCAGATTCATCCAAACATTTTACAAGTTCCTCCTCAAAGAAGTTATGAGCAGAAAATAAATCCGGCAATTCATCATGGATGGTAGTCAAGATATGTCTTTTACAAAAACAATGGCGAGTATTTGGGAATACTTTTGAAGCCGCTATTGCCACTGCTCTATTTAAGCCGGTAATTAGTGAGACTGGCTCCTTTGAAGACATTGAAGCAAGCCATTGTTCAAATATGAAAACAAAAGATGCCTCGGACTCATCTACAAGTAAAGCATATCCAAAAACTACAGGTTGAGCATGGTGATTAACACCTCTAAAAGTAACCAGTGGGATCATTTCTTTGTCACTCTTGTAAGTCATGTCAAATGCGACAGCATCACCAAAGTAGTTGTAAGCCATTCGAGCATTAGCATCAGCCCAAAAGATATTAGACATACAGTTGTTACTTTCCATTTGTACAGCATAGAAAAATGAAGAGTCCTCTGCTTGTGTTTTCTTCAGATATTCAAGGAAACTTTGTGCATCTTCAGGTCCCAGATCATTATATCGAACCTCTCTGAGGTAATTCTGTGTCTCTTGGCCATTTAACAAAAGATTACGAGTATCAGAAAAATTCTTAGCAATAACAAGTATCTCTCCTTGTGATCGAATGCATCTGACTTTGCTTGGCGATGGTGGTGTTAGCTCATGACTATGCTCCAAAATGAGTTTAGAAACCATCCACACATTACCTTCTTTCCGAATTACCTCAAACAATGCATCACAACCTTCTTTTCCCGGATCTTGAAGTAGCCTTCTCCCGTCTTCACCATAGTTGTCCCTTCCTGAATGGTACCGGTGCTTCGAACACACCAATTTTAACATCTTAAGCGATTCATCATGCAGCGATCGACGTGACTGTCGAACACGTGCTTCAAATCCTACACGACTAGCATATGCATAGTAGAATGTCTTCGCAACCTCGAGTGATTCAAACTCCATTCCGATATAAGGTTCCATCTCTCCTTCTATCTCCGTCGCAATATAATGCACCCTACTTGGCATCCCTACCTCATGGTTATGTTCCTTCACAAGTTTTGTAACCACCCACTTTTCATCACCTCTTCGGATAACCTCTAGCATTGCCTTGCAACCCTCTCTAATAGAAGCCGCTCTCTTTCTAGTCTTCTTACCAGCTATAATCCTCTTCTCTCTGCTGAACCCTTCTCTTGAGCACACAAATCGAAGCATAATAACCGACTCATTACACTTTGACCGACGTGAACGAGCAACACGGACAGAAAACCCGATACGCCCAGCATATGCGATGTAGAAAGTTTTCGCTGCCTCACCAGAATCAAACTCCATACCAACAAACGGTTCAAGCCTAGGATCACTTTCAACTGCAAAGAGTTCTCTTCTCACTGGTTGTTCAACTAGTTCAAGGTGAGAGTCCATGGTGACTTGATGATTTTGTTGTTGATGATGCTGATGATGATGGGCTTGGATCGAATGGTCAGGATCAACAGGATGTACATGAGGACTAACACCCAGAGTAGCCCAGAAGCTGATGTTATCGACTTCGAGGTCAACATGGTCTTCAATCAACCCATTACCACCATTAGCACTGCCGTCCATCATTGCGCTACCAACAATCAAAACCCCTTCCTTATTAGCTCACAACTCACTATCTACTTCATCAGAATCGCGGTTCACTAGAAATCAAAAACCAGAAAAAGTCAATGAATGCAATTGTAATTTTCAGATACTCATGAATAGGAACTTGCTCGAGGTTAACGGGTAAACTGAGTACAAAATGACAGATGGAGAAATCTACAGGTACCTATTAAACCTAATTAGCGTACAAACAATGGGCAAGGCCTGTAATCTAGTAGTAAAACCACAAAACCCTTTTTAATTGTATAACCAATTATGGGCCTCAGTTTGATTTGACACATACCCATTAACCCTAAGTTGCTAAGAAACAATGGGCACAGCTAAAATAAGTGCAATTCAACAAAAATGGTGTGGAAAACCTAGTATCAAAACCACAAGTTCTTATTCCAATAGTGAAATTTTATCAACTAAAATTAGCAACTACCCATCAGTCCTAACAAGCTGAAGATTCATGGGTATGTGCAGGATCGCAATAACTCGTCAAAATGAGAGAGACCCATATGAAAGAATTATCAGATTAAATTAAGAATAAGGAAAAAAAAGGAAAGAAAGAAAGAAAGAAAGAAACCCTAGTTTGAAAGAGTAGAAAGATAGGGTTGAATGGAAGTTAGAGGAAGGGAATAAAAAGGGGGCTTACAAAGCTGAGATCGATTGGGATTTGGTTGTGAGAATTTCTAAGCAGCCTTGTTGCTTTCCTCTCAGGTTGGCCGGCGATTGGAACTGCAGTGAACTTGTGGTTTTAGTTTGGTTTGTGGTGTGAAAAGTATCTAAATCTCACCGCATAGCATCGGACACCTTATGAATATGATTATATGTGCTTTTACAAAAATGGCCTTGCAATAATTCTAAATGACAATGGGGAATGGGGAAGTTTTCCGGCGCAAAAGAGTACATTATCTTCTGACTTGAGAGAGAGATTTTTTATGGAAAAACAAGCATAATCTCTTATGTCGTCTATACTAAATAATATCTCAGTTAAATCTCTCCTAAATTATGTTAGCCGAACTGGGATAAGTTGAATGTGTTACTGTATTACTCTGTATGATCAACGTTTTTACCTGGTTGTTTATTATGATTGGTTGTTGCCTCTCACTTTACTTTTGTTGCGCCAACGACTACTAACCAGAGCAACACACCACACCCTCTTCCCTCTCACCAAACTCACCCGTGGATTCATTTTCAATTTCCTATTTGGATTGACTTCATCCTCTATCTTGATCTGTCAAACTTAGTTACAATCTTATCCAAAATTATGAGAAAACTATGATATTTAATATTATTAAACATAGAAGAAAATTTTTTGGTATTAACTATGCTAGGATACTTAAAACCAGAAGAGAAGGTAAGAGGAGGAAAAGAAAGAGGAAAGAAAAATGAAGGAAAATATGAATTCATTACGAGTGTTTTAGTTGGTGGAGATGATAAGAGAAAGGTATAGTTTATGTATTAGGAAGTCATATTTGTTGTAAAACCGTGATCACATATTAGGAGGATGTTCATCTATTAAGGTGACGGCCCAAACCCACCTATTTAGGTGGCAGCCAAACCACACTACCAAACTCTAACCCTAACTTTCCCCTATATATACTAGTATTTAACACGTGCAATGCACATTTTAATCAATATATAGTTTTTAAAGTAATATAATATAGCACATGTTAATAAATACATATTTTTTGAAGTATTATAAAGAGTATAATGAGATAGTTTAAGTTATACGTGTAATGCACGTAAATTGGTAGATTTAATAAAGTGTATAATGGGAGAGTTGGAGTTGCACGTACAATGCACGTAAAGTGGTATATTTACAAATGACACTAAGGCCTTCTCCCATTATAAAATTAGAGATTTTATGAATAAAGAGCTACATATCTCTATCTCTCTCTTTTCATAACATGTTATCAGCACGATGCCTCGAGGAGTTTTAGGCCACTGGTTTAACTACGACAAGAAAGGTATGCATGCCTCTTCTTTTTTATTTCTCAAGAAAGAGTCATCTTAAACTTTCAATAAAAATTCCATCTTTGTAATCTAGGGTTTATTATTGTTTAACATATGATCTTTCTACCGTGTTTGATTTAAAAAGGGTTCTGACAGCAATCTAGGGCATTATTTGTTTTGTTTGTTTTGATTGTGAATATGATGATGGTACTAGGGTCCAAATTGTAACCTCCTGTTTCTGATTATACGGATTTCTTTTTTTTTCTCTTTTTTCTTAGTATAATTGTATTTCAATTTTCTATACATCTTTCTGTTCTTTTAAAATCAATTACATTTACTTGTATATCCGATTAATTTGTTTGAACCCAGAAATTTAATCCATACTGTTATATCATTACTATTTAATTATTTGATTATTTTGTCAAAAGCCCAAACTCCAAATCCAATTTATATATTTTTTTTTAATTTTGTAAAACAAGCCCAAACACAATAGCCTACTCCCTAACCCTACCCGAACTTTTCCCCAATTTGCAGAATCACTCTCTCCAACTTTCCACTAAAACCCTAACTACTGCCATCATCTCCTAATTATCAGTCTAACCACCCCATCGCTCCATTATCTCCTAACCACCCCTACTAATCCTCTTATTCTTCTCTTTAACCCGACTGCCTTCCGAAACCCATTCATCTCAATACATCATCTCTTTCACTCCAACATCACCACTCACCGCTTCCCCTTCACCGCTCCACAATCTCCCGCAACCATCGCCACCTCGCGCACACCTGCACTGCCGGCGCCACCACACCCCGACTGCCTCGACCGATCACCACAAGTGTAACGCCCCGAATTCCAAATAAGTCTGAATTCGAGATTTCACAGGATCTTTACTTCACTTCGTACAATTTTACAAGGAAATTAAAATATTAATTCATCTTTGCTCATTAACTACTACATGATATAATGTTACTTCATCAAACATACCATGATTCACTATTCACCATATCCATAGTATAGTTTGTTCTATTTTATCCCCTCAAAACTATTCATTTACTTTCATTAGTATGCACATTCTAAAATTAGAAAGTAAGAGAACACCCACCTTTTGTGAAGCTTGACTAATGAAAGAAAAGAACACCACTTCTAGCTCCAAGGACTCCTAGCTCTTCTCCTCCTAGCAAAAACCTCCAAATATAAAAACTTTCTTTCTCTCTTTCTTTTTCTTTCTCTTATTACTTGATTTGCTTTTGGTGTGAAGAATGAGAAGAAAATGGGTGCTATTTATAGGTCTAGGTTAGGGACTATATTGCATAATTCTCACCCTAATAATTTTTCATTTTAATTCTCCATCTTTTCATTTTCTTAACTTCCCTAACTCCCAACTCTTCAAATATTATAACCTCCAAACTCCTAACTTTTCATCTCCCCACTCTCTAAAACACTAACTCCAAACTTCTCTCCTCTCCCACAAAGAAATCTGGCCATTTTCACTTCAGGAATCAATCAGCACACAATTGTGCTGATTTGATTCCCAACGTGGGCCCCTTCCATGCCTAATCCATTTACACATATGTACACTATATTATCTTATATGTTTTTTTAAGCCAATATGTAATCAGCCCACTTGCTGTTGAAGCCCATGTGGGCCCCTCCGTCACAAAACCCATTCATTTACAACATATACACCATCAGATCATATATACTTGTCATCTTATACACTATATTAACTCCTATATTAACTCTTAACTCTTAAATCTTATATACTATATATACTATAAATATTATACACCATATATTATATTATTTAAATTACGGAATGTTACACACACTCCAAAAAATTATTTTGAAAACAAATACGCTTAAATATGCGCACCGAAAATACGTGCATTATACGTATAATAATATTTTAATCAAAATAAGGAAAATGCATAGATAGTCGGAAATCAAAATGCGTAATGAAAACACGTTACAAAATACACATGCGTAACACACAAGGACAAAATTGTCACTTCAAATTTTGCGGGATGTTACACTCCTCCCCCCCCCCCCCCCCCCCCCCGAATAGTTCCGTCCCCGGAACTCGCTAGGGTAAGGGTTGCATTTTGTACACGCTAAAGGAAATACCCTTATTGTACTGCAAACCTTTAAGAAAAATAAATGTAGTATAAAAATATGCAATGAGGAAAAACAAGACAAACTATATATAAGAAAACTATGAGTATCAAATTTTATAAGAACGAAACGAGAAAATTAGGAAAATAACATAAGAAAGAAACGTGACAAAAAGACAGGTTGGATTGAGAGAGGTTTTCATACAAAATAATATTAGGAAAGCATTAGAAAAAAAGAAAGTCAAATAAATCATTAATTTTAAAATAGTTCGGAAAACAATGCAATAAAGAGAAGCATAGTCAATAGATAATTTATAAATTGATTTAGTAATCAAATTCTTTCAAAGTATTAAGCATTTTATTATTCTATCGCTTAATAAAATGTAAGATTGTGGGCACGTCAGTTGACCCGGCCCGTTAGACCCGTTTGCCAACCCTAGAACAAGGGAAGTCATTTCCATGCAGGTTATGGGATAATTTTTAGTATAAAAATGTCTTTGTTGCAAAATCATCCAGTACAAAGGGGTTCTCCAAAAGTTTACGTAAGTTCAATTTTCAAAGCCTAGTCCATCCAACTTCTGCAAAGTAATGATGACTGGTCTATGTACCTGCAAAGAATAGGATCTTTTCTCCAACATTAATTCTAGTTCGAACATAGTATCATGATAACTAGTCCTGCTCACTTTATTGAAGATTTCAACAGAGCACATTTAATTTTACCCAATGTAATCCCATCAATTTATTCAGAATGCCTAATACTCTCAAAATTTCAGAAGAAATTTACTAAGTTTTAAGGACATAAGGGCAAACGGCTTTCATGATACCTTGAGCGAGGAAAATAATGAATACATTTGTGTAACCTCTAGTATTGGGAACCAGAAGTTCATTCTAGAGAAATTCTCCAGCTTTTCATTAGGGATCTACTTCACTCACATTAGGGTAGTCGAGTCACACACCACTTTGAGCTAGCAGCTCACTCCCAATCACTCGTAATGGCCATCTCTGTGTCCCCTATTCCCGGGGAACACTCATTACAAGACCTTCAATCCTGAAGATTGATTTTGAATCACCTCTTTTTTTCTTTATAGGATTAAAGGAGACATTTGTGGACCAAACCCTAAACCATAACTCTAGGCCTATTGGAACACTAGCACTCCCTGTAGCGAATGTTAGCGATGGATATTCTGGATGTAAAGGTAGAGGCATAGGATGTTTTGGCAGAGGGAGGGGAGGTTGTTGATATAGTCACTCCAGCAGAGGTGGCTACAAAGGAAGAGGGAGGCGTGGTAACCCCAGCAGTGGTAGACAGAATCAGCAGCAGTAAAAGCAGAAAAACATCCTGAAAATCAAGGACAACAATAGCCCTCTTCAAGTTATAGAGGACCAAGTGATACATGTTTCAAGTGTGAGCATAAAGGTCATTGGTCCTGCATCTGTCGTGCATCAAAGGAAGCGGTGGCCAAATATCAAAAAATCCAGAAGATTGAAGCAAATGGCACATTTGATATAGACAATGATGACCTCCTTGGCGAGGATCTTGAAGAACACGAAAACACAAACTTGACATTTGTAGTTTTTTTGGGATTATCAGTAGTATAATTTTATTTATCATTGCACTATTTGACATTGAGACTTTATGGCTTATATTAGTATTTTTGGAACTATGTTTTAGTACTTATGATTTTGGGAACAATATTTCTTTAGAATTTATTGATGCATAATTTTTTATTTGCCCTTACTGGTTAAATATTGCATTTTTAGATACTTTGGTATTACTTGATGCTTCAATTATAACTCATTCTAGTCTATCAACCCAAATCATCCATTTTCCTGAACAATCTATCAAATTAATAAAAGTGGACAATGCAGCTGAATTTACCTTACAGACCTTCAATAATTTTTGTATAACCTTAGGAATAAAGGTTGAAGATCATATTTTGATGAGACAATATTTCCACCGTTATGGGGAAATAAAAAAGGAAGATAAATGTCTCGTTCCAGAAGAACGTCGTGAATTATCGAAATACCCAAAGAACCAAATAAAGTAACAAATGAAATAGCTCCACATAAAAAAAAGTGGAAGACCTAAAGTTTCTAAAGTTTCAGCTCCCCCGAAGGGGAGATTGAATAACATAACCCACCCTAATGCTCCTGAAGAAGCAGCTTTTGAAGTAGCATGTCCTATATAGAGAGTTCATGACAGTTTGGAAGATATCCTGAACCAAAGATTCAATGTCTTCAAAACAAAGCATATCGCTCCGGTCGAGGATATACCTCGAATCCCAAAAGAGACTGAAAAAGAGATACCAGTACTCAACTATTTGTGTTTTACACAGATTCAGGAGAAACTTAGAATCAAAAGAATTTGTCATGGGTGACATTTTCTCATATGCATTAGCAAATGAGATTAAAAATGGTGATAAAAATGAGGATAAACCACGAACAATCCTTGAATGTCGAAAGAGAAAAGATTAGCCAAAATGGAAGGATGCGATTCAAGCGGAACTAGGTTCCTTCGCAAATAGTGGAGTGTTTGGTCCTATAGTACAAACCCCAAAAGGAATAAAACCGTGTAGGTTTTAAACAGGTGTTTCTAAGAAATGAATCCAAATGTAAAGCATGGTTAGTTGCTCAAGGATTCTCAAAATGACCAGAAATAGATTATGAAGAAACATATTCCTCGGTCATGGACATCATCACAATTAGATAAGTCTTGATGTTTCTGAAATACTCAATATGAGACTCATGGATGTGATGACAACATATCTATATGATAACCTAGACAGTAAAATATATAGAAAATCTCCGAAGGATTTAAACCAAGTCTAGAAGTACGAACTATATTAGATTAAAATGAGCCATATATAGACTAAAATTATTCAGAAAATGTGGTACAATATGCTCAGTGAATATCTGTCTAGGGAAAGATGTAACTTTAACCGAATCTCCTGAAGAGATTGAAAATGCTACTAGCTATCCTAAGGAAGAATTTGATATGAAAGACTTATGCGAAACAAAATTTTGTCTCGGCTTGCCGGTCAAGCACAATAAAACTGAAATTTTACTACATAAAGTCAAATATTCTAAAATCTCCTGAAGATATTCAATATGAGTGATTGTTATCTACTCAATACACCTACGGTGATAAGATCACTAGAAGTTGACAAAGATTCATATCGGCCGAAAGAAGAAAATGAATATATTTTGGGTTTTGAAGTACCATATTTGAGTGCAATAGGCGCACTCCTTTACTTAGCACAATATACTAGATCTTGGTTTATATTATTCATATGAATGTGCTGACCTTATTGGATATACATACGCAGGCTATTTATCTGATCCCTACAATGGGAGATCACAAACAGAATATGTTTTTCTTAACAGTGGTGCAGCTATTTCATGGAAATCGGTCAAATAAATAATTGCAGTAATATCGACCAATCATTCTAAGATACTGACACTTCATGAAACAAGTAGAGAATGTGTATGGTCAATGTCTCTAGTTCAGCATATCAGAGGGAGTTGCGAGCTCTCAGAAGTCACAACCAAGCCTACAATCATTTATGAGGATAATACAGCCTGTATAAAGTGAATTCAAGAAAGCTTCATCAAAGGAGACATGACGAAGCACATCTCACCAAAGCAAAAGATTATTGATGTAAAACGGGTCGTCTTCAGAGAACCTTGTAGATCTATTCACGAAATTTCTCCTAAAGTCCATATTTCAAAAGTTAGTACAATAGATTGGCATAACAAGACATAGTGGTGGGCTCGGTACGGTACCAGACTTTTTGATATTGTACCATTACCATACCAAACTAGTTCGGTTTGAAAATATCCAAGCCGTTACCAACCAAAAAGTTCAGTATACCGAAACTTCGGTATACCGACTACTTTGGTTGGTACGGTTCGGTATTAGTGTTATACCAAATATCACTACGAATACAAGGAAGCATATAACAGTATGAGTCTATGACATGATATGAAGTTGATTTTAGGCTAGTCTTAAAAACCTAAGTTGCTGGTTGATGCATAACAGTAATTCACCGGTGGAATATTTTATGTTCAATGCTTATACTTTTTTTCTACATACACACCCAAAAAAAATTGCTTATACTTTATCTTAGTTAAAAGAATAGTTTTTAAACACATAAAACCCAAACTAAATACAAAGAATAAAGAACAAGTGAAAAGTGAACTTATACACCCTATATTCTGAGAATGTAAGTTAACAAACTAAGACACAATATACACTTATTTGAACAATATTTTTTCATATATTCATAGATAATCTAAACATAACTAAATGCACCTTCAATAAGGTTAAACTAAAAATTTTATAAGTCGCCTTCACTTCTTAGTCTCAGGCAATCGCAGTAAAACTCAGATACGTCACACAAATTAGGATTCTTAGAAAAATTGTTTTGACACACATCTCAAGTACTGAATTACTCAAGTACCTGAGATGTATCTAAAATGTATGGATATTGGAGAAAGCTTTGCTTTCTCTGATACCTAGATTATTGTATGAATATAGATGCAACTCTGCAAGCAGTATAATCTCCATATGGTCTAACCTTAATAGGTAGCTCCTTTTTTATATCCTCCAACACAACATTGGTGCAAGTGCAATTATCAATTACCAAATTGCATAATTTAAGCACAACTTAATGTACCACAGTTGCAACTGATTTGACTTGAAGTGCCTTAGTTCTTCAATCAAATGTTACATTCTTGTAATGTCATTCTTGTAACGTTACATTCGGTACGGTACGGTAAAATACCGACTGAACCATATTCATATCGAAACCGAACCGGATTTTAGAACTCGGTACGGTTGTACTGTACCATACTTTTGGTAACCAAATTTTTTGGTACTGAATCGATTGGTTCGGTTGGAAAACCGGTCGGTTGGCTCATTTCAGTGTGATCGGTCACCCCTAACAAGACATATAAATGTATATGCTAATAAATTTTGGGCTAGAATGTAATAACCAAATGTATTTTTGGGGGGTGATTTTTCATTCAAGTTGATGTAATAACTAAATGTAATAATTTTAGTGTTTTGAGAGGAGCATCTTGCAACTAAATGTAATAATTTTTAGTGTTTTGAGGGGAGCATCCGGCAGTTGCAAGCATCCTGAAGATGTTGATGGAGACATCCTGAAGAATGTATTTGCGCATTGTACTATTTTCCTTCGATATTGTTTTTTCACTGGGTTTTTCCTTCGAAATATTTTTAATGAGGCAATGTAAGTCACATCCACTAGATTCCTGAAGAATTGGATTCTTGAAGAATCATGTTCCTGAAGAATTAGTTATACTTTTTTCTTTCGCTAAGGATTTTTCTCAAATGTGAGTTTTTCTTTAAAAAATTTTTTAATGAGACAATATTTTAAAAGTGAGCATTTAAGGGGTGTTTGAAACCGTGATCACCTATTAGGTAGATACCCATCTTTTAAGGTGACGACCCAAGCCCACCTACTTAGGTGTCGGCCCAACCACACTACCAAGTCCTAACCCTAATTTCCCCATATATATATATATATATATAATGAATAAAGAGCCATAACACTTGGATTCAGCTACACCTCTCTATCTATCTTTCTTCTCGTAACAATATTTTATATTTGGGGATTTTTAAGTAATACTTTGTTGGGAAGTACATAGAATTAGAAAGTTTATTGGAGGTCATATAAAAATATTTATGTTTTTATAGGGGTAATATTAAAAAATTCAAAACCCATAAAACGAAGAGTAATGCTTCATCCAGTACCAATTTTATTACCATTATCTTTACTATCTTAGGCTTTTTCCCTACAATTTTCCTCATCATCATCACCCTCCAATGCCAAACTTCCGGCAATCTCTCTCGATACAGCTTCATCATCTTTTGCAAAAGTTTGGATATTTCCATATCCGAAATCGTGTAGTTAGAAGCCCCACATGCAATGCTGAGTTTGAGCACTTTCTTTAAGGCAATTACACAAACACCTCCTCTGCATTTACCAAACATGGAATGAGGTGAGTTTTCTCCCTCATTTTTAACTAAGATTCTCCCTCATTTTTAACTAAGATTCTAAATTTATTATTCTTTGTCTACTTTTTTATTTGGGGATACATTAGTTGCGTTGCATTGCGTTGCATAGTATGTTCTAATTAATTATCGGCTTTTCGATTCTGTCTTTATCCCCACATGCAATTGGCTAGATGGATAAGAACTGAGTTTGAGGAGGCTTATCCTGTTCATCAGCAGTCCTTCCCCATTGTCATCTCAAACTATTAGAAGCTCTAGGTTGAACTTACCTTGTTCCTTTTAACACAAATTAAATGTAGACAACAACTGGTCATTCAAATTAGTTAATAAGGAATCTAGAGTTTCTAGAGTATCATCCATTTGACATGCATTAGTTCACCAATTGCATAATTTACACCGATCATTGTGATTTATATGTCATAAAACTTATGCATATGTAAAATCAAAAGGTTTGGACATATTTTGCATATTCATCATGTACTTGCAAAATAAATAGTTATTCATTATAGAAGAAATGAGAGGATTTGTTACATGAGCAAAGCATATTCAAACATCGTGATTTTGTATGTACATAGGTTTTATGGCACATACATCATACTGAACGGTGTATATCATGTATTCGGGGATGGAATGTATGTCAAATGGGTGACTCTCCAAAAAAATTTCCTAGTGCCACTCTAGGTTCATTATTCTGTTAAAATTATTGCAAGCTCCTTCCTTGTCATTAGTGTTCTTTGACAGAAATTTGACAGTAATAAGAGAGGGTGGGAATCAACTGGATTGTCAGTCGTAATGTTGTTTACAACTCTAATAATTTTAGAACTTTATGCTCCATAACCGATCCCAGTTTGATTAATAACGCTATCACTACAAAACGTACGGGCTTTAGCGGCGCTTTTACAAAGCTATAGTGGCATTTTATGGCGCCGTTATAGCACATAACGACGTTTCTAAAATCGCTGCTGAAAGCGCCGTTAGAGCTTGCGTCGTTATAGCCATATGGGCTATCGTGGCGTTTTTCGTTGCCGCCGCTATAGGTTCTAAGCTTTAACGGTGTTTCTAAAATGCCGGCATAGGCCGCTTTCTTTTTGGTTTTTTTTAATTGGGCTAGCTATAGCGGCGTGTCGAATACGCCGTGGTAGATGAAATTTTTTTAGAATTCCCAAAATATTTAACCTACAGCGGCGCATTTGAAGCGCCGCAATAGAGGAATGGTTTTTTAAAATTCCTGTATCTATGTCGGCGTTTTAGGGTAAACGTCGGTATAGGTTCCTCTTTTTTTTGGAATTTATTATAAAATTTAGAATTAGAAACATGTAATTAATCGCATATTACAAATACCTGTAGTCATATTAAATTTAATGCTTAAATCTTAAAATCAATAATAACATCATAATCAACAACCAAAAGTCACATATCACAAAAAACAATAACTGAATAAAAAACAAAATATCTAACACATATAAACTATTATACAACGAGTGTCAAATGTATAAGTTGTACAACTGTAGCACCCCGAATTTCTAATATGATATCTTAGAAAATACGTGGCACAATCCCAGCAATCCACTTCAATATAATATTAAACACAACCAACACCACTAAATTTTTCAACTTTTATTACAACAAACTTTTACATATCACAGCGGAATTCAAAACAACTCAAACAATATTTTCTGTCATTTACAACTCAAATTATTTCTGTCATTTACAACTCAAATTATCTCAAAACTGCTTTTACAAATTTATACAAAACTCTTATGAATCAATTTATCTCAAAAACCAACTCAAGCATCCGACCTCCAACTCTAAGCAACAACCTGCAACATGTGAGGCTAGAGATGATCCCTAACCCCCAAAACTAAAGGGGTTAGCCATAAATGGTGTGAGTGACATAAAAACAAACGAACAACATAAATGAACATACCTCGTAAATTCTTAAACAACATGTACTAAATAAGAATATGGGAAGTAAGAAATGACAGGGAAACATGAAAATATCAAGTGGAACTAAACTAAGTGTCAGGTGTAGAAAACAGGAAAACCACGTGCATGAAACCAAGCCAAGAAAACACTGATTCTATATGCAGACTCTCTAATGCGTACTTGTCGAAGTCTATGCATCCCATTCTACATAGATTCGGTGCAAGCCCTTAACGTCTCCACATTATAGGGTTCAATCCCCGCTATGCAACTAATCCTAACACGATGACTACTACGAGATAAAGATAAACTGTGAGAATTAGCTCATGCTCGATAATTCCGGAGATCAATCCCACACCATAAGTAACTACCGTGATAATTCCGGAGATAAATCCCACACCACAAGTATTCTACCGTGATAATTCCGGAGATTAAATCCCACACCGAAACATTGACACATCATCACACGAATACCACATGTGCTTCGCCTCGACTCCGATAATTTCGGAGATCAATCCCACACCGAAAGCAACTACTTGGATAATTCCGGAGATATATCTCACACCCAAAGTAAAACACTTGGATAATTCCGGAGATAGATCCCACACCCAAAGTAAGATACTTCGATAATTCCGGAGATTAGACCCCACACCGAAAGCCATACTGAGGTACTTGACTCATGTTCCCGTTCATCATATCACCACTAGTGCCTGTCCTTATTATTTTTGGGTTACATAATTACTCAACGAATCCCCTAGAGTGGTGTACCCTACCGGCCTAAATTCAAAACTGAATAACTGAAATGTCTCTACGGGCCTCAACAAAATAACTCAATACCGGTATACTAGGGTCACACACCTCTAGAGACTCAACTCAATGTCTAAACCAAAGTTCCACTAAACAAAGTGGCTCAACTGAATATCTTAAATCAAATACTTAACTGAATATCTTGGAATCAAATGCTTAACTGAATATCTAGTATAGACTGAATCATCTGAGAACCAATCATTTGAAGGAACACTCAAGTTACAAAAACTCATCAGTACCAGTCGACTTATACTGTAGTAAGTCGACTGTCCAGAGGACAAATATCCAAAATTTTACAAAAATAAACTAAGTCATACCAGTCGACTTGAAAGCCATCAGTCGACTTAATCGAGACAAAATTCCAATAATTTTCACTAAAAATATTCTAAGTACATAAGTCGACTTAAAGAGGTCATGGTCGACTGTCCCGAAAGGACTGAAATAATTTTACAAAATAAAAATCTCAGGACACCAGTCGACTGCATAAGAGTCTAGTCGACTGTCCAGAGGGGATTTCAAAAGAACTGAAGATACAACAGCAGGGTCGTACCAGTCGACTGAATAGTAGACCAGTCGACTGTCGGCCTACAGTTTTCATAATTTAGATCTGAATACAAAATCAAAACTGGGGTTTTCTATAGATTCATTGTTTATGAAAATAGTTCGTATTCAGGAAAAAGGACAAATCTCAAATAATCTCCATTATGGATACATTACTCAAAACATCAAATATGTCAAAACTCAAGTTCTCATGTTCTAGATTACTAATTCTTTCATTAGGGTTTCTCAAGACTAAATTCTCTCACGACTCTTAATCAAAATCTGATTTATAAACTCAATGTCCAGATGTTCAACCATCCGTTCATAACCATACTCAAATCTTAACATGCTTTTTAGCAACAAAATTTTATAAACCAAGATCTACTAGTCATTCATAGATTTTACATACATGGTCAAACAACAACCTTTGTTCACATGAATCATACCACAATATAAGATCCATATCATTCACAACATCAAATCAAAACAATATTGTCACTCGCATACATAGATCAAAACAACAAAGCAATTTTATATCACTCACAAAGCAAACAAAACAAAGCAAAGTCATTCACCTTTGAATTGAGAAGATCCAACGAAAAGCTTTCCTTTTTGCTAGATCCAGAAACTTCTTCTTACTCCACCAAAATGAATCACAAAAAATTCTGTATATTCCAGTAATGACGTCTGGAAAAATCCTTTTAAACAATCCGGAAATAGGTTTAGGGTTTTACCCGCACTTTTGCAAAATAATCCTTTCCAAAATACAACTTCACATATATAGGTCTAGTCTTGGAAATTCGACCAAAATTCATTTAAATTAGGATTTAAAGGGAAATATAATTCTAAATCTCAACCAATACTGTTCAAAACGTCCAGAATATACATTTTTACATTTTAACCCTTAAAAATATCAAATTTGCAAAAATGTCCTTCTTTTCTCAAAATTTGCAAATATTTCCAATTAATTTCAAAAAAATCTGGAAAAATACTAAATAAATCCCAAATATTAAATAATAATTTTTCATGAATAAAACTTAACCTTCAAATTCCTCAAAAGGTATTTACACGTGTTTTGCACGTGTACAAAAGATAAATCTTTTAGAAAATATTTATTAATTCATCAAAAATTCATTTAAATTTATTTTCGAATATTTAAAATAATATTTGAAAATACGGGGTTCTACAACAACACTTAGTTATTACAAAATATAGATATAATTCCTACAAAACATTTTTAAAAAAGTCCAAATCCAACAAACTAGGGCTAAGGAGTCTCCTTATTTGGCCCGGTGTTGCTTCCATCTTCATTGTTATTTTGGCATAGCGTATGTGCGTGACTGAAAATCGATGGAATCCGCTGGCCCTGTAGAAAAACATACACGTTTCATCTTCAATTTGTCAAACAAAAGAAGAAAATATATGGAATTCACAAGAGAATGTTGACTCTTGTTGACTCCTAGTTTGGTGTGCACAAAACATGTCTATAAATACTAATAAGTTTGAATTGAGTTATTCAGATTTTCAGGATCAAATAATATCCATAAGAGATTCAAGAGAGATTCAAAAATATTCAAAGAAGGAAAGTAATAAAGAAAGATTGAGAAATCAAGCAAAAGAAGAAGATATTCAAAAGAAGAGTTGATTGATTAATGTCTAAGAAAGCTATCAAGACCAGCTGCTATCATTCCATATTTGTGAGATTTAAATCTATGTAAAATTGACTGATTGATTGATTAGTTTGTTTGGTAAAAATATAAAGTGGATTCGGTATGAATAGCACGATACCGGTCGACCACACCTCATGACGGTCGACCGCATCGCAGTCGACTGCAACTCTCAGTTGCGTAAGAAGCAGTTGACCTTTCATCTCTCTACTTTACGTCAGAGAGCTGAACGGTCGACTGCACCAAGATTGCGGTCGACCGCACTTTGCGTTGTTCACATTTTTGGAATGTATTGTTTCTAAGTTTGATCGATACACTTTCCAATCTATTTAATTAGCCGAATCCACAGAGAATTCTTCACCAATTACTCCTGAGAAAAATCTTCTGAACTAATCTTTCAACAATCAATCCGGGTGTGTGTGATAATTTTTGTATTCTTCACTCAGGATCATTTAGGATCTTGAGTTTTTCTTTTCTTCCACTTCGGTGAGATTGACGGGACTTGTGTTAGAAGTCCTGTGGGTGTAATAAGTCTCTCGGCCTGAATCCACGAATCACTGTTCAAGGATTTTGAGTATAGCGGAACACTTGTGGCGGAGAATTGCTACAAGTAGGAGGTATGGACGTAGACCCCTGGGGGTCGAACCATGTTACATCGCTGCGTCACTTGTGTTATCTGCGTTTGCTCTTCTTAACTCTTTTATTTACTCTGCACTTCATTTTAATTAATTTTTTTAATTCTGCACAATCACCCTGTTCACCCCCTCAGGGTGATTTACAGTGGTATCAGAGTGAGGTACTTATCAAACAGCTTAAAAGCTTAAGCGAAAGGTCCAATGGCCAAAATCCCTCCTCCCGAAAACTTATACTCATCGGAGCCATTCGTCTCCAATGGGACAAGCCTTACACGCTCACCATTTTTTGATGAAAAATGCTATGACGTTTGGAAAGTTCGTATATCTTATTTTCTACAGATTCTTGGAGAAGATGGAATGTGTGCATCAATAAAACAGATATTCCAGTCGGTGACGGAAAAACAGCTTTCACAAAAGCAGAGCTGGCTCTCAAGACGGCAAATTCCAAAGCCATGATGGCTCTCTATGCAGGGTTGAATAACGAAGAACTAATGGGATGCAGGCGAAACTGTAAGACATCATACAAGATCTGGAACAATATGATGAAGCGGCATAAGGGAACCGCTTCTGAGGTAAAAGCTAAAGTTAATTTATGGTTTTATAAGTTGGATGTGCTTCGCATGTTGCCAGGGGAAAATGTGGATCAAATGTTTGCCCGTTTCGATATCATTGCCCACGAACTTGAGAGCTTAGGTAAGGGGTTGGATGATGACCGAAAGGTCGAAAAACTCATAAGCTGTCTCATGCCAGAGTGGGATGTAAAGGCTACTGCAATGAGGGAGACCCTCGAAGAAAAGGGTTTCGACTACTACACATTCCAAGGAAAGCTGATGACATACGAAATAGAAATGTCGGAAACCAAAAGATACAGACAAAACATCGGGATTGAACCAAAAACCGAAGAGAAAACCATTGCACTAAAAGCAGAAAAATCCCGACCATCAAAAGCAGATTCAGATCGCGAGCAGTCAGATGAGAACATTGCCCTATTGACAAAGCAATTTTGTAAGTATCTCAAACATAAAAAACATGGCAAGTACCAAAGAGAAAGGGAAAAAGATAAAGATGACGTGTGCTATAAGTGCAAGAAGTCTGGACACATCCATGCAAATTGTCCCGTCTCACAAGACTGGAATAGGGACTACTATCGCTCAAACTCAAGTCTGAAAAAGAAGGCACTGAAGGCAACATGGTTAGACTCCGATTCAAGTGAAGGAGAGCAATGCTACGATGACGTCCGCTTTATGGCTCTTGGGAATGGTGAGGTGCAATCACCATCTTAAGAAAAGGTAATCGAAGAACCCACTTATGATCAGATAGTAGACATGTGTAATAGTTTAAAAGACTATGCTAAGAAATTAAGTCGTGAACATAGGCAATATAAACAAATTCTAATTGAAACACATGACTCTTGCATTGCAAAAAATCAAAAACTGAAAAATTAAAATGCCTTGATCTTGGAAAAATTTGAGTCATTTTGAAAAAATCATGATGAATTTCTTGAGGAAAATGAACTTTTAAAACAACAAATTCGAGAGTCCTTAGCAACACATGATGATCACTTAAGAGAAATTCATGAGAAATCTGTTTATATCGCCAAACTCACAGATGATTTAAAAGAATGCAAAAGAAAATTTGATGAGGTAGTGGAAGGATGGTGAAGCTCTTGAACAAAATAGGATTCTTGATGCTACATTAGACACTTTTCGTTGGAATACAAAAGACGATGAGATGACTAAGAAAAGATTATGTAAAAGAGTAACTGAGCTTGAAAAAATTGTGGAAAAATATGAAGGGCCCAGTTATCTTATTACAAAAAATTCAAGATCTTATCATGATAATTGAGGGCTTGATTACGAAGAGCCAATACACCATCAAAAATGTAAATCATCATGTCATACACACTTGCACAATCTCTAACATAATCATAAACCAACTCAAAACTATGCAAGTGTGCATGACTCAAGACATAGTCATATCACATATCATTACTGTTGTAGATTAGGACATATTTCATATAACTGTTCATTAAAAAGAAATACTAATTTTGTGTGGATAAGAAAGGATGTAAATACAAGTTCAAAACAAACTTTGGCACGCAAAATTATACCTACTAATCTTGATGTAGGTACCTTAGCGTATCAAGACTAGAGATCTGTGGTACCTTGATAATGGATGCTCAAATCATATGACAGGTGACAGCAGATACTTTACATCACTATCAAGAAAAAGAGGGAAGGACATCATCTTTGGAGATAATAGCACTGGTCAAACCATTGGTAAAGGAAAAATAAACTTTGGTTCCTCATGCTCCATTGAGAATGTTCTATTGGTAAGAGGTTTGAAACATAATCTAATTAGTGTTAGCCAATTATGTGATAAAAGTTACACCGTTACTTTTGACAAAAATACATACACTGTACTAGATAACAATTAATCTTGTTTACTTCTCTCTAACCGATGTAACAATGTTTATGTTATAAATTCTAATGAATTAGCACAGGAAAATATGAGGTGCTTTGTTACAAGAAATGAGGATTGTTGGTTATGGCATAGAAGATTTGGACACACGGCCATGGACAATTTCAACAAACTCGTAACCAAGGAGCTTGTAAGGGAGATTCCTAAAATCAAATTTGAGAAAGATAAACCGTCTGAGTCGTGCCAATTTTGTAAGCAAACTTAAAGTTCTCACAAACCCAAAAAAATGGTATCAACTTCTAAACCCCTTGAGCACATGGATCTTTTTGGATCATCACAAATACGTAGTAATGGAGGTGCATGATATGTCTTTGTAATTGTTGATGATTATAGTAGATTTACTTGGGTTGCCTTTTTGCCACAAAAAGATGACACATTGTATGTATTTCAAAAATTCTGTTGAAGAGTGGAAAATGATAAATGCCTCACCAATGTCACTATTCATAGTGATCATGGTGGAGAATTTCAAAACGAACTCTTCACCTATTTTTGTGACTAAAAGGGAATAAAACACGAGTTCTCTTGTCCTCGCACTCCCAAACAAAATAGGGTTGTTGAAAGGAAAAATCGATCTCTTCAAGAAATGGCCCGAACCATGCTTAGTAAAAAAGATTTACCTAAATTATTTTGGGTGGAGGTTGGTTAATACAACATGTTATACAATTAACCAAGTAATCATTAGAAAATATCTTGAGAAAACTCCTTTTGAACTATATTATGGCAAAATTCCCAACTTAAGTTACGTTCGCGTCTTCAGATGTAAAGTGTTTATTTTAAATACTGTTGATAATTTGGGAAAATTTGATCGTAAGAGTGATGAAGGTGTATTCGTAGGATATTCTCTTAGTAGCAGAGCATATCGTGTATTTAATAAAAGAAGATGCACAGTTCAGGAATGCATTGATGTTATTTTTGATGAAACTAATCCCTACACCAAAGAAATATTGCATGTTGTTGATGATGATGAGACAGGTGTTCGGTTGAAAAGAAACAGGTTCACATTGAAGAAGACCCAAATATGAATGCTCAAAATCAAAAATCGCATAAAGATGATGATGCATCCAAATCGCAAATAGAAGAGATGCCTACACAACAAATTGATGCCATGGAAGATGAACATGTGCAACATTAAATTTTCACAACTGAAAGGCGTCCTGCATGGAAAATCATGTCTAGCCATCCACCAACTCTTATACGAAGCGATATGTCAAAAGAGGTAACCACTCGCATACAAGCTCAAAATTTTATGTGTTTTTCTGCTTTGTTTTCATACTTGAACCTAAGAATATTAAGGAGGCCTTGCAAGATAATGGATGGATCATTACAATGCAAGAAGAACTTAATCAATTCGAACGGAATCAACTATGGAGACTTGTTCCTAGACCTCATAATAGAACTATACTTGGAACTAAGTAGGTGTTTAGGAACAAGTTAGACGAATCCGGATCAATCACTAGAAATAAGGCATGTCTTGTTGCACAAGGTTATAACCAACAAGGTGTAGATTTTAATGAAACTTTTGAACCTGTTGCATGGCTTGAAGCCATTCGCATCTTACTTGCATTTGCTGCTTATATGGATTTTACTCTCTTTCAAATGGATGTTAAAAATACATTTTAAAATGGCTTTATTTCGGAAGAAGTTTATGTTGCACAACCACCTGGATTCACTGATCCTACACACCCAAACCATGTATTTCGTCTTGATAAAATATTGTATGGTTGAAGCAAGCTCCTCGTGCTTGGTATGAACAACTAAGTTCATTTCTACTTCACATAGGTTTTTCTAAAGGAAAAGTAGACACTGCACTATTTATAAAACATGTTTCTAAAGATATTTTAATCGTTCAAATTTATGTTGATGATATTATATTTGGATCCCCTAATGAAAATCTTTGCAAGGAATTCTCAAAGAAATGCAAGATGAGTTCGAAATGAGTATGATGGGAGAACTAACTTATTTTCTTGGGCTTCAATTACACCAAAGAAAGGATGGCATCTTTATAAATCAATCTAAGTACGCAAAGGAACTAGTCAAAAAGTTTGGACTTGAAAATGCAAATGAGTACAAAACACCTTTGGCCACCACTACTAAGCTTTCAAAAGATGAATCAGGTAACAATATTGATATTTCTACTTATCGAGACAGAAAAAGTACTAGCGGCACATGTCACTTCTTGGATAACTATCTTGTCTTATGGGCATCCAAAAAGCAAAACTCTGTAACACTCTCAACTGCCAAAGCTGAATATATTGCCGCAGGATCTTGCTGTGTGCAGGTACCATGGATGAAACACACTTTGGAGGACTACAAGGTATTTTTTGATCACATTCCAATTAAATGTGATAACACTAGTACTGTTCATATGACAAAGAACTCTGATCAACACAGTCACACTAAACACATTAATATTCGATATCACTTTATTAAAGACCATTTTCAAAAGGGAGATATTATTCTTGAATATGTTTCTAATGATTCACAACTTGCTGATATTTTTACCAAACCTTTAGATGAAAAACAATTTCATTTTTTGAAAGGCGAACTAAATGTTATTGATATCTCAGCTTGAAATTTCATTTTGGTTGACTGAACGGGCGACTGTACGCCTATAAGGGTGTACGGTCGACTGCGCGGTCGACCGGTTTACTCTTGGGTAAATTTTTTTTTATACTTTACTTTCAAAATATTGGCTTTCAGTATTTGCGGTCGATCATGCGGTCGACCAGCCCATCCTCTGTCTCATCTTTTTGTCTTTACAAGATAAACGGTCGACCATGCGGTCGACCGGGTCGTTCTCTGTGATACATTATGTTTTTGAAATAGGAGTGCGGTCGACCGAGCGGTCGACCGGTTTGCTCTCTGGAAATTTTTTTGACTGGTTGGCTTTGCGGTGGGCCGCGCGGTCGACCGGTTCTCTTTCTGGTCACAAGTTGAAATTTTTGTTACTCTCTACTAATTTTTCCTATAACCTTAATTTCTTGAAATTCGTTCTTCTTATCCCTACTTCGCATCTGTATTGGGAAAATCTCTAATCTATGATATCATGAAGAGCTCTCCCTGTATATCAAAGAGTCTCGCTATCAACAGTATCATGTAAGTAGATTTTCCTTCGCTTTTACACAAATTCTTATCTCTCCAAACTTTATATCTCTTATTATGCTTAAAGAAAGTTTCTTTTCATTTACAAATAGTTTTCGTGAGGAGTAATTTCTTTGTGTCTTTTGCTCCCTATTGGTGTGTTCCAAAAAGGGGGGAGAATATTATGAATATTATGAATGCATGAAAGTAAACATAACTCAATAACTTTTATTCTCCATGAAATAATAGATTATGGGGGAGTATTTACAAATCTCTACTTACCTATGAAAATCTGTGTTATAGGAAGTACTCAATTCAGGAGGAGTATTCTTATGCCATATTGTCTAATTTTTTTTTTTTTTACTTTCTATATTCAAAGGCATATTTTGTTCACACCAAAAGGGGGAGATTGTTGATTCTTGTTGACTCCTAGTTTGGTGTGCACAAAACGTGTCTATAAATACTAATAAGTTTGAATTGAGTTATTCAAATTTTCAGGATCAAATAATATCCATAAGCGATTCAAGAGAGATTCAAAAATATTCAAAGAATGACAGTAATAAAGAAAGATTGAGAAATCAAGCAAAAGAAGAAGATATTCAAGAAGAAGAGTTGATTGATTAATGTCCAAGAAAGCTATCAAGACCAGCTGCTATCATTCCATATTTGTGAGATTTAAATCTGTGTAAAATTGATTGATTGATTGATTAGTTCGTTTGGTAAAAATATAAAGTGGATTCGGTATGAACAGCACGATACCGGTCGACTGCACCTCATGACGGTCGACCGCATCGCAGTCGACTGCAACTCTCGATTGCGTATGTAACTCCCTGTTCCAGTAGTACGTATTTTACTACATGAATTTTTGTACTTCAATTTTCAGATCAGTTTTATTTTTTTCTTTGGACTCTTTATCTAAAGCCAGAATATTTTTCTGATCAATTCTATAATTTTGTGATTTTCAATCGGAGTTTAAATACAAATTTTAAATCCCGATTAATCCTAATCCTAATCCGAATCCGAATCCTGCCTAATTCTACGCCTAACTTCTCATTTTCTCCCCCCCTCCCATTTTCTCCTCCTACAACCTAACTTCTACTGACTTCTGCTCCTTGGTCTTAGTTTCCAACCTAATCCCCACTAACCCCTCTCATTTTTCCGCACTCCTATCCCTTCGTTGATTTTTCTACACCCCTCCTATCCCTTCCTTTCTATATATATACACACACACACATGCAGAACCTCCCACCTCATTCCCTTCTTCTCTTCCTCTGCCTTGTTCTCTTCATTTGCCTTCTTTACACCCGAGAGCTCAAGAAACACCCAAGCTCCACTTCACCTTCCACCTTCGAGCCAACGACTCCGCTTCTACGATCCCGTGAACCCCGAAAAACAACCCGACGCCGCGCCACCTTATTGTTGTTGTCACTCACCGTTGCAACCTCGCTGACGTCTTGCCTCTATTCTTACCGCCGTTGTGCCGCCATCTGTTGCCGACGTCGCTTCTTTCCGTGGTTAACACTACCACTGTAATCGTCACGTTATAAGGCAAGTACCTTGTACACTCTTTTTGTTCTCGTACAAGCATTTTCCTTGGACTCGTGGTAAGTAGTCTAGTTATCATCATATTTTATTGTCAAACTCCATTCTAGTCACTGGTTTCATGCTATATCAACTCAAGAGTGAACCGTTAACACATTTCGAATCGTGTTATCGAATATCAAATATTCAACCTTACTATCTCTAAATTTCTTGACCTTACACTAAGAATTCGACCATGCTCCCGATACTGGATTGAAGATTTTCTACGTGGAAATCGTAGCCCATCGAGTACCGAATCCAGAACATCTTACGGTTTCTCAATCGGATGTATAGATTGTGAGATATCGCGATTTTAGTACTGACATATTATGAATTTCCGAACCTGCACGGGATTACGAACGGTATCTTGTACTGAGAATTTGACCATGTTCCCGATACTGGATCGAAAACTTTCTACATGAAAATCGTAGCCCTTCGAGTCTAGATATCTGGAACATCCTACAGTTTCTCAATCCGATGTATAGATTGTGAGATATCGCAGTTTTAGTATTGTGACTCCGGATTTCCAAAATGCGCGCGAAACATTGAAACCAGCGAAGAATGAATTTGTACGCATAGCTACTGTCTCTAGAATGTATCATGTGAATATGCGTTAGAACCGGAAAAGAGTCTACTTTCTAGAATCTCTGACGGAATCAGATTTGCTTTTCTGTAACAACGGAAAAGTGAATTTGAATGCAGATATGTCAAGTTGTCTAAAAATTCATCTCTACGGTTTCGCATATAAACCCATTACTTTTCATATTTAATGAACTGAGTGTATTATTGTTCTTGTAATAATAACTTGCATAGATATAATAGGTTGATAGCATGTATTTTATACCACTTGATAATTCTATAATAACTACTCTCGATACATGTACTCGTTTTATGTCTCATGTCCATGATTACTGCACTTGATATTTTCCCTGACTAAACTATTTGATTACACCATTCCACTAGTCGTACCAATTGCTTGTTCATAATTAATTATAAAAGAATAACAAGCCGGGGTTATATGGGTACGGCTTAGTAATGGACAATATAGGGGAGTATACTCGGAAGGGGGCCCGTGTTTTCCGAAATAGTAATTCTTGATTCTTGATTCTTAATTGCACAATTCTTGATTACATAATTCTCGATTACATGATTCATGATTACATGTCTTGATACTATCACTGGAAGACCCGAGTACATAATCCTATAGAATTCACTACTTAAGTCTAAACGTCACATGATTGATATGCACCGAACTTGTGATATGGGACACAGGATTGCGTGCATTAGATAAGTTAATAAAACAGATAAACTTGAGATCTTCACTAAGCATGATTCTTGATTACATGAATCTTGATTACATGACTCTCGATCCTTGATTACATGAATCTTGATCACATGACTCTTCATTCCATGACTCTTAATTCTTGATTACATGACTCTCGATCATTGATTACATGATTATCGATTAACTGAGCCTAGGTTATCAATTGCTTATATCTTGAAGTCTAGAATACACTAGTTACAGTTATTACTTACATGATCATACCGTCCCAGTTCCTTGCTTACTTCCATATTGTATTTGTACTTCTACTTCTTGTTTCTTCCATGTTATATCTTGTTATATTACCCATTTTTCTGCTTGTTGCTACTTGCTGCCCGAAACTTGCTCTAACGGGTACCTTTTCTATTTTTCTTTGAGTTAATAATTATACAGGTACTGATGGACTTGCAGAACAGACTTTCTAGACGATCGTTGTTGCTTCCTTACTACATGTTGTTTTTCTTTCAGTCGCTATTTTATCTAGTTGTTATAGCGAACTGCTTATCATATTATTTTAATTCTGGCACCTTGTACTACCGGGCATCTTGACCCGATGTTGATGTATTATCCAAATGATGGTTATTCTATTTTCAGCTCATGTGATTATTATATTTGCCTGCGTGAATGTGTTATAAAGATCTTGTTGAGCTTATAATTGTACAGCTTATGGATGATGTATATCATTCGCTGGGCCTCAGTTGCGTGCCTGTATTTCCGTATAGTGCGAAGCAGGGCGTGACAGCGTAAGAAGCAGTCAACCTTTCATCTCTCAACTTTACGTCAGAGAGCTGAACGGTCGACTGCACCAAGATTGCGGTCGACCGCACTTTGCGCGGTTCACATTTTTGGAATGTATTGTTTCCAAGTTTAATCGATACACTTCCCAATCTATTTAATTGGCCCAACCCACAGAATATTCTTCACCAATTACTTCTGAGAAAAATCTTCTGAACTAATCTTTCAACAATCAATCCGGGTGTGTGTGATAAATTTTGTATTCTTCAGTCAGGATCATTTAGGATCTTGAGTTTTTCTTTTCTTCCACTTCGGTGAGATTGACAGGACTTGTGTTAGAAGTCCTGTGGGTGTAATAGGTTTTTCGACCTGAATCCGAGAATCACTGTACAAGGGTTTTGAGTATAATGGAACGCTTGTGGCGGAGAATTGCTACAAGTAGGAGGTGTGGACGTAGACCTGGGGGTTGAACCACGTTACATCGCTGCGTCACTTGTGTTATTTGCGTTTGCTCTTCTTAACTCTTTTATTTACTCTGCACTTCATTTTAATTAATTTTTTAATTCCGCACAATCACCTTATTCACCCCCCCTAGGGTGATTTATAGAGAAGTCCATTCCACTGTACTAATTCTTACATTATCAATTATTAACTAACTTGTGATAACCAAAAAGATAATATATATAGATCGCTACAAGTTCGACATCACAAGAAATTAATGTTTTCATGCACATTGTTTTACTTTGGTGCAAATTAAAGAAAATAGAGTTTCACCACACACAAACAATGCGATAACATTTTTTTGAGAAACACAATGTTTTTTTATTCAAATTAAAGAAAGATTGTATTCCAAAATTAAATGAAATATATGGAAAAATTTAGATGTACAATACTAACGTTTACTCCCATTTAATTTAAATTAGTTAAAAGTGAGTATTTAGTTGTACAATACTAACCGATGGTTGAGTTGAAATTCCTTGTGACTGTTGCCCGATTAACGTCGCCATTTGGGCCATTTAAGCCTCTAGACGTGCCCTCAAACAAGGAATCGCGTGATCGACACATAACATTTTCAGATAAAAGTACACCTCCAAGATGTCATGATTAGGGATATATGCAAAGGAAGTGGGCTGTGGGCATTTCATATATGTCGATAATATTATAAGCAGGTACTTCATAATAGTAGTAGTTCAAAAGTGTTAAACACATTATAAAGCAAGTTCATGGTTTGTTTTGAGAGTGCTTTTAAGTTCACAGTGATTTGATAAGTGCGGTAATTTAGCATCGTTGTTCACTTGTTATGCTAGAACAGTAATACCTTTCGAAGTATTTCTTCCTTAGTGGGTTGATCCTTATGCTGTAGGCCAATGAAATATAGTTGGAGCTTCTTTGCAGCTTCCATAAATTCTCTCGCATGCCGTTCAACATCAACTTTGAAAAAAACAAACAAAAAAATTTGATTGAATCGAAATTATAATAACTAGTAAGTGGAAAGGAACTCTTTCACATATTCTATTCTCCAACTTTTCTAAAGTCAATATATTGTTTTTTTCCAATATTTATGGCCTCGAAGTTACTAAGTTCTTGGCTAATTTTAAATAAGAAACAGGACCTCGAGCTAGTAAGCTCCCTGACTGCTAAACACATACACACAGACACGCACGGTCCATGTGCAGTAGCAGTTTGCCTAAAAATAGGAAAAGAGACTGAGTTAAAGATAGAACCAATAAAAGAAACTTTAACATGAAGAGCTCCAGGGAACTATGTAGTAGAACTTAAGAACTAAAAATGTATAATGTGCTGCAGAATCACCTTGCCATCTCTTCCAAGGGAGCTCGACCTAGTTAGTACTTGTTTGTTTCCTTATCAGGAGCTGAAGTGAACCTTCATATAGAAGGAAAATTATAAGGAAAAGATGCTTCTTAAACTTACTCTTTTAGAAGGGAAAAATAAAATGTGCATTTGTTGCATGCAAGTGTACTTGCACTAGAACTCCTGTCACAGCTGGTGCGAGATCGTCTCCCTCCTGAACAAAAAAAGGCCAATACATATAATAATATCAAATGAAAACCCGAAAATAAATACGATAAGAAAATTCTTTGTCGAAGTTTAGATAAATAGAAAGCAAAGGGAACTGAGCTCACCTTGTAGAAATCTACTGATGATTTTGTGTCGTATTCGCATTCCCTTTTCTCCAGATATTAAAGAAATATGATTAAATATTCGGTTAGAACTTGATTCACTGATACTCAGGAAAAAAAGATCAAGGAACACACTGAATCTATCATACCTTAATGACTGCTTGTTCCTCTTCTATGCCTCCTTTGACACAGAATGCAGCACCCTACCGTTAAACAATAATTCTCAAAGTTAATCATCATAGAAGGAAAAAAGATCTAAAACAGCTATCAGTTAAAAAGTTAAGGGAAAAACTTTATGACAATTAAGGACAGTATACTTACTCAACATTAGTTAACATAAAAAATATTACTTGATGTTTCCTAAAATTATCAAGATTGCTAAGAGGTCATGTGGAGTTTTTTATTTCCTTCCTTTCACCACTAGAGAGTATACCCAAAATTGCCTTTGGCAATATCCACAATGCAACATGTGAATCAACCGCACTAAGTACATCATCAAGCAAGTATATATAGGAGTGGCAATAGATTGCCCTGCAAAATATAGAAAACTGGTAAGGCTTATAAACGCAATTCAGGTTACATAGGATTATACCAAATGTACTAAAACTAATTGTAGATAGGCCTAACAACATGTGAACTGAACTAGTTAAGTTGCTAGTTTGACAAAGGATATACCATTAACAGAGAGGAATAAAGAAAACGATTTGTTGTAGACTGTGTATGTGTCACATAAATTGAGCATGTTGAACAGGAATTAGATGCAAGTATAAGTAGTTGGAAAACAAGATTCCAAGTATAAGGAATTAGATGCAATTGTCCTTTTAGAATAGCCAAATAATTAGGATTGGAAAACAAGATCCCAAGTATAAGCAAAAACGTTGAAAGTATCCATCTAAAAAAAAACCTAACAATATGGGGAAAAAAATACTAATAGAAGGGGTGATAACAAACCTTGATAGTTCCACCATAGACCATGATACTTGGTCGATTAAGTCGTCCCATTGCCATGATTGTACTAGGCATATTTCAAAATACGTTCTAGCATCAGCTCTAGAAGGTAGAGAATTTTAAATGTCACTCAAATTCTTCAGCACAAAAGGATAAAGTTCAGGCAACCTGTGTTGTTATCAAATACACTTCATGTCTACCTTCAGAACTCACTCAGCTCAATGGAAAATTTTAGTGATCTAAATACCAAAGAGGGAGGAAGCCCCCAACTTGGGAAACACTTTTATTAACCACTAATATAATAATCAAAGAAGAACTTTAGTACTTAAATATATTACTCGATATAGTCTGTCCATGTTTAATTACTTCATTCATTCTAACGTAATACATATTTTTGCACATTCTATGTTTCATCTTATCCTAACTAGCTACAAAAATTAGTAACAATTACTATGCATTAAGAGAACTTATGAGGTTCTTAATGACAAAATGTGCTAATAATATACTAATATGTACTATTATAACTACAAGTAGTGGTTCTTGGGCACATGCAGCTAGCAATTTATCACAACCATCCATTTTTCTACCATGTTAACAATGTATTAAATCATCATAATCATCCATTTCAAATCTAAATTTCCTCTATTTTGCACTTTTGAAAATTCCAGGAACAACAATTTAAATGATTCAAAGCTAGTGCCCTCTTTTTCCTAACAAAACAATTTTATGTTTGCATTCAAACTAGTAAAACCAAGCAAGCTCACATTTTTATCACACCCTGGAAAAGATACATTCCCGTCGTACCACTGCGCCGCCATGACAGTGTCAATACTGTCTGCGATTAAATCCCTACTCTGCAAGCTATAACACATCCCCCTCATCCCCATCGAAATGGCATCACTCACACCAATCGTATTAAACCTGAACGACACCATCCCTGCATCCCTCACCCCTTCCTTCACCACCTCTGCCAGCTGCAAAAGGTGCATATTGCACGTGTTCCCCTCATACCAAACAGATGAAATCCCAATCTAAGGTTTGTGCATGTCGGCATCGGTAAGGCCAACGCCGTAAAGTATCGCCTGAGATCCGCCTTATGCTGTAGCGGTTGGGCTTTGGAGGTTGGGATTCCTCGACGACGGCGGCGGTGGGTGGGGGCGATGATTGGAGATGATATGGTTAAGGTTAAGGATTGCATTTTGGGGATTTGGGGGAGAAATTAGGGTTAGGCTTGGGAGTTCTGAAGGGTTTTAGAGGATAGAGACGAACGAAGAAGACAAAGTGTACCATAAGATAATTGGATTTTGGGGACGGAAAGGGGTGAGAGTGGCGGTGATGGGGAGAGAGAGAGAGATTGGGGTGAAATAAAAAATGTGAGCGGGGATTCGATTGAATTGGAAAATTGGAGCTAGTAGTATTTTTTTAAAAAAATTATGATCTATTGCGGCGTTTATGACATAAAAGCTGTGATAGGTCTAACCTATACTGGCATTTTCACTAAACACCGGGATAGATATGCAAATTTTTATATAGAAAAAACAATGCACTCTATCCTGGCATTTGGACCTAACACCGGGATAGAAATGCCGCTATAGCCCTTGTGATTTGTAGTGTATTCTATCCAAAACTAACATTAGAAAACACAACATTCCGATTGATGTTATGTGTCAGCGTTGCAACTATAGGGAAGAGGATGTTAACCATATTTTCATTTGGTGTCCTAAGGCGAGACTAACCTGGGAAATGGTGGGAATGGGTTTTGGTACGTCAGAGACATCCAATTGTATTGAGGACCTGTGGGGTAGTTGGAGACTAAAGTTTATTCGAAAAGATGAACGTCAAATGTGGGATAGTGTAGTTGCGGCTAATGTCTGGAGTCTATGGCTAGATAGAAATAATTCTTGCTTTCGTAACATAAACTGTACTTTTCGTATGTTGTTGCATAAAATTTGGTCTCTAATCAATGATTGGGAAGGTACGGCAGGGGCTAGGAAGAAGCTTCGCATGGATATTGCGGGGTAAGACACTGTGAGAGAGCTACTGGTACCGCCGTCCGAGTTGACTACAGTATGACTTAGCGGAGGAGGCTCAGGGTTTTTGCTATTTTGGTAGTAGTACGAGTGCTGGGGAGTGCAGATGTATTTTGTCCAGTTGTTGGAGTGAGAGTGTGGTGTGTGTGGAGTTTGTAATTTTGATTATTTTGTTTCGTTAACGTTTCATTAATGAGACTAATGAGACAGATGACCCTAGTCACTTTTTATCAAAAAAACCGATCCCAGTTTGATGAAAAATGCTTAAATGATGACAACAATGCAAATGTACGAAGAAAGGTGATGTTTACTAAAACTACAAGAATAAGCATAAATTCAAACATTTCTTCTATATTCGAAAGAAATTGGCTTATTGATGCAGTTTGTTTTTTGGGGGGTGGCTGCAATAGGTGTGAGTTCTATTTGTTTGTTTAGTGGAAGGACACGGTATTGGCTATACGCTCGACCCTCGGATGGGGGGTCAGCTTGGGAGTAGCAGGAGAGAGGCAGGAGATGGTGGTTCGGCTCGGATCCAGTGGCTCGGCTCGTGTACCTGCACAATGCCTAGGAACACCGGGGTTGGTCCCGGTAGCAGGCTCTCCAACGGTATAGTTAGTTTACGAAAGAGTAACAGTAAAGCTAGGGTTTTTAGAGGGAAGGATTGATTACCTCTTATGTAAGGGAGGGGGTGAAGTATTTATAGACAGTGGTAAACGGGTCTGAGGCCTAACGGGCCGGGTCATACCTGTTTGCCTATGGGCTTGAGCTGGCAGAGGCCCGGTTGACATTTGTTGACCCAATTATCCTGGGTGAGCGCCTTTTGAGGAGATCTGGTGGCCTAGGATGGGCCACACCATTTTACCCTATGTCACAAGCCCCCCACTCCTGTAGGGGTGCGCGAGCTAGTCGTGGAGGAGTAGTCTTGGTCGTGAAGGAAGAGCGGAGGGAGTTTCTGAAGGCATTCATGGTTGTTGCCAGGGCTGAGGTCGGCTCAGAGGCCGGAGCTCTGGTCTCCGGTCGTAGGCCTTTTGACGAGGCGCAGAGGAATGTGCTGGGCTAGGCGTAGATTCGGAACACCGAGGCGAAGGCAAGCCTGTGGGCTTTCTGTTGAGAAAGCCACCCTGGTGCTCGACCTGACCTCGGAGCGTCGAGGGCTTAGAGGTCGACAAGGGATGCGTCGAGCCCATGGGCTTTATGGTGAGAAAGCCACCCTGGTGCTCGACTTGACCTCGGAGATTCGAGGGCTTAGGGATCGGCAAGGGGTGCAGCGAGCCAGTGGGCTTTCTGGTGAGAAATCCACCCTGGTGCTCGACCTGACCTCGGAGCATCGAGGGCTTAGGGGTTGGCAAGGGGTGCAGCAAGCCTGTGGGCTTTCTGGTAAGAAAGCCACCGTGGTGCTCGACCTGACCTCGGAGCATCGAGGGCTTAGGGGTCGGCAAGGGGTGCAGCGAGCCTGTGGACTTTCTGGAGAGAAAGCCACCCTGGTGCTCGACCTGACCTCGGAGCATTAAGAGATTAGGGGTCGGTAAGGAGTGCGAAAAGCCTGTGGGTTTTCCTTTGAGAAAGCCACCCTGGTGCTCGACCTGACCTCAGAGCATCGAGGGTTTAGGGGTCGGCAAGGATGCGGCGAGCCTGTGGGCTTTTTGGTGAGAAAGCCACCCTGGTGCTCGACCTGACCTCGCAGCGTCGAGGGCTTAGGGGTCGATAAGGAGTGCGGCGAGCCTGTGGACTTTCCTTTGAGAAAGTTACCCTGGTGCTCGACCTGACCTCGGAGCGTCGAGGGCTTAGGGGTCAGCAAGGGGTGCGGCGAGCCTATGGGCTTTCCTTTGAGAAAGTTACCCTGATGCTCGACCTGACCTCGGAGCATCGATGGTTTAGGGGTCGGTAAGGGTGCGGCGAGCCCGTGGACTTTTTGGTGAGAAAGCCACCCTGGTGCTCGACCTGACCTTGGAGCGTCGAGGGCTTAGTAGTCGGCAAGGGGTGTAGCGAGCCTGTGGGATTTCTGGTGAGAAAGCCACCCTGGTGCTCGACCTGACCTCGGAGCGTTGAGGGCTTAGGGGTTGGCAAGGGATGCGGCGAGCCTGTGGACTTTCTGGTGAGAAAGCCACCCTGGTGCTCGACCTGAGCTCGGAGCGTCGAGGGCTTAGGGATCGGTAAGGGGTGCGGCGAGCCTATGGGTTTTCCTTTGAGAAGCCACCTTGGTGCTCGACCTGACCTTGAAGCGTCGAGGGTTTAGGGCAAGGATGCGGCGAGCCTGTGGGCTTTTTGGTGAGAAAGCCACCCTGGTACTCGACCTGACCTCGGAGCGCCGAGGGCTTAGGGATCGGCAAGGGGTGCGGCGAGCCTGTGGGCTTTCCTTTGAGAAAGTTACTCTGGTGCTCGACCTAATCTCGGAGCGTCGAGGGCTTAGGGATCAACAAGGGGTGCGGCAAGCCGGTGGGCTTTCCTTTGAGAAAGTTACCAGGGTGCTCGACCTGACCTCGGAGCGTTGAGGGCTTAGGGGTTGGCAAGGGATGCGGCGAGCCTGTGGACTTTCTGGTGAGAAAGCCACCCTGGTGCTCGACCTGAGCTCGGAGCGTCGAGGGCTTAGGGATCGGTAAGGGGTGCGGCGAGCCTATGGGTTTTCCTTTGAGAAGCCACCTTGGTGCTCGACCTGACCTTGAAGCGTCGAGGGTTTAGGGCAAGGATGCGGCGAGCCTGTGGGCTTTTTGGTGAGAAAGCCACCCTGGTACTCGACCTGACCTCGGAGCGCCGAGGGCTTAGGGATCGGCAAGGGGTGCGGCGAGCCTGTGGGCTTTCCTTTGAGAAAGTTACTCTGGTGCTCGACCTAATCTCGGAGCGTCGAGGGCTTAGGGATCAACAAGGGGTGCGGCAAGCCGGTGGGCTTTCCTTTGAGAAAGTTACCAGGGTGCTCGACCTGACCTCGAAACATCGAGAGTTTAGGGGTCAGCAAGGGTGCAGCGAGCCTGTGGGCTTTCCTTTGAGAAAGCTACCCTGGTGCTCGACCTTACCTCGGAGCGTCGAGAGTTTAGGGGTCGGCATGAGTGTGGCAAGCCTGTGGGCTTTCTGGTGAGAAAGCTACCCTGGTGCTCGACCTGACTTCGGAGCGTCGAGGGCTTTGGGGTCGGCAAGGGTGCGGCAAGCTGTTATGCCTTGTAGATTGCTTCTTAACTGCGGACTTTTCGTCTTCCAATGGGGGCTTAATGTGCGGCGCTCCAATCCCTAGGAAGAACTAATTGCGTGACGCTTCACCTCCCATCGTTTGGTCTCCCTGAGGTCATAAATGCGGCTTGGGGGGGAGGGCTATATATACCCCGTTTCTCCGTTGTTCTTTCGCTAGAAAAAGTGCTGGTGGCCCATGTGCTATCTAGGGTGTCTGCCGCAGGCGGAAGCCCAATAATTAGGTTTTAAGGCAGAGAGCCCCGGATAGGTGGCTCCCCTGCCGTCTCTGTCTTCCTTTGGATATACGGCTCCGAGGGCCGTCTGCCAAAAGGAGACAACGATGGGAGGCGTGCCGATCAAGGTCCGGGGCCCGGGGAGTTGTAGGATGAGTCTGCCACCCTCTGGCATTTTTTTTGGTAGATCAATCTGACCAAAATTTTGGCTCAGATGGGTCTACCTCAAAAATGTTAGATTCGGTTGACGAAGGTTCGAGATCGAGAGCTCGGGTATGGTGGCTCTCTTCCCGCCCTCAAACAATTCGGGGTTTTGGCTCCGAGGGCCGTAAATCCCGAATTGTTCGTGAGTAAGAGAGGTGTCGACCGAATCCCGGAGCTTGGGGCATTTGTCGAAGGTGAGCGCCCCTAAATCTTTAATGTAAACTTTTGGGAGTAGAATAGCTGTGGGTCATCACCGAGCGTAGTGGGTCACATGGCCTGAAAAGGCCAGGGCCCTGCTCGAGGTTGATGCCGAGCGTCCAACCCTGTGTTTGGGGAAGGCAATCCTGATTCGCGAGTAGCCTTGGCCCGACGAGCATTGTGTGGAAACCGAAGGATCGCTTGGCACGTGTCTTGATGATGTCACTTTTGCGAGTTTCTAGGAGCCGTTATTGCGGAATTCTAGGAACTATTTTGCGAAAATCAAGGAGTCCCTTGGCTCTCAATATATATCCCCCTAACCCCCTTTTTCATTCTTCACTTTTACTTTCTCTCTCTAGAAAAAGGTGCTGTCAGAGCTTCTCTCTCTAGAGCTTTCTGTCTTCCGTTCGTCCCTCGCCGAAACCGAGTAGGTTAGTTAGTTCTTTTTCTTTAGTATGTCTAGGTCTCAGTCTGGCTCTTCGGCCTCGACTTCGAGGGAGGAGGACGACCCCCGTATGGGCCTCTCCGATTCGATGTCTTGGGAGGACGTCATGGTGTATGATGCGAAACCACTCCGCACTAGGAAGCCGTTTGTCGTGGAGAGTGGTGACTCGGAGGAGGGGGATAGCGACGGGTCGGAGGAGGTAGAGGTGTTGGACTCGGAGGAGAGTTCGGACTCTGAGCATGATGATAGCGAGGAAGAAGAAGTGGAGATGGGTCGGAGGAAGATCAAGGAGATTGGTTCCTCTTCGGCGGCGACCGTCCTCGAGCCACTGGCCACACCTTCTCTTGAAAAGGCCAAGAAGAAGAGGCAGAAGAGGAGGAAGTGGACGATGCCCAGTAGCCCTGACAGGTCGGTCCCCGTTCAGGACCTGGAGAAAGGCTTCTTGTCGCAGCCGAGGTCGATCAGGCAGTACCCAGACGACCTCGCAGATAAGATCTTATATGGGATTCAACCCTCTTCACCAAGTCGTCAAAAGATAAAGATGGACGCTACACAGTCGATCCTGAAGGCAGAGGACTTGGCCCACATCTGCTCGGCCTACCACATTGGAAAGGGGTTTGAGTTGATGATGCCGAGCCTGGGGCTCCGGCCAACCGATCCTCTGTCCGAGTAGTATTGCATTTTTCCGGCCGATGCATTCAGCTCCGGTCTACTATTGCCGATCCACCCGTTTATCCGAGAAGTGCTGAATTGGGCGTCGCTATCGCCGATGTAGTATGGGCCGAACTTGTGGAAGCAGATGGTGTGCTTCGTGCTACTGTGTGAGGAGAGGAAGGTGCCGTTGAGGTTGGATATCTTCCGGGCGATGTTAGGGATTAGCTCATCCGGGGAGTTCGAGGGCATCTACTACGTCTCCCCTCGGAGCGAGGGGAAAGTAGTCCATGGCCACCCAGATTCGATAAAGGAATGGAAGAAGAAGTACCTCGTCATCCGGAGCAAGAAGCCTTGGGATATTCCTACTCGATGGAATTTTTACAAGCCGAACTTCAAGGGGCCGAAGTCGAAGGATCTGTCAGCCGAGGATTGGGGATATGTCGAACGCCTTCGGAAGGACAATAGTATAAGTTGGCCGAAGGTGACGGAAAGTCATATGGCCCGCGTCGGACTGAGCCCGGCTAGGTCTAGTATGTTGTTTGTTCCATATTCCTTGTTTTAGTATTCTTTTGCGCTCATTATTTTTAATGGGTATTTTTGTAGGTATGGACCTCGATCCCGAATCGATCAAGGCAAGGAGGATCACCCAGAAGAAGGAGAGGGCCGAGCAGGCCGAGAAAGGGAAGAGAGCAAGGGGGTCTTCGCATGTGGCCTCCGACGCGCCGAAGTCGTCGAGGGCGAAGAAAGTGCGTCCTGAACCGAGCAAGGAAGTTCTCATCCCGTCGAGCCCCAGCGCGATGAGGGTGACCGAGTACGTGAAAGGGAAGGTCCCTCCGCTCCGAGCCGATGCTGCCGAGATTGTGGGTGATGAGATGTTGCAGCCATGGGCCCCGTACTGGTCGGTAAAGATGGGCGACAGTCTGATCGAGGGTGCCATGGCCATCGAGGTCGCTGATAATCTGGCGACTCCCAGCGATCGGTAGAGTATGAGCAACGATACCTTGGAGGTGGCCTATATGCGGTTAGCGCAGGTGAACGTGCTGGTAAGAATTACTGGCCCTTTTTTGCTAATTCTTATACGATCTGACCCCCTTTTTTCGACCCCTTCCTCCTTGTGTTGTAGGCTTGTCTGGAGGGGGCTCTGGTGATGAAGCTTCATGAAAAGGCCCTGGCGCACGAGAGGGAGCGAGCAAACAAATATCAGCGGGAGATGAAGAAGATGAAGATTGAGCTCGAGGGCTCGCACAAGAGGGAGTAGGAGATGAAGGCCGAGCTCGCTTCTATGGAGAGTGAGTGTGTTCGGAAGGTGAGTTCGCTGAAGAAGGGGTTCACTACGGAGAAGAATTTTCTCACCACGAAGGCCCAGGACTTAATAATCGAGGCCCAGAACGAGGTCTACGAGAAGGCCCTGAGTCATGTGTGGCACTTCTACCCGACCATCGATCTGACCGACTTTGATTTCGACATGGTGATCGAGCCGCCGCCCAAAACCCCCGAAGGGGGCGAGCAGAACGAGCCGCCTACCGACCCAGCTGTGGACCCTCCCCTCGACTAGACTGATCTAGAGGTGGGGAATTAAGCAGTTTGCCTCCTTGTTGTTCCTCCTCTTTTTTTGTTTTATCATGTATTTGCCGACTGCGGACTGGCCACCGTACTTTTTGTACGATGAATTTGATTTATGGGAAAAATGATTTTTGTTTGGCCAAGTGTTTTGACTTCGACTATTTTGTTTTGGGGAAGTGTAGCCTCGCCGACCGAACCTTCTGACTTATTTTGAGATTTTCGCACTGAGGTCGTTGGGCATCGGAATGATGATTGTTTTTTCCTTGTTAGGTGCCAGCCCCCATTTTCGAGGTGGACCCTCGTCGATCCGATGTGGCGTGGCTTCGGAGCAAGATCAAGGTCCTTGAGTCCACTTTGGTCCGGTATCGGAAGGAGGCTCATGATTAGGATGCCGCCTTTCACTATTATCGAAACAAGTCCGAGGCGCTAAGTGTGGAGGCATCCAAGCTGAAGAGGGCGATGGTAGATTGTGACCTAGGAAGTGTCGGTCTTGGGCACACCAGGTTGAGTGCATCGGTGCAGCGACCCTCGTTAGAGAGGCTCCTTCGCGACGTTATAGTGGAAAAGGAGATGGAAATACAGCGTTATAAGATGATGCTGGGCATGTCCGGGGCGAGAACGGACTCTTCTTTGGGAGGTCACCGAGTGGAGGGTGCTTCCGCGACAATTATGCTACTGGAGTATACCCGGCCGGTCGATGCCCAGAGCTCCGTGGCTGGTGTGTCGACTTTGGCCGACCCCAAGGGTCATTGTGACGAGGCAGGAGGTCCCCAGCCATTCGGTCGGATTCGGGCTATCTTGCATCGGCCGCTGAGAAGTTTTTTTGCTGAGTGGAGTGGTTTGTAACTTTCTTTTCTTCCGACGGTGCTTAATCAATATAAGAGTTTGAATGAAAAGTTTAGTCTTCTCTTTTTTCTTGCAACCTGTCTTTGGGAAAGCTGCCGAGGAAGGGTGGGTCAGCACCAAGTGTCCTTGCTTGGGTGCCATAGCTTGAGAAGGCTACCCACGTGCTCGATATTGGTTCGGAGCTGTCGAGGAGATATGGGTCGGCGCCCAGTGTTCTGACTTGGGCGCCACAGCTTGAGAAAGCTACCCACGTGCTCGACATTAGTACGGAGCTGCCGAGGAGATGTGGGTCGGCGCCCAGTATTCTGACTTGGGTGCCACATCTTGAGAAAGCTACTTATGTGCTCGACATTGGTTCGGGCCTGTCGAGGAGATGTGGGTCGGTGCCCAGTGTTCTGACTTGGGCGCAATAGCTTGAAAAAGCTATCCACGTGCTCGATATTGGTTCGGACCTGCCGAGGAGATGTGGGTTGGCGCCCAGTGTTCTGACTTGGGCACCACAACTTGAGAAAGCTACCCACGTGCTCGACATTGGTACGGAGCTGCCGAGGAGATGTGGGTTGGCGCCCAGTATTCTGACTTGGGCACCATAGCTTGAGAAAGCTACCCACGTGCTCGACATTGGTACGGAGCAGCCGAGGAGATGTGGGTCGGCGCCCAGTGTTCTGACTTGGGCGCCACAGCTTGAGAAAGCTACCCATGTGCTCGACATTGGTTCGGGCCTGCCGAGAAGATGTGGGTCGGCGCCCAGTATTCTGACTTGGGCACCATAGCTTGAGAAAGCTACCCACGTGCTCGACATTGGTTCGGACCTGTTGAGGAGATGTGGGTCGATGCCCAGTGTTCTGACTTGGGCGCCACAGCTTGAGAAAGCTACCTACGTGCTCGACATTGGTACGGAGCTGCCGAGGAGATGTGGGTCGGCGCCCAGTATTTTGACTTGGGTGCTATAGCTTGAGAAAGCTACCCACGTGCTTGACATTGGTTCGGACCTGCCGAGGAGATGTGGGTCGGCGAGATAAAGTTTACAAAAAGTGCTTTTTTACTTGAGCCTTTTAATACATGTAGAGAGGCGCGAACGACCTTTTACACAGGGCAGGTTACAAAAGTGTTATTTACATGAAGTAAACTAAAACTCTACTTCCGCCCTTCCAGAAATTTGATCAGATGTTTGGCATTCCAAGGTCTTTTGATTGCTCGACCCTCCATGTCCACGAGTCGGTATGTGCCTGGACGTATCACCTCGGCTATCTTGTACGGGCCTTCCTAGTTGGGGGCCAGCTTCCTCTTTTCCATGGGGTTGGAGACCGATAACTTGCGGAGCACGAGGTTTTCAGCCTTGATGTCAGTGGGGTGGACTTTCTTATTGTAAAACCTTTCGATCCGCTATTGGTAGATGCTCCTTCTCACGACAGACTTCTCCCTGACCTCGGCAACGAGGTCCAGGTTAGCCCTGAGGCCTAATGAGTTGTTGGCCTCGTCGAAGGCCATGATGCGCGGAGAAGGGAGGCCGACCTCAACGGGAATAACTGCCTCCGTCCCATAGGTTAAGTTGAACGGCGTTTCACTCGTAGGAATTCTCTTAGTGGTCATGTGCACCCATAGCACACTTGGCAGTTCTTCTACCCACTGTCCCTTGGAGGAACTGTCGAGGCACTTGTTCAGGCCGTCGAGTATCTGCCGGTTCGCACTCTCCGCTTGGCCGTTTGACTGGGGATGGCTTATGGCGGAGAAGCGCTGCTGGACGCCGATGTCTTCACAGAACCTGCAAAAGTTCTGGCCCGCAAATTTGGTTCCATTGTCTGTGATAAGGACCTGCGGAATTCCTAACCGACAAATGATGTTCTTCCAGAAAAATTGTAGGGTTTGACGCTTGGTGATTGTTGACAGGGGCTCGGCCTCGATCCATTTTGTGAAATAATCGATGGCGACTATTAGGAATTTTCTCTGTCCGGTTGCCATGGGAAGGGGCCGACCAAGTCCATCCCCCACATGGCGAACGGCGTCGGACTGGCCAGCGAGCGAAGGTTGGCCTGAGGAAGTCTCTTGATCGGGAAAAATCTTTGGCACGGACCGCACCTCTTGACTAGATCCTGGGAGTCTTGTAACATTGTTGGCCAATAGTACCCGTGGTTCAGGGCCTTCCTGGCAAGCGATCTGCTTTCCATGTGACATCCGCCGATCCCCTCATGAAGTTCTTTAAGCGCATAGCTAGCTTCCTCCTCGGCGAGGCAGCAGAGGTAGGGTTTTCTGTCTTCCAGGGTGTACGAGCATTTAAAGAGGACGTCGTTGATCATGACGAACCTTTCAGCTCGAACCCTGATCCTTCTCACCTCGGCCCGGTCTTTATGGAGCTCACCCTTCAGCAGGAACCTTCGGATGGGGATGGTCTAGTCATCCAGGCGAGCTTCGTTGTTTACACACATTGCCTCAGGCAGGTCGATGCTCGGTTTCAGGAGGACTTCGATGAGTACTGTTCGGTCGAGACCCTCGAAGGACGAGGAGGCGAGTTTTGACAAAGGCTTTTTGCCTGGGCGTTCTGCTCTCTCGAAACCCTAAGGACTATGGAACAGTCGAAGGATGTCAAGAGCCGCCAGACCACGGCCAAGTATCGGATCATTCCGTCATCACGAGCCTCGTATTCTCCGGTGATCTGATTGACTACAAGCTGAGAGTCGCTGAAGGCCCTGATATACTTCGCACCGGCCTGGTGTGCCAGGGTCAGTCCAGCAATCATAGCCTCATATTTTGCCTCGTTGTTGGAGGCCAAGAAGTTGAGGCGGAGAGAATACTGGGGGAGGAAGTGGTCGGGGCCTCGCAAGATGATCCCAGCACCACTCCCTGATTTGCAGAAGGATCCATCGACATAGAATTCCCAGGTCGGATCCGAATCTTCGATGTTGGGCTGCTCGGAAATGGTGCATTCAGTGATGAACTCGGCGAGGGCTTACCCCTTGATTGCCGTCCTTGGCTGGTAGCTGATGTCGTACTAGCTCAGCTTGATCGACCATTTGACTAAGCGGCCGGAGTTCTCTGGCTTGTGAAGGACGGCCTTGAAGGGTTGATCGGTCAGCACTTGGATGGAGTGCACCTGGAAGTAAGGGCGGAGCTTTTGGGCGGCCATGACCAGGGCATATGCTACTTTCTCTATCCTTGCGTACCTCGTCTCGGTCGAGAGCAGGACCTTGCTGACATAGTATAGTGGTTCTTGCACTCCGTCATCTTCCCGGACGAGGACTGCACTGAGGGCATTTTCCGAGGCTGACAGGTACAGCCAGAGTGGCTCGCCCGGCTCGGGTTTATAAAGAGAGGAAGGTGGGCTAGATACTCCTTGAGGTGTTCGAATGCCTCTTGTTGAGGGGCGCTCCATTCGAAGCCCCCCGTTCCATGCAGAGCCTTGAAGAAGGGCAGAGACTTCTCCCCAGATTTGGAGCGGAAACGGCCGATGGCCGCCAATCTTCCCGTAAGCCTCTAGACTTCCTTAACATTCCGGGGGGAGCCATGTCTAATATGGCCTGGATCTTCTCAGGGTTCGGCTCGATGCCGTGCTGGCTGAGGACGAACCCAAGGAATTTTCCGGACAAGACGCCGAAGGTGCATTTGGTAGGGTTAAGCCTCATGTTATGTGTCCGGAGTATGCCAAAGGCTTCTTCGAGGTCCGCGACGTGGTCTTGTCCCTACCGGATTTTGACGAGCATGTCCTCAACGTAAACCTCCATGTTGCGACCAATCAGGCCCTTGAAGATTCGGTTAACAAGTCGCTTGTAAGTGGCTTCAGGCGTTCTTCAGCTCGAAGGGCATAACGCGGTAACAAAAGAGACCTTGGTTGGTGACAAAAGATGTCTTTGCTATATCTGGCGGGAACATCCGGATCTGATTGTAACCTGAGAAGGCATCCACGAAGGACAGGAACTCGTGACCTGCAGTCGCATCGATCAGGGCATTGATGCTGGGAAGAGGGAAAGGATCTTTGGAGCATGCTTTGTTCAGATCCGTGAAGTCTATACAGATCCTCCAGCTTCTGCTTGCCTTCTTTACCATGACGACGTTTGCTAGCCATTCAGGGTAGCTGGCCTCTTAGATAAATCGGGCGAACAAGAGTTTGTCCACCTCTGCCTTTACCGCTGCAGCCTCTCTGGGGAAAATTTGTGCCTTTTCTGGACGGCCGACTTCGAGCCCAGAATTACGCTCAGCTTATGCATGATCAGGTCTTCGGATATCCCGGGCATATCGGACGGCTTCCAGGCGAAGAGGTCGATGTTGCGGCGGATGCAGCTGATTAGGTTCGACTTCAGATGGTCGGCGAGGGAGCGGCTCACTCGGAACCACTTCGACTCATCCTCTGCCTCGAACGAGACATCTTCCAGCTCGTCCGTTCGGTTCGGGATCTGATTGGCTTCTTTCTAGCTGAAGCTCGACGGCGTCGAGGGGAAATACACCCTCTCCGACCGCTGTCATGTAGCAGGACCATGCAGCCTTCTGGTTGCCTCGGACGACACCGACCCCCTGCTTCGTAGAAAATTTCAGCTTCAAGTGGTAGGCCGATGGCACAGCCTGAAAGGAGCAAAGTCCGGGTTGGCCGAGAATAGCATTATACGCCGCCTTGACGTTTACCACCATGAAGTCCATTGATTCGGTTCGTCTGAGGGGAGTGTACCCGCGGTGACATCTAGGGTTACGATTCCCTCTATCACAACTAGGACACTGGAGAACCCATGCAGGGTGTATTCGGCGGGTTTGAGCTTGTCCCAGGGTAGTTTCAGATTTTTGAATGCTTCCAGGAAGAGGATGTTCACCGAACTTTTATTGTCCACGAGGATCCGACGGACTGCGAAGTTCGCCATGTCGAGGCTAATGACGAGGGCGTCACAGTGGGAAAGTCGAACACCCTCTAGGTCCTCCCATGAGAAGGAGACGAGGAGTTGCTGAATCTGGGGAGACGGGAGGTCTCGAACGGCATTCACTTCTCAGACGAATGCCTTTCGGGAAGTATTGGATTCCCCTCCCTTGGGCCCCCCATGGACTCAATGTAAAATGGCTTGCCCTTCGGTCTCCCCGTGTTCGGGCTCTCGCTCGGGACGATGGTTAGGAGTGTGAGTAGGAGGAGAAGGCCTCCGGTTCCTCGTTTCCTTTTGGTCTCTTAGGCTTTCCCTGGTGAACTCTCGAAGGTATCCTTATTGGATGAGGACCTCAATTTCGTCTTTCAGGGCCCGACACTAGTCGGTTTCGTGCGCATGATCTCGGTGGAAGCAACAGTAGAATCGCTGGTCTCGCTTTTTGTTGCTGCTCGGTCGAGGGGGTAGTCGGACGAGGCCCTTGTCCTCTATTTCTAAGAGTATGGTGGACATGTTCTGTGTCAAGGGCGTGTATCTCTCGAAGCGGGGGACCGGGGGGACGCTCTTCATTCCGACCCCTTCTTTTGCTACTTTCTTGGCAGGCTCGGTCTCATCGACCTTGCGTTGTCCCTTCCATGTGGCTTCTTTGGCGCCTTCCGGGTTTAGGGCCTCTTTTGCCCATATGTACTTCTCGACCCGGTTGAGCAGGTCGGGGATGTCCAGGGGAGGCTTCTTGGCCAGGGTAACCTTTAACTAGCTGTGCCGGACGTTGTGCCGGAAGGCAGCTGAGGTGACCCCGACGTCGAGGGAGGAGACAGATCTTGCCTCGGCAATGAGCCTCCTGATGAAGTCACGGAGCGTCTCTCCTTCCTCTGTCGGAGGTATAGTAAGGACGCGCTTGTCTTCTCGGCCTTCCTGTGTAACACCCCGGATTGTACGATACCTAAATATATATATGTATGTACGTATATTGTCTGTATGCATGCACATGATTGCAGTATTTTGGTTGATTTTGCTATCGTGGTATGCGGTTTGGTTTGCAGGGCGGTTCATGAGGAGGGATTGTGTTCTAGAAGATGCACGAGAATGAGGAGGCTCGATACTGGTATAAACACTAGTTTTTGGTACGACGCTTATGCAAATATAACACTGTATGATACTACGGTGGGTATATCTTTTGTGCACTCGATAAACCCCTCGTCTCGCATCAAAGAATCCGTTTAAGTGTTAAAATGGGCAGCCAACATAACACACCTCAAAACCAATGGCTAGACCATGGTTTCACTACAAAACCACCCTAAACCCACACCCTACTACCCTAAACACTACCCCCTACTACCCATAGAAACAGGCCTCACCTTCCCCCCTCTTTCCTCACTCACTTCTCCATCAAAAACCCCTTATTTCATCTCCCTTGTTCTGAAATTTCAGAACTCAAACCAAGAAAAAAAGAAGAGAAGGAGAGAAGAAGAAAGATTGAAGAAAGGAGCTCTTGGAGGGATTCTCAAGGAAGAAAAGCTCAAAGACATTAACTACTCTACATCAACTCAGGGTGGGGAGTTACTCTAAACCTTTCTTATTGTTTCTTGATTGATTTCTTGCATTCATGTGTGGTAGTAAGTGTTAGGAGGAATATCTAAGAAGATTGGAAGTTGAAATCAGAAACTAGAACTAGAATCTTGATCTGTATGCTATTTTCTAGATTTTCTCGAGAGCAAACCACATTGAATTAGATCATGAAATTTTTACAAATTGTTTCTATATATGTCTAAATGGTTCATGAATTATTTCGGATTTTTCTGAGATGGTTTGATATTTTAATAAAATCTATTTGTGAAACTGTGTTGTAAGGCAGCAGCAGCAGTTGGTTAACAGGATGCATGAAATTGTTGAAATTTCCATAATTAATTGGAGCATATTATTAATCTAAAATTTTTACCTTGTATTCCTACTTGTATCTATATTCAACAGAAAAATCAGAGAATTATTTGGATGAAATTATAAGCATGTTGAAAATTGATCTTTAAGCAGTAGCTAGAGCTGTAACTGAAGAGCATGATGATTTTTGTGCTTAATTGAAATATGAAGAACTCAGTGTAGAATTAGAGTATGGACATGAAACCTTTTTCATGTTGTTCAATATGATATCTAGTTTCTTTAATGTAAATTTTGTGTAAATTGAATGAGTATAGAATTTATGATGATTTTATTAGCACGTACTGTGCTGGTTTCAGCCAAATTTGATACCCTGTAGATATGGTACATTTGAGGCTCCTTAAGAGCAAACTTTAAGGAACTATTTCCTTAGAGGTTTGTAGTAGACATCAAGACCTTTCCAAAAAAACCTATTTGAGGTGTTTCTAGTAAGCGGTTGATTTATTGTGATTTTTGCAATACTGGACAGAGGCCAGGAATTGAGCTGAGTGCTCTGATTGAGAAAGTTCTAGTGCGTGACTTGGTACATTTGTGAGAGATGTGTGTGTTAGGGTAACCTATTGGCATATTTTGGACTTATGACCAACTAGAGAATTGTTGAGGACATCAACTTCTTTTCATAGAACTTGGATTTGTAGCTTTCTGATGAGTGAGCAGTGTTTTATGCTACCAGTGAGGTGCAGCCCGTGTACAGGAAATACACAGGCTGAGGCTTGAGAGGCCATTTTGAGGACCTAGATGATGGAATTTGAGGTTATGATCAATTAGGAAGTTGTAGCCTAGGTTCTTACCTTTCTGGATTGGGCTCGTACACCCCAATCGGAGTTGTATCGAGGGAGTTATGATCTTTCTAAGTTTCGGACAGATACCCCATAGGTTGCTTAGTCTTGGTTTTGACTAGGTATTGTGACGACTTTACCCCTGTGTACTATTAGAGTTAATAACTCTTGTCTAGGGATGTTTGGTATCTGTTGTTGGTTTTGTTGATTCCCATAGTGGGATGCGTGACTCGAGTTAGTCACTAGGGTAAGGTGATACCCTGCATCTGTCGATCCTAAGTTATGAACTTCCACCGAAGCGTAGGACATCCGAGCCGTGCCATTAATATGAGTTCATAGGTCGGGTTAGGGGTGAACGCATACATTTATAGCCGGGTTAGGGGTGAATGTAGGCCATGGTGCTGGACAAATTCAAGCCCGGTGAAGTAGCGAACCGGACTGGTATCGCCAGGGCCAGAGGTCGATAAGCAAGTTTGGAAGTAATCTTATCTTTTACCCAAAGTGATTAGAATAAGGCTGGGATTAGAGTGGCATATTAAGGGTTTGGTAATTGCATTAGTACTAGCAGACCATAGTCGGTGTTGTATCTTCCAGTCGTGGGGATATGTTTTCGGCACTCATGAGTGAGTCCTCGGCTCGTATCTCGATCTGTTAATTTTCAAAGTTTTGCCGGAGTAAGGTACGGGAGGCTAGGGGGATTTGACCCCCGAGGCGATCACGTTCCTATGCACGCGGGTTTTGTTGTTTTTATATATATAAGTTCATAGCTCGGATTAGGGGTGAACACACATGCGTCGGCCCATAGCCCGGGTTAGGAGTGGACACACGAATCACACGGTCTTGCGACCGGATTCAATGCAGCTTTCTGAAGAGGTCCGTACGCAGGTACCGAGTGGCAAACACGACCACCACTTAGACACTGCAGTAGCGGAACTAGACCGACCAACTGCAACCTCCTTGGACAACGGACAATCTATTGGGAACTGGTTGAGTACAAGAGTAGGATACATGGCGAGGGTTCGAATCCCTAAAACTGTGGAGAAAGACGGCTAGATTTGGGGACGTATGTCATATGGGATGCATTCGTGCTCCAAAATCTTGCTTGCATTAGAGTCAGGCATGTGATTTGCTGCATCTAGTCACAGGGTCATGGCATACCACTGCACTAGAACTCGAATCCATTAACCCTTATTTTGGCACATCACTTTTCTCTTTTGCATAAATTATTGGTTGCGATTGAATTTTAGAGGATCGCTGTTATTATCAGCATTGCGTCAGTCGAAGTACTGACATTTCCCACCTTTTAGGTATCGACTCCTACCTTTCGAGCAGGTGCAGAGATATCAGAGTCGCGCAGCAGGCCTTAAGCCGAGGAGCAAGTTCCGGGGGAGCCGATGTGCCACTCAACGAAGTGCGGTAGTAATCAGTCGATTACCCTTCCGGGAGGCAGCTAATAGCTTTACAAGTGGAGTCTGTAAATATTTGTAATAAGTTATAATGAGTGGATGTAATTTGTATTCCTTGTCCAAGAATATGGTATCGATTGTAATTAACGATGTAATGACTCATTGGCAATAAAACATTTTTAAATTTCCATGTTATTACTGTGTTGAGATGTATTTGAAGGCAAAGATTCTGGTAAGTGTCACGGATGTCCGGTAACGGGGATCCGGGGCGCTACATCCTGCTGGTTACGAAGTGGGCCAGGAAGTTGGCCTCCAGTTGGTCGAACGGAAAGATCGAGCCGGGGACGAGCTTGGAGAACCATTTCCAAGCCGGACCCCTGAGGGTGGCAGGGAATGCGCGGCATAGCAGGGGATCCGAAGCGCTGTGAATCATTATGAGGGTCTTGAAACCCTCGATGTATCAGCTGGATCACTCTCGCCATTATAGGTCTCAAACTAGGGAGGTCGGAAGTTCCAGGGTATTTCCGCTTGTAGGATTGCATCGGAGAAAGGAGGTCGGGTCGGCCTAGGACCCTGGGCCGGCCTCGCACCGCCGTCGCCGAAGTGGTTGAAGCGGTTCTCCATTTCCTGGAGGCGTCTTCGGATGTCCTCGTCATACTCTGGCGGGACTGTCGGGCCACCGGACACGCTTGCCCCGACATCCGATCGCGAGTGAGAGCGGTGGAGCATCTCGTTGACAGGGGTCCCTAGGATAGCCTCCATGATCTCTTTCCGGAAGTCTTGGAACTCCCGGTGGGTGACTGGGGCCCGTTCAGCCGGGTTGCGTTGGGGCGGCGGCCTTCGGTCGATGCGGCTGAGCGCCGACTCCCTCTCTCGGGGCGGAGGTCTGGGACGGTTCGGGACAGAGTTAGAAGCGGCCCCTCCCCCAGTCCGACTTGCCTGTCGGTTCTCGATGACCCGACGCAGATCGGGTACAGCCGAGAGAGAGGCGCCCGACTGGTGTCCGAGACTGACCCTCGGATTGTTGGATCCATGAGTGTCGGCGGGGACGTCCTGAGGAGGAACGTCCTGGCGATGTTCAGAGGTGACAGTTCTCCTGGGCTTGGGTGCCATGTGAGCTCAGATTCTGAGGTGACGTCCCTGGTCGGGATCGGGCTGTGGTCGGTACCGACGAATTCCCACAGACGGCGCCAACCTGGTGCAGCTTATTTTTTGGGGGGTGACTGCAACAGGTGTGAGTTCTATTTGTTTGTTTAGTGGAAGGACACAGTACTGGCTATACGCCCGACCCTCAGATGGGGGGTCAGCTTGGGAGTAGCAGGAGAGAGGCAGGAGACAGTGGTTCGACTCAGATCCAGTGGCTCGGCTCGTGTATCTGCACAATGCCTAGGAACACCCGGGTTGGTCCCGATGGCAGGCTCTCCGACGGTATAGTTAGTTTAAGGAAGAGTAACAGTAAAGCTAGGGTTTTTAGAGGGAATGATTGATTACCTCTTAAGTGAGGGAGGGGGTAAAGTATTTATAGGCAGTAGGTAAACGAGTCTGAGGCCTAACGGGCCGGGTCAGACCCGTTTACCCGTGAACTTGAGCTGGCAGTGGCCCGGTTGACTTTTGTTGACCCGATTATTCTGGGTAAGCGCCTTTTGAGGAGATCTGGTGGCCTAGGATGAGCCACACCATTTTACCCTATGTTACTTATCTATGGCTTATACACACTGAAGATCCAAACCTCTGTAAGATCAACTTATTAGAATCAGCGCTATCTTTTTCATGAATGTTTCTGTGAACGTTGTTAATACACATCCATACTTAATGTTGGATACGGCTCTCAAAAATAGATTCAATGCGGAACATGAAAAAAATTGGGAGCCTTCTTTGTTTAATTCCTGCCTTAAAAAAAATAATAATTACCGCAATCTCCGTTGAACATTTATCCATCTTTGTGATTATTCTACTATTCTTGCATGGAAGTATGAATATCAATTTACGCATAAATCCAACAATGAGATGCAATCTTCACAATCGGAACTATCTCCTATATATAACCTTACAGAAGCAGAGTAGCTCTTCCAGACCTTTAATCTACAGCTAGGATGCACCAAACCGGTATGGGTACAGGAAACCACATTGTAGGAGTACAGGCACTGAGACACGTCACATTTTTGTAGATAATAGGACATCGAGACAAACACAATTTTGTATGTCAAAAAATTATAATTCAGCACAATATGCATTACCCAAATGAAAATGGGCAATATAATTTATTACATAATCAAAATAGAAGATCTACAGTAAAAAGCAATAATGGTTCCAAAGTCGTGCAAAATCATAAAATTCGAGAAGTTCCTTAGGAATGGAGCTCATGACACATTTAATTCTTTGCTATTATAAAAACAAAATCTGAAGAAGTGTTTGAAAATTAGTAGGTATGCATTCAGTAAGTATTTACAAGGTGCCTAAAAAGTGCCCAAAATATAAAAATGTATTAAAACTTAGGACAATGTCCATAAAGTGTTGGTGTCGACATGGGTATGGCATAAATACAACTCTATGATAGACGTCTTTGTGCTACATAGATATATAGATACAGCTAAGAACAAATGACATGGTTGACGATATCAAGTTAGGAACCCACATCTACACATTTCAGAGTCTTTCATATTGACTTTATATGCTACTTTTTACCTTTTTATGATCTATCTTAAAAATAGAAAATAAGTCAAAGGGAGGAAATATTTTTTTAGTTCAAACAAGAACCACGGCAATTTCAGGTCCAAATGTAAACAATAATTTGTGCACTTCTTGGGGACCTTACAGAATACACTTTCAATCTCTACATACATTCGAGAATGAAGTCCTAGAAGGCACTTGATTCTTGGTCATGGAACCGTACTTGTTCTTTTTGCTCCAACTGAATCAACTTCAACATTGTGCCTCTTTCGAGGGCCCTGACTGTGGAATGGGAACTCCCTTCCGAAATAACTTGAAAGTTGTGAATCCATCGGTTTTTTCAGAGAAATGGTTGAAGCTGTCAGCACTCTTGGTTGATCCTGAGATTATTGCTATCTGGCCAGTACATGCAGTAGAGAGGATGGTGAGTAGTAAAATAACAGTGAATGGCTTAGGAGCCATTTGAATATGGGTTGAATGTGTAGAGGATATGATCAACAGAAAATTTTGTGAGGATTAATAGGGACATGAGAGTCAATGAGGGGGATCCTGCTGTTTGGTAGACTGGTAGTTCAGAATTTGCAAATAAAGAGAATCGAGGATGAAATACCCTTTATATATAAGTGTGGGGTAGTCAAAGATTTAATAGAATACATGAAATTATATTGTACTTCATTAAGGAGTGATTGGATTTTTTATGAATAACTATTGATTTGACATATGGTTTCTATGATTGGTCAATCAGAACCTCCAAAAGAATTTAAATTACTGATGGGTTTATACTGTTCCCCACAGCAATCATTTATCCTTCTCTTTTATAGTGAGATTAATAGTTTTCTCAATAAAAGCAATCTAATCCTGCCTAATTTTATTGTTCTTCAGGTGAATTAAAGTTTTGATAAGACGGAGGAAGTAAAGCACAAGGGGGTTATTAAAGCAGCTGTACAACTTATGAGATCAGACTCTTGCGCATACTATTATAAATAAAGAAAACTCTTTGGCGAGGCTTGGAAATAGTAAAGTATGGAACCACATTTAATTATCTTCTTTTGTGATGAAGTAACTTTTACAACCATTTACTCTTCTTTCACTAAATCATCTTTTGTTAGAGCATCCACAGTCGTTTATGGTTAAAATATGCATAAAAGAATAAATGTATATATTAATCTCTTATTTTGCTGCAGTCGTAGAATCTATATTTTATCTTTTAAAATTAAAATAATAACAGACGGTGCTTCATATTGCATCGGAGAGGAAAAAAAAAATAAATAAAATATTTAAAAAGGTGGGACGGCATATTATGTTGCGTCTAAGAGAAAAAAAAAAAATTTAAATGGTGGGACGGCACTGTGCCGTCCGAGAGAAAAAATCGTACTCAAAGTGCAAAAAATAATTACAAAAAAATTATAAAAAATTACAAATAAATTACAAAAATTAAAAAAAAAAATTACAAAAAAATACAAAAAACTACAGAGAGGGTGGGACGGCACAGTGCCGTCCGAGATAAGTGGGTTTTTTTTTGTTTTTTTATTACGAAATTAATTTTTTTTTAGAGACGGCACTTCTAGTGCCGTCCGACCATTAAAAAAATATTTTTTTTGTGCGACGACACTTCGAGCTCCGTCGTTTATATAAGCATATTTCTCATTTCGATTCTCATATATAGCAATCTACTGTAGCGATTTATGCATAATATGCATATTTGGCCAACGACTGCAGCGCTTTTTTTTACCAAATATGCATATTATACATATATATATACCAAACGACCACAGATGCTATTATATTGCACTCAATTTTATATTTGTATCAGCATCGAGAGTCAGCTGTATTCCAAAAACAAACTTAATATTACAATGTATGATGAGGAAAAGTTTTGGCAGTTAGAATACATGTAAGTAATATAAGATAAGGTCATATTGATAATGTATGATAAAAAAAAAATTCTTCATATTTAGAGTACTGAGATGGAAGGATCCTGTACTGTTTTTGGGATGGGATGATAACTGTAAATAGTGAACTAGAAAGAAAACATAGCCTGCAGTCATCCAAGAAAAAAAAGCCCACTATACAATAATTGCATCTAAGCATCTTTGCAAATAGCAACCAAGAGTTATCTCAGGTGATGGTATCTCTGTTGATCTAACTAAGATTTCTGCGGTCAAAAATTGGCCTGTTTCTAAGTCAGTTTCATAAGTGAGAACTTTCCTTGGTTTGGCAGGGTATTATCAGAAATTCGTCCAAGACTTTTTGAAGATAGTTGGTCCGTTGACTAAGCTGATTGGGAAAGATCAGAAGTTCGTTTGGGATGGAGCTTGTAGTGGAGCTTTTGCAGAGTTGAAGAGCCGGTTAACGTCAGCGCCAGTGTAAACTATTTCGGATGGATCAGGTGGTTTTGTGGTTCACTGTGACACTTCTGGCAAAGACCTAGGTGCAGTGTTGATGCAGATGGATCGAGTTGTTGCTTATGCGTCCAGACAGCTGAGGCAGCACGAGAAGAATTACCCTATCCATGATTTGGAGTTGGCTGCGGTGATTTTTGCTTTGAAGTTATGGAGGCACTGTCTGCTTGGAGACCGAGTGTAGATCTTTACTGACCACAAAAGTCTCAAGTATATGTTCACCCAGAAGGATCTGAACATGAGGCAGATGTGATGGTTGGAATTGATGGTTGACTATGACATCAGTTTACAATACCATCCTGGTAGAGTGAACTTGGTGCCAGATGCTTTGAGTAGGAGACCAATCACCATGTTCCTAACTCAGCAGAGAGAGCTTGTTGAGTAGATGATGATGTTGGATTTGGATGTGATCTTGCCAAGTTCTGTTCAGAGTTGCATGATACTTCAGTTGCAGTCATCTCTTGTTGAGCAGATTAAGGAGGCTCAGGCAGGTGATGAGCAATTGCAAGGGTTCAGAGCCGAAGTTGAAGCAGGTACGAAGACCGATATGGTTGTTTACTCAGATGGAACTCTTCGTTTTGGGTCCAGGTTGTGTGTTTCGAAGGGTGAGGTTCGTCAGAAGTTGCTTGAGGAAGCCCACCAATCATCGTACTCTATTTATCGTGGTGGTACGAAGATGTACCGGGACTTGAAGTTTCATTTTTGGTGGCATGGTATGAAGAGGGCCGTGGCGAGATTTGTGTCGCAGTACTTGATCTGCTAGCAGGTGAAGGCAGAGCATCAGAGGACCGCCGGACTTCTTCAGCCTCTTCCCATTTCGGAGTGGAAGTGGGAGCATATCACCATGAATTTTATGACCGCTTTGCCGAGGAGTCCTAAGGTCACAACGCCATTTGAGTGATTGTGGACAGGTTGACCAAGAGCGCTCACTTCGTTCTCTTCAGAGTTGGACAGTTTACTGAGAGCCTAGATGAGAAGTACATGCAAGAGATTGTCAGACTTCATGGGGTTCTAGTCAGTATTGTATCCGACAGGGATACGAGGTTCAGGTCGCAGTTTTGGGAGAGTCTTCAGAGTAGTCTGGGGAGTAAGTTGAAGTACAGCACAGCTTTTCACCCTCAAACAGATGGACAGTCAGAGAGGACCATCAGACTCTAGAGGACATGTTGAGTTCCTGTGTGCTGCAATTTGGAGGTTCTTGAGAGGACCACTTACATCTTGTAGAGTTCTCGTTCAACAATAGCTTTCAGGCCAATCTTAAAGCTGCTCCTTTTGAGGCACTCTATGGTCGTAAGTGTCGGTTGCCAGTGTGCTGGGATGACATTGGCGAGAGGAAATTATTAGGCTCGGAGTTGATCACCAAGATGGTGGATGCCGTGAGTTTGATCAGGAAGCATCTTCAAGCGGCGCAAGAGAGACAGAAGCGATGGGCTAATATTCATCATAGAGCCTTGGAGTTTGAGGTGGGAGACCATGTTTTCCTTAAGGTATGCCGTGGCGAGGTGTCATTCGTTTCAGTGGCGGAGGCAAGTTGAGCCCCAGGTTCATCGGACCATTTGATATCGTGGAACGAGTAGGCAAGGTGGCCTAACATCTTGCATTACCCTCGGGTTTATCTGGAGTGCACGACGTCTTCCATGTCACGCAACTAAGGAAGTATATCTGTGATGAGAGCCACGTGATTGACTACTCGGAGTTATTTATGAGGCCGGATTTTTCTTGTAAAATTCCGCCAATTGCTATTGTGGATCGACGGAAGAAGGCATTGAAGAACAAGGTGATCAAGCTTATTTGTGTTTCTTGGAATCCTCACTCGCCGGGTGCGTCGACTTGGGAGCTGGAGGAGGACATCCAGCGGAGGTTTCTTCATTTGTTTGTGTAGCTCTTGTGTTGCTCATTTAGCTTTTGTTATTGTATTTTTCTTTTCTTTTGGGGTTACCCTATCTACTTCTGGTTGAATTTCGAGGACGAAATTCTTCTTGTTAGGTGGGTAGGATTTGTAACCCCTGTTGCCCATATTTGTATTTTTTTAAATTATATTTAATAAAATTCTTGATTATTTATTTTATTTTTGGTTGTATTTAATTTCATTCCTTTCTATGGTGTTATTCTTCTCTCTCTTGTAATTCATTTTTCATTGTTTCAGTTTTTTTTCATTCTCATTTATTTGGCCTACAATTTGTTCTTAATTTCGTCTATTGTTTAAACCTATTTCATGGCCTATTTGTCTCTTATTGAATTCTTTTCTTCCTATTGGATACTACCCAGTTGACCCAAACCCATATTGTCTCTATATAATTACCCTAATTGTACCCTAACCCTAATTACCAAACCCTAATATCCTATTCTCTCTCTCACCCTAGCCGTCATCTACCCCCCATCCCGACCCTCTCTCTCCCTCTTGCTTTCATCGTCTCTATCTTTCGACGCCGGCGACACACCGACCACCCATCTCCTGATCCCTCTCCTCTTCCCGATCCCCCACCGCACCCCCGTGCGGCTGTCCCCGTTCGAGCCCAGCACCTCAAACCAGACCCCCGACGTTGTTTCCCCCTACTATTGTCGACTTTCGCTGTGGTCGACAACACTGGAGAGCGCCGTCGTCCCCTTGTTAGGCCGTCGTCATCCTGGTGGCTGCTGCCGCCGCTCTTGCTGTTCGGTTGCTGCTGTCTCTTTGTGTGTGTGCGCGTATGTCGTATGCACATGATTCCGGTGGTGTGATTCTCGTTCTCTTCTTTCGCTCGTTGTGTTCGTTGTTCGGGATTCGTTCCCGTTATTCTGTTCTTCGTTCTGCCGTCTTCGTAACAGGCAAATAGCTTGTATGTGTTCTTTTTGTTATACAAGTTAATAGCGTAAGTAATCTAGTATGAAAATATTTGTACTTTTTTGATGATCCTATTTTGTTAGGTTAACTATTGACATCACCTCTTGATCATGAGTAGTTACAATAGTTGACACCCGTTGCATGAGAACAATTTGATTAGTGGACATCTTGACAGTACGTTGTTTGTGATATACCGTATGTTGTAGATGACTGTTGCATAAATATTTGTTGGATGTATTATCTTATTATGGACTATTTGATTCATATACCATGCTGAATTGAGTAACCCACATATATCATGCTTTGTATGATATCTAGATTAGACCGTTTGGAGTTAAGTTGTTTGATAAAATGCCGAAAAGAACTTTTGTTTAGCTGCTGCCCTATTTTGTACAGTAATTTCGACCATGTTAACATCAGTAAAATAAATACGTTTGTGGACATGATTTGTAGCCTTTGTTTTCTAGTTTTCCAAACTTTCGACGGATCTGAATTCCGATTTTTGATGCATGAGTTATTGCCGTTTTACTGCAGTCATATCGTATATTCCAGATTCTGAACTATATGTATTCTGTATGGAATTTTATTTTAAAACTGATATTAAAAGTACAATTTGAACTCTGTATTTTGTTGAGTTCAAATTGAGATTCCAAACTGTTTTCGAATTATGTTTTCAACCTGATTCCAAACTGCATGCTGTTCAATAAAGAATTATGTTTTCAACCTGATTCTATTCGTTTTTTATGAAAACTTTGTGAATAAGAGCTGTAGCCTGATTTGTTTATTTTATCACCCTTTTGATGGATCTGGATTTCGAATTATATTTTATGAATTATCTCTGTTTTGGTACTGCTGTGTCTGAACTTTCAGAATTGAGATTTTGTTGCATTACTCCGTTTTCCTAATTTTTTTTACTATACTATCTATAATGTAATTTCATGATATTTTATATTTTGAAACTAGATATGTTAAGGAATCTTCCAGATTTTTCTCATATTTAATTATGATGATTTTAAACTCTTTTCATGCTTATAAAAAAGAATTTGTATTTTCTGGTTGAACACGATTTCTGTATTAATGCTGTTTTCGACCCTGTTTTTGTGGCTAATATGTGGCTTATATATATGTGCTAGAATCGGTAGAGATTTTAGATTCTGGATTTTTTTGACGGATCTGGATTTTCTATTCTGTAACAATGGAAATCTCAAATTTGGTACAGTAGTGTCTTGCTGTCCAGAACTGAAAATTTCGTTGTTTTGACCATTATGAGTTGTTTTATCAACCGTTGCAATCACTATTTAATCTTAGACTTATTTCCTGTTCTTGCCATGTCTTTAGCCTATTTGTATTCGTTCACACATGTTTATTAATAATAAAAGAAATCAAGCCGAGGTTTTTAAGGGAAAAGATCGAGTAGTGGACAATGAAGAAATGCATATTCAGAAGGGACTCGTTTCCCCACTTTTTTATGTAGTACCTACTGTTTATCTCTAGATGCATGAGGTCATGATCTATGACACCGTTACTGTTTGTCTGAATATATTGCTGTATAGAAGTTCCACTACAAAATCTTAAAGCGAAACTGTTTGATGTAGCAACCATGTGGTAAAATCTGAGATGCATGAAGTGCTACATAGTTAGTAATGAACATTAAACATAAGAATAACTATTTACACTGTCACATCCTGTTACGGTTACTGTGGACTTTACTGTTACTGTTGATTACTGCTACCGTTGACACACTGTTACTGTTAATCCTTACTGTTATTGTTATGCTTCTCCTGTTATCACTACACTGCTTACTATCATCTGTAGACTGTTACCCTTTCCATGTTAGTATTACCTGTTTAGTTTAGTTTTTCCCTTCATTTTCCTACTTGTATTGCTTGCGGCCCGAACTTGCATCTAACGGGCGTTATGATTTCCTATTTTTCTATTTTTCTTGTAATTGCATATGAGCAAGTTTTGCTGATCAGTTGCCTACTGGAATTGGTGAGCCAAAATTTTGAGCTGCGCAATTGAAATTATTTGCTTAAAATATTTTGATAAACTATTTATATTTGTGAACTGTATTGAGACTTGCGTTTGGACTTATTGTCCTAGGATTATTATTTTGTTTCGGATCTAGTATTTGTTGGAACATTTATTATTGATGCAAAAATACTGTTGAGTTATGATTATTTTTGCATGCATGGTTGGAGTATATTATTATATTTACTATTATAATGAGTAAAGCAGATCCGTACAACTTATGGATGGTGAAAACTATCTATTGGACTTAGTCGCATACCGTATTTCGTATTCCTTTTGGGAAGCGGGGCGTGATAGTTATTCAATGCAAGAGGTCTCATAATAAACATCAATACTCTTTCTTCATTGTTCTTAGCAACTATGTAGGACAGTTGCTACTGTTATAACCTCCAAGGAAGTTTCGCAATATAAAAAAAATTAAAAGAAATATTAAAGAAAGATTTGGCTTCGTTCAGAGCATCTGTAATCATTCCAACTCAAATTTCCTTTATTTGGCTTATAGAAATAGGAAATTTGAGTTGGAGTTGTAGTCATTTGAACCCAAATTTTGAGTGAACGGTGGATGATATATCATTTCTTGAATCCCAGCCATTGATCCCCTTAATTGATTATTTTTTTAAAAATGTACACATAGGAGCACATAACAGTTCCTATAGGCTCATTCCATCTCAGTCCTTGATCATGAAATTCACACCAATTACAAATGTAATATATATGCATATAAATTCCTATAGACCCTATTCCATAGAAATTTTCTTCACAAGCGTTTCATCTTGCATCCAAAGCTTTTTCCTTTTTAATTTTTTAATTTTTTTATCGGACGCAATATGATCTTGCGTTCGACAAATTTAATTTAAAAAAAAAAAGAAAATTTGATCAGACGCAATATGATTTTGCGTCCGACAATTAAAAAATAATAAAATTGATCGGACACAAGATCATCTTGCGTCCAAGAACAAAATAACGATTAAATTTTACGACGAATGCAATATGATCTTCCGATTCCTATATTTGGTAAATTCCTATATCGTCTCTCAAATATAGACGAGTATTGTTCCTCAAAACCCAAATTTCCCAAATATAGGGAACGACTACATTTGCTTTTCCCTATATTTTTCAAATTTTGGAAATATAGGGAACGACTACAGAGCAAATGCTCTCAGTAGATGAGTACTGTTCCTCAAAACCCAAATTTTCCAAATATAGGGACCGACTACATTTGCTTTATCCTATATTTTTCAAATTTTGGAAATATAGGGAACGACTGCAGAGCACAGTGGCTACCTCAGATTAAAATGAGAATGGAGGTTTCCTCTTGTTCGAAGAATCTAAGTTTAACAACAACAGGAAATTGGCCTATTAGTAGAAGCCTATGAATGTGGTTAGAGATGTAAATTATCCAAATTAGGGGACAGAGCGAAACAGGGAGAGAATAAGAGATATTCGACTTATGAATCACGAGCATCTAAACTGGTGTAGTATTAGGTATTCAGTCTTATTATCAGCTACTCGATAACATTTTTTTTTCCCGATCTCTCTTGAATCCTAATGTTGTTTATCAAGACCCGGCATTCTATCTAATGTTAATCATGTATTATTTATTTAGTATCTTTGGATTGCTTAGAAGGTAACCTAACTAATTAATGTTGGGTAATGGAAAGTTTATAGCTTGTTTTTGTTATAAATAAATTAAGTGTGAATTGTCTATTGAACTTCCCCCCCACTCTTTCCACATTCTCCACCACCACATTGCATTCATTCATATTTATTCATATGTACTAATTATGTAATTGTCTCTTTATATTCTTTGTAAGCCTATAAATAGGCCATTGAGTGAATCATTTGTAAGTGAGATGAAAATATTATGAATGAGAATAATCTTCTTCCCTCTTGTCTCTATTTCCTTTGTTGATTGTTTATATAATTTCATAACACGTTATCAGCACGAATCTCTACCTTTCGACTCTCAAGTTCATCTGAAGAAAAGGAAAAATGTTTGGCCTTATATATGTAAGTATGTTAATCTCGAGTTCATCTTATTATTTTTTACTTTTGATCATTTCCTTAAGATCAATATAACTTAGTATGCTCTACACTCGCCATTTTTTTATGGATCTTGTGTATCAGAAAAGTTACATTTTGATCTCATCTTTTTTTATATATGTAAGTATGTTAATCTCGAGTTCATCTTATTATTTTTTACTTTTGATCATTTCCTTAAGATCAATATAACTTAGTATGCTCTACACTCGCCATTTTTTTATGGATCTTGTGTATCAGAAAAGTTACATTTTGATCTCGTGTTTTTTATATATATGTAAGTATGTTAAATCTCGAGTTCATCTTATTATTTTTTTTACTTTTGATCATTTCCTTAAGATCAATATAACTTAGTATGCTCTACACTCGCCATTTTTTATGGATCTTGTGTGTCAGAAATGTTATATTTTGATCTTGTCTTTTTATTTCTAATTATGCATATAATTTTATTATGTTCTTATTTTTCAAAGCTCTTGATAATAACCAACAAGAATTACTTGTCATGAGTTTTGGATGTTGAAATTCATTTGAATACCGAAAGTCTCAAAGAGACAATTGATGGATTCAAAGAATCATCTAAATGAGATCATACGAAAGATATAACGAAAGCTATAATTTTCTTTTGTCACAATCTCCCTGAAGGAGTGAAAGATGATTGTATCAAAATCAATGATCCTGAAGATCTCTTGAAATTTAAATAAAATATTGTTCATCTAGCAAAAGGAATTATGTGAGAATTTGACATATCAAAGTTAAAGATCCCGAAGATCTCTCGAAATGAAGAAAATATTGTTTGTATAATAACAATACAATGAGTATGAATTGATGACGATCCTGTAGATCTAAATATGTATAACTGTGGCTAACTATAAATGTATGGAAATATGATGATTTCGTCTTATATTTTGGACATGCTACATTCCCCGAAGTGAATGTGATGCTATATAGATTTGGTACTTGGTACGAATAAAGCAGGGTCTTATGCCAGGCTAAACTAAGAAGTTAAAAGTTTCTCTTTATCATCTAATCCAAGGTTATTTCTTTTTAAAATTTTGTTTCAAGATTTGTTCAGAGTACTGCTTACCCTGTTTAGATATGTTTGTCCATTCACTTCACTTAAAACTGCTTCTTTTTTTATAGAATTCGTATCAAACCACACACACACTCTATAACTGCCTTTTTACTTTCACTTAACTAGGACATGAGTAGTTTGATAATATTCTTATGAGAACTTCATATATTATTCAACCTTATGAAGTACGTAGAAGAAAATTGATGACTCGTGTAGACCATGCACAGTACCATTTAACTCTTGTGTAGATAAATAATAATTTGACAAGCAAAGGAGATTTCCACTGTTAATTTACTGCAATCTTGTAGAACCTACATGAATTTACCTTGCCACTGTAATATCCATTTGTGAAATATTTGTCTTTTGAGCTGTAATAGATTGAGTATTGACATGTACTAGATTATAAATTCTGGTTGCTTTTCTTATTCATCTTATTTGGCTGCAATTTAATGCTTTTATGGTTGCAATTTTCTTATTCATTTTATTTGGTTGCAATATTTTATATGGTTGTCTTGCTGCTTTTGAATCAATGGGTAAGATAACCACTGGCTGACTAATGCTAATCTTAGTTATTTTTCTTTTCACTTTAAACAATTATTGTACAAATGAACAATTAGAGGAACTTCATATGCTTGAACAATACTGCATAATGTCTTTTGAATTTCTTCTGTAATAATATATGTGGTAAAAGTATATTACCTAGCATTTTGTGTAAGTACTAATCACTCACAGAAGTTTATTTGCTATATATATGTCTCATGCAAAGCTTTAAGGACTCCAAACATATTCTTTTACAGAAGCAATGATTAGCTAATTCAATTCTAGGTCTTCGATGAAGTGCAAGAGTAAAAAGATCACTAAACTGATAACTATCCAGGTCGAAATGTGTGGATTTATCTGTTCGATCTGTAAAGAATGACTATGATTGAAAACTGATCCTAATGTATTAGGATTGCTTGGAAAATATGAATACTTTATGTTTTGAAAGGTTCTTGTGGGTGTGGTTTTGATGTTCTTGTGGGTTACATCAAGTTGGGACAAATGTCTTGAAGACATTATTACCACACACACTCTATAATACATATTCTCACATTTGAGATATGATGCAGCACATACCAATATTATATAAATTTATATGGTTTTGTGAAATTATAAGAGTTAAATTTCATAAGCTCCTGAAGAGCTAATTCTATGATGTCTGAGGGCACAAAATTCAGAATTCAAAAATACACCATTTTCTCTAAAGTCCCGATAAATTAGTTCAGATATAAGACTACGAATGAACAAGGTATATGCGTTACCTTATGTATGATAATCAAAAGTTGTGTGTTGCAAAGTTTGCTCCACTTTGTGATCTGGATTGAATTATACATATATAAGAATGGTTGAATCATATCACAGTAAACCCGAAATTTACTGATATTGTAAACCATAAGTTTACAAAGATGGTTAAGGTTTGGCATGACCGGTTAGACCATCCCGATTCATTACTGATGCGAAAATAATTGAGAATTCATGTGGCAGTCCATTGAAAAACCAGAAGATTTTTCAAATACGAATACATTGAATTGTGAGAGTTATGATTATGAAATCTAATCTCTCCGTTTGGGCCTGGGGACATGTTGTTTTACATGCAGCACAACTTATACGCATCCGGCCAACCAGTTATAATGATAATTCTCCCTTACAATTGGTTCATGGTTAGGAACCAAATATTTCCCATTTACAAATTTTCGGATGTGCGGTATATGTCCCAATTAATCCACCACAACGCACAAAAATGGGACCTCAAAGGAGGACGGAAATATGTGTTGGGTATTGTTACCGCTGATTTCGGTGTGGGGGTAAACAGATAGAATTTGTGAGTCCGAGAACAACCTGAACAGTTGACTCAAGCCTTCTTGCTCCTGGCGCAACCTGCAAGGAAGTGCGAGACACCGGGGTTGATTCCGGCGACGCACCCTCCGACGCTCTTATCAGTAATCAGAAGAGATTAAGAAAGAGCTTAAAAGTGGTGAAAAAGTGATTAATCTGGTCATGGTGGTAGAGGGGTGGTATTTATAGTCGCCCGGGGAGCCGTTTAAGGGTCTGATTTCCTGTGTAACAGCCGGGAGCAAAATCCTCAGTCTGTTTAGGAAATCTTTCCTTGATTCCCGGTGAGAGCAAATCAGGCCCGTTGATTGGGTCAAATCAGTGGCCCTGATTTATCTCTTGCTAGTCTGGGCTCACTTCGGGTCGGGACCCGTGCCCAATTGGAGCGGACCCATTGGTGGGTTATTGGATCTGTGAGAAGGAGATTCAGAACCCGCTTTGGACCTGCTTGTCTGTGAAATTACCCTTTTACCCCCGAGCTTCGAGATTCGTGCCCAATCTGGACGGTTCCGATTTAACCCCATTTTTAGCCATATCACGAGCCCCCCACTCCTAAAGACTGAGCGTGATCAGCCTTTGAGGAGTAGTTTGACTGTTTGGTGGCTAGCGGAGTTGTATCGGAGTCCATGTGGAGGACTTAGGATCTTGAAGGGGGTAGTGAGGTAACTTTTTGATGCCATGTGCTGTTTCCTAGCCATATCGAGTATTTGGCATCTTTCATCTATTTTTTTCGGGTTACTTATTTAATTTTGCGATGTGTTTACTAATCGTTCGGGGGGCCTTAACAGTGCATTCTGGGCAATAATTGTTCGTTCAGGGGCCCAAAAATATACCCCTGAATTTTCAATTATTTTCTAGAATTTTTAGTTAAATTTCCCGAATTTTTAGCAATTTTTCGCAATTTTTAAATAAATAAAGCGATTTAAATAAATAAAAAACGATTTTTAATACTGATTTATGGCGTGGCACAATCTGGACCTCTGATCGTCGTCGAGCGTGATTTTCTGAGAGATCTGACGGTCTCCATCGCTCGGCAGATTTTTCCTCCGTTTGCGAGCTCGGAATGGCACTTGCTCGGCTGCCGACCGGAGACTAGGGGGTTCGGCGTTCCGAGCGACGTGGCGCAATCTGAGCCATCGGATGGTGGCGCGTTTCCCAAGAAAATGCTATCTTGTCTTTTAGCGCACGTGGCGCAATCTGGACCGTTCATCATTAGAAGCACGAATTTCTGAGAGATCCAACGGTCGTAGTAGCTCGGTGTCTTTTTTCTCCGTTTACGAGCTCGGAATGGCACTTGCTCGGCTGCCGACCGGAGGTATGGGGTTTCGGCAGTCCGAGCGACGTGGCGCAATCTGAACCGTTGGATGACGACGCGCATCTCGAGACGGGCACAGTTCTCAAGAAAACACTATCTTGTCGTTTAGTGTCCTCGGCGAGATCTGGGCCGTCTGATTGAGATCATGCGCGAAAGTTGAGGAGAAAGTGTGTTTTCTCCGTTTGCGAGCTCGGAAAGGCACTTGCTCGGAGTCCGACCGAAGACAGGGGGTTTCGGGAGGACGAGCGACGTGGCGCAGTCTGAGCCATTGGATGACGACGCGCATCTTAAGACGGGCACATTTCTCAAGAAAACACTATCTTGTCGTTTAGTGTCCTCGGCGAGATCTGGACCGTCTGATTGAGATCATGCGCGAAAGTTGAGGAGAAAGTGTGTTTTCTCCGTTTGCGAGCTCGGAAGGGCACTTGCTCGGAATCCGACCGGAGACAGGGGTTTCGGCAGGACGAGTGACGCGGCGCAATCCGTCTCGAGACGATCCTGTTCCCAAGGACATTAATGGTGCTCCGGGGTTTGTGCGGCGTTCCACCTTCCCCAGGTTATTAAGGTTAACTGCTTCAATTAATGAGTGGCGTTTCAACTTCCGAGGGTCATAATGGCTAGTTCTTAGAGGTTAAGCTATAAGTACTCCATTCCCCTTGTCATTTCAGTCGCAGTAATGTTGAGTTTTAGACCTCGGTGGTGTCTGCCTCTGGCGGACGCCAGTCTTGTGGGGTCTTGACCTTGATTGGTTCGGAGGGGTGGTCACTCTACTGTCTTTTTCTTCTCCCGTTCCTGACGGTCCTCATTGTGGGTGTCAGGGTCGGGGGAGAACAAGGCAGGAGTAGTGACGACTGTGATCCGAACCCGAGGTAAGAGTCGCTCCAGGATGATGGGTGGTCGTTCTTCCACCAAGGTCTTCTGCCGACTCCGGCTATCCCGAGGTAGGTGGCGGGGTCGGAGGAGATCATGGTGGAAGAGGTGACGATCCAAATTCGGAGCCGGGGGCCAAGTTGCTTCGGAAAGACGAGCGGTCGTTCTTTCGCCATGATCTTCGGCGTTCCGAGCTTGTTTGTTTGCAACTGTGAAGGCTCTGTTGCCAGATTCCTCTATCAGGCCGAACCTTCACAGTTACAACCAACTAGCTCGGAATGGTGCGTTCCTCCCAATCTCTGAGTGTTGATTTGCTTTCGACTGGGGCCCGTGGGTCGGCGGAATATCGACCGAGATCCGGGGCCCGGGGGGCGCTCGCCGAGGGCGGTGCCTTAAAACTTTGAATCGAAACTTTCTCTGGTTTCTCTAGTCATAGGTGGGGTGCGGAGCAGGTATAGGCAATCCGAGCGAGTTGGCGCAATTTGAACCGTTGGAAGACGGCTCGCATCTCGAGACGGGCGCATTTCTCGAGAAAATACTATCTTGTCGTTTAGCGTCCTCGGCGAGATCTGGGCCGTCTGATCGAGATCGTGCACGAAAATTAACGAGAAAGTGCGTTTTCTCCGTTTGCAAGCTCGGAAAGGCACTTGCTCGGAGCCGACCGGAGGCTCTGCAATCTAGCTCGGATTGCGTGTAGCTCGGATTCAGATCCCATTGCGCCGAGCTAGTTGACTTGGTGAGGAAGGCAGTTGTGTTGGGCCTTCGCGACATTTCGAGAGCAGCCCAAAAGTCGCGCTCTTTCGTTTGGAAGTCCAAAGGACGTTCCATTTTACTATAAATCTTCACCCCCCCCTTAGACCAAGTATCATTTTTCACTTTTACTCTCTCTCTTCAGTTTTTACTTTGCCTTCGAAGTTTTCAGCTCTCTGGTGGCGTTGCTAGCTGTCGCGGTAGCGTTCCTTGTCTCCGGCGAACTTTCCAACCGTACCTATCACTTCAAGGTCAGTCTCTTTCCCTTCTCTTTTAGAAAAAATGGTTAAGATCACCGATGAGACCCCCGCCTCGGAGCAAGCCGTTGGCCGAGGGGATAAAGGGAAGGAGGTAGTGGAGCCGAGCGATCAGAATGTCGTTCGTCCGGTCAGAGAGGGCGAAGTGGCCGAGCTGCCTAAAGAGGTTGCGGCGGTGTCCCGGGAGGGGAAGGCCGTGGTCACGATCGTGGAAATGCCGAAGACGGTGGGAGCGTTCGGTCGGCAGCCCATTTCTCTATCGAGCGTGGGAGGCGTACGGGACTACGCCGAGGACACCTTGGAGAGAGTAACCCAAGGCACGGCTAAGTTGGTGGAGGAGAACGAGCCGAGGGAGCTGTCCGAGGTGGATCATACAATCTCGTCTCTCACCGAGGGTGACCTTCACCTGATCCGGATCCCTGCCGACTATGGACTGCTCCTCCCCGGGCCGGGTTTCCGAGCCAACACAAAGTCCTCGTCGGACGTGTGCGTCTTTTCGGTCGACTCCCTTATTGCCGGACTCCGCTTTCCCCTCCACCCGTTCGTGGTTGATGTTCTGACATGGTACGGTTTGAGCCCCGCCCAGCTGATGCCGAACACATGGAGGCACGTCATGGCTTTCGTCCTCCGATGCCAAGAGGTCGGCGGTAAGCCGAGTATGTTCCTCTTTCGGAGTCTCTATCGACCCTGTCAGCCAAGGAGAGACGAACAGAGGTTCTATCTTTCGCCCCGGACGGGCGTGAAGCTGATCGAGAATCCGGACTCGATCAAACATTGGAAGGAGAAGTACTTCCTCATCCGAGCTCCGGCGCCGTGGGTGATACCGACGGTTTGGGCAAAGAAGGGTCTGCCCAAGCAGACCAAGAAGGAGGCGGCGCTGAGTGATGAGGAGGCGGAGGTCCAGAGGAAGCTCCTCGCCCTGCCAGCGCTAAGCTGGAAAGATATTACCGAGGAGGATCTGTTCCGTGGGGGTCTCAGTCCGATCGGCCCTAGTATGCTTCTGGTATTTATACTCTTTGTTTAAAGTTCATGAAAAATTTTTCAAGTTTTTTTATTCGGCTTTTGCAGAGACGATGAAGCTGGATTACAAAGCTCTGGTGGCGAAGGGCCGGTCGGAGCAGGAGGCGAAGAAGAAGAGGCCTTCGGCAGGGCCTCAGGACAGCCGAGCCTCGAAGAAGCCTTCGGTCGAGAAGACTGCCGACCAACCAAAGGTCGCGGTCCTCGAGCAGGGGGAGATCAGGGTTCTCGACCCCCCTGCTTCGGAGGTGCCGACTCCGACCCCGAAGGTGGATGCTCCCGGTTCGTCGAGCGGTACGTTCGGCGTGAAGGAGGTGCTGTCCCTCCAAGTTCCACCCCTTACTGCCGATGCGGAGAAGATCTTAACCGAGCGCCACAAGCAGATATTCGTCCCTGACTGGCAGGTGATGAATGTCGACGGCTTCTTGGGCGACGGCAACAATTGCATGGAGGCGGTGAGGCACCTGCCGACCCCGAAGGACCGAGCGACCCTGAAGGCCGGGCTAGCAGGGGACGCCGCGATGCAGATTGCTTAGAATACTATGTCGGTAAGTAGGACGAGCTCTGCCTCATCGACAGTTCTTTCTTAGAATTTTTTCTAAGTCTTTGGGTTCGAATTTTAATCTGCTGTTCTTTTTCAGACCCTCTGCCACTTCAATTTCCTGCTCGAGAAGTTTGCGAACAAGGAGCAGGAGCAGGAGCGGGAGAGGGCGGAGCGCGTCAAGGCCACGCAGCGGCTTGATGCCGAGCAGCTCCTCTCGACGAAGAGGGCTGCCGAAGTGGCGGGGTTGGAGAAGCAGCTGGCCAACGCCATTCAGCTGTCGAAGGACACGGCGGCCAAGCTTGAGGCGTCGGAGAAGGAGGCAGCCGAGCTGAAGGAGGAGCTGGCCAACGCCCGGTCGGAAGCGGAGAAGGCTCGGAAGAGGGCCGAGAGGATCATGGCCAAGCACCAGAAGAAGGTGAAGAAGGTGAGGAAGGCCGTGCAGGAGGAGGCCGCGCAGCACATGCTCCAGAACATGGAGGAAGCCTACGGTCGAGCCCTGCTCCACGTTGCCGCCAAGAACCCGGGCTTCGACACGTCCTCCTACCACTTTTATGACCTCGTGGAAGGGGAGGAGGGTGTTCCCGAGGGGTTGCTCGGCCCCGAGGGAGAGACGGAACGCGTCGAAGGCCCAGGGGAGACCGAAGCCGAGGACGAGGAGGAGGACGACTCCGAGGAGGAGAGCGGGAGCGAGGACGGAGGCGAGGGCGGTGGCGAGGACAAGGCCGGGGGGTCGACGGACCCTAACGAAAAGGTCGACCCCTGACTCGGTTGTCTTTTTTAGTCTTTTTTCTTTTGTAAGCCTAACTGCGGACTGGCCACCGCTTGTGTAAAACTTTCACCTCGATTTTGAATGAAAATATTTTGTTTGGCAAAAATTTATCCAAGTGTTGAGCCTCGGATTTGCGTATGACTAGTTGTAGATGTTTCCGTGTATTGTCCCATCGGATTTATCTCTGCTTTTCAGGTGAAGTTCGGTCCGATCACGGAGGTCGTATACCTTCGGAAGGAGCTGGCGAAAATGAAGGGTGAGCTCTCGCAGAGCCGACAGAATAGGTTTCTCCTGCTCGGCAAGCTGGAGGAGACGAAGGCAGCTGTGCGGAGGTACTGTCGCGAGCTGTGGCAACTGCGGAAGTACCCCCAAGCTCCTTGTCCCGAAGGGGAAGTCGAGCGGCTCCGTAGAGAGCTTACTGTCGCCGAGCAGAAGAATGACGACCTTTTGGCTGAGGTTCAACACTTGGAATTAGCGGAGAAAGAACGCTCGGCGGAGGAAGAGAAGCTGACATCCGAGCTGGAGAAGGCGTCGGCCGAGCGCAAGAGGTTATTGGCCGAAGTCGACAGGCTCAGAAGGATCACGATAGATAGGGGAATCGAGGTCACCCACTTCCGCTGGCTCGCGGCCGATGGTGCCAACGCCTCTGGCTCGTCAAGGCCTTCTCGTCCGAATAAGTCGGCGAAGGACGAAGCTCTGAGAGACAGAATCATTGAACTGGAGGAAGAGATCGCGTCGCTCAAGCCTGTGCCGGAGAGGGCTAACGTTCGCAGTACGTCGTGCACTCGCGAAGAGAGCGAGAGGGGGATTACGTTTTACGAACTTGCGACACGCTCGCCTATGACCAGGCGGAGTCCAGCCGACGCTCAGAGCAGTGCGGCCGTCTCGTCGAGCGGGGCCTCGGCCGGCACCGCAGTTAGAGCCAGCAGCGAAGGGGGGTCACGCTTCGTTGGTTTAGGATCGAGCTCGGAGGGCAGGCCTCGTCGTCCTCGCATTTCCCTAAACCGAAGCATTCCCCTTCCGAAGAGGCCCTGATCATGTCGTTTTTCATCCCCTTTGACTTGTTGTAAAACGTTGTAGTAAAGTCGGTCTTGATGTATGTGAAGCCACTATATATATATGAAATGCAAATCTGAAAGTTTCTTCAGAGAATTTCCAAGTGTTGGACTTCGGCAGTGCATTGAAAATTTGTTATTTGCTTTCTCCTTTTTTCAGCTCGAGGCGGCCGATTCGTATGCTGATCTCCATGGCTCGGATGATGACTCTGAATTCGAAGCCACTTCTGGGATGGCGGCTCTGAGTCCTAGAAGCGTCGAGCTGGAGTTACGCCGAGCTGAGGGTGAGCGGGCTCACCTTTTGTCCGTCCTCAACCTACGGGAAGCCGAGATCCAACGTCTGGAGAATAGGATCGCCGAGTTGAGCCCTGCAGAAGGGGACGAGGATTTGCAAACCGCGTTCAGCAACGCTCTTCGGGTCAAGTGTATTCGGCACAACCAGTCGAAGATCATAGCCGAGCGGGATGATTTGCTCTCGGAGATTCGACACTTGCAGACTGTGGTAGCGAAGCTCCGGAACGATGCAGGGGAGCTACCAACCGAGGAGGACGAACAGTCGGCCGAACAGTCTAGTGAGGATATTTCCATATAAGGGCCAAGTGTAGTGGGTCGGCGTCGTGTATTTCATTTGCAAACACTTTGTAACCATGGAACAGATGCGCTTTGTATTACAGCCTGGTTGTTTAATAAAATATCTTTCATTGCTCTGCACATTTGTTTTGCTCATAACTGTGTTGGTCGTGCCGAGGTCTTTGAACCGAGCGTGTTAGTTCCGTCGGCGAGAGCGTTGAACCGAACAGGTTCCTATATGTACGGTATTTTGTCGTTTAGTGACTCTGACAAGGTACGACGCGAGTTCCTAGGCGGCTCTGTCCCCAAGAAAGCGCTATCTTGTCGTTTAGCGCAAGCGGCAAGATCTGAGCCGTTGAACGTAGGCACGAATCTCGAGGCGGCTCAATTCCCAAGAAAACGTTATCTTGTCGTTTAGCACAGGTGGCAAGATCTGAGCCGTCTGATCGAGATCAGGCGCGAAAGTTGAGGAGAAAGTGACTTTTCTCCGTTTGCGAGCTCGGGAAGGCACTTGCTCGGTAGCCGACCGAAGGCGTAGGGCTTCGGGCTTCAGCTATTAGGTAGGAGAGCTCGGATTATGTGGCCGAACGTAGCTTCGGTGTCCCTCCACTGACGGAGCAGAGGGGCGGACCATTTCCGGTTTGCCGCGAAGCAAGCTTGGGGGGACTGGGGGCTAAGTGTTGGACTCCGGGTCCATCGTTGCAGTCCAATGGTTGTGGGAGCAATTCCGAACGGCGATCTACCCCTGGCTCGCTCGGGGGCGAGCCGAGGAGGTAAAGTCGAGCCGAGTGTTGGACTCCGAACCATCGGTGTAGTTCAACGGTTGTGGGAGCAATTCCGAACGGCGATCTACCCCTGGCTCGCCCGGAGGCGAGCCGAGGAGGTAAAGTCGAGCCGAGTTTTGGACTCCGAACTATCGGTGTAGTTCAACGGTTGTGGGAGCAATTCCGAACAGCGATCTACCCCTGGCTCGCTCGGAGGCGAGCCGAGGAGGTAAAGTCGAGCCGAGTGTTGGACTTCGAACCATCGGTGTAGTTCAACGGTTGTGGGAGCAATTCCGAACGGCGATCTACCCCTAGCTCGCTCGGAGGCGAGCCGAGGAGGTAAAGTCGAGCCGAGTATTGGACTCCGAACCATCGGTGTAGTTCAACGGTTGTGGAAGCAATTCCGAACGGCGATCTACCCCTGGCTCGCTCGGAGGCGAGCCGAGGAGGTAAAGTCGAGCAGAGTTTTGGACTCCGAACCATTGGTGTAGTTCAACGGTTGTGGGAGCAATTCCGAACGGCGATCTACCCCTGGCTCGCTCGGGGGCGAGCCGAGGAGGTAAAGTCGAGCCGAGTTTTGGACTCCGAACCATCGGTGTAGTTCAACAGTTGTGGGAGCAATTCCGAACAGCGATCTACCCCTGGCTCGCTCGGAGGCGAGCCGAGGAGGTAAAGTCGAGCCGAGTGTTGGACTCCGAACCTTCGGTGTAGTTCAACGGTTGTGGGAGCAATTCCGAACGGCGATCTACCCCTGGCTCTCTCGGAGGCGAGCCGAGGAGGTAAAGTCGAGCCGAGTGTTGGACTCCGAACCATCGGTGTAGTTCAACGGTTGTGGGAGCAGTTCTGAAAGACGGTCTACCTCTGGTTCGTCCGGGGACGAGCCGAGGAGGTGAGGTCGAGCCGAACGTGGGCTCCGAACCATTGGTTGAAATCACTTATTTAAAAAGCAGGTGACAAGAGGGGAGAGAAGCATGCGAATTCAAAAACACGAAAGAGCTTTCTTTATTGATAACCGACGGCGAACCATTTTACATAGTACATTTTATGAAAATAGGTTACAAGTCGGAGGACTGGAATGGCTCGATATCCTGTGATACTTAGAGTGGCGCCGGAGCGCTTTTTTGGTATTTTAGGAGGTGGTCGGCATTCCAAGTCCTCGGAAGCTCTCTGCCCTCTAGGTCTTCAAGACGATATGTTCCGGGCCGAACTACCCTCGTGATCCTGTATGGCCCTTCCCAGTTTGGAGCCAGCTTGCTCTTCTGACTGGGGAAGGATACGGCTAGCTTTCTCAAGACCAAATCTCCTTGCTTAAGATTGGCGGGTCGGACCTTTTTGTTGTACGCTAGTTCAACCCTTCTTCGGTAAGTCTGCTGCCGAATTGACGCCCTTTCCCTTAGTTCATCTATCAGGTCTAGGTCTGCTCTGAGGTCCCTGGCATTCTGTGCTTCGTCATAGGCTGTGAGCCGAGGGGAAGGTATTCCGACCTCGAGAGGTATCACGGCCTCGGACCCATAGGTGAGGTTGAAAGGGGACTCGCCTGTAGGGGTCCGCTTGCTCGTGCGGTAGTTCCATAGGACGTTGGGGAGTTGGTCGACCCACAAGCCCTTGGAACTTTTGTCTAGCCTTTTCTTGATGCCTGCGAGGATCTGCCGATTAGCATTTTCTGCCTGTCCGTTCGACTGAGGGTGGGAGACGGACGAGAAGCGCTGCTGGATGGCCAGGTCGTCGCATAGGGCTCGGAATGCCGCGCCAGTGAACTGAGTCCCGTTGTCCGTCACGACGACGCGGGGGACGCCGAACTACAAATGATGCTCTTCCAGAAGAACTGTACCACCTTGTTCTCGGTTATAGTGGCGAGGGGCTCAGCCTCGACCCACTTCGAGAAGTAGTCGATGGCTATGACCAAGAACCTGAACTGACCCGGAGCCGGAGGGAAAGGCCCTAGTAAATCCATCCCCCACATTGCAAAGGGGATGGGACTTGATAGGGAGGCGAGGTTGGCCTGAGGGAGGCGTCGGATGCTGGAGTGTCTCTGACAAGAGCTGCATTGCCGAACGTGTCGCTCGGCGTCTTGAAGGAGGGTCGGCCAGAAGTATCCATAATTTAAAGCTTTTCGGGCCAAGGACCTGAATCCTGAGTGTGCCCCTCCGATGCCTTCGTGGAGCTCTTGTAGGGCATATTTGGCCTGATCCAGAGAGAGGCACCTTAGGTATGGTCGGCCGTCTATTTGAGAGAAAGAGCGTTTGTATAGGATGCCCCCGATCAAGACATACCGCTCGGCCCGGGTTCTGACTCGGCGAGCCTCTTTGGGGTCTTCGGGTAGGAGCCCGTCCCTCAAGAACTCCACTAGAGGCTTCATCCAATTATCTTGTAACATGACCGGCAACGATTCCGCCGAGCCAGATGTCTCGTCTTCGATGCTCGGCTTAGAGAGGACTTCGATCAGTACGGTCTGTTCGAGACCTTGCAGGGAGGATGAGGCCAACTTGGAGAGGGCATCGGCCTGTGAGTTCTCTTCCCGAGGGACCCGCTAGATGAGTGCCTCCTCGAACCGGCCCATGAGGGCCCGAACCTTAGCAAGGTACTTCGCCATCTGCTCGTCTCGGGCCTCGTATTCGCCCAAGACCTGATTTACGATGAGCTGGGTATCGCTGTGGATTCGGAGGCATTGTGCCCCAGCACTTCGTGCAAGTCCGAGACCAGCAATGAGTGCTTCGTACTCCGCCTCGTTGTTCGAGGCCTTGAAGTTCATGCGGATCGCGTACTGGAGGACGAAGTCGTCAGGGCCGTTTAGAATGATGCCAGCGCCGCTTCCTTCATTACAGGAGGATCCGTCCACGAAGACTGTCCAAATGGGGGGTCCATTCGGAATGTGTTCGACCTCAGGGATAGTGGACTCTACGACGAAGTCGGCGAGTGCCTGTGCCTTAATTGCTGTCCGAGGCTGGTAAGAGATATCATGCTGGCTCAGCTCTATGGACCACTTCATCAGCCGGCCCGAGGTCTCAGGCTTGTAGAGGATCTGCTTTAGGGGTTGGTCGGTGAGGACGACGATCGAGTGGGACTGAAAGTATGGCCGAAGCTTTCTCGCCGCTGTGACTAGGGCGTAGGCCATTTTCTCAATCTTCGGATAGCGGAGCTCGGCGTCCCGAAGCACCTTGCTCACGTAGTAGATGGGCCTTTGGGACCGGTCCTCCTCTCTTACCAGGACAGCACTTTGGGTCTACACGGAAGCAGCCAAGTAGACAAAGAGAGTCTCGCCCGGGACCGGTTTGCTGAGCAGAGGGGGGTTCACCAAGTATGCCTTCAGTTGGTCGAACGACTCCTGTTGTGGCTAGCCCCATTCAAAACCCTTAGCCCCCCTGAGTGCTTTGAAGAAGGGGAGGCACTTTTCCCCCGACTTCGAGAGGAACCGACCGATAGCAGCGAGCCGACCGATGAGCTTCTGCACCTTCTTGATGTTCCGAGGCGGGGCCATGTCTAATATGGCCTTAATCTTCTCGGGGTTAGCTTCGATTCCTCGTTGGCTTACCATGAAGCCGAGGAATTTTCCCGAGCAGACCCCGAACGCACACTTGTTCGGGTTCAGCCGCATATTGTGCCTTCTCAACACGCCGAAGGCCTCTTGGAGGTCGGTTACATGGTCTGTGCCCCGGATGCTCTTGACGAGCATGTCGTCGACGTACACCTCCATGTTTCGGCCGATCTGGCTCTGGAAGACCTTGTTGACGAGGTGCTGGTAGGTGGCGCCCGCGTTCTTCAAACCGAACGGCATGATCCGGTAGCAGTAGAGGCCTTGGTCGGTGACGAAGGAGGTCTTCGGAATGTCCGGAGGGAACATTCGGATCTGATTGTACCCCGAGAAGGCATCCATGAAGCTGAGGAGCTCATGACCCGAGGTGGCGTCAATAAGGGTGTCGATGTTCGGGAGAGGGAAAGGATCCTTCGGACACGCCTTGTTCAGGACGGTGAAGTCAATGCATATCCTCCAAGAGCCATTGGACTTCTTGACCATCACAACATTCGACAGCCACTCGGGGTAATTTACCTCCTGTATGAACTTAGCCTTCAAGAGTTTATCCACCTCCTCCTTGATGGCCTGCTGTCGCTCGGGAGCAAATTTCCATCTTTTCTGTTGGACCGGTTTGCACCCCGGCTCAACACTTAGATGGTGGACGAGCAACTCCTCGGAAATGCCGGGCATGTCCGCGGCCGACCAAGCAAACAAGTCACGGTTATCCCGGATGCATTTAATCAGGTCCGAGCATAGTGCGGTCGGCAAGGATTTGCTGATGAGGAAATTCCGGCTCGGATCCTCGTCCGAGAAGAGCACTTCTTCTAACTCGTCTGCCGGCTCGGACGTTGGCCGAGCTTTCGGCTCGAGGATTTCTAGTGTCTCGAGCGAGAGCACTGGTCCCCAGGTGGAAGTCATGTAGCACTTCCGGGCTGTTTCTTGGCTTCCCCTGACTTCCCCTACTCCCAACCGAGTGGGGAACTTCATTTTCAAATGGTACGCCGAGGGGAAAGCTTCCAGGGCGGCTAGGCCGGGTCGGCCTAGAATGACATTATACGCCGCCGGGACGTCGACGACCATGAAGTCCATCGGCTCGGTCCGGGTAGTAGGGGCGCTCCCCGCGGTTACGTCTAGGGTTATCACTCCCTCGACAGTTACCGGGACCCCCGTGAACCCGTGGAGTGTGTAACCGGCCGGCTTGAGACGGTCCCGGGACAGTTGCAGGCCTCGGAAGGCCGAGAGGAAGAGAATATTGACCGAACTCCCATTGTCTACTAAAATCCTCTGTACCTTGAAGTTGGCCATGCGGAGGTCGATGACGAGGGCATCACAGTGTGGGGTTCGGACCCCTTCGAGGTCGGCATCGGAGAAAGACACAGGGACACCAAGACCTTTGGGGGGAGGGGCACTGTGAACCGAGTTGACCTCTCGGACGAAGGCCTTTCGGGAGGAATTAGAGGAGCCCCCCATGGGGCCCCCGTGGATCAGGTGCAGAATCCATTCCTCCTCGAACTCGGGCGTCTCTTCGCGTCGTTCGGAGCGCTTGTTAGCCCCCCGAGGCGGAGGAGAATTGCGATCCGCCCGATCGTTAGCCTTCACGAATTTGGCCAACTGCCCCCTCCGGATGAGGGCTTCGATCTCATCTCTCAAAGCCCGGCAGTCGTTCGTGTCGTGGCCGTGGTCCCGATGGTAACGACACCATTTATCTTTGTTCCTCCTCTTTGCCGGGGTGTGCATCCTCGGAGCTGGAGGGATGACCCCCTCCTTCTCCACTTCCATTAGGATGGTAGAGACGTTAGTGGTGAGGGGAGTGAACTTCTCGAACCTGGAGGTAGGGCGACGCTGACCGCCATGGTCCTTCTGAGCTTTCTTGGACCCCTCTTCCCCCGTCGCCTTCCTCTTCGACCCTGAGGAGGGCCCCCCGAAGCTCGGAAGGGCTTCAGCCTCCTCTGCTCGGATGTACTTCTCGCACCTCAGGAGGAGGTCGGCGAAGTCATGCGGGGGCTTCTTAGCTAGGGACGATCGGAGGTTGGCGTTGAGAACGTTCGACTGGAACGCCACGATCGCCACTGACTGGTCTAAGGAGGCGATAGACCTGACCTCTGCGGTGAATCTCTTCACATAGTCCTGCAGCTTCTCTTCCCTTTCCTGCCGCATGTTCAGCAGGGAGAGACTTGTCTTCTCGGCTCGCCTGCTACTCACGAAGTGAGTTATGAACAGTGTTTCAAACTGCTCGAACGAGAAGATGGAGGAGGGGGCGAGTCTGGAATACCATTCCCGAGCCGTCCCCCTGAGGGTGGCAGGGAAGGTCCTGCAGAGCACGGCGTCGGAAGCTTGATGGATCAGCATAAGGGTCTTGAAGCTTTTGACGTGATCGACCGGGTCGGATTCCCCTGAGTACGTTTCAAACTGCGGAGGTTTGAAACCCCTCGGTATGTGGGCCTCCATGATCGACCGCGAGAAAGGGGGTCGGCTGGGACGGACGGTTCCTGCTCAGGACTCCTCCTCCCTGTCCATGCGGCCGATACGCCTTTCCACCTCATGGAGTCGGTGGATGAGGGCGTCGTCCCTCCGCTGGTAATCGTATGACCCCCCGGACTCCTCTTCATAGGAGGGGGAGCGCGGACCGCGGCGCCGGTAGTCCTGGGATTGGCGAGGACTGTATTGCCGCTGCTGGCCGCTGGGAGCCGGGGAAGGACTTCGGGTTCGGTGGTGAGGACTGGGATCCCTCGGGGGCGTTGGAGCCCTCTGAGCATTTTGGACGTTCTGCCGGAGGTTGAGGGCCTGTAGCACGGTGTCCTGAAATTGCAGGAACTCGGCACGAGTGATCGGTGTGTCATTGTTCCTCCGAGGATGCCGATCCGCGGGAGAATGCGGCCTCCTCCTCCTGCGTTCGGGAGACATAGCCCGGCCCCTGCGGTCCGGGGACCTCCTTCCGTCTCGGCGACGTGGGGACCGCTCACCCTGACGCTGGCGGGAGGCTCCCTCTCGGGCCCACCTCTCGTCAAGGTGGGTGCAGAGGTCGTCGTCCTTCTGGCGGTTCAGGAGAGTGTTGCGGAGGTCGGGATGATGAGAAGCCATCGAGTCCAAGGACCCATTATGGACCGAGACATGGTCCGGGTTGAGGGGCTGCTTCTGCTTCCGACCGTTATGGCCGGAAGGGCCATTGTTGGGTTGCTTCTTGGGAAGAGGAGGTTGGCCCTGCTGGGCCGGAGGAGGAAGGTCGGGCTGAGGAATAGGATTGAAGGGGGCTTCCTCTGTAGGGTCGACGGGATTAGCTCCACGGTTTGACCCTCGGGATCTGACCTTCTTTGGAGGCATGGTTGGAGAGGACGACAGAGAAGGGGCTGAGGCTGTTCGTGTGGTTGCTTCCCACAGACGGCGCCAATCTGTTACCGCTGATTTCGGTGTGGGGGTAAACAGATAGAATTTGTGAGTCCGAGAACAACCTGAACAGTTGACTCAAGCCTTCTTGCTCCTGGCGCAACCTGCAAGGAAGTGCGAGACACCGGGGTTGATTCCGGCGACGCACCCTCCGACGCTCTTGTCAGTAATCAGAAGAGATTAAGAAAGAGCTTAAAAGTGGTGAAAAAGTGATTAACCTGGTCATGGTGGTGGAGGGGTGGTATTTATAGTCGCCCGGGGAGCCGTTTAAGGGTCTGATTTCCTGTGTAACAGCCGGGAGCAAAATCCTCAGTCTGTTTAGGAAATCTTTCCTTGATTCCCGGTGAGAGCAAATCAGGCCCGTTGATTGGGTCAAATCAGTGGCCCTGATTTGTCTCTTGCTAGTCTGGGCTCACTTCGGGTCGGGACCCATGCCCAATTGGAGCGGACCCATTGGTGGGTTATTGGATCTGTGAGAAGGAGATTCAGAACCCGCTTTGGACCCGCTTGTGTGTGAAATTACCCTTTTACCCCGAGCTTCGAGATTCGTGCCCAATCTGGACGGTTCCGATTTAACCCCATTTTTAGCCATATCAGGTATGAATCTCCATCTATAATCAAGTATATTGAAGCGACGACTGGAGATTTGTTTACTTCCAGGTTTGCAGATTGTCACTTTAATGAATCACTATTCCCAACATTAGGGGGAGATAATAAACAGTTGGAAAAAGAGATTTCATGGAATGAATTATCATTGAAAAGTTTAGATCCTCGAACAAAAGAAAGTGAATTAGAAATTCAAAGGATATTCATTTGCAAGGTATTGCAAATCAACTGCCAGACGCATTTACTAACCACAAAAGAGTAACAAAATCTCATATTCCAGTTGTAAATGCTCCTGTCAAAATTGATGTCCCTGAAGGACAACCTATAATTGCTAGTGAGTCTAAGGCACGCCTGAAGCGTGGTAGACCACTTGGTTCCAAAGATAAACATCCTCGAAAAAGAAAAGGAGCAAATAACCATGATTGTCAAATCGAGGATGTCTTTCCAGAAGAGACCATTGACATAGTTAATAATGAAGAGAATCAGGTACCTGAAATTAATGAAAATGAAGAGATCTCGATTAACTATGTTATTATGGGAATAAGATGGAACCGGAATAATATAATTGTCGAAAATAATTTTGTATATAATATAGCGCGCGATATCATAAATGAAAACGAGGATCATGAACCTACCTCTGTGGAAGAGTGTAGAAATAGAAATGATTGGCCAAAATGGAAAGAGGCAATTAAGTCTGAATTAGACTCGTTTGAAAAACGAGGAGTTTTTGGACCTATAGTTCGAACACCAAAAGAGATCAAACCAGTAAGCTATAAATGGGTATTTGTACAAAAAAGAAATAAGATTACTAGATATAAAGCACGACTTGTCGCACAATGTTTTACCCAGATGCCTGGTGTTGATTATGAAAAGACATATTCTCCTGTGGTGGATGCAATAACATTTCGATATTTGATATGTCTGGCAGTGCATGAAAGACTTGAAATGCGCCTCATTGATGTGGTCACGGCCTATTTGTATGGTTCGTTAGACCATGATATATATATATATATATATATATATATATATATATATATATATATATATATATATATATATGAAATCCCTAAAGGATTTAAAAGTGCCAGAAGCACAGAATGATAATTCCCGAAAAAATTTACTCAGTTAAGTTAAACAAAGCTTTGTATGGATTAAAACAATCGGAACAAATGTGATATAACCATCTTAGTGAGTTTTCAATAAAGGGGACCATAATAATGGTCATATAAGCTCACATATATTTATTAAATATTCAAGGTCGAAGTCTGTTGGAACTCCTGAAGAGTTGTACAAGCCGTGCAATGTTTAAAGAAATATCTTAAGACGAAAAGACCTTGGATAAGCAAATTTCTTGTTTTGTCATCATTTTTGTTTTCAGGTTTTTCAAATTAAACATTTGAAAGTTGGTTTACTATTAAGATGAAGTCCTTACCAACTCGAAGTCATTGGACTGAGTATTTATCATATCATTATAAAGCCAGATATCAATCAAGAGATATTGGCTCCATGCGAGGCAAGGCATAGATGTGTTTGTTTGATCGCTATGACTCTATCACCTCAATTTTTGAAAAGAATGGTAGAATTGATCGAGATTCGAGATATGACTTTTGAAAGTCCTAATCGGATGATCTTGTCAGGGGGAGAGATGATATGCGCTGCACTCTTTTTTCCTTCACCAAGTTTTGTCCCACTGGGTTTTCTTGGTAAGGTTTTTAACGAGGTGGCATCTTCATTCCATATCATTGTTAAAGATTATGTACTCTTTTTCCTTCACTAGGGTTTTTTCCATTTGGGTTTTACCTAGTAAGGTTTTAACGAGGCATATTCTTATTTACATTCAATAGACATTCAAGGGGGAGTGTTATAAATAAATTAAGTGTGAATTGTCTATTGAACTTCCCCCCACTCTTTCCACATTCTCCACCACCACATTGCATTCATTCATATTTATTCATATGTACTAATTATGTAATTGTCTCTTTATATTCTTTGTAAGCCTATAAATAGGCCATTGAGTGAATCATTTGTAAGTGAGATGAAAATATTATGAATGAGAATAATCTTCTTCCCTCTTGTCTCTATTTTCTTTGTTGATTGTTTATATAATTTCATAACAGTTTTTCCTTTCTCCATTATAATTCCTTCTTTAGTAACTGTGCACTGTCATGAAATAACCTACTTTTTGAAAATAAGGTGGGGCCTCATGGTTTCACCCTAAACAGAATATTTTCAAGAATATTAAAAGATTAAGTTTACCAACACGTAATGCAGATTAATTTAGAAATTAAACTATTAATCGATTTAATGGATTTTTAAGATATGAGATAAGTTTAACAAACTCAATTAAAATTCAATCATAATAATCAATAATTATATATACCTAAGCGTTCTTTAGCAAGTAAAACAGTCAATAACAATTCATACTCTAATTAGCAAGTAAAAGCACATACTCTCAATATTTGTGGACGACAGATAAATCAAATAATATAATAGAGATAATAAAGCAGTAACACAATTATTTGAGAAGTAAAAAGAGTTTACCAGGATTGCAGATAGGGAGTACAGTAAAGAGGAGAGGCTGCGATGGCCGAATAGCGGAGGCGGTCTACTGTGGTCGGATTGTGGAATCGAGGCAACGAACAACAAGGGCAGCTGCTTGGTGGTGGTGGCTAATGTCGATGGAGGTGGTTGGCAGTGGGGTGGTTGAGGTAGTTGGCGATGATGGGGTTTCGAGAGGGGGTGACGATGGTAGGGGATGATGGGGAAGTTGTGGTCGGTGGTCGGTGATGGTGAGGGAGGAGGTCGGGTTGATGGGCGATCGACGGGGGCTTGAGGGCGACGATGGGCTCGACTGGTGGTTGTGGCGGCGTCGATGTTGGTGCTGCTTGGGGTCGCGAGATGGAGTGCGGCGGGCTGGCGAGGTGGAGGAGGGGAGCGGTCGACAGAGGTGGGTGATGGGTTTCGACGACGACGAGGGTGAAGATCGGGAGGGGGAGAAGAAGGTGATGAAGAAGAAGAAGAGGTTTAGGGTTATAAGTGATTTGGGGATTAGGGTTTGGAATTTTTAATTTGGGAATTTGGGTGTAGTTTTAAAGTTTATCACAAACCCTAATAGTTTATTAGTACTTCTCACAAACTCTAATAATTCTCTCAATTTTCTCACAAATAAAGAGGATGAAGAGCAATAACTCTACACAATAATTTTTTTTATCAATAATAGCATCACTTCTCATTAATCTCTATATATAGGGTCAAAATAAATTTTGATACAAATCTTAAAATAGTCTAAAATATCAAAAATATTCTACTGCATAAAAAGAAAATGTTACAAATCGTAAAACTACTACATATGGCTATAATTGCTAAAAACAAATATGATTACTGAATAAAATACTAAACTAATGAAACAGCTGTTCTAAACGATGCCTGCGCTGATAGAAATGTCCGAATCGTCTTGAACCGATGTCCTCATCACCTCAACACTACCAATTGTCCCAGTTTATTTACAGTTTCTCGGTTGAATGAATAATCAAGCATCAGCATAGAACAAGCATGATAAAGCAATAAGTACTGGTAAGGAATAAAAATGTAGCGGAGCATCAAGAACAACAGTTTGCAAACAATAGAAGAAATGGACTTAGAGAGCCCCTAACTTTGTCCACACTTGTTTTTTCCTTCTGAAATTTTACTGATCAAATTATATCCATATCTGAGAAGCTGTTTCTCCATGAGACACAAGGATTTGAAATATACAATACCACACAAGAATCAATATCATGTGGTTGACAAGTCAAGAGAACAGTCACAGGTACTCCTTTAGTAACTCACTGTATCCATATCTGAGAACCTGTTGCCTCAATGAAACTTAAGGATTTGAAAAATACAACTACTTCCCCTAATCTGTGTGTGTGCGCCCGGTGTTTCGTTAGAAAGAGATTAACGAAACATTCCCAGCTGGACGGATACAAACACTTGCCAAAACTTGCATTTACACACTTAATATGAAATAAGTGCAAGTATAATACACTTGATGATCCTATAGGTCACTTACCTTCAACCATCAGCTTGTGATGATAAGAAGCTAAAGAACTGAAGACTACACATTAAAATTTCTCTGTAAACACCAAGATTTGATGCCTTTTGTTCCTTGATTGATGTTATCCACCATAGATCAGTTCTCAATTGTTCTTTGTTAATTTCTTATGTGTGTTCATTTGTATAGAGTTATTAGTAAGATGCTTATCTAATTTAGTTATTGATAATGGTAAAAATAGCAGCAAATCAGGGCCGTACAATTCCAGTACAGATCTCAAAGCTTATACAGACAGATTAATCATAACAGGCCTCTTTAATAGATCCGGACCTTCTCTAGGCTCCTCTACAAGACATGAGACTCTTTCATGCCAATAAAAAGTGGCAGATTAAGCCCACTAAGAGAGACCCAGACCATGAAGGCTGTTAGTCAAATCTCTTATCCCCAAATAAGAGAACTTATCTCTTGAGGGGGATATTCAAACAAGAGATAAGGAATTCCTATCGATTTAATGGTTTCATATTGATTTCCTAAACTGTTTCTCATGCCTATAATATTTTCCCTCCTCCCTAGTTAGAAGGTAATCAACAGTTTATCTCTCAAACTCTCATTCTCTCTTTGAATCTGACTTGAGCGTCGGAGGGTCTGTCATCGGGGCCATCCCCGGTGTTTCAGGCATTTTGCAGGTCCATCGGCCACGTCTTCAACCGTTATATTCAAATTATGGTGTTCAATCAATGGTCCAGATCCATTATCAACAGCTCTAACTGCTTTTTATGGCAACGATCAAAGATCATATTTTTAGTAGTTTCCATCAAATATCAACTCACTATTTGTTTGCTCCCACACCAAAATAAGTAGCAACATGGCTTCTTTGCAGTTCTACTTGGCTTTGAGGTTTACAGGGGCCTGCTCTGACTTGTTTTCATAGGCTGGCCTCCTCTCTTTTTGTGAGAGATTTCAACTACCTCTACTCCGATCACTCGTTGTTCTATTCCTGCTTACTCATTCACTACTGGTAGGGGTTCTCAATACTCTGTTTTACCTCTGTAGTAGAGCAAAGAAAGGAGGAGCCTGAGCTGAGATGGTGGCTCTACACCTGAATAAGAGGGATAGTTCTTCGAACCGATCGTGTGGAGGGAAAGTGCGCGAGCGCAGAAATTGAGGTCGTTGTTCTAAGGTTGATTCAGGTCTTCGTTTTGTGAACAAGAAAATTGACGTCATTTGTGGAAAACTACACAAATTCGACTTATTGCCATGCCACCAAGACTAAGAAGCAAAGCGGCGGCCTGAAGCCGTCGCACCAGCTCTCTTCGTCAACCAAATCCTTTTGTGGAAGATCTGATTCCTCCTCAACAACATCCCCGACAGCCTAGTCAAGCTCCCATCAACGGAGGCACCGGGGGGCTCCCGACAAAGCTGTCATGAACAACAGCCTTTGCACGACCGTATCTCTGTCCATAATGCTTCACCCGATTTAATGGCCATATGAGGCCCCCAGTGATCTAGACATCTCGCCAAATCATCATCTCAAAGCAACAAGTAATTGATCTACGAATCTGTTTGGACGAGAGGCACGCCAGAACTGAGGCCTCCCGCTCAGAACGTCAAGTAAATTGAAGAAGCAACTCTCCTCAAAGATAGAGATCAAAGCATTAATGCTCTCACAGGGGGTACACTGCAGAAAGAAGCCTGACTCATGAGAGCTGAAAGCTTCTTAAGCAAAACAAAAGGAAAGAGGCCCCAGTCACAAGGGCTGAATTGGAAAAGTTCAAGTTTGACATTCTTCGAGCTATCCAAGGTAGTCAAGGCCAGGGTCAACCCTCCAAAGAAGAATCCGGCGACTCGAATGGATCTAAGAGGAATGATGATCAAGTCATTCGCTGTATCCGAGATGTAGAAGATCGCCTACAACAAATGAAGAATGAGGGAAACTACTCCAGCAGAGCCTATTGGCCCAGTCGATCAACTTTAAGCAAAACCATCCTTAATGCACCCATCCCGAAGGGCTTCAAAGCTCCTTAATTCGAATCATATGATGGGGAATCAGACCCGACTGACCATATTCAAAGTTTCAAGATCCTCATGATGGTCTATAACACCACTGATGCGCTAATGTACCGAACATTCCCCATGTAATATCCTGAACCGATATTAATAAATGATATTATTTTAATTATTTTATTTATTTATTTATTTATTTATTTATTATTATTTTTATTTTTATTTTTAGAATGGAAATATTTTTGGAGGATATTACTCAGTTTAATTAATAAACAGTTATCTGTATATATATATACTAGTATGTATATATATGTATTATATCGATTTTGTGCACTTGTACAAAACCATGTAATACGCATTTTTGAGAAAATATCTGTAATATCCCGGTCTGATATTAAAAATTATTATTTTTATTATTATTCCTGAATTAAAATATTTTTGGTGAAGATTGTTTAGTTTAACTAATAAAAATTATCCGTATATATATATGTATTGTATCGATTTCGTACGTTTGTATAAAATTATGTAGTATGTGATTTTGAAAAAATATTTATTATTTTTTATCAATCATGATCAATTGAAGGTCTAGGATTGGATTAGGGTGTAGATTGCAATATATTGATTTGCAAATAAAATCAATTGTTATTCAACAAAAATGAAGACACTTGGCTCTTTTTCACCCACACCCTCTCTCCCCCTCTCCCTATATTAGGCCGGCCAAACCAAAGGGGCAAAGCCCCATTTCATTTTTTGTTTCTTCCATTCTCATCTCACTCCCTTTCTTCTTCTCTTATGTTTTCTTCTTCTTCATTTGCTTGTTATAAGTAGAAAAATATTGGGAAGAGAAAAGAAAGAGAGAAAAGAGAGAGATCAAATCAAAAGAAAAGAATGGGTTACTTTGTTTATGGTTGTTCTTGAGAGGAGCAAGAACAAGGAGGAGAAGAGTAAGCAAGTTCTTCCTACAAGTTTGAGGTCGGGGTTTCTCATCTTTTAATTTGTTATGGTTTGTTATTATTGTTATATGTTAAATAATTGAAGAACTTGGACTAAATCATGTGCATATGAGAAGTTATGAAATTGAAAACGTTTCATGAAAGAATGAAGTGAAGGAACTTGACAAAAACGATAAAAAAATCTTTGATAGTTATATGTTGTGTTGATGGTTAAAACTTAATAACAAGTGATAAAGTTGAAATCTTGAACCCAAATTAATATGAGAATCTCTCATACATGTTCTTACCATGCTCTAATTTTTGTATATTTTTCTGGGTTAATTTGCTAGGATAAACAAATTGTTTACCCCAAAACTGCGAGTAGAAAAAATCTGCTATTTTTGGTTGATTTTGGCATGTGTTTGAAAATATATAACTTGACTTATATAAGGAATTTGAAAAAGTTGTCAACTAGGAAATTGTAGTAAAGGTTTCCAACTTTCTAAAATATCGAATTTTGTTGGATTCTGATAAGTGTACTATCAGTTATGAATTTTACAAGATCGACAATAGCTTTCCTTAAACTGCTCTATTTTTAAGTGAAAAGTTGGACTTCAAACTATTATAAATTTTTGTACACTTAGAATTAGATAAATTTTAGGAAAGCTAGAGGAGTTGATTAGATGTTCTCACCTTTCTGAAAAGTCTAAATTTGTTAGATTCCGATAAATATAGCATATGTTATGAATTTTTAGTTCAACAACTGCCTACTTTTCTGGCTGAGTTCACTGTTGATATGTTAGGGGCTTATTCTACCTCTTGTTGACTGAACTCGAGAAAGTTGTCATCTAGAGAGTTTTAGTAGAAGTTCTTATCTTTCTAAAAATTCTAAATTTTTTAGATTCGACAAGTATAGCATATGTTATGAAATTTTTAGTTCAACAATAGCCTACTTTTATGGCTGAGTTCACTGTTAATATGTTAGGGGCTTTTTCTACCTCTTGTTGACTTAATTTGAGAAAATTGTCAACTAGAGAGTTCCAGTAGAAGTTTCTAGATTTCTAAAAAGTCTAATTTTCTTAGATTTCGTTAAGTATAGCATCAATTATGAATTTCTCTAGATTTAGCATACTCTGCCTTTTGGCTGAGCTCACTATTAAGAAGTTTGGGGATATTCCAACCCTTGTTGACTGAATTTGAGAAGGTTGTCAACTAGAGAATTGTAGTAGAGGTTTCCACCATTTCATAAAGTCTAATTTTGTTAGATTCCGATACACATAGCATCAGTTATGAGTTTTTCTAAATTCAGCAGTAGTCTGCCTTTAAAATTCATAACTGATGCTACACTTATCGGAATCTAACAAAATTAAACTTTTTAGAAAGTTGGGAATCTTTACTACAATTCTCTAGTTGACAACCTTCTCAAATTCAGTGAACAAATAGTTGAAAAATCCCCAAACATCTCAATAGTGAGCTCACTGTGGAGATGTTATGAGATTTTTCAACCCTTTGTTGGCTGAATTTGAGAGTGTTGTCAACTAGGAAATTATAGTAGAGATTTCTACCATTCTATAGAGTCTAATTTTATAAGATTCCGGTAAGCGTAGCAATTATAATGAACTTTGCAAGATTTCAGCAGCCGCTCGACTGATCAGGCTGATTCGTTGTTTAGTTATTTTTGTTGCTCTTCCATATTCGAGCACTCGTTTAGGATCTAGATGTATTGCTGTGTGCTCATGATTCGTGTTTCATGTTGGGAAATGGTTCGTGCTAATTATTAGTAGTTTGTTGTAGCATACGTAGCTAGTTGGCTCGTATGTAATTCGTTTAGCTCATACGTAGCTAGTTGGCTCGTATGTAAGTTGTTTTGCTCATACATAGCTTGTCGGGCTCGTATGTAGTTTGTTGTCTCATATGTAGCTCGTTGTCTCGTATGTAGTGGTTTGTCTCATACGTAGCTTGTTGGCTCGTATGTAGTTTGTTTGGTTCATACATTATAACACCATGCAAAATAAAATAATTTATTTTGCATTATTAAGTAATATTATATTGGTAAAGTTGACTATTTTGACTATTTTCTTAAAATTGCAATTTTGCATGTGCAATACACATGCAAAGTTAGAAAATTTTGAATTCTTAAAATTTTATGGTTAATGATTCATTTTTCTCATTTATTTATGATATTTTAATTTTTCAGATTTATTTAAATTAATTTAACTATTTTACAAATTTGTCAATTTTACACGTGCAAAACACGTGCAAATATTTTTTTGGTACAAATCTCCAATTTTAAATTTCTGAATAAATTTTCCTATTTTTAATTAAGTATATCCTAAATTTTGGAATTTTTCTGAATGAAGAAACTATTTTTTATAAATATTTCGAAAGAGAAGGGCTTTTATGTAAAAAGCCGAAGGGATCTCAAACAAATAATGAAAACCCATTTTTTTCTACCTTTTGGGCTGGACAAGATTATTATTAAAGATAAAATTTATTTAAAATATATTTAGAGTTTATTTTGTAAAGATTTAAACATATATGGTTTTTTGCAAATATGGAATTTAAGTTGAACCTTGTGCAAATATTTTTTCTTGGAAACTAAAATTCAGAAATTTTGTTTGGAAAATATAATATTTATTACTATGAATTATTTATGAATTTTCTGGATTTTTCTGATATTTATTTGGCATATTTGCAAATTTTACCAAGAGAGGGACTTTTGTGCAAAATTACCACTTTGAGTACAAATCCGTTTTTTTTAACTTCTGGGCTATGCTTGCTGACTGGATAACTTAGTAGTAAAAGGATTGAGTTTTATTTTAATTTATTTAACTTATTTAATTAATTTATTAAAGAAAGGTATATATATGTAAAGTAATAATTTGTTAAGGGATGTTTCCATAAACTTGTAAAACCATAAAAACTTTAGATTTCGGCCTATTAAAGAGCCACTACAGCTGTACCCTCCTCTGCAAAAACAAAATATATTTTTTACTATTAATTTCTTGGAGTTTCGAAGCGACGATCTTGGATTTTTTTGCAAAAGAACGACTCTTTCTAATTCTTTATTAATTCGGTTGATTTCTTCAATGTGGTGAGTGACATATGTTTGTTTTGTATTATTCTATGCATGTTGTATGTGATGGTATGTGTATTAGAAAGCATGATTAGAAATTGTATGATGATAATATGAATGCTTGATGTATGGATGTATAAAAAGTGAATCTTTCATGAAACTATGCTATAGATGATTAAAACTCTATATAGATGACTTGTGATGGTTAAAGAACCTAATAGAAATCATGGATATGTTGCTTTCCCCCATATTCTCGCTATTTTGAACATATATTATTGATTTGTATGATGTTTAATGCAAAAGTGAACAAAACCTAATCTTTACTGTGTATGTATGCAAATATAATCTGTTGGGGGTATTTGATGAACAAAACTTGATTATACACTTGTTGTGTGTGAATGAATTAACTAATGATAGCAGTGGGGTATGTGTTTAATCGATTGTAAGGGGTTTTGGAATTAAAAAGAACAAGTTTTGAATGTTGTAAAGAGGGGTATGTTTCGGGTCTGACTAGGTTCGGCTGAAATTGATTTTTTGTGACTTTTGTGAAGTTTTCGATTGGATTTTGATTGTTTTGATACTGAGATTGATTTGAAACCATATACTACTTATAATCTGTGATTTCTTGATGTTCTATCTAACACACACACACACACACACACACACACACATATACACACACACATATGAACATATCTTACTGTTTTGAAGAACTGCCGAAACAAAATTTGATGTTTTATGAAATTTTTGGTTGAGATCTGAGTGTTTTGAATACTAAGTTTGATCAGATCAACATACTACCTATGTAAGATGTTCCATTTTAGTTTCACTTATGCTTAAACACACATATATACGCTTATATATTTATATGTATCCCGTTTTGAAGAATTTGGTAAAATTTGCTCTTTTATGATCTTGATGTGGTTTTGATATGTTTTATAAACTCCAGTATGTTATACAAGTTGTATTTGATCATCTCAGAAAGTTAGTTTTGCAAATTTATGATTTTACAAAGTTTTAACGAAGTATCAGTAAAAAGGTACATGAAATTTGAAGCTGTTGTATGAGCTGTTTTGACAGGAAGGTCGACTGCAAGGTCGACCGACATCATTATTTTTTGGCTGTTTTGTGAGTTTTTCGTCGCTTTTTCTTGAACGATTATTTCTTTGAACTTATGGATTATTGATCTACTGTTTTAGATGATGTTTTTACTATAGATTACAATATTTTACAGAGAGTTACGTCTTGATTATAATAGATCTTCAAATGGTGTACTATTGCCATATAAAGCGAAATAAGTATGGTTTTTTAATAAATTGATGTTTTGTAACTTTCTACGACTTCAAAATATGATTTTCAGTTATTTAATAGATTTAATACTTTATTTCAGTTCTGGAAATTTTGTGAGTATATAAAATAAATTTGGATTTGTTGATTTTAAAAAGTTTTCTTAATATGAGAGTATTGATAATGGGGTTAAGAGTTTTAATGAAAGATTTTGTGTTGATGATTGAGTTGTGAGTCTCTAGAAGGTGTGTGGGACCCTAGTACAATGGCAGTTGAGATTTTTGTGATTTGCTAGTTGGGGCTCTGTTGTTGATTAGTTGAGTTAAGTCCGGTAGGGTACACCAACTCTAGGAGATTCATAATTAATTAATTAACTTAATAAGATAAGGACATGCACTAGATGGTGATATGATGAAATGAGTGCAAACATGTGTTATGGACCTCAGTATGGCCTGTGGTGTGAGATAATCCCCGGAATTATCGAGGTGTGAGTGAAATAGTCTCCGAAATTACCTGCGGTGTGGGATTGATCTCCGGAATTATCGGGATCGAGGCGACGCTCATGTGGTATTTGTGTGATGAGGTGCCATAGCTTGCAGTGTGGGGTATTCTTGAAGATTCACAGGTGTGAGTGAAATTATCTCCAAAATTATATGTGGATAGAGATTGACCTCCAAAATTATCGGGGCATGGGCTTGATACTCACACCTTATGTAAATCTCGTAGCAGTCATCGTAGTAGGATTGTTGCATAACGAGGGATTTAACCCTATAAAGTGGAGAACGATAAGAGCTTGCACCGGACCTATGTAGTATGGGATGCATAGAATCCGACAAGTATGCATTAGAGAGTCATCATATTGCATTTGGGTTTCTTGACTTGGTTTTATGCATGTTTGTTTTCTATTTTCCTACACTTGACACTTAGTCTAGTTTAACTCGATGTTTTCATATTTTATTTATTGTTATTTCATATTCTATTTGTTACTAATGTTGGTATGTGTTGATTATGACTTTATTCTTTATGTTTTATTTATGTTGTATTTCTTTTGATGTCACTCACACCTTTATGGTCGACCCTTGTAGTCTTGGGGGTTAGGGTTATCTCTAGCCTCATGTTTTACAGGTAGGTACCGTTAGCTTGGGATTGGGTGCATGTGGTAGAATGATAATATGGCTTAGGCAAATTGTAAAAGAATGTGTTGTAAAATAAAGATATTGTAATTCAAGGTGTTAACTTTCCGTTGTGCTTTATAAACAATTGATGTAATAACAAGTTTTAAATTTTCCTGTATTTAGTTGCTATGTTTATGATTACATTGAAGTTGATTCTGAAAATTGTGCCACGTATTTCTAATTTTATTTATTGGAAATTTAGGGCGCTACATACGTAGCTCGTTTGGCTCGTATGTGATTTATTGGATCGTATGTATCTTATTAGCTCGTACGCAGCTTGTTGTGCTCGTCTAGGATGATATCGTTACCCTAGGGGCCATCGACCATCAAGATGTGTATTTATATTACTCCTCGAGGATTGTGGACCAGTCACTCCTCGTGCGCCATCAGATCTTAACCGGTGTAAGTTGATCGCGGGCCGGGAACGTAGACGAAATCCAAGTTTCGGGTAGTAGCAAGCGAGTAAGTTCACATTGCCGGGGTCTTGGATCGATAGGCTATAAGTGGGATCCATGGTGATCTCGGGGAGTCTTGGTTGAACACCTAGCAAAGTTATCTTGCGAAGTGTAGATTGATACCTCGCATGTTGGGTTAACATTGTTGTCATCCCTCGGATTGTTTAGAGTTAGTGACATCGTTAGGGTAGTAACTTGTAACTATTGCTACTTAACCATTATATTTGTCATTTTCGCCAAAAGGAAGAGTTGGTATTAGGGGTGATACCTTTTGATCTGACTTGTCCTATAGGCCGGCACTAGGTGGTGTTATTGGGTTGTACCTTCCTGTAAAGAGATACGGTCTGTGCCTTCTCACGAGTTGGGAGCATGGGATCCGTATCTCGACTGTTAAATTCTGAAGTGCCATGATAAGAATGGGATAAGTTCTCCTGTCGGAACTAGGGGATGGACCCCAGAATTCTGTCATGTTCTATGTCAGGGAGAAACGAACCGACCAGAGACTACTGTTCTATGAGTCAAGAGCGCCACAGGGGATGCTTTGAGCTATCCCGTGCAGCGGTAACTCTGGGTTTGTCTGGCTTTTGAGTGAGGTCACCGAATGATAGTAACAAATATGGACACCACTATGGTACTGCATTGGTGGGATTGGACCGTCCAAGGCAACCTTATCAGTCACGTTGTATCTGTCAGGAACAGGTTGAGTACAAGAGTAGAATTTATGGCGCAGGTTCTGTAACACCCCGAATTCCAAATAAGCTTGAATTTGAAGTTCTACAGGATCTTTACACTTCACTTTGTACAATTTTACAAGAAATTTAAAACTTTTATTACAACAAAGTCTTTTACATTAACACACAATGGAATAAATAAATTACAACATAGTAAATATACAATTGTAACAACTTTAGCATTTAAGTAACCATCAACATCAAATTTATCTTTATATCTTCTTGTAAATTCCAAGTCCTGCATATGAAACTGTGGGCACGTTAGTTGCTTACAACCGACACAATATTATACACGGCCATCCTCGCTATGCCGAAAATATAACGATTCTTTAATACTTTAACAAGCACAAACTTGATCACAAAACAAAGCTAAAGAGGGACTATCCTATTGATGTCGTGTATGCTAGTGCACTTAGCCTTAATGCAGTTATTTATATTTCATAACACTAATGCACACATGTTCGAACCTATGCATCCCATTCTACATAGATTCGAGGCAAGCCCTTAACCGTACTTCATCTTGTAGGGTTGAATCCCTCGTTATGAGTTTAACTACTACGGTAACTACGGTAAGTTCCTAGATGTTTTATGAGTTATGAGCCTATGTCCACACAGCCTGGAGGAAAATTTCACGTCATGACATAACGCATCATGTAGACAGTCTATGGACAATTCGCCTCCCTCATGGGATGATGGCACTACGTAGTCACCAAGCACCCCACAAGCATCACTACGATCCCGATAATTCCGGAGATGGATTCACGTCATGACATGACGCATCGTGTAGATAGCCTGTGAAAACTCTCACACCGTGGATCCGAGGTCCTCATACTTGTGTTTTTCTCTTACTTTCATCACATCTTCACTATAGTGTTGTCCTTAAGTTTTTAGTTTGTTTTAGGAGAAAATCATCACAACCTAGAGGTAGCTTACCCTACCGGACTTAAACCAAAACAAGAGACAGTCAACCCAACTGGCCACTTCTCAAGAGATGCTCAATCCACACTGGTTAGCTCTCAAATTCATAATAACTGCCAGTTTCTAAGGGTCTCGCCTAGCCTCTAGATTCCAACAACTGTCTCGTTCTAGAATATCAACAATATGTTATATTAAATCTCAAAATAATATTTCAATTTCTTTATTCACAATCTCTTTCTCAAAGAGAAATATTTCTTTATTCACAATCTCTTTTTCATATTCATTTATCTAAAATCTATATAATAAATTACAAAGAAAGCTATCAAGTGGCTCTCATTCAATCTCCCCTAAAACCAATGGCCTAGATTGATTCTCACAAAACATATTTTCCCGTCCAAAATTTCAAACCCCAAAATTAAATTTTTCTCGCCAAAACTAAAAAACTCATTACTTTATTACTATCTCTCTCTTCTCTCTTCACTTTTTCATATTTCTCTATTTCTCTCTCTCTCCCTCTCTCTCTCCCCCATTCTTTCTTAACTTACTTAGAAATTTAGATTTTCAGATTTCATGTTTGTAAAATTTTCAGAATTTTTATGTTTTTTTTATTGCATATGTTATATTGAAAATAGCAAATATCTCTTCAACAGTTAAATTTCATCATTTTCCACCCTTAAAATTCTAAGAAGTTGAATTTTACACGCTCATTTATAATTATTTTTCAACATGGACTTTTATTTACAACTAATTATTGTCATACTATTCAAACCTGAACTACATAATTGTTGTTTTACTGTTTATAGGCTTTTCGTGTGTTGTATCATTCCGAAGACGTGTCGTAGGCACGTGTCCACGGGCAAATCTAGTCTGAAAACATAAAGCAACTTACTTCAACTTCTTTATCAATTTAATCACTTATAGCATTGTGTGTAACTCAAAGTATTCTAAATCAAAGATATTGATGACCATGGAAATTTAATCAGAAGTGTCTAATCATATTCCACTTTAATCTTCTTTAACCATACAAAAATCTCTTCTTTAATTTGAAACCAAGTTCACTAAACAAATTGTTTTAATGCGAAATCCACTTCTAAATCTCACAAAATGTATCAAAAAATCGTGGAAATAATTTTTATCAAGTCTAGATAATTTTAGAGGAATAATAGGATTTTTCCTGAATTTTTATTGTTCTTAAAACTCATAAATATGCCCAAAAATCGAAAATGCATTAAAATGGCCAGGCCAGGATTCGAACCCACAACCCCCACCCAGTTATAATAACCTTCCCAAACCGCACTAGAAGACCAGAAAGTTCAAAGGCAGCTAGCGATAGAAGTTCCTTTAAATACTTTATGTTCGTGACGTACTGTAATTTGAGAAAACTCAAAATTTAATAAAACAGAAAGAAAACTCAAAATTTAATAAAACAAAGTCTCTTCAAGACTCGAACCCATGACCAAGGGCACTGTTCACAGCGCTCTAAACCCTCATCGAAAGCCAGTATACCCAAACCCATTCTCTGTTATAAGTAAGAGTTGACATTTCTTTATACTACTGGTATGTTTATGACTTTTTTTTAATAATTTCGATTACTCAACTAATTTGTACCATTCAAAAATCCAATTCTTCTCCAGAACATTTTCTTTCAAAAATGTAGTATAGTGCATATATTTAAACTTTATAAAACTCTCATTTTTGACAATGTAACAAGATTTCTCTCAAATTGTATTAAAGAACTCATAGTATCAATTCTCAAATAAAGTGTTGTCTCTCATCAAAACTTCTTTATAAAAATTCCTTATACTCATAAAATATATATACTAATGAGACTATTTCTCTACTATAATCGCATTTTAAAACCATTTTTCATACATGTTACATTATTTTGACTATTATAAGAATGTTATACCATGCATCAGTTTTCATCCCCATAATTCCTTACATGATACTTACTCTTTCTCTTCCTATTTTAGCAATAGTTCTAATCATTTGTTTGATTCACAATAGCATTTCAACACATCATGACACAATTAAATTAAGATCATGCAATCTACATTCATCCTACTAATCAAAATTTAACAATTAAACCATATATCAACTAGCATGCATCATACTCCTAAAATTAGAAAGGATTTAGGAAACACCCACCCAATGAAGTATTGATTTCTTAGCAATTGAACTCCAAAAGAAGCCTCACTCGGCCTCGAAATCCGTGCACCAAGGCAAAATCCCAAGTCAGCACCATTACGGCAGTGCACAGGAGCAGCACCATATATATATATATATATAATTGAATAGCTTATAAGTTATATATGTATATATATGTATGGTGAGTAGGTGGAGAGAGAGATGAAGTGGCTGGGGTTTCGGATTTGACAGAGAAAGAAAGAAGGGACATGAAGAAGAGGGTGAAAGGTGAGGGGGTTTTATAAATTAATTAGGTGGTTATTATAACTAGTAACCCATTAACTCCTCCACTAATCCACTCACTCTCTCTCTCTACTCACCCACTTCCAAGACCCGGTCAAAAAGCCAACGACTGTTCATTTTGGGGTGTGCACGTGCACGCGTGCACGTGCTTTGTGTACACCTCACATTTTAATATTTTTATTTAAATGAAAACATATATTGATATATGATATATATATTTGAATATTAGTTTATATTAATCAAAATTTGGTTCGTTATGCACAAATAAAAATAAAAATACACACACTTCAAAATTTCCTTTTGAAAAAGAGAATACACCCAATATGTGTACTACAAACACGTGCGTCGCACGTAAAATATCAAAATACGAAATCGGCTTTATCAACGGAAAAATATTTAAAGATAATTGAAATACAGCATAAAAAAAAATTTAATGTACACATTCAATAATGTAATCAATACGTACATTAAAAACACATGCACCACACGTATAAAGAATATTTTAATCAAAAATAGGAGAAAAATGAATTTCCGTTTATAAAACGAATTCGAATGAGTCATAAAATAAATAATTGAAACATATAGAAAATATTACACGTAGCAGTAGAAAATACGTAATCGATACGTGCATCGATAACACGTGTAAAGCACGTAAAAAAAAGATTGAAATTTAATATTTGAGTTGGATCAAATGGGATTTTGAGAAGACGGGAAATGCATAAATAGTTGGAATTCAAAATACGTAGTGAAACACGTTACAGATATTACCCGTAACGGTATAAAATGCACGTACGTAACACATAAGGGGCAAAATTGTTATTTCCAATTTTGCGGAGTGTTACAGGTTCAAATCTCTAAATATGAAGAAACGACTTGATATGGGCGGATGTATTTATGGGCTGCATACTGTCCAGAGTCTGGCTTGCATTAGAATAAGTGCATCTCGGCATTAGTTAACCTTGCATTAGAGTATAAGTCATAACATACACTGACACATCACATTATATATAAACATTTCTCTTTTCATCAATCTGTGGTTTTAAGTTGAGATTCTGCTGCTTGTAATCAGCATCTTGAGTCAGTATATGTACTAACGTTCCCACTCAAATAGGTACTGGATTACAGGACTACATGTACAGGATTCAGGAGGACTCAGGGCCAGAGAAGTGCAGTGTTGATTTTTATTTCAATTAAAATATCTGTTATTTATTATTGTTTCAATTGTAATTTATTAATTGTTGAGAAGCATCCAAGTAAAGTACCAAGTGTTACTTATTATTCATTGTACTATGATGTAAATTTATTGAAAGTTGTAACACTTAGGCTTATAAGACATTATTGTAACACTGATGTAATGTATTAAAGTTTTATAACATTCAAACTTGTAATACATTTGTGTTGAATAAAAAGTTTTAAATTTTTCTATTTTTCTGTGTATTGTGGCTAAATGAAGGAAAAGATTCTGGCTTATGTCACGGTTTTCCAGTATAAGAAATCGGGGCGTTACATCCCGCAACTTTGAAAGAATCAGCAAACGAATGGTACTCCCACCTCACTCCAGAGTCAATATTCTTCTTCAATCAATTTGAGTAACTCTTCATAGCACACTTCGTTACTAGTCGCAAGGCAGAAAAAACAAGTGCCTCTCTATTGGAATTGAAACAAAAGGATGAAAAACTGCTGAAAGACTTTATCAAATGCTTCTCAGCCGAAGCAAGGTCCATCTCCCTAAATTCGTTAGTGGCGGCTGCTGCATTCCCCCACAATGTGTCACTAACAAAGACCTGAAGGCCTTCTTCGCGAAGAAGCCAACCAAAAATTTTGCTGAGCTCCTAGAAAAGTGTGACAAGTATATCAGGATTGAGGAATCTCTTTATTCTCAAGGCAAGAACGATTCATCTTTCAAGAACAAACGGAAGAATACAAACGGGGAAGGACCCAGGAAGTTTCAGAAAGAAGGTGTCGGTCAATGCTGCCCACTTCCAGCACCACGCTTCGATAAATTTACTCCTCTCAACGCAAGTGTGTCTGCCATTCTCATGGTGGTTAAGAAATACGAAATAATCCATCCTCCGTCCAAGATGTCCACCTTTAGCAAGAGAAGAGACAAAAATAAGTGGTGCGAATTTCACAGAAATCATGGTCACACTACTGACAACTGCCAAGCCCTCAAAGATGAACTTGAAGGCCTGATTCATCGGGGCTGTCTCTCTCAATTTGTCCAACAAAATAATAACACTGAAATCCCTCCGGCACGGGGGGCTAATAAGCGTCAAGAGAGGCCCTCTGAATCACGAGACTCAAAACACATAGCCATTCTTCATTCTTCACTTCATTCATGGAGGCCTGATGGGGGGGGGGGAGGGGAGATTCCAACTCCCCCCAGAAAGCCTTTGTCAGGAAAGTCAACTCAATACATAACATCCCACATGCCAAGAGTACTGAGGACTCAATATCTTTCACTGACGAAGACTTAGAAGGTGTCCGAACACCTCACTACGATGCATTGGTCATATACCTTTGCATGGTGAATCATGAGGTACACTGCATCCTAGTGGACAACAGCAGCTCGGTAAACATCCTTGTCATGAACACTTTCAACGACTTGAAGCTCTCCCAAGACTGACTCAAGCTACTCGATTATACACTTCATGGATTCTTAGGTGTCTCCGTTCAAGTAGAAGTAATCATCAAACTCGATGTGACAGCAGGAAAAGCCCCTGATATTCGAACGAAAAACACTGTACTATATGGCAGTCGATGTCAAAGCACATAAAGATGAAGTTCCCAACAACAGCATGCTTAGGCCAAATCGTAGGGAGGCAGCTGGCAGCACGAGCATGCTACACTGCTACAATGGGGGGCTCGGTTCTCCTCCTCGACACCGTAGAGCTATCACCAGAAAGCAATCACAGTAATACCAAAACTGTAAAAAAGCTTGAAGCTACTGTCTTCGACAATTCTACCAACTTCAAAACCTGCCAAACCATCTCTCATCATGTCCAAATTCATCCTCATCAGAACACAGCGATAAACCTGAATCCCCCCACCCAAAGCCAATCCACCTATTCAACAGAAAGAACTTGTCATGCCTAAACACATTGACGCATCCGAAGATCTCCCATTCTTTATGAAAAACAATGGTAGGCTTTTTCCAAAACAGCCAAGTCTAGGAAAGGCTTATCTAGTTGTTCGGCTAACGGCTCATCAACTTGAAGACCCGGGGGGCAAGGAGATATCAGCAAAGACTTGAAAAGTAGATTACCTTATGAAGTTGAACGTGCCCGTCTAAAACATCCCCTCTTAGTAGTAGTAGCAATTTTTCTCAATTTGTAATAAATGTCAGCCACTAGAGTAGCAATTTAGCTTTACTTTTCAGTAAAGACCGCTTTCACCACTAGTCACTGCATGTAATAACGGTCAGCCACTAAAGCAGTCACTTAGTTTTATTTTCCAATAAAATTTTGTATTAATTTTTGCAAAATTATTTTAAAACTCTACGGATACAATGAGTTAAAAACCAAACATACTCCTAACCACGTCATCAAAAACTCATTAGAAGCTCCTTTTAAGACGGGTTCAGAGTCCATACCCATGGCTTGAAGTTACTCTAGAAATTTGCAACAAAGTAAGTTTAGATTTTGCTTTGCCATTTAATGTGCTCCTGTAATCTGTTAGTGCATCGACGACAGGTTCGGAATCCATACCCATGGCTCGATGTTACTTTAGAAACTTGGGACAAAGCAAATCCGGAGTTCAACCCACCATTCGATCTGCTCCTGCAACTTTTTAGTACCTAAACTAACAAGTTTGGAATCCATACCCATAGTTCGGAGTTACTTTAGCAACCTGGAACCAAGCACGTTCAGAGTTCAACTCGCCACTCAATATGTTCCTGAAACTAGTTAAATTTCCTTAAAGACAAATTAGAGGTCCAAAATCGTGGATTGCAGTTACTCCAATAAAACTCGCAAAAGCAACACTTGGAGTTCAACTCACCACTCGATGTGACTCTCACAATTCATTGGAGGACTCATATAGCTAGTTTGGAAAATAGCTATCCCTCAGAGTTTCTCCTACAACTAGCTGAGTACAAGATGGATAAGTTCTAAACTCCATCAAACATTATGCATACCATCGATGGTTTGTTAGCTATACATAATTTTGAAGCCTTGTTCTTTAGCTACAAAACCCAGTCGATGGTTCATCAATCTCAACAACAAGTTTCACAACAAGGATCAGACATATGAAAAGAGTTTTTCAAATCACAAAACTATTGCAAATCTATGCATTCAGATACAGCATCGCTACAAGTATGTACAAGTACGAAACCATAGACCGTTTTACAAGTAGTGAATAATAAGTTGTCCTGCAAGTCGTTCTTCCAGCAACACAGTAGAGGGATGCTCTTCCTAAGAGAAGAAAACCTCTTCATAGGCCTCCTACCTTCTAACATCTTCCCAAAGTCGCCTCAACTCTTGATGATAAAATTCAAGACAAGTCTCCCTTAGGCGGGCAAGCTCTAGGTTTATCCTACCACCTTCACTTGAGCAAGCTCCAACTCCATCTCGCGTGAAGCACCGCACAAATGGATGTGTCCCTATGCCTTCAAGTGTAGCTTTTCACAATGGAAAGCAAGCTCAGTGTCCCAAGGACCTCATTTGATGTATACAACTGCTTGTTAGCAAAGGGAAGAATGAAATCACTTCAACACTGAGAAAACACAAGGGACTTCAATATTACGAAGATTCCTAACACCCACAACTCATTGACTCCAAAAAATGAGTTTCGTGCTCCGCACGCAACTTGAGTTCCTCTGGCATACAACTCGTCAACATCAAACAACGAGTTCGATACCTTGCGCTTCGCTCAGGCTCCATCAACAATTCATTGACTCCCAACAACGAGTTCAATGCCTTGCTCTTTGCTTGAGCTCCATCAACATTTCGTTGGCTCCAAACAATGAGTTCAATGCTCTGCTCTCCGCTTGAGCTCCATCAATAACTCGCCGACTCCAAACAACAGGTCCAACGCTCTGCTTTTTGCTCGAGCTCCATCAAACAACTCGTTGACTCTGTACAACGAGCTCAACGCCTTGCTCTCCGCTCGAGCTTCATCAATAACTTGTTGGCTCCAAGCAACGAGTTCAGCACAATGCTCTCTGCTCGAGCTCCATCAAACAACTCATTGACTCCAAACAACGAGTTCAACGCTTTGCTCTCTATCGAGCTTCATCAACAACTCGTTGGCTCCAAACAATAAGTTCGATGCTCTGCTCTCTGCTCGAGCTCCATCAAACAACTTATTGACTCTAAACAACGAGTTCATTGCCTTGCTCTGTGCTTGAGCTCCACCAACAACTCGTTGGCTTCAAACAATGAGTTTAACGCCATACTCTCCGCATGAGCTCTATCAACAACTCGTTGACGAGTTCAACACTTTGATCTTTGTCCAGGCTCCACCATCATTAGCATAGTCGATTACTCAAGAAAAGCCTAACGTCCATGCCCTTTGTTCCCCCAATAACTCGTTGACTCCAAACAACGAGTTTAATGCCTTAATCTTTGTTCAGAATCCATCAACGACCCGTTGACTCCAAACAACGAGTTCAACGCCTTGCTCTTTGCTTAGGCTCCGTCAACAACTCGTTGGCTCCAAACAACGAGTTCAATGCCCTGCTCTCCATACAAGTTCCATCAACAACTCGTTGGCTCTAAACAACGAGTTCAACGCCTTGCTCTTTGCTCAAGCTCCATCAACAACTCATTGGCTCCAAACAACAAGTTCAACGCCCTGTCTCTGCATGAGCTCCATCAACAACTTGTTAACTCCAAACAATGAGTTCAACGCCTTGATCTCCGCTCTGAGCTCCGTTAACAACTTGTTGACTCCAAACAATGAGTTCAAAGCTCTGCTCACTGTTCGATCTCCATCAACAGCTTGTTGGCTCCAAACAACAAGTTCAATATTCTGCTCACCGCTCGAGCTCCATCAAAACCTCATTGAATCCAAACAATGTGTTCAACACTTTGCTCTCCGCTCGAGCTCCATAAAAAACTCGTTGATTCTGTACAATGAGCTCAACGCCAGGCTCTCCGCTCAAGATCCATTAACAACTCGTTGACTCCAAACAATGAATTCCCACTCTTTGCTCGAATCCTTCCAATAACCCCACAACTTCGGGCAATAGCTTCGTCGCCTAACATCGGCCTAGGGTTGCATCTACAAACTTGTTGGGCACAAACGGTAAGTTCAACGTTCAACTCCATCACAGAGTTCTCTCCAAAATTGCTAGGCGCAAACAACAAGCGCAAACATCCAACTCCATCACAGAGTTCTCTCCAAACTTGTTGAGCGCAAACAACAAGTCCAACGTCCAACTCTGGCATAGAGTTCTACAAAACATGCCAAAATCAAACGACAAGCTCTATAACCAACTCCGTCTATAGTTCCTTATAAACTTTTCGGGATTAAATGGCAAGCTCAACGTTCAACTGTGCCTCAGAGTTGGCTCTTTAAACTTGTCAGGTTCAAACGGAAAGCTCTATATCAACTCGATCAAAGAGTTGCCTCTATAAACTTGTTGGGAAGAAACAACAATTTCAAATGTTTGACTCCGTCTTAGAGTCATCTCTCCGAACTTGCCGAGATCAAATGGCAAGTTCAACGTTCAACTCTGCCTTAGAGTTGTGTGTACAAACTTGCCGACATCAAACGACAAGTTCAACGTTTAACTTCGCCCTAGAGTTATCTCCAAAAATATGTTAGGGCACAAACAACAAGTTCAAACGTTCGACACCATCGCAAGAGTTGTCATGCCCCGCTTCCCCAAAACACGGAACACAAGTGCGTGATATTGGCCCAGCGAATGACTTGCATCATCCATAAGTTGTTTTTGTTCAACTCAACAATATAACAAGATATATACAACCACGCATGCAATAAAAACAATCACATGAATAACAATACTTGGAATAAAATAAAAAATAACCAAATACGATAATCCAACGTCTGGAAATAAAATAACAATCTCCGTGTTAAAAGCCCTTAATACAATGTTTTAATAAAAGTCGATGCATAAAGTCCAATAACATAAACAACTAAACAATAATCTAAAAATTGGTCAATCCTTAGAATCTCTGCTCTCCAAGTTATGCAGGTAACTCTCCTTGATCACCTGTGAGTACCTCATCTAAAAAGAGGAGAAAAATTTTCCTTAGAGCAAGTTAACAAGTAGAGAAAGCAATGAACAATGGAAATAAGGTATAACAATGAATTCAATAAACAATAGGAATCAATAACAATGGACGATAGTAATAATCAATATCAACGATAATCGATACAATGGGTATACAATAAACGATATCTCAATATTTGATGTCAATACTCAATGGTCGATATCAATATGAATCACAATGTTTGATATCAACAGCGATGACGATGTTCAACATGTAGTGTCAATATTGTGTCAATTCTCAAGTCTATTAATTTTTAGCCTAACTAACGACGTACTACTGTGTCCCATTCCACAGGTTCGATGTAGGCAATCAATGTCATTTAGACCCAAGTGGTGTACTCTATAGATCATGTACTCGGCAACGATAATCAATATTCAATAATCACAATTTAATATTCAATGCACGATACGATAATTTCGGCAATGATAAAATACACGATAAATTGGGTTACCATCGTAAGCCACAATCATTCGATAAAATAATAGCCGATAACAATATTTAGGAAAACACGGGCCCCTCCTCCACTACAACACACAATGGGTTCACCGGTGTTTTCTTTAGATTCACTGGCATTTTAAAACGCCGGTGAATAATTCACCGGCGTTTTTAAAATCGTCGGTGCTAATGCCGCCGAAGAAGGCGTCGCAGAAAAGGGGGGGGTCTAAGAAGGCATCGAAGAAGGCATTTTTTACGAACGCCGGTATTTCTATAAGATACACTGGCGGTCGCAAAAATACCGGTGTATGGCTTATTCAATACTGCCCTCTTCTTCCCCTATAAGCATTCTACACCGGCGTTTTTTACAAACGCCGGTGTAGGTATATAAATTTTAAAAAAATATAAATTTTTAAAAAAAAACATGCAGTACTCTTACAATCAAAACCAGAATATGGAGTTCAAATTATTGAATTACAAAGAGTGGAAAAGAATACTTTCACTGTCAAATTCAGGTAAAAATGTTACTAACTGAAATGAACTTAAACTTTTATAATACTCATGAGATAACTGTCAATTGAAACCACAACATAAGTTCAAACAGGATTATTTCATCACTAGTTACTCCTCTGTAAATCATAGTATGCAACTTCAGTTACATAATCCATCTCATCATCACTTAAAACCATACGGCAAAGAACAATCTCATTTTCAAACCCAAGCAACAAGCATGAACATTACGTTAGAAACTGATACTCATGTAGACATCATGATATAATTGTATATAAAGTTTAGATAAAAAATTTCCATCACTAGTCGCTCCTCAAAAAATCATAGTGTGAAACTTCAGATACATGATTCATCTTATCTCTAAATTCAGACAAAAAAACAACTAACCCATCTCCAAATGCATAATAATTCCAGTTTACTCTGAACCAAACTACACTCAAATGCATAATAACCCATCTCCAAAAGCAACTAACCCATCTCCAAATGCATAAGAAAGCAAACTCAAACTGAAGAATGAAAAAAATGAACCTGCATGGTCCCAATTTTGTTTTAATCATGATAAGCTTCAAGTATTGAACAGTGAAAAATGAAGCACATACTATACAAATAACCCAAACTAAAGACCCCTTTCTTCAATCTAAACCTGAATATGAAGATCAAAGCTGGAAGCCCCCAAAAGCAAAATCATTTGCTATTATATATCCTATTCCCCCCCCCCATCATTCATATACCCTAACATTACCTTTTGCATAATCAAGATTCAGTGGGCAAAAACTAACATTCAGTGAAGCAAACATTCAGTGGGCGAAAACCTAAGAGATCTTCAAACCAAACTCAACAAAATGAGTTGACAAGCACATGCTATGTTCACCAAAAAGACTTCGTTGATCTATAAACTGAGATCTGTAAAATAAACTTGTATATAACCTCACATAAAGCTTCAAGATGGGAGATGATCGAGCTCCAATAACCTAGCAAAATCCGAGCTAGAAACACCTGGCTCCGAAGTCCACTAACTCCTCAGATCCAAGCCAGTTAGTTCAACTTCTTAAAGCTCTCTAGCTTCAACAAGAATCAACAAGAAGCTAGCCTAGCCGAAAATCAACAAGAAGAACCAACAAGGACCTAGCTCAGACTCAAAAGCACTCAAATCTAGCCTAGTTACAATCAACAAGATGCTTCAAAATAGAGACTTCAATCCTAAACTCGAAGCCCAAATGCGCTGGATGAGCACTTGTTTGCGTAATGGGTTTCATCAAAACTCGATGTCAAAGCATTCGAGCCTGGATATCAAAGACTTCGAAGTGATTCAAGCACTTCAACCCCAGCCCCTAGCTCATATCAAATGCTCCAAAAGCTTCAACAGCCCCTAAAATTGAGTATATTGCCACATTTTTGGCAAAACTCCAAATCTGAGTATATTGCCACATTTTCGGCAAATTGAGTTTCTCTCCTAAATTACTCCTTACAAAACAGTGAAGCAAAAATGTCGAAGCAAAATAGATCCAATCACAGAGTAAACAGAGATTCGAGATCTCCCCTAAATTGAGTTTCAAACCATTACCACCCAAAATTCCCACAAACATAAACAGAGATTAAATCCCTCAAAATCTCAAGAACAACAAGTCAGTGAAATTAAAACCTAGCTACATCCAATCACAGAGTAACACATTGAAACCTAGATCCCATCACAGAATAGCACAGTGAAGCAAAAATAGAGACGAGATTCCATCACAGAATCGCATGAGTTCTTTAGCATAGCCCCCAAAACAAAATCAAGAAGTAGAGAGAGAGAGAGAGACAGAGACAGAGAGAGAGAGAGAGTACTTGCGATGAGAGAGAAATGAGTGAGCGGGATAGAGAGTGCGTGGACGTCGATGTGGGCACAGCGACGGCGGCCCTGAAGGGAAAATCGATGTGGAACCCACTCCGATGGCAGAGGAGTTGTCGTGGAAGGGAAGGAGGCCCAGTGGCGATGGCGCGCGAAAAAATTAGGGATGGGGGAAAAAAACCAAAATAAAATGTAAGGGTTTCGCGGTAGGATTGTGGATTTATTCCAGTAAATTCACCGGCATTTTTATTAATAAACGCAGGTGAATGGGAGAAGATTTGTGGGGTATATTGTCGCTTTCTATTCCCCGACGTGTTTTTATAAAAACGTCGGTGAATATTATAATTCACCGGCATTTTGTAGAGGCCGCCGGTATATAACTATACAATTTTGCAACCCAATCCTGGTCTTATCCTATCCCGGCGCGATTGGTAAAATGCTGAGGTATATACGCCTGTGTAGTTCGCGAATCTTGTAGTGCTCCAAGTACAGTCTCTACATTGTCCACTACTTAAATCACCTGTAAACCTCGGCTTGTTAAATATTTTATCGTTGCAGTCAATACATTATGCAATTTAGAGAAATTCGATAAACGATGGTCTCAATAGAAGTAACAATAGGACGATCAATTAGAATGAGACAATTAGAATGGAAACAATGGTATATTAGGATCATGCAATGCAATTTATACACTTCAATACATTGAATATAATGATATATATACAATTATATTATGAAAATATGGAAACATAATTCTGGACAGCAATAGGTTACTATACCAAAATCAAGTTTCCTACTGCTACAGAAATCCAAAACTGGACCCGTCAGAATTTCTAGAAACTAGACTTCCCATCATTCCAATGCATATTTAAAATACAAAATCCGATAACCGTAGATAGGTGAATTACATCATTCTTTACAGATTATAAGTTCTAACTGAAAATCAATATCAAGTTGTTATATTTGTAAGATCAGTAAAAACCCAATTTTAAATTCATCAAAAATATTCATTAAGTTCCTAATTAGGTGAACTAACAATCTGGAAATTATTAGGGTAATATTCCAACATTAACTTAGCTTTTTAATAATTTAAATATGAAGAATTACATGAATCTGAAATTCTGGGAGTAAAAGGCAGCAGTAGTAAAAACAGCATATCTTTTGCAATACAACTCGGAATTCAGATATTTTAGATGTTCTGGAACTAGAAATATGGGGCTACAATTTTTGTTTAGAAAGTTCAAATTTTTGATGTCAAATACTGGGTCAAAAAGGTCTAACAAATTCCAGGCAGACAGTAAAAATCAGGTTGCAATGCATTACATGAAATAAAAGCGATCTAACGTGATTAATTCCAATTCAATAGTCAACAAGTTTTAGATTCAGCATGGTAAACACAATAACATGGTAAATAAAATGAAGAATACTTCCATACACTAGTTTAATATCAAACAAAGTATCAATCAATCACTCAAGCACAACAACCTATTGATCAATTCTTCAATAGTTTTATTTGTGTAATGTTATGCATGAATAACTCCTATTATCAATACTGCATGGATGTATGAAAGATTCGATATTTTGGAGTTCAATAATGGCACGAAGTAAAGAATATCTCAGGTTAGCTCGTGTAAACCCTTAATATACTCAACGGAAGATAACAATATAACAATATGATAAGCAATTAGGATCGGAGTTTTAATAAAAACTTGAATTTGACACAATATGCAATTCAAAAGAAAAGTGACTTGCCTTTAATATGATTAATCCGAGATAACAGAATAATGGGATTAGGATCCAGACGGCGCATGTGCAGTTCCCGTATATCCAACACATGTGCAAACACATGAAAAGCTACACACAGCGGACATGCACAGCAACAGAAAGAATGGCAAAACAGCAAATGGCGAACTTCCAAATAGCAACCAGTAGATCCAAACAGCAAACAGCAAACAGCAAGGCGGATCACAACAGCACGTGCTGCACAACTCAACAGCAAACACCAGATCAGCAACGGCAGCAGCAAATCCAAACAGCAAACAACGGAGCAGTAATGGCAATGGCAGTGGTTGGGTTGTTCGGCGGCATCGCAAGGGTTGGTGTCGACTACGGTGGACTGCAGCGGTGCAGTCGACGGTGGACCTGCAGTCGAGGGGTGCTCGAGTGTTGTATGAAGGCGGTGAACAGAGGAAATAAGGGTGGCGAGGTCGGCCTGGGCAGTGCATTGGTGTTGGCAATGGTTCGATGGGCTGAGGAGCAGCAATAGGGGAGGCGAAGGCGACGGAGGTGGAAGATGGAAGTCGAGCTTGGGGTTCGGTGGGAAAAACAGAGGAGATGAAGGGTCGACGGGGGTGTAAGGGTGAAGACGATAATGGAGGAGGGGGGGGGTTGTTGCGGTTGGGTTGCGGAGTCGAGAGAGGAGAAGGGTCGGGGAGGTAATGGCGAGTGTGAGCAGGCGTTGCGATGGGTGGTTCGATGGGTTCGGGCGGAGGCTGCGGTGGATGAGGTCGAGGTGAGGGAGATGAGTGGTTGGCGAGGTTGGAGGCGCACAGGGGGTGGTTCGCTAGCGCTAGAAGTAGAGGAAGGGGAAGATGGAGGGTTTCGAGAGGGGGTTGCACAGTAGACGAAGGGTGAGGGTTGGTTTTACATAGTAAACAAGGGGGAATGTTTTGTGTTGGGATTTGTTTTGGCTGTGTATTAAGAAGAGAGAGAGGGGTGGGGGGGAGAGAGGGAGAGTGAAGAAATGGGGAGTTAAAGATATGGGGGGGATCATGAGGAGTAAATCTGGGATTGGCTGTTAGTGGGGATTAGGGTATTGGGCTTGCAGATTTGCGGATCAAGATCTAGAAGGAGTGGGTTATAGGGTTGCGGGTTAGGATCCAATAAGAACGGGTTTAGGTTTTAATCCAATAGGAAAACAATTAGGATTTAGATTAAAAGGAACGGGGGTTACAAGAGTTCTCTAGTAACTTGCTGGGACTAAATAGTAAGCTCTACACCAACTCGATCAAAGAGTTGCCTCTACAAAACTTGCTAGGCTCAAATGACAAGTTCAAATAACCAATTTCGTCTCACGGTTGTTCGTATAAACTCGCTGAGATCAAACAGCGTACTTAAGACCAACTTCGTCTTAGAATTGTCTCCAAAAACTCGCTGAGATCTAACAGAGATCTGTACATCCAACTCTTTCTAAGAGTTGTCCTTACAAAATTACTGGGCACAAGAAACAAGTTCAAACATTCAACTCCGTCCTAGAATTATCTCAACAAACTTGTTGGGATCAAACAATAACTCCGCAGTCCGACCGCCTCTCGAAGATTATTCCTACAACAACTCTTCTAGGTTAGCTACATATACAAGACTCAACGATCAAAGCACTCAGCTTTCGGACCAACGAAACGCTCGATCGACAAAACAAGCGAACAACATAATGCTTGGTTGATAAAAGTGTGGTTCAACAAAATGAGCGACGAGACGGTTATCAAGAAAAAACAAGTGAACAAAACAATGCTTGGTCAACGATGAGGTGCTTATCTGACAAAAAGAATTGACAAGCACAAAAAGCCAATGGGTATAAATTTGGATTGAAGGTTCGTGATCAAAAGAAGAAGAGAAAAGTTAGATTTTTGCATCGGGGTATAGGGTTGGGTCATAAACCCTTTAACCAAAACCCGAAGTTCTAAAACACCAAAGCGGGTCTGCCGGTATGAAACCCAAACCTGATAACCCAAAGAAGAGCTATCTTTTTCAAAACCAGAGCTAAAAAAAACCAAGCTTCATCTCCAGTGTAAAATTTTGAAACCCATCTTCTCCGAAGCTCCTCCACACTGCCAAGCTCCTCCTCTTCAAAAGTCCCTCGCCAAACTGCTCCTCCACAAAGTTGTAGCTCGCTCAACTCCATAGCTCAAACTCCAACAGAGCTCCGTAGCTCGATCTCAAATGACTTCGACAGAGCTCGGCAAGAGGTGCTTGACCACGAGCAGCTTGCCAAGAGGATCTCGACCAAAAGCTCAGCTCGACAAGGCTAGCTCGACGAGAAGAAAAGCTTGATCATATGAGTGCAACCATAAGGTCACCCATAGCTCGACAACAACGAGGGTGGTAGCTCGACGAAAATTTCGTAGTTCGACGAGGGTGGCAGCTCGACCAACTCTGAGGTTGACGAGAATGGAGGAGCTTGACCAACTTCGAGGTCGACAAAAATTGAGGAGCTCGACTGAATCTTGAGCTCGACGGGAAAAGAGCTTGCCAACTTTGAGGTCGACGAAAATGGTTGTAGCTCGACCGAATCCCTAGCTCGACCAAGTGCAGCTCTCCAACGACCTCTCACCGACTGCTCGCCGACCGCCTAGCTTGCCCACATTCGAAGCTTGCCTAAAACTCCTCAGCTCGACAAGGCTAGCTCGATGAGAAGAGGAGCTCGACAAGGACAGCTCGACGAGGAGCCCAGCTTGCCCATGGCAATAGCTAGATGAAGCCCCTAAAACCCAAAACAAAGAATGAGGGGAGCTCGACGAGAAAGTCGGTCGAGCTAGGGGGTGCTCACAGTGTTCACCGACCGTCAGATTGCTATGAAAGTCGCGCGACATCGTGATGGGTGCACAAGATGAAGCCACGTCGCCCACCTCTCCTTTGCGGCTTTGAACTCCAACCATGTGATCACCCCAAAACACGCACTCGAGCGAGATCCACTTTACAGATTGCCCCTCTCCCGTTCGATCTCTTCTCAACCACCCAAACGCATTAGCGGGGTGAGCCTGGAGCTGATGGACACGTGCGATGGCATAAAAATTCGCGCTGGGGTTCAATAGTTAATTAAAATTCACAAAAAACCATTTAAAATTGAAAAAAGTTAATTATAAAAATTAAAAAAACAATTATTTAATTCGAAAAGTTAATTAAAATTTTTGAAAAATAATTTAAAATTGGGTTTATTGATTAAAAAATTCGAAAAAGTGAAATTAAATTGGGGAAAATTTATTAAAAATCCAGAAAAAATTGGAAAAATAAGAAAAGTTAAGAAAAATTTCAGAAAATATTTGCCTCCCAAAGCTTCTGATCAGTTCTAGGTATCTCCAATACACTCTGAAATCTTAGATTGTATTCAAGAATCCAAAAATAAGGCGAACTACTTCCCGAGAGCCAAGAAAATTTTCTTCCGGGAGTGGGGGGCTTATGATAATGGTAAAAATTATAGCAAATCAGGGCTATACGATTCCAGCACAGATCTCAAAGCTTCTACATGCATGTTAATTGTAACAGGCTTCTTTAGCAGGCTAGACCTTCTCCAGTCTCGTCTACAAGATATGAGCATCTTTCAAGTCCATAAAAAGTGACAGATTATACCACTAAGAGAGACCCAGCCTATGAAGGCTATTAGTCAAATCTTTTATCCCCAAACGAGAAAGTTTATCTATTGTGGGGGAGATTCAAATGGGAGAATGAATTCATATCGATCTTCAAGACTGTTTCTCAGGCCTATAAATACCCTCCCCCCACCTCAGTCACGAGGTAATCAACAGTTCCTCACTCAAACTCTTTTTCTCTCCCTATGTCTGACTTGGGCGTCGGAGGGTCTGTCGTCGGGGCCATCTCCGATGTTTCAGGCTTTTTGCAGGTCCATCAGCCAAGTCAGCAACCGTCAGATTCAGATCATAGTGTTCAATCAACGATCCAGATCCATTCTCGGAAACTCTAACCACTTTTTACGACAACAATTAAAGGTCAGATCTTTAATAGTTTCCATCAAATATTAACTCACTATCTATTTGCTCTCATACCAAAATAAGCAACAATAGTTATATAAGAACCACACAACATCCATCCTTGAAAGGTTTTATTGGTAACTGAAAGAACCTTTCCTGTTGGTCTGGAAACACTAACACAAAGATAGTATTGCAGTTTCAGGCATGTGATCATAACCTGTTAGATTATCATAAAATTATGGTTTACATCATTTATGTCGAGAGTGGGAGTGATGTAAACTTGAACCAAAATAGAGAATTTCCAAGAAGATTAAAAGATTAATTTTACTAACACGTAATTCAGATTAAGTTAGAAATTAACTATTAATTGGTTTGATGGATTTTTAAGATATGAAATAGTTTAACAAGCCTAATTAAAGATTCAATCCTATCAATCAACAATAATACTTAATCGTTCTTAGCATGTAAGATATTCAATAAAGATTCGTAACCTAATTAGCAAGTATAGACGCTCACTCTCAATATTTGTGGATGACAGATAAATTAAATAATATTATAGAGATGATAAAGCAGTAACACAAATATTTGAGAAGTAAAAATAGTTTACCGGGGTTCGAAGAAATTCCCGCAAAACAGATCCTAGCCAATCCAAATCAAGGAATTGGATAAGATCTAAAGCAATAGTGGTTGCAACGATCGAGGAGGGATATAGGATGCAGCGAGAAAAGGAGGAAGGGGAAGGCAATGGCACAGGGGCCGCTGGAGGGACTCAGATGGCACATATGGTGGGGGTGACGGGATGCAAGCGACGACGCAGGACACAGAGCCAAGTGGTGGAGGTGAGGCAGCGGGCTTGGTGTAGGTGCTGGCGGGGGATCTCGGGTGGTTTTGGGGGTGGTGGTCGCGGTCGGGAAGTGACATCGATGAGGAGGAGGAGGGGAGGAGATGAGGTCGGGGTTAGGCAGTAGGGTCGATGAGGGCGACGAGGACGGTGGAGGAGGGACGACGGGGTGTAAGGGTGTCGGCGGTAGGTGGTCGGGGTTGGTAGTCGACGGTCGAGAGAGATATGGAAGATGAAGAAGAGAGATGGTTTAGGGTGTTAAGTAGTTTGGGGATTAGGGTTTGGGATTTTAATTTGGGGATTTGGGATTTTAATTTGGGGTAGTTTTAGAGTTTATCACAAACCCTAAAATTGTATCTCAATTATTTCACACAAAAAAGAGGATGAAGAGCGAGAACTCAACATAATAATTTTTTTAGTCAACAATAGCATATCTTCTCATTATTCTCAAGGCATATATATAGGCTCAAAACAAATCTTGATAAAAATATCAAAATATTCTAAAATCTAAAATACATTCTTATACTTAAAAGAACAGGTGCAAATCGTAAAATTATTACATATGACTATAATTACCAAAAACAAATATGATTACTGAATAAAATACTAAACTAATGAAGCAGCTAACCTAGACGATGCCTGCGCTGATAGAAATGCCTGAATCGTCTTGAACCGATGTCCTCATCATTCTTCCCTGGTGGGAGAGGGCTCGACCTAGTCTAGTCAAAACCAGCCCTCCTTTCATAGTGCTCCAAAAGGTCTGGATCCAAGCACTGGAGCTCTTCACAATCTATCCAAGTATTCCCCGACTTCTGCTTGTTCTTTCATCTTACCAAATACCTATGAATACCACCATCTCTAGTAGATATTATCTGATCATCAAAAATATTATCCATTTTTTCTGTCAGTGAGTAAGTAGTATCAGGTAGTGGGGGTAATGTGAGAACCTCACAGTAGGTTGCAGGGTAGGCTCATGTATAAGATAATTTCTAGGGTTAAATTCTGGGCCTTCATAGAGTACTATATCCTCAATATTGAAAGTCTTACTTATGCTAAAACCTTCAACAAGGTCAATGACATAGGCATTATCATTAATTTTATAAAAAAAATTTTATGGTCCTACAGCACGTGCATTCAACTTCTTAACGGTTTCAGCTGAAAACCGTCCCGAACGAATACAAACCATCACTTCCTCTCCCACATTAAAAGTTTTAAATTTCCTTCTAATAACTGCTCTTAGCTTGTAGTTAAAATTATTCACACTAATTTTCTTGGAAATTTCTCTATGCAAGTCATGAATGCGGAATACAAATGTAGATGCAGACTCTGAGACTCTGTGATGTTCTAACATGGAGACAAGATCTATGCGCTTCCTAGGACGGTAACCATATACAACTTCGTGTGGACTCATGCCGGTGATTCTATTTTTAGATGTGTTATACGTAAATTCAGCAACAGTCAATTTCAAGTCCCAAGTTTCTAAGTTTTCTCCCACAAGAGTACGTAGAAGATTGCCAAGATTCCAATTGACAACCTCAGTCTATCCATCAGTCTGTGGGTGAAAGGCTGAAGAGAACTTTAATTTCGTACCCATCTTGTGCCATAGGGTCTTCCAAAAATAACTCGTGAATTTCACATCCCTACCGGACAATAATTTTTGGCAGCCCATGTAGCTTCACAGTGTTATCAATGAAGATCTGAGCTACACGAGATGTATTGAAAGTTTTCGAGCATGGGAGGAAGTTGACTATTTTAGAAAAATGGTCCACGACGACAAGAATGAAATTGTGTTTGTATTGTGTTTCCGGTAAGCCTAACATGAAATCCAAACTCACATCTTCCCAAAGGTGATTGGGAACAGGTAACGGAGTATATAGGCCTGTGTTCTGTTTTTGTTGTTTGGCAAGTTGACAAGTATGACACCTGTTAACAAGTCTCGTAACGTCTCTCTTTAGTTTAGGCCAGTAAAAGCTGTGTTCCACAACATCAATGGACTTGCTATGCCCAAAGTGTCCAGTAAGGCCACCAGTGTGCAATTTCCAAACAAGATGCTCTCGTAGTGATGTACTAGAAATGCACAATTTGGAGTGATAGATGAGATAATCGTCTTTCAAGAAATAATCATCTATCAATCGAATGATGTCATCCTTCATAGAGGTATAGATCTCGTGAAAATCTGGGTAGGAGGCATACTCATTTTTTAATATCTTAAAACTAATAATTTCGGTACATAGTGTAGATAAGATCATGTGACAACGACAGCATCCGCAGCCTTATTATCAATCCCTTTTGTATGCCTAATGGCATATGAATATTCATGTAGGAACTCTACCCATCGAGCATGTTTCAGGTTCAACATTTGTTGATAACTAAGGAATCTTAAGACCTCATGGTCAGAGAAAATGATGAATTCTTACGGCAGGAGGTAATGTCGCCAATAGCGAAGTGATTGAATTACCGCATAGAACTCCTTATCATAAGTGGAGTATTTTTGTTTTTCTTCGTTCAGCTTTTTGCCGAAATAAGCAATAAATGACTCTCTTGACTAAGGATTCCACCTATACCAATACCAGAAGCATCGCACGTTACTTCGAAGACTTTAATGAAATCAAGCAACCTCATGACAGGTGTATGAGTCATTCTTTTCTTGATCACTTCGAAGGCTTTCGTGGCTTCTTTCGACCAGACGAATTCACATTTTTTCAAACAGTCGGTTATCAGAGCCATGATTGTGCTAAATTCTTGCACAAACTGACGATAGAAGGTTGCTAGACCATGAAAACTCTGCATGTCACGAATGTTGCGGGGCTTAGGCCACTCAGTAATAGCTTATATCTTTCTGGGTCAGTGAATACTCCTTTGGCAGAATCAATAAATCCCAGAAAGATAGTCTGATCGGAGAGGAATGTACATTTTGTAGGATTAGTATAAAGTTGTTCCTTCCTCAAAATACCGTAGACCTGTCTCAAATGGTCAAGATGTTGCTCAACGGATCTGCTGTAAAAGAGAATATCATCAAAGTACACCATAAGGAACTTACCCATAAAGGGACAGAGTACTTGCGTCATGATTATCATAAACATGCTTGGGCATTCTTCATTCCAAACGGTATGACCATCCATTCGTACAGGCCATCCATCTCCTTGAAGGCGGTCTTCCATTCATCACCAGGATGAACATGTATTTGGTGGTATCCACTTTTAAGATTAATCTTGAAAAAAGTTGTGGCACCAGACATCATGTCCAACATGTCATTCAAACAGGAAATGGAAAAACGGTACTTTACTGTAATTTTGGCACGACTGTCCACACACATATGTCAGGTTCTATCTTTCTTTGGCGTCAACAGAGCGGGAACAATGCAAGGACTTAGCTTTCTCTGATGAAGCTCTTTGCCAATAACTCATCAACTTGTCTTTTCAACTCAGCATGTTCTATCGGATTCATCCGATAATATTGCATGTTAGGTAGACTCATTCCCGAAATCAAATCAATAGTATGTTGGATGTCACGTCGTGGGGGTAACTGGTTAGGGAGGTCAGCAGGAAACACATATGCAAAATCCTGTCGGACAGGAGTAACTTGAGGCGGTATGAGTGACCTAGGATTTTAGGGACTTCTCTCACTGTGAGTAGAAGAATTGTAGCCCCTTTGTCAATTTTTTTCGTGAGATCCTTTTCACCCATATACGTTACTTCCTTCCTTTTTCTCGAGGGAGCTGATGTTGTTTCAGCCAGACCAGTTCATTGTCTCACATGTATGAGCTTTATTTTTAATCCATCGTGCTGGAACAAACATTGGTTGGATCGACCATATATGGTCACATCGTGTTCATATAACCAAGGTCTCCCTAAAATGAATTGACCCACATCCATTTTCAGCACATTGCACCAAATTTGCTCTGTGTAAGCTTTGAAGTCCACAGGGACCAAATATCGATGTATTTTTGGAGTGTTGTCACATCAATCCAAGATACTTTGTATGGACGTGGATGGGGTTTAGTATTAATTCTGGTCTTAGCTAAGACCGCAGAAGAGACAGCGTTGACGCAGCTCCCACTGTCAATAATCACCTTGCAGTTTTTACCACCTACAGTCATAAAGGTATGAAATATAGCAGTGTACTTCCAATCATCTTCTTCTTTTGGCTGGGACAAAGCACATCTGACTACATTCAAGTGAGGTGATTGGATCGACCGAATATAGTGGAAATATTGGTCATCCTCTTCTTCGCCGAAGTCATTGCTTTCAATAGGATTATAGGAAAACTCATTGTCTGAATCATCAGCGATAACAGCGGTACCCTCTACTATATTGATCCTACTGTGGCTGGAATAGTTGCCAACAACATGGCCGTATCCCTTACATTTATAGCACTTATTGAGAGAATCAATCTTAGAATAGTCTTTTTCAGTGTTCTTACCCTTATCGTCATTTCTAGGTGGATAGAATTTGAATTAGGCTTGCTGGGGTAAGATTTATCGAGGTACTGAGAAGAAGGGAGCTTAGGCCTAGAGGGGTCAGTGGAGGTGATTCTAGAGGAATGATCCCTTGAATCGCTGGATTTATAATGAGAACTTGCTTTAAGGGAATCCATATCGAGGACACGGGCATAAGCTGTGGCCAAGGAGTCTATGTTTCTATGAATTAGCTCGTTCCTAAGATCAGCTCATAATATAGCTCTGAACCTAGAGAAAGTTTGTTCTTCGATCTCATTAACTAAGGCATTGCACCGAATGAGAAAGTCATCGAACTTATCCATATACTCTTGGGTGGATTTGCTTCCCTGATAGAGTTGATTCCACGAATCAAGCATTCATGTGTAGAAAGATAGGGGCACATATATCTCATTGAGCTTCTCTTTCATGATCTTCCAAGTAGTTATAGGTGCCAGGCCTCGGTCTCTGTGGGCATGTTCAAGATTGGTCCAGTGTTGTTGAGCCTTCCCAGTTAATTTTATTGTGGCAAATTTGACATTCAAGGTTTCGCTCATGTCAAACCAGACGAAGTAGTGGTCCATGGTACGGATCCAATCGAGATAAGCTTGGGGTTCCATACGGCCTTCAAAGTGGGTCTTAACGTTCTTTTTATATTGTTCGTCAGGGTCACGATCTTGACGTCGACCGTCAAAATTATTCTCTTGAGGGATTTGACGATGAAGCTTAGGGGCAACATTTTGCAATTCTACTTACTCAAGTCTCTGATTAATATTGTCAAGAGTCGGTTGAATGGCAGCTAGGGTAGCAGAAATATCAGAGTTGTCCATCTCAGTTCGAGAAGCGGCTCACGGAAGTCCAGGGTTCCTAATTGGATGGTTTGGGAGGGACAAGAAAAGTTCTTCAGGATCTGTGAGGTGATGCAAAGACGCATTCACGAAATGGTGGAAAATTAAGGGTTGTGTGTTTGCTGAAATTTGACAAAACATGTCATAAATGCACCTAAGTTTTTTTTTAAAAAATGATCTAAAAAGAAAAAATAAAAGACACTAAAACGATCATAAATGAATGCAAAAATATGCCTAAATGATGCAAGAACTTGTGTTTTCAGACCTTCGCTCTGATACCAAAATGATGTAAACTTAATCCTTAATAGAGAATTTCCAAGAAGATTAAAAGATTAAGTTTACCAACACATAATGCAGATTAAGTTAGAAATTATAACTATTAATTGGTTTGATAGATTTTCAAGATATGAAATAGTTTAACAAGCCCAATTAAAGATTCAATCCTATCAATCAACAAAACTACTTAATCGTTCTTAGCATGTAAGATATTCAATAAAGATTTGTATCCTAATTAGCAAGTATAAATGCTCACTCTTAATATTTGTGGACGACAGATAAATCAAATAACATTATAGAGATGAGAAAGCAGTAACACAAATATTTAAGAAGTGGAAAGAGTTTACCGGGGTTCGAAGAAATTCCCACGAATCTGATCCCCAGCCAATCCAAATCAAGGAACTGGATCAGATCTGAAGCAATACTGGCTGCAACGATCGTGGAGGGATACAAGATGCAGCGAGAAGGAGGAAGGGGAAGGCAATGGCACAGGGGCCGCTGGAGGGACTCAGAGGGCACATGTGGTGGGGGTGACGGGATGCGGGCAACGATGCAGGACACAGAGCCGAGTGGTGGAGGTGAGGCAGCGGGCTTGGTGGAGGTGCTGGCGGGGGATCTCGGGTGATTGTGGGGGTGGTGGTCGCGGTCGGGAAGTGACATCGATGAGGAGGAGGAGGGGAGGTTAATTTCAAGAGTATCACTGCAATAGTCAATGCAGAAGGGACCGTGAGTATTAGAAGGTAAAGTATGAAGTTCAAGTCTTCAAGTCATGTGGACATCTGTGCGACAGACAATTTCTTTGCATGCAGTTTGCGAGTTTAATTATTATAGAATTTTATATCTTTGAACTTGGGCTTTTCATTTTCATGTCATCAAACTTTTCATGTGCTGCTTTCTATCGAGTTTCTATATTTCGCTCCGAATGAAGATCATGATCAGCACTTGCTCATGTTCAATAATCTGTGATATTAGCCGGTTTCCATGATTAAAGATTCAAAGGGTTGGTTTTCTCTCTGAAAGGTTAGTTTTTTTTTTTCTTTTTCTTTCAAGATTTAACTAATAGTATTGACAAAAAGGGTTAAGGCAGCCAGAAAGCTGCCGAACTTGAAAGCCAAACTTAATTCATCATCTCAAAGCCCCATCAAACTATTCTGCTTACGATAAAATGAAGTATTCTTATGTTGAAACAGTTTGGTCCATGTACTCATACATCCACGAAGTATATTCTTTCTCTGTCGAATAAATTCCATGTTTTACATCCAACTTATATACATTTTAATCTCTCTACAATCCATAGGATCAAATAACTTCAAGATTTGCATGACTCCTGTACTTTTCTGAGATTATTGTGCAATAATTTTGTCTTCAGTGTTAGTGTGATGGGAAATCCACCCAGCGGAAGACCGAAAGGCTCAAACTGAATCCCATTTCCTGGTTCTGATGGTGTCCACCTGAAAGTGTTTTAAAAATATTATTATTATTTTTTTTTTTTTTTTTGCGGTAAAAGGTGGATAAAGCCACCCTGTTTCATTAATAAGAAATTAATAAAACAACCCCTGTGAACCGGAAGAAATACAAAAGTACAGTGTAGGAAATAAAACATAAACCCCCAACAAAACCCTGGGGGTGGGACAAATCCTTCATACATCAAACAATCAATGTACAGTAGGCCAAATATAAACTAGCAGAGACTGCAACTATTGAGACTCTGATTTGTATGGGTGGTGTCGACTCCTCAGTCCAGTGTCGGCCCAAACTCTACCCCCTCATCATCAAAATCCTCCACCTGGAAGACTCTGGCAATCTTCCCTCTCGCTCCTGTGGCCGCAGCCCCGTTGTCGAACTTTGCAGCTTTGGCTGCCACCGCAACTTCGAGATAGTCATCCAAGGACTCCACATGAGCCCTCTTGGGCGATCTCTGAACTCTTAAACTAACCGTCCCGCACGACGTTCCAGTACTATCTCCAGGTGCTGATTCTGAAATTGTGGACAAGACCGTCTCTAGCGAGATCTCCCTCTGTGTGTTAGCGATGTACTCTAGATCCTCTGACTCGTCATCTGTGAATGAGAATTCTTCATCTAGATTCAGTCGCCTTTCCAGGTCCTCATCACTATCTGTTTGCTGACCATCCTGTTGTAGAGTAGGCTCTCTCATTGCGGACTCCTCATTGAGCCCATAGACTGGCGACTCACTAATAATAACGGAATTTTCCGTTGCGGTCCCCTCGATGGGCCCGCATTGTGTCTGAATGTTCGAACTTGTAGAGTTACTAGTCCGAGAGACAATAAAATACGTTTTGGACCCCTCTTTGGGCCCATTAACATTTATAAGCTTCTCACAAGTAGGCCCACTCTTATTAAACTCATCTGCATGTGAGCGGAAAGCTTCTCCACGATCCATAATACCGCAGCTCTCGAATAAAGCGCTTTCAGCTTGTTTTATACGAGCGGTAATTTTACCCCTGTTGCCAGCTGGAGACAGTTGATTGGGAGGGGGAGCGGCATGCTCAGTGGGCGTGGGTATCGAAACAAGCGGTGTGAAATACGAAGGGGGAAAATTTCCTTCTTCCTTCCTTACCAAGGCAGAGCTTTCATTTCCTTCTCCTCCGTTGTCTTCTTTACCACTTTTGCCTTTCCTCAAAATCGTCACTTTGCTACCCACTCCCTCAGCGTCACTATCGCGCTCCTTTGAGTTCTTTTTGCTGTGGCTGAGCAGATCTGTGGAAGTTGCTTTCCTCAGACTGGCCTCTGTCTCTTGTCTCCCTTGCTCCAAAGCAGCTCCTTTTTCCTTCTCTGGTGAGAACCAACGCTTGGTTACCCACTCTCTGGTGGAAAGTGCTCTTTCGCTTGTCTTCTTACCCAGAGTGGTGGTTTCCTTCACCAACCCCAGTCTCGAATCCTGCATGTTGTTGCAGAGTGGAGCTTTGCCATTTTTAGGGTCTGCGTGCCCTGACCCACCCTTCTGAGCCACAGCGCGCTCCTCGTCTCTAACACGCAAAGGTTGACCACCATTTTGGGTAACACTTTTGCCCCCTTTAGTGTGGTTGGTCTCTATCTCTTCCAAATTTTCTCCTTGAGCAGCGTTCCTTTCCAAATCAGGGAGGTAGGGTAGATCCACTGTTCGATCTGATGAGTTGGAGGTTGTTGAGGGCTTTTGACCATTGGATCTTACGGCGAGGCCCCTGTCTCTACCAGCTTTGTAAGGAGTAGCTTTTTCCATCTCAAACCCTTCCGCCGATGTACCTCGGCGATGCTCCTGCCCCCTTGCCGCCTTGATGAGCTCCCGGTGAGCCCTCTCTACTTCGTGGGAGCCATCTATAGTCAGGTCCTTTGTTGGCGTTACCACCTGCCTGTAGGATCTGTTGTCTCTGAGTGCTGATGTGTGTGCGGGGGAGGTGATGGTCACCTATTCTTGTTGTGCTTCTTCTCTCTTATCGAGCACGAATCTTATAAGATAGGATTCTTCGAAGGAGAACACTTTTGCGAAGTGCGGCATCAAAGAGATATCAGTGCTTCTGATTAGAATTCTCACCGAGACTAATTCTGATCGGCGCACCGTTTTCTCGTCTATCTCTTCCACTGTCCCGAATTCCTCTAAATCTCTTGCAGTGCTTCTCTCTTCCAAAAGTGTAGGGGTATCCATATCCAGTATTTATCTCCCTGTGGGAGCTCCGCTCCGAAAGTAGGCGTCCAAGCGCTGAATTCGAGTTGGAAATGTCCAAAGTCGACCGTTCACATTCTAACGACTTCAGCGACTTTATCAGGAGAAGGGAATGAGACTAAGAATTGTAAATGGCACAATTTTTCTGCGACCCAATCTCTATGGGCTCGCATTGGCCATTTATCAGCAAGAGCCTGCATTATATGCACCTCTGATGGCCTCCCTGCTCTGACCATGGCAATAGCGCACCACTGCCTCAGCCACCGTTCTTCACTTTTGATAGTTTCGAGGCTTTTTGCCAATTGAATCACCGTTGGGTTCTCAGGTGATCTTCCACGACTCACAGGGCGTTCTTCGTCGCTGTGGGTTTCCACCACGTTGGTGCAGACATAGAAAAGATGTCCCCACTTCATGCATTTGAGGCACCTTACTTCTTTGGTGCATTCTCTTCTATAGTGTCCACGATCACCGCAGTTGAAGCATGGAATCGGCTTTCGCTTGCCCTTCCTCTATTTCTTATGTGGGAGCGGTTCGGTTGGAAGGTTAGTGATCTGATTTTTGTTTCTCTTCCCCTTTACCTGAACCCAGTGCCCCTCTTCTTCCATATTGCCGGAGCCACTTTCCGCTGTAATCCCGTCCAGCACAGCCCCTTCGTGGGCTCGCTCGACTCTAGATTTAGGTGAATGGTTTTCCCGCGGTGTTGGATTAGCGAGACGGTAGGTGCTGGGGTTGGGGGGGTTGGTCGGAGCAGTTTGTTGGGGTCCATGAGACTCCCTGAGGTCGCTGCGGTGATGAGGTCGGTTAGTGCCCCTGAGATGTTCATGTGCTGGTCTGTGTTGGTATTGCAGACTAAACTGTTGAGGGGGGTGTTGGGGTAGATAAGAAGGTTTGGATTGTGTGTTGGTAGGGTGGAGGTGTTGTCTATTGGCAACATGTTCATAACCTCTGTGACCCTTGGGTTGATGGGGACGAAGATCTGAAGGCGGGGTGTTTTTATGCCTATAATGGCCTGTAGGAGGACCCCGTCGTTGGGCCCTTCTCTCATAAAGCTCCCCGTGTCGCTATTGGAACCCACGGTCCCTGACAGTTCTCTCTTCAGAGCGATGATAATCATATCTCCTCCCCTCACGGCGTTGATGTGCATGTTGGTGTGCACGCGCCGGGGAGCGAGTGCGTCTGGCCTCTCGATCTCCTCCCTCTTCGGGGTTTGGGATCAAGTGAGAAGGGGGCAACGTTGGGATGGTTGGGATGGTCACTGCAGCGGTGGGTGGTATTATTGTTGGTTGCTGTGGTGGTAATGGGTTAGAAGTTGTCTCCGACACTGGCAATGGTGCTGACGCTGGTGAACCCATTGATGCTGGAGCCGGTGGGTAGCGGACTCTCTCATTGGACCCGCACCCACTGAGTTTTAGAACCGAAAGCATGGTCGGAAGAAGAAACAAGCGTTTTAAAAATATTATTCATCAAAGATTGAAGCTGATATGTATACAACAAATATGGTAAGAAAAGAAGGGGAAAAAGTCTCAGTAACTGAAAGAAATGATGTGAGTAATTGTAACCTGTATTTTGTTGTCAGATGATGTAGCAGGACCAGTATCTCCAGCCTTGCCAGCTTTTTGCCCGAGCAGGCGTGGGAACCACTCCCGAATGGTAGGAAGGTGTTCGGTTTCGGAGCAACCTGAAACAAAAGAAGCTGATTATATCAGGAAAGACTTTGTTGCTCCTTTTTATGTTAAAAAAGTATAACTCTCCCATTCTTTCCATTGTGGGACTATTCCACAGGCGCATCAGAAAAGCAAAAAAGGTAAACGGTTTAATGATGGAGAATTGCTTCAAAACACTTGCCTCAAACCTGGAAGGATCAAACTTCTCAGGATCATGGAAGAAACTTGGAAACATTCTCAAGAAGCTAAACAAAATGCCACCTTCATACTCCACATCTTCCACAGCTTCTCTGAAGGTGAAAGACAGAATCGAAGCGACTCTCATTGTCTCTTCGATCACCCTTGAAGTTAGTGGCATCATCTTGATATCAGACCAAGTCAGGGAATTCTCCTCATTCCTATTTTTTTTACTTTTGCGAACTTCTTCATGCTCATCCTATAGTTTGTAGTCCTTAGTGTTCGAAACAGTTAAATGGAACTACAAAACAGAGTGGGTTCAGGGGCGAAGCCAGAATAATTATATCGGGAGGGCCAGGATAAAATTCTATGATTACATGTAAAAATATAGAGATTTTTTATAATTTTTAGGGGGGGGGGGGGGGGGGGGGAATTTAGTTTTCATACAGGTTAAATTATAATTTTTTTTGAAAGATTTATAAAATTTTCAATACTGTGAAGGGGGTTTTTGAAATTTCTGGGAGGGCCCGGGCACCCCCGGGTCCTCACTAAGCTCCGCCCCTGAGTGGGTTCTTATAGTGACTTCTTTAAGGACCGAAGGGTTCTCTTCCAGGAATTTGACAACCCAAGTTAGAACACTAGCCATTGTATCGCGAGCAGCAAAAAGAACACCGATGATGTTGTCAGTGATCTGTTCATCAGTGAGATCGGCAGGTCCCATCAAAGAGCCTAGCAAATCATTGGCCTTTGATTTTCTTTGCCTTCTTGACGATAGAATATCGGCCACTATCTGACTGATTTTCCTCCTTGCCTTCATTGCATTGTAAAAGAGAGTCCCAGGGATGTTGATGGGCATGGAGTTGTAGCCCTTCATGTAGTAGCATTGCTTCAGCTCAGCTATGCAGGAGATTTCATCTTTACTGAATATGGATAGAAGTGCCACACTGAAAGCATACTGCACATTAAGAAAGTTCAAGTAAGCCATCTTCAGCTAAACTAAATTCATGTTTCGAATTCAAATTCTATGGTCTCTTGTACAAACTTCATGAATAAAATAATTAGGTTTTAAATAAAAGGCCTGTGTCTTACCCTGGCAAATGAATTTGTTGCTGTTAGAATATAAATGTACTTACCCATCACCAGAAATTTGAAATTTGGTGCACTGTTAAAGACATCTCATATGGTACCATACAGTCACCCAATTTCAATTGCTACTCGACTCATATTTCAAGCAGATTGTATTGAAGAGTACTGCCACTCATAGGTTTTGGCCCAAAAATGAGCGTTCATCCTGTGGGTCCGTATGAGAATATAGATATAAATCCCCCAATCCAACTTTGAAGTTAAGTTTTGATGCAGTGGCAGAGATTGACCTATAGGTCTTGCATGACTACTCAACAACCTACTATGTTGTTGCTTATTTTCGTGTGGGAGCAACGAGATGATGCAGTCTCTTTAGAGGAACGATCAAGAATTTGACCTTTTGACCTTCAGCGCTGTTGGCTGCCTTTGACTTGATGACCTAACTCGTTTGCGACGTAGGATTCGATTCGTGTGGTGACGATCGCCTCCGCTTGACCTGCAAAACGCCTGAAACATCGTAGTTGATCCCGGCTCTCCGACGGTCAAGATAGTAATTGTTGCCGCTGAATATGGTGTGGAGACAAACAGATAGTATTTGTGGGTTCTTGGAAAACTTTGAATAGCAAACCTGTTACCTGTTCTGCCGGAGTTTGACCGTCGCTCCCGCCGTTTACCTGCAAAAAGTGCGAGACACCGAGGTTGTTCCCGGCGACGCACCCTCCGACGCTCAAGTCAGTAATCAGAAGTGATTATGAAAGAGCGTAAAACTGGCAAAAGATTGATTACCCCTTAATGAAGATGGATGGGGGGTATTTATAGGCGCCGCTAGGATCAGATTAGGAATGTAATCCCTGTGGTTAGATAAGAAATGTAATCCCTAATCCCCAGTGAAAGGATATATATGAATCAGGGCCGTTGATTAGGATTAATCAGAAACCCTAATTCTATCCTTTCTGGACCGGATTTGCTACGGGTTGAGACCCGCACCCAGTTGAGATGGATCCGTTCGTGGGTTAGTGGGTCTTCGAGGAGGAGAACCCGTACCCGCTTCAGACCCATTGGTAGGTAAAATTACCGTTTTACCCCTGGGCTTCAAGATTCGTGCCCGATTTGGACGGTCCCGATTTAACCCCATTTTTAGCCATATCACGAGCCCCCCACTCACGAAGACTGAGTTTGATCAGCCTTTGAGGAGTAGTTTTACTATTTTAATGGCTAGTGGAGTTGTATCGGGGTCCAAATGGAGGGTTTTGAATCTCTGAAGGAGGTAGTGTGGTGATTTTTCAAGTTGTTAGTACTCTAAGCTGTTCTTTATCTTCTCTGGATGTTTGGTGATTTTTATCTATTTTTTCGGATTATTTATTTAATTTTGCGATGTGTTAACCGGTCCTTTGGGGTTCTTAACAACACGTTCTAGGCAATAATTGTTCGTTCAGGGGCTCAAAAATATACCCTTGAATTTTATAATTATTTCCTAGAATTTTTAGTTAATTTTCCCGAATTTTTAGTAATTTTTTCGCAATTTTTAAATAAATAAAACGATTAAAATAAATAAAAACTAATTTTTAATACCGATTTTTGGCGTGGCGCGATCTGGGCCCTCCATCAGCGCCGAGCGAGATTTTCTGAGCGATCGGACGATCCAAGTTCCTCGGCAGATAGTTTCTTCGTATGTGAGGATCAGTTCCTCGTCCCCTCGGCTCGGCCGCTCGGCACTTAGCTCAGAATCTGCCGAACTACGTGGCTCCTGAGCGTCCATCTCAGCGTGGATCCCCAAAAAATGCTATCTTGTCGTTTAGTGCACTTGGCAAGATCTGAGCCGTCCATCACGTCGAGCACGCTTTTTGACAAGATCCAACGGCTGAGGAGGGTCGGTGGAATTTTTCTCCATATGTGAGGGCCGGTTCCTCATCCCCTCGGCTCGGCAGTTCGGTGTTGTGGGCCGAATAAGTGCTCCGCCAGGACGTTCGGTTCGACCTAGTAGCTCGAAGGCTCGACCAAGCTGTTCGTTAGCTCGGCTAAGCGCTCTGGTGGCTCAATTCCTTGTCTCCTGTATTAGGGGCTCGGTGGTCCAGACCAGCTGTTCGGTAGCTCATCACTTAGCTCGGAATCTGCCAAACTACGTGACAAGATCCTGTGCGTCCATCTCAGCGTGGATCCCCAAAAAATGCTATCTTGTCGTTTAGTACACGTGGCAGGATCTGAGCCGTCCATCACGTCGAGCACATTTTTTGATGAGATCCAATGGCTGAGGAGGGTCAGAGGAATTTTTCTCCATATGTGGGGGTCGGTTCATCGTCCCCTCGGTTCGGAAGCTCGGCGTTGTCAGCCGAGGGATGGAGTTAGGTGTTTTGAAGAATTCTGGCTTTGAAGCATTGCCATCCTTCGACTCAGTAGCTCGGTTGCTTAGCCAAGCAGTTCGGTAGCTCGGCTAGGCACACCGGTGGCCGGAAGCTCGGAAGGTACACGTGGCCAGATCTGGAGCGTCCATCACAGCGCAAATATCGAGGACGGGGTTCAGATCACGAAAAAATGTTATTTTGTCGTTTTGTGAGCGTGGCGTTATCTGAACTGTCCATCGAGTTTTGACGCGAATTTTGGAACGATCCGACGATGATTCAACTTTGGCAAAATTTTTCTCCATATGTTGAGGTCGGTTCCTCGTCCCCTCGGTTCGGTTAGAACAGTTGTTCGATGGCAGACCGAGGTGCTGTTTGCAGAGGAACGGAGTTAGGTGCTTTGAAGAGTTCTGGCTTTGAACCGTCGTCACCCTCCAATTCAGTAGCTCGGCTGCTTAGCCAAACAGTTCGGTAGCTCGGCTAGGCACACCGGTGGCCGAAGGCTCGGAAGGTAGCGTGGTCAGATCTGGAGCATCCATCACGGCGCAAATCTCGAGGATGGGGTTTAGATAACGAGAAAACGTTATTTTGTCGTTTTGTGAGCGTGGCGCTATCTGAACCATCCATCAAGTTTTGACACGAAATTTGGAATGATCTGACGGTGATTCAGCCTCGGCAGAATTTTTCTCTATATGTTGAGGTTGGTTCCTCGTCCCCTCGGTTCGGTTAAAACAGTTGTTCGACGGCAGACCGAGGTGCTGTTTACCGAGGAACGGAGTTAGGTGCTTTGAAGAGTTCTGGCTTTGAGCCGTCGCCACCCTTCGACTCAGTAGCTCGGTTGCTTAGCCAAGCTGTTCGGTAGCTCGGCTAGGCACACCACTGGCCGAGTCATGGACTTAAGCGATTTGAGGAGTCTTTGTTTTGAAACGTCGCAACTTTCCGTTTTGGCGCTTTGGCTTCTCTTAGTGGGCTTTTAAATTCCCAAGGAAGCCCAAACGTCGCATTGTGGTTATAAGTTCTCACTCCCCCACCCTAGAACTCATTTCTCACTTTTCACTCCAAATTTTCACTTTTACTCTCTGCGTGCTCTGCTAGCGGCAATTTTAGCTCCAAGACGGTTGCGTTAGCTGTCGCGTGGGCCAAGCAATTTCCGGCGAACTAATTCCGACCGTGAACGTCACTTCAAGGACACGTCACATCAAGATCAGTTTATTTGCCTTAGCCTTTTTTAGAGATGTCAAGGGTAGACTCGGGGAGTGAGGCCTCGTCCTCGGGTGATAGTGGCACCGAGGAGAGGAGGTGTAGAACCCCGTATTTTCAAATATTATTTTAATTATTTGAAAATGAACTTTAAATGATTTTGAGTATTTGATAAATATTTTCTAAAAGATTTATCTTTTGTACACGTGCAAAACACGTGCAAATGACTTTTCAGAAGTTTGAAAATTTTAGTTTTCTTTATGAAAAATCATTAGTTATTATTTGAGAATTATTTAGTATTTTTCCAGAATTTTCTGAAATTAATTAGTACTATTCGCAATTTTTGAGAAAAGAGGGACTTATTTGCAAAACTGACATTTTGAGGGATTAAAATGCAAAATGTATTTGCTGGACATTACGATCAGTATTTTTTTTAGGTTTGGAAGTATATTCTTCTATTAGATCCTAATTTAAATGATATTTGATTGAATTTTCAAGGCTAAACCTATGTATGTAAAATTGTATTCTTAAAAGGATTATTTTGCAAAGAGGGAATATAACCCTAATATTTTACCCCGGCATATTTAAGGGAAATTCTTTCCCAGCCGTCATTGAGTATATTCAGAATTTCTTGAGATTATCTTGGAAGAACAAAGGAGGATTCTTGGATCTAGCAAGGAGAAGCTTTTGTGAATCTTTTCTTCAAATCAAAGGTGAGTGGTTTGTTTTGTTTGCTTTGTATTGCTTGTTTTGATTGATGAATGACGCGAGATCTTTTGTTATGCTTGTTGTGATCGTTATACCATTGTTTTATTAGTCTCATGGTATGTATGATATGGATCTTTTATTTGTTATGGAGGATGAGAACTCTTGTTGATATTTGAACCATGTATGAGAAAATGTTAAGATTTGTTGAGGAAATGTTGATTTATGAGATCGTATTGATGGAAGACATATTAAGAAGTGATTGTGTTATGATTAGATGATAAACACCCGGATCTTATGATTGTAGTTCAGATTTTTGATTGAGTTGAGGAAGACATTTTTTATGAGAAAAACCCTAATCGAAGGATTAAGAGTTTAGATCATGAGGATGTGATTGAGTAATGTATCCATGATGGAGATTATTGGGAGATGTCTATTGGCCTGGATACAATTAATTTTTATGATCAGTGAATCTTTAGAAAACCCCTGTTTGATTTGTGTTCAAACCTATTTTTAGAAATCTGTAGCCGACAGCCGACTGTCATGCGAAGCAGTCGACTGGTACGAGCCTACTGTGTATTTTTGAGTCTTGGGATTTGTTCGGGACAGTCGACCCAGACAGAGGTCAGTCGACTGATCCTCTGTTTGTGATTTTGTTCAGTCCTTTCGGGACAGTCGACCTATGACCCTTCAGTCGACTCAAATACTTAGAATATTTTTGATGAGAATTATTTGTTTTTGTCTCGGGACAGTCGACTGACCCCTTGGTAAGCCGACTGATTATGCCTTAGATTATTTTTGTAAAATGTTGGGATATGTCCTCTGGACAGCCGACTGGTCCATTTTGCAGTCGACTGGTCCTGAAGGAACTTTGTATCTGATTTGAGATATTTTGTTTAGTGTTTGATTTTGAGGCATTTGTTCAGTACTTGATTCTGAGATATTGTTCAGTATTTGATGTTGAGATATTTGTTCAGTATTTGTTTTTGAGATATTCAGTTAAGAACATGATTTTGAGATATTTTGTTGAGCCACTTGTTAAGTGGAATTTGTTCAGATATTTATTTTTGAGTCTCTAGAGGTATGTGACCCTAGTATACCGGTGTTGAGATGTTTGTTCAGTTATTTGTTGAGGCCCATTGAGGCACATTTTCAGTATTCAGATTTTTAGTCCGGTAGGGTACACTACTCTAGGAGATTTGTTTAGTAACCCAAACTAATAAGGACAGGCATTAGTAGTGTCATGACGAATGAGAACATGAGTTATGCACCTCAGTATGGCTTTTGATATAGGATTTAATCTCCTGAATTATCCAAGTAGTTAACTTGTGATGTGTGATTTATCTCCGGAATTATCCAGGTAGTTAACCTGTGATGCGAGGTATTTCTCCGGAATTATCCAAGTAATTATCTTGTGATGTGGGATTGAACTACGGAATGATCGGAGTCGAGGCGACGCTTTTGGGGTATTATTGTGATAAGGAATCTATGTTTAGATGTGGGATGGTCTCCTGAATTATCCAGGGTAAATACCTGTGATGTGGGATCAATCTCCGGAATGATCAAGCATGGGCAAATTATCATAGTTTATCTTCATCTCTTAGTAGTCATCGTTGTCAGCATTTAGTCATGAAGTTTTCTTGAATCACTTTTATGCATTTGGATTTCCTGTTTTCACACACTTGGCTTTCGGATTTGATATCACCCGTTACTCTTTTATTGTTACTTCATACTTTAGTGTTTGATCAGTATTTGTTGGATATTGTTACTTCATACTTTAGTGTTTGATCAGTATTTGTTGGATATTGTTACTTCAGTTCATTTATGTTATTTGCTTGATTAGTTGCCACTCACACCATTTTGATGGCTGACCCCTTTAGTTTGGGGGTTAGGGTTCAACTCTAGCCTCACATGTTGCAGGTTATTGCTTAGATTGGAGGTTGGATGCTTGAGTTGGCTTTGAGATAATTGCATTATTTAGTGTTTGGTGTAAAATTGTTAAGACTTATTTGAGATCATTATTGAGTTGTAATAAAATATTAATTTGTGATGAGATGTTTAGACTTCCGCTGTAATTGTATTAACTGTTGTAATAAGAGAGAAAAATTTTAGTGGTGTTGTTGGTGTTTATTGTTGTATTGAAGTGGATTGCTGGGATTTCGCCACTTATTTTCTAAGCTCTCATATTAGAAATTTGGGGCTCTACAGGAGGCAAATGGAGATCCGAAGAAAAGGGAAGCAGGTGGCCGAGCAGTCCGTGGCCGAGGTGAAGAAGAAGAAGAAGGCGGTAGTGGCCCGATCTCCTGTAGTCGAGGAGATTGTGGAGACCCCGAGGCAAGCCCCTGAGTCGGGCAGGTACCCTTGTGTACTGTCCGGCCATGCCGGAGTCAGGCAATACGAGGGCGACCTTATGAAGAAGGCGATCATAGGTCGGTCGGAAGTCTACGAGAAGAACAATCCGGTTCTGACCACCGAGGTGGACGAGATTGCATCGGTGTTATCCGAGAAGGACCTGCTCTGGATCAGAAAAGGGTTCGCCATCCCTCCGGAGTACAAGCTGATTCTCCCCGGCCCTGGGATGCGAGCGAACTCCAAACTGTCGTCGTCAGATATGTGTATATTCGACTACGACTCGCTGAACGCTGGATTGTGCTTTCCTTTGCACCGCTTCGTTCTTCAGGTCCTCGGGTGGTACTGCCTTGCGCCGACCCAGTTCATGCCGAACACCTGGCGCCATGTGAACGCCTTCTTGCTGTAGTGCCGCAATGCTGAGGTCGAGCCAGACCTGACGATCTTCCGGAGCATGTATCGGGTTCACCGGATGCACAAGACCGAGCATCGCTACTACCTGGCGCCGAGGAAAGGCGTTCGGATTATAGAGAACTCGGACTCGATCGAAGGTTGGAAGGAGAAGTTCTTTTTGTTGAGGGAGCCCTCGATGCTGAAGATTCTGACTCAGTGGAAAGTAGAGGTGCCAAAGTTTGCGAGGGCCGACCCGGTACTGACTGCGGCCGAGGAGGAAGTGGTGGGGAAGATCATGGCCCTCCCAATGTTGAGCTGGAGGGAGATGACCGAGGAGGTGCTACACAGGTTAGGCCTTAGTCCGATCGACCCGAGTACGCTCCTGACATCTCGTAATATACATTTTTTTTCTAAGTTTTTGGCTCGTTTCGCTAACTTGCTGTTTGTTTGTTGTTTGGAACAGAAGCACCAAAGATGGACTTTCTGGGGATGAGGAACGAGCGAGGCAAAGTCGCCGACGGAAGGAAGAGGAAGAGGCCGAGCATGACTGCTTCATCCGATCGGCCCCCTAAGGTCGCTTCGGCAGTTGCTCCGCCTCCCACCGTTGCTGAGGTCCCTTCACCAGCGGTGGTCGTTGCCGCCGACCCCTCGGCTCCTGCTGCATCTGCCACGGCCGGTGAGGCCTTCGACGTTTCGGCGGCGCTGTCGCTCCAGGCTCCGCCCCTGACCCCTCAGGCCGAGGTGATCCTGACCGAGCAGCACAAGAAGTTGTTCGTCCCGGACTGGCGAGTCAAGAACCACGATGGCTTCCTCGGGGACTCGCAGATGTGCATGCAAGCCGTCAAGCACTTGGTGACCTCGAAGGATCGATCCGCTCTGAAGGCGGGGACGGTTGGCGACGACACCTATGAAGTCGCTCGATCGCTCGTGTCGGTAAGTTTTGCATACTCTTTTCTTGAGAATTTCTTAAGTCTGCCGTTCGGATTTTACTTTGTTCTTATTCTCTTTTTCCTTCGGCAGGCCACTTGTCACTTCGACCATCTCCTTCAAGCGTTCGCCGAACAGGAGAAGGAGTTGAAGGCTGCTAGCGATAAGGACAGGGCGGACAAGGTCAGGGCGGTTCGGCAGCTTGAAGCAGAGCAGAGACGTGCGGACGGCTTGGAGGTCCGGGTCGCCGACCTTGAGGCGGACCTGGAGTGAGCTAAGGGGCGACTCGCCGAAGAGGTTGCCAAGGTCGCTAAGGCTGCCGAGGAATTGGCAGCATCTGCAAAGGCTCTGGCGGAAGCGAAGGCGGAGAAGGACGCCGTGGCGACGGTGATCAGGGCCGAAGTCGAGGCCGAGGCGAAGGTGCACATGGCCTCGAACATGGAGAAGTCCTACGAGAGGGCGCTCGACCACATCCAGGACCGCGTCCCCGGCTTTCAGCGGGTCGGATACAGGCTGTGGCCCAGAGCTGCGGCAGATGGCGAAGAGGAGGAAGGCGAAGAGGAGGAAGGCGAAGACGAGGAGGAGGTGGTCCCTGAGGTTGTGGTGACCGACCCCCAGGCCGAGGCGACGAGGAATGAGGGGCCGTCTGGCGAAGCGCCTGTGGTCGAGCCGACGACGCAGGTGGACCCCTGATCTCCTCGTCTTTTTGTAATTTTGTTTTTTCTTTTCAAAAATGTAACGCCTTTTTGCAGACTGGACACTGCCTCTTCTTTATGAATGAAAATTTTATTTCAAATTTGTCTAAGTATTTGGGTCGGTCTGTAGTCTTTCCATAGTGACGTTCTCGTATTTCAGATCCTCGAACATGCTCTAGATACCGCAGCAGCTCGGTGTCGCGCTGAACTGTTTAAGCAGTCTCGTGTGGCTCGCCTCGAGGGTGAGATCGAGCTGATCAGGAGAGTGTCGCTCAATGTGGAGAAGAAGAACAGCGAGCTGCTGGCCGAGGTGTACCACTTACAGATAGTCGAGGAGGAGCTCGCGACGAAGGAGGAAGAGCTGGCCTCGGCGCTGGCCGAGCGAGACGAGCTCGCGAAGAAGGTCGAGCAGCTGCAGAGGGTCACGATCGACAAGAGCATCGAGGTGACTAACTTGCGTTGCATTATATCTGATAGTGCCGAGTACCCGGGTTCGGCGAAACTCCCTCGATTCAAGATACTGGTTAAGGACGACACTTTGAAAGACAGGATCGTTGAGCTCGAGGAGGAGGTGGCTCGTCTGAAGCCTCAGCCCGTGAGGACTAACGTCCGCAGCACCTCGTGCACTCGCGAGGAGAGAGAGCGAGGGATCTCCTTTTACGAGCTCGCGACTCGTCCTCCCGTCATTGGTCGGACTGCAACCGACGCACAAAGCGGTGTAGCAGTCAGCTCGAGCAGAGCCTCGGTCAGAGCCACCGTTAGGGTTAGTGGTGAAGAGGCGTCCCAGTTCGTCGGCCTAGAGACGAGCTTGGAGATGAAGAGATGAAAACCCCGAGTGTCTCTGAATCGAAATGTCCCCATCCCGAGGAGGCGCTGAACAAGTTGTATCGAGCTTTTGATTTCTTGCATCATCCGTTGTATTTTTTATTTTTGTTGTAACCTCTTGCCTTGTAAATTTACCAAGTTGTTTTAATGAAATCGAAGTTCGTCTGCCCATTGTTGTGCCATAGTTGTCTCTCTTTTGAAACGAACCACAAGAACCAGTAGTTAGTTTACTCGAGCGTTCTAGCTGTAGAACTCTTGCCTTAGCTGTAGAACTTTAGCTCTTGTTCGGAGTATACCGAGGCAACTTTGCACTTCGGTGGTGTGGTAGCTCGGATTTCAGACCCGAACCACGTTGCTCAATCTAGACGGTCGATCACGATCGTGGCACGCATCACGAGACAAGGGGCTCCAATTTCAAGAAAACGTTATCTTGTCGTTTTGTGGAGACGTGGCGAGATCTGAGTCGCTCATCATGTTCAAGCACGAATTTTGAGATGATCTAACGGTGAAATTGGCTCGACGGAATTTTTCTCCATATGTAGAGGTCGGTTCCTCGTCCGTTCGGTTCGGGACACTTATGGGGTGCAGTCGAGCTAAGCGTTGGACTCCGAACTCGTCGTTAGAGTTGTTCAACGGTTGTGGGAGCAATTCCGAATGGCGAACTACTTTCTAGCTCGCTTAAGAGCGAACTTGCGAATTAGAATCGAGCCAAGTGTTGGACTCCGAACCATCGTTAGAGTTGTTCAACGGTTGTGGGAGCAGTTCCGAATGGCGACCTACTTCTAGCTCGCTTAAGAGCAAACTTGCGGAGTAGAATCGAGCCAAGTGTTGTACTCCGAACCATCGTTAGATTTGTTCAACGGTTGTGGGAGTAGTTTCGAATGGCGACCTACTTCTGGCTCGCTTAAGAGCGAACTTGCAGAGTATAATCGAGCCAAGTGTTGGACTCCGAACCATCGTTAGAGTTGTTCAACAGTTGTGGGAGCAATTCTGAATGGCGACCTACTTCTAGCTCGCTTAAGAGCGAACTTGCAAAGTAGAATCGAGCCAGGTGTTGGACTCCGAACCATCGTTAGAGTTGTTCAACGGTTGTGGGAGCAGTTCCGAATGGCGACCTACTTCTGGCTCGCTTAAGAGCGAACTTGCGGAGTAGAATCGAACCAAGTGTTGGACTCCGAACCATCGTTATAGTTGTTCAACGATTGTGGGAGCAGTTCAGAATGGTGACCTACTTCTAGCTCGCTTAAGAGCGAACTTGCGAAGTAGAATCGAGCCAAATGTTGGACTCCGAACCATCGTTAGAGTTGTTCAACGGTTGTGGGAGCAATTCCGAATGGCGACCTACTTCTAGCTCGCTTAAGAGCGAACTTGCGAAGTAGGATCGAGCCAAGTGTTGGACTCCGAGCCATCATTAGGATGAAGAGTAAAAGCAGAGAGATGCAAACAATTTTACAAGTAAAATATGAAAAAGCTTTCTTTATTTATGGCTAATGGTTGGCTGCTTCTAAAGTTGCGAGCCGTTATTACAAGAGAGAAATAAAAGAAAGAAAAATACAAATAGTAGGAGAGGAACGGTTCGACTACCCAGAATACTTAGAGAGGCGTTGATGCTCTCTCTTGGTATTTTAGAATATGGTCGGCATTCCAGGCCCTGGGGATCTCTCTGCCTTCGAGGTCTTCTAGTCTGTATGTTCCGGGTCGAACTACTTTGGCGATCTTATAGGGTCCCTCCCAATTTGGAGCCAATTTGCTCTTCTGACCGGGGAAAGAGATGGCTAACTTTCTGAGGACCAAGTCCCCTTCTTTGAGGTCGGTAGGACGGACTCTCTTATTGTATGCCAACTCGATCCTTCTTCGGTAGCTTTGTTAACGAATGGCAGCTTTTTCTCGGATCTCATCAATTAGGTCTAGATTTGCTCGGAGCTCTATGGCATTTTGCTCTTCTTCATATGCCATTAGATGAGGAGAGGGTATACCGACTTCTAGGGGGATCATAGCCTCGGACCCATAGGTGAGATTGAATGGACTCTCTCCTATGGGGGTCCGTTTTGTAGTGCGGTAGTTCCACAGCACGTTAGGAAGTTGATCGACCCATAAGCCTTTAGAGCATTTATCTAACCTCTTCTTAATACCGGAGAGGATCTGTCTGTTAGCATTCTCGACTTGGCCATTCGATTGTGGATGGGAAACGGAGGAGAATCGGTGTTGGATGGCGAGGTCTTCACATAAAGCTCGGAAGGCAGCCCCGGTAAACTGGGTTCCGTTGTCTGTTATGAGGACCCGAGGGACACCAAATTGGCAGATTATGCTCTTCCAAAGGAACTGAACTACCTTGTTCTCGGTGATCGTGGCCAAGGGCTCGGCCTCTATCCACCTTGAGAAGTAGTCGATGGCCACGACTAAGAATTTGAACTGGCCGGGAGCTGGCGGGAATGACCCTAGTAAATCCATCCCCCACATTGCGAAAGGGATTGGACTTGATAGGGAAGTGAGTGGAGCTTGTGGGAGGCGTCGGATGTTGGAGTACTTCTGACATGAGCTGCATTGCCGAACGTACTGTTCGGCGTCCTGTAGTAGAGTGGGCCAGAAATATCCATAATTCAACACTTTGCGGGCTAAGGATCTGGACCCTGAATGTGCCCCGCCGATGCCCTCGTGAAGTTCTTGTAGTACGTAGTCGGCCTGTTCGGGGGAGAGGCATCTCAAATAAGGCCTGCCGTCTACCTATGTGAAGGAGCGCTTATATAGGATGCCTCCGATCAGTGTGTACCGCTCTGCTCGGGTTCTCACTCTTCGATCTTCGGAGAGGAGCCCGTCCCTTAAGAATTCGACGAGGGGTTTCATCCAATCATCTTGAAGCAGGACAGGCAACGACTCCATAGAGTCGGAAGTTTCATCCTCTATACTTGGCTTCAGGAGGACCTCTATCAAGACGGTCTGCTCGAGACCTTAGAGGGAGGAAGAGGCTAGCTTGGAGAGGGCATCGGCCTGGGCATTTTCTTCTCGGGGGATTCGTTGGATGAGGGCTTCTTCAAATAGTGCCATGAGGCTCCTGACCTTGGCTAAGTACTTAACCATCCGGTCATCACGTGCTTCATACTCGCCGAGGACCTGATTTACGACCAGCTGAGAGTCGCTAAAGATTCGGAGGCGTTGCGCCCCTGCATTGCGAGCCATTCCAAGGCCGGCTATAAGTGCCTCGTATTTTTCTTCGTTATTAGAGGCCTTGAAGTTGATACGGAGGGAGTATTGGAGGATGAAGTCATCTGGGCCTGCCAGAATGACCCGGGCTCCGCTTCCCTCATTACAGGAGGATCCATCCACATAGATCGACCAGACAGGTGGTCCCTTCATTGCTTGGCTAAACTCGGGGATAGTACTTTCAACGATAAATTCTGCTAAGGCCCGAGCCTTGATCGCGGTCCGAGGCTGATACGTTATATCATGCTGGCTCAGCTCGATGACCACTTCATAAGGTGACCGGAGGTCTCTGGCTTGTGGAGCACTTGCTTCAGCGGTTGGTCGGTAAGAACGACCACCGAATGGGACTGAAAATACGGGCGAAGCTTTCTCGCGGACATCACCAGGGCATAAGCCATCTTTTCTATCCTCGGATAGCGGAGCTCGGCATCCCGGAGTACTTTGCTCACATAGTAGATGGGCTTTTGAGCCCGGTCTTCTTCACTTACTAAAACGGCACTGAGGGTCTGCTCGGAGGCTGCCAGGTAGAGGTAGAGGGGTTCACCGGGAATGGGTTTGCTGAGGAGAGGAGGGTTGACGAGGTAAGCCTTGAGCTGGTCGAACGACTCCTGTTGCTGCTGACCCCATTCGAAACCTTTAGCCCCCCTGAGGGCCTTGAAGAAGGGGAGGCATTTCTCCCCGACTTCGAGAGAAAATGCCCTATGGCGGCTAGGCGGCCTGTTAGCCTCTAAACTTCCTTAACGTTCTTGGGAGGGGCCATGTCTAATATGACCTTGATTTTCTCAGGGTTAGCTTCAATTCCTCGTTAGCTGACCATGAAGCCGAGGAACTTTCCTGACGAGACTCCGAACGCACACTTGTTTGGATTGAGTCTCATGTTGTACTTTCTCAGAACATCTAACGCCACTTGTAGGTCGGTCACATGATCTGCTCCTCGGGTGCTTTTTACAAGCATGTCGTCAACATACACCTCCATATTCCGGCCGATTTGAGCTTGGAAAACCTTGTTGACGAGGCAAGGCGTTGATATGTGGCGCCTGCATTCTTCAAACCGAAGGGCATAACCCTGTAGCAGTAGAGGCCCTGGTCGGTTACGAATGAGGTCTTCGGAATATCTGGGGGGAACATCCGGATCTGATTGTAGCCTGAGAAGGCGTCCATGAAGCTGAGGAGTTCATGACCCGAAGTGGCATCAATCAAAGTGTCAATACTTGGAAGAGGGAAGGGGTCCTTCGGGCAAGCCTTGTTGAGATCGGTAAAATCGATACAAATCCTCCAGGTCCCATTGGACTTCTTCACCATTACTACATTCGATAGCCATTCGGGATAGTTTACCTCTTGTATGAACCGGGCCTTCAAGAGCTTGTCCACCTCCTCTTTTATAGCTAGCTGGCGCTCGAGGGCGAACTTGCGCCTCTTCTGTTGGACCGGTTTGGACCCCGGAGCAACACTGAGATGGTGGACCAAGAGCGCTTCGGAAATTCCGGGCATGTCTGCAGCTGACCAAGCAAAGAGGTCTCGGTTCCTTCGGTTGCACTGGACTATGTCTGAGCATAGGGCGGATGGGAGGGTCTTGCTAACAAAAAACTTTCGGCTTGGATCCTTCTCAGAGAAGAGCACTTCCTCCAACTCATCCACCGGCTCGGACGTTGGTCGGGCAACATCTTGGGGGATTTCCAGAGTTTCGAGGGAGAGGACCGGACCGAGGGTAGAGGTCATGTAGCACTTGCGGGCCGTTTCCTGATTGCCTTTTACTTCCCCTACTCCGGCCCGGGTGGGGAATTTCATCTTGAGGTGGTAGGCGGAAGGGACGGCTTCAAGGGCTGTTAGGCCGGGCCGACCCAAGATGACATTGTAAGCTGCAGGGACATCTACGACCATGAAGTCCATCAACTCCGTTCGGGTAGTAGGAGTTTTTCCAGCGGTTACGTCGAGGGTGATCACCCCTTCAATAGTCACTGGTACTCCCGTGAACCCATGGAGCGTGTAGCCGGCGGGCTTGAGTCTGTCCCGGGATAGTTTGAGGCCTTTGAAAGCGGCGAGGAAGAGAATGTTAACGGAGCTGCCATTGTCCACTAGGATCCTCTCCACTTTGAAGTTCGCCATATGGAAATTGATGACGAGTGCGTCACAATGGGGGGTGCGGACACCTTCAAGATCTTCGTCTGAGAATGTGACGGGCACTCCGAGACCTTTAGGAGGAGGGGTGGCGCGAACCGAATTGACTTCCCTAATGAACGCCTTTCGAGAGGAGTTTGAGGAGCCCCCCATTGGGCCCCCGTGAATGAGGTGTAGGACACGCTCCTCTTCGAAGTCGGGCGTTTCATCGTGTTCAGGATGCTTGTTAGCCCCCCGAGGCGGGGGAGGAAGTTCAGCTCGGTCCTTTCTCACGAATCTGGTCAGCTGCCCCCTCTGGATGAGGGCTTCTGTCTCATTCTTCAAGGCCCGACAATCATTGGTGTCGTGACCATGGTCCCGGTGATAACGGCACCACTTCTCTTTATCCCTCTTCTTGGTGGGGGTGTTCATCCTCGGAGCAGGAGGTATGACCCCCTCCTTCTCAACTTCCATTAGAATGGTGGAGACATTGGCATTAAGGGGAGTAAATTTTTCGAATCTGGGGGGAGGTCGGCGCTGGCCGTCATTATCCTTCTGGAGCTTCTTGGCTCCTTCCTCTTCTATTCCCTTTCTCTTAGACCCGGAGGAAGACCCCTCCAAGTTGGGGCGGTGCTCAGCTTCTTCGGCCCGAATATACTTTTCGCTCCGGAGGAGGAGGTCAGAGAAATTCTGTGGGGGTTTCTTGGCGAGGGAGGAGCAGAGGCTGGAGTTGAGGACATTGGATTGAAATGCTGCTGCAGCGACCGACTGGTCGAGGGATGCTATGGACCTGGCTTCAGCTGTAAACCTTTTCATAGTCTCTCAGCTTCTCACCCTTCTTCTGGTGGAGGTAGAGTAGCGAAATGCTGGTCTTCTCAGTTCTGCGGCTACTCACGAAGTGGGTGACGAAGAGTGTCTCAAATTGCTCGAAGGAGAATATTAAGGAAGGGGCAAGGCGAGAGTACCATTCTCGAGCTGGGCCCTTGAGAGTTGCGGGGAAGGTTTTGCAGAGCAGAGCATCAGAAGCTTGATGGATGAGCATGAGGGTCTTGAAGCTTTCGATGTGATCGACGGGGTCAGTCTCCCCGGAATAAGTCTCGAATTGAGGAGGCTTGAAGCCGATTGGTACGGGTGCATCCATTATGGTTCGGAAAAAAGGAGGTCGACTAGGGCGAAGGGTCCTTCCCCTAAGTTCTTCTTCTCGGTCTAACTGACCCAAGCGCCTCTCCATTTCGTGGAGACGACGGTAGACAGCGTTATCCCTTCGACGGTAATCAGTCGAGCCTCTAGACTCGTCTTCGTACGAGGGAGAGCGGGGGCTACGACGACGGTAGCTCCTGGAGCGGTGAGGACTTGGCATGTGCCGGGAGTTGCTAGGAGCTGGAGGAGGAGTTGGGGATCGTCGGCGAGGACTTCGGACCGGAGGAGGAGAGGGGATCTTTGGAGCATTGGTGTTGGGACGGAAATTAAGAGCTTGCAGGACGGTTGCTTGAAACTGCTGGAACTCGGCACGGGTGATGGGTGCCTCATCGTTCCTAGGATGTTGCCGACCGGCAGGGGAATGGGGTCTTCTCCTGTGATGCTCGGGGGACTCTCTCCGCCCCCTTCGGATAGGGGACCTTCTGTAGTCTCGGTGGTGATGAGATCGCTCATCCGGACAGTGTTGGCAGAAGGCTCCCTCTCGGGCCCGCTTTTCATCCAGACGGCGGCGAAGATCCTCATCCTTCTGCCGATTGAGGACGGTGTTGCGAAGGTCGGAAGCTCGGAGATTGTGGGAGGCTATAGAATCCGAAGAGGCATTGTGGATGGAGACGTGGTCCGGATGGAGAGGTTGTTTCTGCGGGTTGGGATCCTTAGGAGGTTGTTGATTCTGAGGAGGAGGCAGGTCCTGTTGGAGAGGGTCTTCGGCTTGAGGCGGAAGTTGCCCCTGCTGTTGAGCGGGTTGAGGGGGGACTTCCTGTTGCTGATCGGGGTTGGGTCCTCGGTTGGACCCTCTGGATCTGGCTTTCCTAGGAGGCATGGCTGGAGAAGATCTGACCAACGGGAAGAGGAGAGGCTGCTATTCGTTCTTTTCCACAGACGGCGCCAATCTGTTGCTGCTAAATCTGGTGTGGGGGCAAACAGATTGTATTTGTGGGATCTTGGGAAACTTTGAATAGCAAACCTGTTACCTGTTTCGCCGGAGTTTGACCGTTGCTCCTGCCGTTTACCTACAAAAAGTGCGAGACACCGGGGTTGTTCCCGGCGACGCACCCTCCGACGCTCAAGTCAGTAATCAGAAGTGATTATGAAAGAGCGTAAAACTGGCAAAAAATTGATTACCCCTTAATGGAGATGGATGGGGGGTATTTATAGGCGCCGCTGGGATCAGATTAGGAATGTAATCCCTATGGTTAGATAAGGAATGTAATCCCTAATTCTCAGTGAAAGGATAGATATGAATCAGGGCCGTTGATTAGGATTAATCAGAAACCCTAATTCTATCCTTTCTGGACCGGGTTTGCTGCGGGTTGAGACCCGCACCCAGTTGAGATGGATCCGTTCGCAGGTCAGTGGGTCTTCGAGGAGGAGAACCCATACCCGCTTCAGACCCATTGGTAGGTGAAATTACTGTTTTACCCCTGGGCTTCCAGATTCGTGCCCAATTTGGACGGTCCCGATTTAACCCCATTTTTAGCCATATCAGTAATCAAGAAGATTATGGAAGAGTTTTTTGGAGAAAATACTAATTACCTATTTCTGGTGGAGATAGGGGATATTTATAGTCGCCTTTGGGAACAGTTTAGAGATAATCATTTACCTCTAATCCTTGGTATTTTGGGATAATAAATTGAGTTTAAATTCCATCATGATAAGAGATTTGGTTTAAACTGTCTCTTAGGGATAATCATGAATCTAAATAACTCTTTAAATGATCTGAGTTTATTTATAATGGGCTGCCATCATAACCCAGTAATGCAGATCCCTTTTGGGTTATTGGTCCTTGGAAAAGACCCAGTTTCCGTTTACAGACCCGTCTATAATGAAAATTACCGTCTTACCCCTGGGAGCTTTAAGATTAGTACCTGATTTGAACGGTCCTGATTTAGTTCTACTTTTAGTCATATCACAAGCCCCCCACTTCCGAAGACTGAGTTTCACAGCCTTTAAGGACTAATCTGCCCGTTTCTAATGGCTAGCAAAATTTATCAGAGTTCTCGGGGACGCTTGAATCTCGCCCGGGACGTAATAGTACTTTACTGAGATTGTAAAAGTACTCATAATAACTTTGAAGTCTTCCTATAATTTTTGTGATTTTTCTTATTTTTATCCAATTTTTAATTAATTTTCGAATATTTTATTCAATTTTCCAATTTAAATAATTAATTTTCAAAAATTTTAATCAATTATTGTAAATTATTATCTTTTTGGAATTTAGAAAATATTTTTCCGAATTAACAATTATTTTTAGAATTTTTAATTAATTTTTTACGATTTTTAATTATTTTTTTTAGAATTTTTAAATAATTAATTCGATTTAATAATTAAATATGGAAATTAATTAAATACCTAATGACGTGGCAGAATCTGGAGCATTGATCGTGACTGGATCGAAAATCACTAAGATCGAACGGTCAAAGCGTTGGTTGTGATACGTGTCCGTTGATCGTTGGTCGTTTTGTGTAATTTCACGATTGGGGACACATTTGCTCGGAGCCTGCCGCCGGACGTGGAAGGTGGTTCGGCTGGGTGACACATGTCCCATTGACCGTTGATTGTTGACCGGTCAATGATGTTGCATGATTTCACGATCGGGGACAGGTTTGCTCGGAGCCTGCCACCGAACTTTGAAGGTAAGTTCGGCTGGGCAACACGTGTCTCGTTTGACCATTGACCGTTCAACGATTTTGCGTGATTTCAAGATCGGGGACACGCTTGCTCGGAGCCTGCCACCGAACGTTGAAGGTGGTTCGGCTGGGCAACACGTGTTCCGTTGACCGTTGACCCTTGATCGGTCAACAATTTTGTGTAATTTCACAATCGAGGACACGTTTTCTCGGAGCCTGTCACCGAACGTTGAAGGTGGTTCGACTGGGTGACATGTCTCCCGTTGACCATTGAACGGTCAATGATTTTGCGTGATTTCACGATCGGGGACACGTTTGCTTGGAGCCAGCCACCGAACGTTGACGGTGGTTTGGCTGGGCGACACATGCCCCGTTGACCGTTGATCATTGATTAGTCAACAATTTTGCATGATTTCACGATCGGGGACACGTTTGCTCGGAGCCTGCCACCGAATGTTGAAGGTGGTTCGACTGGGCGACACGTGTCCCGTTGACCATTGACCGGTCAACGATTTTGCATGATTTCACAATCGGGGACACGTTTGCTTAGAGCCTGTCACTGAACGTTGAAGGTGGTTCGGCTGGGCGACATGTGACCCATTGACCATTGACCGTTCAACTATTTTTTGGCGTCGTTTGCTTTTCCAGTTTGTTTGAGTTTTTGTCATTTAGTTTTCGTGGTCGCTGGACTTCTTATTTTTTGGGCTTTCCCAATGGTTCGGAGGCCCAAAAGTGTTTAGAAGTCCAACCAACTCTCCCTATCTCTATAAGACTTTACCCCCCCCCCCCCAATCATTCTCTCTGTTCTCCCTTCCAATTTTTTTTCCTCTTGGGCTGTCTTACAAGCAGTCACGTCCAGGCATTGCTTTTTTCGTCAAACTTTCCCAACCGTAGCTATCACATCAAAGAAGTATATATATATATATATATATATATATATATATATATATATATATATATATATATAATTTTATCAAAGATGTCTAGGGAATATTCGGAAAATGAGACTTTTCCTTCGGGTCATGGTGTAGATCGACAACTTATTCTTTCCCCGAGGGTAGATAAAGGGAAGAGGGTGGTGGAGTCAGTTGTCATTGAGACAGTAGTAGAGAGGACGAGAGAAGCGGGGGAGTTGGGCAGGCTTCCTAGCCCTTTGTCGAGCCTTGGCGGAGTTCGAGACTACTCAGCTGACCTTTTATTGAGGGTTTTGTATGGGATGACGCCTTCGTACGTGGAGAACAAGCCACGTGAGCACTTCGAGTTTGATGATATATCCTCGATGCTTTCCGAGGAAGACGTGGGTCGTGTTCGATAATGTTTCATGATTCCGAGGGAGTTCGATCTTCTCTTGCAGGGTCCGAGTGTTAGGGCTTGTTCACCGACCTCCCCCGAAAAGTGCTTCTTTCAGTTTGATGCCTTTCTCGCAAGCCTTTGTCTCCCCTTCCACCATTTGTGGTCGAAGTTTTTAGGTGGTACTCCCTGAGTCCTATTCAGTATATGTCGAACATGTGGAGACATGTCAACGACTTCGTGCAGCAGTGTCAAGCGGTGAGGATCGAGCCTCGACTGAACGTTCTTAGGAGGCTTTACAGGATTTATTAGAAGAACCGGTCGGAGTATATATAGTATCTTTCTCCTTGTAAGGGTGTGAAGCTTATTGATAATCCTGACTCCATCAAGTTCTGGAGGGAGAAATACTTCCTTATTCAGAGTCGCGAGCCGTGGGTGATTCCCACAAAGTGGAAAGAGGAGGTGCCAATGAGGGCGAAGGACGAACCATTTTTGAGTCCAGAAGAGGAAGAGTTGGTTAGAAAACTTCTAAGTCAGCCTCCTCTGAGTTGGAAAGATGTAACGGAGGGGTTTCTCTTCAGGGGGGTCTCAGCCCGATCGACCCTAGTTTGCATCTTTGATTATCTTTTATTTTCTTGCTTCCGTAGATACTTCTCCTCCATTTTTTTCTTATTCTCTTTGTGTCTCGTTTCGCAAGGGCTGTTGGCATGGACTTCAAGGCGATGATTGCTAAGCACGCGGAGTTGAGTGACAAAACCCCCGAGGATAAGAAGAGGAAGAGAACGACCATCAAGCCTTCACCAGCGAAGGTCACGAGGGGTCCAGTGCTCGCATCCCCCGTAGTGGATTTGGAGTCTCTGCCTTCCGCTTCGCCTGCCCCATCCACCGGGGGATTTACTTTGGGTGCGGCTCTTGCGGTCGAGGTTCCACGCCTTACTGCGGTGGTGGGGACGATCCTTACCGAGGAGCACAAGAAGCTCTTCGTCCCCGACTGGCGAGTGATGAGGCATGATGGGTTCCTCGGGGACTCGTCTACATGTATGCAAACAGTCCAACACCTTGTGACCCCGAAGTATAGAGCGGTGATGGATGCGGGGTCGGTGGACGACGATGCCTTGGAGATAGCCAGGGCTAACATGGCGGTAAACTCTTGCTTTTTTATTTCAGTACTTAACTTTTTTCGAATTAGTAGGGTCCGTTTTCCCCTTAGTAACTTTGAGTATTTTTCTTTTGTAGATTACTTGCCACTTTAGTCATCTGTTGAAGCGAGTGGCAGAGCAGGAGAAGGAGGTGAAGGCGGTGAGTGATAGGGACCGAATGGAGCGGGCAAAGAGCGTTAAGGCATTAGAGGAGGTGATGCACGTTTCAGAGACCCAGGTGACACAGATCGGGTTGCTGTAGTTGACCTTGGAGAAGGCAAAGGATCAGATAGTCCAAAAGAAGGAGCGGGCAGACCGAGAAAGGGTTCTCGCAGCCGAGGAGAGTGAGAGGGCTGCAAAGGAGAAGGAGGATGTAGTGAAGGAGGCGAATGCTGAAGCCAAGGGATTCCTAGCCTCGAACATGGAGCAAGCGTATGCTAGGGCTCTTAAGAACGTCAGAGCATGCATCCCGGGGTTCGATCGCTCGGGGTATTCTCAGTATGACCATGTTGAAGACGATTCGGAAGAGGAGGGCGCAAAGGAAGAAGAGGAGGAGGATGAGTAGGTCATCGTAGCGGACCCCTTGTCCTCCATGGTAGCTACTCCAGAGACAGTTGAGGGAAGCAGTTGTGAGTCTAATCCTCTCGTGGATCAGTCGACCGAGGTGGACCCTTGACTCCTCTTATAGCTAGTTGTTTTTTTTTTTTTTTTCCTATTTTTGCTTTTGTATGGATGCCTAATAGTGGACTGGCCACCGCCGGTTGTATCTTTACTTTAGCATTGAATTTTCTTTTGGTTGTTCACATCTTGTGTGTGATTGGAGTTCCTTGAGTTTTTGTGTGTCTTGTAGCTTTAGTTATTTTCCTTAGAATGATTTACCCCACATTTTTTTTGGTTGCCAGGTTGTTGCGCACACACACATGGCCATCATGACAGCAGGGTGGCCAACCTTCGTACCAGGCTTCGTATTACAAAATCTGGACTATTCTCGAAAGAGGCTTTAAAAAGCTGAAGTCCTAAAGGGATATAGAAGCAAGATATATCGACGACGTCTTGTGAGAGGTGCCCCATGTTGGTGTAGAAGATCATCCTTCGGGGGAAGTGACTATTAGAGGCTCCTTGAGGGTCAGACTTCTTCGTCACTCCTTACTCTCGGCTACCACTGAAAGAGACGAGCTGAAGAACGTAGTGCTCGAGAAGAGCTTAGAAGTGGCCCATCTAAGGAGAACGATCCTCGAGTTTTCTGCGGGGAGGGTGCCTCGTCTGAAATTTAAAGTGAGGGATGATTCTTTCAGAGGAAGCATAGTTGAACTTGAAATGGAAATTCATTGATTAAGATGACTTCTTGAGGGTAGCAACATTAGGAGCACTTCTTGTTCACTTGAAGATCATGCTCAGGAAAGATCGTTTCATGAGCTAACCCTACGTTTGCTTGAAGTTCCGCAAAACCCAGAGGATTCTCAGAGCGGAGTGGCCGATTTGTCTAGCGGGGCGTCAGTTGGAGGGACAACAAGAATAGTGGGTCCTGAAGGTACGACCCGACTTGCGGGTCTGGAGATCTCCTTAGAGGGATTGAGAGAGCAAAATAGCGCTTGGGTGTCAGATGGAAGCCGCATACTGCGTGTACCTCTTAAGAGTAGCATCCCTCTTCCTAGAAGAAGTTAGGATGGCGTTGAGTAAAATTTTTATGACCTATAAAGGCTTGTTTCCCAGTAAAACTTGTAACCAAGTTTCTTTTTGTAACGTGATTTCCATGAGTATTTTGAGCAAATATGGCTGTGAGCTGTGATTATTATTATTTTTTGTGTTTGTCTGAGGGGCAAGTGTCCAAGGTGGCTTTATGAACTACGAGTGGACTCCGCTCATATCTGGGTTGTTTTAGGAGTACTTGAGTGGCGAACCGAACCCTGCTTTCTTGCTCGGGGGCAAGTAGCTATGGTGGTCCTATGAACTGCGAGTAGACTCCGAACAATAGTGACGATGAGTTTTGGGAGCACTCAAGTGGGGAACCAAACCCCGTACAATTGCTGGGGGTATGTGACTAAGTTGGTTCTGTCAACCACGAATAGACTCTGCACCAGTCTGGGTTGTTTTGAGAGTACTCGAGCGGTGAACCGAACCCCGCCTTCTTCCTCGGGGCAAAGTAGCTGACGTGGTCCTGTGAATCACAAGTAGACTCCGAATAATAGTGATGATGAGTTTTGGGAGCACTCGAGTGGTGAACCAAACCCCGTACACCTGCTCGGAGGCATGTGACTAAGGAGGTTCTGCGAACCACTAGCGGACTCTGCACCGGTCCGGGTTGTTTTGGAAATACTCGAACGGCAAACCAAACCCCGCCTTCTTTCTTGGGGGCAAGTAGCTGAGGTGGTCCTGTGAACGCGAGTGGACTCTGAACAATAGTGGCGAAGAGTTTGGGAGCACTCGGGCTGCGAACCGAGCTCCGTACACCTGCTTGGGGACATATGACTAAGGCGGTTCTGTAAACCATGAATGGACTTCGCACCTGTTCGGGGTTGGGCACTCGTACGACGAGATATACCACACACACTTGCTCGGAGGCAAGTGTGCCCGTGTGATCAATGTATTGTAAATGGATCCCGCACTTGTCCATTGGAGTGCTTGGCTAAGGGATGGTGTTGCTCGAGGGCATACCATATGTCTAATTTATTGTTTTCCTTAGGTCGAACTATTCATGGAACTGTACAAGGGAACTTTACAAAAGTAAAGACTAATTTCATTAAAAAATTCGAACTAAGTGGCTGCTTTAATGAAAGCCTTTATTACATGTTGTGGCCGTTATAATCATAGGCCTTTATTACTTGTTTGATATCAACTACTAAGAGAGGGCGTTAAGTGCTCTTTTTGTACTTCATGAGGTTCTCGGCGTTCCAAGTTCTGAATATCTTCTTTTCCCCCAAAGTCTTCAAGTCGGTAAGCCCCTGGACGGACTAATTGTGAGACTTTGTATGGTCCTTCCTAGTTAGGGGCGAGTTTCCCTTTCTTTTGGGTTTGAAATCTCGAGCTTTCAGAGGACTAGGTCTCCTTCCTGAATGTTGGCTAGGCAAACTCTCTTATTATAGAATCTTTCAACAATTTGTTAGTAGATATTTCTTCGGAGGGTAGATTTTTCTCGTACTTCCTCAAGGAGGTCAAGATTGGCTCAAATGTCCTTCGAGTTCCGCTATTCATTGAACGAGAGGAGGCGAGGAGAGGGTATTCCTACTTCGAACGGAATGAGAGCTTCGGTGCCGAAAGTCAAGTTGAACGGGGATTCTCCCGTGGGGATTCTCTTCATGGTCCTATAGGACCAAAGACCACTTGGGAGTTCTTCAACCAATTGTCCCTTTGGGGATTCATTAAGCCTTCTCTTGAGGTCATCCAAGATTTTTCGATTGGCATTTTCAGCTAGACCATTGGTTTCAGAGTGTGATATTGAAGAGAAGCGTTGCTCAATACCTAAATCGGTGCAGAATTTGTGGAACCCTTTACCAGCGAATTGAGTTCCATTGTCAGTGACCAGGATGTGGGGATCCCCGACTCGGCAGACCACCTTCCTCCAGAAGAACTACTGGACTATATTCTCAGTGATTGTTGCGATTGGTTCCACTTCTATACACTTCGTGAAGTAGTCAACAACGACCACTAGGAAGGTCCGTTGTCCGGTTGCGGGAGGAAAAGGTCTGAGGAGATCCATTCCCCACATAGAAAAAGGGATGGGATTTAACAAGGAGCTGAGGTTGGCTTGGGGGATCCGCTTGATGGAGTTCTTTTTACAAGGAATGCACTGACGAACATAAGCTTGAGCATCACTAAAGAGAGTGAGCCAGTAGTAACCATAGTTAAGCACTTTCTATGCAAGGGATATGGTGCCAAGATGGCTGCCGCCTATTCCTTCGTGGACTTCCTTCAAGCCATAATTGGCTTCTTCGGAAGAAAGACACCAAAGGAAAGGTCGACCATCAATGTGGGTGTAGGATCGCTTTAGAGGACCCTTTCTACAAGCACATATCTTTCGGCTCTTGCTCGGATTCGTCTCGATTCTTTGGTATCTGCGGGGAGGATCCCTTTGTCGAGAAATCGACTAGGGGTTTCATCCAGCAATCTTCGGGTGTTTGAGGGGCTAAAGGCATGAGCTCCAATGCTTCTTCTTCGATGTTGGGTCTGAGTAGAACTTCAATCAGCACAGTGCGGTCTAGCCCGTCAAATGACGAGGAGGTGAGCTTAGAGAGGGCGTCGGCTGTGAAGCATTCGATATAGCTCTTGAGGGACTTCCCGTCCCTTTGCCTTAGGTCTAACAGGAAAGCACTGGTCTTCTCCAACTTGTGGCTAGTGACGAAGTCGTGAGGAAAATATGGAGCCTGGAGAAAGGCGAGAGAACCATTCTCATGACGAGCCTTTTAAGGTTGTCGGAAAGGTTTTGCACAGGAGGGAGTCGGATGCTTGGTGGATCATCATAAGGTTTTTTAAACTCTCGATGTGGTCTACCAGATCGGCCTCTTCGTTGAATAGCTCAAATATCAAGACCTTGAAGTGGGTAAGGACGGGAGCTTCGATAATCTTTTTGGAGAATGGATGTCTGACGGGAAGATATCTTCCTTCTTGCTTTGCTCCTTCCTTCTTCAGTGACGCCTTGCAGTCTTCCATCTTTCGGAGATGCCGAAGGACGACATCTTCCTCCTGATCAGACCTCGTGGGTCTGCGGGACTCTTTGCATCGCTAAGGAGAAGAATGGTGAAGACTAGGTTGTCGGGTCTAAGGTGGAAATATGTTGAGGGCCTGAAGTATCTCATCCTTGAAATCTCGAAACTCAGCTCTAGTGACTGGCACTTCTTCATTCCTTCCTGTCCTACAAGCTATCATGCTAGTTGGAGTTGGATGCCTCCTCTCTTGGGGAGGAATTTTTTTGTGGTCCCTTATGGAGCGCGACCCCTTCGCCTCCTAGGAGAGGGGGATCTCCTTCGTCTATGTAGAGAGGGACTTTTTTTGCATCCCCTGGGAGAGGGGCCTACCCTAGATCTTGGTCTCCTAGGAGAAGGGCTTCTCCTGCTCCCCCTCTGCTCCGGATGGGAGGCTTCCTCGCGAGCTCTCTTCTCGTTGAGACGGGTCTGGAGGTCTGACTCCTATTGGGGGTCGACGATGACTTGATGAAGTTTGGGTTGTAGTTAAGGGAGTAAGGAAGGAGTAGACGTGTACACTAATCCCCTGTTTTCAACGAAGGGCCTTACGGATGGTTCGAGGTGACCCCGACGAAAGTCCCCTGGTGCAGCCTCTCCAGGTGGAGGCAGGGCTAGCTGAAGGAGGGGCTCCTCCGATTGTGGTTGAAAGGCGATAGAGACTTTCTCTAGAGGAGGTGGTGGAGGGAGAAGGTTGGCTCATCGGTTGGCTCGTCGGCTTGAAGACGCCGCCTTCCCTTTTTCCTCAGGAGGCATGCTGGAAACTTATTTTCACCGGTAAAGTTTGCTCGGATTTTTCTTGCCATTTTCCACAGATTGCGCCAATCAGTTGCTGCTTATTTTCGTGTGGGAGCAACCAGATGATGTGGATTCTTTAGAGGAACGATAAAAAGTTTGACCTTTTGACCTTCAGCAGTATTGACTGCCTTTGACTTGATGACTTGACTTGTTTGCGCCATAGGATTCGATTCGTATGGTTACGATCGCCTCTGCTTGAACTGCAAAATGCCTAAAACACCGGGATTGATCCCGACGATAAGCCCTCCGATGCACAAGTCAATAATCAAGAAAATTATGGAAGAGAGTTTTTGAGAAAATACTGAACCTGTTTCTGGTGGAGGAAAGGGGTATTTATAGTCGCCTTTGGAAACAATCTAGAGATAATCATTTACCTGTGTTTTTGGATAAGAAATTAAGTTTAAATTTCTTCATGATAAGAGATTCAGTTTAAACCGTCTATTAGGGATAATCATGAATTTAAATAACTCTTTAAATTATCTGGGTTTATTTATAATGGACTGTCATCATAACCCGGTAATGCAGATCCATTTTGGGGTATTGGTCATTGAAAAAAGACCCAGTTCCCCTTTACAGACCTGTCTCTAACGAAAATTACCATCTTACCCCTGAGAACTTTATGATCGTGCCCGATTTGAACGGTTCTGATTTAGTTCTATTTTTAGCCATATCATACTACCTTTCTGATATTAGACTAAATGAAATGAGATGAAGGTGAACTTACTTGCTTCATTTCATTGAAGAGTAATGCTTCAGCCACTATTGATTTCACTACCATTCTCTCTACTACCTTAGGTGGTATACTCCTATTGGAGAGTTCCCCCACCTACTCTATCTTTTCCTATCTATTGGAGTGCGCCACCTAAGGTAGTGAAATTGGTAGTGGATGTAGCATTATTCTTCATTGAAAGTATTGATTTTTCGGCCATTCCAAGATTCGAGGTAGCTCACAGCTATCTCCTCGACATTGCCAACCATATCCCTGGTAACATCAGGCATGAATGATCTTGTGATAATTTTCCTCAACCTCGAATGGTACTCTCCCTGTTCAAAAAAGATTGCTTGATTGCCCAACATCCTCTCCTTGCTTTTAGGAAATGTTGCCTTGAAAAGGTGAGCATTTGAGACCAGCACAACTTTGCAGCTTCTGCACTTGTCACCAACACACATGGGCAACCTAGTATGTGGGTCTTTGAGATAGGTCCATACCTGCAAAGCATTAGAAAGAAACCAATCTCTTGTTAATAATAATTCAACAAAACAAAAGCATGCAGGGCATTTTACAATGGTACTAAACCTCTCTTGTTTGTAAGTGAAGAAGGCAGAGGTGTTCTTGGAAAAGAGTTGGAATGTTTCTCCAAAGTAGGGCCAGCCCATTGAGCCTGGAGGTACGGGCAGTGGCCAGGATGTAGAGGAGGCTCTTGAGTGTATGGAATGGAGGAGGTAGAGGAGGGAAAGTCGAAGTAATGGTAGGAGAACCATGAAAATGGTGGTGAGAAGGGTACTAGTGACACACATTCCTTACTTGCTGTACTGATTGGAGGTATAATAATCTTGAGTTGAGAGACCGAGGGATTATATGTATATCTTATACTAATAGGAGAGAGAGTCTACCCCTCTCTTCTTTCTTTATTTTAAAATAGAAAAATGAGAGGAAAAGTTGGGATTTATATTTAACTAATACGTATGCTATGCATGATTTTATTAAAAAAAAATTAAAACAAAATAAAAACCCCAATCTCTCTAACACAGTCTCTTCCCCTCTCACTTTCTCAATCTCACAAAATCTCACGTCTCTTCCCAAACTCACTCCATCTCCTAACTTAGAATTAGATTTTTAAGCAAACACAATTCATAAAATTATTTTTATATAATTTTCTTAGTCTATCATCTTTACACTAACATGTGCTATAATGCATGGTTTATATAATGTATAACATATTTACTAAATGTTAATGATGTTATAATATACATGTTAACATAAATTAGTTGAATTACATCTTTTCATTGCACACAATTTTTAGCTTTAGTAATATCCTATTGGATAACATTATGATTTGTCAGTGATTCTCTAAACCATCTACTTATATTAGGATAATAATAAAGATTTTAGTAATTACAGTAGGAATGATATTCATAAGTTTCTTCCAATTCTCTTACGCTTTTTTCGAGTTCTATAAAATTTTATGAATCTCTCAAAACTATTTCAGGCTGTGCAATTTGCACAGGGTAACACTAGTTTATATTAGGTAGTGCAGCAATTGTCTGGGTAGACTTGGATTTTCGGGTCGTGTATGAGTAAAAAATCATAGATTCAAAATTCAATATGGGCATGTTTTATCAGGGAAAGAGAATGGAAGAAAGGAGAACAGATTAGTTGGACTCATTCAATTTAGGGTTTTTTTAATAGGTATGTCGGCAAGAAATGTGTGAATTTCATGTGTACACCTCCTAAATGAGTATTTTTGCATTTGTCCCCAACAATATGTTTTCCACTTATTACTTACTAGTTACTCCTTAGAGCATCTACAGTCGTTTTGTATATTTACCAATTTGTCATTTTTTAGCAAATGGATCGCTGCAATCATTTTCTATTTTGCCATATTTTGACAAATGGCCTACAGTGAATTCTCAAAAATGAGAAACAAAATAGCGATTCTCAAATTATAGAGGACGGTATAACATATACCGTCCCTCTTATTTTAATTTTTTTAATCGAGTCGGACGGTATAACATATACCGTCCCAAAAATTATTTGTTTTTTTTTTAAATAGGGGTCGGACGGTATAACATATACCGTACCATTTTATTATTATTATTATTATTATTTTTTAATCCAACGGCCACCAACGGCCAGATTTCGATATAAAAAAAAAAGAAATCAAATCCCTGAATTCTCGGACGGTACAACATGTACCGTCCTTGAATTTAGGCTTTTTTAGTGGTAGGTTAGGTTTAGTTAATTAGGTTTAGTTAGTTTTTAATTAGGTTTAGTTATTATTATATTATTTAATTTATTTAATTAACATAATTTAATAGTTAATAAGTAATTAATTTTTTTAATTTTTTTTTAAACGAACGAGACGGTACAACATGTATGTCGCTCGCTTTTTTCTAAAAAAAATTGCGCGACGGTAAATGTTGTACCGTCCCACGCAAATTTTTTTAAAAAATGAGAAACATATAGCAAATGACCACTGCAGCAACTATCGCTATTTGCTACTACTATAGCTGCCATTTTTTACAAAATGAGAAACACCATTGTGGATGCTCTTATAGATGTGTATTTTCATATTTGTCTATAAAAATGTATGCTTCACCTATTTTACCTCTAATTATGAATTTTTGCAAAAACATCCCTCATAGATTTCATGTTCTTCAAAAATTTTCCCACAAATCTAGATTTGCTTGAAAGTTCCTAACAATTGGGTTCCTTTGCAAAAAAAAATCTCTCTATTAAGTTTTTGAAGATCTAGAATGGTTAACGACTAATCTTGATTTGGTAAAGTTCAAAAGGCTATAGTTTAAATACCTCAAATTCTTCATATTTCTCGACAATTTTCATATAGCTTATCATAAAAATGTCTGAAAGCTCTCATAAGATAATATTCTCCCATGATTCATAAAGTAGCTGGGGGAGATTTTAGGACAAGAAGAGAATCCAAAGGAGAGTTTAAGGTTTATGGTAAATTTTAAGTCATATGAGAATTTGAGGGAAATGTGGGAGACTTGAGTATCTAAGGTGTAAAGTCCGAGGTGTAAATACCTGATGTTTTGGAGCTTTGCTAATCATGGTTAGCTACTAACCAATAGTAACCATGCTAAAACATTAAAAACTTACTATAGTTTTTTTTTTTTTTTGCAAAGGAACCAAATTGTTATGAGCTTTTAAGTAAATATAGATTTGTAAGGGATCGTATAGATATGAGGGACCTTTATACAAATAACTCCTTTCTTTAATGGACTTGATAGAAAATAACAGAAACACCCTCCTGATATGGGTAAAATCGGAGATACTAGATCTTGGCACACATCTTAAAGCTTCTCGAGGGTAGAATGGTAAGTTCACAACAACTACAACCCTACAAGAAGAACAGGGGCCGGTCCCAGTCCATCACACTCAATCAAGCTAGCAATTAACCACGTACAACCTAAGAAAGAGGGGTTTTCCAGCTAATTAAGGTTGTCTATCAAATTCCTTATCTTAAACATGATTATCAACTAATTCTATCCCATTACCATGAGAATCTCCAGATTAAACTTAAAAGATACATTTACAGGTATATCTTTTGGAACTAAGAGGGTCTTTCGCTGGGACCAACTCTAGTGTTTTGACTTTGTGCAGTTTTGTCGGACATTTTCAGCCATCCATATATTGATCCAAAAGTTTTCAACCATTCAAATCCAAATCAAGGAGCCTTCAACCATCACAATTCAGATGTGACCAATGGTTCAGAATGTAAGTTTCCTCTCTAAAAAGTAACTCATTATCTTATTGCTCCCAAATCGAAAAAAGCAACAACAGATTGGCGCAGTCTGTGGGAACCTACATATTTATCCCTCCGATCAAATCTTGCCGACAAGAAATCACTTTCTACCATGCCTCTAGCAAGGAAGGCCAAGGTAGCGGCTGTTGTCCGCCATCGGAAGGATCCTTCTTTTCCTCCACTATTGCAACCTCCTCATCCACCATCACCACCTCCTCTTGGTAGGACTGCTTCGGCGGACTCCTAACGTTGTCGCTTTGAGCCTTGCCCTGAGCCTCGTCTTGCCGAGAACTATGAATCGGTTCGCAACTCGACCCCCTCCTCAGTTCCTCCCACGCAGCAAGACCTCAACGACGTCATCAACTCCCAACAGCAAGGAATGGACCTCCACCATCTCTTAGAAGAAAGGCACTCCCAATGTGATGTTCCTTGCTCAATACATTAAAAGAGCCAAAGAAGCCCTTCTCCTCGCCGATACAAGTCCCGACGTACTCCCTCACCACGGGGTGGAAGAAGCAAGAAGAACATGACTCCATTAGTAGGCGAGTTCCCAGGAACAACGAAGAAGACGAAGTGCCTATGACCAAGGCTGCGTTTCGGGAGTTCATTAAACAAGTCTTTAAAGCTCTCCAAGGTGCTCCAAGTAAGGGCTGCCAAACAAGCAAGTCACGCCCTAAAACTGAACAAGAAGGATAGTCCTGCTGGTTAACTCAATCAAGGAACAAAGAATATGTTGTACTCTATCGCCTTCAAGAGATAGAGAATCGTCTTGAACAGATCGATCAAGAAGAGGGGCACCAAGGTAGAAGATATTGCCCCAACCGACCTCCTTTCATTAAGGTTGTCCTCGAAGCCCCTGTTCCAGAGAACTTCAAGCTTCCAGCCTTCGATTCGTATAACGATGAATCTGACCCAACTGATCACATCGAGTCTTCAAGACTCTTTTGATGATCCACTGAGTCTCTGTCGCTCTCCTTTGCAGAACCTTTCCATTTACCTTGAAGGGATCTGCATAGGAGTGCTACTCTCATCTCTCGTTGGGGTCTATCTCTTTGCTCGATCAGCTTGAAAAGCTATACCTCACACACTTCGTCACAGCCGCAAGACCGAGAAGACGAGCACCTCTGTGCTTGAGTGAAAAAGGGCAGGGGTGTCGTTAAACAACTTCGTCAGACGCTTCACGACCGAATCTACGTCCATCCCCACCCTTAATTCTGCGGTAGAAGTTATCAGCCTCTACCACAACATCTGCAATGACAACTTCAAAGCCTTTCTTGCCAAGAAGCCTCCTCAGGACTTCTCTGAGTCACTGCAAATATGTGATAAATACATCCGAGCTGAGGAAGCACTTCATTCCTGTGGCCAAAGTGAGCCCTCATCTGGCAATAAGCGAAGAAGCACGAATGAGGAGGGATCAAAGAAATCCCAGAAGGATGATTCCAGTCAGTGTCACCCTCCTTCGGTCCCTCACTTCAACAAATTCACCCTCTCAATGCTAGCATATCATCAGTCCTTATGGAGAACGAAGGAGAAGGGCTATTTCTCCCCCTCCTAGGATGAACCCAGCAAACAACATGAGAGATATGAGCTGATGGTGCCAGTTTCACAAGGACCATGGCCTTGACACAGATGGGTGTCGGACTCTCAAAGAAGAAATCATACCTCTTATCCGCCGTGGTTACCTTCTCCAAGGACACCACGAAGAACAAAGTCGAGCATCTGCCAGCTCAAGGAGTCAACACGAGCATAGAGAAAGATCTCGGGGACTGGGACTCTGAGCCTCGGGCTATTCTCCATTCCATCCATGGAGATCCTGGGGGGGAGTCCAACTCCTCTCGAAAGGCGGTCATCTAAGAAGTCAACTCAGTGCACAATATTCCCTATGCCAAGAGCTCAGGAGTCCTGGTAAAGTTCTCAGATAAAGATCTTGAAGGTGTTTAAACCCTTCACTATGACGCACTTGTGATTAGCCTCTCCATGATGGACCTCGAAGTATGCTGCATCCTAGTAGGTAGTGGTAGCTCCGTGAACATCCTCTTCTTAGAAGCTTTTGAATGCTTCAAGTTCTTTAGGGATCGTTTGAAACATGCTGGGTACACCCTAAAACACATTGGGTACACCCTCTATGGGTTTTCCAAAGTTCCGGTTCAAATCGCAGGAATAGTAACCCTCGAGGTGACTGCTGGCAAAGCCCCCATTCTCCGAACCGAAGTCATGGACTTCATGGTTATAGATGTAAAGGCTACCTACAATGCCATCCTCGGTCGCACCGACCTAGCAGCTCTCAACGCCGTACCTTCAGCCTTCCATATGAAGATGAAGTTCCCTACACCAGCTGGTGTAGGAGAAGTTAAAAGAAGTCAAGAAGTGGCTCGGAATTTCTACACGACTATAATAGGGAGCTCGGTCCTCCCACTTGAAGCATTAAAGCACCCTTAAGAGAAAAATCAAGTCATGCCCAAGCCTGTTGTGAATTAGTATGTCCCCTTCTCCCGTGAAAACCCATCCAGGTGTTTCCAAGTTAGCCAAGATATCCCCCACTAAATCCGAGAATAACTTGTTACAAGGTCTCCAATGTCGTCCTCCTAGGAGCTTACCGACTTAAAGTCTTGGGGGCAAGGATTAATCAAGAAAGCATTTGAGGAACTTCAACGAGGGCACTTAACGCCCTCCACTAGATTTGTAATAGACCAACCTTATATTGGTCAAAGCTACCCACCAAGGCAACTTCTTAGATTGATTTTTCAACAAAAGCTCATCATTTCCTTTGAAAATTCTTGTAGTACTCTCTGGATGCCATAATAATGAATTAGGTCCTCAGATCCTCTCCCGAGCTACACCAACAACTCATCAACCCAAAAAATGAGTTTCGTGCTCAGCTTCTTTTCCAAGCTACGCCAATAACTCTTCAACTCCAGGACAATGAGTTCGGTGCTCAGCTCCTCTTTCGAGATACGTCAATAACTCATCAACCCAAGAAAGTGAGTTTGAGGTTGTGCTTCTCTTCCGAGCTACACCAACAACTCATCAACTCCAAGCAATGAATTACGTGCTCAGCTCCTCTTCCGAGCTGCACCACAACTCATTAACTCCAAGCAATGAGTTAGGTGCCCAGCTCCTCTTTCAAGATGCACCACAACTCATCAACTCCAAGCTGAGTTAGGTGCCCAGTTCCTCTTCCGAGCTACACCAACAACTCATCAATGAGTCAGTTGATTATCTCTTCTTTCAAGCTGCACCAACAACTCATCAACTCCTAGCAATGTGTTATGTGCTCAACTATTCTTCCAAGTTACACCAACAACTCATCAACTCCATAGAATGCGTTCGGTGTTTCGCTCGCCGCTCGATCTCCTCCAATAACTCATTAACTCCATACAATGAGTTCGGTGCTCTGCTCGCCGCTCGTGATCCTCTAACAACTTTTTGGCTCCGTACAATGAGTTCGGCGCTTCGCTCGCTACTCGAGCTTGTCTAACAACTTATTAGGTCCAAACAATTTGATGCTCTGCTCGCCGCTCAAGCTACTCCAAAAATCATTGGTTCCCTACAATGAGTTTGGTGCTCTACTCGCCGCTCAAGCTAATCAAACAACTCATTGACTCCTTACAATGAGTTCGGTGCTTCGCTCGTCCCTCGAGCTACTTTAACAACTCATTGACTTTCTACAATGAGTTCGATGCTCCGCTCGTCCCTCGAGTTCCTCTAACAACTTATTGACTCCATACAATGAGTTCGGTGCTCCGCTCGCCGATCGAGCTTGTCCAACAACTCATTTACTTCATAATATGAGTTTGGTGCTCAGCTCCTCTTCCATGCTACACCAACAACTCATCAACTCCAAGCAATGAGTTAGGTGCTTAGCTCCTCTTCCGAGCTATACCAACAACTCATTACTTCCATACAAAGAGTTTGACTTTTCACTCACCGCTCGAGCTCCTCCAACAACTCATTGACTCCCTACAAGGAGTTTGATGCTCGCTTGCTGGTTGGGCTACTCTAAAAACTCATTAGCTTCTTAAAATGAGTTTGGTGCTTCACTCGTTGCTCGAGCTTCTCCAACCACTCATTGACTCAATACAATAAGTACGGTGTTCCGCTCACCGATTGAGCCCCTCCAACAACTCATTGACTATAGGTAATCAGTTTGGTGCTCTGTTTCTCTTCTGAGCTACACCTACAACTCGCTAACTCTCAAATATTGAGTTCAGAGTCTAACTCGTGACTCAAGCTACTCCCTATTCGGAGTACAACTTATCACTCGAGCTGCTCCTGCAACTCGCCAACTCTCAAACAGAAAGTTTAGAGTCCAACTCGTGACTCGAGCTACTCCTTCTTTAGAGTTCAACTTGTTACTTGGCTGCTCCCACAACTCGCTAACTCTTAAACAACAAGTTTGGAGTTCAACTTGTAACTTGAGCTACTCCTTCAGAGTTCAACTCATCACTCAAGCTGTTACCACAACTTGCTAACTCTCAAATAACAAGTTTGGAGTCCAACTCGTGACTCAAGCTATTCTCTCTTCGGAGTTCACTCGTCACTCAAGATGCTCCCATAAATCGCTAAGTCCCAAATAGCATGTTCAGAGTCCAACTCTTCCCTATTGTTGCTCCCACAACTCACTAACTTTCAAACAGCAAGTTTAGAGTCTAGCTCTTCCCTAGAGTTGCTCACACAACTCGCTCATTCTCGAATAGCAATGTCAGAGTCCAGCTCTTCCCTAGAGTTAGTGAGTTGCTCCCACAACTCGTTAACTCTCAAATAACAAGTTCGTAGCGCAGTTCCTCCCAAGAACCGCTCCCATAACTCACTAAGACTCAAACGATGAGTTTGAAGTCCAACTCTTCCTTAAGAGCCGCTCCAATGGCTCACCGACTCAAAGCAACAAACCCGTAACATAAGGACAAGATGATGACATTAGTGACCTCCTCTATAACACCATGATTCCAAAACAGACTAAATTCAAAGTTCCACAGGATCTTTTCACTTCTCTTCGTATAATTTTACAAGAAAATTAAAACTTTTATTATATCAGAGTTACATCTTAAATTAGATTTAAATAGCGAAAGCAATTTACAATAATTACATGAATAAAATGTACAACACTTGAAATATTCTTTAAGCAACATGCATACTTTAATCTTGTCAATCTCTTCATTCTACATAGAAACTATGGGCTCGTCGGTTCATTCAACTAACGCAAGGATATAATACATCAATTTTCTCCTACTTAGAAAGCACACACTTGTCACAAACAAAACTACGGGGACTATTCTATAGATATCGTGTTGTGTTGTGTACTTAGTCCTTAATGCAGTTGTTTATATTATATGACACTAATGCGCACTTGTTCGGATCAAGCATCCCATACTACATAGGTCCGAGGGCAAGCCCTTAACCGTTCATCATCTTGTAGGGTTCGATCCCTCGCCATGACTTAATCTACTACGGTAACTACAGTAATTATCCTAGATGTTCTATGAATTACGAGCCCATGTCTAGACAATCTGGATGGGAATCCCATGCACTGATATGACGTATCATGCAGGCAATCTATGGATAATTTAGCCTCCGCCGTGGAACGATGGCACCACCCGTAGTCACCAAACACCCCACAAGTATCGCCATCGGGACGATAATTCCGGAGTAGTGCTCACGCCGTGTCATGACACATCAAGTAAGCAATTTGTGAATCACTCTCACACCGCCAATCCGATGGCACTCATACTCGTGTTTTTCTCTCACTTTCGTTACATCAACACTATGTGTCTAGTCCTTAATTATTTGAATCATGAATAAAATCAATCCCTAGAGTTAGCTCTTTCCTCTATACCGGTCTTAATCAACGATCTGACTAAACTTGGTCTTTCATCTCAATAGTTCATCTCAGAAATAATTTATTCACTGACGGGTAATAGGACTTAGCTATCCTCTAGTTCAAATCTCATTTTATGTTCATAAATTGAGTATTCACACTCACCAATATCTTCATAAGTTATCATGATTCTTTTCATTTCAATTCATGTATTATTTTCCACAATAAAGAGAAGTTTATTCCATTTTTTCCACAATTTCTTAAATTGCAAATCTAATCTCACAATTTTTCTTTGCATTCAAAAGTCTAAAATATCTCATTTATTTGAACCAAGTGAATTTATTCACATTTGCATCAAGTGGATTTCATGGAAAACTTCTCCAAAAAAAATTTCTTAAAAGAGACTAATTATTGCTTTGTTTATCTCATAAAAATATGCATATTAATTCTCTAACTTGATCTATAATTCTTTATTAAGCTATAGAAATTTTCCATAAGATCCAATTAATTTCAGAATAATTATAATAATTTTTATGAATTTATTTCACTTAAAATCATTTAAAAAATCATTTTTTCCAAAAAATCGGAATTAAAAAAAAACTTGGCTAAAGAGAAGTTTATTCCATTTTTTCTACAATTTCTCAAATTGCAAATCTAATCTCACAATTTTTCTTTGCATTCATAAGTCTAAAATATCTTATTTATTTGAACCAAGTGAATTTATTCACATTTGCATCAAGTTATGGATTTCTTGGAAAACTTCTCCCAAAAAAATTTCTTAAAAGTGACTAATTATTGCTTTGTTTATCTCATAAAAATATGCATATTAATTCTCTAACTTGATCTATAATTCTTTATTAAGCTATAGAAATTTTCCATAAGATCCAATTAGTTTCAGAATAATTATAATAATTTTTATGAATTTATTTCACTTAAAATCATTTAAAAAATCATTTTTTTTCAAAAAATCGGAATTAAAAAAAACTTGGCTAACACCAGGTTTCGAACCGCACACACAAACACACAGCCGCTGTGCTACAGTAACGTTACTGTGGCGCAGCTGCTGACCAGAAAGGCCAACAGCGCCAAGCGTTGAGAGAGGCATTTAATAACCCCTTATACTATTGGGTTCGACATTGGCTTAATTTCACAAAATGGAAAAATAAAGAGTCCATACAGAGGCTCGAACTCATGACCTCTTGCTACAGTGACGTTTTTATTTTGCACCCACTAACCAGAATGGACAGAGTGACTAACCCGTAGGAAAAATAATTACATGTAGTTTTGTATATGACTGTAGCAATTCTAGTTCATAAAAATAGTTCATTTCTTTCAAAATACGTTTTGTTCCTTTAGAAACATAAAAATTTTCCTGACTGAATTTCTTTGATATTTATGTAGTAACTTAAGATTTTAAAACCATTTAACTCTCATTTTTCCCATATAAAAGTCTATTCTTTTATTTGTACAAAATTGGTCACAAAAGCTTTATGTCTTCTTAATTTGTTTCTTTTAAAAGAGAAAAATTTAATTTGATAATTCTCAAATGGGTTACTTTTATTAAACTAATAATTTCCACATTTTCTTCTTTTATCAATAAAAATCCAATCTTTCTCTTAACGCCTTAACTACAAAAATGTTCATTTCTTCTTTCTTTCCAACAAACAACATATAAAATTTGGGGATTTTTGTATCAATTTCATGAACAATAAACATGTATAATTTGTTTATCAATCTACTTTCATAACATGGAGATTTTCTCATAGTTCACAACATAAAAACAACACATTTCTTCATATTGCATTTTTCCACATTCATGAATAACTCAACATAAAGAATCATATTTTCTTAATTAGCAAACAAGTATATTATCAAGTTATCACCACAATATTTCTATTCACATCATTCAATCAATTTTACTGCTTATTTCGTGCAATTTCACATGGGTTCATTTTCTCCTTAAACATGGTACTAACATAAAATAATATTTTTCTTTTCTTGTTTATTCTAACATGATCACACACTTAAACCTAACATGGTAACTAGTTAGAAGTTAGAGAAAATTGCCCACCTTTAATGGAGAGAAAAACAACAAGAACTCCTAAAGGATCTCCTAGAATGAACAAGCGAAGCATTCTCCTCATAGATCGAGCCACCAATTGACTTCTCCTGCTAGTTGGTATGCAACCCGAGCCTCCCCTTGCTACTTGAAGAATGCCGGCCACTATAAGGTGAAGAACACACACACACTAACACTCAATCTTTTGACTCACAACTCTCCTAATCTTTTACTCACAATCTTGTCTTTCTTTCTTTCTTCTTCAATTGTTTTTTGAAGTGTAAATGTGAGTGAATGAGAGGGAGTATTTATACTAATTTGGAGTGCAAATGGAGGGCTAGGATTTCTTCAAATGCTTAAAGATCAATGGACAAGATGAATTAGGGAGCTGTAGCAACTACCCATGATGGAGCAACCACCTCTCCACTTCATCCACCTCTCCCTCACTCTTTGCACAATCCGGCCTACACTATTTGGGTGCACTTGCACGTGCTAGTGCAATGCACATGCAAACTAGTAACCCTTACCAAAATTTGTTCATGCAATTTTAACTAATTGTTTACTAAATTGGTCTACACTACAAGTTAGGTTAATTAAAAGAGGAATTAAATTAAATGAACTCACTAATGGGCCAAAAAAACATGGGCTCTAGTGAATTAATTAATAAATTAATTATAATAGGCTAGAAAGAGATAATTAGGCCAAGTATTTTATTTAGGCTTTAAAAATAGATCTTTTAGGAAATAAAGAGAATAATTATTAGGTCAAGCTATAAAGAAATATTTTTCTCTAGAAAAATGCATATGAAATTATACATTCAAAACACGTAAAATCACAAACTCTTATAAATAAATATTTAGGATGTTACATCCTCGGTGTCATCACGATCGAGGAGCTTCCAATCTGAGCCGAATGTCATTTTTGATGCATTAGAACCTCCCGATCACCTCAACTTTTGTGCTAACCGATCAAGGCCATCCAATCCACTCCAATCTTTGTGCCCACCTTCTCGACATGCTATAGAAAGAATGCTGATGTCAGCCTGATGTTATTGTGTTCCTCGGTGCCATCACGCCGAGGAATCTTCAATCTGAGAAACTCGGCATTTTTGCCGCATGAGGACCGCCTAATCGCCTCAACTTTCATGCTAATCAATCAAAGCCATCCATCTACTCCAATTTTCGCTACCCACCTCCTTGGCGTACAAGACGCCAAAACATGAAAAGGATGACATTAGCTGAGTGTGCACCGAGAAAGGTCTTGAGGAGGTCCTAATCTGAGCTGATTGGCATTTTTGGCGCTTCAGGACCATCCAATCGCCTCAACTTTCTCGACAATCGATTAGAACCATTTGATCTGCTCCAAAAATTGCGCTCTCCTCTTCGGTGCAGAAAGAGAAAAATAATGATTTCAGTTCAGCAAACTTATGACCCAGCCAGCTGATTTCCTTAGTTTTCGTGGCCGCCTTATCCAGCCATCTGATCGCTCTAATTTTCTCGCTCGCCATTAACTTTTTGGTTAAAATTATAATTAGTAATTATAAGTTCAGAATAATTAATTAAAATTCAAAAAAATAAATTGGAAAAGTTAATTAAAATTTCTTTCAAAATAATATATTTCGAAAAATTAATTAAAAAAGAAATTTATTTATGAATTTAGAAAATTTAAATAAAAATTCCAAAAGTTAATTAGAAAGTTTTGAAAAATAATTAAAATTTGGGAAAATTAATTAAAATTTTGCGAAATCCAGAAATATTTATTGGAAGATCTAGAAAATTGTTACTATCCAGAGAAGTCTCCGAATATGACTCCTGATGTCCCCAAAGATCATATATACTCTTTTGATTGTCCAGAACATAGTAGTGTACTCTTCGAAGACTGGGATACCCAACCTTCGGGAGTGGGGGGATTATGATATGGGTAAAATTGGAGCCACTAGATCTCGACATGTATCTCAAAGCTTTTCGAGGGCAGAATGCTAATTTTACAGCAATTACAGGTCTACAAGAAGAACATGGGTCATTTTCAAACCCATCAGCCTCAATCAGGCCAGCAATTAAGACTTACTTGCATCCTAAGAAAAACAAATTTGTAGCTAATCAAGGCTGTCAGTCAAATCTCCTATCGTAAACATGATTATCAACTAATTTTATCCCATGACCATAGTTATTCTCCAGTTTAAACCTAGTTACCTTTTTAGGTCCATCTTTCTGAACTAACTCCTAGCCTATAAATATCCCCCCCCCCCCTCTCTTCAATCAGTCAAAAGTAATCAATCTTCTGCCACTAAAACTATAATATCTTTTCTGAGTTACTGACTTAAGCGTTGGCGAGTCTTTTGTCTGGGCCAACCCGGTGTTTAGACTTTGTGTAGATTCGTCTGACATTTTTAGCCGTTCATATCTTGATCCAGACATTTTCAACGATTCAGATTCAAATCAAGGAGCCTTAAACCATCACAATTTAGATCTGATTGACAGTTCAGATTGTAAGTTTTCTCCCTAAAAAAGAATTTATTATCTGACTGCTCCCACATCAAAAAAAGCAGCAACACCATCTCTATACCATTCTAACTTCATCTTCTTTCTCCTTATAAACCCAACTGATTGTACAGCAACTGAAACCCAAACTATTCTCAGAATTTCTTCACTTTTTTTCTTTCAAAAAGTGGATGAGCTTTCCTTGCATATTTCTAACGTTGTCTCTTCTTCTTCATATTTCTTCCCAATTCACCATTAATTTCATATTTTTTAAGAAATAAGGGTAAATTCTTTATTACTTCTAGTAAAAGTTAAACCTGGCTTTAAAAAAAATGATCGAAAGCAAATATGAAATGAGGCTCAGATTGTTAGGGGTAAATGTAAAAGTGTACAATTTTTAAGGGTATATGTGATATTAACATATTTTCAGGGTTATACGTCTTAAAAACCCATCAATTTTTTGGTTTGCCCTTGTTTTTAACTAACTAATAAAGGAAATCTTATTAGAATTTTTGAAACTTGTTGTTTTTGATAATATTTCAACAACTACAAATAAAATGAGTATTAGAAGGAACAAAAAATAGAATTGTAATCTCAACTTCAAATATTACTCTTTTCTATTTTTTTAATAGCCTTTTCTAATTATACTATATCTTAAGCTAATAGGTCCGCCCCCTCTCTTCTTTCTCCATTTTGAAATAGAGAAAGGAGAGCAAAAGAATGAAATCACACCTATCTTAACACGTGCACATCATACTTTTTTACTTGATAAAACAAAATACAAAAATAAATACAAAAACAAAAAAAACCCTTCCTCTCCCAACTCCCCCTCCCCCAAAATCCTGCTAATCCTTCTCCCCAAAATCTCAGCAATCGTCGTTCGCCAGCCCACCCAGATCCTCGCCGTGGACGCTCGTCGGCCTGCCAGGGTGATGACACAATCGGTAAGAATTCTCCTATGAGAAATTAGGTTTTTTGAATTCGTAATTTGTTTTGTAATATTGTATTCATAAAACCCTAATTTACCACCTGCTTTTACTCTTGATTTCTAATTAGGGCGTTTCGATTCTTGAAATTTCAGACTCCAAACTCTAATTATGGATTCAAAAATAAAGATTGGTTATTTTCAGACCAAATCCTAGCTAATGTTCTGTTCTTGATTCTTTATTTCATCAGATCCAAATAAATTAGATTTTAGAGGCCATGGTAGATTTGGGATTTCGGAAGGCGAAGAAATGAAGGAAAGAATAAAGTGTGGGAAAGTAAGAGGTAATGTAAGTATTTATTATATGTTTGTTTTTGTTTATTCACTGATTTACACTACTCTCTCCTATGTGTACTCCCAGAGATTACGGAGATGGCAGTTAGGCCTGTATGTCATGCTGTCGTTGCAATTGGCCTGGATATAGATTACCTAAATATCAACTTTTATTCTTCAATTTGATGGTAATTGTGTTCACTACTTCTCATAATTATTTCTCATGAAAATTACTTTTGTTAAGTTCTTGAGCTTTTCATTTATTTTAGCAATCTCTCATAATTATTTTAGCAATCTTTCTTCATTTAGAATTATTGTTTCAGTTTTTATATCCTTTTTTCGGGTAATATTTAATTTGTTTGTGTTTGAGTATTTTTCTGCTTTTTTAATATAGTATGGCAAAGTTTTGAGATTCGGGATCAGATGCAAACCTAATAATGTAGGAGTAATATAGAATAGTTGGAGGCAAATATTAAGGAACTTCGTAGACAATATGAGTATTTGCAACCAAGCTTTGGAACAGATTGTAAGTCTCTTTGACAAGATTGTAAGTCTCTTTCTTAGCATCTCTAAATTTCGGTAATTATTCGACTATTTTTTTATTTTCTTTTAATTGAATGATGTTGGTTGGTTTGAAAGTGTGAATTAGTTAATTTGTATATTTGTCATCTTTTCATTATATTGTGATTAAATAGCTAAGAGACATTTCTAAATTTTTACGTAATATATAATTTTATGAGTTACTCAAAATTATTTTAGTCTGTGTAATTTGTATAGGGTAATACTAGTATAAATTAGAGAGACGTTTTGGGAGGTCTACAAGTTATAAATAGAGCTCTTGACCTACAATACAATCTATATTGTTTTCCTCGTTTTCCTCTGTTGGGCCTCTCCAAATTTCATTTATTTCATTCTCTTTCGGCATAAGCAATATACTCACAACTTTTAGTTGTGCATCCTAATTAGTAGAATTCTCTATCTCATTATTTTAAGAATAAATTTAAGTACAAGGTTGTGCCTATTTGCAACAAACTTTTTCTTTTTGGTTTTCTCATTCTATGTTTGAAACTTGTGGCATCTTACCACTAGTTGATCAACTAACGCGTTAACTTTTGCATTGAAAGACGTTCTTGCCCTTACTTTTGCTCTATTCATTTAATTTTCAATTCTACCTTATCTTTTACTTATAAATTGACTCTTAACCCCCCAAAAGACTACATGTGTTGTTAGGTTAAAATGTAGTCCGCATCCAAATATATAATGAAATCTAGAAGTGTCATTAGGGTAAGTTTAATAAGTTATTACTAGGGCAAGGGTATTTTAGGTATAAAAGTTAATTAATCTCGCCTAATCTGATTATGTGATATCACGTGATAACAAAAATTAACTGAATAGGCTAAACCACTAATAGAACTAGTAATTTTCATGTGCGATGCACGTTTTGATAAAAAGTTGAAGTTGAACATGCGATACACGTAAGTTGGTAGTAATCAGCACTTGTGATGAATGCCTTAAACTTTTAAAAAATTGGAGTTGAACGGGCACTGCACGCAATTTTAAAATTTTTTTGAAGGAGAAACCTTGAATTGTACGTACGGTGATGTGTTACGAAATATATTTAGAGTTGCATGTGCGACGTACATATTTGCTTTGCGACAATTTTTTTAAAAAATTATTTGTTTGGTGAAGGAAAAAACTTTGATTTACACGCGTGATGCATGTGTTAATAAATAGAGTTAGAGTTACACGTGGTGCAACGTATGTGTTTTATTTGTGACAAAAAATATTTAAAAATTGTTTGTTTGGTTACAAACTCAAAGTGACAAAGTGACAAACTCTCCCATTAATAGTAGTAGATAGGCGGTAGTAGGGCAACCCCTCTTCAACCAAAATTATTATTATTTTTTTTTTTGAAAGAATTATGTGGAATTTATTGCAAATAATAGAAACCTCAGTAGATCTTTCTGTTGCTCATGTTTCTTGCGGCTCTTGCAAGATTGAACGATTTGGTTCTGAATGTGCATTCGGGTCCCTCCGATGCTTTTTGTTTCTTTGGACTGTGCTTGGCTGAGTCCTCTTTTATGGACCTTTTGTTGTTGCCTGGTGTTGGCTCGGAGCTTCCTACTTTTGATTTATATATGGTTAGGATGTCTCTTTCGTGCTTTGTTTCTAGGTCTCTCGGGCCTTTTGACTCTGAGGCTGGTGCTTGGTTGGGCTGCTGTTGTTATTTTGTTAACGGCGGTTGGTGATTACAAGTTAGGTGGGCGAGCGTTAATTTTGTAGCGTTCCATCTCCTTGGCTTTGTAATCTTAACAGATTGTGCTATTTGCCTTTAACTTTATCGGTTTATGTTGGTTATGTTGCTTGTGTTCTGGTGTGGATTATTACCGCTTTGTTATTATCGCTCTCTCTTTTTTTCTAGCACTGCTTGTTCCTTGTCTCTTGGGTAGCTGTTTCCCTATTGGTACCCTATTTGAATTGCTTAGCACCGTACCTCTTACGGCTGCTTATGTGCTACAATATGGCAGCACTGCTTTTGAGGTGGGCTGACTTCCATTTTGGTGGTTTCGTTGCCTTTTCGGCTGCTGAATTTTTCTCTGTCCCTCTTGCTACCTTGCTGAGTTTGGTTTAGGCCCTTCAGGCTTTGGATCTTAGTCTTGCTAACTGTTACCAGGCTGCTACTCTTGTTGGGTCGCGGCTGTTGCTAGCCTTAGTTAGGGCTGTTTGATTAGTTGGCTGCGATCTTTCTTTGCGTTTGCTCTGTGTTGGTCGAGCCCTTGATTGGTTTTTATGAGCGCGCCTGCTGACGCCAAGGCGGATCCCATCCCTCCCTTGGCGGTCTTTAATGCTCCATGTTTTTCCCCACCCTTGTCGTTCGTAGCTTACCCGCCGATCCTGTGACCAAGACTCAGCTCGGAGTAAGGGCGTTAATTCAGCCAGACCGCACCAGCCACCAAGCCGCCTGCTCTCTTCTTGCTGCCCGTGCTCAGTGTAGTTTGTCATCTGTAGGGCTATTGTATTTTTAGCCGGTCGGTTAGGCTTTGGTTTTATTTACTGCTTGTATGGTTCACATAGCTTTCTGTTTTACTTCTGGTAAAACCATTCTAGTTTGTCTGTGTACAGTTATTGATTATCTATGCTATTTTTGATCTGGCTGGAGTCGTTCGACTCTATCCGTTTACATCAAAAAAAATAAGAAACCTCAGTAGGGTTTATTGTATTTTTATTTTTGGACTCGAGTACGGAAAAATGCTGTCCAGTTTCGTTATTGAAAAATAACGAATCAAGAGAATAAGACACTCCAGTTGGATCAGGATCTACTGCATCCCACTCTATTGACCAAGCAAGATATACGTTTATTTATAAAGACATGCATCCACTTGACATGAAATCCAAATGAAGGAAGACCAACAGACAGACCATCCAAGCCATCACCGAATCTAAATCTCAAGACTTAAACAGTATCAAGACATTGACAATTAGACGGTTCCTTGAAAAGATCAACTTTCAGTTTATTGATGCATAAGTTTAAGCTATTGCTGATTAATCTTGTTCATAGTTAGGTATCGAATCCTTGTGGAGCTTCTTGATAGATCGGGATAATACGGAGCTCGCGATGAAGAAGAAGGTGACTGTCGATTGACCTCTCACAAGGAGCTAGTCTACCTCCAATGTTTTAGAAACTCAAGCTCATAGAAGACCGAGAGAGCTTCGGATATAGCTTAGGTCGAGGATGATCTATTTTTTTTGTTAGGTCGTGTGTGTTGATGCACATTCTTTTTCCCTAACAATTGAATATAAACACACGATGAAACCTTTTGTCATGACCATATAATGAAATTGTGGCCATACTTAAGGACACGTACAAAGGTAAAATACCCATATATTTTAGGTTAAACACAATGTCATAGTCTGTTACATAATTGATGGTGTGCATGCATCTCAGAGAAAATTGATCCTTTAAAAAAAAAAAAAAATCTTTTGGTAATCTATGAAAAAGCGTCGATCGGTTAATTACTATAATATGAAGAATTTCCCTCGTAACTTCTCTCTAGCTGCATATCTCTAATCTGTAATCTCTAATATTATAATGGGAGAAGACCTTTAGTGTCATTTGTAAATCTACCAACGCGTGCATTGCACGTGTATAATTAATATGAAGGAGGTCTCCGCTACGTCATATTTTTTACTTTATTTTTTAAAATATATTAAATGTGCATCACACATTTAAATTACTATCTATTTATCTATCTATCTATCTATTTATCTCTAACTAGTATTATACATGTGCGTTGCACGTGGGAAAAATGGGGAGGAGGAAATGAAAGTACAAAAAAAAAATCTAGTATTATACACGTGCGTTGCACGTGAGAAAAATGGAGAGGAAAATGAAAAGGACCAAAAAAAAAATCTACCAACACGTGCGCTGCACGTGTTGACAAAATGACAAATATTTACAAATGACACTAACCCCTTCTCCCATTATAATATTAGAGATATTATAATGGGAGAAGGCCTTAGTGTTATTTGTAAATGTTTTGTCAATCTACCAACCCGTGCAATACACGTGCATAACTATTATAAAGGATGTGCTAAGTTCAAATCCAGATTATGTCTAAATTTTTATTTTAAAAAAGTATATTTATTAAGATGTGCAACTCACGTGTAAATTACTAGTAATATAATAATACATAATATCTACTATTTTAATGCGAGAGTTGGGGTTTGTAACAAACAAACAATAACTTTATAACTATATAAATACGTATGATACACGTCCAAACTATATCCAACAATATATAAATGTGCACCGCACGTGTAGCCCAAATCAAAACATTCAAATATAAACTCTTTTTTTTTCTTATTCAATATATATTCATTTAATTTAATAACTTTACTTTTTGGACGTGCATCGCACGTACATTTTACTAGAGATAGATAGGGCTGTTCATACTTTGGTTAAAACCGATTACCGAACCGAACCGAACCGAAATTTACCAATTTGGTTCGGTTTTTCGGTTTTCAGTTCGGTTTTGATCCAAACCGAAGTTTTTTTAGAGAGTTCGGTTCGGTTTTTGGTTGGCTTCTAAATAAACCGAACCGAACAAAAAACCGAACTTTTTTTGGACCAAAATAAATTATACCCCTAGATCCAGCTCAAACTAAGCTGCTAAGCAAGTGCACTTCCAGCTAATAGTAGCATACCTGACTGTGTGTGAAATCAAAATGAAATCAAAATACTACCAAGGCTATATGTGTGAAATGTGAATCCTGATTTAGGGTGAATTATTTTAAGTGAAGAATAGATTATTACCATGTGAGCCACGCTGATGTGTAGCCTAATAAGACGGTAGTTCAATCTTCAACTTTTCAAATGGAGGACCAGCACCATTTTCATTCTGAGATAGTCTGAGGGATGAGAGCGAAAAGCATGAATATTTCTGACTCATATGCCACTCTTCTGAGTCATAGTAGAAAATTAGTATGTAGTAAAAATTTCGGTTAGTTCGGTTATTAACCGAACCGAACCGATAAAATTCGGTTCGGTTCAAACCAAATTTTATCTGTTTCGGTTCGGATTTCGGTTTCAAATATACCAAACCGAAAATTTCGGTTCGGTTCGATTATTTTCGGTTCGGTTCGGTTTAGCACCGATGAACAGCCCTAGAGATAGAGATTAGAGAGACTTAGAGCGAATGCCTTTTTAGATTTAGAACAATTTAAGTAACTTATTTTATTACTAAATACAGGATAAATATCCATTTATATTGTTCTTACCTTTGTTTTTTAATTTAACCACATATTCTTAGAGGGTAATTTCTTCAAAAATCACTCAACAGTCAATAGTAGGCTGCCCTTGCATGCTTAGAAGTTAGAAGCAATTTGCAGGGTATATGCGTATCGAATGTCAAGTCTTCTCTTTCAATTTCAAGTCACCTTATGTCGGAAATAGACCCCTGACCCTCTTCAGCTATCAAACATGGTTGACAATTTCCTTTCAAAAAGTCAAAAAAAACATGGTTGACAATTGCCAAAAGTTAAAAATAAAAAAAATAAAATAAAAAATAAAACATGGTTGAAAAAATATACTGACGAGAGAAAAAAATTTCAACATCTCAATTAAGTTCGTTCTAAGATGAATTTAAACTTTGTACCTCCCACTTAAGCCTGAGAGCCCTCTACATTGTGTTTGACAATTGCAATTAAAAAAGACGAGAAAAAAAAAAACCACGATGTGTGGAACCAATTTATTCAGATAAAAGAAGTAGAAACAAGAAAGAAAAGGCAATACCTTAGTTTGATCTTTTGAATTTTCAAACCTAGAAAATTGCCATCGTAAAAACTGAAACATCATTGTTCTAATCTTATATTTCAACTCTAACTTGGCCCCAAGTCTAAACAAGTGGATTGAAAACCCCATGCCAGGTCTCACAGTTCCCACTAATTAAAAAGCTTGTAATTCAGCTAATTGTTTACCAGTGTATATCTATCTCTAATAATATCTCTAATATCTAATCTCTAATATTATAATGGGAGAAGGCCTTAGTGTCATTTGTCATTGTGTCATTCTACCAACATGTGCAACGCACGTACATAACCAATATAAAGAAGGTTTTCGGTTCAAATCCTCCTTACGTCATAGTTTTTATTTTTATTTTTTGAAAGAGTTTTTAACATGTATACCCCTAACAAATATGATAATATCATATATACCCTCACAAATGTGTATTTTCGTATATACCCCTAACAATTTAGACTTTATTTCATATTTACCCTTATGTTAGATATTACTAAGTTAACCATGATTTTACCCTTACGAGATAAATACAAATCAAATTAAAAGATCAAATTAGACAATCAAATAAGAAAAGATTTAGCAGTTAAGGAAAATAAATGAAGAAGATTAGAACCTATCATTAAAAAACAAGATTGATGGCAAGTTTGGAAAAATAACATGAGAAAAAATATGTAGTTTCTAAAATGCATTGATAGTTTATTAATTTCTTGAAGAAAAATGAAGAAATTTTTAGAATAGTTAATAAGTCTCGGTTGAATTAACAATTACCCAGATTTACAAGGATGAAGAAGATAAAGTTTGAATAGTAGAGAATAGAATATTTCAGTCATTTTTCATCAAGTCCATTAAAAAAAACTAAAAATTCTCGATCTTTTTGAGTTTTTTTAACTAGAGGGGTAACTAAGAGAAGTGACATATATTGTTGGAGACAAATATGAAAATACATATTTGTCGGGGGCATACATGATATTAAAGTATTTGTTAGGGGCATATATGTTAAAAACCCTTTTTGAAATTATTAAAACGTGCGTCGCACGTGTAAATTACTAGTAATCTAATATTATAATGGGAGAAGGCCTTAGTGTCATTTGTAAATATTTGTCATTCTACCAACCCGTGCAACGCACGTGTTGGTAAATTTTTTTTTTTTTGTTCTTTTCATTCCCCCCTCCCCATTTTCCCCACGTGCAACGCACGTGTATAATACTAGTAATATCATAATGGGAGAATGTCTTAGTGTCATTTGTCATTTTGTCATTCTACCAATATGTGCAACGCACGTACATTACTAATATAAAGGAGATTTCCGGTTCAAATCCTCCCTACGTCGGAGGTTTTATTTTTATTTTTTGAAATTATGAAAACGTGCATCGCACATGTAAATTACTAGTATAATAAAACACAAAGATAAGTTATCAAGTGGTTCACCTTCAGTAGTAAGAAAATCAATGGTCCAGATCCAAGCCCAAAAGACATTTTTCCCTCCAAAAGTTTTTTCCCCAAAACTCAAATTCAAATCCCCCCTTCCCAAAACAACTCCTTTATTTATTTAATTATTTTTTTCTCTCTTTCGCTCTCTTTCCTATTCAGATCAGTTTATTCCCAAACAAGAGAGCTCCAATTTTTTTTTTCTCTCCCCTAGAATTTTTAAGCCGCTAACTCCAAATGCCTAAAACCATTTTTCTTAAACCTTCACTTTCATTCCATTGGCAAAACCTCCATCGTCCTCTTATGCTCGAATCTCAAAGCAAATCCAAATCCAAATCCAGTGTTGAACCCCAATCAAGAGATCGTCGCCGACATATGATCCGTTGTTGATTCCGTATCGGCAACTCCCCTCCACCAAATCGAGCGCGAATATCAAGCGACTCCATATCGGCGACTCCCCTCTACCGAATCGAGAGGCTCTACATGTGATGCGGCAAATCTAATTTCATCTCATTAATCGAATTCTCATTCTAATTTTTAATTTTGTGTGTACAGGGGATCACTCAGTTTTTTGCTGACTCGAATTTTATGTGTATATGAGATCTAAGTTTAGAGAGGTTTGATTGTTTTATTTTGGGTTTGATTTTTTTTAATTTGGTGGTTTATTTGATGACTTTTTTATTGGTTTTAATTTAAGGTGTACGCAAGTGAGAGATGAATTATTTGGTGGCCTCAATTTGGCCTTCCAAACTATAGCAGGACAGGTTAGTTGATCAGCAACCTAAAATAACTTAATAAATATGCAACATTAATTTATTTACTATAAAAGAATATACTATCGTGAAGTGTTCCCTTCACTAGTTATTAGAAACGATGAATAACACAATATATAAGAACTTTTAGGGTATGTTTGGATATATAGGATTGGGATGACTGGAGTTTACCAGTGAAATGTGCAAACTCTCCACTCAAGAAAGATAGCTAAAGTAAATTTTGTTATTAATCCATTTTGATTATTTTTTTTTATAAAGGTGCAATGGGGAGACAAAGTGGAGATAAAAGAAATGATTAGCTTGGATTAGAGTTTTGAGAACTTCATGTATTACATTTTGGTTGAAATAATAATAAGAGGTATTTCAATTGCAAGCTGAGTCTCAAACAAATAAATGTTTAGATTATTGGTATTGTAGATACCTCACACCTTGGGTTATCATTGTATTTAGACATGCTCATAGCAGTCATGAGATTAGAGTAAGCTCTATAAAACCTATATGATCATGTCCTTGCATAACTATTACAAGCATCTAAACGTGATGCTGAAGTTAAAAAAAAACTCTATGCAGTATTTCTAACAAACTATATGTATTCTAGGTAAGTTCAAGCTAATGATCAAGAAGGCGATTGAGCTTAAAGGTAGATATGCTGTTTTCTTATATGATATATTTCATACATCAATTAATTTGTTGGAGCTCTAAAACTATTTTATATAATCAAATCAGGTGCACCATTCTAAAGACGTGCTGTAGACATGTGTCAACGAGCAAACCTAGTATATATATATATATATATATATATATATATATATATATAGAGAGAGAGAGAGAGAGAGAGAGAGAGAGAGAGAGAGAGAGAGAGAGAGATTATATTTTTAAGAAGCATAACATTGATAGGTACTTGTAGGGAGGAAAAATCATTCCTTGCACTGTCTTATGTTCTGCGGAGTTTGAACTTTGTCCAAGAAAGGTGAACATTCAGATATCATACGAATTTTTTCCCAAACTGTCCCACTTTTTGAAAGCTTTTCCCAAATTGCCCTACCTTTTTTAAAAAATCCCAAAACACCATACTCGCTTTCTAAAAAGCGAGTTTGGCTAAATCCTCCTCGTTTTTTACAGAAAGCGAGTCTACGGTTTAGGTTTTGCAGCTACCTAAACTCGCTTTCTCAAAAAGCGAGGGGATTTATCCTAAACTCGCTTATTGAACAAGCAAGTGTCGTTTGGGTCCTAAATCCCCAAACTCGAAATTAGATCTCATTCTTCTCTATCTCCTCCTTTTCTTCACGAAACCCTAACCCAAGAATTTTTTGATCTGATTTCAGCCATTAACCCACCAAATTTTGTCGAATCACTCACGAAATTCTTCAATATCTCATCTTCATTCGATTGTCCACTTCGAATTTGGCGGTGCTTCGATTTTGGAGGTAATTGCGGTGGAGTTCTTCGAATTTGGGAGAAAAGCTTGCGGTGGAGGTGGAGTGCTTCTAATTTGGGGGTAAAGCTTGCGGTATATTTATCAAACTCTATCTTTTTTAATGTTGTATATATATGTAGATATATATAGTTAAAAATTGTGGATAAAATGTGGATATATGTCGAAATTTGGGGTAAAAATTGAATATATAATTAATAACGATTGTATATATGTAGGTTATATATATGTAGGTTATATATATAGGTTATATATTTTGGTAAAATTAATAACGATTGTTTTTAGTTATAGTATACTCTATTTTATTATAAATGGCACGGACGATGGGGAATGTGGAGGAAGGATCTAGTAGTAGACCTCCTCGCGACCACGTACTTCTTTTGGCCCACCTCCTTGCGGCGGACGTGGTGGTCGTGGTGGTGGTACCGAACGTACTAATGTAAGCTTATAATTGTTTATATTCGATTAGTTTGATTATCATACAATAAAATGTTATATCGGTCTGTTGATGTAATTGTTGTTGTTGTATAGGTCCCAACTAATCCAAATGTGGCAGCTACTTCTTCTTCAGCCCCTTCATCATCTTATATTCCTCTCGGAGGTCCAGGTCCCCTCGACCCTACACTCCTTACTCTCCAGTCGCAGCACCGTTCGAAGGATGTATGGGAAGGTGAATCGAAGGAATGTACATTTAGGGGGGTCATCTACAACCGATGCACCCATGGATTTACAAGATCCTAAGGAACTTTGGATTATATGGTATTGCATTGATGAGCTCCATCAAGTGTGATCAACCTCTTCTTACCGCACTGCTTGAGAGATGGCGGCCTGAAACACACACCTTTCACCTGCCAGTTGGGGAGATGACAGTGACACTGCAGGACGTCTCTGTACTCACCGGCCTTCCAGTTGATGGGTAGGCAGTGACCGGCACAATGAATTTTGACCTGATATATTTAGTGGAACAGTACCTCGGTGTCGAAGTGGAAACCGGAGCAGTTAATGGAAAATTTATTCGGTTGAAGTGGTTGAAAGACACATTCAAGGACCGATTGAATGAAGATTCCACTGATGAGGAGGTTCAGTGCTACTGCAGGGCCTACATTCTTACACTGTTTGGAGGCGTGATGTTCCTAAATTCGACCGGACACTCTGTCCCCTTGATGTAATTCCCATTGATTGTAGATCTGGGACGAGTCGGACAGTATAGTTGGGGTAGTGCTGCGTTATCGTCCCTCTACAAGAGTTTGTGTTTGTGCAGTCTTAGTTCGGTGCAGATGAATGGACCAATGATATTGCTAAAAGTCTGGAGTTGGGAGCGTATTTACGTGGGTCGGCCTGTAGTGCAGAAGCAATCACCCCACTGGATCCATCTCTCCGAGGACCAGCACATGTTACCTCCACTCGGTGTGTACTGGTCCAACAATCTTACATGGACTGCCAACCCCAACAGGAGCCTAAGCTACTTCCGTGATGAGTTGGACAGGTTGGCAGATGATTGCGTCGTGTAAATGCCCTACACGGAGGCGCGTGTTGCTCGACTACTGCCTATTTGCTTGTTCAGGCGCGATATATGGTTGACTAAATCACCATTAATCAACTTCGGTACAGTTGAGTTCTACTATGTGAATAGAGTGCTACGTCAGTTTGGTCTACATCAAATGATTCCTGTTGTCGAACCATTCAATGCCGATATGTATTCTGTTACTGGAATAGATCGACAATCCAGACATAATTGGGCCACCAGCTTTTCTACATATGTTGAGAGATAGAATCAGCACCGGTCCAACGAAATCATTGGTGACATTCCTCCGTTTGATCGAGCGGTGCATGCGAATTATATGGGCTGGTACGGGAGAATGACGAGACGCTATATATCTCCGACAGTGCAGACTCCTACAGGTGTGGTAGTCCCGATTCGTTAACCTGCAGTCGAACCAGCAGATCAACATTCGATGAATTTGCCTATGTTCCAACCGAAGGCATCGGCTCTTCGTACAATTATAAGTTTTTAAGTTATGTTGCATTTTAAAAAGTTTTTCTAGTGCTTTGGTTTACATATATATTCACTGTATTTAATATTTCAACTTCTCATGTTTGGTAGATGAGCCAGACTTGGGCTATGGGTAAAAAATGCACTGCTGTGTTGAGGAGCAATGTCGCGGATGTGGTTAAGGACCTTGCACGCGAGATATTGACATCATGTCGTGCACAAGCTGATGCTGTGGGCGAGGGAGCAACCTTAGATGCTATTCTAACCACTCGTTGTCATACCAGAAAAATATCCTTCAACTCAAGGACAAGCCAGTTAGCAGAAAGAAAGCAATCGCTATCACGGAAATCGCACTAGCTCTTATCTGTTCGTTCCTCAATCCGAAGACGACTTACTTATGTTAATGCATTCTAGCCAAGCCTTATGTGCCAACCCGACACCCCCAGCCTCTCTTATGAAGCTATAAGATGAGCTCATTTTTTTTATAAAAAAAGATTCCTGAAGCGTTCGGTTACTCTTGAAGAGCCTTCTGTATCAGCAACCTAGTTCGACCTATCCAGACAAATTGTCGGCTCACGAATGTGGTTCTGATCCCTCCGGTGATGCCACCCGCTCATCGAACAAGTGCACGTGCTCCTCGTAGGAAGAAAGTTTCCCATAAACCCCCACGTCGTCCTAGGAACGAGTCAGAAGAAGAAGACGAAGAGGCTGAGATACAAGTTGAGGGGACACAATAACAAGAAGAAGAGGATCTGATTTCCATGTCCGGTGTGACATAGGCCACTCCACAACGGGGTAAAAGGCAAAGGAGACCTCCCACCTTCTTCACCCCCGATCCGTGAAGCTTCTTTCAATGTTGTTAACTTGTTTGTATTATGTAATGTTTGTATTATTAATTTTTTTAATGTACGTTTTGATGTTGTTTCGATGTTTTGAGATGTTGTAAATGATATGGCTAAAATTGGGGTTAAATCGGAACCGTCCAGATCGAGCACGAATCTTGAAGCACGGGGGTAAAAAGGTAATTTCACATACAGATGGATCCAAAACGGGTACTGGGTCTCCGCCTCACGAAACCAACCGCCCGCGAATAGATCCACTCCAACTGGGCGCGGGTTCCGACCCGATACAAGCCCGGTCCACCAAGGGAGAATCAGGCCACTGATTTGATTAGATCAAATCAATAAGCTTGATTTGCTCTCACCAGGGAATCAAGGCCTACTTTCCTAAAACAGAATAGGAGGATTTTGCTCCTAACTGTTAGGCAGGAAATCAGGCCCCAAATCATTCCAAAGGCGACTATAAATACAACCCCTCTACCACCAAGACGAGGTTAATCACTTTTTCACCACTTAAGCTCTTTCTTAATCTTTTACTGATTACTGACAAGAGCGTCGGAGGGTGCGTCGCCGGAATCAACCCCGGTGTTTCGCACTTCCTTGCAGGTTGCGGCAGGAGCAAGCGGGCCGAGTCAGCTGTTCAGGTTTTCCTCGGATCCACAAATTCTATCTGTTTACCCCCACACCGAAATCAGCGGTAACAGATTGGCACCGTCTGTGGGAAAGCTACGCGAACAGTCTCAGCCCATTCTCCGTCGACATCAGCAGCCATGCCGCCGAAGAAGAACAGATCCAGAGGGTCGAACCGTGGGGGCAACCCCACTGACCCGGCGAATGAAGCTCCGGTCAATCCTACCCTTCAGTCCAGCCTCCCTCCGCTGACCCAGCAGGTCCCACCTCCTCCTCCTCCTCAGCAGCAGCCCAACAACGGTCCGTCCGGTCCTAATGGTCGGAAGGAGAAGCAGCCTGTCAATCCATGCCACGTCTCGGTCCACAATGGGTCCTCGGACTCGATGGCTTCCCATCACCCCGACCTCCGCATCACACTCCAAAACCGCCATAAGGACGACGACCTCCGTACTCATCTTGACGAGAGGCGGGCCCGAGAGGGAGCCTCCCGCCAGCGTCAAGGTGAGCGGTCGCCACGTCGTCGGGACGGCAGAAGGTCCCCGGAACGCAGAGGCCGAGCGGCGTCCCCTGAGCGCCGAAGGAGGAGGTCCCGGTCCCCCAGGGATCGGCGTCATCCGAGGGACCGAGACATGCCCATCAGCCGAGCCGAGTTCCTCCAGTTTCAAGAGACCGTTCTGCAGGCCCTCAATCTCCTACAGAACGGCCAGAATGCTCAGAGGGTTCCGACGCCGCCCAGGGATCCCAGTCCCCGGCGCCGAACCCGGAGTCCTTCCCCGGCTCCCAGCCGACAGCAACGGCAACAAAGTCCTCGGCGCTCCCAGGAGTACCGGCGCCGCAGTCCACACTCCCCTTCCTACGAAGAGGAGTCCGGAGGGTCGTACGACTACCAGCGGAGAGACGATGCCCTCATCCGCCGTATCCATGAGGTGGAGAGGCGCATCAGCCGCATGGACAGGGAGGAAGAGTCCCGAGCCGGAACCTTCCGTCCCAGCCGACCCCCCTTCTCTCGGTCGATCATGGAGGCCCATATACCGAGGAACTTCAAACCGCCGCAGTTTGAGACATACTCTGGGGAGTCCGACCCCGTCGACCACGTCGAGAGCTTCAAGACCCTGATGCTGATCCATCAAGCTTCCGACGCGGTGCTCTGCAGGACCTTCCCTGCCACCCTCCGGGGGTCGGCTCGGGAATGGTATTCTAGGCTCGCCCCCTCGTCCATCTTCTCATTCGAACAGTTTGAGACACTGTTCATTACTCACTTCGTGAGTAGCCGACGAGCCGAGAAGACGAGTCTTTCCTTGCTGAACCTGCGGCAGGAGAAGCAAGAAAAGTTAAGGGACTATGTGAAAAGATTTACCGCGGAAGTCAGGTCAATTGCCTCCTTGGACCAGTCCGTGGCTACCGTGGCGTTCCAGTCGAACGTCCTTAACGCCAACCTCCGATCATCCCTGGCCAAGAAGCTCCCGCATGACTTTGCCGACCTCCTCCTGAGGTGCGAGAAGTACATCCGGGCGGAGGAGGCCGAAGCCCTTCCGAGCTTCGGGGGCACCGCCGCGGGGTCAAAGAGGAAGGCGACGGGAGAAGAAGGGTCCAAGAAAGCTCAGAAGGACATGGGCGGTCAGCGCCGCCCTCCCCCCAGGTTCGAGAAGTTCACTCCCCTCACCACTAATGTCTCTACTATCCTCATGGAGGTAGAGAAGGAGGGAATCATCCCTCCGGCCCCGAGGATGCACACTCAGGCGAAGAGGAGGAACAAAGATAAGTGGTGTCGTTACCACCGAGACCATGGGCACGACACAAATGACTGCCGAGCACTGAGAGATGAGATCGAAGCACTCATTCGGAGGGGGCAGTTGGCCAAGTTCGTGAAAGGTAACGATCGAACAGATCGGAACTCACCTCCCCCTCGGGGGGCTAACAAGCGCTCCGAGCGGCGCGAGGAGACACCCGAGTTCGAAGAAGAACGGGTTTTGCACCTGATCCACGGAGGCCCGATGGGGGGCTCCTCTAATTCCTCCCGAAAGGCCTTCGTCCGGGAAGTCAACTCGGTCCACAGTGCCCCTCCCTCGAAGGGTCTCGGCGTCCCCGTGTCTTTCTCCGATGCCGACCTTGAAGGAGTCCGAACCCCCCACTGCGATGCCCTCGTCATCGACCTCCGCATGGCCAATTTCAAGGTGCAGAGGATTTTGGTGGACAATGGGAGTTCGGTCAACATCCTATTCCTCTCGGCCTTTCAAGGCCTGCAGCTGTCCCGGGACCGTCTTAAGCCGGCCGGCTATACTCTCCACGGGTTCACGGGGGTCCCGGTAACCGTCGAAGGGGTGATAACCCTAGACGTTACTGCGGGAAGCACCCCTACTACCCGGACCGAGCCGATGGACTTCATGGTCGTCGACGTCCCGGCAGCATACAATGTCATCCTGGGCCGTCCCGGCCTAGCCGCTCTTGAGGCTGTCCCCTCGGCATACCACTTGAAGATGAAATTCCCCACTCGCTCGGAAGTAGGGGAAGTCAGGGGAAGCCAGGAAACAGCTCGGAAGTGCTGCATGACTTCCACCGGGGGACCAGTGCTCTCGCTCGAGACACTAGAGATCCCCGAGCCGAAGGCCCGTCCAACGTCCGAGCCGGCGGACGAGTTGGAAGAAGTACTCTTCTCCGACGAGGATCCGAGCCGAAAATTCCTCGTCAGCAAGTCCTTGCCGACCGTGCTGTTCTCCGACTTGGTGAGGTGCATCCGGGATAACCGCGACCTATTTGCTTGGTCGGCCGCGGATATGCCCGGTATCTCCGAGGACTTGCTCGTCCACCACCTAAGCGTCGAACCGGGGTGCAAACCGGTTCAGCAGAAGAGGCGAAAGTTCGCTCCCGAGCGACAGCAAGCAATCAAGGAGGAAGTGGATAAGCTGCTGAAGGCCAAGTTCATCCAGGAGGTGAATTATCCCGAGTGGCTGTCGAATGTTGTAATGGTCAAGAAATCCAATGGCTCGTGGAGGATATGCATCGACTTCACCGACCTCAACAAAGCGTGTCCGAAGGATCCCTTCCCTCTCCCGAACATCGACACCCTAATCGACGCCACCTCGGGCCATGAGCTCCTCAGCTTCATGGATGCCTTCTCGGGGTACAATCAAATCCGGATGTTCCCTCCGGACATCCCGAAGACCTCCTTCGTCACCGACCAGGGCCTCTACTGCTACCGAGTAATGCCCTTCGGTTTGAAGAACGCAGGCGCCACCTACCAGCGCCTCGTGAACAAGGTTTTTCAGCATCAGATCGGCCGAAACATGGAGGTGTACGTTGATGACATGCTCGTCAAGAGCATCCGCGGCACCGACCATGTAGCCGACCTCCAGGAGGCTTTTGGTGTGTTGAGGAAGTACAACATGCGGCTAAACCCGAACAAGTGTGCGTTCGGAGTCTCCTCTGGCAAGTTCCTCGGTTTCATGGTGAGCCAGCGGGGAATTGAAGCTAACCCCGAAAAGATTAAAGCCATATTAGACATGGCCCCGCCTCGGAACGTCAAAGAGGTGCAGAAGCTCACCGGTCGGCTCGCAGCCATCGGTCGGTTCCTCTCCAAGTCAGGGGAAAAGTGCCTTCCCTTCTTCAAAGCACTCCGAGGCGCTAAGGGATTTGAATGGGGCGAGGCACAGCAAGAATCGTTCGACCAGCTGAAAGCCTATCTGGTGAACCCCCCTCTGCTCAGTAAGCCGGTCCCGGGCGAGCCTCTCTTCATCTACTTGGCCGCTTCCGAGCAGACCTTGAGCGCTGTGTTGGTAAGAGAAGAAGACCGGACCCAAAGGCCCATTTACTATGTGAGCAAGGTGCTTCGAGACGCCGAGCTCCGCTATCCGAGGATAGAGAAGATAGCCTATGCTTTGGTCATGGCAGCAAGAAAGCTTCGGCCCTACTTCCAATCTCACTCGGTCGTCGTCCTCACCGATCAACCCCTCAAGCAAGTCCTCCATAAGCCTGAAACCTCGGGCCGGCTGATGAAGTGGTCTATAGAGCTGAGTCAGCACGACATCTCGTATCAGCCTCGGACGGCAATTAAGGCACAGGCTCTCGCCGACTTCATTGTAGAATCCACCATCCCTGAGGTCGGCCACGTCCCGAATGGACCCCCCATTTGGACAGTCTTTGTAGACGGATCCTCTTGCAGTGAAGGAAGTGGCGCCGGCATTATCCTGAACGGCCCTGATAGCTTCGTCCTGCAGTATGCGATCCGCATGAACTTCAAGGCCTCGAACAACGAGGCGGAGTATGAGGCTCTCATAGCTGGCCTCGGACTCGCACGAAGTGCAGGGGCGCAGTGCCTTCGGATTCACAGTGACTCCCAACTAGTCGTGAACCAGGTCTTGGGCGAATATGAGGCCAGGGACGAGCGAATGGCGAAGTACCTCGCCAAGGTCCGGGACCTCATGGGCCGGTTCGAACAAGCCATCATCCGACGGGTCCCCCGGGAAGAGAACTCACAAGCTGACGCTCTCTCCAAGTTAGCCTCGTCTTCTCTGCAAGGTCTCGAACAGACCGTACTGATTGAAGTCCTCTCTAAACCGAGCATCGAAGACGAGACACCTCGCTCGGTGGAGTCATTGCCGGTCACGCTGCAGGATAATTGGATGAAGCCACTGGTAGAATTCTTAAGGGATGGAGTTCTGCCCTCAGATCCCAAAGAAGCATGCCGAGTCAGAACCCGAGCCGAGCGATATGTCTTGATCGAGGGCATATTATACAAGCGCTCCTTCTCTCAAATAGATGGCCGACCTTACCTAAGGTGCCTCTCCCCGGATCAGGCCGAATATGCCCTACAGGAGCTTCATGAAGGCATCGGAGGGGCACACTCCGGATTTAGGTCTTTGGCCCGGAAAGCTTTGAACTATGGGTACTTCTGGCCGACCCTTCTTCGGGACGCCGAGCGACATGTTCGGCAATGCAGCTCCTGTCAGAGATACTCCAACATCTGACGTCTCCCCTAGGCCAACCTCACCTCCCTATCGAGCCCTATCCCCTTCGCGATGTGGGGAATGGACTTACTAGGGCCCTTCCCTCCAGCTCCGGGTCAGCTCAGGTTCTTAGTCGTAGCCATCGACTACTTCTCGAAGTGGGTCGAGGCCGAGCCCCTCGCCACTATAACCGAGAACAAGGTGGTGCAGTTCTTCTGGAAGAACATCATATGCAGATTCGGCGTCCCCCGCGTCCTCATAACGGACAATGGGACTCAGTTCACTGGCGTGGCATTCCGAGCCCTATGCGACGACCTCGTTATTCAACAGCGCTTCTCGTCCGTCTCACACCCTCAATCGAACGGACAGGCTGAGAACGCTAATAAGCAGATCCTTGCAGGAATCAAGAAGAGGTTGGACAAGTGCTCCAAAGGATTGTGGGTCGACCAACTCCCTAATGTGTTGTGGAACTACCGCACAAGCAAGCGGACGCCCACTGGAGAGTCCCCTTTCAGCCTTACTTATGGGGCCGAGGCCGTAATACCCCTCGAGGTCGGAATTCCTTCCCCTCGGCTCATCGCCTATGACGAAGCGCAGAATGCCAGGGAACTCAGAGGAAACTTGGACTTGATAGATGAACTGAGGGAAAGGGCATCGATTCGGCAGCAGAATTACAGAAGGAGAGTCGAGCTAGCGTACAACAAGAAGGTCCGACCTGCCAACCTTAAGCAAGGAGATTTGGTGTTGAGAAAGCTAGCCATATCCCTCCCCAGTCAGAGGAGCAAGCTAGCTCCGAATTGGGAAGGGCCGTACCGAATCACAAAGGTTGTCCGGCCTGGGGCATACCGGCTCGAAGACATGGACGGCAGAGAGCTTCCGAGGACCTGGAATGCCGACCACCTCCTGAAATACCAAGAGAGCGCTCCGGCGCCTCTCTAAGTAATCCGAGGTGTCGAACCATTCCTCTCCTCCAACTTGTAACCCATTTTTTCTCAAATTGTATTATGTAAAACGGTTCGCCGTCAAATATCAATAAATGAAAGTTCTATATTCGTGAGTTTGCATGTTCCTCTCCCCTCTTATTTAACCAATGGTTCGGAGTCCAACACTCGGCTCGACTTTACCTCCTCGGCTCGTCTCCGGACGAACCAGGGGTAGATCGCCGTTCGGAATTGCTCCTACAGCCGTTGAACTATACCGATGGTTCGGAGTCCAACACTCGGCTCGACTTTACTTCCTCGGCTCGTCCCCGGACGAACCAGGGGTAGATCGCCGTTCGGAATTGCTCCTACAGCCGTTGAACTATACCGATGGCTCGGAGTCCAACACTCGGCTCGACTTTACTTCCTCGGCTCGTCCCCAGACGAACCAGGGGTAGATCGCCGTTCGGAATTGCTCCTACAGCCGTTGAACTATACCGATGGTTCGGAGTCCAACACTCGGCTCGACTTTACCTCCTCGGCTCGTCTCCGGACGAACCAGGGGTAGATCGCCGTTCGGAATTGCTCCTACAGCCGTTGAACTATACCGATGGTTCGGAGTCCAACACTCGGCTCGACTTTACTTCCTCGGCTCGTCCCCGGACGAACCAGGGGTAGATCGCCGTTCGGAATTGCTCCTACAGCCGTTGAACTATACCGATGGTTCGGAGTCCAACACTCGGCTCGACTTTACCTCCTCGGCTCGTCTCCGGACGAACCAGGGGTAGATCGCCGTTCGGAATTGCTCCTACAGCCGTCGAACTCCAGCGATGGTCCCGGGGTCCAACACTTGGTTCCTAGTCCATCCAAACTACTCCGGTAGGTCAATGTCGGACCTTCGTCCGGACACAAAAGACCGAACACTCCTAACTACTAGCCGAAGACCGAAGACTCACAAACTCGGTCGGCTTCCGAGCAAGTGGCTTCCCGAGCGTGTAAATGGGGAAAACACACTTTTCCCTCAACTTTCGTACGTGATCTCGATCAGACGGCCCAGATCAAGCCACCAGCACAAAACGACAAGATAACGTTTTCTCGGGAACTGGGCCGCCTCGAGATTCGCGCCTACATTCGACGGCTCAGATCTCGCCACCTACTCTAAGCGACAAAATAACACTTTTTTGGGTACAGAACCTTGCCGTACCGTGTCAGATCCACTAAATGACAAAGAGCCGCACCCCTGGAGATCCATTCGGCTAAACAGACGTGCTCGGCTCAAAGATCTCGGCACGACCGACACGGTTGCAAGCAAGAACAAACATACAAAGCAACGAAAGGGAATTTTATTAATTGTCGGTGCATAATACAAAACATTCCATTACAAAGTGTCGGCCAACAAAACACGCAATGCCCGACCAACTACACTTGTCTCTCATACAAAAACATCCTCACTAAACTGTTCGTCCTCCTCGGCTGACGACTCCTCCTTCTCCCCCCGGAGTCTCGCCATCACACCACGCAGATGCCCCATCTCTGAGAGCAGGTCATCCCGCTCGGAGACGATCCTCGACTGAATGTGCCGAATGCTTTTGACCCGAAGAGCGTTGCTGAACGCGGTCTGCGAGCCTTCATCCTCCCCTGCGAGGCTCAGCTCGACTATCTTGTTCTCCAAGCGTTGGATCTCGGATTCCCGGAGACCGAGGACCAACGAAAGGTGGTCCCACTCACTCTCGGCTCGGCGTAACTTCATATCAGCGCTCCTAGGGCTCAGAACCACTGTTCCAGAGGTGGCTTCGGATTCAGAGCCATCATTCGAACGCTCGGAGTCCGAGCCATGGATCGTCACAATGAGCTGAAAAGAAGAGAAAACGAATAACACAGTTTCAATACACGGCCGGAGTCTAACACTTGGAAATTTTTCAGAATTATTTGCATTCAGACATGGTAGTGTTACAGACGGTCGGTCGACCCTACAGCTAAGTTGTTACAACAATCAACAAAAATAGAAAAAACGACAGAATCAGAGCCTCTTCGGAAGGGGAATGCTTCGGTTTAGGGAAACACGAGGACGGCGAGGTCTGCCCTCCGAACTCGTCCCTAAACCAACGAAGCGCGAACCCCCTTCGCTGCTAGCTCTAACGACGACGCCGGCCAAAGCCCCGCTCGACGAGGCGGCGGCACTGCTCTGAGCGTCGGCTGGACTCCGCCTGGTCAACGGCGAGCGCATCGCAAGTTCATGAAATGTAATCCCCCTCTCGCTCTCTTCGCGAGTACACGAAGTGCTGCGAACGTTAGCCCTGACCGGCGCCGGCTTGAGCGACGCGATCTCTTCCTCCAGCTCGATAATCCTATCCCTCAAGACGTCGTCCTTCGCCAACTTCTTCGGTCGCGGAGCCGACAACGAGCCCGAGGTATTGGCGTGATCAGTCGCGAGCCGTCGGTAATGGGTGACTTCAATCCCCCTATCTATTGTGATCCTTCTGAGCCTGTCGACTTCGGCCGATAGCCTCTTGCGCTCGGTCGACACTTTCTCCAGTTCGGAAGCCAGCTTCTCCCTCTCCGCCGAACGTTCTTTTTCCGCTAGCTCCAAGTATTGGACCTCGGCCAAAAGGTCGTCATTCTTCTGCTCGACGGCCGTAAGTTCTCTACGGAGGTTCTCAACTTCGCCTTCGGGACAGGAGACTGAAGAGCGCTTCCGGTACTGGTACAGCTCGCGACCATACCTCCGCAGAGCCGCCTTCGTATCCTCCAGCCTGCCGAGCAGGAGATATCGCCTATACCGGCTCTGAGAGAGCTCGTCCTTCGTCTTCACCAGCTCTTGCCGAAGGTATTCGGCCTCCGTGATCGGACCGAATCTCACCTGAAATGCAGAGATAAATCCGAGGCCTAACACTTGGAGAAAGTTACGCCAAAACAAACACTAAGTCCGAGACTCAACACTTGGGCAAATTTTGGCCAAACAAAACATTTTTTCATTCAAAATTCGAGGAGTTCTACAACAGCGGTGGCCAGTCCGCAGTTAGGCTTACAAAAACAAAAAAAAAGGGGGAGAAAAGAAGACAACCGAGTCAGGTGTCGACCTTTTTGTCGTTCGGTTTCGTCGACCCCTCGGCCTTGTCCTTGCCCTCGCCTCCGCCACCTCCTTCGCTCCAGTTCTCCTCCTCCTCGGAGTCGTCCTCCTTCTCCTCCTCGGACGCGGCCTTCCACGGGTCCTCGACGGGTTCTGTCTCCCCCTCGGGGCCGATCAACTCCTCGGGGACAACCTCCTCCCCTTCTACGAGGTCATAGAAGTTGTAGGTGGACGTGTCGAAGCCCGGGTTCTTGGCGACCACATGTTGCAAGGCACGGCCGTAGGCGTCCAGCATGTTCTGGGTCATGTGCATCGCGGCCTCCTCCTGCACGGCTCTCTTCACCCTCTTCACCTTCCTGAGGTGTTTGGCCTTGATCTTCTCGGCCCTCTTCCGAGCATCCTCCGCCTCCGACCGAGCCTTGGCCAACTCCTCCCTCAGGTCGGCAGCCTCCTTCACCGACGCCTCGAGCTTGGCCGCCGAATCCTTCAGCTCGGAGACCTCCTTCTCCGAAGCCTCTAGCTTGGCCGCCGCATCCTTCGACAGCTGAACGGCATCGGCCAGCTGCTTCTCCAACCCCTCCACTTCGGCGGCCCTCTTCGTCGAAAGAAGCAGCTCGGAATCGAGCCGCTTCGCGACCTTGACGCGCTCCGTCCTCTCCTTCTCCTTCTCCTGTTCCTTCCTCGCCATCTCCTCGAGCAGGGAATTGAAGTGGCAGATGATCTGAAAGAGAGCAACAGAATTACAATCCGAATCCAAGTACTTAGAAAATTTTTAAGGAAGAAATTGTGGACGAGGAAGAAATCAGCCTACTTACCGACATGGAATCCCGGGCGATCTGCATCACGGCGTCCCCTGCCATCCCGGCCTTCAGGGTCGCTCGATCCTTCGGGGTCGGCAAGTGCCTTATCGCCTCCATGCAGATGTTCCCGTCGCCCAGGAAACCATCGGCGTTCATCACCTGCCAGTCGGGGACGAAGATCTGCTTGTGACACTCGGTTAGGATCTTCTCCGCCTCGGCAGTGAGGGGCGGAACCGGCATGGACAGCGCGTCCTTCACCCCGAACACGCCGCTCGACGAACCCGGAGCGTCCGTCCCCGGGGTCGGCACAGGTGCATCCGAGGCAGGGGGATCGGAGATATTGATCTCCCCCTGCTCGGGGACCACGACCTTCGTCGGAGAGACGAGGACCTCGATCTCCCCCTCCTTGAGGACCGCGACCTTCGGCTGCTCGGCGGTCTTCACGACCGAAGGCTTCTTCGCTGGCCGGCTCTCCTGAGTCTCCGCCGCCGACCTCTTCTTCTTCTCCTGCTCTGCCCAGCCCTTCGCCACCAGAGCCTTGTAGTCAAGCTTCATTGTCTCTGCAAAAGCCGGAGAAAAAAACTTAGAAAATTTTTCATGAACTTTAAACAAGGAGTATAAATACCAGAAGCATACGAGGGTCGATCGGACTGAGACCCCCACGGAACAGATGCTCCTCCGTAATATCCTTCCAGCTTAGCGCTGGCAGGGCGAGAAGCTTCCTCTGGACCTCAGCCTCCTCAGCATTCAGTGGGACGTCCTTCTTTGTACGCTTAGGCAGGCCGTCCGTCGCCCAAGCTGTCGGTATCACCCACGGCGTCAGATTTCGGATGAGAAAGTATTTATCCTTCCAATGTTTGATCGAGTCCGGGTTCTCGATCAACTTAACTCCCATCCGAGGAGAAAGGAAAAACCTCTGTTCATGACGCCTCGGCTGGCAAGGTTTGAAAAGACTCCGAAAGAGGAACATAGTCGGCTTGGCGTCGACCTCTTGACATCGGAGGAGAAACGCCACGACATGCCTCCAAGTGTTCGGCATTAGTTGGGCAGGACTCAGACCATACCAGACCAAGACTTCGACCACGAACGGGTGTAGGGGAAAGCGAAGCCCGGCGATGAGGGAATCGACCGGGAAGACGCATATATCCGGCGAGGACTTTGTGTTGGCTCGGAACCCCGGGCCAGGAAGAAGCAGGGCATACTCGAGAGGGATCCGGAAACCCTCTCGGATCGTGCGGAGATCGGCCTCGGTGAGAGTCGAGATCCTGTGGTCGACCTCGGACAGTTCCCTCGGCTCGTTCTCCTCCACCAGTTTTGCCGTACCTTGAGTGACCCTCTCCAAGTCATCCTCGGTGTAATCCCGGACACCTCCCACGGTCGATACGGCGATGAGTTGCCGACCGAACGCCCCTGCTCTCTTCGGCGTTTCCACTATCGTGATCACGGCTTTACCCCTTCGGGACTCCGCCGCGACTTCCTCGGGCACTTCGGCCACTTCACCCTCTTTATCCGGACGGACAACGTCTTGTTCGCTCGGCACCATCACTCCCTTCCCTTTATCCCCTCGGCCAACGGCTTGCTCCGAGGCGGGGGTCTCAGCCGAAATCTTAACCATGTTTTCTTAAAAAGAGAAGGGAAAGAAACTGACCTCGAAGTGACAGGTACGGTCGGAAAGTTCACCGGAGCAAAGAACGCTACCGCGACAGCTAGCAAGGCCACCCAGGGAGGTAGAAACTGCGAAGCAAAGTAAAAACGGAAGAAAGAGAGTAAAAGTGAAAAGTGAAGACTTGGTCTTGGGGGGGGTGAAGATTTATAGTAAAATTGGAACGTCCCTTGGACTTCCAATGAAACTTCGCGACTTTTGGGCTACTCTCGAAACGTCACGAAGGCCCATCACCACTACCCCTCTCACCAAGTCAACTGCTCGGCCCCGAAGGATCCAAATCCGACCTACGAGCGATCCGAACGCGCCGACAGCAAGGTCCGGTCGGAATCCGAGCAAGTGCCTTCCCGAGCTGGTAAATGGGGAAAACTCACTTTCCCCTCAACTTTCGCGTCTGATCTCGATCAGACGGCCCAGATCTCACCGAGAGCACTAGACGACAAGATAGTGTTTTCTTGGGAGCTGCGCCCGTCTCGAGATGCGCGCCGTCATCCAGCGGCTCAGGATGCGCCACGTCGCTCGGACGATTGGACCCTCGGACGCCTCACCTATGCCTAGAGGAACCTGGAAAAATTTTGATTCAGTTTTGAGGCGCCGCCTTCGGCGGACACCCCCCAGGTCCCGTGCATCGGTCGGTATCCCGCCGACCACGAAACCCGGTCGGGAACAGATAGGCACACCCCCCATCTCTAACTTCCCCGGGCTGACATCCATCAGAAGCCATCAGCCCGGAAGGAAGACAGAGATGAGAGGGGACCCATCAACACTCAGAAACCAGGAGAAACACACCGTCCCGAGCTTGTTGTTTACAACTGGAAGGCGCGGCATGTCAGAGGACACCGACCGCAGTGCCTTCACAGTTGCAAACAACGGGCTCGGACGGTCCAGAGGCCCGAGCTGCAACCCATGATAGAGAAGCGCGCCATCCCGAGTTAGTTGGTTGCAACTGGAAGGCTCAGTCTGTCAGAGGACTCTGACAGCGGCGCCTTCACAGTTGCAACAAACGGGCTCGGATGGCCCGGAGATCGGCATCGGACATGGATCGTCCTTCTCCCACCAAGACCTCCGCCTGCTTCGGCACTCACTTCGGAGCAACCAAAGAAGGCAGAAAATCTTGGTGAGAGAACGACCACCCATCCTTCCGAGCAGGCCCATCCCTCGAATCCGGACTATGGTCGTCACCACTCTTGCCTTACTCTCCCCCGCTCCTGACATCCACTTAGGGACCGTCCGGAACGGGAGAAGATAAAGGTAAGAGAGCGACCGCCAGTCCTTCGGAGATAACTCATCCCCCGGCTTCGGACTACGGTCGTCACCACTACTACCTCGTTCCCCCTCGCTCCTGACATCCACTTGGGGGCCGTCAGGAACAAAGGGAAAACCAGGAAGAAGAGCGACCATCTCCCCGAACCTCAAGAGAGAAGCTAACCAAGGCAGATGCCCCCGAGGTCTGGAACCCAATTTGGCTGTGACGAAAATGACAAAGGGAGTGGAGTACTTATAGCCTGCCTCCTAGAACCAGCCATTATGACCCTCGGGAACCGAAGCGCCGCGTTTTAATTAAGGGAATTACTGATCCTCGGAAGCTGAAACGCCACGCATTAATTATCCTCAGTGACGTCAGGAAGGCGAAACGCCACACAAGTCACGAAGCGCCATTAACACCATGGGGAACAGAGCCATCTCAGATTGCCAAAAACCACAGGCCCTCGGTCGGCTACCGAGCAAGTGCCTTCCCGAGCTGGTAAATGGGAAAAACTCACTTTCCCCTCAACTTTCGCGTCTGATCTCAATCAGACGGCCCAGATCTCGCCGAGAGCACTAAAAGACAAGATAGTGTTTTCTTGGGAACTGCGCCCGTCTCGAGATGCGCGCCCACATCTAACAGCTCAGATAACGCCACGTCCCTCGGCCTGCCGAACACCAGTGCCTTCGGACGGCATCCGAGCAAGTGCCTTCCCGAGCTGGTAAATGGAGAAAAAACGGCACCGAGCTACGTGGACCACTAGATCTCTCAAAAATTCGCGCTCCCAATGATGAAGAGCCCAGATCGCGCCACGTGCGCTAAACGACAAGATAGTGTTTTTTTGGGAACTGCGCCCGTCTCGAGATGAGCGCCACCATCCGACGGCTCAGATTGCGCCACGTCGTTCGGAATGCCGAACCCCCTAGCCTTCGGTCGGCAGCCGAGCAAGTGCCTTTCCGAGCTCGTAAACGGAGAAAAACGCTGCCGAGCGGTAACGTCCATCAGATCTTTCCGAAGTTCGCGCCTGTCCACGATCGATGGCTCAGAGCAAGCCACGTCATTAATCAGTATTTAAATCGTTTTTTATTTATTTTAATCGTTTTATTTGTTTAAAAATTGCGAGAAAATTGCTAAAAATTCGGGGAAAATTAGCTAAAAATTCTGGGAGATAATTGAAAATTCGGGGACACACTTTCGAACCCCGGAGCGAACAATTATTACCCAGAATGCACCGCTAAAGCCCCCGAACGATTAGCAAACACGCCGCAGAATTAGACAAATACTTCGAAAAAAGTAGATAAAAGGCTGTCAGATACCCGACGCAGCTCAAGAACAACACGCAGCGTCAAGAGTTACCTCACTACCCCCTTTTCTAGATTCAAAACCCCACATTTGGACTCCGATACAACTCCACCAGCCACTGAAACTGCTGAACTACTCCTCAAAGCCTGATCACGCTCAGCCTTTAGGAGTGGGGGGCTCGTGATATGGCTAAAATTGGGGTTAAATCGGAACCGTCCAGATCGAGCACGAATCTTGAAGCACGGGGGTAAAAAGGTAATTTCACATACAGATGGATCCAAAACGGGTACTGGGTCTCCGCCTCACGAAACCAACCGCCCGCGAATAGATCCACTCCAACTGGGCGCGGGTTCCGACCCGATACAAGCCCGGTCCACCAAGGGAGAATCAGGCCACTGATTTGATTAGATCAAATCAATAAGCTTGATTTGCTCTCACCAGGGAATCAAGGCCTACTTTCCTAAAACAGAATAGGAGGATTTTGCTCCTAACTGTTAGGCAGGAAATCAGGCCCCAAATCATTCCAAAGGCGACTATAAATACAGCCCCTCTACCACCAAGACGAGGTTAATCACTTTTTCACCACTTAAGCTCTTTCTTAATCTTTTACTGATTACTGACAAGAGCGTCGGAGGGTGCGTCGCCGGAATCAACCCCGGTGTTTCGCACTTCCTTGCAGGTTGCGGCAGGAGCAAGCGGGCCGAGTCAGCTGTTCAGGTTTTCCTCGGATCCACAAATTCTATCTGTTTACCCCCACACCGAAATCAGCGGTAACAGTAAACAAGCACCAAATTTGGAATGTATGAAGAATGAAATGTTCGTATGGGGTGTGTGAGTGTTTGAATGTTTCATTTTTTCAAAGTTGTGAACGATTTTGTTTTTTTATTATAGTTTGGTGAATTGGTGGAGTAGTTGCAGTTTGGTGAATTAGGTGAAATAGTGGATTTGTGTTATACTTTGATGAATTTGTAATTGGTGGAGTAGTTTGTGGTAAAGCTGCGAGTTGTTTGGGTAAATGGAACTGATGAAGTTGTTTGTGGAATTGATGAATTTGGAATTGATGAAGTTGGGTTAAGTTTGGTGAAGATTGTGGTTATGTATGTCCCAACTGTTCTGAGAAAGCGAGGTAGTTTCAGTTTGGTGATGAAGTTGGGTTCAATTTGGAAAAGTATCTACTCACTTTCTCAGAACGCGAGTCTTGAGCCTGTATGTTTTTCAACAAGCAGACTCAAGGCTCGCTTTCTGAAAAAGCGAGTCTAGTTAATAAAACTACCTCAGTTTTTCGAAAAGCGACTGTGGAGTAGAGTCTTATCCAGAGATCAGCTTGTAATCTGGAAAGAATCTACTGCACACTCACTTTTCGAAATACCGAGGAATTTCCTACTAAACTCGCTTTCTCTTAGGTCTGCTTGCAAAAAACATGCAAGCTCAAGACTTGCTTACACTCGCTTTCCGAAAAGGCGAGTGTAGGCTTTAAAAATGATATCTTCTTATGTACTTACAATACGCATCACGCATCAATCACACTCATACATAACAAATGGAGAATAACGCTTCTTCAAAATTAAACCCTTACAATTTAGTACAATTATAAAATCCAAATTACATAGTACAATTACAAACATACAACCATTAGCTGTTTTGAGATCCTCTATTAATACAACGTCGCTTATTGTGTCCATGCAACCCACATTTCGAACATTTCATCCCCGTACCCCTGCTAGACATATCTCTAACATCCATGTCGTTGCGAATTCTCGTAGATCTAGGCCTGCCTTTCCTTAAACGTCATAAACTAGTATCAGGTACGAGTCGTGGTCCATCAAAAGTAGGCCAATATGTTGGATCAAGAGTGAGATGAAAGACGAGAGCCCATGTTTGTGCTAATGAAGTAACACGATAAATTTATCAACAAAAGGTTTGTGATCGATTGCACGATATGTACAAGCTGCCAATACATGAGAACATGAAATATGATATAGTTGAAATTTCATACATGTGCATATTTTGGTACCCAAGTTAACAGTATGCAAGTTCCCACTTTTCCTTTCTCCACTTACCAAGCGTAGACCCGTTTTGACGAAAAAACTCCAAGTTGATGATGAAACATTGTAACCTCATGTCGATTTGCTCTCTCACGGCGACTATCGATCAATTAATGTACTCTTCGAGCGAAAATCTTACATTAAGATAAAAGCTCATTGGCTTCCTATCGACGAGTAGTAAAGTATGAGTTTAGACCATAGAAGATCATCTCCACAATCGCAGTTACTGGTAAACTACGGATACCTTTCAAGACTGAATTGAAGACTTATGATAGGTTCGTAGTCATTATGCCGTATCTTCGACCTTCATCTGCATAAAGTGCCCATTTCTCAACCGGTTTCTCTTTCAACCAATTAGCCGCCTCGACATTGACGGTTTCAAGTTCAGCAAATTTAGTCATGAACTTTTTGGGTTGGTTTTGACACTCTATAATTTTGGCCTTTTTCCGCAATGCCTTGCTACCAAATTTACTGAAGAAATTTGTAGCGAAACGACGCATACAATAACGATGATATGCATTAGGTTCGTTCCAAACTCCATTTTGCATTTCCAAAGCAGACAAAATACCAGCATGTTGATTAGAGATAACACACAACTCATTACGATCGGTGACAAAATACCGAATGCAACTCATGAACCATGTCCACGTATTTATACTCTTTCCATCAACTAATGCAAATTCAAATGAAAATAAGTAATCATTCACAACTGGGGAAACAACAATTAACAAACAGCCCTTGTACTTACCATACAAGTGAGTTCCGTCAACACTAATAACAGGTCTGCAAGACTTGAAACCTTCAATCGAAGGACCAAATGCCCAAAATACTCCATTGAATGTTTCCTCACTAGGACTAGACTAATATTTGTCCCAGTGGACAACGGTATCTGGATTTGCTGCTTGTATTGCTAATAGTAGAAAAGGCAACTTCGTGTATGCTTCTTCGAAGGTACCGAACAACCACTCAATTGCCTTTTGTTTTACAATCCCAGCTTTCTTATATGAAATCTGATAATTATATTGTACTTTCACTATCTCAATAATGGCACGTGGTGTTAAACCTGTCTCAGACTTCACCACACTCACAATCAAATTGCAAGCAAGGTTAGAATCAACTTTACAGTGGTCCTGATTCAACGTGGGATTCGTACAAGTATGAGGCCCAACTATTTTCTCCAAGGGCATCCACCATCACTTACTACTGGGGGACTTTGCACCATCTCCTCAATTGTACGTTTTCTAGGTGCCATTTTACATTTAACAATGTATAGTGACGGTGAAGATTTCAATGTGACGAATTCACGTTGTTTCTTGATAGAATACAGCTTCACAACCTGCTGAATCGACTCTTTACTTACAAACTCTTGTCCAATGTACAATTCGTCTACATTGGATGAACCAGACAACTCTTGTGGAACTTGATGTACCCTAGCACCGTGTGTCATCTCCTCGGTAACATGAGCGTTAATATTGGCATAGCTATCAGTAGCCCTCACTTCATTAGAACCGTTGTTCGTAGGATTTACATTTGCTACATTATCATCTTCGTCCCCATCATCATTTTCTACATTCTCATCAACTTCATCGTCTATTTCTTCCTCGTCTTCATCATCGTCTAATAAGTCGTTGTTAATGGTAGCATTTTGAAACAATTCAAATAAAGTGTCATTTGGAACATAGTCATGAACCGGACTAGGTTGACGTGGTAACTCAACTTATATAGAATCCGGGTTTGTTGTATTTGTGAAGGTATCTTCTTGTAAGGACAGTGGGATTGCTTGTGAAGTTTGAACGGGGTTAAACCTCATCTGCTGTGTCGGTACTACCCGTACGAAGCTTGAACTAGGAATATCATGTGGCTGAGCATTCAAAATTTGGATTTGCTGAATATATAACTCTAATGCAGACCAAGTACAATTGGGATCAAGCGTCCTAACAATTGTTGACTTCATAGCATTATCAGTAGAAACGGGCACTGTCATAAAATACTGACCATCTCCTTTTTCTGCTGTGTATCGAGCTAAAATTATCACATTCCATTGATCCCTATCCCAATTAGTAACTTCATAAATTTTCTCAACTAATTCTACCAATGTAATGGTACGAGGTACCCAAATTATTTCAGGATCCACCACACTATAACAACAACCAATCTTTGGATCACGAATTATTTCACCACCAAAGTATAACCAAATAGGAATATTGTAATCCATACCTACGTATATTTATACGAATATACGAGTTATTATCTACCCAAAAACAAAACTTATGAAAATGAACAAAATAATAAGCCAATATGCATCATACCTTCACAAGCTTATTCGAAAGGATATAGCCGTAGATATTTGGGTAGAAGAGTTGAAGTTGCTATCCTCTTCAAGTATATCAAAATTCCGAAATTTGGATCTTTCGGAAGATGGGTTTAGGGTTTTCAAAGCGATTTTATGGGTTAATCAACGAATTTTTGTGGTTATTTGATGAAAATGAGATGAGAGATGGGTTAGGGTTTCGTGACGAAGAGGAGAAGGAGATAGAGAAGAGATTTGATTTCGAGTTTGGGGGTTTAAGACCCAAACGACACTCGCTTTTTTCAAAAAGCGAGTTTGGGATAAATCCCCTTACTTTTTGAGAAAGCGAGTCTAGGTAGGTGCAAAACCTAAACCTAAGACTCGCTTTCTGAAAAAGCGAGGAGGATTTAGCCAAACTTGCTTGTTCAGAAAGTGAGTAGGGCAATTTGGGAATTTTAAAAAAAAGTAAGACAGTTTGGGAAAAACTTTCAAAAAGTGGGACAGTTTGGGAAAAAATTCATATCATACAGGGTCCAAGGTTTATAAAAATGAGTTTACTTATCGTATACCCTAGCACTCGGAGATAATGTCAGTTCAACGACCACATGCATTTGCCCAAGCCATAAATCTATACAGTATATTATGCTAAACTATTTTTGTACATGATTTTTCTTCTTTTTTTCTTTTTAAAATAAAAAAGAAGAGTAAATGTAGGAGACAACCCTCCCACTCTATCTCCATCCAAATTTTGAACTAGAATCCTATACCTTAAAATTTGTGCAATAATGTATAGATATTATTAGATGATTATTTTCAAAAATAGTTTTATTAGTTTTCTCATTTTCTAAAAGTTTTGGACATTATATTGTATATGGTTATACTATATCTACACAGTATATTATGCTAAGACCACTTTTGATCCAAATATTTTTTTCTCCTTTTCTTTCTTTTTAAAATTAAAAAAAGAAGCACAAATGTATGAGGCAACAAGCACTATCATTTTATTTCACCAAACAAGCACTATCATTTTCAAAAAAAAATAAAAAAAAAAATAATAATAATAATAAAAAAAAACTCTATCATATAAACCCGATACCCGGAACTGAGTTGGACCCGACATTGGACTGGAACCAACCTGATCTATTGCGGGTAGGGTTCAGGGTCCTACAGTAAGATCCATTCATATTTTTCGGGTTGGATCTGAGTCCGCCTAAAATAAACCCGACCCAGACCCGGACAAAAAAAATAAAAGAACAAAAACATAATCTTCCAAAATGAAATAGCAAGGAGAAGAGATGAAGCAGTAGTCCCGACCTCCCTCTCCTGCCCGATGCCGATTCTAGCTGCCCAACGCCGTCAAACCCGCTCCCTACTTCCGAAATGTCGCTACATGAACCAGACGAGTATCATTATTTTAACAGGACCCGGACCCAGTTCTCACGGGTTGGATTTGGATTCACTTTTTGGACCTGTAGAGGATCGAGTCCGGGTCTGGTAGTGCATGACCCAACCTGACTAACTCGATATCAGTGCTAGAGGTAACCCCCTACTTGAATCATATCCGTAAATCAAACCTTAAAATATTGCAATATTCTACACTTATTAGATGAATTTTTTTATTTTTTTAAATATTTTTTTAATTTTCTTATTTTTTGAATATTCTGTGCAATATTTCACTGCATTATGCTAGTGGGTATTATATAGAAGATAGTATTTGGACGTGTCGCATATTCCTTACTTTTATGATTTTTTCCCCAAAATATCCCACTTTTTGAAACTGATTTCCAAAATATACCACTTTTGAAACTAATTCCCAAAATAAACCACTTACAGTTTCCAACTGCGGCCACTTCGATAACGAGGCCACAGTACCCAACTGTGGCCTAGGTACGTACCAAAAAATGTAGATTCCAAGGCTTTCTTTAAAAAATTTCTCAAGTCCAAAGAAGCTGCAAAGAGATATCACTGAGGCCGCAGCCGCAGTTGCGTACTGCGGCCTCGTTAATAATTAGGCCGCAGTTCACAACTGCGACCTCGTTGGGGGGGTCCAGCTATCTTAAAACTCTCTTCCCCCTATTCTCAACTTCACTTATTCTCGCCAAATTATTTTCCCAACTCCGAAACCCAAAATCCCAAGAAGCCAAAATCACTCTCCTCCAACTCCCAAAAATCTCTCCCAAATTCAACTCTCAAATTCACTTCATCTTCCTCTATCCATACTCATTCAATTTCCGGAATTCCCCAAACCCTACTTTTCAGTTTTCTTCGAAATCGCCCAACTGCGGCAACCCACCATCAATCGAACAAGTTCTTGAAACTCTTCCTCCCCTTCATCAGCTGTGGACATCATCTTGGCCGTCACCCAAAGTTGTTGAAGGTATGTCTAGGTTGATTAGAATGTGTTGTTTCTTTATATATGGTATGAATTGTTAGTGAATATTAAGAATTGATAGTGAATATTAGGAATTGTTAGTGAGTAATATAATGACAATTAGTGATTATATCAATTGTTAGTGATTATTAAGATTTTTTAGTGAATATTATTAGCGAACTGTTAGTGAATATTATGAAAAAACCATAGTCGCAGTTGGAAACTGCGGCCTATGTACAACTAAGGCCACTGTTACCTATTGCGATTGTGGTCTTGTAAAACTTCAAGAGAGTTGGCAACTCTCTGGAAAATTGAAAACACCATAGTTGCAGTTGCCAACTGCGGCCAATGTACAACTAAGGCCGTAGTTATCTACAACGACTATGGTGTTTTAAAACATCCAGAGAGCTGGCAACTCTCTGGAAAATTGAAAAGACCATAGTCGCAGTTAATAACAGCAGCCTATGTACAACTAAGGCCGCCATTACCTACGGCGACTATGGTATTCTAAAACTTCCAGAGAGTTGGCAACTCTCTGGAAAATTGAAAACACCATAGTCGCAGTTGCCAACTGCGGCCTATGTACAACTAAGGCCGCAGTTATGGCCTATGTAGAAATAAGGCCGCAGTTATCTACTGCGACTGTGGTCTTTTAAAACTTTCAGAGAGTTGGCAATTTTTTGGAAAATTTATAACACCACAGTTGTAACACCCCGAATTCCAAATAGGCTGAATTCGAAGTTCCACAGGATCTTTACACTTCTCTTCGTACAATTTTATAAGGAAATTTAAACTTTCATTACATCAGAGTTACAACTTGAATTACATTTAAACAGTGGAAGTCATTTACAGTAATTACATGAATAAAAAGTACAACACTTGAAACATTCTTTAAGCAGCTTGCATACTTAATCTTGTTAATCTCTTTATCCTGCATAGAAACTGTGGGCTCGTCAGTTCATTCAAGACTCAAGAATATAAAACATCAATTTTCTCTTACTTAGAAAACACACACTTCTCACAAGCAAAACTACGAGGACTATCCTATAGATGTCGTATTGTGCTGTGCACTTAGTCCTTAATGCAGTTGTTATGTTATATGATACTAATGCACACTTGTTCAGATTCTATGCATCCCATACTACATAGGTCCGAGGGCAAGCCCTTAATCGTACTTCATCTTATAGGGTTTAATCCCTCGCCATGACTTAAACTACTACGGTAACTACGATAAGTATCCTAGATGTTCCATGATCTACGAGCCCATGTCCAGATAGTCTGGAGGGGAATCCCACGCACTGACATGACGCATCAAGCAGGCGGACTATGGACAGCTTAACCTCCACCATGGAACGATAGCACCACCCGTAGTCAACAAACACCCCACAAGCGTTGTCACGGGAACGATAATTCCGGAGTAGTGCTCACGCCATGTCATGATGCATCAAGTAGGCAGTCTGTGAATCACTCTCACACCGCCAATCCGATGTACCTCATACTCGTGTTTTTCTCTCACTTTCGTCACATCACCACTATGTATTTAAATCCTTAGTTTATTTGAATCATGAATAAAAATCAACCCCTAGAGTTAGCTCTTTCCTCTATACTGGTCTTAATCAACAACTTGACCATCTAGGTCTTTCATCTCAATAATTCATCTCAATAATTATAATTCATTCAATTGCCGGTAATAGGACTTAGCTATCTTCTAGTTCAAAATCTCATTTCATGTTCATAAATTTGTGCATTCATACTCATCAATATTTTCATAAGTCATCATGATTTTCTTCATTTCAATTCTTGTATTACTTTATCCAAAGACACTTTAAACTAACAATTTATAATAAGTTCTTTCTTGCAAAATAGTCTCAATTTCTCCTTTACACTAGGCCAAGGGTTATAGAAAATTATCTCATGAAATCTAGATATCAATTAAATCGTCAGGACAGTCGACTGTTAAAGCATAGTCGGTCGACTGTTCTGCGAGGATTAAAACTCGAAAATAAAAAATAGTCAGGACAGTCGACCGACTATGAATCACTCTCACACCGCCAATCCGATGTACCTCATACTCGTGTTTTTCTCTCACTTTCGTCACATCACCACTATGTATTTAAATCCTTAGTTTATTTGAATCATGAATAAAAATCAACCCCTAGAGTTAGCTCTTTCCTCTATACTGGTCTTAATCAACAACTTGACCATCTTGGTCTTTCATCTCAATAATTCACCTCAATAATTATAATTCATTCAATTGCCGGTAATAGGACTTAGCTATCTTCTAGTTCAAAATCTCATTTCATGTTCATAAATTTGTGCATTCATACTCATCAATATTTTCATAAGTCATCATGATTTTCTTCATTTCAATTCTTGTATTATTTTATCCAAAGACACTTTAAACTAACAATTTATAATAAGTTTTTTCTTGCAAAATAGTCTCAATTTCTCCTTTACACTAGGCCAAGGGTTATAGAAAATTATCTCATGAAATCTAGATGTCAATTAAATCGTCAGGACAGTCGACTGTTAAAGCATAGTCGGTCGACTGTTCTGCGAGGATTAAAACTCGAAAATAAAAAATAGTCAGGACAGTCGACTGTTAAGACATAGTCGGTCGACTGTTTTGCGATGATTTAAAACTCGAAAATAAATAGTCCGGACAGTCAACTATTAATACATATACGGTCGACTGTTCAGCAACTAAAATTCGAAATTTGGAATTTATACTGTAACTCAAGATTTTCAAAAACCATTTAACTCTCATTTTTCATATAAAGTACCTCTTTTTTTTTTTCTTCCTACAATTGTACATGAAAAATCACACAATGTTCTATTAACAATTTCATGTTCATTTCTCTCAACAATTAACATACAACTTTAGAATTATTTAGCATCAATCACACTAATCATGAATAAGCAAAATTTACTAACCAATCTTATTTTAATAATGTAGAGATTCTTACAATTAGCATTTTCCACATAAACACATTTCTCAAACTTGCATTTTTTTCACAAACACAAATATTTCGACATTGAGGACATTTATTCTAATTTTAGCATGCTAGATTAATATTCAAATATCACAACCACAAACATATCATTCAATCAGATTCAGTTATTCATTTTATGCAATTTCACATATGTTCCATTTTCACCTTAATCATGGTACTATCAAAGAGCAATATTTTCATCTATTCATTCTAGCACGATTAGCACACAATCTAGTATGATACTACTTAGAAGTTAGAAAAAATTGCCCACCTTATTTGGAGAAAAAATGAAATGAACTCCTAAAAACTCCTTGATTGATCAAAAGAGGCCTCCTCCTAGTTTGAGTCACCACAAGTCGTCTCCTCCTCGCTTTGAAGCAAACCGGAGCCTCCCTTGCTTCCTTGAAGAAAACTGGCCACCAATGAAGAACACACAACACAACTCTCAATCTTTGATCTCACTAACTCTCAATCTTTTACTCTCTAATTGTATTTCTTTATCTTTCTCTTTTGATATAAAATAGGTGTGAGTATACTAATGTAGGGGGGTATTTATACATAATTTTGGGTGGATTGAATGGCTAAGATTAGATCAAATAGTTAGTGATTAAGGGTTAGGATTAGTTTGGAAGTTGCCATAACCACCCATGAATGAGATAACCACCTCACCACTACTCCCATTTCCCTTCTCCACTCATGCATAATCCTTCCTCCACCAAGGGTGTGTTTTGCACACTCTAGTGCATGCACGTGTTACCCTAGTATCCCCCACTTACAAGTTGTACATATTAGTTTAATTAATTGTCTACTATTTGAGTCTACACTACAAGTTAGACTAAAATAAAGAAGAATTAAATTACATGGGTTCACTAATGGGCTTTACTAATTTAATTAATTAATTAACTAATGTGGGCTATAAAGAGATAAATTAGGCTTAGGATTAAATTAGGCTTTCTAAAAACAGAGAATAAATGAGGATGAAATATTTTTAGAGAAATGCATGCATAAATTTTTACGTGCACAACACGTAAAATCAAACAACTCCAAATATAAATAAGATTTGAAAATCTAGGGTGTTACAGCACTCCCTTCTTAGAATAGTTCTGTCCTCGGAACTACACTTAAAGAGTGAGAAAACAAAATACAGCAAGAAGAAATGAAAAGGAAAGAAAAGAAGATACAAATCAAACAAAGAGCTCAGGATGATCCTTCATCATCATCTCCTCAGATTCCGAAGTAGCCTCTTCAACCAACTGGTTTCTCCAGACTACCGTGACCATCGGTATCGTCTTGTTCCTCACGATTTTCTCCCGACGATCGACAATCTCAACCGGAAGCTCAATGTAACTCAGATCCAACTGCAAACTCTCCAGCACTTCGGACAGATGATGACTCGGATTTGGAATATAACCTCTTAGCATAGACACGAGGAAAACATGGTGCACCTGAGACAACTCTTCCGGTAACTCCAACCGGTAATGTAACCCCTGTTTTTCATTTTATGTATATTGGAGTGTATTTTTTATTTTGTGTATTTTTATATCTCTTGTATTTTTCAGAACCGTATATTGGATTATTTTCAATATATAATCTTTTCTTTCATTTTTGACCTCCTTGTGCTGATTGTTCGTCGTTTTGCTCATTTTCGCCATTTTGAGCCCTTTTTCTTTTTTTCTTGGCCTCGTTCATTATTATTATTTATTTTGGTGATGTAATAGACTTTTGGTGGTGTTTTCAAAAAATTGTGATTTTTGACCCTTAAGGAGATTTTTAGGAGCCATAAAATTCTTTATATATTGTATCCCCATTTGAAATCTACCCAATATCCATTACCCATTTGTATACCAATTACTTCATTTTGATATCCACTACCCATTAACCCACAATTAACCCATATATATATACCCTAATCCCCTTTAAACCTTAACCCTAATTCTAATCTCTCTCCCTCTCCTAAAACAAACCGGCATCTCCTTTCCTTTCCATATTTTGCTCCCGGCCTGCCCTCTTTCTCCTCAAAACCGACCCTTCCCATCAGCCTCCAACCCTTATACGGCCATCCATCCATCCATATACCACCTCCATACATCAAAACCCTACCTTTTTCCTCTCCTACTTGTGGCCGGCATCTCCAAAAGCACCCCCACCATCCAAATCAGCACAAGACTACTCCTTTGTGGTGTTTTTGAAGTGGGTTTTTGCCACTTTATCCATTGCATCGAAGGAGTTGATCGTAAGGCGTTTTTGGTTCGTGGGTTCGCTTGAAATCGCGTTGGAAGGCTTTTTGCTCGTGGGTTTTGTTCCTAAGGCTTGTTGGCAATCGAATTCACTCCATTAGAGGCAAGTAAATTGTACAAAAATTCATTAGGTTGATACAAGTCAAAAAGTTCACACCTAGAGTAGTTGGGTCTAAAGATGACCAAAACTTGTGTTTCTATTTAATTGGGTTTGTCTCTATTGTGTTAAATTTGGCCATAGAAGACTTATGACATGAAGTTTGATAGGTTAATGCCCTAGGTTTCACCCAAACTTAATTTTGTTCGTGTATTTGACATATTGCATGTTATGTGTTCGATTGATTGCCCATGTGAGAATTATTAGGTTTGGACATGTTAGAATCGATAAAACATGCTGTTTAGATGATTTGTAGTTTGTGTTTCAAGTTTGGTTAAGTTTGGATCAAAATTGTGCAAGTTATGATTCTTTTGTCTAGAGATGTGAAATCTGTATGTGTAGTCTGTTCTGTGTTGTTTGCTGTTTTCACCCATACTACAGTTCGAATTTGGACTTCAAAATTAAAAATGAATTGTAGATAATTGTGTCTATTTTCCAACCCCACTGGTTTTACTTGATTTGGAGTTCGTATGACTGAGATATGATAGTTTTGGTACAGGTGTATCGATAGATTCCAAATTCTGTTTTGAGTAAAATTTGTTAACAAATTATTTTTAAGAACTAGGCTATACATAATATCTTGGTATAATATTTTGCTCAGTGTTTCCTTATAATACTAGGAACTACCCAGATTTTTGGTGTATTTTAAAGATGAGTTTTGTGTAGTGTTTCATGTTCTTTTCTAAATTTACCTTGTGCTGTAAATTGCGTGCTGTTCAGTTCAGAACACAGTTTTCATCCTAATTCCTTATATTTTATGAAAATTATTTGTGAGATATGAAAGTTAGGAAAATCTATCCATTTCACGTCATTTTGGCGGAATTGGATTTCGATTCGCTGATTGCGAGATATCCTTGTTTTCGTACAGCAGTGTTGAGAAATTCAAGATTCGTCAAAACTATGTTTTCGTGTTGCTTCTTATTTTTGATGACTTATCTATACTTACTAGAATATTATAAAACTTGTTATTTTGAGTCTATACCTATAGGGGATTACCCCAGATTTGTTGTGGAATTATTTGATATGTTTTCATGCTGTTTTTATGCTTTTGAAGTTGTTCCCCTGTTTTCTGGCTGGACCTAAAATCGGTGTTCAATTCAGTTTTGAGCTAAGATGTTGTGAACTAGTATGTGACTTATTTATATGCGTTGGATTCGTGTGGATGTCTAGTTCCCAGATCCTTCAACGGATCGTGATTTTCATGTCTGTAGCTCTTAGAATCACTGTTTTAGTACTGCTTGGTCTTGCTGTCCTGATTATGAACATACACTATTTTGCTCGTATATGTGAATGTATATCATCCATGCTTGTATATTTGTTTCCCTGAACCTAAACCTGATTATACCATGTTAGTTTGACACTGTTTCATGCTTATACCTGCCTATTTGAAAATAATAATAAGTAATCAAAACGGGGTTTATGGGACAGATCTAGTAGTGGATAGTGCAGAAACGTGTACTCGGAAGGAGACTTCTGTTTCCTGTATGACATGTTACCGACCAATTTTACCGACCAAGTTACCGACCAAGTTTACCGACTAAGTTTACCGATCAAGTTTACCGACCAAGTTCTGTGATTTTGTGAATACCTGAGTACACTGCCCTGCATGGTCCCCTACAAATCTAAAGCGAAACTGCATTGACTGTAACAACCATGTGATAAAAGGATGACACATGAAGTGTTACCTAGATAGTAATAATACAAGATATTTAATATATGATACATGATACCTGAATATGATACTCGAACCTGATACTTGAATAAGAGACTTGACATGATACGTGCATGCTTGATACTTGACTACATGATACCTGTTTACCTGTTACATGATACCTGTTTACCTGTTACATGATACCTGTTACCTGATTACTTGTTACCTGATTACCTGATTACCTGATAGTTGATACATGTTCACCCGTTTACCTGTTTACCTGACACTTGATGCATGTTATAGAATACTTGTTTACTTGACACTTTTACCATGCTAGTTTGTTTAGGTTGACATTATACCTATACCATGTGCTAGTTAGTTTTTCCCATTCAATGTGCTTGTATCCTACTCTATTTGTGACCCGCGACTTGCAATTGATGGGTACTTGTGTTTTCTCTTTTCCTCTTTCCTGCATTCGTTGTATTGCAGATTTTGGAGGACAGGTTCCTGAAGGTATTGGCGAGATGATGTTTTAGATGCTGGAGATTCTGCTTATTATTATTATTTCTTGTAGTTGCTTGAACAATAACTGTATTCATGTATTTGGAGTTATTATTTGTATTTGGGCAATGTGACCCATAATTATTTGTGTTATTCAGATCATGATTATTTGAGATTAATATATTTTATTTCAAGTATTCTTATTGGTATTTGGTTCATATGTGCATGTGGTTGACTTTTCTGGATTCCGACTCTGATCATATTGTGATATATTGTAAAGATTTCTTGAACAGCTTATGGATGATGAAAATCATTCACTGGGCCAATGTTACGTGCTCGTATTCCGTATTTGTGGGAAGCGGGGCATGACAGGTAAGCAGTTTTTCCAATCCGCTTCAATATTTTATACGGGCCTATGAACCTCGGGGCTAACTTTCCACTCTAGCCAAAGCAAATCACGCCTTTGCTAGGTGAAACCTTTAGAAAGACAAAGTCACCAACCTCAAACGCAAGGTCCCTCTTTCGGTTGTCTGCATAGTTCTTCTGCCTACTTTGATCATCCACCAACCTCTTCCTGATCAGATCGATCTTTTCAGAGGTCTGCTGCACGATCTCAGGCCCAAACATCTGCCGCTCCCCAACTTCAAACCAAAAAACAGGTGTTCTTCCCTTCCTGCCATACAGAGCTTCGTACAGCGCCATCCCAATACTAGTCTGAATACTAGTTTGAAAACTGTTGTTGTAGGCAAACTCCACTAGAGCTAAGTGCCTTTCCCAACTGCCTCCAAAGTCTAGTACACAACACCGAAGCATGTCCTCAAGAATGCGGTTGACTCTCTCGGTCTGCCCATCGATCTGCGGATGAAAAGCAGTGCTGAAATCTGTCTTGGTACCCAGAGCTGTCTGAAGACTCTTCCAGAAATATGAAGTAAACCTCGCATCTCGATCAGACACAATGGTTAACGGAACACCATGAAGCTTGACGATCACACCAACATACAGCATGACCAACTTGTCAATCAAAACATTGAGTTTCATCGCCAAGAAGTGAGCAGACTTGGTTAGTCGATCGATTATGACCCAAATCGCATCATTGCCCTTTGAACTCTTGGGAAAGCTCATGATGAAATCCATACTGATGTTATCCCACTTCCATTCCGGAATAGGTAACGGTTGCAATAGACCTCTGGGTTTCTGATTCTCGGCTTTGACCTGTTGACAGATCTCACACTTCGCAATGAACTTGGCCACATCCCACTTCAAACCTGACCACCAGAAATGTTGCTTAATTTCCTTATACATCTTGGAACTCCCAGGATGTACAGACAAAAGAGTAGCATGTGCTTCCTGAAGAATGCTCTCCCGCAATTCTGCTTGATCTGGAACACACAGCCTCTCTCCAAACCACAACACCTCATCCCTGATATGGAACTCCGACAACTTGCCAGCACCAACCTGCTCCTTCATCTTTTGAATCTCTATATCTTCCTTCTGACTTGCGATAATCCTTTCATTTAGAGTTGGTTGAAGCCTTAACTGAGCTAAAGACGATCCCAAGCCTTGCAGAACAACTTCAATACCAGCCCGATTCAACTCCTCTGCTAGCTGTCTCTGAGTTGTAATCAAACTAGCTAGACTGCTCTTGCGGCTAAGTGCATCAGCAACAACATTAGCCTTCCCATGATGGTACTTAATCTCCAGACGAATGTCCTCAAGCACCTCCAGCCATCTCTTTTGCCTCAGATTCAGATCCTTCTATTGGTAGGTGTACTTCAAGATTTTGTGGTCTGTGTACATGTTCAGTTTCTCACCATACACGTAATGTCTCCATTTCTTCAAGGCGAAGATAAATCGCAGCCAACTCCAGATCATGAGTCGGATAATTCTTCTCATGCAGTCTTAGTTGCCTAGATCCATAAGCGATCACTTTCGCCTTTTGCATTAAGACACAATCAAGCCCACAATGTGAAGCATCGCTGTAGACATCATACTCAACACCTGCTCTAGGCAAAGCTAAAATAGGTGCAGTAGTCAGCCTTTCTTTCAACTCTTGAAAGCTTGCCTCGCACTGCTCAGTCCACTTGAAGTTCACATTCTTCTTCGTCAGACCAGTGAGCGTCACGGCTATGTGAGCGTAGCCCTGAATAAATCTCCTATAGTATCCAGTTAGCCCAAGAAAACTTTTGATTTTCTTCACTGTAGTAGGCCTTGCCCATCCTTCACCGCCTCTATCTTCTGCGGATCAGTTGTCATTCCCTCCTTAGAAAAGATGTGACCTAGGAATGCGACTTCAGATTTCTAGAAATCGCACTTGGATAACTTGATATACAACTCATGCTCCTGAAGCTTCCTCAAAATCGCTGCCAGATGCTTCGTGTGCTCCTCCTCCAACTTGGAGTACACAAGAATATCATCAATAAACACCACAATGAACGAATCAATAAACGGCCTCAGAACTCGGTTCATCATATCCGTGAAAATTGCAGGTGCATTCGTCACTCCAAACGGCATAACTAAGAATTCGTAATGCCCGTGTCGAGTTCTGAATGCAGTCTTATGCACATCTTCAGCTTTCACTCGAACTTGATGATATCTTGATCGAAGATCTATTTTGGAGAAAATAGCTGCTCCTTGTAGACGATCGAATAAGTCATCAATTTGTGGAATCGGATATTTGTTCTGAACAGTGACCTTATTCAGCTCTCGATAATCGATGCACATCGTCATCGAACCATCATTCTTCTTTACCAACAGCACCGGTGCTCCCCAAAGCGACACACTCAGTTGAACAAAGCCTTTCTCCAACAGTTCCTCAATCTGACGTTTGATCTCATCCTGCTCCATAGGCACCATCCTATACGGTGCCTTGGAAATAGGTACACTCCCTGGCTGAATAGTGATGTTGAACTCTACATCACGATGCGGGGGTAACCCAGGCAAATCTTCCAAGAATACCATCGGATAATCTCGAACCACTGGAATTTGCTGCACCTCTATAAGAATTCCCTTCTTGCTAATAGCAGCAACCAAACGTGAACATCTCTTCTTCCCTTGGAAAGTGACTTCAGGTCCACCTGGAGCCTTCACTGTTACTTCTTTGGTCTTGCACTCGATGCTTGCACTGTACACCGACATCCAATCAATGCCAATGATAACATCGACTCCCAAGACATTCAGCTTGATCAGATCAATGCCGAAAATTCTATCTCAAATCACGATCTCGCAGTCTGCATAGTACCGATCAGTGGTTAAAGTTTTCCCTGATGGAGTAGCTACTGCTAAAACCTTGCCTGGAAAGACTTTCGGGTTGACTCCCAAAACTTTAGCAAACTTAGGTGACACAAAAGTATGAGAGGACCCAGTATCGAACAAAACAACAGCTTTCTTTCCATTCAAATAAAGTTCTCCTGTTACATAACACACACTCGTTACATAACAGTTCACTATAAAAGTGGGAAATAGAAACAACAAAAAACACTCTAAACATTCTTCCACGTACCAGTGATGACGTGATCCACCTCATCAGCGTCAACTTCAGTTAAGGCAAATACTCGCCCTACTGGTACGGCTTCTTCCCGGCCTGCTGAGTTGGTCCCTTTCGGACGACATCTTGCAGCTTAAGGCACTGGGATCGGAAGTGACCTGTCTCCCCACAGTTGTAACAAGTCACCACAGAAGGTCTCACCCATGCATTCCTGGGTCTTCCTGCCACACTAACTGCATTCACCCCATTCGGTTTGAACCTTCGGGCTGGCGGCTGTCCCCTGACATTCCAGTAAGTGCGGGCATCTTCCTCACATTCCAGTTGTTCCTCCTATTCTGAATAGTGTGGAACTGCTCCATGTCCGCCTCCGTGGCTGCAGCTCTTTGACCAACTTGTCAAACCTCCTGATACCGGGGTATCATCCTGGATCTCAGACTTGGCCTCAAACCATGCTCGAACTTTCAAGCCTTCTTTGCCTCGTCCATCACCAGTTCAGGAGCATACCGCAAGAGTTGATTGAACTTCGTCTCATACTCTCTAATCGATATGCCGCCCTGCTGCAGTGCTAGAAATTCCATGGCTTTCTTCTCCTGGACGTCTGATGGAAAATAATGATTGCTGAATTCCTCCAAGAATTCCTCCCAGCCAAGGACAATATCTCCCATCGTCCGCTTCATCGACTGCCACCAAACAGCCGCATCATTCTCGAACTGCAGTGTAGCTAACTTCACCTTGCTGCCCTCCGGAGTCTCCAAGACTTCGAAGATGGTTTCGATCTGTCGGATCCAATTGTCAGCCGCATCAGGGTCTGACTTCCTTTCAAACACCGGTGGTTTCATTGTTTGAATGATTCCACGAGTTTGATTACTTCGGGTACTGGATTCACAGGCACCCTCCCTTGGTTCTGATTTATGGCAACGGCATTGAGTGTCTGATAGAACCTCGCTAATTCCGCTTCTAAGTCCAGACCTTCACCATTTTGAGCTCCTCTTCTATCCATATTCTGATGCAAAAGATCCATCAAATTCGAAGTAGAAAATATGAATTTAAATCAACTCTTCATTTCATTGAATTTCAAACTTTATACATTCGAATTTAAAACATTTCTGACATCAAATGAAAGCAATAAGAAGATACAACAGTCTAGTTCCTACAATTCCTCTTAGCTTCACGAAGCTCATCCCGTAGTTCCTCCACTTCCTCCTTCAGTACATCGTACATATTTTTCCTCTTCTCGAGTTCCCAAACACGATGGCTGAGCGTGGCAATGCTCTCCTTGCACTTTGCACACTGCACCTGCAACAGCTCTGCTCTCTCTCTCTCTGAGTCTCAACCTGCCTCTGAAGAGACACAATGACACTACTCGGAACTGGTTCTTCCTCGTCAGAGGAATCATCAGATGAATACGGAGGTGGAGTGATCTCCCTGAACTCAGGCCATTCCTCTTCAAATTCTTCAGGATCTTTTTTGTCTGAATCAGCTTGCCCGGGGTTGTAATCCTCCTCAACTATCTGCCAATCGTCGCCTCCAGCCGGGTCAAAGTGACCACCATCTTAGAGAACGGAGAAGAAGCATAAATCATAGAGCAACACAAATGTAAGTGACTTACATTTAAATCTCTAGACTTAACACACGCTCTAATGTCCACTTCTAGGGTGTCGTTCCTTATAAATTTGTACAACTTAGAAGTGTGGTTCTGATACCACTCTGTAACACCCCGAATTCCAAAACAGGCTGAATTCGAAGTTCCACGGGATCTTTACACTTCTCTTCGTACAATTTTACAAGGAAATTTAAACTTTCATTACATCAGAGTTACAACTTGAATTATATTTAAATAGTCAGGACAGTCGACTGTTAAGACATAGTCGGTCGACTGTTCTGCGGTGATTTAAAACTCGAAAATAAATAGTCTGGACAGTCAACTGTTAAGACATATACGGTCGACTTTTCAGCAACTAAAATTCGAAATTTGGAATTTATACAGTAACTCAAGATTTTCAAAAACCATTTAACTCTCATTTTTCATGTAAAGTACCTGTCTTTTTTTCCCCCTACAATTGTACATGAAAAATCACACAATGTTCTATTAACAATTTCATGTTCATTTCTCTCAACAATTAACATACAACTTTAGGATTATTTAGCATCAATCACACTAATCATGAATGAGCATAATTTACTAACCAATCTTATTTTAATAATGCAGAGATTCTTACAATTAGCATTTTCCACATAAACACATTTCTCAAAATTGCATTTTTTCCACAAACACAAATATTTCGACATGGAGGACATTTATTCTAATTTTAGCATGCTAGATTAATATTCAAATATCACAACTGTTCAGTTATTCATATGCAATTTCACATATGTTCCATTTTAACCTTAATCATGGTACTATCAAAGAGCAATATTTTCATCTATTTATTCTAGCTTGATTAGCATACAACCTAGCATGATACTAATTAGAAGTTAGAGAAAATTGCCCACCTTATTTGGAGAGAAAACGAAATGAACTCCTAAAAACTCCTAGATTGATCAAAAGAGGCCTTCTCCTCCTAGTTTGAGTCACCACAAGTCGTCTCCTCCTCGCTTTGAAGCAAACCCGAGCCTCCTTTGCTTCCTAGAAGAAAACCGGCCACCAATGAAGAACACACAACACAACTCTCAATCTTTGATCTCACTAACTCCCAATCTTTTACTCTCTAATTGTATTTCTTTATCTTTCTCTTTTGATATAGATTAGGTGTGAGTATACTAATGTAGGGAGATATTTATACATAATTTTGGGTAGATTGAATGGCTAAGATTAGATCAAATAGTTAGGGATTAAGGACTAGGATTAGTTTGGAAGTTGCCATAACCACCCATTAATGAGATAACCACCTCACCACCACTCCCATTTCCCTTCTCCACTCATGCATAATCCGGCCTCCACCAAGGGTGTGTTTTGCACACTCTGGTGCATGCACGTGTTAACCTAGTGTCCCCCACTTACAAGTTGTACATATTAGTTTAATTAATTGTCTGCTATTTGAGTCTACACTTCAAGTTAGACTAAAATAAAGAAGAATTAAATTACATGGGTTCACTAATGGGCTTTACTAATTTAATTAATTAATTAACTAATGTGGGCTACAAAGAGACAAATTAGGCTTAGGATTAAATTAGGCTTTCTAAAAAGAGAGAATAAATGAGGATGAAATATTTTTAGAGAAATGCATGCATAAATTTTTACGTGCACAACACGTAATATCAAACAACTCCAAATATAAATAAGATTTGAAAATCCAGGGTGTTACAAACAGTCCCAGTTGACAAATGCGGCCTAAGTTGTACATAGGCCGCAGTTGGCAACTGCGGCATCTGTTGGTTGAAGTTTCAGAACTTAATAACAACATTGAATTTCTTGTTTACAACTCATCCACATTCAAGCTAACATTCAATTCATACAACATATGCAATGTTCTCAACCCCACCAATCCACGACATCCGGTTGCAGGTTTCCTTCTGGACATTCGGTTGTAGATTTTTCCTCCAGACATATAGTTGCAAGTTTGCCTCTATTGGCATCTAGTTGCATATTTACCCTCTCGACATCAGGTTGCACCAAAATGAGAATGGAATGATGTAATCTTCCATACGTACTTGGATACTGAATGTTTTAATTAAGTATGACATTTCATTTTGAAATTTGTGATATAAAATAGAAGTAAAAAAGGAAAATGAAGTAAAAAGATACTCGATGAAATATTAATATAGGTGTATAGAGTCTGATTATCAAACTTGTAGAAATTAGTAGTAGTGAAAATAATTTATAAAAGTAAGGAGAAAAATGGAATGAAGTACATACATAAGCTTAAATGCGAATGTGAATGAGAACATAAATATGTAGTGTAGTAAATTGACATAATAAACATATATTATAAAATATATAGTAATGTAGTAATTAGATAAGTGTAAAATAATATGCATTGTAAGTATGTTGAAATACATGGTATATATAGAGTAATTAGTAGAAAGTACATGTAGTAACCAAGAATGTAAAGATAATAAAAAATTGAAATAATGTAAAAATATAAGTAGTGAGTGTATATAGTATGTTAGAGAAGTACAAAACAATAAAATTAATGTTAGAACCTGAATATAAAATAATCAGAAATTCCAACAAAGTTGTGAAGAAATCAAATACAGGAAGAAAAAAAACAGTAAGCAATGAACTTGTACAGAGTCGAGATTTTAGAATCTCTGTCCTTAAAGCAGAATTCGCCCCGTAGTGTGACGGTTACCGGCGAATTGCTTCCCAGGATACAACTGTACCTTCTCTGAAGAATGCAGCACTCTTGCTTCAGAGCCAACGAACTTCTGTCTGTGGTGTACTCTCAGTGACAGTGACTGACGCAGAGGAGAAGAAAAGGAAGACCAAAATGCAAAAAATTTCTGTCTCTGTATAGGAGTTGATGTCTGGATTTATAGAGAAGAGTTGGACTGGAGACTGTTCAGCAGCTGCCATTACTCTGTAACAGCAGAGTAATGGGGACTCTTCAGATTCATAACTGGTGAGCCATTACTCTGCTGTTACAGAGTAATGGGCACCAGTTACTGAATCTGAAAAGCCTTTTTCAGTTCACTAGGGGAAGAGTTTGTCTGGGCAAAAATAAAATAAAAAATTTAAGCCAGACCAGACCAGACCAGACCAAGCCAAACCGAACCGAACCAAGCCGAAGCCAGAGCCGGGGCAGGGGCCGGGTGCGCGCGTGTGTGTTTGTCATTTTGGCTAAGTCCTCTCTCCACTACACGTTAGTGGTAACCCCCGGGTCACGCCCTTTAGTCCAGTTTTCTAGTATATATACTAGACAAAATCATTTCCAATTTCCGATATGGGACTATCTATTTTCTCCCAGTTGCCAAGTTAGTACATTTAAAGTACTCAACTTTGGATCAACATTTCTCATTCATACGGAATTCGTTTTTGGCAAGTGAGTATACTACGGAATAGTACTCGTCGAGAGGATCGCAATTCACTCATTTTCCGGTGCCGCCAGTGGCCGAAGCTTGCCAGAATCCGGCCCGGAAAACTGCAAAAATTAATTCCAACAATCCCCCACATGAATGGAAATTACCAGACCATGTAATCCAGACACGACAGAAAAACAAAAAACATGACAGAAAGACTCTGAGAGTACAATCGGAAAATCACTGCATTAGGAATGGTAGTAATTTTTCAACTTTGAACCACCCTTAGTAATTAGCTATCGGATTCACTTGACCAGGTAGTGATCATGATGTCTTGAACTACCCGGGCGTTCATGTGAACCTAGACAATAACTATCACACAGTTTCATCTCCTCACAGAACTAAGTTCTCTTGTTGTGTTCATTTTGGCCTTGAACATCCCTGGTTAATCATGAGTGAACTTGGAGAATGTAGCCTCTCTTCATTCTCCTAGAAACGGCCCTATTTCACACTCACAAGGTGATTGCCCATAAAGAGTATCCTGCTATACCCCACTTTTATTTCAAAGCTATGGGAATCATTAAAAGCCAAGCTTATCCTAACTATTTGCAGGCAGCACTTGTTTTATCATCCTAAGAATGGGTATGAGATGTTAATCTCTCAGTGCTTTCGTCGATTCAACAAGATTTAGTTATCCCTTTGAACCTAGATCTTGGGATCTCCAATTCCTAGGTAGGGTTCCCATCAAGTATCCTCTTTCGTCATAGGCTTTAAACCCATTCCTCTTAATGATCTCACAACCTGCTCTCGCGACAGACCTTTAGTAAATGGATCCGCTAGGTTGTCGGCCGATTTTATATATTCTATAGAGATTACTCCATTTGAGAGCAGTTGTCTAATGGTTTTGTGTCGCCTTCTGATATGGCGAGACTTACCATTATACATACAACTCAGTGCCCGTGCTATAGCCGATTGGCTGTCACAGTGTACACATAAGGCAGGCACTGGTTTTTCCCACATTGGAATATCCTCTAAGAAGTTTCGAAGCCATTCTGCTTCCTCTGCCGCTTTGTCTAAAGCAATAAACTCAGATTCCATGGTGGATCTGGCCAATAGCGTTTGTTTAGAGGATTTCCATGCCACAGCTGCACCACCAAGTGTGAAAACATATCCACTTGTGGATTTTGAGTTCTTTGAGTCCGATATCCAGTTGGCATCACTGTAGCCTTCCAGTACTGCTGGATATCTGGTGTAATGCAGTGCATAACTCTGAGTATATCGCAAGTAGTTCAATACTCTAGTTATTCCTTTCCAGTGACTTCGTCCTGGATTACTCGTGTATCGGCTCAGTACGTTTACCGAATGTGCTAGGTCCGGTCTTGTACAATTTGTTAGGTACATCAGACTACCAATTACACGTGCATATTCCAGTTGTGATATGCTTTCGCCTGTATTTTTGAACAGGTGAAGACTGGGATCGACGGAACTTTTTGCTGTCCCATTGGAATAATTCTTGAATCTTTCAAGTACTTTCTCAGCATAATGAGCTTGAGACAAAGTAATCCCCTCAGATGTCCTGGAAACTTTGATTCCTAGTATGACATCTGCAACTCCCAAGTCTTTCATGTCAAACTTGCCACTAAGCATGCTCTTAGTTTGTTTGATAATGTCGTTATTGCTTCTAATAATGAGCATGTCGTCTACGTATAGACAGACCAGAATGTATCCATCTGGAGTATCTTTGATGTAGATACATTTATCACATTCATTTATTTTGAAACCATTTGACATCATAACATTGTCAAATTTTACATGCCACTGCTTTGGAGCTTGTTTCAGGCCGTACAGTGATTTTACAAGCCTGCACACCTTATTTTCCTGTCCAGGAACTACGTAACCCTCAGGTTGTTTCATGTATATTTCTTCTTCTAAGTCTCCATTTAGAAATGCAGTTTTAACATCCATTTGATGTATTTCCAGGTTACGTAGAGCTGCAATAGCTATCAACATTCTTATGGATGTTATTCTTGTAACTGGAAAATATGTATCGAAGAAATCTAGGCCTTCTTTTTGCCTAAATCCTTGTACCACAAGTCTAGACTTATGCTTCTCTATTGAACCATCTGGTTTCAATTTTTGTTTGAAAATCAATTTGCATCCTAGAGCTTTACATCCAGAAGGCAAATCGACTAACTCCCATGTATGATTTTGCATAATGGAGTCTATTTCACTTTTGATTGCTTCCTTCCACATAGGAGCATCAGGCATAGACATGGCTTCCTTGAACGTTCTGGGCTCATTCTCTAACAGAAAGGCCGTCACAAAGTCAGGACCAAATGATTTTGATGTTCTAGCCTGTTTACTTCGTCTAGGCTCATCAGTATCATGTTCTGGTTCATCAACTGAAGTGCTCGCATTCCCTTGTTCACGTGTACGTTTGGGGTACGTAGTATCCTTGCACGGAAACACGTGTTCAAAGAATGAAGCATTTCTTGATTCCATTATTGTATTTATATGGATATCCGGTATATCCGATTTGTATACCAAGAACCGATATGCATTACTGTTGTGTGCATAGCCTATGAATATGCAATCGATCGTCTTAGGTCCGATGGTGACCTTTTTTGGATTAGGTACTGCCACTTTTGCTAGATACCCCACACTTTATGGTATTTATACGAAGGTAAATGACCTTTCCATAGTTCATATGGTGTCTTGCCGGTTTTCTTGTGAGGTATTTTGTTGAGAATGTAGTTGGCAATCAGCAACGCTTCCCCCCACATGTTTTGGGGTAAGCCAGAATTCAACAACAAGGCATTCATCATCTCCTTTAGAGTTCGGTTTTTGCGCTCGGCAATACCGTTTGATTCGGGTGAGTAGGGAGCAGTTGTCTGATGAACTATTCCATGTTCCGAGCAGAACATGTTAAATGGTGCATCATATTCTCCTCCTCTATCACTTCTAACGATTTTAATTGTTTTGCCAAGTTGATTCTCAACCTTAAGTTTATATTCTTTGAATTTATCCAAAGCCTCATTTTTGCTATGTAACAAATATACATAACAGAATTTTGTGCAATCGTCTATGAAAGTCACAAAGTACCTTTTGCCACCTCTGGTCTGCACATATTTTAAGTCACACAGATCCGTGTGAATTAGACCTAGAGTTTCTGTGTTTCTTTCTATAGAACGCGATGGAGTTTTAGTGAGTTTGGCCTTCGTGCAAACTTCACATTTTTCTGAGTTATCTACCTTAAATTTTGGTAGCAAATTCATGTTAACTAATCTACGCATAGAATTTACATTAACATGGCCTAGTCTTTCATGCCAAACAGAGGAAGACTCAACAACATAGGCAATAGGAGTTATTTCATTAACTTTGGGAACTGCAGGAACAATAGTTTCAGGGATGACTGTCATTACATTAAACTTGAACAGTCCATCCTTTACATATCCTTTACCCAAATATACCCCATTCTTAGACAGTACAAAATTATCAGAAACAAGAACAACCTTAAACCCATTCTTGCTTAACAAAGAACCTGATATCAAGTTCTTTCTAATGTCTAGAACATGCAGCACATTTGTGAGTGTTAGCTCTTTGCCTGAAGTCATTTTCAGCACTATCTTCCCTGTTCCTTCAATTTTGGAGGTGGAAGAGTTTCCCATGAACAGCTGTTCATCTTTGTTGCACTTCTGGTAGGAAGTGAACATTTCCTTGTCCGAGCAGATATACTTGGTGGCCCCAGTATCATACCACCATTCACGAGGAGTGCTCCCTACAAGATTGACCTCTGACACAACAGCACAGAGGTCCAGGTCAGAAATACCAGTGGACAAGTTCTCAGCTATGTGTGCGTGGGATTTTTCATTCCCTTTTACATGTCCTGTTTTTGAATAATTAGTGTCCTTACTGCGGCACTCAGAAATTTTGTGCCCCAACTTACCACACTTGTGGCATTTCCCAGCAAACCTCTTTGCAAGAGGTTTTTTGTTGGAGGCCTGTGGCAGAAACTTCCTCTTCTTGCCCTTCTGTTCGTGCTCCACCACGTTGGCCTTTTCTATGGACTGATTTCCATAGAACCTGTCAGCCTTGCGATTCTCTTCTTCGATCCGCAATCTGACAATTAGATCTTCAAGAGACATCTCCTTTCGTTTGTGTTTGAGGTAGTTCTTGAAGTCTTTCCACCCAGGTGGAAGTTTTTCAATGAACGCTGCAACCTGGAATGGTTCGCACAACGTCATATTCTCTGCAGCAATGTCGTGCATTATAACCTGCAGTTCTTGGACTTGACTCACCACAGTTTTAGAGTCAATCATCTTGTAGTCCAAAAATTTGCCGACAACAAATTTCTTGGACCCGGCGTCTTCTGTTTTGTACTTCTTTTCCACAGACCCCTACAGGAGTTTGGACGTCTTGAAGACACAGTAGACGTTGTACAAGGAGTCTACCAGGCCATTCAGGATGTAGTTCCTACAAAGGTAGTCGCCCTGAGTCCACGCATCAACTGCAGCAACAGAGTGTGCATCCATTGGCGCCAGCATCGGGGCAGATTCATTGAGGAATCTGTCAAGCTTCAATGTGGTAAGGTAGAACTGCATCTTCCCTTGCCACTTTTTGAACCCAGTTCCATTGAATTTCTCCGGTTTTTCTCCCACGGTTATGTGCGTGGGCAGAACGACCGAATGTGCCGCAACCAATTGTGCAGTCACATTCTGGGTCACCGGTGTTTCGGTACTGAGAAGCCCAGTAGCAACGTCAGTTGGTGTGTTATCCACGTTCTGATTTTCTTCTCTGAAATTGATTGAAACATAAACTGTTAGTTCTTTTTTCCGAACAGAACCTGTAAACAGACTTCACAAAATTGTTGGAACCTGTGAGGAAAAAATTCTGCTTTAAGATTACTAGAACCTGAATATAAAATAATATGAAATTCCAACAAAGTTGTGAAGAAATCAAATACAGGAAGAAAAAAAAAGTAAGCAATGAACTTGTACAGAGTCGAGATTTTAGAATCTCTGTCCTTAAAGCAGAATTCGCCCCGTAGTGTGACGGTTACCGGCGAATTGCTTCCCAGGATACAACTGTACCTTCTCTGAAGAATGCAGCACTCTTGCTTCAGAGCCAACGAACTTCTGTCTGTGGTGTACTCTCAGTGACAGTGACTGACGTAGAGGAGAAGAAGAAGAAGACCAAAATGCAAAAAACTTCTGTCTCTGTATAGGAGTTGATGTCTGGATTTATAGAGAAGAGTTGGACTGGAGACCAGACCAGACCAGACCGAACCGAACCGAACCGAACCGAACCGAGCCAGACCAGACCAGACCAGACCAGACCAAGCCAAACCGAATCGAACCGAACCGAACCGAGCCGGAGCCGGGGCCGGGGCCGGGCCGGGCCGGGCGCGCGCGCGCATGCGCGCGTGTGTGTTTGTCATTTTGGCTAAGTCCTCTATCCACTACAAGTTAGTGGTAACCCCCGGGCCACGCCCTTTAGTCCAGTTTTCTAGTATATATACTAGACAAAATCTTTTCCAATTTTCGATATGGGACTATCTATTTTCTCCCAGTTGCCAAGTTAGTACATTTAAAGTACTCAACTTTGGATCAACATTTCTCATTCATACGGAATTTGTTTTTGGCAAGTGAGTATACTACGGAATAGTACTCGTCGAGAGGATCGCAATTCACTCATTTTCCGGTGCCGCCGGTGGCCGGAGCTTGCCGAAATCCGGCCCGGAAAACTGCAAAAATTAATTCCAACAATTAATAAGTAGCTATTAATAGTGAAAAGTAAATATAACAAATGTAGTAAATAATAAGAAATAACAATAACATTGAATATAAGACGTAAAAACAAAATAGTAATAAAAGAAAATCTTAATGTGTAGAGTTATAATATATTTATATAAGTAAAATATTACAATCTTATATTCAATGCTATCATTTTAAGACTATCATATTTAGACTATCATTTTACTGAAATAAATACGACAATATAAAATAGTGGAAAAGTATAGTATCGTAAAATTAAAGTATATGTAAAATGAATGTAAACATACAGAAATCAAAATATAAGATCGAAAGAAATAATAACAAAGGAAAATGATAGTCTTAATTATAATTTAATAAGTAGTAATTAAAACTAATAAAATATGTAAAAATAATCCTGCAACTATGAACTGTGGGCATGTCAGTTGAATGCAACTGACGCAATACTATAATAAGCGATCATCAACTTTAACAATCACAAACTTGATGCACAAAACAAAAGCAATAATGACAAAGATGAATAAAATAGAAAGTGAATCTAATCTAAGTGTATAAGTGTATGCCATGAAACAGAAATCAAAATGCATAAAACAAGTATCCAATAAAGCAACAAATGCACACAGTGCACACTAATACACACTTGTTCGGATTCTATACATCCCATACTACATAGGTCCCAGGGCAAGCCCTTAACGTTCTCCTCATTATAGGGTTAAATCTCACGTCATGCAACCTAACCCGATGACTGTACTCCAATGCGAAATTACGTGTGAGTCACACCCCCAAGATATTGGACCTTACCGGCATACCTCTAGCTCACACATCATGGATTTACCGGGCGTATTTCAGCCACGAACCCCAGCAAGTCGATCTCTCGCAACTATGAACCAGACCAACCCTTAACCCACCTCAGTGGATTTACCGGGCATATATTGTCTGTCCCGAACATTCCTAGGAACCGCAAGTTTTTTACCGGCATTTTCGCAAACAGAACAGGCTTACCCATAGCCCACACATGTAGATTTACCGGGCGTATCCTCAGTCGTAAACATTCTTAGGGACCGCAGTCTTTTACCGGCCATTTCATTTACCTCACTGGCCTACCCCTAGGCCACACATGTAAATTTATCGGGCGTATCTTCAGTTGTGTCCCGAACCTTTAGGAACCGCAAGCTATTTACCGGACATGTTCATCATTGTTTTCAGTCATAACTCTACCTAGTGTCTGTCCTTAAGTTCAAACATAAATAATTGCCACCTTGAGCTAGCTTACCATGCCGGACATAAAACAACACATGAGAACATTTGCCATACTAGCCACTTCTCAAATTTCAATTATCACTTTGCCAGCACTCAGGGTCTCGCTCAGCCTCTAGAATCCATACATTTCACATCCAGAGACCTTCTAAGTTCTCTTAACCTTTTCATAAAATTTTTCCTTCATTATACATTATTTAATTTACTTTATCTATTCTCTTTACATCTATAAATCTCAAAACAACTTTTTATCTCTTTATAATATTTCAGTAACATTTCAACTGATAATTACATGTCTAATTTTTCAAATTCATCCTTCAATCATCTTTTAATTCCTCCTATAGTATATTTTACATAAATTCCAAATGTAAACTCGTTTTTATACGATGTAAAAATTTTGGAAATAAACTAGAGTAAAAACCTCTTGTGTTTCAATCCCTTAGCCACACTTAAATTTACAACAAAAATAGCTCCAAAATTTTCCTTCAAAATAACATGTTTTATAACTTAATTTATCCACAAAATAATCTTGGAATTGCATTTAAAGATACCCTTTTTCTTTTTCGAAGAAAAGAAACTAAAAGAATAAAGTAAAAAAAAAATATTTAAATCTGACCGCGACCAGATTCGAACCACGCATAGGAAGGGAGCACAGTGCTCCAATTCCTAACCGACCACCAATAAGCCGCTCACTAATAGTGAAAGATCTCACAAATATATTATATAAGTCTTTGGTTACTATTTAATTATTAAATTAAAAATTTTAAATAAAAGAGAGCTTCACTGGACTTGAACTTGCAACCTATGGCACTGCACACAGTGCCCTAAATCACACCTGCAAACCAGACTCTCAAGCCTCTTAATCTGATTATATTACTATTGCAATCCTTTTAATGCAACTCTCTATTTCACCTTTCCAAGATACACTTGTACTATAATTCGATTCTACAATTATCTCACATATTCTATACATTATATTGTATAAATCTAATAAATTACAGAAAAGAAAATTTTATTTAATTTAACCAATTGTTATGAATTTATACATTTTTCAAAATTTATTTAAAAATTATCATGGGGCTTAATATACAAGTTTCATCCATAGATTCAGTCAAATTAATTTTATGGTAGATAAAGAATCATATAGAAGTATTCATACAACAAAATGAGGGAATTAATTATCCCTATCATTTCACAATTCCATAGTTAAATTCTGATGTGAATATTTTTAAGTTTACAAAATCGCAACAAGTAGTATAGTTAAGTGAAAAGAGTGTCGAACCCACAAGAACTAATTATTTTATCGAGTACCGAAATTTGTAGATTAACTACTATTTGGAAAATCGAAATTCAACAAAGAAAACAACTAAACTAAATTAATCTAAAGAACTAACTAAATTAATTAAAAGGTGTAGAATCTGAAATTTTGTTGTTTATTAATTGCAAAATCAATTCTAGGCTTTTTGATTTCACCTAGTTAATCCCACACAATTTATAATTCCATATGAATAAAAAGATTATTTTTCGAAGTTGTAGACCAAAAATCCCAAATTTTCAATATTCTCTCTCAAGCAATATAAAAAATATTCTCAACTAATAATTTGTCATAGTTCATGCACAAATTACTAATTTAAAATTCATTAAGAGCTATGGATTTCTTAACGGTCAAATTAACAGCGGTTCGCTCTTGTAACAGTGTTTAATTTTATTAATTCAAAATCACAAACTACCAGTTCGGTCTCTCCATAATTTAATAGATCATACAAAAGTTGGTCAACCAATTGACAGCATTAAGAACGAGAATCAAACACACAACCATAGAGAAATAGAAAAATAATATAGAATGAAAAATTGTGTTCTCAAAACTAGGCTACATCGAAACCCTAGAAAAATAAAATTTAGTTCATAATAAATTTGTAATTAACAAACACTGTCTTGGATTGCATAATAAAAATTAGAGGAGAAAAGAGAAGACACAGAAAGAACTGTTTTGTAAAAAAGAAATTGCAAACCGACTCCTCGATTTTTGTGCCGAACAGTAACCACTTTCTCTGTCTTTCTCTGTGTTTCTCTCTCTTCGACCGGATGAATTTTTGCTGACGTCGGCGTCGAAGTACCCCCTCTCTCTCTCTGTGTTTCGATCCGAGCAGCGCTGACGTAAGCTAGCCACGTCAGCGTCGCTGCCTCTCCCCTCTCTTCGTCTCGAGCCGCACGCGCAAGGGACACAACGCTAATGTCAGCAAGTTCGTCCTCTTCCGCTGTTTAGTCTTGGAGCATGCTATTTCGTCTTGGTTCCTGCACCAAAGCAAGCACAATACAGAGCTCCTATTTTTTGGATCTGACTTGTTTAATTGTTGTTATATATATATATATATATATATATATATATATATATATATATATATATATATATATAATGGAGATCGGCTGTCGCTCTTCTTCTCTTGTTTTGCCATTGTATTTTTATAGGCACAAAAAAGTGGGGATTAGGGTTTATTTTTGCAGAAAACCCCCACATCTTTATTTATTTGTTTCCTTATTTGAGATCTCTTTATTTCTTGCTTCTTTCTCTTCTCTTTCTTTTTCTTGAAACACGTGCTGCACACATACAAAATAAAATAAAAAATTTAGGATTTAAAAATAAAATAATATAAATTAGTGCAAATTAATTAAACCAACTAATAATCACATTAGCTCAATTAAAACCTTTTAACTTTATTTATTTCCTTTCCACCTTCTATTAACAATTAAAATTCATATTTTTCTTTTCACATGACCAAATTGTAAAATTGAAATTCAACAAAACAATAAAAATTTATCAATCACTCTCCTTGTTTTGTTAGTTGATTTTTGCAAAAATTCTTCACCGTTTGCATAAAAAATCTTATTCCTTCAAAAATAATTAATTAATTGAAATCTATGGAAATGAGATGAATTATAAACAAGATAGATGAATATAAGCAATTTTTATGGATAAATAAGTACAAATATTTATATAAAAATTAGACACATCAAATACCCCCAAACTTAAGATTTTGCTTGTCCTCGAGCAAAAAGTAAAATCATGAATAATAATCAATAATAGCTCAACTCATCACACCAAGAGATCTCACCATGCAAACATCAAAATTTCAATTAAAAAAATATAAACAATACCAAATAAAGTAAAACTAAGCATACTCACTTTCTCCAGTGCAATTATTCATTCATAATTCCAAACCCAATCATATTTGTCATGCAATTAATGTAATTACAATATGTAACAACTTCATCTGTGATTTCTCCTTCTCACTACTACAAACCGAGCAGCAAACTAGAGTGATTGATTTTTTATTTTATTTTAGTTTTATTTATTTTTTTTGGTCTTTTCTCCAAGTTTTCACTTGCCTTTTGACGCGAATGCAAACATTTGTGATGAATTCACTCGGTTACTCAACAAGTCACAAACTTAGGGTGCTTTGCATACTCATATTTTAAGTTGCCGTTTGACGTAAAAGTAAACATTGGTGATGAATACCCCTAGTTACTAAGCAACTCAAAACATTGGAGTAGATAGAACTTTATTCATATTGATTTTTTTTTTCTTTTCATTATCACTCTATTTACTTAAACTTCGTTTAGGACTAAATCAAAGGGGATAATCACAAGAAAAAGTATCACATTTTTTCTTTTATGTATAATCACATGACTGTCACAACTGTGTAAGAAATTTTGAAATTCAATAATCATAAAGTAAATAAGTATGCTTAATCTTTCTTTATAAGATATTGTCTATCCTAAAAGAAAAAAAAAGAGAAAAAAAAAACTATTTCAATGTTTTAGCACAATAAAGAACTCAAAAATGTAATGATAAGCCTAATTGCAATGCTTTGTTTTGTTTTTTTCTTTTCAAATATATATAAATAAAAAAATAAATTTGTAACCCTTCCCCCAAACTTGAATATCACATTTTCCTCAATGGAAAAGGAAAAGGAAAAACAAAAAGAATGCAAAAAGTTCAGAATTTCTCCCCTGATCCGTGTTAAAATTTTGCACGCGCGATGTTCAGTGTTTCAGCGATATCTGAAGCTGTAGGTGTCCAAATGGACTGATTCTTTTTGTTCTGGAAAGCTAAGAAAATTGGCTACAATCGCTCTTTGAAATACTTTTCCAGATTCTGACTCCATCCTGCTAAAAAATAGCCATCAATTAAGGTGTAGAAAACAGCTCCGCCCCGGCGACTTTCAAACCTATTCAATCCTACAAAATAAAATTTAAAAATTAAAATTAAAGTAAACTAAAAGAAAGGGAAAATCTAAATGCAGTAAAAAGAAAACATGGGTTGCCTCCCAACAAGCGCTAAGTTTTAAGTCTTTAGCCAGACGTTATAGCTAATATGGTTATGTAACGACAAGATCCAACAACATACGAGCCTCTTTTCCAATAATTCTCTTCATATGTCGATTATATTTTTTCTGTGCATCCGTCAAGCTTGGTGGTAGCGGATCGAATTTCAGTCGTTTCTTTTTTGAAGATGGAGTCTTTGAATTTTTGCTGAGAAAATAGATGAATAGATGGTGCAGCATCCAAATACATAACATATTCAAAAATATTTTCTTTTTCAGATTCTAGACATGCTGAATTTTTGGACATACTTCGATTGGTAACTTTTCAACTTTAGCCTTATGTTTCTCTCCCACAATTAAATCACTTTCACTTACTTGAAAAGATGACTGTTCTCCGGTAGGAAACTCCGTGGATTTAAAGACATCAAAAGTTACTTGCTCATGCTGCGTTTGTTCCTCCACAATTAGTTCGTACTCTTCTTCCTTTTCAACCACATTTTATTTGCCATTTTCTTCTTGTGGTTGCTCAATTATCCTCCCGCTTCTTAGTGTTATTGCTTTGACATGCTCCATGGGGTTGGTCACAGTGTTGCGGGGTAAGTTTCCTGCTGTTCTCTCTGTAAGAATATTTGAAAGCTGACCAATTTGAGCCTCAAGATTGTGAATTAAAGCCGTATTATTTTGTATCGCCAAATCTATCTTCTGCATGTATTGCTCTGTCTTCTGCATGTATTGCATAAACATATCTTCAAGTGCCGGCTTCTTTTCTTGCTGTGAAAAATTTTGAGGTGGTCTAATTGCTCCTTGATTGTTGTTCCCAGAAAAATTTGGGGTGTTTCTCCATTCTTGGTTATACGTGTTCGAATAAGGATTATTTTGATGTTGGAAATTGGACACGTAATTTGCTTGATTGAAATTTGATTGAGCAAAAGGGTTCCCCACTTGGCAATCTGTACTTGAGTGATTTCTTGCACAAAGATCACAAATCATATTAGATTGAATAGTATTAACATTCATATTACCTATTTGTTTAGATAAAATATCAATTTTTGTAGTTAAAGTAGAAATAGGATCAAGTTCAAAAACTCTAGGTACTTTTCTTGACATTATTCTCTCTGAAGATCACTGGTAACTATTAGATGTCATCTCCTCTAAAAGTTCATTGGTTGCTTCGTAAGTTTAGCTCATTAGTGCACCCCAGCTGTTGCGTCAATCATAGATCGATTTGTAACTTTCAAACCATTATAGAATATTTGAATTTGCAGCCATTTTGCTAGTTCATGATGAGGACACTTTCTCAATAACTCTTTGTACCTCTTCTATGCATCATATAAAGACTCGGTCTCAAATTGAATGAAGGTGGTAATATCATTCCTTATCTTCGTTGTCTGTGCCGGTAGAAAATACTTAGCCAAAATTTTTTGTGCAAGTCCCTCCCAAGTAGTAATACTACTAGGTGGTAGAAAATTTAGCCAAGTATTCGCCTTATCTCGTAGTGAAAAAGGAAAGTATCTTAATTGAATTGCATCATCTGATACTCCGTTGTGCTTGAAAGTGTCACAAATTTCTAGAAAGTTTGCAATGTGAACATAAGGATCCTCGTAAGATAGTCCCCCAAATTGAACAGTCTGTTGAATTATTTGAATAATCGCCGGTTTAGTCTCAAAATTGTTAGCTTCAATAACCGGCCTCTTTATGCTTGATGTTGCTCTATTAATTGAGGGCATAGCATAGTCTCTCAAAGCCCTGTTTTCATCATTGTTCGCCATGATGATGTACTTGTATGTCCTAAAAGGTAAGTATTAGAAAAAAATAGAAAAACTAAAAAATAAAATAAAAAAAATCAAATAAAAATAAAAGTAAGTCAAAAGAAAATAAAGAGGTAAAATAATAAAAATAAAATAAAATCCAAACTAGTAATAATCTAGCATTTTTTAATATCAATAAAAGAATAACTGTTCCCCGACAACGGCGCTAAAAACTTGATGTGAATATTTGCAAGTGTACAAAATCGCAACAAGTAGTATAGCTAAGTGAAAAGAGTGTCGAACCCACAAGGACTAATTATTTTATCGAGTACCGAAATAACTAGATTAACCACTATTTGGAAAATCGAAATTCAATAAAGAAAGCAACTAAATTAAATTAACCTAAAGAACTAACTAAATTAATTAAAAGGGAGAAGAATATGAAATTTTGTTGTTTATTAATTGCAAAATTAATTCTTGGGCTTTTGATTTCACTTAGTTGATCCTACACAATTTACAACTCCATGCGAATAAAAAGATTATTTTTTCCAAGTTATAGACCAAAATCCCCAAATTATTCAATATTCTCTCTCAAGCAATATAAAAAATATTCTTCACTAATTATTTGTCATAGTTCATACACAAATTACTAATTGAAAATTCATTAAGAGCTATGAATTTCTTAACGGTCAAATTAACAGCAGTTTGCTCTTGTAACGGTGTTTAATTTTATTAATTCAAAATCACAAATTACCAGTTCGGTCTCTCCATGATTTAATAGATCATACAAAAGTTGGTCAACCAATTGTAAGCATTACGAACAAAAATCAAACACACAACCAGGGAAAAATAGAAAAATAATATGGAAATAAAAATTGTGTTCCCAAAACTAAAATTTAATAATAAGTTCATAATAAATTTGCAATTAACAAATACTGTCTTGGTTTGTATAATAAAAATTAGAGGAGAAAAGAGAAGTCACAAAAAGAACTATTTGTTAAAAAAAATGCAAACCGACTCCTCGATTTTTGTGCCGAACAATAACCACTTTCTCTGTCTTTCTTTGTGTTTCTCTCTCTTTGTCTGGATGAAGTTTCGCTGATGTCCGCGCCGAAGTACCCTCTCTCTCTCTGTCTGTGTTTCGATCCGAGCAGCGTTGACATCAGCTAGCCACGTCAGTGTCGCTGCCCGTCCTCTCTCTTCATCTCGAGCCGCACGCGTAAGGGACACAGCACTGACGTCAGCAAAGTTCGTCCTCTTCCGCTGTTTCGTCTCGTAGCACGCTGTTTCATCTTGGTTCCAGCACCAAAGCATGCACTATACAGAGCTCCTATTTTTTGGATCTGACTTTATATATATATATATATATATATATATATATATATATATTAATGGAGATCAGCCGTCGCACTTCTTCTCTTGTTTTTCCATTGTATTTATAGGCACAGGAAAGTGGGGATTAGGGTTTATTTTTGCAGAAAACCCTCACATCTTTATTTATTTGTTTCCTTATTTGAGATCTCTTTATTTCTTGCTTCTTTCTCTTCTCTTTCTTTTTCTTGAAACACGTGCTGCACACATACAAAATAAAATCAAAATTTAGGATTTAAAAATAAAATAAAATAAATTAGTTTAAATTAATTAAACCAACTAATAATCACATTAGCTCAATTAAATCCTTTTAAATTTATTTATTTCCTTTTCACCCTCTATTAACAATTAAAATTCATATTTTGTTTTTCGCATGACCAAATTGTAAAATTCAAAATTCAACAAAACAATAAAAATTAATTAATTACTCTCCTTGTTATGTTTGTTGGTTTTTACCAAAAATCTTCACCTTTCATATTTTTCTTTTCACATGACAAAATTGTAAAATTCAAAATTCAACAAAACAATAAAAATTAATCAATCACTCTACTTGTTTTGTTTGTTGATTTTTACCAAAAATCTTCACCTTTTGCGTCAAAAAATCTTATTCCTTCAAAAATATTTAATTAATTGAAATATATGGAAATGAGATAAATTATAAACAAGATAGACGAATATAAGCAACTTTATGGGTAAATGAGTACAAATGTTTATAAAAAAATTAGACACATCAAATTCCTTTAATCTAGATTAACAAATGAAGCACTATTCATTAATCTAATTCCTTTAATGTAGAACAACAATTTTAATTTTCTCCTAAGGTAGTTTAGAAACAAATTTCAAAGTATTCTTAGACATACACATACTCATATAGAAATATAATCATCTTTTAAATACATTACACATAATCATGGATTCTACAACTACTTGGCAATTGATAGAAAACACATACACATTTTCTAATTATCATTTAATGCATTTATACTTAATCATGAATTCTACAAATTATTTAGATAGCATAAGAAACAACCACACATTATCATTCAAATGCATTCACACCTAATCATGGATTCTACAAAAAATATTTAGAGAATAAAAGAAACACCCCACACATTATCATTCAAAATGCATTCACACCTAATCGTGGATTCTACAAAAACATATTTAGAAAGTAGAAGAAACACCCAGCACTTCCTGGATGCAATTAGCAAGTAGAAACTCTTGGAAATCACGTCCAAGCCTACCCTCTCTCCAAAAATCCCAAGCTCCAAAAATCCTTAACAAAGTGTCCAAATGCAATGTTTTGTATTTTATTTTATTTTATTTCTTTTCATTTCTTTTCCTCTAGGCCGGGAGCAGGGGAGGGGTTATAAGAGAGGGAGAGCGGTAGAGGGTTACTAAACAAGCCACTGACTCACTAACTACCTACTAATCTATTTAAATTTCAATATTTTCTAAACTTGGTCAAAGGTGGATGAGATATCAACGCCTTGATTTTCATAACCATGACGTCATGAGCCCACAAGCTAAACACGTGCCAACTGTGGCCAAGTTTCCTAACAAAAAATTTCCAAGTTCACAGAGCTCGACACTCGGTATTAACTTCGAGCAAGCTCCTATCTTTCATTTAAGATCACAAAGCTCGACGCTCGACATTAACTTCGAGCAAGCTCTTGTCTTCCACTTAAGATCACAGAGCTCGACGCTCGGCATTAACTTCGAGCAAGCTCCTTTCTTCCACTTAAGATCATAGAGCTCGACGCTCGGCATTAACCTCGAGCAAGCTCCTATCTTTCAGTCAAGTTCACAGAGCGTGACGCTCGGCATTAACTTTGAGCAAGCTCCTGACTTTCATTCAAGTTCACAGAGCTCGACGCTCGGCATTAACTTCGAGCATGCTCCTGTCGTTCGTTCAAGTTCACAGAGCTTGACACTCGACAGTAACCTCGAGTAAGCTCCTGTCTTTCATTCAAGTTCACAGAGCTCAACGCTCGGTAGTAACCTCGAGCAAACTCCTGTCCTTTCATTCAAGTTCACAGAGCTCAATGCTCGGCATTAACCTCGAGCAAGTTCCTGTCTATCATTCAAGTTCACAGAGCTTGACCCTCGACACTGATCTCGAGCCAGTCCCGTCTTTGACGCTCAGCGCTCGACGCTCGACACTCGACACTCGACCTTAACCTCGAGCAAGCTCCTAGCATTTTGCGCTAGGCTTGAGGCTCGGCATTTAGTGTTCGGCTCGGAACTTCCTCCCCAGAGTTTGCCGCTACGGACCTCGAGGTCGATTTCACACGTGTTCTGCAAAGATCCGTCGCCCTACTGTCAAACATACCTTCTGGCTGAACTCATATCTCATGAGATTAGACTACTCCTTGAGGGCAGACGCACCTAACCCTCTAGGAGTGGGAGGCCTATGATGTGGGTAAAAGCCCAGCCCCTCGATCAAAGCCGTTTAATCTACTCAAGATGCGCAAATACCTTAACTAGGCCTGTAGACCCTATCGGCCTTCTGTGGATCATGCCCACAGAGATAGGGTCAACCCGGCCCTTTAGGGTCCCCTTTCTCTGACTATAAATACCAGACAGTCACCCCCTTTCCTTAAGGTAATGAATCTTTCCCCACTGAAATCCTAGCTCCACCTTTTTCCCAGTGACTGACCAGATCGTTGTAACACCCCGCAAAATTGGAAATTACAATTTTGCCCCTGGGTGTTACGCACGTATATTTTGTAATGTGTTTCACTACATATTTTGGATTCGTACTATTTATACATTGTCCGTATTGATTTCAGTCAACTAAAATATAATATTTCAATCCCTGGGATTTACGTGCTTTTTACGTGTTTTGATGCACGTGCTTCCACCATTACGTATAATATTTCTATAGGTTTAAATTATTTATTTTTATGTATTTAAATCTATTTTATAAAACGAAAATTTATTTCCACCTTGTTTTGATTAAAATGCATTTTTTGACTTTCTGCGCGTATAATGCACGTGCTTTCTACGTGCTGCGATTTCATCATGAAATGTATAAAATTAGTAAATATATTTTTCTTATATTATTTTCGATTATATTTAATAACCTTTCATCAATAAAGTCGATTTTCGCACTTTCATGTTTTCACGTGCAACGCACGTGTTTGTTTCGGTGCACGTATTTAAACGTATTTGTTCTTTTAAAATAAAGTTCGGAGTGTGTAATTTAATAATATATAATATGTTGTATATATGGTAAAAAGGTGTAGTGTATAAATAGATGTGTTGTATGAAATGAAATTATGCATGAATGTATGCTGGATAGTGTAATGATAATATATGAGTTATATATATATGAATATAGTGTATGATATATAATTATATGATCAGATTTGGTAAGTATGAATATGAAATGGAACATGTTGAAATGGAAGTAGGGTCCACGGGTGAGAAGAGACACCAAGGAAAGTGGATTGTGTGTTAATAGTGTAGAAATATTTTTTTTATGGGAATATAATAGTGTAAAATAAATAATGTGTATTAGGATGGGAAGGGGCCCACCTAGAAACTTGGGCTGTTATGATATGACTTGGAAATTTGTACACAGTGTAAAATGTATGTGGAGTTTTGTGAGGGAGGTGGCCGGTTACTTTTGAGAGGAGAAGGGATTTAATTAGTTGGGGAGTTTAGGATGTGAAGAGGTGGACAAACCAAAAGGTGGGAGTTTGAGAGTTATGAAATGTGAAGAGTTGGAGAATTAAAAATAGAATTTATTAGGTGGGTAATTTTGCAAATTGAACCCTCTACAATCCCTATAAATAGCACCCTACTCCTTTTCATTTCACACACAAAAAATTAGAATTAAAATAAGAGAAAGAAAAGAGAAAGAAAAGAATGTAAGAAAAAGAAAGAGAGTTATTGTGCTTGGAGGATCTCTTGCTTGGAGCATTTGCTAGGAGCAAGAAGGAGCCATTCATTAGTAGTTTTCAACCTTCAAACAAAAGGTGGGTTCTCATGCTTTCTAATTTAGAACTATGCATGCTAGTGATAATATATGAACATTTTGTTTTGATGTGTAGTTAAAATTTCATGTTAGTGTTACATGCTATTGTTATGATTAAACCAATAATAGGAATTTTGACTAAAGAGCTAATGCCATAGATCATGTTAGAATACTTGTAAAATGTTGTGCATGTTAAAAGTGTGTGGTTGTAGGGAAAATTTGTTGAAAAATGTTGGGAATGCATTCTTTTGCAAAAATATTTTTGTGAAGAATCTTGTTATGAATAGATAAAATTCATGTTAGTTTAAAGTGATGTTGTGATTAAGTAGAAAAATGTAGTCTACCATGCTAACTAAAGAAAGAGAATTACTTGATTGTTGTGAACCATGCTAATATGTTTGCTTAGTCTTGTGTTTACAATAGTGTTAATATATGAGAATAACTTTGATGTGAAATTTACAAATGGGAATCATGCTATCATAATTGCGAAAGTAGTCTTATTGTGACAATTACCATGTTAATGAAAAAAAAAAAGACAAATTCTTGTATAAACCATGTTGGTAAATTGTAGAATTTTATGCTTATAATATTACTGACCATATTAGATTTTATAATAAAATAAAAATGAAATTTCGATTAGTTTATAATATGTCGACATGAGTAGGTTCTATTTTTAAAAGAATGGGAACTATTGTGTGAAGGAGCAATTTTTATTTTTATAAAATATAATTTATGTCAAATTGAGATTTTAATCAAATAGACATGGATACTAGTTTTCATTTCTTTTGTAGGATTTAGTTCCTAAAGAAAAGTCTAAGTTTTGCAAAAGATGAGAAAAAGGAATTTCTTTAAATAAGTGAAAAATAGTATTTTTAAAATAATTGGAAATTTTATTAGTTACTATCTTTTATTAGTTGCTATCTTTTTATTAGTTACTATCATGGAAAGGATTATTTCTAAAATTGTGAAAGAATTGATCTTTTGGAATGAACACATTTTATGAAAAAAGACACACTTTGTGGATAGTTGAACAAAAGAACACGTGTGCCTTTTTAAATAGAGATTACACATAGACTTACTGGTTAGCGTAATAAACTTGGGTTTGGTTGAGAATAGTCACAGGTTCAAAACTCCCTGGTGACTTATATTTTATTTTGGGGTTTTAAAATGATTTGGTAAATAGTTTCGAAAGTGGGTCAGTTTGGTAAAAACTTCCGTGGGAACTAGATCTGTAATTTTGATAGTGAGTAGGTCAATTTGGTAAATAGTTGCGAGAGTGGGTCAGTTGGGTAAAAACTTTCAAAAGTGTTTCATTTTGGGTAAATTTTAGTATTCATAAAACATAAATGAAGAATTTATTCTTAAAGATTGTTTTTGTGTAATTGATAAGTTTTAACGAGGAATTGAGATAGGAAGAAAAATAAATGACTACAAAATTATTAGTAAAGAGCATGACTTTTAATTTACAAAATAATGATTTAGGGTGAATTGAAATCTCTTTATTTCTAGAAATGCAATATGGTTGAGTTATGTGACTTTTGAGATCATGAAAGATTTTGTTGTGTATAAGTAAATCATGTTTAGTGCCAAAGATGAGACATTGAATCGTGTTGAAATGAGACATCGTATGAATTTGAAATTATGCATGAATTATTATTTATTATGAATAACTAGATCATGAATAGTGGTAAGACTATGAAATGATTACTTTGTGGATAAGTGTTAAGACAAGATTGTGATCAATTGTGAATGAATTGAAAGATGGAATTATTTAGGTTTAAGACATGATTATTAAAGGGTATGTGTACCCATGTTTTCTTGTACATGAAAGTTTATGACATAGAGTTAGTAAGACCTCGATACCGGCATTATTGAAAGAAATATTTGAGATATGATTTGGAGATATGGCCATGGGGCTATCTCGCAGTTGTTGATTAAGTCCGGTAGGAGGTAAAACTAATTTTTTGAATGGAAATTATTCATGTCTTGAACTTAAGAAAATTTAGGCACATAAGTGAAGATGTAGTAAACTTAGGGAAACGTAAGTGGGGTGCTCTATATAGTTGTTGGTGGACTCCAAGACTATAGACCCAGTTGGTGGACTGAGGTTGCCCTGTAGGAGACGGATTATTATATTTTAGTCCGGGACTATGAGGACGGGTCAGCGGTGGACTCCGGGATCTTGAGTAGTCGGGCGGATGGATTTTTGTGTTTACCGTCTCCAATGTATATATATATATACTGGGCTAGAGGGTCACATACGGGACGGTTCGTACGATGTGGAATCTGTTATAACAGCTGGCGGTGGACTCCAAGGCTGGGATTCACATTCATGGAATAGTCTGAACTTTGTTTTGCTACCGGGTAGTTTTCATGGCGAGGGATCGAGCCCTTTATGGTGGAGTACGTAGGCGCTTGCCCTCGGACCTATGTAGTATGGGATGCATAGAATCCGAACAAGTGTGCATTAGTGTCATCCTAGTGTAGAATTGTGTGCATTAGGCATTAAGGCATGACATACACTTATGTTTAGAATAATCACTTTTGACACTTTATATGTTCATTCAATCTTTTTGTGATTTGTTAAAGTATGAGATCGTTATACTATTTCTGGCATAGAGAGGATAGCCGTGTATAACATTTCGTCAGTTGTAAGTGACTGACGTGCCCACAGATTGACATGCAGGTAATGAACTATTCATGGAGTTATAAAGTGGATATGCTGTTGCTGTTTAGAAGTTAAAGATGTTGCAAATGATGTTAAAGTTATACAAGTTGTATTTCATTGTTGTAATCTTTTATTTTTTTCGCTGTGTAAAGGAACTCTGATGTATTGTGAATAAAAAGTTTTAAATTTCCTTGTAAAATTGTACGAAGTGAAGTAAAGATCCCGTGAAATCTCGAATTTATCCTTATTAGAAATTCGGGGTGTTACAATCGTCCCTGGGCTGGGACCTCTCCCGATGTCTCTAGGTGTTTTGCAGGTACTCAGGGCGACTAGCTACCAGCAGCACCCCCTCTCCTACTCCTTACCAAATCCTCATCTCAGATCCAGATCTGTTGTTGAGATTTGTCTCTCCCTCTACAAATAACAAGAACTCACATATGTTGCTCCCACCTCCAAATCAGCAGCATCACTCCTCGAAATTTAGACACATTTCTCTTGATGAACTGATGATTACAGAATATAAGTATCCAAATCACCAGGCATTTCCCTGTTACCTTAGTACTAGCAAGGACCCTGAGTCCATATAGACAGGCTCCAGCAAAAAGATGACTTACTTGGATAGGAAAAATAAATTGGGGGACACAAATATATTGTAAATTGTCAGTGATGATATTTGAACCAAGACTTAAAGAAACCTACAGTGATATGATTTTATGTGAAATAATTACTAATCCACTCTACCCAGCATGGAACTATGCAATACTGATACTAAGTTGTTTTCGCATTACATCAGAGCACGAAGTTTCAAGTGATCTTGTTAGTTTTCCATCACAAACTAGTCGTCTTTCCAATGGATGCCATTCTAGGTAGCTGTCCACATGAGGAGTGTTATCTGCTAAGATTCCTCGCTTACTCCCTCTTAATTTTAAGACACATGCTGGGATCTTCTAATCATCATTTGGAAATTTATGCTAAAGAGTATTGTGACGAAGTTTCTTTTTCCCTATTGTGTCCTACAGTTTATATACAATAAACCGGCAAAGCAACAGAAGACAAGAATATCGTGACAATATAAATTAGTTTAAAATTAGCTTAAGATAATAATATTAATCAAGTAAGCGCAAATGTCTATTGAAGACAAAGCTTAGGGGAGTTTTGCAAGGTAGGAAATTTAAATTTTATTATCTAAGTCCATAAAGGTTATTTCAATCTAGGCCCCATCAAACCATTACCAAGTGTAGTCATTTCGACCAACATTTAAGGACATTGATAATGGTGAAAATTGCAGCAAATCAGGGCTCCACAATTCCAGCACAGATCTCAAAGCTTCTACAGGCAGATTAAATAACAGACATCTTTAACAGGACTGACCTTCCTCCAGGCTCTACAAGACATGGGCATCTTTCAAGCACATAAAAAGTGACAGATTAGGCACACTAAGAGAGACTCAGCCCATGAAGGCGGTTAGTCAAATCTCTTATCCCCAAACAAGAGAGCTTATCTCTTGAGGGGGAGATTCGAATAGGAGATAAGGAATTTATAGTCGATTCAATGGAATCATATCAATCTCTTGTACTGTTTCTCAGGCCTATAAATACCCTCCCCTTTTTTCAGTCAGAAGGTAATCAACAGTTTCTCTCTCAAACTCTCTTTTTCTTTGGTTCTGACTTGAGTGTCGGAGGGTTTGTCGTCAGGGCCACCCCCGGTATTTCAAGCTTTTTGCAAGTCCATCGACCGTGTCAGCAACCATCGGATCCAGATCACAGGATTCAATCAACGATTCAAATTCAATCTCTGGAGCTCTAACCGCATTTTATGGCAAAGATCAAGGGTCAGATTTTTAGTAATTTCCATCATATATTAACTCACTATGTGTTTACTTCCACACCAAAATAAGCAAGAACAGATTGGCGCCGTCTGTGGAAAACTACACAAATCAGACTTACCGTCATGCCACCATGACTAAGAGGCAGAGCGGCGGCCTCAAGTCATTGCACCAACTCTCTTCGTCACCAGTTCCTCCTGTGGAAGATCTTATTCCTCCTCAACAGTCGCCCCGACAACCTAGTCAAGCTCCTATCAATGGAGAGGCATCGGGGGGCTCTCAACAAAGCCGTCATGAACAACATCCTCTGTACGATCGTATCTCAGTCCATAATACTTCAACTAATTCAAGGACCTCAAGCCCCCCCCCCCCCCCCCCCCCCCGTGGGGGTTAAGAGATCTCTGCCAAAACATCAACGCCAGGCAACAAGGAAATGGTCGACGTTCCTCTTCTCACAGGGAGCGTACCACAATAAGAAGCCCGACTCATGAAAGTCGAAAGCTTCTTGAGCGGAACAAAGAGAAAGATGCCCCAGTCATTAGGGATGAATTGGAAAAGTTCAAGTTCGGCATCCTCCGAGCTATCCAAGGTAGTCAAGATCTGGGCCATCCCTCCAAAGAAGAATCCCGCGACTCAACTGGATCCAAGGGGAAGGACGACCAAGTCCTTCGCCATATATGAGAGGTAGAAATTGTTTAGAACAGATGAAGAATGAAGGGGACCTCTCCAGCAGGGCCTACCGCCCTAGTCAATATCGTTTCAGCAAAATCATCCTTAACACACCATTCCCAAAGGACTTCAAAGCTCCTCAATTCGAATCATACGATGGGGTGTAACCCCCGTTCCCGTTCATACGGATTTGTATCTTTCTTTTCCTGTATTCTTGTATTTAAATTCTTCTACTCTTTTGAACCCAAATTTCTGCATTCATTTAGTACCCGACTATTTTGTTTGAACCGAGAATTTCAACCTACACTATTTATCACTATTTAATTATTTAACTCCTGATTACTATTTTACTACTATTATTATTATTATTGTTATTATTATTATTATTTTGAAAAACCTAAAGATCCTAATTCACTATAAAATTTCAAGTTGATTATTTGATTTATGCTAAAGCCCACCCTGTGATTTAATTATTGGATTTCCTTGTCAGGAAGCCCAATTTTATATTCATTATAATTACATTTTTATTAACATATAGTTTTAGAGCCCAATCTCGTATTCTTTTTATTCATATTTATTCTAATTTGTGAAGCCCAAATATAAAGCCCAAGTCTACAAACCCAAACCCAGATTTATGTACCGAACCCGTTAACCCATTATCCTACCCTACCCAAATTCAACTACCTGTATACAAATTTCTCCATAAAACCCCTCACATCGCCGCCTAAATAATCATTGTTTTGTTATGAAGACTTTAATAATTGAACATTATTATTTCTTTGTATTGTTGGCTTTTTTACCCGAATATTGTTATTGTTGTTTCCAGTGTTGGATTATTATTGTATTTGGTTATTTCATGCTCAAATTCCAAGTATTGTTATTTATGTAATTATCCTTTCATTGCATGCGTGGTTGTAATGCTCCTCGTTATATTGTTGAGTTGAATCGATAACAGCTTATGAATGACGCAAGTCATTTGCTGAGCCAATGTCACGTGCTTGCATTCTGTATTTTGGGAAGCGGGGCGTGACAAGGTTTTTAATGGTATCGGAGCCAGGTTTAACTCTAATTAGTTTGGGGTTGGACCCTGATTAGTTTGGGTTTAACCGGTTTGACTCAACAATATGCACAACACGTGAATCATATGGATAATTGATAACCAACCTATAATCTAGATGCTAACCGTTTGATTTTATTACAGACCATGGCTAGAAAGGGTGCTTCGTCCTCCTGAACTGAGGATAATCAGTTGGAATAGCCCACTGTTGCACAAATGATGCAGATGCAGCGTGAGCACAACGAATTGCTGATGCAACAGATGATGCAGATGCAGCGGGAGCATAATGAAATGATAAAGGTGGCTTTGGGAGCTGCCAACAGTGAACTTGTTGTACCTATGCCCGGGGTACTGCCTCCGAGACCTGGTAATGTGGAGGATTTCATGAGGCTACACCCAGACAAGTTCTTGGGAACTGAAGGTCCGCTTGAAGCTGAGTAATGGCTTATCAGAATCGAGCAACTATTGACCGCAGCATGGATAGAAGATGTTGATCGCTTGGATGTCATGAGCATCTTGCTTGTTAAACTCGCCCACATCTGGTGGCGAGCTGAGATGGAACAGCTAGGGCACCCCATCTCATGGGCCATCTTCAGAGAGAGCTTTCTCACGAAGTTCTTTCCCGATGTCATCAGGAAGGAAATGAAGCGGCAATTTGTTGCACTAACTCAGGGGAGTCGGACCATAGATAAGTATTCTGCGGAATTCACCCGACTGAGTCGCTTTGCCACTTCCATGGTGGCGAATGATGAAGATAGGGGCCACTGTTTCTTGTTGGGCTTGGATATTGAGATTCAGGATCGCCTGTCTGCCTTGCGACTCCGATCCTATGCCGACATCCTGGAGGCTGCTAGAATTCAGGAGCAGACTAGTACGAGGAAGTGTGCTATTCAGCATTCTACCCCGCACCCTGTTGCTGCTAGATCTTCTGATGGGCCTATTAGGAGGCCAGATCCGACCCCTCCAGTGAGGTCACTGCCGTATCCACCTACTTCCCCAAGGACAAATCTGACTTGTGATTACTGTCATAAATTTGGTCACTTGCGTAAGGACTGTAGGATAGCTAACCTCCAATGCCTTAAGTATGGAAGGAACGACCACATGGTTCGAGACTACCCAAGGAACCAGCACAATGTGCGAACAGGAAGATTAGTTATGATTAAAACGATTAATAGACATAAGGATTGACACATCACCGACATTGCATATTGTTCATCATTGTTCCTATTTCTATCCAATATTGTCTAAGAGTTATTGATATTAACCATTGATTACCGTTACTGAATATTGAACCATTGTTACACTGTTGCATTGATTACCGTGTTATTGAATATTACTATCGTGCCATATTATTGATTCCTATTGATCCATTGATTCATTGTTATACCGTTATTCCATTGTTCCCTGCTTTCTTTACTTGCTGTCCAGGACTTGTTCTAAGAACAATTTTTTCTCCTCTTTTTAGATGAAGTGTATACAGGTAATGAAGGAGAATTGCCTGCTGAAATTGGAGAACAAACATTCTGAAGACTTAAAATGCTTCATTTCTAATTGCTTATTGCTTTAATAAACATAATGTATTGAGACCTGTTATTATTTTGGATTGGATTATTATTGTTTTGGGCTTATGTCCCAGATTTTATTATTGTTTCCAGACGTTGAATTATTATTATTATATTTGGATATTTTTATTACTTCAATCCAAGTACTATTGTTCATGAGATTATTATTATTGCCTGCGCATTTGTTCTGTATTGATTATATTGTTGAGTTAATCGAATAAACAACTTATGGGTGACGTTAGTCATTCATTGGGCCAATGTTACGTGTTCGTAGTCCGTATTTTTGGAAAGCGGGGCATGACAATCTGTTTTCCATTCAAGTTCACAGAGCTCGATGCTCGGCAGTAACATCGGCCAGCATCTATCTTTCATTTAAGTTCACAGAGCTCGACACTCGGCATTAACCTCAAGACAGTATCTGTCTTTCATTCAAGTTCATAGAGCTTGACGCTCGATATTAACCTCGAGCAAGATACTGTCTTTCATTCAAGCTCACCGAGCTCGACGCTCGGCATTAACATCAAGCCAGCAGTTGTCTTTTATTCAAGATCACAGGGCTCGACGCTCGGTACTAACCTCGAGCAAGCTCCTTTCTTTTATACAATCTCCTGGAGCTCGACGCTCGACACTAATCTCAGGCAAGCTTCTGTCTTTCATTCAAGCTCACAGAGCTCAACGCCCGACATTAACCTCGAGCCAGCATCTGTCTTTCATTCATGTTCACAGAGCTCGAAGCTTGACATTAACCTCAAGCAAGATCCTGTCTTTCGTTCAAGATCACAGAGCTCTACGCTCGGCATTAACCTCGAGTATACTCCTGTCTTTCGTATAAGATCACAGGGCTCGACGCTCGGCACTAACCTTGGGGAAACTCTTATCTTTTATACAAGCTCCCAGAGCTCGATGCTCAGTATTAATCTCAGGCAAGCTTCTGTCTTTCATTCAAGCTCACAGAGCTCGATGCCCAGCATGAACCTCGAGCTATCATCTTCCTTGACGCTTGGCGCTTGGCGCTCAGCACTCGACCTTAACCTTGAGCAACATCCTAGCTTTCGTGCTACGCTTGATGCTCGGCGCTCCGCTTTCGACTCGGACTTCCTCCCGGGAGTTCGGCGCTACGGACTCCGAGGTCGATTTCACGCATGATTCTGCAAAGATCCGTCTCCCTACACTTAGGCACACTTTCTGGCTGAACTCCTCTCTCATGAGATTAGACTACTCCTTGAAGGCAGATGCACCTAGCCCTCTATGAGTGGAGGGCCTATGATGTGGGTAAAAGTCCATCCCTTCAATCTGAGCCATTTAATCTCCTCAGGATGTGCAAATCTCTGATAACTGGACCTGTAGCCCCTACGGGCCTTTTGCTGGTCAGGCCCACAGAGAGAGGGTCAACCCGGTCCATTAGGGTCCCATTTCTCTGCCTATAAATATCAGGTATTCACCCCTTTTTCAAGGTAATGTCACTTTCTCCACTGAAACCCTCGCGTCACATTTTTCCCCAGTGATTGACTAGACCCTCAGAGGGCCTATCACCGTGATCTCTCCTATTGTTTCTAGGCATTTTTGCAGGTATTTAGGGTGGCCCGCTACCAGTAGCACCCCCTCTCCTGCCCTTCACAATGTCTTTATCTCATATCCAGATCTGTGGTTGAGATTTTTCTTTCCCTCTACAAATAACAAGAACTCACATCTGTTGCTCCCACCTCTAACCTAGAAGAATCAGTATTTATTATTAAACTAGTTTTAATTCATAAGAGAAGATGATAGAGTGTTGATAAGAGAAGATGATATGGTATTAATTTCGGTCTTTTGAAAACTATGTTTAACCTATTAAGCATAGTTAAGCATTTTGGATAGAAAATATGTCTGATGACTCAATGCTTAATTTAAGAATAGACAAATAAGGGTGCCACTTAAGATTGTAAAAAAAAACTTGTAAAAAAGACTGTGGATGTAGCATTATTTTAAATTAGGCTTAATTCATAAGGACCTTTGAAGGACAAAAGCATATATGATATTTTTTTTACTTGCAAAAGGTAGGAGAACTTTCTACCTTACATTAGTATATATATATATATATATATATATATATTAAAGCTAAAGTTAGTGCATAATACAAAATACATGAGTTTGGTCGATTGAGTAGGTTTATGATTTAATGTCAAATTTAGAAGTTGAAAATACCCAGAAACAAGTCGAAGCGAGGGCAGAGGACATCTGACGTGCACGTCAACTTACCATAATCCCAGGCATTTGACCCCAAATTTAACATCTAAAGCACTAGTCCCTGTTACAATGATATTCCAAACCCCTACTGCCACGATCACATAAAGTTTCTAATACAAAACATATAGCCTCAGGCTCAAAAAGGAAATAAACATAAACAAGCACCAGAAACTGCAAATCTCATATTGCAGTGTACAGTGCCTCAACCTGAGTTGCTGCTTGCTTCACTCCTAGTCTGCTCCCCTTCTTGGATAGCTTCTCGAGTCATGATATCCCTTGCACCCACACTATCAAATCCTTGCATAAGTTGATGCCTCTTCTTCTCTCTTGTGCATCCATCTAGCCCTAACCAAACCAAAACTTAGCATTAGCAATTAAATTCACTGCTGAATGAGATTTATCTGAAAAAGTTCTATCGTTTCAAGCTAGCAATATGCTCCAACAAATAGACATTGTGAGGCAGGTGCCAAGTGTATCTGTGCGAGTGTAAGGCAAAACACCATAGAGAGAAGCATTCACGAATAGATTGTGGCAGTGTGTGGATGTTGAAGAGGTTTGTGAAATAGACTACCATAACCACAATCACACGATAAAACAGTAGCCGGAATGGTAGTTAGGGAAACACGGGCCCCTCCTCCAAGTACAGTCTCTACTTTGTTCACTACTCAAATCACCCTTTAAAACCCCGGCTTGTTAATTATTTATTAATGCAACAATACAAGATGCAATCGATGGACATTCGGTGAACGATGGTATAAATAGGGAAACAATAGGTTGATAACATGGATAGGACGGTTAGAATAGTGACAATAACTCTTTGGGAATATGCAATGCAACATACATTCATTAATTCATGCACTAATACGATATAAGAATAATTAATCTATTAAAAAGTGGAATCTAAAATTCTGGATAGCAAGCGAAGTCTGTACAAAAATGCAGTTTCCCGTTGACTTAGAAATCAAAAGTTGAATCTATTAGAAATACTGGAAACTAGACTTCCACACGGTTCCAATGCATATTTAAAGTTCAAAATCTGATAACAGTAGCTAGGTCAAACACATCGTTCTTTACAGGTTTCATGTTCAAAAAGAATATCGACATCATGTTATTTTAATTTTAGAATCAGCAAAAACTCATTATCAAATTCATTAAAAATACTTATTAGGTTCCCAAACATGTAAATTAATAATCTGGAAATTTTCAGAGGGAAATTCTATCATTTGATCAGCCTTTTTACTGTTTAAACATGGAATATATAAGAATCTGAAAATCCGAAAGTCGAAACATAGCTGTAGTAAAACGGGCATAACTTTTGCTACAAAATTCGGAATTCAAAAATTCAGGATGTTCTGGAAAATAGAAAGATGAGGCTACAACTCTTGTTCATAATGTAATTAAATTTAAGACCGTTTACTAGGTCAAAACAACAGACAAATTCCAGGTAGCAAGCAAGATACAATTTTTAGGGTATTTTTCATGAAAATAAATTAATTAAACATGATGGGCATCGATTCTTTAGTCAATAAATTATATAATCAACATGATGAGTGTCAAAACATGATAAATAAAATTATAACACACACATACACTAATTTATCATCAATCAACCATCAACCGATCAAACAACATACAACCTAACAATTGTCTCTACATTAATTTATTTGTGTCGTAACTGTATGTGTAACTCGACTTTTCATACTATATGATGTATGTAAGATTCAATATTTTTGGAGTCAAATTGGCACGATGTTAAGAGTATTGTGGTTAGCTCGTGTAAACCCTTAATAAACCCAATGAAAGAGATAAACAATATATAATACGATGAACAAAGGATCTACTTGCAAGAGTTTCAACAAAAGTTGAAATTGATACAATTAACAATTCAAGAGGAAGGTGACTTTCCTTATAATCAGTGAATTTGAATACCAAGAATAACGGGATAAGGATCCCGAAGCAACGAACTCACGAACTAGCACAATCCCCAATAGCACGTGCAATATAGTGCAATAGAGAGACAAAGCAGCAACACAGTAAAAGGGACAGCAGCACCAAGGTCAGCAACGTCAATGGGCTGGCAGGTCTGGCCGTTCAACGGCGGCGGGATGTCGATGGCATCGACAAGGTGCGACGACGGGGTAGGAGGCAGACTGGGGCGCAACGACGGTGGCATTGTAGCAGGGGGGTTTCATTGTGGGTTGAGCGGGAACAGGGAAGACAGGGGGGTCGGAGGTGTGCTGGGCGTCGGCGAGGGTGGCACTGACGGCGAGGGGCATCAGCAAGGGTGGCACTGACGGCGAGGGGCATCGCCGGAGGTCGGGGTAGCACCGGGAGGAGATGGGACAGTAGGGAAGCTGATGCTACAGTAGAGGGGCAGGAGTTTGCTGCAGACGGGGAGAGAGAAATATAGAGGAGAGAGAAAGAGGTGAGAGGAGAGAGAATAAACGGCTAGGGTTTCAAAAATGTGCAATTTTTAGGGTTTGCAGTAGGGTTGTATTTATAGGGTACAATTAGGGTACTGGGTTGGTGATTTAGGGTCCAATAATAGCGGATTTAGGTTAAGAACAAATCAAATTGGGTTTTAGGGTTCAATTAAGAGATAGATCAAAATCGATAGGGTTCAAATCAAAATACCCACAATTAAATAAGAGAACAATAGGATCAACAAGAATAGCCCGATCAAAAGAACGAAGAATTTCATGAACAAGTCTTAATTAAAATAATAATCAAGAAAGATAAAAATAGGGTTTTTTATTCAATTGCCAATAAAAAATATTACAAAAGGGGAAAAATTTAAAAATACAAAAACGATAGTTACACAGATGCTGGCTCGAGGGTAATGCCAAGTGTCGAGCTCGGGTGAGCTTGAATGAAATATAGGAGCTTGCTTGAGGTTATGGCCGAGAGCCGAGATCTGTGAACTTGAATGAAAGACAGATGCTAGCTCGAGGTTAATGCCGAGCGTGAGCTCCGTGAGCTTGTATAAAAGACAGGAGCTTGCTCGAGGTTAATGTCGAGCATCGAGCTCTATGAACTTGAATGAAAGACAGATGCTGGCTCGAGGTTAATGCCGAGCGTTGAGCAAGTTATACTTGAAATTTATTTTAGAAAACTTGGCCATGGTTGGCACGTGTTCAGCACGTGGTCTTATGACATCATGGTTGTGGAAATCAAGGTATCGAAATCTCATCCACCGTTGGATGAAGATCAGAAGGTTGAGATGGCCTTTTTGACTTCAAGGTGTTTCCCTTGCCTATATTTATCTCCACCCCCCATCTCATTTTTCACCTTGCTCACTCTCTTTCTAACTTCCAGAGCTTCTCTTTAGGCACTTTTCAGTCCCCGACGGTCGGCGTACTCTCTAACACTAGCAAACAGGTTAGTAAATTTATCATTATGTCGAGGGCTTAGTTCAATTCTTCGACTTCTACGTCTGACCAGGCTAGTGCCGATCGTCATAGCGACTCCTCGGACTGGGCGGCATTCGAAGAGAGTATGAAAGTGTACAAGCCCAAGCCACTCCGTACTCGCAAACCCTTCGTCATGGAGTCGAGCAAATTTGAGGAATGTGTTGAAGAGGTGGATGCGGTTGGCAGGAGAAAAGTGGATGACGATGGCAAAGGAGATGGGGAGGAGGATGAGGGTGTTGAGGAAGTGGGTGATGCTTCTGATAAAACTTCTTCACCAGAGCCCCAAACTGAGCCGTTCGCTCCGAAGGTTGCTCGAAGGAAAAAATCTAAAGTGGACCCTTCCAGACAGTCCTAAGTACCCACCTGAATTCCTCCCAAAACACAGGCTAGAGGTCCCCTATCATCTGCAATCGGGCTCGATTAGAATGTACCAGGACGATCTTAAGGACAAAGTTCGGTATGGAGTGCAACCCTCTTATCCAAGCCAACTAAAACTGAAGGTTGATGCGGAGCAGAGTGTAGTGGCGAGCACTGATCTTCCCCTGATACGGCGAGATATTTCATTCCCCTAGAGTATGAGTTGATGGTGCCGAATCCTGGGCTTCGACCCACCGACACCCTGTCCGAATGGTTTTGAATGTTTCCGGTGGATTCGATTCAAGTTTGAGGCTACCTTTACATCCGTTTGTGAAGGTTTTAAACTTGGCCGATCTAAGTCATATGCAGTACGGTTCCAATTCTTGGAAGTAGCTGATGTGCTACATCCTGCTTAGCGAAAAGAGAGGGGTACTGCCGAAGCTGATTTCGATCTGCCCTTACTGTAAGTTCACCTTCCACGCATGAGTGCAGATATTATGTCTCCCCTTGGCCTCATGTCATGCCCCGCTTTCTGTTATACGGAAACACGGGCACGTAAATGAGGCCGAGCGAATGATATAAGTATACCAACTCACATCATCCATACGCTGTACAATACTGGTAAGCTCAACAATACAATAATAATAATCACTTGAACAATAATAGCATGAATAACCAATATCTGAGATACTAGAACTTACAGAATAATCTGAGAATATGCAATACAGTAACAGTACGTTAAGATCCTTCAGTATCCCATCATCTAAACCGGTATAAACATTAAATAAAAAAGAAAGAGGAAGGGTACCTGTTAGAGCAAGTTACGACAGCAAGTAGTGGCAAGCGGTTAAACAATAAAGGAAGATATACCATGAATAAGAAATTGGAACGATATCAAAGTCAATAAATAACAGGCGATAACATGATCAAGAAAGCAAGGGTCGGTAAACAATAGTCGATTCTGCAATGATCGATAAACAACAACAATAATTCATTGATAGGTAATCAATATTCAATAATCAATGATCAATAAACAATATTCTATAATCAATGATCGACAATATTCAATAATCAATGATCGATAAACAATATTCAATAATCAATAATGCGAGTGTCGATGCTCAGTGTCAATCTTATGTCTATCAGTCTTTCATTAATCTATCTAATGCACGCAATCCTGCGTTCCATACCACAGGTTTGGGTGCATACAATCAAGTGAACATTTTGACTATAGTGGTGAATCTTATAGGTTCATGTACTTGGCAATAGTAAACAGTTAACAGTAATCAGTAATGGTACAGTACACGATAGTTGGGATACTGTAGTCAGTAATCTGCAATCAATCGATATAACAGTAATCAATATCAGTAATCAGTATGGAAAACGCAGGCCCTTCCTCCGAGTACAATCTCCTATATTACTCACTACTAAGTCGTTTCCCTTTTTACCCCGGCTTGTCATTATTTTATTACAATAAATCATGCATATGCAATCAATGGAACGATGTCAAAAAATAGTATCAATGAGGTATCAATGACTGTCCATTGAACGGTAAGCTGTGCAATTCAATAGATGCAAAGTTTAACACATTTACATTTAAAAGCATGAAAAATACAATTCTGGACAGCAGTACGTTGCTGTACAAAAACTAACTTTTCCACTGCTACGGGAAAGAGAATCAGGTTCTGTCAGAATTTCTAGAAACTAGACTCTCTAACGGTTTTGACGCATATTTACACGATGCATTTAGGAAACAATAACTATGTCTACAGGTTTATTCTTTATGTGTCTACTGTTCAGACAGCAACTCAATATGAAACTATTATATGTATAATCCGACTAAAAAATTAATTAAATTTCTTACAAAAATTATAATTTAGTTCCTGACAGTGTTCATTAACGTTCTTGAAATTTTTAGATATTAACTCTTACGTTATACATTTGTTTCAATTAGTTGAACATGACAATGTAACTATAAAACAACGAATCTGAATTACGACAGTACAGTGTTAGAATCTAAATATTTTACAATCTATAAGTCGGATTGAGAATCTGTCAGATGTTTCAGAAACTAGACATTTTATGCGACCTTGACGTCGACCACCATGAAGTCCATTGCTTCTGTTCGGATGGTCGGAGTCGTCCCAGCTATTACATCAAGTGTGACGATTCCCTCAATTTGGACAGGAACGCTGGAGAATCCGTGGAGCATGTACCTAGCTTGCTTCAGCATTTTGCGAGAGAGATTGAGCTTTTTGAACGTGGCCAGGAACATGATATTGACTGAGCTTCCGTTGTCAACTAGGATGCGTCGGACCTCATGATTGACCATGCCGAGTTTGATTACTTGGGTGTCGCAATAAGGTAGTAGGATGCATTCCACATCTTCGCTGGAGAATGAGACCGCCAGTCCTTGATCCACAACGGGTGGATAGTTGTAGACAGAGTTAACCTCTCGTATGAAGGCCTTACGGGAGGTGTTCGACTCTTCCCCCATTGGTCTGTCGTGGACATAGTACTCCCCGGCTTCTTCGGGCTCAGGCTCAGGATGCCTGCTGGCTGTTCGAGGAGGAGGCGAAGATCTTGGGTCCCTCGAGTTAGTTTGAGTGAACTCCCTTAGGTACCCACTTTTAGATGAAGGCCTCAATTTCGTCTTGAGATCCCGACAATTATCGGACTCGTGCTCGTGGTCCCGATGGAACTGACAGTAGAACCTCCGGTCCCTCTTCTTGTTGTTGCTGGATCAGGGAGGATGGCGGATGATCCCCTTATCCTCGATTTCCATGAGGTTGGCTGACACAACTCTGAGCCAGCGGAGTGAACATCTCAAAGTGAGGGATAGGAGATAGTCGTTTGTGGCCGAATGCATCTTTCTGAGCCTTTTTCGAAGGCTCGAAGTCATCAGTTATTCTCTTCCCCTTGGCTGGGGTTTCTTTCAGGCCTTCGGGGTGCAGAGCCTCCTCGGCTCAGATGTGCTTTTAGACCTTCTTCGCCAAGGATGCCTTCAGCTGGCCGTGGCGAACATTGTGTCGGAATGCCGCGAACGCGACGCCAGGGTCTAGAGAGACCGCCCTAGCCTCAGTGGTGAACCTGCGCACGAAGTCCCAAAGGGACTCGCCCTCCTTCTATTTGAGGGCCAGAAGGGCCGCGCTCGTCTTCTCGACCTTGCGACTGGTCACGAAGTGAGCAAGGATGTAACCCCTGTTTCCCCAAAAATATATTTTCTGTGTATTTTCGGTATTTCAAATTTTTGTAAATTAGTTTTCCGCTTTCGAACTATTTTTGTTAAAATATATTATTAGATCTTATATTAAAATCTATTTTCGATCAATAATTGTATTTGTAACTATTTTCTATGATTATATATATATATATATATATATATATATATATATATATATATATATATATTAATAAAAATCTTATTATTCTTCTTATTGCTTGGGTTTCTATTATTATTACTTTTATTATTTTTATCATTTTCCTTATTTTTATTACTGTTACTATCAATATTATTTTGCTATTGTTGTTATTTGCATTATTATTATTTTTATTGTTAAAATTACATTTTTATTATTAATCATATTTTCAATAGGTATTTTATTTTTCTTCTATTGGATTTAACCCATTTAATACCCTACCCTGTTTACAAACCCAACACTTTGTTTTAAATACCCTGAAACCCCAAAAACCCAAATACCCATTTAAACCCATTATCTATCAACCCAAACCCAATAACTATACCCTGTTTTAAATAAACCCATACCCATTTAATCCCCTAACCCATACAACTAACCAGACCCACCCGAAACCCAACAGCCATCAATATCTAACCTAATATATTTTTACCTATATATACATTAACCCATGCACCCTCTGTCTCTTCATCTTCCCCTCAGCCGCCTCCTTCCCTCCCGTTCGTCTATCTCTTTTTCCCCGTCCTCCTGCCTCGTGCCGACAGCCCTGCTCCCTTGCTGCTCAACCGACGCCAGCCAGCGGCAGCTTCCCTACGCCATTCATCTCATCTTCTCCTTCCCATCCTCCTCTTCATCCACTTCGGCAACCCCATGCACCGCAAGAACCTCCTTTCCCCTACTCTCTGTCCCGCCACCCTGTGCGCATCCTCCTGTCGCTCCTCCGTCGCGATGCCCTGCAGCACCGACAGCAACAACAGTCACAACCGTCCGCCATCTTCTCCCTGCAGTACGCTCCCTGCACTGTCTCTGCTCGCCGACCAGCCCTGCCGTCCACCGCCGTCGTGCCGCCCCTTGGCCGCCACCAGTCGCCGGGGCCAGTGCAGCTGATTGATGGTTGCTGTTGTTTTGGTCTTGAACATGGATTGGGATGTGAGCCGTCCGTTTCATCGCGATCATGATCATCTTGATTGATTGATTCTTAGCCATCCATTGATTTGATCTTGATCATCACCATCGGAGTGAGCTTGGTCGTCCATTGGATCTTGATCATCATGCTTGATGGGATGTGGGCCGTCGATCTCCTCTTGATCATCGGATTAGATTCTAGCCGTCCGATCTCTTCTTGATCGTCATGATCATGATGATCATCAGTTTCCTTTGATCGCAGCCGTTCGATCGATCGATCTTGATCTTCATCATTATCTTCATCATCAAGGAGATCTGGCCGTCCGATCTGATCCGATCATCTTGATCTTGATCTTCGATCTCAACCGTCCAATTATGCTCGTGATCTCGATCGTTTTCATCTTGTTCGTGATCATGTGTTCGTGATTGGTTCATGATCCGTTCATTGTGTTCCTGCTCTGGGAATCCGTTCCCGTTATTCTTATTCTTGATTTTCGTCGGTTTCGTCATCGGTTAAGGCAAGTAACTTGTACTCAAATTTCTTTATATGATACAAGTCATAAATTCCGCTTGTAGTGTAGTTGGGTTCTAGAGACAACTCGTGTGTATTATTTTTGATGGGTTTTGTCTCTATAGTGCTACTTGACCATAGTTGACTCACGACATCAATTTGACATGAAACAACCCTAGGTTTTGCCTGCTATTGATATGATGTATATGTGAAACAATTATGAGAACTCATGTGCTTGTGAGATCCATGTGATATACTTGTTGTGGACATATTAATTACCCTATTTCATGTCGTTTGGACACTTGGTAGACTCTAATTCATGTTTAGTTATGTTTCGATCAAGTTTCGTGTGATTCATGTTGGTTTGTTCCTCAAGTAAATTCTGCATTTTGTCGATGATCTATCTTGATCAGTAATTTAGACAATATTAAGGTCAGTATCTTAATTTCAGTATAAAACTTGATTTGTATAGAAATTTGTCTTCTTTCCAACCCCTCTGACCTTGATTGATTTCGTTTTCATATGTGTGAGTTATGACTGTTTTACTACAGAGGTGTAATTCGTTTCCATATTTCGTTTCTTGATGATTTTGATAACTAAATTATTTTTATACTAGTGCTAAACATATTATTTTGATCTGAAGTTTTGGTCAGTTTTTATATACCTATTTAGGGATTACCCAGAATTTTGGTAGATTTTATTAATGATTTTTATATACCGTTTCATACTTGTTTATAAAAACTATACTTGCTGGATTTTACTCGCTGTTCTGTAAAGATTTGTATTTTCACCCTAATTCCTTTTCCTGTATGAAAAATATTTATGAAAGATAAAAGTTAGGTTATTTTGTCTATTTTCTTCTCCTTTTGGTGGATTTGGATTTCGTTTCACGGTTGATGAGATATTACAGTTTTCGTACATCAGTATTGCTGCATGGACCGGTTGGTTCATGTACCTGTTATCTGTTGCTGCATGGACCTGTTGGTTCATGTACCTGTTACCTGTTGCTGCATGGACCTGTTGGTTGATGTACCTATTACCTGTTGCTGCACGGACCTATTGGTTGTGTACCTGTTGCTTATGAACCTGTTGCTACATGAATCGGATGATTCGTGTACCTGTTTGATTCATGAACCTATTCCTGTTCCTGTTTTCCTGATCCCTGAGTACACTGCCCTCTATAGTCCACTATGAAATCTAAACGAAACTGTTTTTTGTAGCAACTATGTAGTAAAAGCTGGGATGCATGAAGTGCTACCTAGATAGTAATCATTACAAGACTTGATAAATGATACTTGAACATGATACATGCTTACTTGATACTTGATTACATGTTTACTTAATTACATGATACATGAGACTTGAAACATGACACTTGATACACGATTACATGATACTTGACACTTGATGCTTGTTTACATGATACTTGTTTACTTTACACTTGATTCATGCCATTTATAATTGTTCACCTTGCCATGCTAGTTGTTTATGTTGATATCATGCTTATTCCATGTTATTAGTTAGTTTTCCCCATGTACTTGTATCCTGCATTACAAGCAGCCCGTAACTTGCAATTGACAGGTACTTGTTTTCTCTTTTCCTCTTTCCTGCAATTGTTACATTGCATATTTTGGAGAATAGGTTCCAGATGGTATCGGTGACATGAGATATTAGTGCTGGATCTTGTTATTATTATTCCTTATAGCTTGCTTTGAACAATTGTAACTTGTTACTTGGATTTAGTTTTGTATTAGGGCAATGTGACCCAGGATTTTGACTTATTCAGACCATGACTATTTGAGATTAATATATTTGGTTTCAAATATTCCTGTTGGTATTTTGGTTCATATGCGCATGATTGGTTGATTCTTTTGCTTCCGATTCTGATTATTCTTGTGAAATGTTGGAAAGATTCTTGAACAGCTTATGGATGATGAAAATTATTCGGTGGGCTTAGTCATGTATCCGTATTCCGTATCCTCTTTTGGGAAGCGGGGCGAGACAAAGGAAGCTCACCTCGAGCTGGTCGGATGAGAAATCGAGCTGGGGGTGAGCTTTAAGAACCATTTCGTGTCGGGCCATGCAAAGTGGCGGGGAATGCACGTCAGAGGAGAGGATCCATGGCGCTGTGAATCATCATGAGGATTTTGAACCCTTCCATGTGACCAGTAGGATCAGACTCTCTATTGTAAGGCTCGAACTGAAGCAGTCTGAAATTCCTTGGAATCTCAGCATTGAGTATTCTGGCAGAGAACGGGGGTCGGGTAGGCTGGTACCCCCGGTTAGATTGTAACCCTCCCTCGCCGATCCGAGCGAGGTGATTCTCCATTTCTTCGAGGCGCTAAAGAACAGCCTCATCTCATCTCGCTATCTAAGTCAAACCGTGAGACTCACTGCCCTGGGCTTCCTCCCGGCGAGGATTGTCGTTATAACGCTCAGTTCTGGGGCCACCCCGGAGGGCCTGGAGTACCTTGTTCCTGAAATCCTGGAATTCGACTCTCGTGACCGGGATTTGTTCACCTTGACTGTTCGGGAGTGGACACGCTCTCAGGGAGTGGCTGCACATCTGCACTCGACCCTGGGATTAGTGAATGTTGTGGGTTGGGGCCTGGTTGGCAGGGATAGCCCCGTCCCTCGAGCGACTGAGCTGGTGCCGGAGGTCATCCACCGACCGCCGATTATTGATGACAAACCGAAGGACATTGGCGACCGAGCGTGAAGTGCTCGGACCAATTCCTGATAGACCCTCAGCTCGCTGCCCTTGAGAGCCCTGTGCTTACATGATTGCAAGAAGGATGAGAAGCGTCGGGATTGCGTCCAGCCGTGGGTGCTCTCTTGGCTTTAGGTTCCATGGAGGGGGACGGCTTCAGCGTGAAATTCGAGTCTAGAGTCAAATCAGTCTACCGCAAACAGTGACAATCTGATGCTGCTGTGTTAGAGGTGGGAGCAACAAATGTGAGTTCTTGTTATTTGTAGAGAGAAAGACAGATCTCAACCACAGATATGGATCTGAGATAAGACTTTGTAAAGGGCAAGAGAGGGGGTGCTGCTGGTAGCAGGCCACCCTGAACACCTGCAAAAATGCCTAGAAACACCGAGAGAGTTCTGTAACACCTCGCAACATAGTATATAGCTATTTTGCATTTTAATCCGTGCACAATTGAGAATTGCAGGTGATTATGTATTTTCTTAATAATAATTTTTATAAATATATATATTTTTAAAGATTCAAATTATCTTATTTTAAGTGTGTAGATAAAATGTCTATATATATATACGATCTATAATTGCTTGAGTGTGAATACGACCATGTATATTTTATAATTTAAATATTTAAATATATTTTTCTATAAATATACATAGTAATTTGAATTATAAATAATCATACGTTGTTTTTCATTTCTGTTTTGGTTTGCTTAACACTAGGGTTAGAATTCTTTGACCTAAACCTAGGGTTAGAACACCTAACCTAGGGTTAGGAACCCTACTTCTAATTGAGATGAGATGAGATTGGGTGAGATCTTGATGAGATCCTATGGCTCAAAAATTGCCAAGCTTGTGGTGGAGATGAGCTAGAGGGAATTGCTAGGAAACTTCTTGGGAGTTGTGTTGGCTCTCATCCACACCATCCATCACACTCACCGCTCACCTCCAAATCTCCACCCTCCACCTACTCCCCATTTCCTATAAAACTCCTACACTTCACCCATTTTCTCTCTTTCCTTCTTCATATTTTCTTAGTTCAAAAAGAGAGAAGAGAGAAAGAGAAAGTTTCATTTGTATGCTTTGGGGCTTGGAGGAGAAGAAGAAAACTAGAGGAAGTTGCGAGATTTCATCTTTCCAAACTCAAAAGCTTAGGTGGGTATTCTCAAACTCTAAACTAGTTATTTTTATGTATGTGATGTTGTGGTATAAGAATTTCTACAAAGCAAATGACTTAGAATTTAATCATGAAATTTTTGTGGCATGTTCTAGGATGAGTTTAGAGTATCCTCTAATTTTATCATATTTTTCTGGGTTTGTTTAGTAGCTCAAACAATCACTTCAATTTCGGATAGAAAGCAAGCTGAAAACTGCTGTTTGTGTGGGCACTTTGTATTTTTCCAAAACTCATAACTCAGAAATGGTAGGGTATTTTAAGCTAAAACTTTTACTAGATTCTCTTGTATGTGTCTAAAACTATAGTTTCAAATTTTGCATTTTTCTGATATTGTTTGATACCTCAAAAAAATTATGAGGCTGAAACTGGTCTGAAATCAAAACTGAATCTACCCTATGTTAGGATTGATGTTCATTAATTCATTACTACTTTTTTGTACATGATGTTGCAATGTAATTTTTACAGTAGCTTTTGGTATAAGTCTAGACCATGATTCGAAAAATTTTATAATTTTTAGATAACATTTGATGGAGTTTTAAAAATAATTTGTATAGGGAGGTAGACACCCTGCCTGAAAACAGAAGAGAGTTTTGTGCTAAGTTTGAAGAGCCATAAATCCCTGTGTATTATGAATTTGGATGTAATTTTTGAGTATGTTATACTTGTACATGTCTAGTTACTGAGTCTTAAATTTCATAAGTATTAGACTTGTGGTTAAATAGATTTTAAATTTTGATTGAACTATGTTCAGTTCAGTTCAGCTTTTGAGTAGTCAGTGAAATTGTAGAATTCTGGAATTGTACGAGTAGAATCTGAAGGAATGATCAACTAGAGATTTGTATTAGAGAGTATTATCTTTCCAAAATGTCTTGAATCATGAAATTATAATTTGTATAGAAAATGTTGTGATTTTTGTAAGTTGGGGCAGAACCAGTCTTAATTGAATGACTTGGTCTTTTTGTAGAGGAACTTATTTTCCTGTGTGTAACCTGATAGAAATTGGAGTTTTAGAATGCCTTAATAGATGAATTTGAGGATATGATCAACTAGGAAGTTGTAGTAGACACTCCCAGCTTTCCATAAAATCCAGAATCGAGTAATTCCGACTAATGAGTAAGTTTTTATGTTGATGGCAAGATGCAGCAATTGTATGGAGGAATGTACGACTGAGAAGATATAGGGATTGTATACCTTCTAGATGGTTGAATTTGAAGAAATAGTTAACTAGAGACTTGTAGTATAGGGTCTCAGCTTTACAGAATGGGAAATATCATGCAATTCTAAGTTGTATTTTGAAAGTTATTGATGTTACAAGTTTCAGCAAACTTGCTATCTTGTTTGATTTCAAGCATGTGTTTGAAATTAGGAAACTTGAGTTCTATAAGGAATTTGAGAAGGTTTTCAACTAGGAATTTGTAGTAGAGGTTCCCACCTTTCTAGAAAATCTAATTTTGCTGGATTCCGATAAGTGGAGCATAAATTATGAAATCTTTCTGCATGCTACAGGATTTATGACTAAGTTAATTTAAGTTTTAAGATGTTGGATGATTGTCCCTATTTAAGCACTTCAATTGGAACTTATATGAGTTTCTTGTGCTTGGTACTCATGGTGGAAACATGAGTAAGTTGGGAGAATAGCTGTATGGTCGATTTGTGGTATGTGGGCTCGTAGCTAGTATAGCTTGGAGCTAGTCTAGGTTGTGATACCCTATGACTATCAACCCAGTTGGCAAGTATTGTGATTGATTTATTTCTACCTCGGGAGATAGTAATCTTCCTGTTCACCGTCGAATCGTTTACCGAGGGAAGGTAGACTGCGGGCCAGGATACTGTATGAGACCTGAGACGAATGTGGTAGCGACAGATGGAGATCGGATCGCCGGTGTTTAGGATTGATAGGCTAGGTTATCTGCCTCGTCTTGAATGTGTTGAGGCATAGGTCTGTCAATGACTGGATATAAATAAATTGTGTGCATTTCACCTCTATTGCCGGGTATGAGGCACTCCCTTGAGCGTTGTTGTACTGCTCGCTGAGGGTCACGGCTGGGGACATTAGGTCAAAGACCTACAGAGGTGTTGGCAATCGATGAACGTCAGTTCACCGTGATTAGTTATTTTGACAGAACCATTTGGGCTTAATCATTCGTTAGACATTGTCCATGATTTGACAAACTCGCATGTTTATCAACCAATTTTATTTCAGATTGTAATTGCTTACTTTTTGCTTGAAGACCGAGTTGATGTTAGGGGTGATTCCTTATAATCTGACTTATTCTAAAGGCCAGCACTAGGCGGTGATAACCAGGGTTGTCTCTTCCTATCATTAGGGATACGTGTTGCGGTGCGTATCTCACACTGTTGATTCCTGAAGTGCCGTGGTAAGAACGGGAGGATTCCTGTTGGAATGGGGGATTAGACACTCAAGGCCGTCATGTTCTTATGTTGAGTGGACACAAATAGACCATGGGGCTACTGTCCCATGGATCTTTGACGTCATAGATATGCAGTTATATATTGGTAAGATCGTCACGGCATTTGGTGTGATCCAGACCGGATTGGGGCACTAGTTGCAAACGGAGACACCACTATGTTTAGCAGTAATAACTAGCGGATTCACCAGCCACGATTGTATCTATCAGGAACAGATTGAGTACAATAGTAGAATGTATTTGCATGGCGAGGATTTGAAACACTGAAACTAGAGAAGACGGCTTGATTTGGGGTGTATGTAGTATGGGATGCATACGTGTCCAAAGTCTTGCTAACATTACACTAAGTGCATCTGCTTTCTGTACATTGTGTACTATGAATTACTTCAGGAAAAATTAGGGTGCATGTTTCTGTTTTCATCAAAGGTTGGTTGTGATTGCTAGTTGGAGATTGCTTTTTTCTTATCAGTATTATATCAGTATATGTACTGACGTGCCCACTCAATTAGGTACTGGATATTGGATCGCATGTGCAGGAGGACTCAAGACAAGCAGGGCATCCAAGTGGAGTGGCAGTGTACATGCCTACCATCCGAGCAGATGCAGGAATATCAGAGTACCGCAGCGGAATATTCGAGCTACATGGCGCATCTCAGGGAAGCAGCATGAACGCTTGGTGGAGCTTCCAATCGAAAGCAGTTGATTACTGTTCTGGGTGGCATACGGTAATCATTACATTGTAGTATCTGTAATCAGTAGATGTAATTTGTATTCCTTGTTCAAGAACAGGTGATGATTGTAATTGGTGATGTAATAATTTTATTTGGCAATAAAAAGTTTTTAAATTTTCGTGTTATTACTGTGTTGAGATGCATTTGAAGGCAAAGATTCTGGTTGTGTCACGGATGTCCGATAACGGGGATCCGGGACTCTACAAAGTTCCCACGGACAGACCCTTCGACGGTCTAGTCAATCACCCTTCGACAGTCTAGTCAATCACTAGAGAAAAATGTGAAGCTAGGGTTTCAATGGAGAAAGTGACATTACGTTGAAAAATGGGGTGGCTGCCCGGTATTTATAAGCAGAAAGAGGGGACATGTAATCCCTGTTTTCCATTTTCTGTATTTTTTGGTGTATTTTTTTTCTTTTTGTGTATTTATCCTCATTGTACCTCTTTTTGGACCGTATATTGGATCTTCTTTTTCAGTATATTCCTTTTATTGTTTTTGCCGTCTTTTATTGGAGTTCTTGATCCTGTTGTCTCCCATTATTTCGTCTCTGTTTGATCGAGCTCTTATTTTTTATCCCTGATTTTATTCTGTTCAAGCCTTATTTTATTTACCCATTTTGTGCCAGCTCCTTATTTTTTGGATCACTATATTTCTCTTTATTTTGATTATTCAAACCCAAAACCTATTCATTAACCTATTGGATATTTTTCTTATACCCTATAACCCATTAGCTTTACCCTAATACCCGTTAACTGTCCCCCAACCCAAACCCATTTGAGGTACTCACCCTTAGCCGTCATCCAAGTACACTCCTAACCCTAAATATATAGTCACCCATGCACCCTGTGTATTCCCGTTAACCCATAGCTGCCTACCTCCTCTTCGCCATCCATCGCCTTCCTCCTGCCTTCCCATTCTCTCTCTTCCGACCAGTTAACCCCCGACGGCACCTCTCCATACCTCCCGACCTCCTTGTGCATCCCGTGTGCAGCCCCTTCTGCGCATCTCTCTCTCCCTCGTCTCTGTGTAGCGTCAGCTCCTCTCTGCAGCGACCCTGCTCCGTTGTGATTACCTCCAGGCCAACCCTGTCTGGCCCTGTGCTTCTCCCGATGCGCCGCAGCAGCATCAGGGCATCGCAGCTCCCTTTCGGTTGAGTACCCTCCCTGCCGTGCCTTCTCCTCTCGGCGACTGCATCGCCAGTCGAGACAGCAACGACAGCATCACTGCTCCCCGCTGTTCGTCGTCTCCCTCACTCTCTCTTGGTGTGCATGTTTGGGTGTGTTGTGTTCGTGTGCTCATTATTTTGCTCGTGGGTCCGTTGTTCGTTGAGTTCGTGTTCGGGAATCCGTTCCCGATATTCTTGTTCTTGCACCATTTCTGTCGTCGGCTATAAGGCAAGTAACTCGTATTCTTTTCTTTGTGTAATACAAATACTAAATACCGCCTATAGTGTAGTTGTGTTCGAGAGATAATTCTTGTGTGAAACCCATGTTGTATTTTGTCTCTATTGTGGTTACCTGTCCGTAGTTGCCTTATTACACACATGACATGAAATAACTTAGAGATGACCACTTCTTGTTCTTTACATGCATATTGTTCGTATGATATCGTGTGCTTGGTTGTGTTAGTTGTTGTATACTTGTTCTACGCTGGTTAAATACCTTATACCATGTTGCTTGGACATCTAGTACACTATATTTCACGTTTGATTATGTTTTGGATGAGTTTCATATGAACTATTTGATTTTGTGCATGAAAGATATTTTCTGTTTTGCCGGTTTCCTGTTTTTGTTCAGTAATTTAGACCCTATTATGGTCAGTATATGAAAATATTTTGTGAATATGAATTATAGAGAATTCTGTCTACTTTCCAGATTTTCTGACAGATCTCAGTTTCGATTTATGAGTTTCGAGTTATGACTATTTTACTACAGATGTGTTTAAAATTTCTGATCTAGTTTTATACAAATTCTGTATGGTAAATTATTTTTCTACTGATGTTAAAGATAATATTTTGATCCAATATTTTTCTGGTTAGAAATAGACTTGATTGGATTAACCCCTAATTTTTGTGGATTTAATTAATAACTTTTATAAACTATTCTATACTTGCAACAACTACTATACTTGCAGAATTTTCTTGCTGTTCAGTAAAGATACATAATTTCGACCTGATTCTATTTGCTGTCTATAAAAACTTTGTGAATATGTATTATAGCCTACTGTATCTAGTTTATCACCCTTTTGACGGATCTAGATTTTGATTTATATTTTGTGAGATATTTCTGTTTTAATACTGCTGTGTTTATAATTCCAGATTTACAAAACTACTGTATATTGCTGTTTTTTTATTTTACTTGACTATTCTATTTAGGATGGAAAATTATGAAACTTTATTTTCTGTTACTAAACATACTAGGGAATACCCTAGATTATTCTTGGATTTAATCAGTGCGTTTTTATGTTGTTTTCTTGATTCTGAATACAAACTTTTGATTTATGGCTGAACATGTTTTCTGGATTCAAAAATATTTTGAGACTTGTCCTTGTGAAACACCATATCACTTATATGTATTTGCTGGTTTCGGCTGGGAGTCTATTTTCTGGATTCTCTGACAAATTCAGGTTTGCATTTTTGTAGCAACGGGAATTTCATATTTAGTGCAGTACTGTCTTGCTGTTCTGAACTATAATTTTCGTTGTTATATCCTTTTATGAGTTGTTTTTCATCTGTACATGTTTATCTTTCATCCTGAACCAGTTACTTGTTCATGCCATGTTATTCTTGCTCTATTTCGTGACACATACCTGTTTGATAATAATAACAAATAACCAAGTCGGGGTTAAGGGAAAGATCTAGTAGTGGAAAATATAGAAATATGTACTTAGAAGGGGGCCCGTGTTTTCCACCTTTTACGTGTTCATGACTACATGATACACGATCCTGTTACCTGATTACCCGACTGCATGCTTCCCTATGGGAAGGTGTACTCGGAAGAGGGCCACTAGGTTCTACATGTACCTGTTTACCTGATTACCTGACTGCACGCTTCACTGTAGGAAGGTGTACTCAGAAGAGAACCACTAGGTTCTACCTGTTCCTGTTCCTGTTTTTCCTGATCCCTGAGTACACGACCCTATGAACTTCACTACGAAATCTAAACGTAACTTGTTTGAATAGAGCAACCGTGTGGTAAAAACCTGGGACACATGAAGTGCTACCTAGATAGTAAAAATGCAAGACATAACCTGACACCTGTTACATGCTTACCTGTACTTGCTACCTGTACCTGTTACCTGTTTACCTGTTTACCTGTTCATCTGTATACCTGTTTACCTGCTTGCATGACATTTGGCACTTGATACATGTTACCTATATCCTGTTAGTATATCCTGTTACTTGATCTTGTTTCGTGATTCATGTTAGTTATCCTGTTCTATTGACATGCCTATACCATGATATGTTTGTTTTCTCTGTTATTCTATTTTGTTTATTTATCACTGTATTTGTGCGTTCACTACAAGCGGTCCGTAACTTGCATTGACGGGAGTCTGTTTTCCTTTTTCCGCTTCCTGCAATTTATTAAATTGCAGATTTTGGAGATCAGCTGCCAGATGGAGATGGTGATATGAGATTCTAGATGCTGGAGTTTGCTATTATTATTTCCTGCTATTATTATTATTATTTCCTGTTGCTTATTTAAATATTGTATCTGTTACTTGGATTATTTTGTATTAGGCAATGTGACCCAGGTTTATTGACTTGTTCAGATCTGATTTATTTGAGATTAATATATTTTGTTTCAAGTAAATTCCTATTGGTATATTGATTCATATGTGCATGCGTGGTTGACTTCTCTTGCTTCCGACTCTGATTATTCTTATGAAATGTTGTAAAGATCCTGACAGCTTATGGATGATGAAAATCATTCGCTGGGCTTAGTCACGTATCTGTATTCCGTATTCTCTTTTGAGAAGCGGGGCGTGACAGGAACCTAACAGGCCTGGTTGACCCTCTCTCTGTGGGCCTGACCCGCAGAAGGTCCATAGGATCTACAAGCCTGATTATCAGGGATTTGCGCAACCTGAAGAGATTAAACGGCTAAGATTGAGAGGCTGGACTTTTACCCACATCAAATACCTATCTTAATTTAAAAAAAGACAATAAATACCTTTCACTTTGATTATTGTTAGATCCCCATTTTTGCTGTCTTAAACTAAATTATAATTTATTTCCATCCAAATGTTTGGTTAGTAGGCTTGAGTCCCCGCATAAACTAAATTTAGACCAAAACACTCTATCAACTTCTCTTATCTTTAATGAAATCCACATAAACCCTAAGCTTTATCCTCTATTTCCCTCTCTCCCTGTCATTTCCATCGTCGTCGTCGTCATCGACACCATAATCCCATTCCAAAAAAAAAATCTTCTTTCCATTCTCCATCTTGGTTTGAGAGGAGTATAACGGAAAGAAAACAAAATCTCATTGTGTAATAGTAATTTTGCTTTCTGAGATTAATTTCATACTTACTACCTCATTTAGGAATCTAATAGCCAATAAGGTGATTTAGGAATAATTTGAAAATACACATATAAAAAAGGGCTAATATATGAAGAACCTTTTTCTATCTAATATTCCAACTAGTATTTTTCACGTGCGATACACGTTTTGATAAAGAGTTGGAGTCAAACGTGTGATACACGTAAGTCAATAGTAATTAGCACATGCGATGAATGCCTTAATTTTTACAAATGGAGCTGAATGGGCAATACGTGTATTTTTAAAAAATTAAGAAGGAAAAAAGTTGATGTGTACATGCAATGCATATGTTGAAAAATAGATTTGGAGTTGCACGTGCGATGTATATATTTGTTTGGTGACAAAAGTGGTATTTCTTTTGTGATAAAAATTATTAAAATTTGTTTATTTGTGATAAACTCTTCCATTAAATAGTAAGTAAATATATTATATTATAGATAGATAAATTGATAGTAATTTACACATGTGATGCATGTTTAATATAAAAAAAAATTAAAGTAAAAAATTGACATAGTGAGGCTTCGAACCTGCGACCTCCTTTATATTAGTTATGCATGTGCGATGTACGTGTTGGTAGATTGACAAATGACACTAAGCTCTTCTCCCATTATAATATTAACTAGTATTTTTCACGTGCAATGCACGTTTTAACTACAAAACAGACTCGATTTACCGGCGTATATTCCCCGGCGTTTTACCAGTAGCGCCGGGGTAGGGAGCGACTAGGAATGGGGCGCCAGATGGGATGGTTATATACCGGCGGTCGCTTTAAACCGCCGGGCAATCTGCGTATTCACCGGTGTTTTATTTAACAACGCCGGTGAAGTGTATCATTCACCGGCGTTTTAATAAGAAACGCCGGTGAATATACCGATACATTCACCGGCGTTTCTTATTAAAATGCCGGTGAATTAGCTGAGATAAATCCCGCGAACCCTAATCTTTCGCTCGCCAATTTCCCAAACCCCAAAAAAAAGGGGGGGGCGCCTTCGTTTTCCCTCCTTCCTCGCTCTACTTCGCGCGCTTTGCCTCCGCCCCTTCGTCATCTTCGACAGCCTTCGACCCTTCGTCATCGTCCCTTCGTCATTTTCGTTTTCCTTCCTCCCTCTCTCTATTTGGAGGTGAATTTGCGATCGGAAACCCGCTCTCTCTCTCTCTATTTAGAGGCTCGTCGCCCCGCTCTCTCTCTATCTCCTACGCCCCCGCATCGTCGCCCCGCTCTCTCTCTCTCTCTTCGGTAACATCTCTTGATTTCCCTTCTTTTTCAAACTCAAAGATGCTGAAATCATGCATCTGATTGTCATCTTAGCATGTTTTTTTTAACCAAAATGGGTTAACTGTGAACTAAGGATGCTAGCTGTATACCAAAATCCTCCAAATCTGTACAAGAATTGGGCCGAACGCACCTTGTGCAGGTTTCTTTTGGAGCCACAAACATGAATGGTTTAGTTGGGATGAAGAATTAATAGAAAAATATATGCTTAGATACTGGAAATTTTCATTTTCTTTTACTGTTAAAGAAGCTGATTTCATACATCTGCTTGTCATCTTGGCATGTTTTTTTAACCAAAATGGGTTCACTGTGAACTAAGGATGCTGTATGTATACCAAAATCCTCCAAATCTGTACAAGAATTGGGCTGAACAAACCTTGTGGAGTTTTGTTTTGGAGCCACAAACATGAATGGTTTAGTTGGGATGAAGAATTAATAGAGAAAAATATATGCTTAGATACTGGAAATTTTCATTTTCTTTTACTGTTAAAGAAGCTGATTTCATGCATCTGATTGCCATCTTGGCATGTTTTTTTGAACAAAATGGGTTCACTGTGAACTAAGGATGATGTATGTATACCAAAATCGTCCAAATCTGTACGAGAATTGGGTTGAACAAACCTTGTGGAGGTTTCTTTTGGAGCCACAAACATCATGATTTAGTTGGGATGAAGAATTAATAGAGAAAAATATATGCTTAGATACTGGAAATTATCATTTTTCTTTTACTGTTAAAGAAGCTGATTTCATGCATCTGATTGTCATCTTGGCATGTTTTTTACCAAAATCCGCCAAATCTGTACAAGAATTGGGCTGAACAAACCTTGTTCAGGTTTCTTTTGGCGCTACAAACATCAATGATTTAGTTGGGATGAAGAATTAATAGAGAAACATATTAGTAGCCATATTAGTTTCTTTTGTTTAGTGTTATTATTATTATTATTATTATTATTATTATTATTATTATTATTATTATTATTATTATTATGAGATAAGTAAGTGATTATTAGTAGCCATGAACAGAATAGTTCATGAGTCATCAGATCTTCTTGTTACTGTATTTACAGCACGATGCCCTCATCATTCGTCTGATTCCTCTTCCTCAGCAGATACCCTTTACCATCATCATCTCCTTGAACGGAAAGCCAAATACAGGGGAGACTATAGTCGAATTGATATTACACTCGAACACAGGGTGTGCGATAAAATACCACTAAGGTGGTTGTGATAATTTCCACAAAAGGTAGTTTAGGGTTATGTGAATAGAGTAGATTGTGTTAAGATTTAATTTTTTTTTTGTACATTTTTTGGAACCACAATTTCTTTATTTTACAGTTAATTGTTATATCGTTTATTTATTTGCAGCTAGGGATGGTTTTCAAAAAGGTGAAATTAAATATACAAAATGCCTTTTACTGTTATTACTATCTAATATATCAAATTTTAATTTCAGATTGTGTGCTATTGTTATAATGGATAGAAGTTGGATTAGTAAACCACGATTATCCAAGGAGTACCGTGATGGTATTAAAGATTTTATTATCTTTGCCAAACGACATTCCCATGATCCCAACCTAATCCTTTGTCTATGCGTCCGGTGTACAAATTGTAATTTAAGGACATGTGACGTAGTACATACACACTTGGTTGTCAACGGTTTTCTTCAAGGGTACATAAGGTGGTTTTGTCATGGAGAGGATCATACGTCAGCTCCTGTTCGTCCGGTTGTATTAGAAAATGAAGATGAGCCCTTAGTGAACGAAGACTTACGTGTTTCCGATGAGATGCATGCTTTGTTGCAAGATGCCATGGGGATTCATAATGTTCCTTTCCACACCAATAACCTAACAACCCAAGTTCACAATGAGTCAATAGAAACATCACACATTGGTGGTGGGGTGGACGAGGAAATGCCTGACCCCGCCCCTGAAAATAATAAGCAGCAAGAATCCTTCGCTAAGTTACTTGAAGATGCTAGTACTCCGTTGTACCGTGATTGCACCAAATTCTCTAAATTCTCATTCATTGTCAGACTATTTCAGATTAAATGTTTAAACGGGTGGTCTGCTAAGTCATTCACTATGCTACTTAAATTGTTGAATGAGCATTTCCTGAAATCTGTATTCCAAACTCAGCCTATAAAATCAAAAAATTCCTAAGTTCTTTCGATCTAGGGTATTAGTAGATAGCAGCATGTCCAAATGACTGTATGCTTTTCACGAGGGGTAAGGAAAGTCTGGAGAATTGCGAAGTGTGTGGTTCTTCGAAATGGATAGAAAGACCAAATCAAAACGAGGGAGCCAGTGGATCTACTAAGCGAAGTAGGAAAAAGAAGCCTGCCAAAATACTGCGTTACTTTCCTCTGATTCCTAGGCTACAAAGGTTGTTTATGTCTACGAAAACTTCTTCTGATATGAAATGGCATGCTGAAGGTCGCACTAATGATGGGATTCTTAGACATCCTGCTGATTCTCAATCTTGAAAAAAATTTGATGAAAGATATCCTGATTTTGCAGAAAATCCTCGGAATGTGAGACTTGGACTAGCTAGTGATGGTTTCAACCCTTTCAGGCAAATGAGTAGTACATACAGCATATGGTCGGTTGTGTTAATACCATACAATTTGCCGCCTTGGAAATGCATGAAGCAGTCCTCATTTATTTTGTCCATGATAGTTCCTGGACCGAAAGGTCCTGGAAATGATATAGATGTGTACCTACAACCGTTAATAGATGAACTTCAGAAATTGTGGGTGGGTGTTCCAACCTATGATGCTGTGGCTAAAGAAACATTTTCTCTTCGGGCCGTGTTGTCTTGGACAATCAATGATTTTCCAGCATATGCAAATTTATCTGGATATAGTACTAAAGGACGTTATGCATGTCCATGTTGTGCTGACCAAACTAGTTCAAGGTGGTTGTACAATGACATAAAGTTTTGCTATATGGGTCATAGGAGATGGTTGCCTGACACACATATATTTCGGGCAGAGACAGCGACATTTGATGGTACCGACGAGTGGGAACATGCTCCTGGATCTTCTTCTGGTTCAGATATTTTGAGGCGGGTAGATGGTCATCAATTCAAAAATGGAAAAGCACCAGAAGCCAGGACAAAGGGCAAGAAAAGGGCAAGGCCGGAGCAAGGTGAGGAGACCAATCTATGTGGCGAAGATGAGCATCAAAACATGACGAGTTTAGGTGCATGGAAGAAGAAGAGTATTTTCTTCAAGTTGCCGTATTGGGAATTCAACTTATTGCGATATAATTTAGATGTGATGCATATCGGAAAAAATATTGGTGAAAATTGTATAGGAACAGTTATGGGAGATGACCGGAAGACAAAGGACAATCTCAAGAGCCGACTTGATTTGAAGTCAATGGGCATCCGACATGAGTTGCACTCAGAAGAATTACCGAACGGGAAAGTACTCCTACCTCCTGCAATCTATTCAATGTCAAAATCGGAGTTGGAATTGTTTTGCAAAGTACTATTGGAACTTAAAGTTCCTGATGGCTATTCTTCTAATATAGCAAGATGTGTCAACTTTAAATAGAAGAGGCTTCAGGGTCTAAAGTCACACGACTACCACATCCTAATGCAGGATCTCTTTCCTGTGGCCCTAAGGTCTTCAATGTGTGAGCAAGTCACTACTGTCCTGAAAGATCTTTGTAGCATATATAAAGGTATTTGCTCAAGAATGCTTCATGTTGAAGATATTGACCAATTGGAGCAGCGGGCGGCATTGACACTTAGTAAAATGGAGATGATATTTCCTCCATCGTTCTTCACTATAATGATTCACTTGATAATCCACCTTGCTGGTGAAGCCAGAATCGGCGGTCCTGTTCACTATCGGGGGATGTACCCCATTGAGAGGTAAAAGAATTCATTCATCTTACAAAATTGAATTTTCAAAAGCTCATTTCTTTTAATCCCCTAATTCGCTCTAATTCATTAATTGTACATGTTCAGGTACCTATACCGGCTAAAGGGTTATGTTAAAAATAGAGCATATCCTGAAGGGTCAATAGCTCAGGGATATCTATCAGAGGAGTGTTCACATTTTTGTTCCAGGTATTTGCCGGGTGTAGAGACATCTTTGAGTAGACCACGTAGAAATCCAGATATTTCCAACCTTGATGGTGCTCAATATCTTTTTGATACCGCTGGCACTACTGTTGGTAAAGTTGATGCATTTGAGGTAGATAACTTAACGTGGGAACAGGCACATTGATATGTGCTAGACCACCATGCATCAGTGGAACCATTTCGAAAGTAAGTTGCTTTTGAATTTAAATCGAATATAGTGAAAACCGCAGAGTTCGATATTAACTTACTTTTGTTATTCCTTATTTCAATTGCTTGTTTTTTAGCGAATTTGTCAGGGACATCAAACGAATGGCTAGACCAAGAAGACTACCACTACGTGAACAAAACAAGGTGATGAATGAAAAATTTCATAAGTGGTTTGAATCTCATGTAGGTGAATTACAGTTATGCAAGTTAATCTTCATTATATCTACATTTTCTATGGTGCTGATACGATTTGCGCAAAATTAATAGGTACATTCTTTGGGTCCTGAAGGTGTGTCATCTGAAATACAAGTACTTGCCAAAGGTCCCTATAAGATGGTCAAAAGATACGGAGGATACATATTCAATGGTTTTAGATTTCGTACTAAGGATCGTGAATGTAATTTGACATCTCGTTTATTATAATCTATACTTATTGTTGGACCAACCCCCTCTTGCTGTTGTTGCTGATGTCTCTTTGTGTGCGTGTGTTGAAGAGAAAGAAGGGATGAGAGAGAGTTCAGGAAAATGCCGCTATGTTAGCCTGGTGTATCCTCATTCTCTACCATTCCTCTTTCTGGCTCCATATATGGCTTCTATATTAAATTGGTTTCCTTCCACGATGACAGTCCGCAATACTACACTTGATATGAGCCCTGTTCATAGCTGCACCCTACTGCATACTCACAAACAACTAATACATGTCGTTCATGCATTGTATGACCAACCCCACTTTGGCACATAACATGCTTAGATGACATTGTATGACCTGCAAACAAGGTTTGTTCAGCCGTGCTGTTGTACTGATTTGGAGGATTTTGATATGCATACAGCATCCTTAGTTGACAGTGAACCCATTTTGGTTAAAAAATCATGCCAAAGATGGCAATCAGATGCATGAAATCAGCTTCTTTAACAGTAACTGAAAATGAAAATTTCCAGTACCTAAGCATATATGTTTCTCTATTAATTCTTCATCCCAACTAAATCATTGATGTTTCTGGCTCCAAAAGAAACCTGCACAAGGTTTGTTCTTCCCAATTCTTGTACAGATTTTGGGAATTATGTATGTTTTTAGATCCAGGATCACAAATTTTGAGGGCGAACTGTGATTGAATTGTTTAGTGACTGTGAACAATTATTCTTAATTGGGCTGTGATTAGAAAGAGACGAGTTGGAGTGGAGATCTGGAAACCCATATAGAGACATCTTGTTCATAATAATTTATTATTATTGTTGTTCTTGTCGCTCTTGCTGTTGTTGCTGATGTCTCTTTGTGTTCGTGTGCTGAAGGGAAAGAAGGGATGAGAGAGAGATGAGGAAAATGCCGCTATGTTAGCCTGGTGTATCTTCATTCTCCACCATTCCTCTTTCTGGCTTCTATATTTGGTTTCCTTCCACGATGACAGTTCCTTACTCCTACACTTGATATGAGCCCTATTCGTATTTTTCTTCAATGAAGAATTGATCTATGACTACAATCTCCATTCAAAGCCCAATCAAAATTTGCCATCCTGAATCTGAAATCTTCTTTGGAGCCACAAACATCATGAATTAGTTGGGATGAAGAATTAGTAGAGAAACATATATGCTTAGATACTGGAAATTTTCATTTATAGTTACTGTTAAAGAAGCTGATTGCCATCTTTGGCATGATTTTTTAACAAAAAATGGGTTCACTTCCAAACTAAGGATGCTGTATGTATACCAAAAAACTGTACAAGAATTGGGCTGAACCAACCTTGTGGAGGTTTGTTTTAGAGCCACAAACATCAATGAAGAATTAATAGAGAAACATAAATGATTAGATGCTGGAAATTTTCATTTTATTTTACTGTTAAAGAAGCTTATTTCATGCATCTGATTGTCATCTTGGCACATTTTTTTGACCAAAATTGGTTCACTGAGAACTGAGGATGCTAGATGTATGCCAAAATCCTCCAGATCTGTACAACAATTGGGTCATGATTGGATTGGGCTGAAGAATTAGTAGAGAAACATATATGCTCAGATAATGGAAATTTTCATTTTCAGATACTGTTAAAGAAGCTGATTGCCATCTTTGGCATGATTTTTTAACAAAAAATGGGTTCACTTCCAAACTAAGGATGCTGTATGAATTTTCATTTTCTTTTACTGTGAAAGAAGCTTATTTCATGCATCTGATTGTCATCTTGGCATGTTTTTTTTACCAAAATGTGTTTTTTTGACCAAAATGGGTTCACTGTGAACTAAGGATGCTAGCTGTATGCCAAAATCCTCCAGATCTGTACAACAATTGGGTCATGATTTAGTTGGGCTGAAGAATTAGTAGAGAAACATATATGCTCAGATAATGGAAATTTTCATTTTCAGATACTGTTAAAGAAGCTGATTGCCATCTTTGGCATGATTTTTTAACAAAAAATGGGTTCACTTCCAAACTAAGGATGCTGTATGAATTTTCATTTTCTTTTACTGTTAAAGAAGCTTATTTCATGCATCTGATTGTCATCTTGGCATGTTTTTTTGACCAAAATGTGTTTTTTTGACCAAAATGGGTTCACTGTGAACTAAGGATGCTAGCTGTATGCCAAAATCCTCTAGATCTGTACAACGATTGGGTCATGATTTAGTTGGGCTGAAGAATTAGTAGAGAAACATATATGCTCAGACAATGGAAATTTTCATTTTCAGATACTGTTAAAGAAGCTGATTGTCATCTTTGGCATGATTTTTTAACAAAAAATGGGTTCTCTTCCAAACTAAGGATGCTGTATGAATTTTCATTTTCTTTTACTGTTAAAGAAGCTTATTTCATGCATATGATTGTCATCTTGGCATGTTTTTTTGACCAAAATGGGTTCACTGTGAACTGAGGATGCTAGCTGTATGCCAAAATCCTCCGGATCTGTACAACAATTGGGTCATGATTTAGTTGGGCTAAAGAACTAGTAGAGAAACATATATGCTCAGATAATGGAAATTTTCATTTTCAGATACTGTTAAAGAACCTGATTGCCATCTTTGGCATGATTTTTAACAAAAAATGGGTTCACTTCCAAACTAAGTATGCTGTATGTATACCAAAATCCTCCAAAACTGGGTTTTTTTTACCAAAATGGGTTCACTCTGAACTAAGGATGCTAGCTGTACGTATACCAAAATCCTCCAAATCTATAAAATAATTGGGCTGAACAAACCTTGTGGGGGTTTCTTTTGGAGCCACAAACATCAATGATTTAGTTGGGATGAAGAATTAATAGAGAAACATATATGCTTAGATGCCGCTATGTTATCATTTTTCTTTTACTATTAAAGAAGCTGAATTCATGCATCTGAAGATTTAAGATCCAGGATGGCAAATTTTGATTGGGCTGTGATTGGATTGTTTAGTGCCTGTTGTCTATGTTCTTAATTGGGCTGTGATTAGAAAGAGAGGGCTCGAGTGGAGATCTGGAAACCCATATAGAGACATCTCGTTTATAATAATTTATTATTATTGTTGTTCTTTTCGCTCTTGCTATTGTTGCAAATGTCTCTTTGTGTTCGTGTGCTGAAGGGAAAGAAGGGATGAGAGAGAGATGAGGAAAATGCCGCTATGTTAGCCTGGTGTATCCAAAGTCTCTACCATTCCTCTTTCTGTTTCCATTTCTGGCTTCTATATTTGGTTTCCTTCCACGATGACAGTTCCCTAAAAATACACTTGATATGAGCCCTTTCTTATTTTTCTTATTTTTCTTATTTTTCTTATATTTGGTTTCCTTCCACGATGACAGTTTCATGGATTGTCTGAACAATCCATGAAAGACATGCTTAGATACTGAATTTTCATTTGTTTTACTGTTTTAGATAGTGGATATTCCCAATCATGGGAGAATATAAAGGTTTCAAGTTAGATACTGAATTTTCATTTGTTTTGTTGTTTTAGATATATTTAAAAACAAAATTAAGTACTAGATTTTTAGCATTGCAATGTAATTATTTTACCTCTCTATATATCATTAACAATTCCATTTGCAATTGGCACTTTGATCTTATAATTTAAGATACAGGTAGATCTTTTTGCAAGTTCAAAAAATATGTATATTCTGTATTGTGGTCTACTGTTGAATTAAATTATTGTTTTTTTTCACAGAGCGGTCGCCCAGATGAAGGAAATTCTGATGATCAGAACTGAAGCTACTCGAGGGGTATGAATCTGTGGTCGGCCTAGTCTGGTTGTTGTTCTTATGTCCTCCTTGCTGTTGTTATGTCTTGTATTGTTGTCAGACTGGTTTGTTGGGATATTTGGGATGTTCGTCACTATATTAATTTGTTAATTATGACACTGTTAACTTTGCGGTGTTGGACGATGATATGACACGTGTGAAACTTTATTATCTTTAATTATTCTTGTGTTTGGTTGTGATTTGCGCATTAATATGCAACGAAATTGGTTGAATCAGTTGTGAATTAGTTTACAGGTTTTATAAATGAAACTGTGAATTGAAATCGAACGGAAAACTGGAGCACAAAAAACAAATGGGCATAGATAGACCGGCGTTTTATAAAACGCCGGTCTATCTAATGAATTAGTTGCAGTGTGCGATAGAGAGGCGTTCCCACACACGTCGGTGTATGCCGCCAGATGTAACGGCACCAAGGAACACCGGTGTTTTATAAAACGCCGGTGAACCTAACTACACCTGGCGTTTTTTGGTCACGCCGGTGCTTGTAAGTAGGGAAAATCGGGCACTCATAAACGCACATACACCGGCGGTGTACGACCGCCGGTATACTTTCAATCTACATCGGCGTTTCTATAAACGCCGGTGAATGGATAAATACCGGCGGTTTATGGCCGCTGGTGAATGTATATTGGGGGAAAAGAACGGCACTCAGAGACCCCCATACACCAGCGTTCGTTGACCGCCGGTGTAGTTGTAATATTTACCGGCGTCCAGTAAAACCGCCGGTGTAGACCCCTACCTTTCCGTGACGCTCGCTTCGGCAGCATTTGGACCGGCGCAATTGTAAACGCCGGTGAAGGTTTCACCGGCGTAAAAAAACGCCGGCAAAGACGTAAAAAAAGCCGGGAAATCGAGTCTGTTTTGTAGTGTTTGATAAGAGTTTGAGGATTTTTACGTGCGATATACGTGTTAAGAAATGTTTTGGAGTTGGACGTGCATTGCACGTAATTGGAAAAAATATTTTGAAGAAAAATATACAATTTGTACGTGTAATGCACGTGTTTATAAGTAGAATTTGAGTTGTACGTGCAAAATATGTGTATGTTTAGTGTTAAAAAATATTATAAAATTGTTTTGCATGTGCATTACACATTTTAAATATTTTTGAATTTTTTTTTCTGTTTGTTTGTGTTGTAATTAACGGAGAGTTGGAGTTGCACGTACAATATACGAGTTTGTATGTTGACAAATGACCAACACAAGGAAATTCATGGGATTGAAAAATCTTCTGGTTTTTCAATGAATGACCACATGATTTCTCGATAATTTTCTGCATCATCGTTGAATCGGGATGACCTAACCGATCATGCCAAACCTTAAATATATCTGTAAACTTCTGGTTTACAGTATCAGTAAACTTCATATTACTGTATTATATGATTCAACCATTCTTATAGTTGTATAATACAATCCAGATGAGAAAGCTGGTAATTTTTCTATAACACACTTTTTGCCCATCATAGTTGAGGTAATACAAAGATATTCAATACCTCTTTCATTCATAGTCTAAATATGATATCCATTTAGACGAATATCTTTAAAACTTAATAAGTTTCTTTGAGACTTAGGCGAAAATAATGCATTTTCAATTATGAATTTTGTGCCTTCTGGCATTATAAAATTTGCTCTTCCGGAGCCTTCAATTATCTTTGCACAGCCTGATATAGTATTGACATGTTCTTGATCATTTCTCAGATTAGAAAAATATTTCTTATCTTTAAGAATGGTGTGTGTAGTAGCACTGTCTGCAAGACATATATCCCCAACTTGGATATTGGATTGATACATATTCATAATCTCGGATAGTTGAAGTAGAGCCTCGTGATTACTGAATATACAATGTTTCACAACTAGAAAACAAAGTGAGAAACATTTCATTGAAAACTTAATATAAACATTGTGAGAAAAAAATTCTTAATCTCCTTAAAACTGCTCTCTCTCTCTCTCTCTTTTTTTTAGAATTCGTATCAAACCACACCCACAAGAACCTTTCAATACATAAAGTATTCATATTTTCCAAGCAATCCTAATACATTAGGATCAGTTTTCAATCATAGTCATTCATTACAGATCGAACAGATAAATCCACACATTTCGACCTGGATAGTTATCAGTTCAGTGATCTTTTTACTCTTGCATTTCATCGAAGACCTGGAATTGAATTAGCTAATCATTGCTTCTGTAAAAGAATATGCTTGGAGTCCTTAAAGCTTTGCATGAGACATATATATAGCAAATAAACTTCTGTGAGTGATTAGTACTTACACGAAATGCTAGGGAATATACTTTTACCACATATAGTATTACAGAAGAAATTCAAAAGACATTATGCAGTATTGTTCAATCATATGAAGTTCCTCTAATTATTCATTCGTACAATAATTGTTTAAAGTGAAAAGAAAAATAACTAAGATTAGCATTAGTCAGCCAGTGGTTATCTTACCCATTGATTCAAAAGCAGCAACACAACCATATAAAATATTGCAACCAAATAAAATGAATAAGAAAATTGCAACCATAAAAGCATTAAATTGCAACCAAATAAGATGAATAAGAAAAGCAACCAGAATTTATAATCTAGTTCATGTCAATACTAAATCTATTACAGCTCAAAAGACAAATATTTCACAAATGGATATTACAGTGGCAAGGTGAATTCATGTAGGTTCTACAAGATTGCAGTAAATTAACCGTGGAAATCTCCTTTGCTTGTCAAATTATCATTTATCTACACAAGAGTTAAATGGTACTGTGCATGGTCTACACGAGTAATCAATTTTCTTCTACGTACTTCATAAAGTTGAATAATATATGAAGTTCTTATAAGAATTTCATCAAACTACCCATGTCCTAGTTAAGTGAAAGTAAAAAGGTACGTAGTTAAAAGTGAAGTGAATGGACAAAAATATCTAAACAGGGTAAGCAATAATCGTGAACAAATCTTGAAACAAAATTTTAAAAAGAAATCACCATTGATTAGATGATGAAGAAAAACTTAGCTTCTTAGTTCAGCCTGGCATAAGACCCTGCTTTAATCGTATCAAATCGTGCTGGTAACATGTTGTAAAAATAATGGAGACGATGTTGTAAAAATATAAGAGACAAGAGAATAGAGTATAATTTGTATTCAAATGATTTCTTTTTGTCCCCCCAAATTATTCATCTAAAAGTCTATTTATAGGCTTACAAAAGAAGTTGAAAGGACAAACATGGAGTAAATGGTGAGTGGAGAACATGAAGATCATGGGGTTAGTGGAGAAAATGGGATAATGGAGAGACATTCACATTAATTAATTTTTAACAGTTTCTAAAGTGAATTGAAATGTAATATTAGTTCAATTTTGGCATGCAGTAATATATCTTCAACAATGAATACCATAATAACAATTCAATCAGCCCAAGTTGCAGTAAAAGAGTGCAAATAAACTTATACAGACTGTTTGGTTCAAAGGAGGGGAGGAGAGGGGAGGGATTTTAATAGAGGGAAGGGGAGGGGAGTAAAAGGGAGAGGAGGGATTTTATTCAAGACTCTGTTTGGTTCAAAGGAGGGGAGGGGAGGCAAAATAATTATCTTCTTGTTTGGTTCACAAGGGAAGAGAAGGGATTTTATAATAAAATTATTTTTATACCCTTTTACATTTTATAACAAAACTCAACCACAAAAAAACATCAAGTGTCTCTAACAAAACTCATTCTGTAAGCCGTAAGGACATTCATTTGGATTATTATAAAAATTGTCCATGATTGAGGAAAGCACTTCAGTCATTTATAATAATAAGGGAATATGCAAAATTTAAAGCAATCAACTAAGTAAACTTATTATTGGCGTGATGAATGTTTGAAGGAGAGTAAGCTAGAAGTTGATTGTTAAAGGCGTTGAAAACCGAAGCAATACTACCTGGGTTTGTCATCTTGTCTTGCTCAAAGTACTGAGGCAAGAGGCGATACCCTTCTTCAAAAGACCCACGAACAATATGATATGCTTTCGTTTTGCTCAATTCAGAACCTGATAACTAATTTTCGGAAAGAGTTGTTCAGTATGATTAGATAGAAAATAAATTTTATTAAAAAAACATACTACATTGTATGGAAACAAAATCAGAAATAGGATTTGTTATCATTATGTGCGCATTTTCTTTAGTATTTTCTAAAGTGGTAGTAAGAACAATGGAGTGGAGTGGATGATCATAAAATTCCGTAGCCACAAAAAATGAACCAACTGATTCTTAAAATATTAGATTAGATTATAAAAAAATAAAATGACTAACTAATAAGGATTTCACAAAGGGCAATTTAGTCCAATCACTATACAAAAATTTGACTCAATTTTTCTCTCCTCCAAATCCCCTCAATATTGGAGGGGAGCCAAAATTGACTCAGGAGGGATGTTGCACCCCTCCATTCCCCTCCCATCCCTTCCTAAAAAATGAACCAAACAAAAAATGTTTTAAAAAATCCCTCCCTCCCCTTCATTCCCCTCCAACCAAACAGGCCCATAACAAACAACCAACTTATTAAGGTTAATAAAGATATTGAGAATAGGTTATTGGATAATTATAATTGAGTATAATGTCTCCTATTTATTGGACAGAACCAAATATTAAACTCATACATAATCCGATATGGGACTAAATGTATAACATAATATCTAGCATCCCCTCTCAAACTCACGGTGGGTCAAATAGTGTTAGTTTGCCCACCAAGTATCGAAATCTCTGAACAATGTGGGGATTTGGTAAATAAATCTGTTGTCTGTTGTGAAGAGGTAATTGGTCTCTGCTTCAAAATGCTCACGAACATAGTGGCAATCAATATTTTTGTGCTTCGCTCGGTCATTAAAAATCGGGTTGCTTGTAATATGCAATGCACTCTGGTTATCACAATAAAGAGGAGTAGCTCCTGTAAGAGTGACTCTCATATCTGATAACAGCCAACAAACATGAACAATCTCTCCAGTAGTAGTTGTCGTCGAACTACTCTTAGCTTCTGTGGAAAAACATGCAATAACTGCATGTTTCTTGCTTCTCCATGAGATCAGTGAATCACCAAGAAATAGACAGAAACATGTGGTAGACCGTCTGGTAGTAGGATCCCATACCCAATATGAATCAGAATATGCACTAAGCTCCAATTTAGAGGTAGAAAATACGAATAATGAGCGAGTGATAGTGCCCCGAAGATATCTGAGGATCCGAAGAAGAACACTGCAGTGAACTGATGTAGGCGCGGAAACAAACTGATTGAAAATACTGATTGCATGAGCAATATCGGGTATGATCATGCATGAGAAGACAAGCTGTCCAGTAATCTGCCTATATCCAGTGGGATCGAGAAGGAGCTCAACATCAGTGGGATGAAGCTTCAATTGAAGCGCTAAGGGAGTATCGAATAATCAAATGTCAGAAAGACATGCAGCAGAGAAATATCTGATGTATATTTCTGTTTAGAAATGAGTATCCCCTGAGATCCATGGACAATCTCTAGACCCAGAAAGTAGCGTAGTATGTCATGGTCTTTCATATGGAACTGCTGTTGAAGGTATTTCTGTGTGGATTCTGTGCCTGCGGAGTCATCCCCAGTAATGATCATATCATCAACATATAATAGTAAAAGTAATCACCTCTGCGATTCTAACTGCATAAACATAGAGTGGTCATGGGAACTCTGACTGAAACTGGCCTGTGTGATGACACGGAAAAAAACACTCAAACCAGGCTCGAGGGTCTTGTTTCAGACCATATATAACTCGACGTAGACGGCAAAATGACAAGGAAGTATGGTAAGGCCAGGAGGGAAATGCATGTAAACAACTTTAGATAAGGTACCATGAAGAAAAGTATTCTTCACGTTCATCTGGTATAACTGTCACTGACGGATGGCAACAACAACAAGGTGAGTGCTAACTGTAATCATCTGTGCAAGTGGAGCAAATGTCTCATCATAATCAATGTCATGCTCCAGAGTAAATCCTCGGGCAACCAGACGAGTCTTGTGCCGCTCAATGGACTCATCAGGTTGATATTTGACCTTAAAAATCCACTTGCAGCTAACTGGTTGGATGCCCACTGGCAGTGGAACAAAATCTCAAGTGCTAGTCTTATCAAATGCATTGAACTCCTCTACAATGGGCTCACGTATGGAGTGTATAGAAGTGAGATGCATTAAACTGTGGTGAGTGGGAAACTAGGGTGGCAAAACCAAACTGGTCAGAAGGACCAGTGGCATCAGGTATATAACGTGCCGGTGGGATACCCGAAGTGGAACGTGTAGACTGACGAACCGATGGTGGATTGGTAAGGTGGGTGAGGTCAGCAAGGTGGGTGCATGCGGCTGTGGGGATGCCGGTGGTGTGGGTGCATGATGCTGTGGTGATGCAGGTGGTGTAGGACATGTCTCTGTAGGAGGAACAATAGATGTAAAGTTTGCATGAGATGGGAGAGGAGCCAAAAGAGTGGGATCGAAGGGAATATCTGAAGATGTGTCTAGGGAGGTAGACCCAGCAAGTGGGAAATCGAAAAAGCTAGTATGCTCATGACAGGACAAGTAGTAAGGAGAGTCTTCCACAAAGGAGACATGTTAGGAAATACGGACACGATCCACGGAAGGATTAAAATAATGATATCCTTTGTGCTTTGAACTGATACCTAGGTGAACGTACTTAGCAGCGCGGGCGGTCAGCTTCGTTCACTTAGTAGGAGGGAGAAGGACGTAGCAGGTGCACCCAAAAATACGGAGCATAGTATAGTCCAGTGGTGAGTGATGAAAAGCCTCGCAAGATGTCATACTAGAGAGGGTAGATGAAAGAGTATTGTTAATGAGGCTAACAGAAGTCATGACAGCTTCTGCCCAGAAAGGACGAGGAACAAAAGAGGAGAGTAAAAGAGCACGAGTCGTCTCAAGATGTGATGATTTTTGCGTTCAGCTACACCATTCTGCTCATGAGTTTGAGGGCATGACTGCTAAAAAAGTGTATCGTGAGCCTTAAGGATCGATCTCATAGTAGTGGAAGTATACTTATGAACACCAACTTAGTGAAAAACCTTGATGCACACACTGAACTGAGTGTGAATCATGGTCGTAAAGAACTGGTAAATATTAGGAATCTCACATCGCTAGCGCATAAGAAAAACCCACGCATATCGAGTGAAGTCATCGATGAAGGCAATATAATAGAGATAACATTTGCTAGAAGGTACAGGAGAGGGCCTCCATATGTCAGAATGAACAAGTTGAAATGGCTGAATGGTTTGAGAAGTACTTTTGTTATTAAAAGAGAGTGCGATATGTTTGGCCAACTAACAACCCTGACAAACAAACAAATGTGTAAAAGAAAGATGACCAACGGCACCAGTACGGGCTAAAGACTTGAGACGAGACTCACTAACATGACCTAAACATCTGTGCTACAGATCAGCATCAGATTACACAACACCAGCAAAATTAGATGAGATTTATGTGCATGTAGAAAATCTAGATAATATAGACGACCATGTCGACTAGCACAGTATGAATCCGTAATAGAACAACCTAGAGAATCGAATGTAATAACAAGTCCACCATCGCACAGTGCACTAATGAAAATAAGGTTCATGGATAAATGGGAAGCATAAAGAACATAAGGCAATGTGAGAGTGGACGAGATAATAAATCCTGTGTGTGTAGTGAGAAGTTGTGAGTCATCAGCTGTGTGAAGGGATGGAGAGTGGGAGGGAAGTGCAGTGTTGGTGGTAGGTAGTGTATAACTACTAGTAAGATGATGTGAGGCACTAGAATCTAAAATCCAGGAATAATTCATACCGAGAGTAATAGAGAATGCAGGGACAGAGGGGCCATCATTGATAGACTGACCCAAGAGCTGGAGTTCTAGCTGAGCGAGGCAATGCTGAACATTGGCCCATTCAGCAGGTTTGGGCAAAGTCGGAGTAACGGTCATGACATAGAATGTGAGGAAAGAAGTACTGCGATGAGTAATGAGACTGGTATTGTTGTGGCAGGAATCGAAATGAGGACGAAGATGGTGCTATGGTCGGGATCGGGATAGGGATCTGGCTAGTGCCACTGTTGTTGTTGTCAGAAGAAGAAGTAGGGCAGGGTTAGGGATGTTGTTGAAAGGAGGGAGGAGGCTGGAAGTAGGATGACGGCAGCACTACTGCTGTCTGGATCTGGGCGGGGATCAGTGATGTGAAGGAGAGTGAACAGGAAGATGCAGCAATGGGGAAGTTGGTGGAGACAAAAAGATACTGGCGAAACTGAGATTCCATTGGAGAAGTATTAGTACATGCGAATTTTGTTTTAATTTAGTTTTGTTTATTCTTTTTTTCAATTTTTTTCTTGTATTTTATTTTATTTTGTTTTATTTTATTTTAATGGAAGACAACGACGAACGGCAGCAGTGGCGACAATCAGCGACGGCAGCAACAAACGAGCGAGAGTAGGGAGAAGTAGGGCTAGGGTTAAGATTGGGTTTGGGTTTGGTATTCAGGTTTCGGGTATGGGTTTGATTTTTTTTTTTTTTTTTTTTTTTTTTTTGGAAAAAAAAGGGTCTGATTTGGGATTTGGAATTTGAAAGGTATATGGTATTAGGAATTTGGGTTTCGGATATTAGGACAGTCGGGTTTGAGTTCGGGTTGGGTTTGATCTTGATTTACCAAAGTGTACATCTAGCGAATCTCTTCCTCTATTTTTTCAGAGTTTGTGTATGTTGAGGTGTCAGATTCTTTAGTGGGCCCTTCGTCAGTGATTTGGTTATTGCTATTTGAGGAATCAGTTACCTTAATTAGTAGAACTTTCATATCAGCAGATATTCCCTTCGAGTTGGTCCCCCCCTTAACTTTAGGGATAGCTGGGGATGGGGCCAAATCTTTCATTTCCAAACAAGATTCCACTATTCCTAGAATAGTTAAAAAAGTACCAAACTCTTGCCAATCAAGATATCGTGAGGATCTGAATCTGTAACCACTTGCTTGCCTTTCCAGATTTCTTGGGATTTGGGATTCTCAGCTTGCTTCATCGAAAAATCTGGTTGGGGATAAGCCATGGTTGCACCGGTGTTTGGAGGTTGGTGTGATCGGTGGATTTTTCTCACCAGAAAGAGCTATGGCCATTGTCATTATTATTCTTCTCCGTTGTGAATAAGTGTGATGGGTTGTCCGAGGAGCAGTATGGGGACCTCATGCACATGTTTTTCCATGGACCAAGGAGTTGTGTACTTGATGCAAATGGATTTGAGAAATAGGGTTAGATCTTCAACCTCAATGAGCAGAAGCTCTAGATCTTCAACCTCATATTAGGGTTAGAATTTTTTATATTTTTTGAATTTTTTCTATTTTTTCGGACTTCTTTTCAATTTTTTAATTTTTTTTCTCAGATTTTAGTTTATTTTATTATTACTTTTTTGGACGACAACAACGACGAATGGCAGCAGCAGCAGCGGCGGGGGCGATACGCAGCGGCAGCAACAGATGAGCGAGAATATGGAAAAGTAGGGTTAGGGTTAAGATTGGGTTTGGGTTAGGTATTCGAGTTTCGGATATGGATTTGATTTCTTTTTAAAAAAAATTGAAGAATAGGGTCGGGTAAGGAGTCGGGTTTGGGATTTGGAGTTTGAAAGGGTATAAGGTATTAGGAATTTGGGTTTCGAGTATTAGGACAGTAGGGTTTAAATTTGGGTTTCGAGTATTAGGACAGTAGGGTTTAAGTTCGGGTAAGGTTTGATTTGGGATGGGTTTGGATTCTGGGTTTTGGATTGAATTTTTATTTTATTTATTTTATTTTTTTGGGATACGGGTAGTGTGATAGCGGATCAGGTATGGGTTGTTATTAGAGAAAGGATATGGGTTCTAGGTGTATATTGAGATTGACAGAATAGGGTTAGGGGAAGATGGATCGCGACCTGGGTTTCAGAGAGGAGTGTGGTAGTTGCAGTGGGTTAGCAAAGAAGATTGGGTTTTCAGAGAGATGGGTTTCGGGAGAGAAGGTTGAGGAGTTGTAGTGGGTTTCTGGATTCCGGGGACGAGTCGGGTCGAGGAGATTTGTGTCGCTGGGATTTAGGGAGTCGGGTTGCCGGATTTAAGTTGATTCTTGTTATTGCTAGTATGGTTGGTAGAGAAGATTGGTGTCGCCGGGATTTGGGGAGTCAGGTTGTCGGAGTTGAGTTCATTCTTATTGTTGCTGGTAGGGTTGCCAGAGAAGTGAGAGCCGGGAGTTGATGTTAGCTATTGTTGTTGTTGAAGACAACAAGAAAGAAACGAAATTTGTATAATTAGGATTAGAGATTATTGCTCTGATATCTCTGTTAAGGTTAACAGAGATATTGAGAATAGATTATTGGATAATTATAATTGAGCACAATGTCTCCTATATATAGGAGGGAACCAAATACCTAACTAATCCATAGTCCGATATGGGACTAAATATATAACATAATATCTAACACAACTAACTAAAGAAAGAAGACAATGCAATTTACCTTCATATTTACTGAAGCATAACATCAAAAAGCTTATGGGCATTTGAAGCTTGTGAAGCACCCTCCATCCTGTCCAATGGTTAAAACTAAATATTGTTCAATCCTAAAAATTTGACCTGATTATATAATAAACACTTCGATTCGATCTGAACCTAGTAAAATAAATAAAATTAAACCAAAAGAAACACTGAATAATTTGATGGGAGGTGGCCGGGATTGGGAGGCAGCGAGGGAGACGGTGCGACGGGAGGGGAGGGGGGGAGATGACGGTGGGGCCAGAGGAAGGGATAGCATTGCAGCAGGAGAAGGCAGTCGTCGCAAGAGAGAAAGAGGGAGAGCAATAGATAGAGAGAAAGGTGCAGTGCGGCAAGGGTGGTAGTGCGGGTCGCAAAAGAGAGATGGAGAGTAATAGATAGAGAGATGTAGGGTTTAATTTTGAGTTTGAATTTTAAATTTAATCTACACATTCGATGCACGTTTGTTTGAATGAATTTAGTCTGCACATGCGTTGCACGAGTTTGTTTAGTTATAATGTTTGAATTTGTTTGGTTATACCATCTCAACTCTCATATTATAATGTTAGAGATTAGAGATAGACAACTAACAACTGTATTGGTGTTTCGAGGATTCGTAGTTTGTGATGTGAAGATGAGTAAGCATAAATAAATTTTATGCTAATTTTGTCGTCTAAGGGCCACAGTACATGTATTGTGGGTGCAAATAAGACAAAAAATAATACATGTCTTGTGGGTGCAAATAAAAAAAAAGGCAAAAAAAGAAAGAATATATTTAGTACTAAAGTTACAATTGAGGAGTATTTAGTATTAAAAACTTGAATCAATGGGGGTATTTATTAGTGTTATTGGTGAATTAGAGTGTCTGTAGTCGTTTGCTAAATATGCATAAAATGCATATTTTTGTAAAAATGCACTGCAGTCGTTTGCTAAATATGCATATTTTGTAAATTTTGCGACATTGGATTGGTATAAATGAGAGCGGATATGAGAATTATGCATAATTTAAACGACGCAACTTCGAGTTGCGTCGCTCTAAAAAAAATATTAATTTAATCGTCAGACGCAACTTCACATTGCGTCCCTCCAAAAAAAACAAATTTTCGTAAATAAAAAAATCCCAAAATGGAGCACCCCCTCGGACGGAACTTCATGTTGCGTCCCTCACATTCAGTTTTGTCAGATGCAACTTCAAGTTGCGTCCGTTGGGTTTTTTTTTGTAATTTATTGAATTCCCTTTTTGCCCCCTCTTCATTCAACGGCTCTTTTTCGCTTTCCAAGATCATTCCAACAGCTCTTTTTTATCTGAACAGCTCACTAAAATTTTGTATATATAGTACCCATCCTGAACTAAATATTAGCATCACAATTGTCCTAAAAAACATTCAGATTTCAAATTTCTATTACCTCTCTGTTTTGTATTGAGTTATTTGTGAAAGAAATTCAATGGCGAGTCGAAGTGCAAGGGGGAGAGCATATACGGCTCAGGAAGATGTTCTTCTGTGCCAGAGTTGGATTAGTATAACTCAAGATCCATTGATCGGTAATAATCAATCCGGGGCACAGTTCTTGGAGTGTATTTTTTCTACGTTTAAGGTAATATTAGGAACTCCGACTGATAGAATAGTTAGCTCACTTACTAGTCGATTTCAACTGATTTCGAAAGAAGTAGCCATATTCATAGCAAAATTGAGCAATGCAACTACTAGGGCCGGTAGCGAAACAACCGAGACAGATAAGGTATGTACAAAAAAGTAGGATTTAAAGTCATTATTTGTATTATTTGTGTACATAATAACGTTTGCAATTTCAATGTTGTCTCAGATTCGCGAAGCCAGAGTTCAATATATGGTAACTTCGGGGAGAGCTTTCAAATTTGATGAATGTTATGAGATTCTTAAATATCAGCGGGAGTACAAAATACCCAATCCGGTGAAGGGAGTGGTAGCCAAAACTCTCCGACAATAAACAATTGGGACTCAGATATACCTGTTGATACGGATTTACCTAAACCCCTTACCCAACCACCAGATCGCAAAGCTGCTAAGAGGAAAGAAAAAGAGTCGCTGAAACATCAGAATACAAAGATATGGCCAAAGAAACTGCCATTTTTACAACTGTATACAAAGAATCGCTAGATAAGAGGAATGCGATAAAAAACCGAGAATGCGGTATTAAAGAACGGGCCGAGAAAGATCGCATTATGGGTATTGATCTGAACACGTTGCCAATGAATCAACGATATTATTTTATGTGTAGGCAAAATGAAATTATACAAAAACAAGGTTACAACGATGGATAAAGAACATTAGCCCAAAATTTTGTATTTTATCTTAATATCATGTAAGCATGCAATTTTTATTGCAAATATATCCTACATTATTAATTTGAAATGAAGAAGAATCATGTTTTAACAATATGGCTCCATAGTATCCTGTGTGATTAAATTGAATATTAATTAGATGGTCCCTACATTATTATTTTAAATTATAATTGCGAATGTATCCTGTGTTTATAATATGGTAACGATAGTTTATACTCATAATTATCGGCTTACAATACACTTCAAATATTATATCATAGTTCAAAGTAGTACATTAACTACGTTTATAATTATTTCATCAAAGTAAAAGTTACAAGAAAATGGGAATACATAGTAATACATGCTAAGTGCAGTTACTCATCTCCATATTGATTCCAAATATGCTCCACAAAATCTTGACGAAGTGCATGATGTTTTTGCCGATCATGTAGAATGACATTCCGAACGATTCGGCCTTATTCATCAATTGGCCCACCTGTGCTTGGTTCGATCCCAATCGAGTCAGGAATTTGATCATAATCATAATCAATAATTCCTTTGTCACGTTCATCCTCAACAATCATGTTGTGTAAGATGATACATGTTTTCATAATATATGACAGACTATCTGCATCCTACATACGTGCTGGACCCTTCACTATTGCAAATCGTGATTGTAAAACTCCAAAAGCACGTTCCACATCTTTTCTTGCACCCTCTTGCATTTCTGCGAATTTCTTTTTTTTTTGTGTATCAGGTGCGGTGTAAGTTTTGACGATGGTTGCCAATGGTGGGTATATACCATCCGCTAAATAATAGCCCATATTGTAATTGTGGTTGTTGATGTCAAAATTAGCAGGAGGTGCACAACCATCAAGAATCTCATTAAATAAAGTTGACCGGTTCAGCACATTTAGATCATTATTGCATCCTTGCATTTCGAAGAATGAATGCTAGAACTAAAGATCATAAGAAGCAACTGCTTCGAGAATAATAGTCGGTTCCTGAACATGTCCTGTGTACTAGCCCTGTCATGCTGCTGGACAATTTTTTCACTTCCAATGCATGCAATCTACACTACCCAACATCCCAGGGAAGTCTTGAGCCATGTTCTCTTCGAGTAGTCTTTCCACATCGGCTGGTGTTGGTTTCCTCATATATTGAGTACTAAATAAAGTAACAATTGCAAAACAAAAACGACGCAGAGTTTTCAATACCGTTGTTTCGCCTATACGTATATATTTGTCAACCGCATCAGCGCACCTCCGTACACCAAACATTGTAGTGCCGCCATAAATTATTGATAAGGAGTTAAGCCAAGTTGTTTACAAGCATCCTGAGGCTGGAGAAAATACAGATCGTAACCCACAACAGCATCCAATACCCGGTTGAAGAGTTGTCGGCGCATACGGAATCGATGACGAAAAATTGAATCTGGGTAAACTGAATTTTCGGCAAAGTAGTCTTTCCACATCCGTCTATGACCTTCTCTTTCCCGACGAATGTAACGACAACGATTGATTTGTTCACTAGCTTGGATTGTCTTGCCAATCCTTACTAGACTGTTGTGAAGAATCCTAGCAACAACATTGTTTTCCTCCTCTGATGAATCACAAGATGAACTCAAGGAAGAAGATACATGTAAATTAGTCATGGTTAATTAGAAGGTAAATTTGTAGTAGGTTCTTTTGGAGTTGAAATTTACAAAGTGTAGTCGAGAAATAAATGTACACATGTCGGCAGCATATAAATACTGATCATGCCGCTTGAAGAAGAATGAATCATCAATGTCCTGTCCAATCTCAAAGTAAATAAATAGGTGTAAAAAAGTCAAAACCTACACTTCGTAGATAGGAAAGTAACTGTGAATAATGTGTACGGAATTGAATAAACACAAAAACCTATTTCACTACAATCCAAGTATAAACCTACTAGCCATGTGACATAAATAATGTGACTACAATACCCTGAAGTCTACAATCCCTAAGTTAGCCCAATACCCTGACATTAATTATGTGGTTTTACAAATGAGAAAAAAGAAAATGTTCAAATTGACATTAATACCCTCATGTGACATTTTCTAATTCACATTTACATGTTGATATTAATACCATCAAGGTAAATAGAAAATAAATGATGTACAATTTTTTCTATTCTTCAAAATTATACAGTGTTTCAGGCACAAATGAGGACGTGGATGCACCGGTGTAATCTAAATTCAGATTCAATGGTCTATGTCAGGAATTAGATGGTCTGCTCATCGATATAGATCGCCTAACATTTGGTAATCCACGAGGAATTGATTCCTTCAATACCATTTCTGAAACTATTATTCGTCGAAGCTGTGCTTCGGTGTTGCTCAATTATCGACAACGAGTGTATAACTACTCCTGTGGAAAAGTATAAGATATATAAAATAATGAGAGTACGTAAAATATATTGTAACATAATAAAGTTATTAAAGCCAAAAATGTATATACAATTTTCGTAATTCACGTATGATGGTTGCCCACTTTGATGAAACGGGACATTGATATTAGCGTCCAAATTCTTGATAAGAGTACCGCCTTGAAAAAGTGGCACTTCAACGTAAGTTTCACCAAACAATAAGGAATTATCTGCAGTGGTTTGAGTTGGATACTCGGCCAGTAACCAAAATGGAGGTGCAACATATGGCAACTGAGCGAAAATATCTCTAATAGATGCTGGCCCAATGAAATCGACATTGGCTGTATGGGAGAGTGTCAGCATTATCGGACCAATTGAAACCTTAGCCCAATACTGATCATAAGTCATCTGCTCTACACGACGTACGAAAGGTGATGCTTCAATAAGTTCAGGAAGTGTAGTATAGGATGTCATGAAACGCTTGAAAGGAGGTGGGTCTTTTGGGATAGCAATTACTCCAGTAAGTTGCTGAATACAACGATCTCCAAGACACCATACACCCTACAATCAAATATTCACTTTAGCATGACCAAACTATTTAATCAAAGTATTGTAAATAAATATGTCAAAAATTAATATACCTAGCCGCAGTACGTAAAAGCATGTCGATAACGTGAAATGAATTTAGCAGCTTCTATTTCATAGACATCTTTAATTGTTAACCCATTATATGGCTGCCAAATGATGGAGGAAGAAGTGCGCATCTCCAACTGGTCACGAGCCATCGATTGATTGTACCTAATAGGATCAAATCCGCCTAACTCCAAGAATTCTTTATTCCATCGTATAATTTTCGGCCATACATCAGAATTAGCCATGTGATCCTCCATAAGGATGTTCTTATCTCTAACTGGAAAACAATAATTTCTGTATTCGTAAGCCCAATACTGTAAAACATAATTATCAAATATGTTACGAAGAGACCAATTGAAATAACATAATAACATTATTCGACTAAAATTAGTAGCTAATAGATTAAATATTACCTCCAACACTTGCCACGGCCCATTAAACCCCTTCACTTTAAGTCTGCTACATGAGTCCAAAGACAAATACAACAGAGCAAGTGCATGACTACCCCAATCGTATTTGGCAAAAGCATTCAGGTCTACAACTGCGGCTAGCCAATCACACCTTACTAACCCAGCACCATTAGTGCAGAGAAATGCTCTGAGAAAGTACACAAATAAAGCTCGTGCAATCTTCATTGCTAGTTCCATATCGGTTTCGGCTTCTTCAATCATAGTATTGGTAAAATAATTTTTAAAAAATGAATACCGTATACATTGTGATTTCCAATCATCTACTGTTAATTCTGAAAAGAAGCAAGTCTGAATAATTTGAAAAGTACATGCCTCATTGTCGCATAGAGGCAACTCGCCGATACCGATAGGAATCCCCGTTAGCATAACCCAATCCAATAGAGTGAAACCCAACTTACCACACGGTAGGTGGAAAGTGTGGGTAGTGTCCCACCATCTCTCTACGAGTGCCTTGACGAGCCGAATCGGCAACTTGTTTGTATTGATTTTCATGAAACGGTGTCATCCCGTCTGCTCTACTAGTTGTTTAATAAGTGGGACCTGTGAGCAGTACTGATTGTACATCTTGATTGGTTCCTTCCAATTTCCCCTCAATTTTACAGAATTTCTCCTCTTATATGTTTGGAATCGTCTACTACACGATTCCAACTGGATTAATCGGCAAAGTCGACATTTGGAATCTCCTCTTCAGCTTCGTTGCTTGTGTTGCCATGAGCTGGCATCTGTTCCTGCTTTGATTTCAATCGACCAATAAATCTTCGTATCAAAGACATTTTTCTCAACTAATTAAGAAATTGATATAGAGAGGTGGGCTTATGAAATTGAGATAGAGAGTTGGCCGAGAGCATATTGAGATAGAGAGTTGGGCGAGAGCAAATTGATATTTGCTTCGTTTTAATATAACTTCAATATATAGATAAGAACTAGGGATAATCTGGTCAATAATAATTTAATGAAGCCTAAAAATACTCCCCAAAATCCGAAAAAGGCAAATAAAGCGAAAAAAAATCAAGTGGTTAGACGCAACTTCTAGTTGCGTCCGAGACCCCCAAATCCCTGAACGCAAGGTGAAGTTGCGTATGGCACATTTTTTTATTTTTATTTTTAATTTTTCGTTTGGCACATTTGTTTATTTTTATCTTTATTTTTTTCTCTTCCGACGCAATGTGAAGTTGCGTCGATCAATTTAAAAATAATTTAATTCCTCCGACGCAACTTCAAGCTCCGTCTGATCTTAGATTTTTTATTATTTTAATTTAAATTGCTAAAAAATACCATTCGACGACTGTAGCAAAATGGCCAAATGCTATATGCATTTATGCATTTATGCATTTATGCATTTATGCATTTATGCATTTTTTAAACAATGACGACTGTGGATGCTCTTAGACTTATGTATAAAGTATCAATAACTCATTAGTTAACTAAGAATCAATGCATTTGTATTTTTACCTCGTCATTAATATCTTGATAAACAGCTTGAAAGTTAATTAAAACTTCAAAGTAATCCTATATATATTTGTTAGATATATTGTTAGATACATATAGCTGATATTGTACTTGTACTTCTATATATACTGGTCTTAGTACCTAATAATATTCAATCATATTTTCTCTCAATCTCTCTATGTTAATCTAACATAGTATCAAAGATAATTCCAAACCCTAATTCTTAATCTCCCTTCACTAATCCCAAATCCCGATCAACTCATGATCCCCTCCTGAAACCCAAAGCTCGACCTCCCTCATCTTCATCATCCCACCTGCAGCCGCACCCTACCGGCCACCTCCCAATCCTAGCCCCGATCCCCTCCAAAATCTCACATCTCGATATACTTCATCTTCCCACCTACAAATCTTCCCACCTGCACCCGCTCCTGACCGACCACCTTGCAATCCCAGTTCTGATCCACCATCCCTCTCCTGATCCCGTTGACCTCCTCCTCCTTACTCCCCGAAACCCTACCTCATCCATTTCTTTCCAGCTGCCTCCAACTCTAAAAAAAAAATTAAAAATAATATTAAAAAAATCCAAAATCAGATCTCATCCTTCTTCGACAGACAAATACAAAACCAAATCCCACTGCCAAATTCAAATATGATCCTGCATCCACATTCAAGTCAAAATCCAAAATCCACTAAAATCCCAAATCCAAATCCAAATCCAAATACCACTTCTAAATCCCAAATCCACTTAATCTCAACTCCAAATCCAAATCATCTTCACAAACCTGAGACTCAACTTCCACACCCAAATCCCCCCTCCCCACACAAACACAGCCCAAAAAAGGCAAAAAAAAAGGTAAAAAATAAAATGAAAAATTTGAAAAAAATAAAACAAATTCGAAGAAAAATAAATTTGTAACTAGTTTCTACTGCTTCTACATCACCATGGAGCCTAATTTCCTAGTACATCCCCTGGGTTTTGTACTAGTCCCATGCCTCCTTTTAATCGTTGCCGCACCCCTCTCACTGATTGCCTTAGTCATCTTTGCACTATTTTGCAACCAGATTGCCCATTTAGAGCGTGTTTGCCATCTTCAATTTTGTAACTATTGTCAGAAGGCAGGTTATTCTGATAGTGATTGCCTTGTCCAGCATCCATAGCTTTTAGTTCAGGCTCAGCAGTGGAGGAAGCAACATAGTTTACTTCATCTTCGAACACCTATTGCCATGATCGTTACTCCAGCTTTGTCATCTACTGCTAATTGGGCAAACCTTCAGCATCGCCTTGTTCAGCTGGAACTCTAGACCTCAGGTCAGTCTGCCAATTTTGGCTCCTCCACCCCTGTTTTCTTTGTTATTCTTTGTATGAATTCTTTCTGGATTTTAGATTTTGGTGCGTCAGATCATCTTAATTAGTAGTAATTATACTGTACTCACCATCAGCACTGCACTTTTCTCTCACTCTCCATCACTACACACAGCCAATGGCTCACTATTTCTCACTACACATTCAGGATCTATTAGCTCTCCAACTCATTACCTTTTGTTATTTGTGCTCCCCTTTATCCAAGAATCTTATTTCCATTAGTGCTATGTGGGTTAGTATTTTGTAGCCAACCATATGACATACACTCTCTTCTTTATATATGTTGAACGGAAGTTTGTATTAACTTATGTTGTATTTTATGCTAATGCGTATATAATGATTGAGAGTATTTTTTTGTTAAACTTTGACAAATGAGTGATGCTGGTGATAACTTACCCATTTTCTTACAGTGAAGAATGAACAGTTCATGTAAATAATGATTGTGTTTATTTCTAGTATGAAGAGCAATGAAAGAAAGTGTTCATAAACTGATGAAGCCCAGATTCACTGGATGCGTGTGTAATTGAATATATAGCTGCAACATCAGTCTTCACATAAATGTAAATGTTGTGGGTATAGTGGATGAAGTGGTTGAATTGAGTTAACATTAGCAGCAACAAACTTGAATCCAAAATTTCAGCACAGGTGTGGATGGAAGTGTTAATTTTATATGGAAGCATTTACATATAGAAAGTATCTCCAGTATTATTCTCTATTTTATTTCACTAATATCTTTCCACTTTTTTATTTTCTATCTAGGAAAGTATTTTCTTCTCCTATACAGACCTATCAAGAACATCAAGAACAACATGAGCAATATTTTTATTCTCCTCACAAATCTAACATGGTATTAGAGCATCCACTTTCGTAAAGCTTGCACTATTTTCATCCTCATCATCGAAGTGAAGTGGTTTTGGCCATCATCGGGTCACTCCACCTCCCTTCATCTACAACTGGCTCTCCACTTACAATTCTCTCTTAATCGGAAACAACTTCTCTTGTTTCCGTGTACAAGTTTTCTTCTCCATCTTCATTCCAAAATAAAGTTACTTCTCAACAAACATATCTCAAAACACAACTTCGACTTGACTTCTCCAACAACAACGACCGACTTCAATACGATGACTCTTAGATCTACTTTGCTTTTCTGTATGAACTCTACGTACAATGCACAACCCCAGTCCGTCCGGCTTATGTATGCTAAATCCAACACAGTATCTGTTCCGCCTTTGTATGAACACTCCCTGCAACACACCACCTCGATCATTTGACATTCGTACAATCCTAAACCCTGATATGCTCTACCTTTCGTACTCCTTAAATCAGTTCTGTCGACGACTTTAGCCTAATATTAATTCATTTCTTCCATGCAAACACTCAATCCTTAATCCAACGTAAGGTTTGAGGGAGAGTGTTAACATATATGAATGTGTCTACATATAGAAAGTATCTACTCTTATTTCCCTTATATTATTCAATTTTATATTCTCATTTTAGGCCACTATCTTCATTTATTATATTTTCTTCTCCTATCAATAACTATTAAGAACAACAAGAACAACAAGAGCAGTCCCTTTATTTTCCTCACAAATCTAACATGAAGTACCAGTTGTATTGGAGGAGAGTTAATGTAGTAACAATGACACTTAAAATAACAACAATACTTCAAATACATGCAGAATATAAACATACAAGCAAAAAATTGTGGTTAGATCACCTTCATGTATCTGAGACAGCTGCAACAACAACAATACAACTTAATCAACAGTAACATCATCAAGAATACATCATTTCTCATTAAATGCACTTGGAAAGAAGATTTACACACATAATGTAAATCACCCTGGGAGGTGAATAGGGTGATTGTGCAGAAATTAAAAACTTAAAATAAATGTGTGAAGTAAAGAGATAGAGTTAGAGAAAGCAAACAGAGTTAGCACGCAAGACACATAGATATAACGTGGTTCAACCCCCAGGTTTACGTCAACATCACCTACTTATAGCAATTCTCCGCCACAAGCGTTTCATTATACTCAAAATCCCATACAGTGATTCTCAAAATTCAGGCGGAGAGACCTATTACACCCACAGGACTTTTATGAGCAAGCCTCGTAATCTCCCCGAAGTGGAAGAAAAGAAAAATAAGCAAGATCTATATCCTTCTTGACTAAGCGAACAATAAAATCTCACACACTCAGATCGTTGATTGAATAGTAAGTTTCAAAAAATAATAGTTGCAAGGGATGAAGAATACTAGAGCGCAGGATTATATCTTTCCAAAAAATAAAAAGATATTCCGAAATAGCCAAATCTGCATAGCTACGGTTGACCGCATCTGTTGAGTAGTCGACTGTCCACCTTTAACCCGAAAGTCAAGAGGTGGTTGGTCGACTGACTCAATTTTACATTATATTGTACAGTCGACTATGTGACAGTCGACCGAAATATGTGCGGCTGACCACTATCGTGCAGTTTTGATATTTATTTGGTGGATCCACTTTATATTCTTTCCATAATTGATTATTCAATCACCGATTTTTTACATGGTAATTGCTCACAGAAATAGAAATAAATATACAATATTTGCTGGCTTTCTTGAGGATTTAAAGCACATGTTTCTTGAGTTGAAATCTTCTTGATATTTGCAAACTTATTTGATACTTTCTTCTTTTGCTTGATTTCAAATCTTTTAGGCTTTTTGTTTTGAATTTAGATTTCCTGTAAAACCTATATATCTCAACTGAAGAATATTAGTCTTTAATAGTACGTTTTGTGCACACCAAACTTAGGGTCAACAAACTTTCCCTTTTGGTATGAACAAAACAGACTTAAGAATTTAAAATCAAATACTCCCTCTCAATATAATACTCCCCCTTAATTCATGCTCATAAGATTTAATTTAGTGTGTGCTCATGATGTATCCTAAATACATAAAACATGCACGAAAACATGCATACAGTACATTAATCACAAACTCATTTTGCAAAATGGAGGAGATATATATACACAAACCAGACTTACAGAAGAAAACATTTCATTGCAAGCTACTAGTCATACTATTACAATTTTTTTGCATACTAGTAGAGGATTCCACTTACATGATACCATTCATCACGAAATACTTTGATATACAGAGATATTTCTACATGGTATCATAGATTTGAGATTCCTAAGTACAAAATACATTGATCAACTAAATTCATCGCAAAATACTTTAAGCAACTAAATTATAAGGTCTTCTCCCCCTTTTTGTAAATAGAAAAAGAGGGCTACTCTTCATCGTCGTTATCATCTTCGTCATCGTTGCTTTCATCACTGTCAGAGTGTGAGAAAGGAGGAGGAATGGGCTCCCAATCATACGGGTTTTGAATGAGCTCCACGATGCTTAGATAATACTCATAAACATTGGCTTGATGTTGCTCAAATTGGGCATTAGTCATAGGAGCGGAAGGATTCTCATGGCGATGAGAAGATTAGGAATAGGGTGCCTATTGAGCTTGGCAATCTTGTTGGGCTTGATGGCGGCAGGGTCCGTTGAGTTAACGGGACATCAATACTCATTTGTGAAGGAAGAATGGGCATATGAGATTTGCTAAGGAGATAGGATCCCGTCGTGATACGAGATTCAGTGACAAGATTGTAAATGAAGGAGCGAAAGCGAAGAGCGCGATTGCGGGTAGACGCAAAATTCATGGTGCGAATAATGAAGGTGGCAAGATCAAATTTGTATTCGCCCAAGATAAGGAAGAAAATAAAGGATTGGTCTACACGAATTTCGGTTTTGTCATTGCTCGTGGGCCATATGTTGGCATTGACAACTTTGTTGAGAACACGGGCAACATCCATGAAGTCGGTGAGTTTAGGGCGTGCAATGGATAAGGAGTCGGGCTTTAGTATCATAGATTTGATGTTTGCTTTGTCATGGCCCGATATATACTCAAGGGAGTTAAAGTCTAAGGAATAGGCATCAAATCCACCTTCGGGAATACTATCATGGGTGCAGAAATATTCAAGTGTGATTTTGACATGTTTTCCAAGGATAATGGAAGAGAGTGTGAGGTCATTATCCTGAAGACTATCAAAATTGGCATAAAATTGTCGGGTAGGAGAATGTGAGTAGGTACTAGGAGTGGTTAGATAATCTTCCCACTCAAATTATCGAAAAACTCTAATCATGCTACTAAATTGACCACCTAAGCAACCTAGGTTTATTTCACAACATGGCACGATAGGAGAATTGACAAGAGTAAGAAAATAGAGATAAGCACAATTGTTGTTTTGAAAGACAATTCCTTCTCGAATAATGAATTTAGGGGTGGGGGTAATGGTTTTCTTACCCTTTGACCTATGAGAGGAAGAAGGACCATGAGAAGCCATGGGAGACCAAGCGAGAGAGAAGCAATACCCAAAAATTTGAAGCAAAAATTTTGAAAATCAGAGGAGATTTGATGGGTTTGGGGAAAAGGGGGCTAGGGTTTTCGTGAAGGCTGAGGGGAGAAAGGGGGAGGTGTATAAATACTAATAGAGTGGGCCCCATATTTCATAGAGAGAAAGAAAAGAATGAGGATCAGATCTATCATGAGGATAGAATTGGTTCATAAAACGGTCGATCGCAACTCAAAAAGAGAAGAAAGACGAGCCTGTAAATTAATGACAATATGAGGGACGGTCGACCATGTAGTCGACCGGTCCAACTACTGCAACTAAACTTGCATGTTTAGAAGACAGTATTAAGGACGGTCGACTGTGCAGTCGACCGATCCAAGAATTGTGAAGTACACGACTGTAAGAGCAAACTTAGTGAAATGGACGGTCGACTGTGCGGTCGACCGTACTTTGCTCGAGAAAAAATATTTTTTTAAAAAAAACTATAGAAATGAAGAATGTTCGCAAGCTCATAAAAACCAGGCAGAAATTTCAATGACATTTAATTCCCCTTTTAAAAAGTGAATACGTTTTTCATCTAATGGTTATGTAAAATATCAGCCAATTGTAAACCAGTGAAAACATAATCAAGAACAATATCTCCCTTTTGAAAATAATCTTTAATGAAATGATAGAGAATTTCTATATACTTTGTGTAACTATATTGATCCAAATTTTTAGTCATATGAACAGTGCTAATATTATCGCATTAAATAGGAATATGATCAAGAAATACCTTATAGTCTTCTAGAGTATGTTTCATCCATAGTACATGTACGCAACAAGACCCGTCGGCTATATATTCGGCTTCACCGGTGGACAAGGTGACTGAGTTTTGTTTCTTAGATGCCCATGAAACGAGGCAGTTCTCCAAGAAGTGACAAGTGCTTCTTGTGCTTTTTCTACTAGTTAAACTGCCTTCATAGTCAGCACCTGAATACCCTACAAAAGAAAATTTTCTATTTTTCGGGTACTAAAGACCCACATTTGGAGTACCATTAAAATATCAAATGATACACTTAACTGCAACCAAATATGGTTCTTTTATACATGATTGAGAACGAGCACATAAACAAATACTAAACATTATATCGAGACGAGATACGGTAATATAAAGTAAACTACCAATCATACCACGACAAGTAGAAATATCAACATTATTACTAGATTCATCTTTGGAAAGTTTAGTAGTAGTGGCCATGGGCGTTTTGTACGCATTTGCGTTATTTAGTCCAAACTTTTTGACAAGTTCTTTGGCATATTTTGGACTGATTGATGAATATACCATCTTTTCGTTGTTTTACTTGAAGACCAAGGAATTAGTTGAGTTCACCCATCATACTCGTTTCAAATTCGTCCTGCATTTGCTTGAAAAACTCTTTGCATATATTTTCATTAGTATAAAATAATATCATCTACATAAATCTTAACAATCAAAATATCTTTAGAGTGATGTTTGATAAAAAGTGCAGTGTCTACTTTTCTTTGGAAAAACCATTGTGAATGAGAAATGAGCTGAGTCGCTCATACCAAGCATGAGGTGCTTACTTCTAACCTTATAATACTTTATCAAGACGAAATACATGATTTGGTGTGTGTCGGGCTAGTAAACCCTTGTGGTTGTTCAACATAAACTTCTTTAAAAATAAAACCACTTAAGAAAGCGCTTTTAACATCCATTTGAAAGATAGTAAAATCCATCTATGCCAAAACAAGTAAAATAAGAATGGCTTCAAGTCGTGCAACAGGAGCAAAAGTTTCATCAAAATCAACACCCTCTTGTTGGTTATACTTTGAGCACCAAGATGAGCCTTATTTCTAACAATAGTACCGGATTTGTCTAGCTTGTTCCTAAACAATGGTTCCAAAAATGGTTCTACTATGGGGTCTAAGTACAAGTCTCCATACTTAATTCATTTTAAATTGATTAAGTTCTTCTTGCATGACAATGATCCAGTCAATGTCTTGTAGAGCCTCCTCATAATTTTAGGTTCAAGTATGGACATGAATGCGGAAAAACATATAAAATTCTTTGCTTGAGTTCAAGTGGTTACCCCTTTGTCATATCACTTTGTATTAAGTCCGAGGGATGACTAGTCATGATCTTCCAAGCTGGACGTTTGTTGATGTTTTGAGGTTGTGTAGGTGTAGGATTTGGATCATCTTCCATTGGATCAAGTTGTGGTAGGTCTTCCATCATATGTTCATGTGTACTTTGATTGGTTGGTTGTTGTAATGAGGCTTGATCTGGATGAGTTGAGTTTGTTTGAGAATCCTTCTGTAATTTATCTGGCATGTGTTCATGTCTCTTTTCTACGCGAATACATGTCTTATCATCATCAACAACATGTGATATTTCTCTTGTGAGAAGATTAGTCACATCAAATATAACATCAATTGATTCTTATATAGTGTGTGTTCTTTTATTGAAAACACGATATGCTTTACTACTTAGAGAATATCCTAAGAATACACCTTCATCACTTTTACGGTCAAATTTGTCCAAATTATCTAAGGTATTTAGAATAAAGACTTTGCATCCAAATACACGAAAATAACTTAGGTTTGGATGTTTTCCATAATATAGTTCAAAAGGAGTTTTCTCAAAATAATTTCTAATAATCACTTGGTTAATTATATAACATACTGTGTTGACATCTTCTGCCCAAAAGAATTTAGGTAGATCATTTTCGCTAAGCATGGTGCAAACAATTTCTTGAAAATATCGATTTTTCCTCTTAACAACCAGATTTTGTTAGGAAGTGCGAGGACAAGCGAGCTCATATTTGATGCATTATTCATCACAAATGACATGAAAAGTTCATTTTGAAATTCCCCACCATGGTCACTACAAATAGTTACGATGGTAAAGCTTTTCTCATTTTCAACTCGACGACATAATTTTTGAAAGACATAAGGAGTATGATCGTTTTGTGATTAAAAAAACAACTCAAGTGAATCTACTATAATCATCTACAATGGCAAAAGCATATCGTGCTCCTCCATTACTACGTGTTCGTGATTGTCCAAAAAGGCCCGTGCGCAAAAGTTCAAGAGGTTTAGAGGTTGATACCACTTTCTTGGGCTTGTGAGAACTTTTAGTCTACTTACCGAATTGTCAAGAGTCACAAGGTTTATCCTTCTCAAACTTGATTTTTGGATTTCTGCAACAAGTTCTTTATTTACTAATTTATTGATGTTGTCCATTGCCGTGTGTCCAAGTCACCGATGCCATAACCAACTGTAACACCCCGAATTCCAAAATACAACTGAATTCGAGATTCCACAAGATCTTTACACTTCTTTCGTACAATTTTACAAGGAATTTAAAACTTTCCACTTTACATCAGAGTTACAAGAAATCTTTACACTTTACATTTTACAGCGGAAGCAAATTTACAACATTTACATACAAGTACAACAACATTTGAATAATCTCTAAGCATCAGTTCTTCTTTAATCTTTTTCATGCTATCTACCCTGCATACAAAACTGTGGGTACGTCAGTTTATTCAACCGAAGAACATTATACACGGCCATCCTCTCTATGCCGGAAACAGTATAATTGATTTTCCATATTTAACAAACACAAACCTGTTATCAAACTAAGGGGAATACCCTATTGATGTCGTGTTGTGATTGTGCACTTAGTCCTTAATACAGTTATTTATATTATATGACACTAATGCGCACTTGTTCGGATTCTATGCATCCCATACTACATAGGTCAGAGGGCAAACCTCTTAATTAGGGCTGGCGAACGGGTCGAGTGGGTCGGGCCGGGCCCAACCCGTACGGGTTGGCACGTATACTTAGCCGGTCCGGGCCGGGTTGCACTCTTATCCGGGCCGGGCCGGGCCGGGCTAAGTTCTCGTTTGGGTAGCCCGCCCAACCCGTGAACCCTTTAGGGTTCAACCCGGGTTGGGCCGGGTCGACCCGCGGGTTGGCCCGTTTAATTATTATTATTTTTTTGTTTGTTTTTTTGGTAGCTTAAGTTAAAATAATAATTATTATTATTATAATACTAAGTAAGTAATAATACTAATAATCAATAAAAATCGTAATAATAATAATAAGATTGAAAGAGTGAAATTGACAACAAATTTTGAAATATTATTCGTATGAATTTAAGTTATACTATTTTAACAATTTATAACGAAATGAAGAATTCAATTCACAAATAAGTTTTATACAATAACATATTTCTTATATACAATTTTAATTGAGTACAAGTTTTCTAATTTGACATAACAAGCAAAGCTATTGTTGTTGTTGTTGTTGTTGTTGTTGTTCTTCGGGCGAATTGCTCCCACTTGTGGAACTTGATAGTGCTTTCCCTTGCGTCCTATCTTCAGCCTTCAGCCAGTCTTCTGTGCAAACGAGCATCTCTAACGCCTCGGGCTTCAACCGATTCCTGTAATCAGATAGAACCCTGCCACTTGTAGAAAATGCACTTTCAGAAGCAACTGTAGAGACAGGAGGAGTTAGTAAATCTTTGGCCATAATTGACAGAATACTAAAAGTGTGTTCATGTTCTTTCCACTATTGTAAAATATCTAGTGCAGAAAGAGTAGGCTCAGTATCCTGTTGGTTATACCAATTTAATTCATTTGGTTAATTAGTCCTAGGTTTTTTAGATTGAATTTGTTCAAGTAAACTAAATGTTCTATCACCAATTCTACTTTTACCCTTACCTTTAGAACTACCAGAAGAAGAACTAACCACAGAAGTTGTACTACTAGAAGCAAAACGTCTATCATAATAATCATACAAGTTATTTAACGTAGATTCAAACTGAACTAAAAAAGTAGCGCAATCAATTGTTAATTCTACATTTACCTCTAAATATCCAAAAAACATTTCAATCAAATTCTTCGTACCTTCTAATTTGATACGAGGATCCATAACAGTAGCAACACAAATTAACATAGGAGGAGGAAAATAATACTTCAAAAATTTTTGAAATGCAGGTTTTACAATGTCACTAATATAGGGATCATTTAACGTTTCGTTAAATATTTGCATCATGCTAACTAATTCAATAAAAAAGCTACTAGAAGTAGATTCATATGTTTTTGAAAATTTTAAAGTTGCGGTTTTAAAAGGTTCTAAAAATTTCAACAAAGATTCGGCAAAAAACCAATTGGGAGGAGTCATTTCAAAATTGTGCATATTTTTTGCGATACAAAAACCATTTACAACTACTTTATAATCGGTGATAACATTTAGTAAATCAAAAGTAGAATTCCATCGGTGTCTAACATCCTTTGGAAATTTTCTAAAAGGAACATTTCTAACCCTACACCAAGCTTTCCATTCTTGTAAAATGCTTGGACTTAATGCAATGAAATGTACACAATTTCTAATTTTAACTATATATGAATCGGCTATTCTTAATGCATCTTGAACACATAAATTTATAATACGACATCTAACATGAAAAATATTGTCAGATGGAGGGTTTAATACAATTTTAAAGTAGTAATTGCTACATTATTGTTAGATGCATTATCAAAACTAATAGCCATAATTTTATCGCGAATATGAAAAACATCACAAATTTCTATAATACGGTTTGCTATTTCAGCGCCACTATGGGGATACGGTAATGCCGCAAGTGATATGATTTTTTTTTGAAGAATCCAATCATTGTCGATCCAATGACAGGTTATTCCCATCGTTGGAATATTGTTGACACCCGTCCAACAATCCGAAGTTAAACTATCCCTACAATTTAAACTCCATAAAATTGCAATCAAAGCGTCCTTCATTTCCATGTACACTTTAAAACAATCCGATTTGTAAGTATTTCTCGGAATTCTTTTAAAATGAGGGTTTAAGACCGTTTGATTAAAATTTTCCAAGTTCCTACTCTCGGGATAGGAAAATGGTAACTCTTCCTTAATGACTAAATGGGCCATTTCCCGACGAACAAGTTCGGGATCATAAGGGTGGCTATCAACTTGACCGGTTCTAGGGTTGATTTTTGGTTGGCCTTGTATTTGATCAAGAAGTTCTTTGTGATTTTGTTCGATGTGCCTACTAATTGTACCGGTGCCGTTACCCCTCTTAAATTTGTATGTTTTACTACATGTTTTACACACTTTCAAACCTATACCCGGAGTATGTTCGTCCGGAATATAATCATAAAACTTATGCCAATCGCTAGTTTCTTCTCTACTTTTCCTACTACTACGGGGTTGTGTGGTTTCGGTTTGTTGTTGTTGTTGTTCTTCTTCTAATTGTATGTCACCTACAACATCGTCGTGTGTATCCCATTGTTCCATAGTAGGATCAATGTAATCTTGGGCGGGCTCACTAGTTGGGACAATTGGTGGCCTACGTGAAGAGGAGGAGGAATCTTTTCCGCTACGACCGCTACCGCGCGATCTAGACATAATGTAGTAATGTGCTAAAGTATGAAAACAGAAATATACAATGTAGGAGCGGTGAATTATACAAAAAAAATCTAAAAAACAAGAGGGTTGAGATAGAGAAGTTTAAAAAACGAACAATAATTTTAACTACAACGCAAAAAAAAAAATTAATGAGAGAGATAGAGATATTTTGATACTGTTCACCGTGGAATACGCGTATGTAAAAAAAACCGTTAAAATAAGAATAGAATAGAAAAGATGGAGGAGCACTTTGTCGATTCCGCAATTGAAGAGTTGAGAAGAGGTTGAAGTAGATTTGACGAGGGTTGAAGAGAGTTGAAGACGTTGAATACGTTGAATTTTGATTCTGATACGACCGAAATTTGATCGTGTATATGCCTCCTTGTAGACTTGTTTGATGAATACTACAATTGTTCAAAAATTCTTTACAAATGATGTATAATAGTAGAGAGAGTAAGAGAGTGAGGTGTGACTTTTTATGAAATTTTGGGGATATTTATAGGCTAAATATGTGGGAAAAAATAAAAAAAACAAAAAAAAAAATACCCAACGGCTCAAAGAGCCGTTCCAAACGGCTCTGTCCCAAACAGAGCGCAGCAGGCCAGCAGCGCAAGAAAAGGAAAATTTCGATCGTTCGACCCGCGGGTCAACGGTCGACCCGTCACGGGTCGAACGGGTCGGAACTGCGGGTCGACCCGCGGGTTGGTGGGTTGAATTCGCGAGTTGGGCCGGGTTCGTGGGCCGGGTTTCGCGAGTTCAATTCACGTAAATAGCGACCCGGGTCGACCTGGTACTGTTCACCGGGTTCGACCCGAACCCGCCAAGCAGCTAATCGGGCCAGGTTGACGGGCCGGGTCGCGGGTGGGTCGCCGGTTGACCCGGCCCATTTGCCATCCCTACTCTTAATCGTTCTTCATCTTGTAGGGTTCAATCCCTCGCCATGACTTAATCTACTACTGTAACTACGGTAAGTATCCTAGATGTCCTATGAGTACGAGCTCATATACAGAAATAGTGGAGGGAAATCCCACGTCATGTCACGACGCATCGTGAAGACTATCTATGGACAATTCAGCCTTCTTCATTGCACACGATCCTCTCGCAGTCACCAAACACCCCACAAGCGTCGCCAAGATCCCAATAATTCTAGAGTAGTGCCCACGTCATGTCACGACGCATCGTGAAGACAAACTGAGAATCACACCCATATCGTAGACTCGAGGCCCTCATACTTGTGTTTTTCTCTCACTTTCATCACCTCTTCACTATGTACTAATTCTTAATTTAATGAAATCATGAACAAAATTAATCTCTTAGAGTTAGCCCTCTCACTAATACCGGTCTTATTTCTTTTACTTCACAATGACCCAAACTTGGTCTTTTCAATTTCAATAATCATATCTCATCACTTTTCACTTGCCGGTGTGGGTTTTGGCTACACCCTAATTTTCACTTTCAATTCACAAATTCACAATCTGAGTTGTCAAACTCAAGAACATTTCTCTTTTTCAATCACATGATTTCCAATCTTTTCATGAGTCAATAATCATACATGGAGTTCAATTATCCATCAGGCATTTCATAACCAACATTTATTTTCACATTTAAAATCATATCACAAAATATCTAGTCAAAGTGAATACTCACAAACTCACCATTGTCACACTATTCTTTAATAAGAATAACTCATATAAAACTTCACATTTATACTTTCTTCCTTTCAATTTTCCTTTTCTAACACTTATCACAACTACGTCGTAAAAACACATTTTTATGAAATTATACGAGTTTAAAAAACTATAGTTCCAATTACACTTTTACTTCCAAAATACACTTCATTTCATTCTAATAACTCCCAATAAATTTCAATTCACAAATTCACAATCTTAGTTGTCAAACTCAAAAACATTTCTCTTTTTCAATCACATGATTTTCAATCTTTTCATGAGTCAATAATCATACATGGAGTTCAATTATCCATCAGGCATTTTATAACCAACATTTATTTTCACATTTAAAATCATATCACAAAATATCTAGTCAAAGTGAATACTCACAAACTCACCATTGTTACACTATTCTTTAATAAGAATAACTCATATAAAACTTCACATTTATACTTTCTTCCTTTCAATTTTTCTTTTCTAACACTTATCTCAATTACGTCGTAAAAACATATTTTTATGAAATTATACGAGTGTAAAAAACTATAGTTCCAATTACACTTTTACTTCCAAAATACACTTTATTTCATTCTAATAACTCCCAATAAATTTTCATAAGTCACACATGATTTTAGAATAATAATAGTATTTTTTTCAGAATTTTTACACATCAAGAAAAAGCCAAAATCATTTTTTTAAACAAAAAATAATATTCTGGCCGCACCAAGAATCGAACCCACAACCCAAGAGAAGACAGCCACACAAGCTAGCCACTAGGCCGACTGTGCTCAACGATATGAAAAGGAGACAGAGTGTTTTATACTCTCTGTTCGAGATCAGGTTTATTTTTTAAAACGCACATAAAAGAATAGTGGACACAGGTATCGAACCAGCGACCTCAACACACACACACTTCGCACTACTGTAGCGCCAAAGGGCTCACCGACCACTTGAGCTATAGGCTCAAGTTGTCTCAACTACAACTCGAACTTCATTTAATTAAACTCTCTGTTCATTAGAACATTTCGATGTTCGAACGCTCTTATTTTAGTTTTGCTTTCACTAAAATTTCTGTAAATCTCCAGAATGTCTATTCTAACATAATTTAACACTCCAGTAATTTAAAAATAATTTTTTCAGTAATTAAACACACATTTCTCATACAATTAATTTAAATTGCATGCTACTATTTTCATAAATTATTTTGACATTTCTCACACAACTTTGTATTAAAACTTCCTATATCGATTCCCTGTTTTTCCCTCTTTTATAAACCCAAAAACATATCATAATTTACTCATTCCAAACAATATCACGAAAGTCCAATTAAACTCACAAAACAAACAATTTCATCTACTAGCATTTTGTACTTAGTTTTGATATTAACAACAATTCTAATTCATATATTCCATCACTACAAAACGATTCGCATACAACTTAAGATTCATGACAAGTTAACATGCAATCTATCAAGCAATCAATTTAGTCAACTAGCAAGTCCTTTTTCCAATTAAGTGTACTCTTATTAGTTTCTTTCATGCATTATCATTTCAATCACCCCTAACATGGTATCTAATTAGAAATATAGAAAAACAACCCACCTTATTTGGAGAGAAAGATTCACGACACCTCCTAAACGAATGAGTCCTTCTCGAGCTTGCCAAACGAGTGCTCCTCCTCCTCCTTGATGTGCAAACCGATGCTTCCCAAGTGCAACCCGAGCCTTCCTAGTAGCCGGCCTCCTTGAATGCAAGCACAAACACTCAACTCTCAATCTTTTATTCTCACTTCCTACTAATAACTCTCTACTAATAATTGTATTTCTTACTATAGGTTTGGAGAATGAAGAGTGCAAAAATAACTAGGCTAGGGGGGGGGGGGGGTATTTATACTAAAATTTGGGACAAGTAAAGGGCTAGGATTAATCTAGGAGTTAAGGACGAAAGGCTAGGATTTTAAGGGGAAGTTGTAGTAACCAACCATGATCCCAAAACTACCTCCACAAACTCTACTTCTCTTTTCCTTTCCCTCCCATTCAAAACCGGCTAAAACAAGGTGCACAATACACGTGTACGTGCAATGCACGTGCATTCAATAGTCCCCCATTTTAAAAGTTGTACATTTTATTCTTTATAAAAATAATCTACATTACAAGTTGTATTTAAAAAGAGAGAATAACTCATGGGCCTTTATTTAATGGGCCAAATTAGCCTACATTTAAAAATAAATTAATTTGGGCTCAAAATAAAAGAAACTTATGTTTGTTAAAAATGGGCTTTAATAAAAACAATTAGAAAAGACATATATATATATATACTCATTTGTCTATGCAATGAAAATAATTATAAAATTTTATATTGTAAAATTGCACGTGCACAATACGTACAAAAATTTAAAAAAAAATAATTTTCATAAATGAAAATCAGGGTATTACACCAATCATCTTTGTTTCTAGCTACAAAGCATCTCATATTTCCTACGCTAATTCATTAGAATTGATGACATAAATGTTATTGCATCTATTAGCAAGAAGTAAACAAGATTTATCACTATCTAATATAGTGTATACACTTTTATCAAAAGTAACTGTATAACATTTATCACATAACTAACTCACGCTAAATAAATTGTGTTTTAAACCACTTACCAAAAGTACATCATCAATGGAGAATGATGAACCAAAGTTTATTTTACCTTTGTCGATGGTTTGACTAGTGTTATTGTCTCCAAAGATGATTCCCTTCCCTCTTTCCCTGGACAGTGATGCAAAATATTTGTTGTCATTAGTCATATGATTTGAGCATCCAGTATCAATGTACCACTGCTATTTATGTTTGGTGCGTTGAAGCACCTACATTGAAATTATAAGGTGTAATTTTGGGTGCCAAGTTGGTATTGTTCCTGCACTTGCCAAGATTAATATACCTTTTTAAAATGCAATTATAAGAAATATGCCCTAATTTACAGCAATAGTGACAAATAATTTGATTATGCCTCGAGTCTTGCACATTTGAATAGCTATGACTTGATTTGTGTTTGTTTGGGTGGCTATGCATATGTGTATGACAAGATTGCTTAGCATTTGACATTGCAATGGTTCGTTGTAACCAAGTCCTTGGATATCATGAAATGATCTTGAATTCATTGTCATAAAATAATCGGGCCCTTCTTATTTTTCAATAGCTTTTTCGAGCTTAATTATTCTATCACAAAGTCTTTTTCTAGTTCATCATCATCTTTAGTGTTCCAACAAAAAGTATTTAGAGTAGCATCAAGTTGTCTATTTTGTTCGAGTGCTTCTTTACAACCTTCCACTACCTCGCCAAATTTTCTTTTGCATTCATTAAGATCGTCTGTGAGCTTAGCAATATACGCAAATTTCTCCTGAATTTCTTTTAGGTTTTCATTATTTATTGCCAGAGATTTTTGATTCTGCTGTTTTAGATATTCATTTTCCTCCATCAATCAATCATGATCATTTCTAAATGACTAAAAATTTTCAATAATCAATATGTTCACATCTTTCAACTTTTTATTTTTTGCAATACAAGACTCATGTGATTCATTAGATATTTGCTAATATTATTTTAGCTCACGACTTAGTTTCTTTGCATAATCTTTTAGGTCATTACATATGTCTACTAGTTCATTATAGGTGGGTTCTTCGATCACGTCTTCTTGAAGTGGTGATTGCACCTCACCATCTTCAATATCCATGAATCCGAAGTCGTTGACTCCTTATTCTTCATCACACGAGTCTGAATCGAGTCATGTTGCCTTTAATGCCTTCCTTCTAAATCCTGAATTTGAGTAATGACTTTGTTCCTATCATGAGAGAGATAACAGTTTTGCGGATGTGTCATGGCTTCTTGCATTTGTAACATACATCCTCCTTCTCTGTCTCTTCCTCCTTGAGACCTGCAATATTTTTTTTTTGAGATACTTACTAAATTGTTTAGTTAGCAGTGTGATTTCTTCGTAAGATTCTTCATGATCTAATTCTGATTTTGATGGTCATGAAGTTGCTTCTTTCAAGGCAATAGTCTTCTCTTGAGTTTTGGGAATAATCTCAATGTTCTGTCGGTACCTCTTTGATTCTATCATCATCATCTCATATGTCTTCAATTTGTCCTGAAATGTGTAGTAGTCGAATCATTTCTCTTCAAGTGTCTCCCTCATTGCAGCAGCTTTTATATCTCATTCAGGTGTAAGACAACAAATGAGTTTTCAGACCTTTCAGTCATCATCTAACCTCTTATCTAAGCTCTCAAGTTCATGTGTGCTAATATCAAAGCGGGCTAGCATCTGATCTACGTTCTCCCCTGGAATCATACGAAAAATATCAAACTTATACAAACATAATGTAATTTTGGTCTTTACCTCAGATGTGGTTCCTTCATGATGTTTTAACATATTGTTATAGATTTCATTGGCTGTTTTGCAGTTGAACCCACATCGCATCTGTTCTTCATTGTTCAGCCTTGCATACATTGTTGTCATAGCTTTGGAGTTTGAAGTTTTCAACGATAGTTCAGCTGCTGTGAAGGTCCTATTTTCATCACTAACATGAATATCTGCTTGGTTTACATAAATGTTCCATACTTTTTCTCAAAGCATCTAAAAAAAGTGACCTACAAAATTTCCAACCATCATAGTATTTTCTATCAAAATAAGGTGAACGTATCAAACTTGTTCCATTGGAGTTCAATGACTCTGATGTGTACGAGTTTGCAAGAGGAGGGATTTTGACCGTTGGACCTTTTGCTCTTAGCTTTTAAGCTACTAATGAGCACCTCTGTCTGATATCACTGTAATTCACCCTAGGGGGGTTGGGGGGGGGGGGGTGTGAATAGGACGATTGTGCAGAAATTAAAAATATAAAATAAATGCGTGAAGTAAAGAGATAAAGTTAGAAAAAGTAAACAGAGCAAGCACGCAATACAGAGCGATATAATGTGGTTCGATCCCCAGGTTTACATCCACACCACCTACTCGTAACAATTCTCCACCACAAGCGTTCCACTATACTCAAAATCCCTTACAGTGATTCTCAAAATTCAGGCCGAGGGACCTATTACACCCACAAGACTTTTATTAACAAGTCCCTTAATCTCACCAATGTGAAAGAAAAGAAAAACAAGCAAGATCTATATCGATCTTAACTAAGAAAATAATAAAAGCTCACACACTCAGATCGTTGATTGAATAGTAAGTTCAAAAAAATAATAGTTGCAAAAGATGAAGTCTAGACCGAAGGATTATTTCTTTCCATAAAATAAAAAGATATTCAAAAATAGCTAAATCTGCATAGGTACAGTTGACCACATATGTTGAGCATTCGACCGTCCACCTTTAACCCAAAAGTCGAGAGGTGGTCGGTCGACTGACTCAATTTTACGCTATACTGTACAGTCGACTATGTGACAGTCGACTGTGTGACAGTCGACCGACATATGTGCGGTCGACCGTTATCGTGCAGTTTTGATATTTATTTGGTGAATCCATTTTATATTCTTTTCATAACTGATTATTCAATCAACGATTCTTTACATGGTATTTTCTCACATAAACATAAATAAATATACAATATTCGCTGGCTTTCTTAAGGATTTAAAGCACATATTTCTTGAGTTAAAATTTTCTTGATATTTGCAATCTTCTTTGATACTTTCTTCGTTTGCTTGATTTCAAATATTTCTGGCCTTTTGTTTTGAAATTAGATTTCCTGTAACACCTGTATATCTCAACTGAAGAATATTAATCTTTAGTTTTACGTTTTGTGCACATCAAACATAGGGTCGACACATAACACAGATTTTCAGAAGAGATCAATGAATAGCATCAAAGTAAAATAATGATCAATCCATTATTTCACATCAACTGCGCTTGTAGCGAAGAATTGACAAACATACAACAGTATATTCATAATGATGGAGTCTTTAGATGCAGGAAGAATTTGTATGTTCTTAGTCTTAAGAGTAATTAGAAGCATACGACAGTAGTCATTTATCCTCTCTTCACCATAACGCTGAGACGCATCCCTTGCTCCCTACCCCATCTATACCACCTCTGTCACCTACTTGAGAATCTAGGGCTTAACTATGTATATATTATGTTTAACTTAGATACTCCTAATATGAACTAGGATTTTTCGTACCTTTCCTTGTTCAAAAAAATACTCGTAGAGGCTCAATAATAACAGCAAGAAAAATCCTAAACCGTACAATACTTCTTTAAAAGCACTTATCAACTCAAAAAAATTTGTAATTGTCACTGTAGTCTTGTGGTAAGCCTCTTAGCTAGTGAGTAAGAGATTAGAGGTTCAATCCTCTATTGCATTATTTATTTATTATGAGATTATTATAATAGTGTGTGCAGCATGCGATGTGAGTGTGTAGCTACGACCTTATTAAAAAAAACTCGGAAATTAATTCCATTTTTTAACAAAGTTAACACACATGAATCAAAGATAATTTTTATCGTGCTTGTACTTGTACTTCACTTAAAAGCCAACATCTTCATGCATCGAAGTTGCACTACAAATGAAGAGAGCAATCCCGGCACTTTTTTTGGCCATTCCCGACGTTTTTTAACGTCGGGTTTGATACGGGCGGCGTTTTCAAAAACACCGCTACAAGCGCCGGAGATGCGAAATGGCTTTCTCGGCGTTTGCAAATTCCTGGGTAGACTTCTTAACTATCCCGGCGTTTGGAAACGCCGGGGTAGGCTATGTATTAGTTTTTTTTATTTTTAGCTATCCTGGCGTTTTCAAACACCCGAGTAGATTTTTTTTTTTTTTTTTTTTTTTTTGATGATTAATCAAGCACAATCAATAAACAATTCATTCCAAATAATCAAAATAACCCTTACAAATGAAAATTCACTTGAATAACTTTTGATCTTATATGAACAACCAAATATTCTAATACATAATTCAATTTACAATAAATAAACATCTAAATCCACGATCAATATACATCATTCACATGATCACTTATCACATCACCTGTATATGTATCAAATGGAAAATACAAGAACACAATACATAGCTTAGTTGACAGAACAGAATATCATATGGATTTCAACTCATGAATAGAGTACTATGGGCATTCAAACATTCACAAGTGTGATAACCTAATGTATTCACTGGAATAACATAGTCGACTTACAGATTCGTCTCTGCCTTTCTTCAAGTTGTCCCTCTGTTCAGCAAGTTCAACAAATAAATAGAGGTTTCTAAGTAGGTGAGCTTTCCAGAATACGGTCTTTAACTCCAAAGGAGAAAAACTATACCTGATTTCTAGCACAACTAGGAAGACTCCAAAAGTAGACCTTCAAAAGAAATAAAATAATAACAACTTATTTAGTTCAACTGAGCAAATAAACACGAAATTACATACATACAATTGATGATTTACCAAGCTTTATTTGAAATTATAACAAAAATTCTTTTAGAAGTTCTCTCCATTATAGTAATAGAATACCTAATTGTTACCGCTAAATCTGGTGTGGGGGCAAACAGATAGAATTTGTGGATTCTTAGGGATACCGAATAGCCAAACCTGAAACCTTTCCGCCGGAGTTTGACCGTTGACTCCCGCCGTTCACCTGCAAAATGTGCGAAATACCGGGGTTGATCCCGGCGACGCACCCTCCGACGCTCAAGTCAGTAATCAGAAAAGATTATGAATGAGCTTTTACTGGAAAAAGATTGATTACCTCTTAATGGTGGTGGATGGGCGGTATTTATAGCCGCCTTTAGGACCAGTTTAGGAATAGAATCCCTAATTCCCAGTGAAAGGATAGAGCGAATCAGGGCCGTTGATTAAATACAATCAGAAACTCTAATTCTATCTAGCTGGAGTGGGTTTCTTCCGGGTTGGGACCCGCACCCAGTTAAGGTAGATCCGTTCGTTGGTTATTGGGCTTTTTGGAAAAAGGACCCAGTCCCCCTTTAGACCCGTTTGTAGGTAAAATTACCATTTTACCCCCGAGCTTTGAGATTCGTGCCTGATTTGGACGGTTCTTATTTAACCCCATTTTTAGCCATATCACGAGCCCCCCACTCCCGAAGACTGAATATGGTCAGCCTTTGAGGAGTAGTCTTACTGTTTTAATGGCTTGCGGAGTTGTATCGGAGTCCGAATGAGTGGTGCTGAATCTTGGTAGGAGGTGTTATGGCGATTTACTGAGTTAGTTGCGTGCTCTAGATTGTTCTTTGAGCTCTCCTGAATTTATGGTGATTGTTCTCTATTTTTATTCTTCGGGCCAACTATTTAACTTTGCGAAGTGGCGATTTATCATTCGGGGGTATTAATTAATTATTCTAAGCGATGATTATCCACACGGGGGCTCAAAAAATCTTTCCCCAAATTTATAATTATTTCTTAGAATTTTCAATTAATTTTCCTGAATTTATAATCGTTCTTTTGCAGTTTTTTAAATAGATAACTCGATGTTGTTTATGATGTGGCAGGATCTAGGCCCTTCATCAGCATTGGGCGCGAATTTTGGGGAGATCTAGTGACTATGGTTGCTTTGGAGGAGTGGATTCCTCCGTTCCGTGGCTTAGGTACTTTGGCATCGTTGCCGACCCCCCCCCCCCCCTCCCCCGAGCACATGCTACGAAGGAGGCCGAGGTCTGTGGGGGTTCGGCACCTTCTACTGAAGAGCGGAGACACCTCGGCCAAGCTACAGAGGCGAAGAGGGGGTTCGGCGTATCTTTGCCGAAGTCTGGAGTGATTTTTTTCATGTTTGAGGGTCGGTGCCAAGAGCGCTCGGTAAGGCGTGCCGAGGTCCATTTTTTCCATGTAAGAGGGTCGGTGGCAAGAGCGCTCGGCAAGGCGTGCCGAGGTCCACGAGCGAGAATTTTTTCCTCGTTTTGGCGTCGTTGCCAAGAGCGCTCGGCAAGGCGTGCCGAGGTCCAGGAGTGAGGATTTTTTCCTCGTTTGGGCGTCTGTGCCAAGAGCACTCGGCAAGGCGTGCCGAGGTTCAGGAGTGAGGATTTTTTCCTCGTTTGGGCGTCAGTGCCAAGAGCACTCGGCAAGACGTGCCGAGGTCCAGGAGTGAGGATTTTTTCCTTATTTGGGCGTCGGTGCCAAGAGCGCTCGGCAAGGCGTGCCGAGGTCCAGGAGTGAGGATTTTTTCCTCGTTTGGGCGTCGGTGACAAGAGCGCTCGGCAAGGCGTGCTGAGGTCTAAGAGAGGATTTGATGGCTAAGAGATGACAGGCTGGCCTGATGACTTGACCTTCTGACGAGTTTGACCATTCGCCATTAATGCGACCGTTCGACTTGGCGTGGTTATTAATGTGACGGTACAGCTCTTTTTGTCGCTTAGTGTAAATGGGCCTGACTGTTGGTTTTTAGAAGCCTAAGATCCTCGTTTTGTGTGCCAACCTCTATAAGACCAACCCCCCCTCTCATTTTTCACTTCTTTGATTTTTTACTCAGGAGGTTATTTTCAATAGAGAGAGATTCCGGCAATCGTCGACAGTACTCCGGTGATCTTTCCGACCGCGTCAATCACTTCAAGGTAACTTACACTTTGTTTATTTCAAGTTCAAAAAATGTCACTTTCCTCTGTTTCCGAGCCCTCCCCCTCTGCTGGCGACGCACCGTCCCCAAGTCAGACAGCTCGCACCGACAAGGGCAAGAGGGTATCTGGTCGAGACACAATAGTGGAAGATCCAAAGCATATGGGGGAGTTCGGCAGGTTGCCAGGGGCGCTGACAGGGCTCCATAGGGTTCGGGAACTTCCGGAGGAGCATGCCGAGCGCATAGTTCACTGGAGGGGGCGGACCTTCGAGGAGAATTCGGCAAGAGAGACCTCGGAGGCAGACGACACAGTTTCCATCCTTAACGAGGAGGACCTGGCAGCGATCCGGGATTGTTTCCAAATCTCAGAGGAGTACGAACTGATGCTGTCGGGTCCCGGGGTTAGGGCCAATTTGCCACTGCTAGTAACCATGTGTTTCTGGCTGGTTGATGCCTTTATCGCCGATGCTCGGCTCCCTCTCCACCCGTTCGCGACTCAGGTGCTTAGGTGGTTTGGGGTCAGCCCCATTCAACTTATGAAGAACGTGTGGAGAGTCATTAACGGGTTCGTGCTCCACTGCCAAACATCCGAGATCGAGCCGGAGTTGAGGGTGCTCCGGACGCTTTATCGGCTCCACCAGCAGAACCGATCTGAGTTCCGGTATTACTTGGCCCCAAGGCATGGCGCTCGGCTCGTCGTCTACTCCATAAAGCACTGGCGCGACAAGTACTTCATAGTGCGGAGTCGTGAGGCGTGGCCCATACCCTGCGGTTGGGTGGAGGAAGTGACGAAGCGAGTGAGAGAGTCGCCAGTGCTCCATCCCGAAGAAGAAGGTGCAGTTCGGGTCCTTCTCGACCGGCCCAAGTTTGACTGGCGAGAGTTAACCGAAGACGTTCTTCAGGGAAGGGCTCTGCCGCGTAGATCCTAGTACGCGGCTTTATCTGTGTTTTCTTTTTCCCTCTTATTTTAATAATCACAACTTGTTTTAACCAATTCCTTACTTGATGCAGAGACCATGGATTAGGATGCGGTGCTAGCGCAGAGGGCCGCCCTCGGGAGTAAAGCGCCTAAGAAGCGCAAGAGGGTCGCAACCAAGCTGACGGCTCCGAAGCCGTTGAAGGTTGCCCACGCCGCTCAGGAAGAGGAGGTGCCATTAGGTGTGACCCCGGGACGGGCTTCAGCAGCAGCCTCACCGTCGGCCAACTTAGGCAAGTTCCCGATCGCCGCTGCGTTCGGGATGGAGGTGCCCCCGCTGACGGTGGATGCCAAGGTGCTCCTTACAGAGGAGCACAAGAAGATCTATGTTTCGGACTGGCAAGTTCGGAAGCTCGACGGATTCCTCAGCGACTCGACGTTGAGCATGCAGGCGGTGAAGCACCTGGCGACGTCGAAGGATCGAGCTGCCATGGACATCGGCCTCGCGGGCGACGATGCCATCGAGATCGCTCGCTCGGCGGTATCGGTGAGTATTGATTTTCGCTTTGTTGATAACTTGCTCACTTGGTTTTCTAACTTCTTTCGTTCTTTGTTGTTCTGCTGCAGATAATCGTCCACTTCGGTCATCTCATAGAGAAGATGACGGAGCTGGAGAAGGACCTCAAGAATGAGGCCGACCGAGCTCGGGTTGAGAAGGATCGACTGGCTAACGAACTCGACAAATTGAAGGTCGAGTTCGAGGGGAAGGCGACGAGGCTCGAGTACCTTGAGGGCCTCATTACAAAGCTTGAGGGCAATCTGCTTCGGCAGAAGGAGGAGTCGGCCATGTAGCAGGCCGAGGCGGTGGAGGCTAAGGCTGTAGCGGTGAAGGAAGCCGAAGCGGCCACCATGGCGAAGGCGCAGGGCTTCCTTGCTGCCAATATGGCCAAGGCGTATGCTCAAGCCATCGCGCAGGTGTCGGAGCGCTATCTTGAGGTCGACTGCTCCGGATGGCGGCTCTTTTCGGACCACATCGACAGCTTCGACCCCAAGTCGGAGGAGGAAGGAGGGGACGACGAAGATGACCCCAAGGTCAAGGTCATCGGCGAGGTCCAGGGGTCCGTGGTGACTCCGCTGGCGATGTTGGCACCTTCGGGGGAGTCCGACCCGGCCCAATCTCGTCGCCCCGGGAAAGAGGTCGCCCCCTAACTTCATTTGCTTTCTTTTGTTTTTATACTTTTAAATGTACTGCCTAATTGCGGACTGGCCACCGCACTCTTTTTGTGATGAATGAGCATATATCTTTTTGGGCTCGACCCTGTGTTTTCCTTTTGAGTGGCTTTCCAAACATTTCCTTGAAATTCGACTAAGTGTTCAAACAAAAGATTTTAGTCTTTGCTACTTACACGTAGCCTTGTTCAGGGGTCGGATGTGAACCTCATACGCAAATATTTACTAAGCGTTCTCGTTGTTTGCGTTGAACTTTTCAGCTCGCTGAGGTGACCCAGGTTTTCAGTCCCACCAACTCAGGGGAGAAGTTGCGCTCCGAGGTCGGTTTAGGGGCAACGAGGTTGTGTTTGACCAAATGCCGAGAGCGCCTTTATGAAGTTGAGTTGGGATTGCGCAGAGCCGAAAGTGAGCAGAACCATCTGTTGCTGATCTTAGGCCGGCGAGACATCGAGATTCGGCGACTAGAGGGCAAGCTCACTGAGATGACCCCCGTAGACGAGGATGATGGCTCGTCGACAGCCTTCACTAATGGCCTGAGGCTTAAGTGCCTCCGACACTCTTTGTCGAAGATGACAACGGAGAGAGACGATCTGCTAACTGAAATTCACCACCTGCAGATAGTCGAGGCAGAGCTCCTGGAGGAAGAAGAGGAGTTGACAACGGCGGTGGGCAAGCTGATGGCCGAACGTGACGAATTGACGACAGAGATCGATGCGTTGAAGAGGGCCACGGTAGACAGGAGCATTGAAGTCATTCAGCTCTGCCGAATCATCGCCAGCCGTCCTGGCTTTCCGAGCTCCGCAGTGCCCCTTCGCTTCAAGGTGGACACAAAAGATGACTCTCTGAAATAACGGATAGCCGAGCTGGAGGCGAAAGTGTCTCGCCTCAAGCCGCATTTGGGACCGATCAACGTCAGGAGCACTTCGTGCACTCGTGAAGAAACCAAACAAGGGATTAAGTTTTACGAGCTCGCAACCCATTCGCCTGTTGCTCGGTAAAGCCCGGGCGACGCCCAAAGTGGTGTGGCAATTTCATCGAGCGGAGCGTACGTCGGTGCAACTGTCAAGAGCAGTGCCGAAGATACGTCTCAGTTCGCCGGTCTTGGGACGAGTTCTGAGGTCAAGCGCCGCCATCCCCGGGTATCTTTAAAGCGGAACATCCCTGCACCTAGGAGGCATTGAAGCTTTCTTGTTTTTCGAGTTTTGTATTTTGTCTAAGTGGCACGAGTCAGCTTTGTAGTTTTGGCTTTTTAACTCTCGTAACTTCGCTATAAAGAAAAGTTGTCTTGTACTGTCTCCCTGAACTTTATAGAAGCGAGGATTTTTCCTTCCTTGGACTTGTGTCTTGTTCATTTATGTGCTGTCGTATTATTTGTGAAGTTGGACTGTTTTTAGCGCGCTTAAGAGCGAGGTATGGGGGTAGTGCCGAGCACTGCTTCGAACCTCTAACTCGTGAATTTGTAAGAGAAGGCAGTTTCTTGCAGTGGAGAGCAGCTTTTTGGAGGATTACCTCAGCTTTAAGCGAACCATAAGAACTAAAGGTTAGCTCCTCCAAGTAATCTTCTCCCATGTCTAGTCTAGTTGTAGAAACTTCGTTGGTTATTAGCCAAGTGCTTGGATCCCGAACGCTTCATTTGTGTACGTTTCGACGGTTGTGGGAGTAATTTCGAATGACGAACCACTTCTAGCTCGCTTAAGAGCGAGCTTGCGAAGCGAAATCGAGCCAAGTTTTGGACTCCGAACTCGTCGTTTGAATGAGTTTCAACGGTTGTGGGAGCAATTCCGAATGGCGAACCACTTCTAGCTCGCTTAAGGGCGAGCTTGCAAAGCGGAATCGAGCCAAGTTTTGGACTCTGAACTCGTCGTTTGAGTGTGTTTCAACCATTGTGGGAGCAATTCCGAATGGCGAACCACTTCTAGCCCGCTTAAGGGCTTGGGGTTGAGAGAGACGTGAGTTGGGCTTGGGGTAGGCGACGAATGTTGGAGTACTGCTGACAGGAGCTGCATTGTAGGACATGTCGTTCGGCATCTTGTAGGAGAGTAGGCCAGAAGTACCCGTAGTTTAACACTTTCCTGGCAAGGGACCTCGACCCTGAATGGGCTCCGCCTATACCTCTCGTGGAGTTCTTGCAAGGCATATGAGGCTTCTTCCGGGGAGAGGGATCTCAAGTAGGGTCTGCCGTCTACTTGGGTGTAGGAGCGTTTGTACAAGACTCCTTCAACAACGGTGTACCGCTCCGCTCTCGTTCGGACTCGACGGGCTTCTTTAGGGTCTTCGGGGAGGAGCCCATCCTTGAGGAATTCTATCAAAAGTTTCATCCAGTTGTCCTGAAGTTGGACGGGCAGCGACTCCATTGAGTCGGGGGTTTCTTCTTCTATTCTCGGTCTTAGGAGCACTTCAATCAAGACGGTCTGCTCAAGACCATGAAGGGAGGAGGAGGCCAATTTGGTGAGGGCATCTGCTTGGGAATTTTCTTCTCTAGGAATCCGCTAGATTTGGGCCTCTTCGAATGAAGATATGAGACTTTCGACCTTGGCTAGGTACTTAGCCATTCAGTTGTCTCGTGCCTCGTACTCCCCTAAGACTTGGTTCACAACCAGCTGCGAATTACTGAATATCCGGAGACGTTGTGCCCCTGCTTTGCGAGCCATGCTGAGGCCGGCTATAAGGGCTTCATACTCCGCTTCGTTGTCGGAGGCCTTAAAATTGATGCAAAGGGAGTATTGGGGAACGAAGTCATCTGGGCCTGCCAGAATAACCCCGGCTCCGCTCCCTTCGGTGCAAGAAGACCCGTCTACATACACTGTCCAGATGGGAGGCCCATTTGCTGCTTGACTGACCTCTGGTATGGTGCTCTCCACAATAAATTCAGCTACGGCTTGAGCCTTGATTGCAGTTCGAGGCTGGTATGATATGTCATGCTGACTCAGCTCGATCGACCACTTCATCAGACGGTAGGATGTCTCGGGTTTGTGTAGAACTTGCTTAAGCGGCTGGTTTGTAAGAACGACCACCGAGTGGGACTGAAAATAAGGGCGGAGCTTCCTAGCTGCCATAACCAAGGCATACGCCATCTTCTCCAATCTTGGGTACCGGAGCTCGGCATCCCGAAGTACCTTGCTCACGTAATAGATGGGCTTATGGGCCTTATCTTCTTCCCTTACTAGGACAGCACTGAGGGTTTGCTCGGAGGAAGCTAAGTAGAGGTAGAGTGTTTTCCCGGGGATAGGCTTGCTGAGAAGAGGGGGATTGACTAGATAGGCCTTTAGCTAATTGAACGATTCTTGCTGCTACTGACCCCACTCGAAGCCCTTAGCCCCCCTGAGGGCTTTGAAAAAATGAAGACACTTCTCCCCTGACTTAGACATGAAGCGCCCTATGGCTGCGAGGCGACCAGTGAGCTTCTGAACCTCTTTCACACTTTTAGAAGGGGTCATGTCCAGTATGGCTTTGATCTTCTCGGGGTTGGCTTCGATTCCTCTTTTGGCTGACCATGAAACCTAGGAACTTTCCTGACGAGACTCCGAACGCACACTTGTTCAGATTGAGCCTCATATCATGCTTCCTCAACACATCAAATGCTTCGTGGATATCGGCAACATGGTCGGCCCTATGGGTGCTCTTAACGAGCATATCATCAACATACACTTTCATGTTTCGGCCGATCTGATTCTGGAAGACTTTATTGACTAGGCGCTGGTAGGTGGCACCGGCATTCTTCAGCCCAAAGGGCATTACCCTGTAGCAATAGAGCCATTGATCGGTGACGAAGGAGGTCTTCGGGATATCCGGGGGGAACATTCGGATTTGGTAATACCCGAAGAAGGCGTCCATGAAGCTGAGCAGTTCATGGCCCGAAGTAGCATCGATCAAGGTGTCGATGCTTGGGAGAGGGAATGGATCTTTAGGGCATGCTTTGTTCAGGTCCGTGAAGTCGATACAAATTCTCCAAGTTTCATTGGCCTTCTTAACCATAACAAACATTAGAGAGCCATTCGGGATAGTTAACCTCTTGTATGAATCGGGCCTTCAGGAGCTTGTCCACTTCTTCCTTTATGGCTTGTTGGTGCTCAGGGACAAATTTGCGCCTTTTCTGTTGGACTGGTTTGGACCCCGAAGCAACGCTTAGGTGGTGGACGAGGAGCTCCTCGGAGATTCCTGGCATGTCGGCAGCTGAACAGGCGAAGAGGTCATGGTTCTCTCTGATGCATTGGACTATGTCGGAACATAGGGCAGACGGGAGGTTCTTGCTGATAAAGGACTTGCGGTTCGGATCATGCTCGGAAAAGAACACTTCCTCCAGCCCATCCACTGGTTCGGACATAGGTTGGGCATTCCCCTGGGGGATCTCGAGGGTCTCGAGGGAGAGGACAGGACCCCCGGTGGAGGTCATGTAACACTTGCGGGGCCATCTCTTGACTACCTCTTACTTCCCCTACACCTGACTTGGCATGGAACTTCATCTTGAGATGATGAGCCGACGGGACGGCTTCTAAAGCAGCTAGGCCAGATCGGCCTAGAATCACATTGTAAGCAGCTGGGATGTTGACGACCATGAAGTCCATCGGCTCTGTCCGGGTAGTAGGAGTTTTGCCGGCGGTTACGTCAAGGGTGGTCACCCCTTCGATAGTCACTGACACTCCCGTGAACCCATGGAGCGTGTAGCCGGCGGGCTTGAGCCTGGCCCGCGATAACTTGAGCCCTCGGAAAGCTGCCAAGAAGAGGATGTTAACAGAGCTACCATTGTCCACCAGAATCCTCTCCACTTTAAAATTTGCCATATGGAGGTTGATGACTAGTGCGTCACAATGGGGGGTTCAGACTCCTTCCAGATCTTCATCTGAGAAAGTGACTAGGACTCCGAGGCCATTGGGAGGGGGTATGCCATGAACCAAATTGACTTCTCGTATGAAAGCCTTTCGGGAAGAGTGGGAGATTCCTCCCATGGGATCTCCATGAATGAGATGCAAGATGCGCTCCTCTTCAAACTCGGGAGTCTCGTTGCATCTTCCGGGACGCTTATTAGCCCCCCTGGGGGAAGGAGGGAGATCAATTCGGTCATTCCTCACAAATTTAGACAGCTACCCCCTCTGGATGAGGGCCTCAATTTCATTCTTCAGGGCCCGACAATCGTTGGTGTCGTGGCCGTGATCCCGGTGATATCGGCACCACCTTTTCTTGTCCCTCTTCTTGCCGGGGGTGTTCATCTTCGGGGTAGGAGGAAAAACTCCTTCCTTCTTGACTTCCATGAGAATGGTAGAGATGTTGGCATTAAGAGGGGTAAACTTCTCAAATCTGGGAGGCGGGCGGCGTTGGCCCCCGTTGTCTTTCTGGAGCTTCTTAGCTCCCTCTTCTTCAGCTGCCTTTCTCTTGGTCCCGGAGGAAGATCCCTCAAAAGAGAGGCGATGTTCAGCTTCCTCCGCCCGGATATACTTCTCGCTTCTGAGAAGAAGGTCGGAGAAGTTTTGCGGGGGCTTCTTGGCTAGGGAGGATCGAAGGCTTGAATTGAGGACGTTCGACTAGAAGGCTGCAGCGGCGACCGATTAGTCGAGGGAGGCAATGGACCTAGCTTCGGCGGTAAACCGCTTCACATAATCTCTTAGCTTCTCACTCTTCTTCTGACTGAGGTAGAGTAGCGAAATACTAGTCTTCTCGGTACGGTGGCTACTCACGAAGTGGGTGACGAAGAGGGTCTCAAATTGTTCAAAGAAGAATATGGAGGATGGGGCAAGACGAGAGTACCATTCTCGGGCCGGACCCTTGAGAGTAGCTGGGAAGGTTTTGCACAGTAGAACATCGGAAGCTTGGTGGATCAACATGAGGGTCTTGAAGCTTTCGATGTGGTCCACGAGGTCTGACTCCCCAGAGTAAGTCTCAAACTACGGGGGCTTGAAGCCTATTGGAACGGGCGCCTCCATAATTGTTCGAGAGAAGGGAGGTCGGCTTGGACGGAGGGTCCTTCCCCTCAGCTCCTCTTTTTTATCCAGTTGGTCGAGGCACCTCTCCATCTCGTGGAGACGGCGGTAGACCGCATCGTCCCTTCGACGGTAGCCAAACGAGCCTCTGGACTCGTCTTCGTAAGAAGGGGAGTGCGGAGTTCGGCGATGGTAGCTGGGGGAATGATGAGGACTGTGATAGCGGTGACTCGGAGCTTGAAGAGGGGTTACGGACTGATGACAAGGACTTTGGACTGAAGGAGGAGTGGGGACTCTTTGAGCATTGTTGTTGTTCGGCGGGATGTTGAGGGCCTGCAGGATTGTAACCTGGAACTCTTGGAATTTGGCTCGGATGATAGGTCCGTTATCGCCCCTCGGGAGCTGCCGACCAGCAGGAAAACGATGTCTTCTTCGATGGTACTCAGGGGACTCTCTCCGCTCCCTGCGAGTAGGGTTGGACAACTATTATCCGAACCGACCAATCCGAACCAATCCAACTTAAACCGACCGGTTTTTAACCGAACCAATTGGGGGTTGGATTGGATCGGTTCTTGATCTTCAATAACCAATTGGATCGGTTCGGTTGTTCGATGAGGCTTTCAAATAACCGATGAAACCGAACCGACCATACCTCTATGCATAAGTCCATAAAAAATATAGTTCTCCTTTAATTTCTTGAATATACAAATAGTCATTTCTCATTTTTCTTGAGATACAAACAGTCTTTTTTAATTTCTTTAATACAAACCGAGCAGTTGTTCTACCTATATTTTGGTTCTCCGTAATCCTTTGTGTTATGTTGTTGAGAAATGCTTGATTTACAGTGTGACCCAACATAACAGAATCATAAAGTTGATGTAACATTTAGTGGTTACTTTAATCAAGTCAAGCAGAAATTATTTTCTAAATCTATTTTTATTGCACCTGAAATTCAATTAGCTATGGATATTGATGTTTCTTTTATGATAATAAACAAAGATTACAGAAGTATGCAAGTGAAAAAGCAATTTATCTCACTCATTTAAACGTCATCATCTCAAACAATTAGTGCAAAATTCATTAACAACTTGTGGTTTTATGAATCTTCATTTTAAATTCATTTCTGAATAACAAATAGCAGGTTGTTTCTTAAGTTTGATTGAAGTTGATCTTTTAAATTTCAACAAAATTATGAATGATGTTGAAGGTGAAAAGTAGCACACCAAACTAACCATCCAATCCAATCCAAACCGAGCTTAATCGGCTTGGATGGAAACCGATCCAATTAAGGTTCGGATTGGTTGCGGATGAGAAAATTAAAAAACCGATCTTCTTTGGATCGCTGGTGGATGATCCATATTAGGTCAGATACCGATCAATGCCCACCCCTACCTGCGAGGAGGGGACCTCCTGTGGTCGCGGCGACGAGGAGATCGCTCATCTGGACGTTCCGGGCGGGAGGCTCCCTCTCGGGCCCGCCTTTCATCCAAATGGTGGCGAAAGTCCTCTTCTTTCTGCCGATTGAGGATGGTATTACGGAGGTCTTCGGAAGGCCAGAGGTTGTGAGATACCATTGAATCGGTAGAAGGGCTGTGTACGGAGATGCGGTCTCGATGAGGTGGTTGCTTCTGAGTGTTGGGACGAGAGGCCCCTGCGCCGGCATTCTGGGGCCTGAATGGAGCCCTTTGGAATTGAAGGTTCTGAAGAAGAGGTTGGTCCTGCTACGGGGGCTGATCAGGTTGTGGTGGGAGTTGCCCCTGCGGCCGGACGGTTTGGAGGGAGATCTCCTGTTGTGGTTGAGGAGGAGTGGGTCCACGGTTGGACCCTTTGGATCTCAGTTTTCTGGGAGGCATGGCTGGAGGTGATCTTAACCAAGGAAAGATGAAGGATTGCTATTCGTGGGTTTCCACAGACGGCACCAATCTGTTACCGCTAAATCTGGTGTGGATGCAAACAGATAGAATTTGTGGATTCTTAGGGATACCGAATAGCCAAACCTGAAACCTTTCCGTTGGAGTTTGACTGTTGACTCCCGCCATTCACTGCAAAAAGTGCGAAACACCGGGGTTGATCCCGGCGACGCACCCTCCGACGCTTAAGTCAGTAATCAGAAAAGATTATGAATGAGCTTTTACTGGCAAAAGATTGATTACCTCTTAATGGTGGTGGATGGGGGGCATTTATAGCCGCCTTTGGGACCAGATTAGGAATAGAATCCCTAATTCTCAGTGAAAGGATAGAGCGAATCAGGGCCGTTGATTAAATACAATCAGAAACCCTAATTCTATCCAGCTGGACTGGGTTTCTTGTGGGTTGGGACTCGCATCCAGTTAAGGTGGATCCGTTCGTGGGTTATTGGGCTTTTTGGAAAAATGACTCAGTTCCCTCTTCAGACCCGTTTGTAGGTAAAATTACCATTTTACCCCCGAGCTTTGAGATTCGTGCCTGATTTGGACGGTTCCGATTTAACCCCATTTTTAGCCATATCACTAATAATTTCCTGATAAGGTGCAAATTTATATAATAAACTTTAAAAGGCTTTTTTGACAATATTAAAAAGTACATATATAAATAGACAAAAAGGAAAGCACCTCTTTAACTTCCTGAAGGAGAGACTGAACTCGTGAGCTTACAGAAGAGCGGATGCCTGTAACACCAACGGAGCTCACCTGTATCAGAAATTTATTGTCAAAATCCGACAAGCAGAACAAGTAAGGAGTGTTTATATAGTTGTGCAGACATCTCGGCTTACATATAGATCTCTATTTTCATACCCATTTCATGCGATATTGGGTTTAGCAAACATTAATTGTATTGAGGGAACAAGAAAGCCCTAACAATTAAAATTATGGTGGAAAAACATATGCTATGTGCATATAAATCTACTATATTTGTGAAATCTATGTGACCTACACTAGTGTGTGAGTAAAGAAAAGCAACTTAGGAGGTATACAAATCCTTCGGATGCTTCAACAATGGCTTTCATTCGTTCCAAAGGAGTCGTAGCAGTAGTTAGTAGCACCTTCATGAAAATGAAATAACTATCAGAATTTTGGAAGGGAAAATAATAACAAATTAAATCTTTAATATGACAGGATTTCCAAGAAATGTAAAATACAAGACACTGATTTCCAAAGCTCTATTCAGTAAAATATATGGACATAAGAGCATCCACAATGGTCTCATATTTGAGAAAATGGCTATGTATAGAAATAGCAAATAAGGGTTATGTCTGCAGTGGTGCTTTGTTAAAATTTGAGAAAGACGATACATGTTGTTTCGTCCAGTTTTTATTTTTTATTTTTTACAGTTAATTAATTAATGATTAGATATTAAAATAGATTAATTAAATAAATTAAATAATAAAATATATCCTGAACCACTAAATTAACCACTAACCGAACAATTATACACTAAAAAAAACAAAAAAAAAAAGGGTGGGACGGGACAACAAAAATGCTTGAAACGGGACAACATGTCTCGTTTGTGCCTTTTTTTTTCTTTTTTTTTTTGGGTTCAGACGGTACATGTTGTACCGTCTGATCATAAAAAAAAATGCTTAAAACGGGACAACATGTCTCGTTTGAGCATTTTTTATTTATCTTTTGTTTTTTTGGTTCAAACGGTACATGTTGTACCGTCTGTCATTAAAAAAAAAATTTTAAAAAAGGTTAGACTGATCCTATTAAAAAATTAAAAAAAAATAGGGACGGAACAACATGTTCCGTCTCTTATAATTTGAGAATCGTATTTTCGTTTCTCATTTATGAGAAGGAACTGTATCAATTTTGGCAAATATAGCAAACGTTTCTCATTTATGGCAAAATAGCAAACGACTGCAGAGCCATTTCTCAAAAAATGCGAAATTGACAAATATAGCAAACGATGCTCTAACAGACCACATTTATGAGAAACAATGACTTGTAAGGGACTAAATCTACAAGTGATTTGTTAGATACTAATATGTATAACTCGAGAAACAAGCTAATCTAAATAATGTAGTAGGATATGGAGGCTAAGGCAGCATACAAGAAAGAGTGCATTACCAACTCAATGTGATGCTTCGAAGCTTCTTTCCTTAACATTTCGGTCTCCTCTAAAGGAACATCAGGCACCACGGGCTCTGCACACAAGTATTTGTTTAAAATATCAACAGTGAAAGAAATGATTGAAATTTGAAAAGGTAAATAGTAAATTGAAAAGCACTTAAAGGAATACGATATTAATCGTGCTATAATACAGTAAAACAGTAACAATGGTGGGGAAAGCGTTTATTTCAATATTTGGGATTCGCCACACGAATACTTCAATCCATCCACTTCTACTGAGAGTTGTTCTCTCTGTCAAAGTCAGCAACTACTGTATATTCTTCATTCTCATCTGTCTAAATACAAGACCCTTTCAGTCTAATGCTTCACAAAATGGAGAATGCTTACTATTACGAAGAACCGTGTTTCTCATTATGCATCGTACACTTCTCATGAACTGACAACTCTCATTACGAAGAACCGTGTTCCACATTATGCATCCTTCAAATATTGCAAGTTAACTAGTTGAAAGTAGTAAAGCAAAATATTTATTAGACATAACCATCTAAGGTTGACAAATAGTTAAGAAAACAAAGTAGAGCATTGACTTGCACAATAAACTGAAATGAGTACAAGAACAAACCTGTGGAAGCAGATATCAAACATAAAGAAAGATTTTATCAAGTTGAGACGTAAAATTACCATGTACCCCTGTTTCTTTTACCGTCAACATGAACTTCTCAACACACGCTTCAAAATTGGGTTGTAATATGAAAATAATGTAATTGGAGAAGATAACTGAGGTATAACCTGCAGTATAGAGTAGCTTGTTAGCATATCACTGTAATCTCAAAATAAACCTCAACTTATGATACTTCTACATACTGGTTGTTTCATATACAATTCTGAAGTGTAGTACTAGTTTCATTATATAAGCACTAGATTCATATTGCATGCTCTAATGCGTGCAGAAGAAGAAACTGTCCTAACTTGGTTAGTGAAGAAGAAACCCTTCAGATTTTGAACACTCAACAAACAGGAATTTCTTGGAAGTTGAAAATCCTTAGAAGATTATTGAATGGGATAGGGGATTCAAATATAAAGCTAGGACTTTAGAGATCAGATTAAATTCAAATATAGGCAGGTTTTGTTATATAAGAATTGTTGTAAATGATGATTATGATTCAATGGAAGTCACAACCATATGTCGACACATCCTTTTGTTGGTATCATACTATCACAGTAGAGACAAGAAGACCAAGAGCATTGGGATAATAACAATTACCTTATGTTTTCTACACTGGAAATATGTTAGCATGATGACATCCTCAAGATGCCTTGTCTCGATAAAGATCATAAAAAAATACAATGAACGTCAGTTTGACACATTGATCATTTGGGAAATGGCCAAAAATTAAAATTATAGTAACCAAATTTCATCGTCCTGATAAGAATTGGTACACGATATACTCATAAATAGACATGAAGGTAGCATCTAGAAAATACCGTGAAAAGGAGGAGGGAGACGGAGACTTGACAGGTTGAGGTATTGTCACCAAGCTTGAGACGACTAGGACGACGACGGGGTCAACGACGGTGGACAAGCGCGAGCGGGCGACGGGCTAGGATTAGGTTTCAGGTCAACTGGGAGAGAGAGAGAAAGAGGGAGAGGGGGAGCTTCACGCGGTGGTGAAGGAGAGAGAGGGGGCGATGAGCGTCGCCGGAGGCGTGGGACAACAACGGCAGCTGCGGGTAGGGTTTTCGATCGCCAAGCGCGCGAAATAGAAAGAGGGAGGAGGAAAATGGAATTGGAGTTGTGGATTTGAGAGAGTGAGGGACGGAACGGGACGGGGACAACGACGAGTGGGACGGAGAAGGTGGCTGCGAACGGCGGCAGTGAGGGGGAAAGGAGAGGGAAAATTGGGGGATGTAGAGAATTTAGGGCGGGGGGTTGTTATTAACAACATTTCCCCGACGTTTTAAAACGCCCGGGTATTTGCATACCCAGACGTTTGTTAAAAGCGCCGGATTTTGTTCGCATCCTGCTGGTGCTATTAAAAAACATCGGAGAATGTCCTGGCAAAACATCCCAAATGCCGGGTAGTTTCGCCGGGTTCTCCTATATATTTTGTAATGTTGTAAAGTTAATTTAAGGCATTAAGCTTTGTTGATATGACCTTTAATCCAAAATATTTACACATACACTAATTATGTCATAACAACCATCTTCCGAAAAATTGCTCGCAGTTTTCTTCCATTTTTCTGTTGTTGTTCACAAAATAAATAAACAAATAATGGATTGAAGAAACTTTTATTGAAATTCTCGAAATTCTCCCAAGTTGAGACCATCATGTTGCCAAAAAGTTGATGCGAAGTGGAGATGTCCAATTTTAAATCGCAAAGTCAAACTTGCTGAGTTCATGAACATCCTTGAAAAAAATATGTATATTGGACCAATTTCATGCACTTTATCCACAATTATTAGATTTTATTTTGCATTGAAAAATTTTAGAATACAAACTATTAAATAACATAATTTCTCATAAATTTGATAATCGTCCAACAATTGGTCTAAGCCGTAGGATCTGCAGTTATTTGTTTATCAAACCTATTGGTTCACTTTGTAAATAAAGTAAAATTTAAGGTCTTATAATGTCTGAAAATAATATTTTGCTAATTTTACATCACAAAATGGCCGCTGTTTTTTTTCTTCTCTTTGTTATTAAAAAAATATCTTCCATCGTCTCTCTCTCTCCTCCTACACAATCTTCTATGCCTCATTCTTCTTCTCTTCCTCCTCCGCCTACAACTTCTCTTCAACTGCGCCGAAGGCCAAATGCTCCTCGCCCCACGACCCTTTCTTCTGGTCCCACGCCTTCAAGACCCTCCATGCCCATTTCTCAAGCAATTGGGATGGTCGAAGGGAAGGGGGAAATCTGTGTAACTGTTGTTGCAATTTTTTTTTTACATTTTTGTTTCCAGTGTGTTTTTAGTGTGCTGAATTCACGTTATTATGATGGATGCAGTGTTTTGTGGTTAGTTTATGATGTGACTGAGATTGACAATGTGCATTTAATTGTTCTTGCATGTTTTGTTGGACGGTTTAGCTAGAGATGTAAACTATAATAACTTTATTCATAATATCATCAAGTTGCGTATTTATGAGATTAGCCAAAGTTCTGCAATTATTTTGTTATCTGTGTACATGCTTCGATGAATGAATGTCAGCCTATGAGTGCAATCTAAGTTTGGCAAAAAGAATTTTCACTTCAATGTTGATAGATTGATGAATATATTTTGCAGTCAAGCAAATGTGTGATATAAATCACTATATATTGCAGAGGTATTGATTCAGCCAATGCCAAACTTATATCCGAACAATTCTGAATAAGATCAGCATAATTGTGATTGCGTTATACCAGTAGCAGTAATAGTAGAAATACTATTATATATGAGCTTTCAAACCAAACATCAACGTACTTCGTTTTTTCAGATATAAACTGAAAACTGTAGATGTAGGCAATCAAAGAAGTATCATTCTTAGACTATGACTGTAGCAAGGCGCGATAGCGATCAACTTTCAATTACAAAGTGGTTCTATACTCGAGACAACTGGAGTAATATGAAACAAGCCCAAATGTCAAAAAACATGTACAAAGGAATCAAAAATGTCAAATGTCAAAAAACATGTCCCTATTCCTGGAAATTCAACCTGCAGTGAAGTCGGCGCTTGAGGCAGCGGTCACCAAGCGTGTTGCCAAACTTGAGGCCCCAAAGAACTTCCAATTCAGCTCAGGCACCAGGGGAGCAAGAGCATCCAGCTTCAAGACCAAATCCCTCATCCCTAGGCGCAACCACAATGTCTCCTCCTCTAGCTCAGGCTCTGCCCCCCCCCCCCCCCCCCCCCCCCGGGTTTTGAAGAAGGAGCCAGCAAGCGCCGCAAGCGCAGCAGATCTGCCACCAAAATCTCATCGTCCAGGCCATTTTTGCACCATCTTCGATCCTCTGTTAAGGCTACGTCCCTCCGCAAATCTGCAGGTACCTCCTCTTCTAAGCTTTTAGTTACCCATGCATGCCGTAATCCTTTCACTTTGCTTTCTAACGAGGGTATCATTGAGGTAGCTGAATCAGTAGGAGTGGAGGCTACTGGGCCACACTCAGTCAACAAACTCAAGCAGGTTGTAGAGGTTGCAGTTGATCCCCCAGATCAATAGTAACAGCTCAACTAGTTGCCTGAGACTGTTGGCACCCTAGCTTGCTATTTGTTTTTTGCTATGTGTTAGTCTTTTTTCAATGAAGATCGACAGTTGGAATGTTCGGGGGTTAGGCAACCCCTACAAATGTGCCCTAATCAAAGATGGCCTTCGCAATGCTCAAATCACTGTGGCCCCATAGAATCTGGCCCCACCTTCCCCTCTCTTTCCTCACTCACCTTTCCAACAAAAACCCTTCATTTCATCTCCTTTGTTCTGAAATTTCAGAATTCAAACCAAGAAAAAAAAGAAGAAGAGAAGGAGAGAAAGAAAAAAGATTGAAGAAAGGAGCTCTTGGAGGGATTCTCAAAGAAGGAAAGCTCAAAAACATCAACTACTCTACATTAACTCACGGTGGGGAGTTACTCTAAACCTTTCTTATTGTTTCTTGATTGATTTCTTGAATGAATGTGTGGTAGTAAGTGTTAGGAGGAATATCTAAGAAGATTGGAAGATGAAATCAGAAACTAGAACTAGAATCTTGATCTGTAGTGTGCTATTTTCTAGATTTTCTCGAGAGCAAACCAAATGGAATTAGATAATGAAATTTTTACAGATTGTTCCTATATATATATGTCTAGATGGTGGATGAATTATTTCGGATTTTTCTGAGATGGTTTGATATTTTAATAAAAACTATTTGTGAAACTGTGTCGTAAGGAAGCAGCAGCAGTTGGTTAACAGGATGCCTGAGATTGTTGGAATTCCCATAATTAATTGGAGCAAGTTCTTAATCTAAAATTTTTACCCCGTAATCCCACTTGTATCTAGATTCTACAGAAAAACCAGGGAAATATTTGGATGAATGTACAGGCATGTTAAAAATTGATTTTTAAGCAGTAGCTAGAGCTGTAACTGAAGAGCATGATGATTTTTGTGCTTGATTGAAATGTGAACAACTCAGTGTAGACTTGGAGTTTGGACATGAAACCTTTTGCATGTTGTTCACTATGATATCTAGTTTCTTTACTGTAAATTTTGTGTCAATTGGATGAGTAGAGAATTTATGATGATTTTATTAACACGTACTACGCTGGTTTCAGCAAAATTTGACACCCTGTAGAGATGGTACAATTGAGGCTCCTTATAGCAAAATTTGAGGAACTGTTTCCTTAGCAGTTTGTAGTAGACATCAAGAACTTTCCAACAAAACCTATTTGAGGTGTTTCTAGTAAGTGGTTGATTTATTATGATTTTTGCAATACTGGACAGAGACCACGAATTGAGCTGAGTGCTTTGATTGAGAAAGTCTTAGTGTGTGACTTGGTACATTTGTGAGTGATGTGTGTGTTAGGGTGATATACTGGCATATTTTGGACTTATGACCAACTAGAGGATTGTATAGGACATCCACACCTTTCCATAGGACTTGGGTTTTTAGCATTCTGATGAGTGAGCAGTGTTTTATGCTACCGGTAAGGTGCAGCCGGTGAAGAGGAATACACAGGCTGAGGCTTGAGAGTCCGTTTTGAGGACCTAGATGATGGAATTTGAGGTTATGATTAACTAGGAAGTTGTATCCTAGGATCTTACATTTTCGGATTGGACATGTACACCCCAATCGGAGTTGTATCGAGGAAGTTATGATCATTTTAAGTTTCGGGCTGAAACCCCGTAGGTTGCTTAGTCTTGGGTTTTGACTAGTTATTGTGAGGACTTTTCCCCTGTGTACTATTGGAGTTGATAACTCTTGTCTGGGGACGTTTGGCATCTGTTTTTGGTTTTGTTGACTCCCATAGTTGGTGTGTGACTCGAGTTAGTCACTAGGGTAAGGGATACCCTGCATCTGTCGATCCTAAGTTATGAACTTCCACCGAAGCGTAGGACGTCCAAGCCATGCCATCAAATTAAGCTCCTTAGGACTAAACACACCAGGTCACAGCCAGGTTTGGGGTGAACACATACATTCACAGCCGGGTTAGGGATTAATGTAGGCCATGGTGCTGGATAAATCCAAGCCAGGGGAAGTGGCGAACCGGACTGGTATCGCCAGGGCCAGAGGTCAATAGGCAAGTTTTCGGAAGCAATCTGATCTTTTAACCAAAGTGATTAGAATGAGGCTGAGATTAGAGTGATGCATTCGGGGTTGGTAATTGCATTAGTACTAGCAGACCAGAGTCGGTGTTGTACCTTCCTGTCATAGGAATACATTTTCGGCACTCATGAGTGAGTCCTTGGCTCGTATCTCGATCTGTTAATTCCCAAAGTTTTGTCGGAGTAAGGTACGGGAGGCTAGAGGGATTTGATCCCCGAGGCCATCACATTCTTAGACACGTGAATTTTGTTTATATATATATATATCAGTTCACAGCCGGGTTAGGGGTGAACACGCATGCATCAGTCCACAGCCGGGTTAGGGGTGGACACATGAATTACACGGTCTTGCGACCGAATTCAATGTGGCTTTCTGAAGAGGTCCGTATGCGGGTACCGAGTGGCAAACATGACCACCACTTAGGCACTGCAGTGGCGGAACTAGACCGACCTACTGCGACCTCCTTGGGCATCGGACAATCTATTGGGAACAGGATGAGTACAAGGGTAGGATGCATGGCGAGGGGTTGAACCGTACAATTAGAAGAGGCGAACTCTTTGGAAAGTATGTAGTATGGGATGCATACGTTTCCATCAAAATTGATTTTGGGGAAGTATGTAGTATGGTATGCATACATTCCCAAATGAATTGCATTAGAATAGGTGCATCATGTGCATTCTTGTTTTGCGCATTATATTAGGCCATGCCGGGGTCTGGAACGCATGTAGTGTGGGATGCATGCGGATCCAGATTCCCAAGTCTTGCTTTCTTTAGAATAGGTTTGTGATTGGTGCATTTAGTTGTTAGAGTATGGCATACATGAGCATTACATAATTTAGGATGCACATTTCTCTTTCCATTCAAGATGGTTTGTGGTTGCCAGTTTGGAGGATCGCTGTTATTATTAGTATTGCGTCAGTCGAAGTACTGACGTTCCCCACCTTTTAGGTACCGGTTTTACCTTTCGAGCATGTGCGGAGATATCAGAGTCACGTAGCAGAAAACTCAAGCCGTGGAGCAAGTCCCAGGGAAGCAGACTGACTGTTCGGCGGAGCTTCGGTAGTGAGTCGTCAACTGCCATTCCGAGAGACAGTTGTTAACTTTACAAAAGGAGTTGATGTATGTTTGTAATAAGATATAATGAGTTAATTTAATTTGTATTCTTGCTCAAGAAAAAGACATTGGTTGTAATCAATGATGTAATGACTTTATTTGGCAATAAAAAGTTTTTAAATTTCCATGTTATTACTGTGTTGAGATGCATTTGAAGCCAAAGATTCAGGTTACGTCAAAGATATCCGGTAACGGGGATCTGGGGACGTTACAAAACTGGTATAAGAGCTGACTTCAAACTGCAGGCTAACATAGTAGGAAATTTGACTTAAAATACCAAATAGCTGGGTCTAGTTTGGATTGTAGGATGGTCTAAATCATGATTGTTCACTTTCTACTTATGTGGTGATCTTCCCTACATCCCGAACTAACCTTGTGTGTTTTCTTTCTTTGAAGGGTTTCCAGAAGAATCAGAAACAACTACCGCGGAATGGCTGAGGGTGAAGGCAGTAGGATCAATGGCACAAACTTCAATGTTGCAGCAGAGTTTACCCGTGTATACCAGAGGATGGGAGCATTTGTGGAAGCTAGCAGAAACCAGGCACAACCACAGGAAACACCAGGAGTCGCTGTACCAGTAGACCCAATATAGATGGTGGAATCATTCAAGAGGATGAAACAGCTAGTTTTTGAAGGACAGACCGACCCCATGGCTGCTGATGACTAGATACGTCAGGTGGAGACGGTGTTTGAGGTACTGGTGACTCCAGAGGATAGCAAGGTTTGTTTGGCCATAATTCTGCTGGAGAAGGATGCCGGAGTTTGGTGGCAGTCCGCAAAGCGTGGTCTTGGAGGAGGCCAGATCACTTGGGAAGATTTCCTTAAGGAATTCTAACAACACTATTTTCCCATGGATGTGCATGAAGAAAAGGCAATGGAGTTCCATAATTTGAAGCAGGGAAATATGTCTATCAGGGAATATAAGACAAAGTTTTCTCAGGTGTCACGGTATGCACCAGAGATGGTCCAGGAGGAAGCAAAGAAAGCCCAGAGGTTTGAGTAAGGGCTTAGGCCTGGACTGAGGTCGAGGATGGTTCCGTTTGGCATTCGCCGATTCGACAAGCTAGTAAGACGAGCGACGGTAACAGAAATAGACATGAGACAGAGTCAAGGCGAGGTCGAGACGAAGGAAAGAGGAAGAAGGGTATTCTCACCCCTGACCATGACAAGCAGAATTCAACTCCTGAGTCCAGAAAGCTTAAAGAGCCTAGTCGGATGGTGGTGTGTTACTTTTATAAGGAACAAGGTCATTTCAAGAGTCAATGCCCAAAAAGAACCCAGACAAGTACCTGCTATAACTGCGGAGAAGCCGGGCACAAGAAATCGAATTGTCCACAACTGCAAGGGAAGCCCAATAACCAGTTACTGAAGGTGGTCGATAAAGGGAAGAAGTCGGTTCGTCAGGGACGAACTTCAGCTTAACTGGAAGGAAGTATGAAGTGGTGCATGGTCTAGAATAGTAATATATTTTGTTAGCTGTATTTCTTTCTAGCCATGAATGGCAAACTTTTACTATGTTCTGTAGCAAGATATTATGACTTTTTATAAAGCATGAAAGTTTTCTTGGGCATTTGGCATCTCGTGTCTTGTGCTTATTTATTTAAGTCTTTGGGATAAGGCATAAAACTGAATTTTTTGCCTTCTACTTGGTAAGCCTCGTTTTCTTCTAAGGAGGTAGTGGTCACCGACCCTCAAGTAGTGCAACCGAGAGCTGGAAGATATACTGAGAACTTAACTTAGGCAAAGAAAGGGGGGGGGATACGATGAAGTGAGAACGATCGTAAGTAGAAAGGTTCCAGAATGATCCATGGAGTGAGATGTTCCCATCATTCCAGACGATGGATGAAATAGGCCCCAGAGCGTTCTGTAGAATGGGAATGATCTCCATTATTTCGGGACGAGAGCAATACTCACGGGAAATTCAAATAATGACGTTGGCTCCAGAATGATCCATGGAGTGAGAAGTTCCTCCGTATTCCAGACGAGGGATGAAATAAGCCCCAGAATGATCTGTGGAGTAGGAATTGGTCTCCAGTATTCCGAGGACGAGAGTGACACTCATGGGAAGGATGGTGTGACGTTGGCTCCAGAACGGTCCATGGAGTGAGAAATTCCTCAGTATTCTAGACGAGGGATGAAATTCGCCCCAGAATGTTATGTGAAGTAGGAATTGGTCTCCAGTATTCTGAGGACGAGAGCGATGCGCACGGGAAGGTCGTGTATGACGTTGACTCCAGAATGATCCATAGAGTGAGAAATTCCTCAGTATTCCAGACGAGGGATGAAATATGCCCCAGAATGATCTGTGGAGTAGGAATTGGTCTTCAGTATTCCAGGGATGAGAGCAACATACACAAATAGGTTAGTGGGACGTTGACTCCCGAACGATCCAAGGAGCGAGACATTCCTCAGTATTCCGGACGAGGTATGACATATATCCAAGAATGATCTGTGGAGTAGGAATTGATCTCCAGTATTCCGAGGACGAGAGTAGTACCCACAAAGAGATTCAAGGATGAATAGGGGGCTCCAGAACGATCAACGAAGAGAGATATTCCCCAGCATTCCAAACGAGGGACGAAATAGGCCCCAGAGCGTTCTGTGGAGTGGGAATGATCTCCAGTAGTTTGGGACGAGAGCAAAAACTCATGAGGAGTTCGTGTGGTAAGGGCTCCAGAATAATCCGTAGAGTGAGATATTCCCCAGTATTTCCGGAACGTGGGACGCAATAGACCCCAGAAATTTCGATGGAGAGGGATTGATCGCCAGTAGTCCAGGACGAGAGCAACACACCCCAAGGTGATTCATCCCTAGTACGGTGGATACGGGATGCGTATGCCCCAAAATGACCCACATGATGAGATGGATCTCCAAGATGGAAGAGTGCGTTGAGCACTTAAGGCTTAGGAGCCGGTATTGAGCACTTTAAGAGTCAGTTTCGAGGGTGTTCTTCGAGAAATTGGTGATGGTCCAGAAAAGTATCTTCTGATCATTGATGATTGTCTGCTATTTGTGCCTCTAGCGTCGTTCTGGGGACAGAACGATTGTAAGGAGGGAGTAATGTAATACCCTGGATTGTACGACACTTCTATATATATATATATATATATATATATATATATATATATATATATTGTCCGTATGTGTGCATATGATTGCAATGTTTTGTTTGAGTATATGAATGTTGGAGTGAGTCCATATTTGCGGGATGGTTTATGAGGGTGGTTGCGTTTTAGATGGTGCACGAGAATGAGGAGGACCGATACTGGTATAAACACTAGTTTTTGGTACGACGCCTATGCAAATATAACACCGTATGATACTACATTGGGTATATCTTGCGTACACTCGATAAATCCCTCGTCTCGCATCAAAGAACCTGTTTAAGTGTTAAAATGGGCAGCCAACATAACACACCTCAAACTAGACCATGGTTTCACAACAAAACCACCCTACCCCCTACCCCATAGAATCCGGCCCAACCTTCCCCACTCTTTCCTCACTCACCTTTCCATCAAAAACCCCTCATTTCATCTCCCTTATTCTGAAATTTCAGAACTCAAACCAAGAAAAAAAAGGAAGAAGAGAAGGAGAGAAAGAAGAAAGATTGAAGAAAGGAGCTCTTGGAGGGATTCTCATGGAAGGAAAGCTCAAAGACATCAATTACTCTACATCAACTCACGGTGGGGAGTTACTCTAAACATTTTTTATTGTTTCTTGATTGATTTCTTGCATGCATGTGTGGTAGTAAGTGTTAGGAGGAATATCTAAGAAGATTGGAAGATGAAATCAGAAACTAGAACTAGAATCTTGATCTGTATGCTATTTTCTAGATTTTTCCGAGAGCAAACCACATGGAATTAGATCATGAAATTTTTACATATTGTTCCTATATATGTCTAGATGGTTGATGAATTATTTCGAATTTTTCTGAGATGGTTTGATATTTTAATAAAATCTATTTGTGAAACTGTGTCTAAGGCAGCAACAGCAGTTGGTTAACAGGATGCCTGAGATTGTTGGAATTTCCATGATTAATTGGAGCAAGTTCTTAATTGGAAAATTTTACCCCGTATTCTCACTTGTATCTAGATTCTACAGAAAAATCAGGAAAATATTTGGATGAATTTACAGGCATGTTGAAAATTAGTCTTTAAGCAGTAGCCAGAGGTGTAACTGAAGAGCATGATGATTTTTGTGCTTAATTGAAATATGAAGAACTCAGTGTAGACTTGGAGTTTGGACATGAAACCTTTTGCATGTTGTTCAATAAGATATCTAGTTTCTTTAATGTAAATTTTGTGTCAATTGGATGATTAGAGAATTTATGATGATTTTATTAGCACGTACTTTGCTGGTTTCAGTAAAATTTGACACCCTGTAGAGATGGTACAATTGAGGCTCCTTAAGAGCAAAATTTGAGGAACTGTTTCCTTAGAGGTTTGTAGTAGACATCAACAACTTTCCAACAAAACCTAAATGATGGAATTTGAGGTTATGATCAACTAGGAAGTTGTAACCTAGGTTCTTATCTTTCCGGATTGGGCTTGTACACCCAATCGGAGTTGTATCGAGGGAGTTATGATCTTTTTAAGTTTCGAGCAGAAACCCCGTAGGTTGCTTAGTCTTGGGTTTTGACTAGGTATTGTGAGGACTTTTCCCCTGTGTACTATTGGAGTTGATAACTCTTGTCTGGAGAAGTTTGGCATCTGTGTTTGGTTTTGTTGACTCCCATAGTGGGTGTGTGACTCGAGTTAGTCACTAGGGTAAGGGATACCCTGCATCTGTTGACCCTAAGTTATGAACTTCCACCGAAGCATAGGACGTCCAAACCATGCCATCAAATTAAGCTCATTAGGGCTAAACATACCAGTTCACAGTCGGGTTAGGGGTGAACACATACATTCACAACCGGGTTGGGGGTGAATGTAGGCCATGGTGCTGGACAAATCCAAGCCCGGGGAAGTGGTGAACCGGACTGGTATCACCAGGGTGATTAGAATGAGGTTGGGATTAGAGTGATTAGAATGAGGCTGGGATTAGAGTGATGCATTAGGGATTGGTAATTACATTAGTACTAGCAGACCATAGTCGGTGTTGTACCTTTCTGTCGTAGGGATACGTTTTCGGTACTCATGAGTGAGTCCTCGGCTCGTATCTCGATCTGTTAATTCCCAAAGTTTTGCCAGAGTAAGGTACGGGAGGCTAAGGGGATTTGACCCCCGAGGCCATCACGTTCCTAAGCACGTGGATTTTGTTTATATATATATTAGTTCACAGCTGGGTTAGGGGTGAACACGCATGCGTCAGTCCACAGTCGGGTAAGGGGTGGACACATGAATTACACGGTCTTGCGAAGGAATTCAACGCGGCTTTCTGAAGAGGTCCGTACGCGGGTACCGAGTGGTAAACATGACCACCACTTAGGCATTGCAGTGGCGGAACTAGACTGACCAACTGCGACCTCCTTGGGCAACGGACAATCTATTGGGAACAGAATGAGTACAAGGGTAGGATGCATGGCGAGGGATTGAACCCTACAATCAGAAGAGGCAAACTCTTTGGAAAGTATGTAGTATAGGATGCATACGTTTCCATCGAAGTTGATTTTGGAAAAGTTAGTAGTATGGGATGCATTCGTTCCCAAATGAATTGCATTAGAATAGGTTCATCATGTGCATTCTTGTTTTGCACATTAGATTAGGCCATGCCTGGGTCTGGAATGCATGTAGTGTGGGATGCATGCGGATCCAGATTCCCAAGTCTTGCTTGCTTTAGAATAGGCTTGTGATTGGTGCATTTAGTTGTTAGATCATGGTATACATGAGCACTACATAATTTAGGATGCACGTTTCTCTTTCCATTCAAGATGGTTTGTGGTTGCCAGTTTGGAGGATCGCTGTTATTATTAGTATTGCGTCAGTCGAAGTACTGACGTTCCCCACCTTACCGGTTTTACCTTTCGAGCATGTGCGGAGATATCAGAGTCGCGTAGCAGAAAACTCAAGCCGTGGAGCAAGTCCCAGGGAAGCAGACTGACTGTTCGGCGAAGCTTCGGTAGTGAGCCGTCAACTGCCATTCTGAGAGACAGTTGTTAACTTTACAGAAGGAGTTGGTGTATGTTTGTAATAAGATGTAATGAGTTAATGTAATTTGCATTCTTGTTCAAGAACAAGACATTGGCTGTAATCAATAATGTAATGACTTTATTTGGCAATAAAAAAATTTTTAAATTTCTGTGTTATTACTATGTTGAGATGCATTTGAAGGCAAAGATTCTGGTTACGTCACGGATATCCTGTAACGGGGATCCGGGGACATTACAGGAGGGGACGTGGAGGGCCTTAAAAGGCGTTTGAGAAGAAGAAAGGGGAGTTCGGCGCAGCGAAGGAGAAGTTGTAGGCGAAGAAGAAGAAGAAGAAGAAGATGAATGACTGTGTAGGTGAGAGAGTGAAGATGGAAGAGACTTTTTTAATAACAAAGTGAAGAAAAGAAGAAAAAAAAGAGCCGTTATTTTTTTGTCTGTTTAAAAAAAAATACCGAAACTAACCCTAACTTAAAAGAAATTAAAAATTAACTCCACTTTTGGTGGGACTGTCGAAAAGTAGTTAAAGTAGTTTAGAGTTTGTATCATAGAAGGACTCTTTTGCATATAGTTCGCACTTCAGGAATAATTGCTCACACCCATGATTAAAGGTATGTACATTATCCGAATTGGCTTAAATAATTAATAAATCTTCTTTAAACCTTTTTTATAAAGGGTTTTAGATATTACCCCCAATAAACTTAGGTATTTCTATAAAACCCCAACGAACTTTGTAGTTTTATATAACCTCCAACAAAATATCAAGTTACTTCAAAAATCCCTCATAGTTGACATATGATTTTATAATACCTGAATTGCTCATCTCTTACAGCCCCGAGTAAATCACTCTTATCAGACCTAAAATTTCCCTCAATTTTCATTTCTCCTTCTTCCTTCCTCTAATTTTCCTTCCATTATGCTTATGTTATGTTTTAGTCACCTCCTCTGCTTCTTATTCTCGTTTTATTGAATTCTTAAATATGAGTGACGTCTCTAAATGTGGCTCTCAACTTGTTTGCTTATTTAGAATCCTAAGAGCATCCATATTCGTGTTTCACATATTTGAGAATATGGAAAAATAGCATATAGCAAACGACGCAATTTGCTGCAGTCGTCATTTGCTATAATATGAGAAAAAAACATTAAAAAAAGAGGTCGGACAAAACATGTTGTTTCGTCCGTTTTTTTTCTACGCTTAATTAACTAATGATTAAGTATTAAAATAGATTAATTAAATAAATTAAATATTAAAATATATACTAACTGTTGGAAATAGTTTTTGAAATTTTTTCCGGGCCGAATTCTGGTGGGCTCCGGCCACCGGCAGCGCCGGAAGTTGATTGGATTACGTTCCTCTCATCAAGTACTATTCCGTAATGTTCTCACTTGCCAAAAACGGTTTCCGTATGAATGAGAAATGTAGGTCCAAAGTTGGGTACTCGAAATGTACTAACTTAGGCAGTTGGAATGAATAGTCTCACATCGGAAGATGGAAAAGATTTTCTCTAGTATATAAGCTAAAGAAATGGACTAAAGGGCGTAGCCCTGAGGTTACCACTAACGTGTAGTGGAGAGAGGACTTAGCCAAAATAACAATCACACGCGCGCGCGCCCGGTCCGGCCCCGGCTCCGGCTCCGGCTCCGGCACACAACTACCGGTTCGCTAAGATCTTTGAAGCTATGATGCTTCTCTTCAGGGAAAGGTAATACAGTTGTATCCTGCGAGGCAATTCATTAATCTCCTTCACACTACGGGGCGAATTTTGCTTTAAGGACAAAGATCTTAATCTCGACTCTGTATTAATATTGTGGTTTGGTATTTTATTTTTTGTAATTGTGTTTCTTTTCAAATATTGTTAGCAATTTCCTTCTTTATGAAATTCAAGTTCTAACAATCTTAAAGCAAAATTTTTCCTCTATTCTAACAGTTTTTGTGAAGATTATTTACAGGTACTGTTATCATTTCGGAAAAACAAAACAACTAACAGTTCTATTTCAACTGTTTCAGAACATGGAAAACACACAAAACGATAATGTCAGTGGACTTATCAGTGAACAAACACCGGTGACCCAAAATGTGACTACGCAATCGGTTGCGGCACAAACGGTCGTTCTGTCCACACATATAACTATGGGAGAAAAATCAGAGAAGTTCAATGGAATTGGATTCAAGAAGTGGCAAGGGAAGATGCAGTTCTACCTGACCACCTTGAAGCTGGACAAGTTTCTCACTGAAACTGCCCCTATGCTGGCACCTATGGATGCGCACTCCGTTGCTGCGGTTGATGCATGGACTCAGGGTGATTATCTCTGCAGAAATTATATTCTGAACGGCTTGGTAAACTTACTGTACAATGTCTAATGTGTCTTCAAGACTTCAAAACTTCTGTGGAGGTCTTTGGAGAAAACGCACAAAACAGAAGACGCCGGCTCCAAGAAGTTTGTAGTTGGCAAATTTCTGGACTACAAGATGATTGACTCCAAGACAGTTGTGAGTCAAATTCAGAAACTGCAGGTGATAATGCACGAAATCGCTGCAAAGAACATGACGCTATGTAAACCATTTTAGGTTGCAGCGTTCATCGAGAAGATTTCACCTTGATGGAAGGACTTCAAGAACTACCTCAAGCACAAGCGAAATGAGATTTCTCTTAAAGACCTCATTGTCAAGTTGCGTATTGAAGAGGAGAATTGCTAGGCTGACAGGTCCTATGGAAATCAGTCCATAGAAAAGGCTAACATGATGGAGCACGAACAGAAGGGCAAAAAGAGAAAGTTCTTGCCACAGGCCTCTAACATAATTAAGTATTAAAATAGATTAATTAAATAAATTAAATATTAAAATATATACTAACTGTTGGAAATAGTTTTTGAAATTTTTTCCGGGCCGAATTCCAGTGGGCTCCGGCCACCGGCGGCGCCGGAAGTTGATTGGATTACGTTCCTCTCATCGAGTACTATTCCGTAATGTACTCACTTGCCAAAAACGATTTCCTTATGAATGAGAAATATAGGTCCAAAGTTGGGTACTCGAAATGTACTAACTTAGATAGTTGGAATGGATAGTCCCACATCGGAAGATGGGAAAGATTTTCTCTAATATATAAGCTAAAGAAATGGACTAAAAGGCATAGCCCTGGGGTTACCACTAACGTATAGTGGAGAGAGGACCTAGCCAAAATAGCAAACACACTCACGTGCGCCCGGCCCCGGCCTCGGCTTCAGCTTCGGCTCGATCTGGTCTGGTCTGGCTTGGCTTGGCTCTGGCCTATATTTTTTTTTTGCCCCGCTCCAAAATGTGTTCCCCAGTTATGGCTCATCAGTTACATTTTTGAACTATTACTCTACTGTTACAGAGTAATGGACCATTACTTTGTAATACGTTTTTGAACCATTACTCTGCTTTTACAGAGTAATGGACCCTTCAATTACTCCCCTTCTCCTATAAGACCAGTACTTTTGTCTGCTAGTAGACAGTGTCATTCAAAATTCTGAATCTCCTTCTTCTTCTTCTTCTTCCTCTGAGTCTGAGTCTGAGAGTACAACACAGCTACCGGTTCGCTGAGATCTCTGAAGCTAGGGTGCTGCTCTTCAGGAAAAGGTAATATAGTTGTATCCTTGAAGGCAAATCGTTAACCACCGTTACACTACATGACGAATTTTGCTTTAAGGATAGAGATCTTAATCTCGACACTGTATTAAAGTTCTGGTTTGGTATTTTATTTCCTGTAATTGTGTTTCTTCACAAATATTGTTGGCAATTTTCTTCTTTATGAAATTCAAGTTCTAACACTAACTACCCTACTTAATTAACTAAACCTAAGTTTCACACATAATTAACCCCCCCCCCCCCCCACACACACACACACATTTGGCTGGACAGGACAACATGTCCCGTTTGACGTCGTTTTTGATTTTTTTTTTTTTGTTCAGACGGTACATATTGTACCGTCTGTTCATTAAAAAAAAGGCCATACTAAATCATTAAAAAAAAATTAAAAAAATAGGGTCCCCAATAATTTGAAAATCGCCATTTCATTTCTCATATTTGAGAAACGAATGTATCTATGTTGCCAAAATATGGCAAAATAGCAAACGACTGCAGCAGCTCAATTCTCAAAATATAAGAAAATGACAAATTAGCAAATGACCGTGGATGATCTAATAAAACACACCTTACCACCACACCACTTTCCTTCTCACCAGACCCTCTAATGGTCTATTCCCAATTTTCTTTTGGACTTATTTCAGTTTCTATCTCGATCTGCCAAACTCAGTCCAGTGCAATCCCATATGAAATGTTGAGAAAATTAAGTTCTTTAATATTTTTAAACCTTATCATAATTTTGAAAGAAAGAAAAATATTGGTTTTAATCATGTTTAAAGATATTCAAAATGAGAATAGAATATGGATTGAGATGAAAGGAAGGAAGGATGAGGAAAAGAAAATGAGGGAAATTTGTGGTAGAATATGAGTGTTTTAATTGGGAAATATGATAAGAGAGATGGTAGTTTAGGTATAAAAAACATATTTTTTAGGTTTTGGGGAATTTTTTAAGTAACTTAATATTTTGTTGGGGTTATATTACTTTGTTTCCTAGGGGTTGTATAGAAATACTTAAGTTTTATGGAGGTAATATAAAGAAAATTCTTTTTTTAAATAAAAATATTTATTTTCTTCATATAAAATTGATTTTCAAAAATAAGAACACCTCTTTTCATAAAAACTTCGGCTTTATTTTTATTTGGTCAAAAACACAATGTTTGAAAGGTAACCAAATAATGATGATGTTGTAGGGTTATATGATTAGATGGAAATAAATTTATTTATTTGTCATTTTATTAATAAAGCAATTTTTGGTTTATTCACAAATATTGATATTGTGCATCAATAAGGTCCATAGTGCATAGTAATTATGTCTATACACAAAGAACTTATTCACAGTCTATAATAGAACTGTGCATTCTATTTGGCAGACTGTAGCACAACAAGTGAGAGAGTTGACTCGAACTTGTTGTGCTAGTTCGTTTAGTATGAATTTATGGAACAAAGAATGATTACACTTGTAAATAACCACAAGACAGTGTTATCGTTAAAGGCAATATAAACATGACCTCTAAATTCTGAGCATATAGTGAACTCATTTTTTAATATTGCGCATTTTGATAAATCAAAGAGTGAAGCCTTCTAGATCAATACCTCGATGCAATGGATGCGTCTTATTAGAAATATGAGAACATGTATTTGCAATACGGAATCCTATCTCTAAAAGAGAAGATATTCCCTTGTTCATTTAACGAAGATTATAATCTGACAGTATAATCCTATGGGTATATTTTACAGAAAAAATATTTTATTATATACATTTTTTTTTTTTTGTAAAAAATAAAATAAAATAAATTTTAGAGTCATTGTCAGATTGTATAAAAGGTTAAATGTGAAAACAAGGTTTAAGTTACAAATTGACCCATGGAGGTGGTATCACGAATTCCAATGGTGCGTTTGTGAATATCGGTAAAGGAGGGGTGTCTTGTATAACTATATTGTGACAGAGATCTAATAATAATTTAGATTTTAGTTGGGGAGCAAAATACAAATACATAGTGGACAGTATTGTAATTTTATCTCAACTAGGATTTCCTAAATTTCCTAACCCTAGGCTTTTATCTCCTCTATAAATATGAGAGTAAGGATAAAACCTAGCTGTCTCTCTTGTGCCTCCTACCGGGATATATAAGAAAAGAAGAGGAAAAACTACAGTTAGAATTGAAGGAGAAAAAGAAACAAGAAATCAAAGCTTGAAGGTAATATTTATTGATTTCTATTTCTATTTTATTTTATTTAAGATTAGATTAAATATTAGATCATTGTGATCTTGGAAATAAGGAAGAACAAAATCCCAACAGATGTCTTAGATAAAAAAACATAATTATTCCTGAAAAACATACTTTATAAATGAAAACCTTATTTTCACAAACAAAAAAGAAACAACTTTTATAACTAACCCCGAAAAGGATTTTTAACAAAAACTTGAAATTGTTCCTTTTGGTTTATAACCTAAAATCGCCTCAATCTTGTATCTTGTTTATTTATAATAAAGATAAGATGCATGCTTTCTTTTTTCTTTATCTGAACAAGAAAGATGAATTTTCTCATAAAAAGAGAAGATTAATGATTATTAAGAACAATTTGGTTAATCACCTGTTTTTTTTATACAAGTAACTCACTTCTAGTTACACAATCGCATATTATATCATCCCCTTACATTATCGCATATTTAAACTCCAAGTTTAGGACCCTCATGCTCACGCTTATCTCCTTAATATTTGATGAGATCTCTTTCAAAAAATATCCATCCAACATATGTAACTTGTAGGGGATAACTACACAGAACGTCTTCTTCCCAAGATCTCTGCCCATAGCATGACCACATAGGTGTTTCTGCCTGAAATTTTACAGCAAGAAACTTCAACATTTCTGTGACACAATGTAGCTGGATTTGCCTCTGCGGAATTCTAGAACTCAGGATATGATTTTTATAAGAATGCCGTGCAGTGCTATTTTCTGTCAAGACACTGACATAAAACTGATTGAATAACTGGCAAATGAGAAACCTTTTACCACTTTTGTTCTCTTTCCTTGTAGTTGACAGAAAGTTTTCATATAAATCATAAATTAACTTATAATGAGTTCTAGAGCTCCATGTATGATTATTCTAGAACAACGCTTGCAAATTTCTCACTTGACCAAATCATCGTGCATTATAGTCTACATTAATAAATGAGAAAGAGTTTGCTTTCTTTGCGGGTAAAAGAAAGTGTAAAAACTCTAGTAAAAAATTGAGCTCAACCACCACACATCTAGTTGCAAAGGAAGGAATCATTCTGATTCAGTCCTCTAAGAAGAGAAAGAGGCTTTATTGTAAACTGAATTTTTTGGCATTGTCAACTAGAAGTAGTCGCATGGCTGCCAAAGTTGACCCTGAAACTGAACCTGCAAAATGTAAAATTATGAGATAAATGTGAGTAATAAACATGGTAATTACTGATTGTTAGTAAATCGGATATTGTTGTACCTTAGACAATTGTAGTTGCAGCAGATATTGGTTGCTTGTAGGGACACTTGAAGGCGGGGACAAATTTGTCTGCAAAGAAAAAGACTAGCAATCAATGATGGATAATGTTTTAAATTGAAAGTATATTATAGAATGCAACATTTAATGGTAGAGATAGTAGTACCTTATAGTCCAGCATCCAAGAAATTCTACCAATTGATAGCCAATATTGGCTTTGCGGTCCCTAGTTGCATGCTCTCTAGGGTAGGGATGTAAAATGAACAGGACAGTCTATCGTTCATCCGAGTCCGGCTCAAAAAATTGTCTGACCGTGAACCGTCCGAACTGTTATACGAACCGAACTCGAACAAATTATTAGCTCTGATTCTTTACCGAGCTCGAGCCGGACATAAGTCCGTCCGAGTATTATTGCGGTCCGATGCTTTATTGAACCGAGTCCGAACTATAAAAATTTTGTCCGACCTAGACCGAGCCGGACATAAGCCCGTCCGATTAGAATTTTGGTCCGAGCTTCAACATATGGTTGTCCGACCCCGTCCGGTCCGATTTACAGCCCTACCCTAGGGTCTCTTAATTTTTCCCCTAAGCTAAACCACTTTTCAAAGCAATTTTCCCAACTAACCCCCTTCCCAAACTAATTTTATTGTTGAGCCACTTTTAGAAACATCAGCATAGGCCGTAGTGCTCAACTTTGGCCTCTTCATAGACTTTTTTTCGAGGCAGCTATTCCCAACTACAGGTTCAGTTCATTTCATTATTGGGTTAGAGAGACTTTGAGACTTAGACAAAAATTATTAAGTTAAAATGTGTTAAACTTATGCCGCAATCGCTATTTGCGGCCTAAATATAATAGAATTCGTAGTCTCCAACCGCGACCTTTATTATACTGAGATACAGATGAATACTGCAGCCAACGTTTGAGCAGATTTAAAAACTTTGTTAAGATATGGGCATCCACTCTCTCCCCTTCACTTCTTCTCTCCCAACTCTCTTTCCTCTAACTCCGATACCCAAATCTCAAAACTCTAGATCCCAAATTCCTCCACCTAACATTTTGATCGACAAGGAAACATTCAAGTCGGTATTTTGAGCATCTGGGGCTTCGATTGAATGATTTAAGTCTTGCAGACTTGTTATTAATGTTGATGGAACCCATTTGTATGGAAAATACAACAGTTGTTTATTGATTGCAGTTGCACCCGAAGCAAATGATCGGATATTTTATTTGCTTTTGCAATAGTATATGGAGAGAGTATAGCTACTTAGACATGGTTCATGAATTGTATTCGATATTTGTCACTTATCGCCAAGAGTTGTGTTATTTTTTATCGTCATATGGGTATCTTGTCTGACATTAATACACAAAATGGAACATGGAATGAGCCACATGCATATCAAGTTATTGTATGCAATATTTTGCAACAAACATCTTCAACAAATTCTGTAACATGGCGTTGAGAAATAAGGTTAAGGTGGTTGTTGTAACCCCTATTTTTCTATTTTGGATTATTTGTATTTTATTTTCTTTCTTGATTATTGTATCTGAATTGCTTTGAATAATAAATTTTTACTTTTCTTGAGTTCATTTATTCTCGTTTGATCATTCCGTGCTCTTTTGACTTGAATCCTGCTATTTTTTTGGCTCATTGCAATTTTACTCTTCCTATTTTGAGTTTGAATTGTTCCGCTATTTGTTCATCTCTTTTATCTATATTTGTTCATCTATTTTTGGAGCCTAAACCTTTACCCTAAACCCATTAACACGCAACCCAAAACCCATATATCTTAACTACCCTATAAATACCCCTTTAAACCCTAATATAATAATCCCCGCTCTCTCTCTCCCTACCGCCGCTCTCATCCTCTCCCTCTCTCTGTTTCAACATCAAACCCATCCGCCCAAGCCGTCGCTCCTCTTGTCCTTTCCGACCACCACTTCGACGGTCCCTCTCCATCCTCGTCGCGTCCCCTCGCCGTCATCACCACCATCCTACCACCTCATCCCGTCGTCTCCGTCTCTCGCTCGAACCCATCACCTCGCCAACCGAACCCATCACCTGCACCTTCCAATCTGCCTCGTCGCCACCGTCTTTGCCCCCTCCGCCGTGCCCCGCAACCACCGAAGACCCCTCACCCCTCGTCGTCGTCATCCAAAGCTCGAACCCCCATCTTCCCGCTCTCCTCTGTTTTCGGTGCGAAACAGAGTGCCATTGTTCTCGTTGCTACGTCGATTCCCGACTACCAGCGCCCCTCCGTCAGTCGCCCTCGTCGTGGGTCGCTGCCATCGCTAGTCTTCGCTTGGTCACCGTCGTTCCCTGCCGTCGAGTCTCTCTCTCTCCGTCGATTGTTTGTAAGAGAGGGGATCCATTGGATTTGTGGTGTTTGCTGTTTTGGTGGAGAGATCGGTCATTTGCTGTTTTGCAATCTGTGTTGGAGTGTTTCTGTATTTTGCTGTTTTGCACATAGCTCGCATGTGTTTCCGTCTTCGTGGTTCATCGCCCGGGATTCTCATCCCGTTATTCTATATATTCTAAATTAACATCGAAAAGGCAAGTCTCTTCTTGAACTAGTTTATTGTTTTGTTCAAGATTCTTTGATTTCTGCAAGTAGATCCAAATCCTTTTTATTGTACTGCAATTTTAAACGAGCTAACCCGATATATTTTTAACATTGTGCCTACACCTTTGATATAAAACCTATTCTCTCTTGTATCTTGCATATGCACAATTACATGAAAAATAACTAGATCCATGTGGTAGACTTGTTTGATGAATTACATATATTAGATTAAATTTGAATCAACGAATTGATTAGCATGCCTCTGAAATTGCATCTTAAAACTAGAGTTATGCATGTTAAACATCTAGCATCACTTTGATTATTAGTGTAACCCCTGTTCTCGTATATACGTATTTTTCGTGTATTATCTGGGTTTGGATTCTTTATAAAATTTTCTATTTTCTTAAATTCATGTTGTTTCAAAATATTTTTGTATCTCCTGTTAAAACCCGTTCTTTTCATTAATTGTATTTATTGTTATTTTCAAATGATTCTTATATTGTAATACAAACCCTATTAATATTGTTATTATTATTGTTGTTATCAGTATAATTATTATTACTGTTATTTTTATCTTCATTATTATTATTATTATTATTATGATTATTATTATTATTATTGTTGTTGTTATTATTGTTATTGTTATTATTAACTTTGATTATTAATTTAAAAATCTATTTATATTGTTAATTGTATTTGTAGTTATTTCAAATAATTTCCATATTATAGTACAAAATATATCTTCTTATATAATTCTACCTTTTATTGGTTATTTTGTTTTCCCTATTGGATTTTAAACCCAAAAACCCTATACCCCTCTTCTTATTAGGACTCCGAACCTTAACCCATTAACCCTTATTTACTTTATAAATACCCTGTTTTTACCTAAACCCTAATTACCTCCTATTAAACTCAGCCGCCTCCCTAATCCCCCCCCCCCCGCCCCCCCTGTTTCTTTACAAACCCAACCCTCCACCAACTTCATCTCCTACCTCCCGTCACCCAGTTCCTTTCACCCTCTGCATCTCATTCCCCCTGTTACTTCATCTCCTACCATTGAATCCCGAAGCCACCCATCATCCCTGATCTCCATCCCGTCCTCCGTCGCGCCATCTCCTTCCCTCACCAACGGAAGCTAGTATATCACTGTCATCCCCTCGACATCCTTGCACCCCATTGCTGAGCCTCCCTCATCCTTTGTTTCATTCGAGGAACCCTACCTCCATCTCCTCTTGCTACTGCCATTGTCGCTCGAGTTCCTCACCTTCATCAACCCCCTCCGACCCTGCACACCTCGCCCCGCCACTCCTCAACCACCTCCCTGTGAACCGCTCCACCCGTCATCCTCCTCCTCGTCGACTCCCTGGCAGTCGACGCTCTGCCATCCCCCCTGTGCACTTTGCCATCTTCATCTCCCGAACCACCTTCGCTTTTGCACCCACGTCCCCCGTCCCTGTTCTCCTCCGTCGAGCCATGACGACCACTGCCAGACCAGCCATCGTAGCTGCCGTCGAAGCCAGTAAGCCCACTGTTGCTCTATTTTTATGATCAAGTGAACCTGGACCATCCGATTGACTTGATCATCATGATCATCATTTCCTCCATCAGATTTTGGTCACTTTGATTCAGAGCCATCCGATCGCCTTGGTGATCTTGATCATCACATCGTGATCATTACCATCCAGCCTTAGTTCAGAGCCGCCTGATCTGATCAGATCTTGATCTCTTGATCTCAGTCGTTCGATCTGATCTGACCTGATCATGATCATCATCAACTCTTGAATATAGCCATTCGATTGTGTTCGTAGTCATCTTGTTCGAGATCTGTTCGTTGGTATCGTGTTCGTGCCCGGGAATCCGTTCCTATTATTATTTTCTCTTCGGATCGTCGTCTCTCAGGCAAGTAACTTGTATTCCTTTTTGTTGTATAATACAAGTACTAAATACTACCTGTAGTGTAGTGTGTCAAGATCCATTCTCATGAAACCCTTGTTAGATCTTGTCTCTATTTGTTGATCCATCCGTAGGCGTCTTTGGTTACACACACATCATAAAATAATCTAGAAATAATTAATTCTTGTTACATATATGCATGTTGTTCGTGATCCATTTTGTGTTGTATGATCTTGTATGCATGATGTGTTAGTCATAGTATATCTTGTTGTAGACCTGTTAAACACCCCATACCATATTGCTCGGACATTTATTATACCATGCTTGTGTTTTGTTTTGATATGGATTTGTTGCACATGAGCTAGTTGATTTTTATGCATAAAGAAGATTTCTATTTTTGTTGTGACCCCATTTTGTTCAGTATTTTAGACCCTATTAAGGTCAGTATATAAAAAGTATTTGTGAATATGAATTATAGATATTTCTGTCTACTTTCCAGAATTTCTGATAGATCGCAGTTTTGATTTATGAGTTGCAAGTTATTGTTGTTTTAATACAGATGTGTAGAAAATTCCAGATTCTGTTTTATATGAATTCTGTATGGTTATTTATTTTTATACTGATACTAAAGATAATATTTTGATCCAATATTTTTCTGAGTACAAATAGACTTGATTGGGATTAACCCTAATTTTTGTGGATTTAATTAATGGCTTTTACAAACTATTCTATGCTTGCAAACAACTACTATACTTGCAGAATTTTCATGTTGTTCAGTAAAGAACCTTAATTTCAACCAGATTCTACTTGCTGTTGATGAAAACTTTGTGAATATGAATTGTATCCCACTGTATCTATTTTATCAACCTTTTAGCGGATCTGGATTTCAATTTATGTTTTGTAATCTATTGCTGTTTTAGTACTGCTGTGTCTATGAATTTAGATTTACAAATTTGCTGCATCTTGTTGGCTTCTGATTTTATTTGGTTATACTATCTATGTTAGAAAATTATGAAATTATGTTTGATAATACTAGACATACTAGGGAATACCCCAGATTTCTCTTGAATTTAATCAGTAAGTTTTTATACCATTTTCTTGTTTATGAATACAAACTTGTGATTTCTGAAGGAATATATTTTCTGGATACAATTCTGTTCTGAGTTCTGTTTTTGTGAAATACCATATGACTTATATATATTTGCTGGATTCGGCCGAGAGTCTATTTTCCAGATTTTCTGACGGATCCAGATTTGCATGTTTGTGGCAATGGGAATCCCAGATTTGGTGGAGTACTGTCTTGCTGTCCTGAATTAGAATTTTTGTTATCCTACCCTTTTATGAGTTGTCTGTCACCTGTGCATGTTTATCCTCCAACATGAAACTATTACTTGTTTATGCCATCTTATTCTTTCCCTATTTTGTGACACATATATACCTGTTTGATAATAATAACAAATAACCAAGCTGGGGTTAAGGAAAAGATCTAATAGTGGAAAATATAGACTTGTATACTTGGAAGGGGGCCCGTGTTTTCCCACCTATTATCTGTTATCTGTTATCTGTTACGTATTCATGACTACATGATACACGATTCTTTTTTATCTGATTACCTGGCTGCACACTTCCCTATAGGAAGGTGTACTCAGAAGAGGATCCGTAGGTTCTATCTGTATCGGTATCTGTATCTGTTTATTTGATACCTGAGTACACGGCCCCATACAGTCCACTACGAAATCTAAATGTAAATTTATTTGAATGTAGCAACCATGTGGTAAATAGATGGGATGCTTGAAGTACTACCTGGATAGAAATAAATACAAGACCTGTAATAACATGATCACCTGTATTTTTCTGATTATCTGTTACCTGACACCTGTTATCTGTATATCTGTTTGCATACCATTTGACACTTGACACATGTTACCTGTACTCTGTTACCTCATCATGATATCTGATTCTGTCTTCTGATTCATGTTAGACATTCTGTTTTGCTCTTTCACTCATTCCATGCTATGTTTGTTTTTGCTATTATTCTATATCTGTTTATCTTTTCCTGTACCTGTGCCTACACTACAAGCGGCCCGTAACTTGCATTGATGGGCATTTTATTTCTCTTTTCTTTTCCTGCAAATTGTTAAATTGCAGATTATGGAGATCAGCTGCCCAATGGAGTATGTGATCTAAGATTCTAGTTGCTGGAGTTTTTGCTATTATTATTTCATGTTGCTTATTTTGAATAAATGTATTTGCTACATGAATTTTGTATTGGGCAATTTGACCAAGGATTTATAACTTGTTCCTTATCTGGTTTATTTGAGATAATTCAATTTTGTTTCAAGTAAATTCTGTTGTTATATTGATTCATTCATGCATGCGTGGTTGGTTTCCCCTTGACTTCTTCTTGTTATTTCTGTGAAATATTGTAAAGATCCTAACAACTTATGGATGATGAAAATCATTCGCTGGACTTAGTCACGTATCCATATTCCGTATTTTCTTTTTTGGGAAACGGGGCGTGACAAATAGTTAACATGAACTATATGGTTGTATGATTAAGTTGTTGCCTATTCATATCAAATTAAATTCTGGCCTGCAGTTTGTTCCTTTTTGTATCAGATTTTCGACCATCTCTCTATTGTAATTTGAAATAACTTTCTGAACATGAATTATAGCCCCATGAATCTATTTTCTAGAACTTCTAACGGGTCTGATTTCCGAGTTATAATCTGTTAGATATCAGTATTTTAGTACAACTGTGTCTGAAATTCTAGATTCACAAATTCATGCATAACTTTCTGTTTCATAATTAAATAGAACATGTTAACAGTAAAATAAAAATATGAAATAAATTTGGCTGAGACTAGATATGTGTAGGAACTAACTTGAATTTTTGTAGATTTAATTGATGAGTTTCTGGCCTAAAACATATAGGTGAACACAATTTATAACTTGCTGCCTGAACATAAAGTCTGAAAAGAATAGGATTTTCGCCCTAGTTTCTGTAACTTCTATATGTCGTATATAAATTTGCTGGAACCGGTAGAGAATCTATTTTCTAGAATTTCTGACGGATCCAGATTTGCTTTTCTTTAGTAGCGGTAATCTATGTTTTTGTACAACAACGTTGTGCTATCCAGATTGTGTGATTTGTGTTAATTTAATATGTTTGCTTCTTGATTTTTCTATAACGAGTAGAATTAGTCACACCTAGAATAATACAATATTGACACATTCTTGCATGCTTACATAAGATTAAATAAAATGATAACAAGCCGGGGAATTATGAAATGACTTGGTAGTGAACAATGGGAAGCTGTACTCGGTCGGGCTCTACTGCTTGACTTGTACTGACTGATGGCCATAAAATACTGCTTGATAATCACTGTCACTAAACATTAAACACTGATTACTGGGCCGAGTACACGAACCATGAATTCACCATCAGTCTAAAGTGTACACTGTGTGCTTGCGCCGAACCTATGGAATGAGACCCAGTAGTACGTGCACTAGATAGATTAATAAAATGATTAATAACCTGTATTTGACATCTCATGCTTGATCCTTTATATCGTCATCAAGATAGAATTTAAATTGACATCATTCATTGCATGCATGATTAAATATAGACTTTTGATATTATTGCCTAGCTTTGACTTTGTTATTGACTTTGATCCCGTCCCTTTTCTTGATATACATGCTTCCTATTATTCTGTGTTTTTCTCTACTTGCTTTCCATGACTTGCTCTAAGGATATTATTTTCTCACTTTTTAAATCAGGAGTTTACAGGTACTGAAGGAACAATACCAGAAGGAATTGGTGAGCAATGATTCTAGAAGATGGAGTCCAAGATTAGATTGCTTGAATTAATTTATTGCTAGATTTATTTCTTTGAACATTGTCTTGATATCATACTTTGTTTTTGAGCTTTTATGACCCACAGTTTGTTTTTATTCCAGATGTTGGATATTATTATTTTGATTATTTCATTTATTATTGAAGTTGATCTTTGTTTATGTGATTATATCTTCTTGAGTGGTTGGGAATGTTGTTTCATATTGTTGAGTTAGTCTGGTACAACTTATGGATGGTGTTTTACATCATTCGCTAAGCGTACGTTATGTACTCGTATTCTGTATTTTGGGAAGCGAGGCGTGATAGGTTTTTAGTGGTATCAGAGCACATGGTTGGATAATATATCAGTCAAACATGATTAACTTTATGGAGGTTTTGCTTTGATTGATATATTAGTCAAGTTTGGCTCTATCTAGGTTAACTCTGTAATGTGCACACCACGATGATCACATGAATGTATATAATAACCAACATATGATCTGGGTACTGACTATATTTGATCGTGTTTTAGGCTATGGCTCGTGGAAATTCTTCTTCTTCCCGCCTGAGGGATGAGAAGCCAGACAAAGCTACTATTCTTCAGACGATTCAGCAGATGATGGCTTTCCAGCAGGAGCATAACAAATTGATGAGGGCCACTCTGGCGGCCAATGGAATTGCTGCTGGACCTGCGCCTGGGCCACTACCACCAAGGCCCAGTACTATTGCAGATTTCATGAGGCTACACCCGAATAAGTTTTTGGGTAATGAGTCGCCGCTGGAGGCCGAGCAATGGCTTATCCGGACGGAGCAACTATTGATCGCCGCCCGTGTTGCTGATGTTGATCGTGTGGATGTGGATAGCATCCAATTGGTGGATCTCGCTCACATCTGGTGGCAGGCTGAAACCGAAAGGATGGCGAGATCCATCGAGTGGGCCACTTTCTCAGAGAGCTTCATGGCGAAGTTCTTTCCCAGTGTTACCAAGGCAGAGATGGAACGACAATTCGTTTTCCTAACCTAGGGAAACCGTTCTGTGGACTAGTATGCTGCAGAGTTTACTCGGCTCAGTCGCTTTGCTCCTGCCCTCGTAGCCACTGATGAGGATAGGGCTCGTATATTCCAATTGAGCTTGAGTTTTCCCCTCCAGGACCAGTTGGCTGCTCTTCGGCTTCATGCCTATGCCGACGTTCTGGATGCTACTCAGATCCAGAAGCAGACCCTTAGCAGGTTAGGTGTTCCCCAGCGGACTGTTCCGCACCCTTTTGTAGTTCAGCCTACCAGAGGACCTATTTGGAGGCCAGTTCTGTCTCCTCCCACGAGGGTATAGCCGTATGCACCTGTTGTTTCGAGGACTGTCGAGACTTGTAGCTATTGCCATAAGGTTGGGCATTCATAGCGGGACTGCAGGGTAGCTAATCGACCATGTCTTGCATGTGGAAGCACTGATCATATGATTCGGGACTGCCCCAGAAATAGGGCAGCTATTCAGACTGGAGGTACCGTTCAACAGGGAGCACAGGTTCGTGGTCAGGGTAGATCGCCTCTTCCACTGCAGAGGTAAACCTTTGAGCAGAGGCGTGTGGCCCCTAGAGGAGGCCAGACTGGGAGTCGTGGTCAGGCTTATAACCTGAAAACTGAGGAAGCGGAGGTAGCTATTGGAGTGGTTGCAGGTATATCACAGTAGTTGTATTATTCATTTTCTTTATTTCAGTTTTCTGCATGTTATTTCCTTCTTTTGTACAATTATTCGTGCATATATCCTACTAGCATCTTATTATTTTGTTTGATCATATTCTCGGTGTTATTCTAGTCTTCTCCCTTCCAGATCATGTTTTGTTTGACTCTGGTGCTACCCACTCTTTCATTTCCTCCCGCTTTATTGATCAGCATAGTTTGGCAAGTGATGCTATGCCCACAGCTTGGGACATCACCACAAGTGGAGGTGTTATTGTTTGTTCTAGGGTATGCAAGCAAAGCCCGTTGCTGATTAGTGGTGTGGATTTCTTAGCTGATTTGATGGTGATTCCTAATTTCGGTTTCGATGCCATTCTGGGCATGGATTGGTTGGGTGTTTCTTGTGCCGTGATTGATTGTCGAGAGAAGAAGGTGACTTTCATGCTTTATGGATAACCAGAGTTTTTGTTCCATGCGGGTGAGACACCGTCAGGGCATGTCAAGAACTCGATGGACCCTAAGGCTGTTTCGCTTGTGTCGTTGGGCTCTGATGGGGTTGTTGCACCCTTAGTTGTGCGGGATTTCCTTGATGTATTTCCCAAGGATTTGCCTAGTTTGCCGCCAGACCGAGATGTGGAGTTCAACATTGTTGTTGAGCCAGATACGACACCTATTTCCAAGAGTCCGTATCGTATGACACCGGTTGAATTGACAGAACTGAAGGTGCAAGTTCAGGAGCTACTTGATAAGGGTTTTATCAGGCCTAGTGTTTCACCTTGGGGAGCCTCAGTTCTGTTCGTCAAAAAGAAGGATGGTAGCTGGAGGCTTTGCATTGACTATAGAGAGTTGAACAATGTCACTGTGAAGAATCGGTATCCATTGCCGAGGATTGACGATTTGTTCGACCAACTGGGAGGTGCTTCGGTGTTCTCGAAGTTGGATCTTCGTTCCGGGTATAGAGAGTTGAATAATGTTACTGTGAAGAAAACGGCTTTCCGAATGAGGTACGGGCATTACGAGTTCTTAGTGATGCCTTTCGGAGTTACTAATGCACCAGCTGTGTTCATGAGTCTGATGAACAGGGTGTTCTCGCCGTTTTTGGATCAGTATAGTGACCCTACATCATGGTGTTTAAATACTTGTATTATTATTATCTTCGTGTCATGCCCTCTAATCAACTTAATTGTAAAAGCAGGCTGCTGCTCTTAGTAATCAAAATTTTGTCAATCCCTCTGTTACCTAAGAGGCATTTCAATCAAACTGCAGTTCAGTTATTGTACATGTGCAATTATTTCGCATAGTTTATAGTATGAAACTTTAACTTTTCATCTTTGGCATCCTACTTTTAATCAGGGATATCACCTCAAGTGAGTCTCTAATGAAGGTTTTAATTCTAGCAAGTAGAGGAAACTTATAGTTTGACTGATGTTCTTGGTTATTTTGGTTAATTTATTGTTTCATATGCTAGTTTCAATGTTCTTTCTTTTCCTCGCTTAATCTTCTTCGTGACATATTGTTTTCTTTTAGGTCTGCAAAAATGAGCTCGTGAGTGATATTACTATAGAAGTTGGAGAAGTGTCATTTCAACTCCATAAGGTGTGATCTCTTTTATCACTGAAGTCACCTATTTTTTTCTTTTTGTTCCCTTCTTTTTTATAATAATTTAATTTGAGTTAGTTTCAAATCTCCAAAAAATCTATATTAACGGGAGAAGGACTTAGTGTCATTTGTCAATCTACCAACATGTGCAACGCACGTACATAACTAATATTAATATTATAATGGGAGAAGGACTTAGTGTCATTTGTCAATCTACCAACATGTGCAACGCATATATATAACTAATATAAAGGAGGTCTTAGGTTCAAATCCAGGCTACTTCTGAATTTTTACTTTAAAAAAATTATATTTATTAAAACATGCATCGCATGTGTAAATCTCTAATCTCTAATATTCTAATAGGAGAAAGCCTTAGCGTAACACCCCTACCCCGAGCTCAGACAATTTATACAATTTAGAAAAAAAATTATTTATAGTATAGTACAACTGCCCCCCACAGGCTGCCTCTCAAAAGGTGGTTAACCGAATTGGTGACTCTTGATTATAGGCAAAGTTATTTATTATTAATTAATTATTGTTCACTTTCCGATGTGGGACAAATCTCTCACAATATCTCCCGTTCTCACAGCAGAAGCCACACACTGCATCTGCCACGTCATCGGAGAGAGAAAGAGAGAACAGCGGATTCTCTCTTCCGCTGTCCCCTTACAGACAGGTGCCCCCCCGGCACCCTGCCACGTCACCCGAAAGTGACAGCAACACACAGCTGCTCTGCTGTGTGCTCCATTACAGTGGGCCCCCCCACACTCCATCAATTCTATTTCCCATAGAAAGCTCCCCATAGGAAGCTCTATAGGCCGCAATCTCATTAATTCATATATATATTATTCGAAAATTACGGGATGTTACACACACTCCTCCTTCAGAAATCAGCGTCCTCACTGAGCACGGGGCATGCACAACCAGTGCAGGATCTCCTTTCTAGCCATTGTGGAGTGGCGTCCTCGATCCTGATAATTCCGGAGACTAGTCCCACACTGCAGGTAATTCTGGAGTCTATTTCTCTCACACCTCAATAATTTCGGGGACTATCTCACACCGCAGATCATACTGAGACCATCTCCCACACCCTGGTGTCGAAAGTCGGCTCTGATACCATTTGTAACACCCCTACCCCGAGCTCGGACAATTTATACAATTTAGAAGACAAATTATTTATAGTATAGTACAACTGCCCACCACAGGCTGCCTCTCAAAAGGTGGTTAACCGAATTGGTGACTCTTGATCATAGGCAAAGTTATTTATTATTAATTAATTATTGTTCACTTTCCGATGTGGGACAAATCTCTCACAATTTCTCCCGTTCTCACAGCAGAAGCCACACACTGCCTCTGCCACGTCATCGGAGAGAGAAAGAGAGAACAACGGATTCTCTCTTCCGCTGTCCTCCTACAGACGGGTGGGCCCCCCTGGCACCCTGCCACGTCACCTGAAAGTGATAGCAGCACACACTGCTCTGCTGTGTGCTCCATTACTGTGGGCCTCCCCACACTCCATCAATTCTATTTCCTATAGAAAGCCCCCCATAGGATGCTCTATAGGCCGCAATCTCATTAATTCATATATATATTATTCGAAAATTACGGGATGTTACACTTAGTGTCATTTGTAAATCTAACAATGCGTGCAACACATGTGCAAAACTATTATAAACGAGGTCATAGGTTCAAACCCAGACTACGTCTGAATTTTTAGTTTTAACAAACTATATTTATGACGTGCATCGCACGTGTAAATTACTAGTTACTAGAGTTGCAGTATAGATGATCCAATCTCTCTCTTTATTATAATATTATATCATTAGTTGTTTTACTCCATTGAACAGTCTATTTTCATTACTACAACTGGAGTTGTGATAACAATGGTGAAATTTGTTTATCAGTCTGTTACTTTGTTATGTTTTGAAATGTTGTTAGATAGCATCTATTGGCACACAATTAATCCTAGAATTGACATGTATGAGATATGGTTTCCCCCTATTTTCTTAGCCGAGAGTGTTGGTGATTTCTATTTTACTATTGGAATTGCAGGATGCAATTGGTCAAACTCCAATTCTGCACTTTCATATAATTTTTCCTAGTAAAATACTAATAAGTTTTGCAGACTCTAGTTTAGAGGTGATGTTGAAGGATTCATATTCTTCATCTAAATTTAACGTGCACATCGTGCCTGTGGAAGTGCAGATGTGCTTAGCTTATTACCAAAAACTGTAATCGGGATTTTGGTAATGCAATAATATTTTATGCAAATCTTTGTAAGCAAGAATGTCTTCAGTTCTATCATAAATTCCATATTTAACCTTAACATTGGATATGCGTCTTCTTCCAAATTGATTATTATATTGATGTATGCTTCAATGCTCTAAACTGTGCAACAAGAAGCTTGTAATTGTCTCATGCCATTTCACTTGATAGCATTAGCTTTCTCGTTATTATTAACTTTTATAAACCTATGATGGGTTGCATATGTTAAGAGTTATGGAACTAACTGATACTCATATTTTTTTCAGGTCTGTTATTGACTATAATGCCATCCATCACCATTTCATTCATTGCATTCATGTCCCTCTGAAGAATATTGCTGGAAAGGAATTTTCCATCTTTCAATGACTAATTACTCTAATTAATTTTTGTCCCTCATTATTTTTCTTCCTTTTACCTGAACCTCCCATCCCTACTGACAACAACAACAACAACAACAAAAGTTTTTTTTTTCAATCAATAATAACACACGAAGAAAAATGTATGTAAAAGTAAGTTAGATTCTTTATATTTCATTGGTTGACTTTTGCAGGTTGGAGCTCCTAATTTGCACACAAGCACGGCCAATCCACCTCCCAACCTGAGGGCAGTTAAAAGGGAGCAAACTCCTGTATCCAGTCAACTATGTAATATTTAAATTTAAGATTGATTTTCACTCATTTTATTCAATGTGTAAAATGAGATACAGCTCGTTTACTGGCTAATTCGTGTTAATGAAATTTGATTTCCACACATTCAAGCAATGGGGGTTCTGAGACTGATGTGTACAAAGCAGTCTTGGATGTGTTCCGGGAACAGGAAAATGTGTAAGTGAATATGTTTCAGTTTTTGTGCCAGTATCTCTTAAATCTGAATCAGGTTTAGTATGCGTGTTTAGCAAAAAATGCAGAAATCCTATGCCTTGAACCGTCACCATAAAAACTTATGAAACATATTGTAGTTTACTTTTAGTTTAGAGTGGTTAGCTAAGAGTTTACTGTTGGTGAGGTGAAATTCAAGAGAAAGTGAGAAACTTTCAGCAACAATTCTTCATCCTGGTAATTGACATGCTTTCCTCAGTTGAACAATGAAAGAAAAGGCTTTCACCTTCCTTTATGTAAGAAAATCAGAGTAGATGCCATACGATTATAATCTTTACAAGTTTTAGAACTAATTTAGATGTAATGTAGTTGATGTTTAATCGGACTCCATCGTTTATTTGCTTCTTGTATTCATAAAGAATACATAGTTTTTTGGTGTAATCAGGTGCTTTGATCTAACATGACCTGTATTGTTCTATGAGCAGTGACAGCGAACATGGAATACATGCGGATGAAGTTGTCAAGCGACTACGCTTCCCTGAACATAAAATCAAGTATCTCTCTCTCTCTCTCTCTGCCTCTCTCTCTCTACACACAAACAGAGACAAGACGCATCTTTCTTGTAATCCAAATTTCAATTGTAATTGCAGGGAATCTGTAAATTACCTCGTTGAAAACGGCTCTATTTATTCGACAATTGATGACTACCACTTCAAGTCTACTTGATGAATTATGTACCTCTGCAGAAGTATATTGATTCGAAAAATGCAGAACTAACTAGTAGCAATGGTTATCTATTTTCACTCTAATTTTACATAAGAGTATTTTGATACAAAATGTAGTAAATCAGTGAAATTGGTTTGTTTAGTGTGATCTGTATTTATAATGTTCTGTCAACTCTGTTGTATTTATAATGGTTATCTGTATATTGATTTTTTTGAGTTTATTGTACGGATTCAAGTTTATTGTACGCAAGGTTGTGATATATTTGTATACAATGTTTCAAAACTTTTATAGGTGAATGGTGTATTGATATTTTCTATGTATCAATTTTTATATGCATTCGGTGAATTTTTTTTTTGTATATAGGTAAAAAGAAATAACGTTCTTAAAACATTGTAAAAAACACCGCTCTTAAAACGATTGCATTTTTCAAACATTGTGAAAGAGATTCCATTTTCAAATATGCTCAATTTTTATAGCGTTTTCCGAAATGCTGTCAATTGATAGCGTTTCTAAAACGCTATAAAAAGGTTAGCGTTTCCTCAAGACGCTATCAAAACAATAGCTTTTCTAAAATGCTATAAAAAGCATAGCGTTTCTAGAAAATGCTATATACTTACTATAGCGGGGGCTACGACAGCGTTTGCAAAACGCTATCGTAGACCTTTTATACCATTTTACAAATGCTATCAAATGCCCAATATCTTGTTGTGGTTTTTCGTGGTCTTCATTGATGACATACTGGTGTATTCTCAGAATAGGGAAGATTATGCTGAGCATTTGAGGGTTGTTCTGCTGACTTTGAGGGAGAACCAGCTATATGGGAAGCTCAACAAGTGTGAGTTCTGGCTGGATCGGGTTGTTTTTCTGGGTCACATTATTTCTGGTGCTGGTGTTTCTGTGGATCCATCGAAGATCTCTGCGGTCAAGGATTGGCCGATTCCAAAGTCTGTTTCTGAGGTGCGAAGGTTTCTTAGTTTGGCCGGGTATTATCGGAAGTTCGTTCAGGGTTTCTCGAAGATTGTTGTGCCTTTGACCAGTTGACGAAGAAGGAGCAGAAGTTTGATTGGGATAAAGCTTGTGATGAAGCTTTTGCCGAGTTGAAGCATCGGTTGACGTCAGTGCCTGTGCTGACTATACCCAAAAATTCGGGTGGTTTTATGATCTATTATGATGCATCGGGTAGAGGTCTACGAGCAGTGCTGATGCAGCGAGGCAGGGTTGTCGCTTATGCATCGATGCATCGAGGCAGTTGAGACCTCATGAGAAGAACTATCCCACACATGATCTGGAGCTTGCGGCCGTGATTTTTGCCTTGAAATTGTGGAGGCATTATCTGCTTAGGGATAGAGTGGAGATATTCATAGATCACAAGAGCCTCAAGTATGTGTTCATGCAGAAGGAATTGAAAATGAGACAAGGAAGATTGTTGGAATTTATGGCAGACTTTGACATCAATTTGCAGTATCACCCAGGTAGAGTGAACTTTGTGCCTGATGCTTTGAGTAGGAGGACTGCCGCTATGTTCCTCACTAAGCAGAAGGAATTAATGGAGGATATGAGGAGGCTGGAGTTGGATGTATTTCTTCCTAGTTTAGCTCAGCAGTGCATGATGTTGCAGTTGTAGTATTCCTTAGTAGAGCAGATTAAGGAAGCCCAAGCAGGTGACCAGCAGTTACGACAGTTTTGAAGTGAGGTGGAAGCCGATTTGAGATCCAATTTGGTCATTCATGCTGATGGGTCGCTTCGTTTTGGCTCTAGGTTGTGTGTACCGGGATGTACAAGGACTTGAAGCAACATTTCTGGTGGCATGGCATGAAGAGGGATGTGGCTAGATATGTCTTTCAGTGCCTGATCTGTCAGCAAGTGAAGACAAAGTATCAGAGAACCACAGGACTTTTGCAACCTCTTCCAATCCCAGAGTGGAAGTAGGTTAATCTCGATGAATTTTGTGACAGCTTTACCAAGGAGTCCCAAGGGTCATAATGCTATCTGGGTGATAGTGGATCGGCTGGCGAAGTGTGCTCACTTCATTCCTTTCCGTGTGTGTTAGTCCACGGAAAATTTGGCTGAGAAGTATATTCAGGAGGTTGTTCGTCTGCATGGAGTTCCTGTCAGCATTGTATCGGATAGAGATACGAGATTCAGGTCTCAGTTCTGGAAGAGTTTGCAGAAAAGCTTGGGTACTAAGTTGAGCTACAGTACAGCATTCCATCCTCAAACCGATGGGCAGTTAGAAAGGACGATTCAGAACCTAGAAGACATGTTGAGATCCAGCATTCTTCAGTTTGGAGGTTCGTGGGAAAATCATCTTCACTTAGCCGAGTTCTCTTATAATAACACTTACCAGGTGAGTCTCAAGGCTGCTCCATTTGAAGCTTTGTATGGCCGCAAGTGTAGATCGACGGTCTGTTGGGATGATATCGGCGAAAGGAAGCTTTTGGAACCTGAGTTGATCACAAAAACAGTTGATGTCGTGGCTCAGATCCGGAAGTACTTGCAGGCTGCTTAGGATAGGCAGAAGAGGTAGGCTGACTTTTGCTGTAGACATCTAGAGTTTTTGGCAGGCGGCCATGTGTTCCTCAAGGTATCACCTTGGAAAGGTGTTATCCAATTTGGAGGTGGGGGCAAGTTAAGTCCCCGGTTCATCAGTCCATTCGATATTGTGGAACGTGTGGGCAAGGTAGCCTATAGGCTTGTGTTTCCACCGGCTTTAGCGGGTGTCCATGATGTATTCCATGTTTCTCAGCTCAGGAAATACATTAGGGATGACAGTCATGTGTTTGACTACACAGACTTGTCTGTAAGGCCAGATTTGTCCTGTAAAATTCAACCACTCTTTATCTTAGACCGTCGAGAGAAGGTGTTGAAGAATAGAGTCATCAAGTTGGTTCGAGTTTCTTGGAATCCTCACTCGCCAGGTGAGTCAACTTGGGAGTTGGAGGAGGAAATTCGGGAGAAGTTCTCTCATTTGTTGAGTAGCTGGTTTGCTTATTTTGTTTTGTTTTGGGGTTCGCTTTATGTACCACTTGTATGAATTTTGATGATGAAATTCTTCTTGTAAGGTGGATAGGATTTGTAACCCCTATTTTTCTATTTTGGTTTTTTTTTTTGTATTTTTTTTTCTTGATTATTGTATCTGAATTCCTTTAAATAATAAATTTTTGCTTTTCTTGATTCATTTATTCTCTTTTGATCATTCCGTGCTCTTCTGACTTGAATCCTGCTATTTTTTTGGCCCACTGCAATTTTGCTCTTCCTGTTTTGAGTTTGAATTGTTCCGCTATATGTTCATCTCTTTGATCTATATTTGTTCATCTCTTTTTGGAGCCTAAACATGTACCCTAAATCCATTAACCCGCAACTCAAAACCCCTATATCTTAACTACCCTATAAATATCCCCAATCTCTCTTTCCTTACCGTCGCTCTCATCCTCTCCCTCTCTCTGTTTCGACTTCAAATCCATCCGCCCAAGTCGTCGCTCCTCCCGTCCTCTCCGACCACCACTTCGACCGTTCCTCTCCCTTCTCGTCGCGTCCCCTCGCCATCATCAGCACCATCTCGCCACCTCATTCCATCTTCTCTGTCTCTCGCTCGAACCTATCACCTCGCCAACCGAACCCATCGCCTGCACCTTCTAATCAGCCTCATGGCCATCGTCTTCGCCCCCTCCACTGTCCACCGCAACCACCGAAGACCCTTACCCCTTATCGTCGTCGTCCAGAGCTCGAATCCCCATCGTCCCGCTCTCCTCTGTTTTTGGTGAGAATTAGAGTGCCCCTGTTCTTGTCGCTGTGTCGCTTCCCGACCGCCAGCGCCCCGCCGTCAGCCACCCTCGCCGTGGGCCGCTGCCGTCGCCAGTCTCTGCCTCATTGCCATGATTCCCCACCATTGAGTCTCTCTCTCTCTCTATCTCTCTCTCTCTATCTCTCTCTCTCTCACTCTCTCCGTCAATTGTTTGTAAGAGAGGGGATCCGTTGGATTTGTGGTGTTTGTTGTTTTGGTGGAGAGATCGGTCGTTTGCTGTTTTGCGATCTGTGTTGGAGTGTTGCTGTGTTTTGCTATTTTGCACGCAGCTCGCACGTGTTTTTGTGTTTGTACTTCATCGCCCAGGATTCTCATCCCGTTATTCTATATATTCGAAATTAACATAAAAAAGGAAAGTCTCTTCTTGAACTAGTTTATTGTTTTGTTCAAGATTCTTTGATCTCTGCAAGTAGATCGAAATCCTTTCTATTGTAGTGCTATATGAATTCTGTTAAGTGTATTGAGGGTTTACACGAGCTAACTCGATATATTCTTAACATCATACCTACACCTTTGATCTAAAACCTAGTCCCTCTTTTATCTTGCATATGCACTATTACATGAAAAATAACTAGATCCATGTGATAGACTTGTTTGATGAATTGCATATATTGGATAGAATTTGAATCAATGAATTGATTACCATGCATGTGAAATTGCATCTTAAAACTAAAGTTATGCATGTTAAACATCTATCATCACTTGGATTATTAGTTAGCATGAACTATACGGTTGTAGGATTAAGTTGTTTCCTATTCGTATCAAATTAAATTCTGGCCTGCTGTTTGTTCCTTTTTGTATCAGATTTTCGACCATGTCGCTGTTGTAATTTGAAATAACTTTCCGAAAATAAATTATAGCCCCATGAATCTATTTTCTAAAACTTTTGACGGATCTGAATTCCGACTTATAATCTGTTAGATATCAGTATTTTAGTACAACTGTGTCTGAAATTCCAGTTTCACAAATTCATGCATAACTTTCTGTTTCATAATTAAATAGAATATGTTAACAGTAAAATAAAAATATGAAATAAATTTTTCTGAGACTAGATATGTGTAGGAACTACCCTGAATTTTTGTAGATTTAACTGATGACTTTTCTGGCCTAAAACATATAGGTGAACACAATTTATTACTTGCTACCTGAACATAAAGTCTGAAAAGAATAGGATTTTTGCCCTAGTTTCTGTAACTTCTATATGTCGTATATATATTTGCTGGAACCGGTAGAGAGTCTAGTTTCTATAATTTCTGACGGATCCAGATTTGCTTTTCTTTAGTAGCGGTAATCTGTGTTTTTGTACAACAATGTCATGCTGTCCAGATTGTGTGATTTGTGTTAATTTAATATGTTTGCTTCTTGATTTGTCTATAACGAGTAGAATTAGTCACACCTAGCATAATACAATATTGACACCTTCTTGCATTCTCACATAGGATGAAATAAAATGATAACAAGCCAGTGTTTAATGGGATGACTTAGTAGTGAATAATCTGAAACCGTACTCGGTTGGGCCCTACTACTTGACTTATACTGACTGATGGCCTAAAATACTGCTTGATAATCACTGTCACTAAACATTGAACACTGATTACTGGGTCGAGTACACGAACCGTGAATTCACTATCAGTCTAAAGCGTACACTGTGTGCTTGCGCCGAACCTGTGGAATGAGACCCAATAGTAAGTGCACTAGATAGATTAATAAAATGATTAATAACCTGCATTTGACATCTAATGCTTGATCCTGTATATCATCATCACGATAGAATTTAAATTGACATTATTCATTACATGCATGATTAAATATAGACCTTTGATATTATTGCCCATCTTTGACTTTGTTTTTGACTTTGACCCGTCCCTTTTCTTGATATACATGCTTCCTATTATTCTCAGTTTCCCTCTACTTGGTCCATGACTTACTCTAAGGATATTATTTTCTCTCTTTTTAGATCATGAGTTTACAGGTACTGGAGTAACAATACCAGATGGAATTGGTGAGCAACGATTCTAGAAGATAGAGTCCAAGATTTGCTTGAATTAATTTATTGCTAGATTTATTTCTTTGAACATTGTCTTGATATTATACTTTGTTTTTATACTTTTATGTCCCGGAGTTTGTTTTTATCCCAGATGTTGGATATTATTATTTGGATTATTTCATTTATTATTGAAGTTGATCTTTGTTTATGTGATTATATCTTCTTGCGTGGTTGTGAATGTTGTTTCATATTGTTGAGTTAGTCTGGTACAGCTTATGGATGGTGTTTACATCATTCGCTGGGCCTACGTTACGTACTCATATTTCGTATTTTGGAAAGCGGGGCGTGACAATTGCATGTCAAAATTAGCAGTGAAAGTTTGAGAAAAAATTGGCAGGGTTGAAAAGGTAAAAATCAAGGCTGTCAGTTGACTCAAGGAGAAACCAATCGAGAAGTGCACACTTGCTGCAGATGGAGGACATCGATATGACACGATGACTATGAGTATATCAGAAGTTTTTAATTCTATTTAGAAAATAGGTATTCGAGTGGATGGTGGGCATCGAAAGAGTGGAAAATAGCAGACTTTTGACTTGGGAGCGCACATTTGTACTTTTTAGAAATTCTAGCTATTCTACTTTCCATGTTCTGGGCGGCTTGTGTAGCTCATACTATTGATTACCGACCTGTTATTGATCTATTATTTTCTATGAATTCCTTAACACTTACTTGCATGCCAATTTTTCATCCTATGCAAGACCAAGTATATTGGCCTATCCAAAGTGGTCTGAATCTCATAGCTAATGCGAGACTTAGAAGATGTAGGAAAGGTGCGCTGATGACTACGCGCATTCGTAATGACATGGATGTTAGAGATGGATCGAGTACGGGGAAAACTTGTTCAAAATGTAGTATAAGAGGATACAACAGGCGTCGTTGCCGTAGTGCAGAACCCTTGGGTAGTACTAATACACCACAAGGAAGTTGTATGCATTTGGATGTTTAAAAAATATTTAATCTCACCCATTTAACAAAGTTATTTATTTATGCAAGACGAGACGAATGAAGCAGCTAGTGCAAGTGGTCGAGGATAGGGACCACAAACACGTGGTGGATGACCCCCGAGAAGTAGCACCGAGCCTTCTACTAGTGGTGATGGAGGACGCGGACAAACATCTGCATAAATAAAATGTAATATTGTGATTTTTTTTTAAACTGTTATAATATTGTAATAATTTTTTATATATCGTGATATTTTGGTGTCGATCATGATATTGTGATATTGGCTTATTAGATCGACTTTGTGATATTGTGAGAATATTGTGAATGTTTGTGATATTGTGAAAATTTGTGATATATTATGATACATTATGATATTTTGGTGTCGATTATGATATTGTGATATTAGGTCGACTTTGTGATATTGTGAAAAGTTTGGATATTGTGCTAATATTGTGAAAATTTGTGATACAACGTGATATATTGTGATATTGTGGTGTCGATTGTGATATTGTGATATTGGGTCGGCTTTGTGATGTTGTGAAAATTGGTAATATTGTGAGAATATTGTGAAGATTTGTGATATTGTAAAAATTTGTGATATATCATGTGATAGGGATAATTTGGTGTCGATTGAGAATATTATGATATTGGGTTATTGATGGGACTTTGTGATATTGTGAATTTTTTGATATTGTGAGAATATTGTGAAGAATTGTGATATTGTTAAAGTTATTTGTTCCTTTTTTGAGTTGTAAACACAGAAATAGTGATATCTAATTTTCAGATATCAGTATTCCTAACTGAAGCCGCCGTAGGAAACTGAGGCTTCTGTGCAAATGAAGCCGCAATTCCCAACTGCAGCTTCAGTTTGGAGGAATTTTTCCGCTCTGACTTGGCTCTCTGACTCAAAGAGTCGAATTGAAAGTATAGCATAGGCCGCATTTAGGAAATGCATCCTACACATAGAGAGGCCGCAGATCCCAACTGAGGCCTTCACTGTAAGCTTTTTTTTAACTAGGGTCGCTATCTCACACTACGACATCTAGGTCGCAATATCCAATAGCAAATGTGAACGAAATTTTCGAGACAGAGAGTCACAGAAAGCAAAGAGGTGAACAAGAAAAATGATAAAAGAGAGGTCGCAGTCCTCGACTGCGGCATTAGTTATACACAGGCTGTTGTTCCCAGCAATAGCCTTTAATGTAATTATTCTTTAACTAGGGCTGTTATCTCACACTGCGACCTAGGCTACATATTGGCCGCAATATCAATTAGTGATTGTGAATGAAATCTTTGAGACAAAGAGTGATAAAGAGCAAAGAGTTGAACAAGAAAATGATAAAAGAGTAGATTTTACTTAAGTTGTAGTTGCCAACTGGGGCCTCAGTGTAAAAATTGATATTTCATATTTCAAATCTCACTTCTTTCCTATTTACAAACCAAAAAAATAAGCGGCAGTGAGGTCAAACATATACATCACACATACACAAGTGGTTTCTGCTAGCTCATACGTATAATTGTAACATTTTCAACCCCCCCCCAAACAAAAAAAAACATAATATCCCATGCATCTTAAATCAAACAAATAAACCACAACTAAACATAAGCTACTTTAACAACTAAAACATCAACTACTCTAGATGGGCCTACATCAAAAAAACTTCAACCACAAACCAGCACGAGATGCACCATGTTTTTCAATCTTTTACACAAAGCAAAAATTAAACAACACATCACACAATATATACATTAAAAAAGTCAAATATAAAATGAAATCAACGAAGGGTATATAATTTTGTCTTCTTCCTCTTCCGATGTGGCCTAGACGAAGATATTTGTGTTAACTGGGAGATGGGGACATGCTCGTCAATTTCCTGCGCATGTTCTTGTTGATGTTGCTCCTCTTCTTCTTCTACATGGCCACCAACTTCTTCTTCTAGCTCCTCTTCCGGCCGTTGCACTTCTGCCTGTGCCTGCAATCTGGTTGGTTTTCTAACAACCTTATTGCGTCTGCCTGTTTGGTCCGCCGGAGCGGTAAACAGAACATCTAGTCTGGATCCCTCACTAACTTGTTCAATGTGCAACTTGCACGGTTTAAGAATCTCTTGTATGAAATCTTTGACTGCATCGGTCACATTACTCGATAAGGCACGAGCACATTTCCTTACAATCTCCCATGCTTCTTCAATATGTATCAAATTATAATGTATCATATAATAATTTTGATTCAAATGGTAAATAAATTTAAAGATAGATGTTTGAAATGAAGAGCCAAATATTATTTCTTATGATAGTTCGAGACATCGGCGCCTTCGGTTGATACATGAGCTACAAAGAGGAATGCCCGAGAGCTAGTTTTGTCTCTCTTATCGAAAGAGGTAGCTGGAGCTAGACCCCTGCTGGTATAGGCTGGGAATGAGAAATATACAAGCGTGTCATTCTCCGATACCAAGTCATATATGCACGGTGTAACGATGGATCATATGGAGGAGTACCTCAACCAACCTCTCAAACCAGAGCTCTTTTCAGGTGTCGGCATGGACTTGGTGATATTTGGCATAATTATGATCAAGCAACTGACCCATCCCCTTGACACCATGCAGGGCAAGATCATACGATCGTCCGACCGGGATGCGCTAATGGAGTCCGAATTGTCAAAGCAATTGGTCGGTGAAATAGAACTCTACAACACCAAAGTGGGCGAGTGGTGATCTCATCAACCACAGCTGTGGGGTTGTCGTGCAAGCATGTGGCAATCTATCTAGTCTCTCAGGCCGCATAAGGCTCCCATTTGATGATTCCAATTGATTGAGCTCTTCTATGTAATATGTAACTCTTGTTTTTCCCAAAAAACGTATTATTTTGTATTTTTCGTATTTAAAATTTTCGCAAATTATATTTTTCAGTTTCAATTCTTTTTGTCAAGATGTATTCTTGACTCTTCTATGAGAATCTAATTTTTCGATCAATAATTTTATTATAACTATTTTCTATGATTTTACATTGTAATACAAACCTTATTTTTGATATGGTTACTTTGATCTCTGGTATTATTATTATTACTGTTATTTTTAGTATTGTTATTATTATTATTATTATTATTGTTTTCTTTACTACTATCAGTATTATTATTTTATATTAAAAATCCTATTTATTTATTTATTTATATACTTTTTTCCTATTTTCCTTATTGGATTTAATTAACCCAAACCCATTAACACCCTTTACCCTATTTAAAACCCATTTAAACCCAACAATACCCAAACCCATTACCCTATTTCAACCCTACCCGTTTGCACCATATCAGCCCCAACCCTAATATTTTACCCACCTATATATACCCTGTTCCTCATTCCCTATTCATCCCTTTAACTTAGCCGTCACTTCATTTTCAACCTCCGAGACCCTCCCGCTGCATTCCCTCTCTTGATCTCTCCCTCCTCCCTGTCGTGCTTCTGCAGGCAGTGCCGCCATACTCCTGTTCTTCGCTCCCCCTGTCTCCTCCTGCGCCGCGCTCAGCCAGCGACGACAGCCCCTCCTTCTCCTCTTGTCTGCCAGCGACGTGCTCCCTGCCTCCATCATGTCGCAGCTCCCCTGGTCCCTCTCCCTGACTCTCGCCACTAGACCTCCGCAGCGACGCCACGACAACAGTTGTCGTCAGCTTTCCTCCCTGCCAGCGACTGCCCCTGCGTCGCGACCTCTCCATGTTCTCTCCCTGTTCTCTCCCAGGTGCGCCTTGCCGACATTTCCCCGCAGCAACACAGCCCCTGCACCTCGACTGTGCACCTCGCAGTGCCTTCCCCTGGTCCCTCGTAGTGCAACCAGCCCTTACCGGTAGCCCCTCGGTGCCCCCCTGTGCCTTCCCCTGTGCTCCTTGTCCGACTATCGTCAGCATCAGACCTCAGCCCCGCCAGACCGCAATGACAAAAGCAACGCCAGTAGCCAGCGACCCCTATCTTGCTGTCCTGTCATCGCGCTGCTCCCGACGCTGACATCCGCCGTCGTTGTCCCGTCGTTTTGCCACCACTGCAACCTGTCGCTGTCCCTTCCATCTTGCCAGTACCAAAACTTGTGGTTGCTGTTGGTATTGGTTTGATCATTGGGTTTTGATCATCTTTGATGTGAGCCGTCCGATCGCCTTGGTAATCTTGATCTTGATCTCCTAGATCTTGGCTGTCTGATCGTCGATCGATCTTAATCATCATCACTATTGGATCTAGTCATTGATCTCTTGATCTTCATCTTCTTGATCATCGAGATCTGTGGTTTGTGTTCGTGATCTTGTTCGTGGTTGTTCACGTTCGTTGGTATTGTGTTCGTGCTTGGGAATCCGCTCCCATTATTCTTGCTTGGAGTCATTTCCGTCATCGGTTAAGGTAAGTAACTTATACTCAATTCTTTTGTATGATACAAGTCATAAATTCCGCTTGTAGTGCAGTTGGGTTCTAGAGACAACTCGTGTGTGATGTATTTTTGATGAGTATTGTCTCTATAGTGCTATTGACCATAGTTGCCTTACGACATAAATTTGACATAAAACAACTTAGGTTTGACCGTTCTTGATGTGATTATATTTGTGGGATAATTATGAAAAATCATGTGTTTGTTTGGATTCATGTGATATATTTGTTGTGGACATGCCATATACCCTATTTCATGATGTTTGAACACTTAGTAGACTCTATACCATGTTTGATTGTGTTGGAACAAATTTCGTATGATTTATGTTGGTTTTGTTGTTAGAGGAAAATCTGTACTTTGTCGATGATCAGTTTTGATTGCTATTTTAGACCATATTAAGGTCATTATTTTAACTTCAGTATTAAACATGATTTTAGAGAAATCTTTCTTCTTTCCAAACTCTCTAACCTTGATCAATTTCATTTTCATATGTGTGAGATATGGTTGTTTTACTACAGAGGTGTATTTTATTTCCAGATTTCGTTTCTTGAGAATTTCGATGACTAAACTATTTTGATACTAGTGCTAAACATATTATTTTGATCTGAAATTTTGTAAAGTATTTCTATACTTGATTAGAGATTACCCAGAATTTTGGTGGATTTATTTGATAAGATTTACATATCGTTTCATTCGAATAAAAACAATACTTGCTGATTTTGCTCGCTATTCTGTAAAAAAGTATATTTTCACCCTAGTTCCTTTTCCTGTATGAAAAATATTTATGAAATATGAAAGTTAGCCTATTTTGTTTATTTTCATCTCCCTTTGGTGGATTTGGATTTTGTTTCACGGTTTGCGAGATATTACAGTTTGCGTACAACAGCGTTGGGAATTCCAGCTTTGCCGATTTATCGTTTCTTGATATTTCCTGATTTTTGTTGACTGGACTAATCTTACTAGAAAATTATGAAACTTTATATTCTGATACTAGACATATAGGGGAATACCCCAGATTTTTCCTAGATTTATTTGAGGTGTTTTGATGCTGTTTTTCTTGACTGTGATTCGATTTACTGATTTCTGGCTGAACATATTTTCTGGATTCAAATCAGTTTTGAGTTATGTTTTTGTGAAATACTATGTGACTTATATATATTTGATGGATTCGGACAGGAGTCTATTTTATAGACCTTTCAACGAATTCAGGTTTGTATGCTTGTAGCAACGGAAATCTCAGTTTTACTACAGTTTGGTCTTGCAGTCCTGAACTAGAAATTTGGTTATTTTATTCTTTTGTGAGTTATCTTTGACCCGTGCATGTTTATCTTGCAACCTGAATCTGTTACTTGTTCATGCCATGCTATCTTTGCCCTATTTTGTGACACGTACATGTATGTTTGCTAATAATAATAAATAACCAAGGCGGGGTTAAGGAAAAGATCTAGTAGTGGACAATATAGGAGCCTGCACTCGGAAGGGGACTCGTGTTTCCCGTATGACATGTTACCGATCAAGTTTACTGATCAAGTTACCGACCAAGTTACCGATAAAGTTACCGATCATGTTACCGACCAAGTTACCGATCTAGTTACCGATCAAGTTTACCGATCAAGTTACCGATCAAGTTAATTTCTGTTACCGATCAAGTTTACCGATCAAGTTCTGTAATTTTGTGAATACCCGAGTACATGACCTATAGAATCCTCTATGAAATCTAAAGCGAAATTGATTATTGTAGCAACCTATGTAGTGTGGGCTGCATGAATTGCTACATAGATAGTAATAATACAAGACTTGAACATGACACTTGATTACATGATACATGAGACTTGATACATGATACTTGATACATGATACTTGATACTTGATACTTGTTTACATGATACTTGTTCACTTGACACTTGATACATGCTACTTGTACTTGTTCACCTTACCATGCTAGTTGTTATACTTGATATCATGCCTATTCCATGTTATTAGTTAGTTTTTCCATGTACTTGTATCTAGCATTACAAGCGGCCCGTAACTTGCATTGACAGAAATTTATTTTCTTTTTCCTATTCCTGCAATTGTTAAATTGCAGATTTTGGAGAACATGTATCAGATGGTGTTGGTGATATGAGATACTAGTACTGGATTTTGCTATTCTTATTTCTTGTTGCTTATCTTGAACAATTATATCTTGTACTTGAATTTATTTGTATTTAGGCAATGTGACCCAGGATATTTGACTTATTCAGATCTGGAGTTATTTGAGATTAATATATTTTGGTTTCAAGTATTCTTGTTGGTAGTTTGATTCATATGTGCATACTTGGTTGATCCTTTTGCTTCCGACTCTAATTATTCTTGTGAAATATTGTAAAGATTCTTGGACAGCTTATGGATGATGAAAATCATTCGCTAGGCTTTAGTCACGTATCCGTATTCCCTATTCTCTTTTGGGAAGAGGGGCGTGACATAATATGTCAACACACCACTTGGATTATCCTTCCACGTGTGTGCCCCAGTCTAGTATACTCCAATGGGGGCCAACATGGCTTGATCTTTTGCGACTTCCATCCACCCATGTGATTGCTTTCTTATGCGGGGCCGACTGACATGTAAACACTTCCAACTCCACACCTGTAGTATTACCATTGGCCCTATCATCTGAACCGCATCAAAGGCCATACCGTAAGAACTCCCATACAATGCAGATAATACCACACTACCCCAACTATACTGGCCAGCTTTCCTATTGTTGGCAATCAACGATAGGTACATTAGCGCACGGTTTCACCAGACGCATTCGGTAAGATAACACCTCCAAATAGTGTCATTATATAGACTCTAGTGTAGCACTCAACATGGAACTCTGATGAATCCACGTTCAAGAAACTATCTCACATTTCCTTCAACCAGGAGAGCCTAATGGATTGGCCAACAAAATTTTTCACACCTGGCTCAACATCAAGGTAATCTCTGACTAGTTGCTCCCTATCGAAGCCCATACTTCTAGTCACGACCAGCTCATCAACCTGAAGACCTGAGATGACAACAATTTCTGAAGTGTGACAATCATCTCTTGTATGGGTAGATGGAAAGAATGTGTATCTGGTCGCCATCTCTCAAGAAGCATAGCACAATCAAGCTTGATAGACTCCATCAACCCTATTTCATATAACCCATTTGCGGCTAAAAACTTGTGTGTATGTGCATGCATGGGCAACGTAGCGTGCGCACAAAAGTGCACTTCTTGTCTGCAGTGTCGGGTCTATAGGACCTGAACCTCCACGTGCAACGGAAAATGAAGATGACTGGCTAATGTCGGTAGACGAGTGGGATGGATTACCTACAACCTACACCAACATGAAATAATTGTTATTTTAGCTACAACATTATTATGTATGAATTCAAAATTAAAAAATACATCAATTATTCTTACTAGTGTAGGTGCTTTTCCACGACTTTGGCCACTACTAGTACAAGTCTCACGGGTACTACTCAGGGGTCGTCCACCGCGAGTTTAGGGTCCCCGACATCGGTAACTAGTATTGGCTCCTTCATTCGTTTCGTCCTGCATAAATAAATATCTTTTGTTAAATGCATAAAAGTAACATATTCTTTAAATATCCAAAAGAATATACTACTTACACGTGGCCCGCTAGTACTACTCGAGGGCCCTACACTGCTGCCATTAGTTCTATGATGACACTGCTAAGTTGTATTAAAAATATTTGTTAATGAATGAATATACAAATAAGATAGTATAGGGCATATAAAGATTGAATCACTACCCATTTCTCATTTACAACTAACAAATGCTCAAGGAATTTTCATATTCAGATTTTGATTTTGAGAGACCGATCGATACTCCACTCTATCCACCTGTCATAGATTCCACATATCACACTAGAAATTTAATTTACTATGTTAAACTTTATGACAAATTTATCAAGTTCTTATTTTCTCTACTATGACCTTTTTATTTATTGACACTATAAAAAATGGAATGAATTGAATGGTCTCTCCTTCCACTATCTGACTATATCAGCTGTATAAAACAACCTCTTTCAAGTTTCTAAACAAAACTAATAACAATATTCAAGGTATAACACCAACTTTTATGCGAAATCAAATCAAGTGACCTAAACAAAGATGCGATTACATTGCCATGGAGTACAAAAGAGATCAAGCTCCAAATCCAATCCCATTGAGTTACTATTCCATATACAATTACATTTCACCATGACAAAATAAATGCACGTATGTTAAAATTAAACTCATATACAAAAGAGGAAAGCTACACAATCCTAAAAAATCCCTAACATCCTACCAAACCTACAAACCACAATCATCAACCCTCAATTGTTTGCTATAAGCATGGTAGCACATCAACATATCAAGAAACACCTAATTTTCAACATCCAACAAGTGCAAACCAAACAAGGCATACCTTAAACTTTTGGTGATGTTAGAGGTGCCGCCAAAGATGATGTCGGAGGTACCATCGGAGACGATGTTGGAGACAGTGTCGGAGGTGTTGTGGGATTGAATGTTGGGGGCGAGAATTGGAGAATTTTGAGGAATTTGGGAATTATAATTTGAGGATTTGGGGAGGCTGCAAGATGAAGTGAAGTGGAGAGAGAGAGATGTGGAAGTGAATTGACATAGTTGGAGGGGAGAGAGTTAGGATCTAAGGTTTTAAGATTTGGAGATTTGTATTTCAGAGTTGGAGGAGAGAAAGAGAAAGTTGGGAGAGAAGTAAAGGGTAGAGAGAGGATGCCCAGATTTTAACTTAGTTTTTTAATGGACCCAAACGTAGGCCGCAGTAACCATCTGCAGCCTTAGTATAATATAGGCTGCTATTTGGGACTGTGGCCTTTGTTATATCTGCTGCGTAGATGGCTATTGCAACCTAAGTTTAACATATTTTAACTTCACATTTTTTGTTTAAGCCTCAAAATCTCTCAAACTCAAATATTAAATGAACTGAGGCCGCAATTAAGAATAACATGATCAAAAAAAAAAAGTTTTTGAAGAGGTCGTAGTCGAGCACTGTGGCCTCGAAATTGAAAAAATCGCAGTCCCCAACTGTGGCCTACACTGAAGTGTCTAAAAGTGATTCACTCATGCAATTAGTTTGTGAAGTGGGTTAGTTGGTAAAATAGTTTCAAAAAGTGGGTTAGTTTGGAAAAATTCAGAGTTTCACCTCCATTAGTAATAGTACTGAAACCCCCCCCCCCCCCCCCCCCCCCCGCGAAATTTTTGTTGTACTAAAACACATTTTGAAATTATTTACAGAAGTAAGACGCTTCCCAAACTATTTCCATATTTGAGCCATTCATTTTCTCGTCAGCAACGACCTCTATTCATATAAGTTGTCTCTGCCTTTCTACGGTCGCTAATGAGAATAATGACAACTTCCAAAAAGTTTTGGTTGCCGCAATTCCCATCAGCGGCTAAAGTCAATATGATGTCGCTGATGAGAATAATGACATTGTCTCAATCATATTGAGACACTTGATATTCTAGATATAGAAGAAAAAAAAAATTATACCAAGGTCATTGTTCCCATTAGTGGACTTAGTATAATATTTTTTTCCCCTGGAGAGCAATAGCTCTCTAAAATGATCAAGGGTTTCAATATGATTGAGACAATGTTGATATTTCCATCAGCGACTTCATATATACTGTAGTTACTGATGGGGATAGCGGCAACCAAAATAATTTCAATTCTTTCAGAAGTGACCTTAAAAAGGTTGAGGCCACTGATGGGAATAGCGGCTGCTGCTGACGTGACAACGACTGGCTAACTCATGAAAATAGTTTGGGAACTGTCTTACTTTTGTAAATAGTTTCAAAAAGTGACTTGGGATGGTAAAAAATTCATTTTTTCCCTCTTCTTCTACTTGTATTCATTTCTTCAATGTGAGACAAGCAGAACTTGAGGGCATTTAGTTTGAAACTTCAAGACGTCTGCCTTTACCTCTTTTCATTCTGAAGCATCACCGCCACCTCTACCTCTTTTTCAAGGTTCAAGACCTCTTCATCTATCTCTTGACCCATCCAGCTCCTTTACTTCTTTCTCTTAGTGACTAACCTCTCTGATCTGTCTCTAGACTTAATTTCACATATAGGATATTTTTAGAAAATATTTACAAATATAGTACACCTTCCAAACTATTTATAAAAATAGGACAGTTGGAAGTAATTTTTCAAGAAAGACCCTAACTTTGGAGATATTTACACAACATTAAAACAAAAAATTTACATATCTTACTACCCTATTTAAAAACTGGATATTTCACAGAAAATAAAGAAATTAAGATTAAAAAATTTCGTAAAATTTAAAATCAGATACATTGATAGAAGATTAACACAAAGAAAGCATATAACTGATGGGGCAATATCAGAATATTTGTTAATAACAAGTAAAATAACCAAAAACTACCTAAGGAAATACAAAAAGGGATATCATACAAAGTATTAGATTATAGAAATGAAGAAACAAGTTAGTATTACCAACACCTGCTAACGTATAAAATATTAGGCAAAGTATGGCTAATAAAGTAGTAATATTAAATCCAAAAATAGGACCAGAAATTAATATGATAAACATACAATAGTTGGAAGAAGATTACAATGGTCCAGAGTTTTTAGGACTATAAGAAAAGATTTAAAAATTATAAATAAGAACATAAAAGAACTAGGTAGATATGTAACCAAAAACAAAGAAGAAGAATTAGGCATAATGGAAGAAGGTATGATTGAGTTAGAAACTATAACAAAGCTTAATATAAATCTTTTAGAAATAGAAGATTTAATGGCAAATCTCAATTCAGTGGAAGTAGAGGAAGCCTTAAAAAATCTAGATATAACGAATGAAGAAATTAAAATGGATCAAGATAAAGAAAAGATTATAGCAAAACCTATAAAAATTCAAACTGACATGTATGAAATCTTAAGACCACCACCTAACAAAAGACCTTATCACTTACCATGGAAATGGCGAAACACAAAAAATAATAAGTTAGGAAGAGACAAAGAAAATGAAACCCCAAAATATGAACCTACAGAACACTACAAAAAAGGAATAGCAGGAAATGGAGAATGACTAGATCTAGACTGCGTAAAAGACATAGATTGAATAATTGCAAAATGAGTAAATGCCTCACTAATAGTAGGATTTAGGCAAAATCTTTTAGGAAACACATTTGAGAAATTTATAGACGCAACCTTTATATGAGTAGTAGCAAAATAGTGGAGTGGACTAAAGGAAGAAGAAAGAAATACAATAAGCAATTCAAGACCAATTGATGATAAAGGAATAGAAGAAACCTCAGCACAACGAACCTTAGGTCTGTAAGAAATAATTACAAATTACAAAATAGCAATAAGAACAGAATTCAGTGTCTACGATAAAGGAGAAAAACACACTATATACAAAAAGAATCAAGCAAGATAGAGACTAAGCAAATTAGAAATATGGGACAAGTGTTATTTTGACAACTATGCTTGTGAATTCCGAGAATATTTTCAAGATAATTATTATATAAAAAAAGAACGGAGTCAAATCTTGGACTCATTCTTTCTAAAACTACCTGATCCATGGAGTATAAACATATATAGTAAGAAAGTAAAACTAAGATGCTAGAACAACAATGAAATACTATAGAATATATACGCATAGAATTTGTTGTGGAGATGCAAGACCGTATCATTGAGATGTAATAATAACTATAATTATACAAAGAAGAGTAAACACAATTTTCAAAAATATAAACCAAAATATAGAAAAAAAAATTTAAGAGATCTAAAAAACTCTATAAAAGATACTTTAGAAGAATAAATAAAAATAGACAATATCCGAAAAACCCAAAGAAATGTAATTGTTATATATATGGAGAAGTAGGACATATATCAACAAATTGCCCTAAGAGAATGAAAAAATAAAATGTAAAATACGTAGAAGAAATTGAAAAAATAAATAACATAAATTATGAACTCATATAATATGAGGTAGACTAGTCCGAAATTAGTGAAGATGAAAAAATAATGGTATTAAAAGAAGATAGTGGAAGTAGTGAAGGTGAAACAGAAGAATGTGAAATAAACATGATGACATATATATCAGAAATAGGAGAACAATTAGAAAGAGAAGAAAACAATGAAAAAGTAATGAAAAGAATGTGCTTTGATATACAAAAATACGATAAAATAAGAGCAACCAAATTAGATATAAACCCTAAAGAGATATTTAAACTACCAATATTCGAAAGGAAAAAGAATATCATCATAATAGTAAGGAATAATGAACAACCTATAGACATTGAACAGGTACAAGGAAAAATCATAATCCCATTAATTACCGAAAAAATAATAAGATAAGAGATGGAAAAAATAAATGAGAAAACCACACAAACATTAAGATACATACATTTTGGATGTGTGCAAATAAGAATAAAAGCTTATTTTAAGGAAGGAATAAATACACCCCTGGAAATATACCTAATGAATGATAGAATAATATCAAGTACACAAAATGCCTTAATAAGAATAGTACAAAGAAACTTAATGTATCAAAAGATAAAATTTACAATAAAACCTAATTTCTCTATAAGTATGGCCGAGGAAAATAAGGACAAAAGTCTAGTCATGTAGCACAGATTATTAGGAATAGAAATGATAGAGAAAAGCAAAGTTATGAGTATACAAATAAGAAATATTTATGCTTTCACTAGTAAGCATGAAGTAAAAAATAGATTTACAGATAATTTTGAAATAGAACCACTATTTAGCGAAATTATAAGATACAAACTAGCTTGAGAAAACCCTGAAATGACTATACCAAATTATATAGAATTTGACTTTAATAAAGCTGTAACTCCTGTTTCCCATTTCTTGTATTTTTGTATTGTATTTTCTTCCCAGTCTATTCTACCTGATTGTATTCTTTCATTTTTTCTGAACCGTGTATTTGTTCTTTATTCTCAATATAAATTCATTTATTGTTTTGTCCATGTGATTTGATCTTCTTGATTTGTTTTGTCTGCCAATTATTTTATCTCTGAATGATTTATTATTTCTAATCTATTTCATTTCATGGCCTAATTGCTCATTCATTTGTTTCTGGCTTATTGGATCCGATTTTTACCCAGTCTACCCTATTTTAACCCTTCTATCCGTCCTACTGAATCCTACCCCACTACCCATTACCCTCTTCATTTATCCAGTATCCCCCAGATATTTCTTCACATCCTGTATCTGCCTAACAAGCTGGTCATGCTTTTCCCCTATCTTCTCTTGATTACCCAAATTCCTTCTAGCCAAAAATCCCATTTAAAACCCCCAACAAAATTTGTTACTACTATCTACAATTGCTATCTCCTAAACCCTAATCCTAATCTCTCTCTCCAACTAGTCTTTCTCCCTCACTGCATCCTGATCCCCTACCCCTGCCGTGCCGCCCTCCGACTGCCACGCCACCCCCGTCGCCGGTGCCTGCTCGTGACCCCTGTCGCCCTGCCCTCATTCCGATGCCAAAGCCCTCTCGACCTCTCCCCCCTTCTCCTTCTGAAGACGACAGCAGCACCATAGCCAGCCACAACTGCCCCCCTCTCGGCCTATTCCCTTCCGACGCTAGCAGTCGCACCTCGCGCCCTTGTCGTCGCTGCCCCTATTCGCCATCGTCGTCCTCCCATTGCCGTGCATACACACCCCCCGGCTACCTTGTTTGTTGTGTGCACATGGTTGATCCCAAGCATTGTGTTCGTGATTATCTTGCTCGTCTCGTTCGTGATTCAATTGTGTTGTGTTCGTTGTCGGGAATCCATTCCCGTTATTCTCATCTTTCCATCAGATTCGTCGATTAATTTTTGTTGTATATACAAGTACAAAATACCTCATGTAGTCTCGCTTTTGTTGTTTGGATTTCTTCTCATGAATATCTCTTGTTAAATCTTGACTCCATTTGTTTGATCCATCCGTAGTGTTGATCCATCTTCATAGTTGTCACACACATGACATGAAAATAATTTAGATCTAATTAGACTCTTGATGCATATATGTATGTTGTTTCGTGATCCATGATATGTTGTATACTTCTTCCATGCTTGATGTGTTGGATGTAGTATCTTGTAGTGGATTTGTTAAGCACCCATACCATATTGTTTTGGATATCTATTATACCATGTTTTGTATTTTGTTCTAATTTGAATTTATTGCCTATGAACTATTTGATTAAATGCATGAGAAGAGTTTTCATTTTACGGCTGCCCTATTTTGGTTCAGTATTTTAGACCCTGTTAAGGTTAGTAAATCAAACTAAATTGTGCATATAAATCGTAGACCCCGTAGTCTATTTTCCAGAATTTTTGACAGATCTTAGTTTCAATTTGTGAGGTGTGAGTTATTACTGTTTTGCTACAGATGTGCTCAAAATTCCAGATTTTGTTTTATGTGACTTCTGTATAGTTAATCAATTTAATAATGATGTTAAAGGTAAGATTTGAATCTAATATTTTTCTGGGTATGACCAATCATGACTGGGATTAACCCCAAATTTTTGTAGATTTGTTTAATGACTTTTATAAACTATTTCATGCTTGTGAACAAACCAATTTATTCCTAAACTGCATGCTGTTAGTAAAGAACCATTTTTTTTTTCCTGATTCCAGTCGTTGTTGATTAAGACTTTGTGAAGATAAAATGTAGCCTGATCTATCTATTTTACAACCCTTTTGACGGATTTGGATTTCGAGTTATACTTTGTGATCTATCACTGTATTAGTACTGTTGTGTCTAAAATTTCAGATTCATAAACTTGCTGTATCTTTCTGTTTTCCGAATTTATTTGTCTATGCTATCTATAATGGAATATTATGATAATTTATTTGCTGATACTAGATATACTAGGAAATCTTCCAGATTTTTCTTAGATTTAATCAGTAAGTTTTTATGCTATTTTCATACTGATAAATACAACTTTGTGATTTCTGGCTAAACATGAATTCTGTATAAAATGCTGTTTTGAGCCCTGTTTCTGTAGTTGTTATATTACTTGTGTATATGTGATGGATTCGGTCGAGAGTCTATTTTCTAGATTTGCTGACGGATCCAGGTTTTGCATTCTTGTGGCAACGGAAATCTAAGATTTGGTGCAGTCATATCTTGCTGTCCAGAATTGAAAGTATCGTTGTTCTAGTCTGTTATGAGTTATTTGTCACCCGTGCATATTTCTGTCTGACCTGAGCATGTCTCTTGTTCTTACCATGTTATTCTTGCACTGTTTTGTGCACTTATGCCTGTTTTGATAATAATAACAAGTAATCAAGCCAGGGTTAAGGGAAAGACCTTAGTAGTGGACAATATAGGTATGTATACTCAGAAGAAGGCCCGTGTTTCCCACTTTATGTTTGATTCATGGACCTGTTTTACTTTATGTTGATTCATGAACCTGTTGTACTTTATGCTTTGATTCATAAACTTGTTGATTCATGAACCTGTTTTGTTAGTACCTGATTCATGAACCTGTTACCTGTTACCTGTGCATGATGCCAGAGTGCACGGCCCTATAGAAACCCTCCACTAGATCTAAACGTAACTTGCATGTAAGTAGTAACCATGTCGTAAAAATTTGGGATGCATGAAGTGCTACTAGATAAAATTAATTACAAGACTTGAGAATAACATGATCACCTGCATATTCCTGTTACCTGTACATGCTACTTGGCACCTGTTACATGTTTACCTGCTTACGTGCATCTGATACCTGTCACATGTTACATGCACCCTGATTATCTCATCACATTTGTCACGCCCCGCTTCCCAAAATACGGGAATACGAGCACGTAACGAAGGCCCAGCAAATGATTATACATCATCCATAAGCTGTACCAGTCTAACTCAACAATATACAAGAGAAACAACCACGCAGGCAAGAAATGTAATCACATAAACAATGAATAAACTCAAAGATAATCATGAAATAAATTCACCAAATAATATTCCAACATCTGGGATAAAAATAAACTTCGGATCATAAAGCCCAAGAATGCAAGGTATGATAAAAAGAAATACAATAAGCAGATAATAAAAGATAGCTAAGAGGTCTAAAGTCCAGCTCCGATCTTCAAAGAGTTTGCTCACAAATGTTTTTTGGTATTGCTCCTTCGGTACCTGTTAATACTGGATCTAATAAGAAAGAAAAGAGTAAGTACCCTTAGAGCAAGTCGTGGGCAGCAAGTAGAGAAAACAGAAGATAAAGGAAAGCTTGAATATCAAAGAAAATGGACATGGTCAATGTCAAAGAACAAAGTAAAGAGCAGGCAGTAATATCAAAGGGTTACAATAATCACACATGTAATGCGTGATGTCAAGTCAAGTTCAATACAGGATCAAGTATGCAGGTTATTATTCATTTTATTAATCTATCTAGTGCACGTACTACTGCATCTCATTCCACAGGTTCCGCGCAAGCACAATGATCGTTTTAGACTAATGGTGAATTCACGGAGTGTGTACTCGGCGTCGATGACGATAGTTTTACAATCAATAATTAACAATCAATACTTCTTCTTCCAATCAATGCTTCTCCTTCCCATCAATATTTCTCCTTCTTCCAATACGATATAACGATAAGGCCTTGCCAAGTATATTTTCCGATCGTTCACTACCGAGTCCTACCCATAATACCCCGGCTTGTTATTAAGTCATTTTCATCCTATGTGAGCAAGAAAGAGGGTGTCAATATTGTATATTACTATGTGTGACTAATTCTAAACGTTATAGACAAAGCATGAAGCAAACACATCAAATAATGCATTTCACAAAATAAGGACATCATGACCTTGCTGTACTAAAACATGGATTATGGTCATTACAAAATAGCAAACCTGAATCCGCCGAAAGATCTGGAAAGTAGACTTCCACACGGTTCCAGCGAGTATAGTTAAGGAGTATGAAAGATACCGAAACTAGGGTGAAAACTATATTCTAATCAGGTTTTATGTTCAGTCAGCATGCAGTATGTTGTGTTCAACTAATTGTTTCGGGTCAGAAAACTCATTAATAAAATCTACAAGAATTCAGCGAAGTAGTTATACATGTCTAGGTCTAACCTAATTTATTTCAAATTTTTTCTTTTACTGTTAACAGGGTCAAATAAAATCAGAAACAACAGGATACGCATGAAATTATGAATCTGGAATTACTAACACAGTTGTACTAAAAAGATAATATCTAGCACATGACAAATTGGAATTTAAATCCTGACCAGGGGAAAAATGATCTAGACATCCAGGGTCCCCATTTTATGTTCAGTAAGTTCTTTCAAATTATGTCATAAGCATGGTTAAAAATCTGATCCAAAGTGAAACATACAGCAGTCCAGAAATCAACTTAACATAAAAAGGTAACAAATAATTCATACAATCACATATAGCATGCAAATTGATAATCAAAGCAATCTTAGGTGTCAACATGCAAATTTCTAAGGTTTAAGAAACAATTATCACTGTCATGGTGTCAATTCATCGAGCAACTTTAATTTAGCACATACAATTCCAATATCCCATTTATCCAGTAGTCCTATGCATGAATCTAGTTATTTAAATGTGCATATGCATGAAACAATGGGGACTGAGTTTAAATTAAAGAGATAGCACAATGTTAAGAGTATGTCGGATTAGCTCGTGTAAATCCTCGATAATCTTAACGAAATTGTCAAAAGCAGTTTATGATAACAAAATGGACGGGATCTACTTGCCGGAGATCAAATAATCTTGAACACAAATAATAAAAAGGGTTCAAGAAGAGACTTGCCTGTTATATTGCAGATACAATTAAATAGAATAACGGGATCAGAATCCCAGGCGAAAAACTCCCAAAAGCACGTGCAAAACCCATGCGAAGATAACCAAATAGCAAAGCAACAACAGCCACAACTTTACTTCGGATATGGCCAAACACCAAATAGGGATCACAGATCCATTGCGCCCAGAACACCAAACGCCGAATGCAACCACTTCGGCAGAGAGAAAGAGAATGGCGCGAGACTTTGGCGATGCGACGTAGCGACGACTGGCTGCGAGGAGCTCGGGACTACTGGCGTTGGCGACAAGCGGCGGCGCTGGTCGGGAAGCGACGCAACGACGGCGGCTCTGTTTTCGGTTGGAAAATAGAGGGGCAACGACAGCGCGATTGGGGACTTGAACAGCGACGACGACAGTGCTAGGGATCTTCGGAGGTTGCGAGGGGTGAGCGGTGAGGGACCACGGTGGCAATGGGCAAGCGATGACGAACTGATAATGGTGAAAGCGATGAGTTAATGGGTTTTCGGTGAGTTGGGTTCGAGCGGCTGAAGACGAGGACGAGGATGATTGGAGGTGCAATGGGGGATGAAGATGGGACGTTGATGAGGACGATGATGAGGGGGTGGGTCGAAGGTGGTCAGAGCAAATGGAGAGGGGTTGGTTTGGGCGGGAGACTGGGCGAGGAAGAGAGAGACGGGGTAGGGGAAGTGAACAGTAGCGGGAGGGTAGAACAGTATAGGGGGCTTCACAGGAACTAGGGTTAGGCGGCGGGGGTTAAGGGATTAAGAATAGGATTAGGGTTTTAATGAGAAGATTAGAGTATTTATAGGAAGGAGATAGTATATTGGGTATTTGGGTATAAGATCCGATAAATAAAATTGATTTACATGAATTGAATGGATTAATATAAACCCAAATACAAGAGAATAAGCTATCCGATAAAATGCGATTATAACAAAATATAATTTGTATCACATTACATAAATTATTTAAAATAAAAGAAGCACAATTATTAAATAAGAATCGATTTGTTTTAATAATCAATAATAATAATAAATAATCGTAATAACAATAAAATAGAAATACTAACCATGACAATAAAATAATAATACTAATAATAACATTAATAATAAAATGATAATAAGGATAAAAATACTAATAAATAATACTAGCAATTATCAGAGTAATATCAATATATAAAAATATGAATTTGTCGAAATAGTTCAAACAGAAACAATATCTTTGATTTGAGTTTAAAATGTAAATAGTTGATCAAGTAGAAATAGAGATAATGTTCATTCAAAATAATTACAACTATTATTTAGGAAAAGCTTTAACAATAAATTCAAAACGAACTTAACAATAATAAATTTATAAATATAAAAATACGGAACAATACATAGGAAATACGTATTTGCGGAAATTGATGAACACATTATTATTCACTTTTTAGAGCAATAATCTTAATATAATTAGACATTTAAAAGCTCTATATATGGTATTTAACTCTTATTCTCTCTTTTCCATAGGAAACAGCGTAAACAGCAAAACAAAGCAGATTCAGGACTTCAAAGATGATACACAGAAAAATGTAGAGGAACAGTCGACTTATTCTCAAGAGCAGTCGACTGGCCTGATCAAAGATGAAATCTACAGAAGTCTCGACTCAGTCGACCGGTCCAGAGATAAGTCGACTGGTCTGCGGCGGAGTAAATAAACCAAATCTTCAAAGATACACCTGCATCTAATTTCAAATCTATTTGAATCAAGATTTTATGCAGCGAATCAAATCTAAAGACAGGGTATTTCCAAGTGGACGGGGTGAACGGATAAGGAAGGAAAGGAGAAAAGAGAAAGATATTAATCATCAAATCAAATAAAGAAGGATCTTCCTGAAAAAGTGTAAACCCTAATTCTCAGCCGTACTCTATAAATATCAGAAGAGGTCAACTTAGAAAAGGGGATCATCGTATATCTCTGGGAAGCGACTCAATCACCAAGTTCCTGAACAAACAACGAGAGCATCACTCCATCAACATCGAAGAAGGAGAGAGAAGATCCAGCAACCAGAAGGCAGTCGACTGTGTGACAGCCAGCCGACCATATTGCCGGAATCCATTAGTTTATTTCTTCTTCTCTCTTTATTCTTTTATGTTGATCATGTATTCAAACTTGTTAAGCAATAAAGTTATTATTATGTGGAACTAATTTCATAGTTGGGTAGATCGAAACCGTAGTTATGTAATGCTATTTTCTTCTGAACTCTTCTATGTTACTTATTGATTGAATCTAATTGAATTGGTATAGGTTTATGATAGTCAAACTAGTTTTCAAGACTGAGAGCAGTCGACTGAGGTGAGAGCCAGTCGACTGACGTACAGAACTTGGGAAGCTCAAGTTTGGATATCATTTATCTGAATCTGTTATATGAGCATATTGAGACGACCGAATCTCGTGCTCATAATTTGTAACAAAAGAATCTTTAGGGGTTCTTGGTTCAATCAACTTAGAGGATCTAGATCTGATACCAATTTCTAGAACTTTAAGTGTTTGTTCGTTTCCACTGTTCTTATGTTTTCTCTAAGTATAACTTAGTAGATACCATGCTAGATACTTACGGAAAGAAACGAATTAGAGTAGCTATACCATGCCTAATTCTTGGCTTAGGGAAACATTACTTTAAGGAGTAGATACCATGCCCTTGAAGTGAACAAACATGAGTAATTGGAAGTAAGTTCAGAAGGTAGCTTAGCATTATTAACTATTGGTGGAGATCAACAACCCAACTATTCAAGAAATATTTGTGATTCAACACCTCTCATTTTAGTTTTAATCTTTTAGTTCTTTTAGAATATTACAACAACTCTTATTCATTTTTATTATTAGTTTTATTGATTAGTAAGTTGAAGTCTACAATCTCTGTGGGATCGACCCTTGCTATTACTACGATTCTATAAACGATTCGTGCACTTGCGAGGTTTTATAATTTGTGTCTAGTTGTATCTATATATTTAGGTAGCTAGATAACCAACAACAGAAATAGGGGTTACAACATTACTTGACTCTGTTCCTGGTTAGTTTTAGTCATTATGTTGTTCCTGTCACTTGCATTCCATGCTTATTCAGTACTTGTTTCCGCTGTTACTCTATACTTGTCTATCTTTCCTGTACTTGTTGCCTGCACTACAAGCGGTCCGTAACTTGCATTGAGAGGCATTTTGTTTCTCTTTCCTCTTCCTGCAATTTATTAAACTTGCAGACTTTGGTGACCAGCTGCCCGAGGGAGTAAGTGACCAAGTATTCTAGCTGGGTGGAGTTCTTGCTACAATTTATTTTCCTGTTGTTTTTGAATAAATTTTAATTGCTACATAGATTTTGTATTGGGCATTTTGTCCCAGATTTATGTCTTGTTTCCATATTTGATTATTTAAGATTAGGTATTCTTGTTGTCAAGTAATCCTGTTGACTATGTTAATTTATTCTTGCATGCGTGGTTGATTGTTTCCCTGTATATCTCTTATTTATTCTTGTACATATTGTAAAGATCCTTATAGCTTATGAATGGTGAAAACCATTCGCTGGACTTGTGTCGTGTATCCGTATTCTGTATTCCTTTTTGGAAAGCGGGGCGTGCTAGCCAAAAGATTGCAAAAGGAAAAGCACCGCAAATAATATTCGGAAAGAGATCACTATCAATAAGAAACAAACAACAAGCATTGGAATTAATACCAATAATAAACACATTAGACAATCAGAACAATAACCAATTTAAAATATAAATAGAATATTATGACAGTGAAAAATAGAATAAACAAGTAGGCCTAGTAGATACACGTTCTACTGATTCACATATTAAACAAAAAATATAAAAACAATAGAATTAATACCATTAGAAAACTCATATCACTACCCAGACTATTACAATAATAGACATCCAATTGTACATAAAATAATACTGTCACTAAGGATAAATGGTAGAAATGAAATGTTATTACATTTACATGTAGATCCAGAACACCATGTTAATGAAATGTTATTAGGAACTGACTTCCTTACATCAGTATAACCTTACTCAATTCAAGAAGAAAAAATCACAATAACGGTAAACAATTAAAGTATAGTAATAAATAGAATATTGAGTAAATGAAGCCATTAAGAGCAACAAAGAACACGTTATACATACTAAAAGAATTTGTTTACGAAGGATACAAATCAAGAAACTATCATAGTCTAATAGACACCGGAGCAGGCACTAGCTTATGCCGCGAAAATATACTACCAAAATCGAGACAATATGGATATAATAAAAAAGCAATAGCTGGATTAACTGGACAAACTATCATACTTGATAAGTATCAACAAAATGTTAATATACAAATAGGAAATTAAATACTAAAAATACCAATAATATACCAGTTTGATGATATGAATAATGATGTGCTATTAGGAAATGACTTTTTCCAAAATACTATCATATAACCATATCACATAAATCCGTTATATTTAGAACACCTTGTAGACACCAAGCAATAGCAATTAGAATAACCCAACCTTATTCTAGAACCGACCTGCCGCATATCAGAGTTTCTTCAACCCAGCGTGGTAAATATCAATATTTACCAAACAAAACTAGAATACAACAAGTCCAAGAAATAACTACAAAAGAAATTTTACAATAATAATTAGAAGATCTGTGTGAAGAGGACCCATTGGCAAAATGGAACTTAAGTAAACCCACATCACATATAGAGTTAATAGATAAGAACAAAATAATAAAAATTAAACCTATAAGACACACTCCAACAGATCTAGAATAGTTCAAAATACATATAAAAGAACTAATGGAAAATAATTACATAAGAAAATCACAAAGTCAACATACATCACGAGCATCCATAGTAAGAAAACATTCAGAAGATAAAAGAAGTAAATCTCGAATGGTAGTAAATTATAAGGAACTAAATAAAAATACTAAGAGATTTGGATATCCACTACCAGATATGCAAATACTACTTGCAAGAGTTCCAACAAAACTTGAATTTGATACAATTAATAATTCAAGAGGACGATGACTTGCCTTATAAACGATGAAAAAGAATACCAAGAATAACGGGATAAGGATCCCGAAGAATTGAACCTACGAACACACGAAATGTATGCGCAATACATGTACACACAAAGAGCCAAAGTAACACAAAAATCTCAAAGAGGAAACAACGACAACTATAGTAGAGGAAGAGAGAGAGGGCACGACGGCGGCGCGACGGGGCGGACGGCATCGTGCGGAACAGAGGGGCGGCGCTGGTGGTGCTGGACGACGAAGTGGAGGAGCAAGGGGATATCGATGGGTTTTGGGTTCTGCTGTCGACGAGAGTGGGAGAGAAGGATAGGCCGGGGGGGTTCTGTGATGGCTGGGCATCGAGGGGGATGTGGGCGGCGCTGCAGGGAGGTCAACGGGAGGAGAGAGAAGGAGGAGAGAGAGTATACGGCTAGGGTTTCAAAATTGTAAAATTTTTAGGGTTTGCATTAGGGTTGTATTTATAGGGTACAATTAGGGTACTGGGTTAGTGAATTATGGTCCAATAAAAGCGGATTTGGGTTAAGAACAAATGAAATTGGGTTTTAGGGTTCAATTAAGAGATAGATCAAAATCAATGTGGTTCAACTAAAAATACCCACAATTAAATAAAAGATAATAGAATCAACAAGAATGGCCCGATCAAGAAGAACGAAGAATTTCATGAACAAATTCAATCAAAAATAAAATAATCAAGAAAGAAAAATAGGTTATTTAAAATATATATATATATATATATATATATATATATATATATATATATATATATATATATATATATATATACACACACACACACATTAAATCAAATAGTGAACTGCGAATTGAGCATGCTCGGGCTTAAAACAAAATAATAATAATAATAATGATAATAATAGAGATAAAAATAGCAATACCAATAACAATGATAATAACAACAATAACAACAAATATTAATACTAATACAATAAGAATAACAAATATAATAATAATAAAGATATGCATCAAAACAGGATTTGTGTTGAACAAATTTATTAAAGGCCAAAAATTAATAACATAAATAGTCGATAAATTAAAAATAGAATATAAAGTTAATTTATAATGTTATTTGAAAAAGGTTTTAATAGAAGGTCCAAATCGAGTTAAAACAAAAGTAAATTTACAAAAAAATTAAATTATAGAAAATACTCAGAAAATACTAATTGTCGGGAATGAGGGTTACAAACATGCTTTCTAATAAACTAATCATCATATACAACATGCTTAGAACAATAAGAAATCAAACATATGTCACTCACCTTATTAAAGAATCAACCGAAATAATAAAGAGAATAATAAAAGTCCTTTCTTCCGCAAGAAAACCAAGATCCTCGTTTCGAAACACCAAGAAATCAATAATAAAGAAAACCCTTTGTCTAGTACACAAAGAGACGGCTGCACTCTCTTTTAAATAGGCCAGAAATTAGGGTAACTAGGGTTTTGAATAGGTTTTGCAAAAATATCCATTTTGAATATATCTTTACATATATAAATCCTTATACTTGGAAATTAGATTAACTAATTCACTTTAAATTAAAAAAAAAAAATAACCACCTTAAGACTGGCCAGCACTAGGTTTAAATCCAGAAAAAAAAAATTTGTAAATTTTGCCTCTAAGTGGCATTTTTGCAAAAAAAACTTTCTTTAAGAAATTTGCGAAATAAACCAAATCTATTAAAATAGAAAGTAAACTTTTTACCTCTGAGTTGGCTAGCCATCATGCTCAGCCCAAAAGTCCAAAAATCTGGAGTTATCACTCCAAGTGGTAATTTTGCACAAAAGCCCATTTTTTGTAATATTTGCAAATATGCCGAATAAATATCAGAAAAAATCCAAAAAAATTCAAAAATAATACCTATTAATAAATAATAGGTTTCACCAAAATAATTTCTAACTTTGAACCGCCCAAGAAAATATTTGCACGTGTAAAGGATAATTTCCAGAAAAATGTTTATTAAATCATTAAAATCATTTCAATTCATTTATACACCCCAAAAACATTATTTCAAAAATCTAGGATGTTACATCACTCCCTCCTTAGAAAAGTTATGTCCTCAGAACTACTACTAATAGGGACCAAACAAATATAAGCAAAAAAATGCAATGACATAAACGAAAATATAGTTTGAAGAATACAGTCATACAAGAGAATACAATTTAACCCAAAGAATACAATCTTACAAAAAGCTCAGAAAAATCCTTCTGCATGCGATCCTCTGGCTCCCAAGTAGCTTCCTAGAACTGATGGTTCCTCCACAATACCTTGACCAAAGGTATCACCTTATTCCTCAACACCTTCTCCCTACGATCAACAATCTCTACAGGCTGCTCCTTGTAACTCAAGTGCAGCTGTAGGCCTTCAGGCACTTCCACCAACTGATGATTCTGATCCGGTACATACTTCCTCAATATCGACACATGGAACACATCATGCACCTGTGCCAATTCCTCCGGTAGCTCCAACTTATATGTCATTTTACCAAACCACCCCAAAATTCTGTATGGCCCAATGTACCTTGGCGCCAATTTGCCACCCTTTCCAAATCTGGTCACTCCTTTAGTCGGAGACACCTTGAGAAAGACTGCATCCCCAATCTCAAACTCCAAGTCCCTTCATCGAATGTCTGCATAACTCTTCTGCCGAATTTGAGCCTCGATCAACCTCTTACGAATCAACTCAATCTTATCTGATGTCTGCTGCACAATCTCTGGTCCAAACATTTGCCTCTCACCAACTTCATACCAACAAGTAGGTGTCCTGCACTTCCTCCCGTGCAGAGCTTCATACGGAGCCATCTGGATACTTGCATGGTAACTGTTGTTATAAGAAAACTCAACCAATGCCAAGTACCTTTTCCAACTGCCACCAAAATCCATAACACAAGCCTTCGGCATATCCTGCAATATCCGATTCACTCTTTTAGTCTGACCATCGGACTGCGGATGGAAAGCAGTACTTAAACCGATTCTGGTACACAAAGCTGCTTGCAAACCCTTCCAAAACCTCGACGTGAACCTCGCATCCCTTTCGAAAAAAATCGACACAGGAACTCCATGAAGTCTCACAATCTCATCAATGTACAGCTCTGCCAGTTTCTCCAATGACCAAGTAATCTTCATGGACTAAAAGTGAGCTGACTTGGTCAAACGGTCCACAATAACCCAAATTGAATCATTGCCCTTCGGACTTCTTGGCAACCCTGTGATGAAATCCATGCTGATATTCTTTCACTTCCATTCCGGAATAGGCAATGGCTGTAACAAATCTCCCGGCCTCTGATTCTCTGCTTTGATCTGTTGACAAGTTAGACACCTTGCCACAAAGTCTACCACATCCCTCTTCATACCGGACCCCCAAAAGTGTTGTTTGATGTCCTTATACATCTTTATGCCTCCAGGATGTACTGACAATAAGGTACTGTATGCCTCCTGCAAGATACTCTCTCAAATCTGCATTCTCCAGAACACACAACCTCTCACCCATCCATAGAACTCCATCTTGGACACAGAACTCTGGTAACTTGCCTTCGGAAAACTGTGGCAACATCCTCTGAATCTCTGCATCTGATTTTTGACCTTCCATAATTTACTCTCTCAAAGAAGGCTGCAGCCAGCCAAAGATGATCCCAAACTCTGTAGCACCACCTCGATACCTGCCGGATCAAACTATGCTGCTAACTCTCGCTGAGTAGTGATCAAACTCGACAGAATGCTCTTCCGACTAAGCCCATAGGCCACCACATTCGCCTTGCCTGGATGATACTTGATCTCAGGACGAATGTCTTCCAACACTTCCAGCCACCTTCTCTGCCGAAGATTCAGATTCTTCTGCTGATAAATGTACTTCAGGCTCTTGTGGTCGGTATACATGTTGACTTTCTCTCCATATACATAATGCCTCCACTCCTTCAAGGCAAAGATAATAGCTGCCAATTTCAGATTATGCATCGGATAGTTCTTCTCATGCAGATACAACTGCCTTGAACCATATGCAATAACCTTCCCTTCTTGCATCAAGACACACCCCAAACCTCTGAGAGATGCATCACTGAAGATATCATAATCCCTCCCAGCTTGTGGCAAAGCTATGATAGACGCAGTCATCAACCTCTCCTTTAGCTCAAGGAAACTCACCTCACACTTATCAGTACAAGTGAATGCAACATTCTTCCAAGTTAATCATGTCAAAGGAACTGCGATCTGTGCATAGACCTGAATGAATCTCCTATAGTACCCAGCCAAACCCAAGAAACTCCCGACTTCCTTCACTATTGTTGGTCTGGGCCAATTCTTCACTGCTTCAACCTTCTGAGGATCAGTGGCCACTCCCTCCTTAGAAAGGATATGACCAAGGAAAGCTACCTTAAAAATCCAAAACTCACACTTCGACAGCTTGGCATACAAGTTATGCTCTTGTAACTTCTTCAATATCTCTGCCAAGTGCTTAGAGTGCTCTTCCTCCGACTTCGAATACACCAAAATATCATCAATGAAAACCACCACGAAGGAATCAATAAACGATCGCAAAATCTGATTCATCATATCCATGAACACTGCCGGCACATTTGTCACTCCGAATGGCGTTACCAAAAACTCATAGAGTCCATGACGAGTCCTGAAAACTGTTTTACTCACACCTTTCTCCTTAACTCGAACCTGATGATACCCTGACCGCAGATCAGTCTTCGAAAACACAGCTGCTCTTCGCAGCATATCAAACAGATCATCAATCCGTGATAGTGGATACTTGTTCTAAATAGTCACCATGTTCAACTCCTGATAGTCAATGCACATCCTCATTGACCCATCTTTCATCTTCACTAACAACACTAGTGCTCCCTACAGTGAAGAACTCAGCCTGATGAATCTCTTACTCAGCAATTCCTCAATCTGCTTCTTAACTTCATCCTGCTCTACAGGTACCATCCTGTACAAAGCCTTAGAAATCGGAGCACTCCCCGACTGAACATTAATACAGAACTCAACATTTCGCTGCAGGCGGCAATCCCAGTAAATCTTCCAAGAATACCGTAGGAAAATCTCTGACAACTGGAATGCCTCCGACTTCATTTGGAATCATCTACTTAGATACCATTGCAGTCACTTTCGGGTCCATCTTCTTCCCCTGAAAAGTCACTGCGGAACCTTCTGGTGCTTTCAATAACACCTCCTTCTTCTTGCATTCAATTGTGGCATCATATATTGTCATCCAATCAATGCCCACGATCACATCCACACCCATAACTTGCAACTTAATGAGATCAATACCAAATAATCTCCCACCAATCTCAATATTACAGCCCTCGTAATATCGATCAGCAATCAATTCCTCCCCCGATGGTGTTGCCACCGAAAAGACTCTGCCCGGAAACACCTTAGGTTCCACACCTAAGACTTTAGCAAAATTGGGTGACACAAATGTATATGAAAAACTAGTACAAAATAAAACTTTTGCCATTAATAAAAAAAAACATGTTATATGAAGAATGATACTCAAATCTCCAATTTATTCTCAAACAAAGTATTACTTAATACATCGAATAAATACATTAAAAATTCTTGCATACCCTGTATCACATCCTCTGAGTTACTCGCATCCTCCTCAGTTAATGCGAACACTCACTTCTGCCTCTGAAATTTGCCTCTACATGCACCATCCTTCTTCAACCATGGACAGTTTGGTCTGAGATGCCATTCACGACCACACTGATAACAAACATGCACCTTAAGTGGCTTGGTGCATGCTGACTAATAGTGGCTTGCCTCTCCACACTTGAAACAAGTCCCACCTTGAATAGCGAGTGCCTTCTGCTCTGTCCTACTAAACCTTCCCTGCTTCACTGGGAACTTCTTTCCGCTTTGACCAACTACTGGCCTCTTGTTCCTGTTCCAAGTATCCTGCTTCTTTTGGAACTGATCTATATCTTCTTCTGTCATAGCTGCTCTCCTGACCAGCTTATCAAACCTTCTGATGCTCAACGGTATCATCCGCGAACTCAAATTCGGCCTCAAGCCTTGCTCGAATTTCTTAGCCTTCTTCGCCTCATCAACAATCATCTCCGGTGCATACCTTGACAGCTAGGCGAACTTAGTCTCATATTCGCGCACTGACAATATGCCTTACTGCAGATTCAAGAAATTCTGTTGACTTCTTCTCCTGAATGTCCGGAGGAAAAAAACATTCCCTAAACTCCTCCAGATTATCCTCCCAAGTCACATGTTGACCCCCAAAAGTCCTCCTCACTGACTGCCACCAGACGCCAGCATCCTTTTCCAACTGTATTGTAGCAAATTTCACCTTACTGACTGTTGGGGTTTCCAAGACTTCAAAGATCATCTCCATCTGTCTAATCCAATCATCAGCCTCATTGGATCTGACTGTCCCTAAAAAACAGATGGCTTCATCCGCTTGAAGGACTCAACCTGCTTAATTAGATCAGCATTAACAAGCATTGGTCCAGCCCCTTGATTCTAATTCTGATTGTGAGCCATGTTAGCTGCCATGAACGTGTTTAAGGTCTAATACACCCTGGCAATCTCAGTCTCAAGATCAAGTCCAGCTCCATGGGCACTCTTAGTCCCATCACCATTTCCACCATTCCTGGTCTTGGATCCTGCCATTATACTGAATATTGCAAAATGAGGAAAAAGTTAGAGTATCACAACACAATTCACATTCACATCAATTGTAACGCCCCGATTTCCATACACTGGAAAAACTGTGACATAAGCCAGAATCTTTTCTTCAATTAGCCACAATACACAGAAAAACAGGAAAATTTAAAACTTTTTATTCAACACAAATGTATTACAAGTCCGAATGTTACAAAATTGCAATACATTATAATAGTATTACAATAATACCTTTACAATCCCAAGTGTTACAACTTTCAACAATTTACATCAAACTACAATGAATAAGGAACAACACTTGGTACCTCACTTGGATGCTTTCTAACAATTAAATAAGTTACAACAATTGTCACAAAAGAAACAATAGTAATCAACATATATTACAGCAGAAAACTTAAATAAAATCGACTCCTTGCTTCTCTTGCCTTGAGTCCTCCTGAATCCTGTACCTATACTTCTGTAATCTAGTACCTATTGAAATGGGGACGTCAGTACATATACTGGTGCTTTAAGGCTGATGACTAGCAGCGATTCTCAATAATAAGCAAACAGATTAATGAAAAGAGATACGTGTATAAATATTTGATGTATCAGTGTATGGTATGACTTAGACTCTAATGCAAGATTAACTAATGCAATGATGCACTTATTCTAATGCAATCAAGACAATGGAACAGTATGCAAGCCATACTACATACGCCCCATATCAAGCCGTTTCTTCATATATAGGGATTTGAACCCGCGTCATGAATTCTACTTTTGTACCCATCCTGTTCCTGACACATACTACATGACTGATGAGGTTGCACATACGATCTAGTTCCGCTACTGCAGTACAATAGTGGTGTCCCCATTTTCCACTATTGCCCTGGCGAACCGATCCTCGCTTAAAGCCAACACAAACTACAAGATACTCGTCAACCTTCTTTCGTGCCCTCAACTTGTCATGAGAAGGCATAGAAATTGATGAAATCATAGAGTCTATTTCCCTAGGAAAACCTCCCAATCTTATCATGGCAGTTCAGGAATTAACAATCACGATACGGATCCCGTGCTCCCAACTCGTCATGAAAAAGCACCGCCCGTATCCCTTTGACAGGGGAATACATCCCAATAACATCACCTAGTGTCAGCCTATAGGAGAGGTTGGATTATAGGGTATCACCCCTAACACCAACTCTCACCTTTCGGCAATTTATAGATAAAAATGGTTATAACTGTTACTACCCAAACGATGTCACCTATCCTAACCAAACAAGCAAGACATGCCATTGTGCTTCCAACTCGTCATGAAAAAGCACCGTACGTGTCCCTCTTCTAACCAAATAGGCGAGATATGCACTGTGCTTCAAACTCGTCATGAAAAAGTACCGTACGTATCCCTCTTCTAGCCAAACAAGCAAGACATGCACTGTGCTTCCAACTTGCCATAAAAAAGTACCGTACGTGTCTCCCTTCTAGAGGGTGCAATAATTTGTTGACACAATTAACTAAGTCTTAAACTAGACTTCACAAGATCTCCTCGGATCCACTCATATCCTACTTATTTTAGACAATACCCACATACGAGCCCAATGAGCTTCCTACGAGACAACAATATACATACGAGCCAAATAAGCTATGTATGGGACCAACAGCTACATACGGGCCAGGCGAGCCACGTATGAGGCAACAACCTACATATGAAGACAACCATACAGTTAATCAACTTAGAAGCAACGGAACGTGCTTACTAGCAACTCTTGATCTTCTATAATTAGAAGCAACAGAAGAATCTACTAACAGTCTAAAATAGACATTCTACCAATGAGAAGCCCAAAAGCGACATAAAAATCTTCCGACGGCCTAGAACCAACCAGTGCTACACTTATCGAAATTTAACAAAAATATACTTTTGAGAAAGTTAAGAATATCTACCACAACTCTCTAATGGAACAATTTTCAAATTCTATAAGGAAACCAAAATTCGGTCCATCGGACACACGCAACTGTTTACCCAAACTGCAGATTTTCAACAAAAAGCTGAAACTTTGCAAGCTGCTAACTTTTGCTCTACTTGTCGAAATCTAACAAAATAGGACAATTTGGAAAGGTGGGAACACCTACTACAACTCCCTAGCTGACCATTTTCTCAGATTTCTTAAGGAATTCCAAATTCCTGACCCTCGAACATATGCAAGCAGTTACCAAACTACCAATTTTCAATAAACAGATGAAACTTTCGTAGCTTGTAACTTTTGCTCTACTTATCAGAATCTAACGAAACTGGACAATTTGAAAAGGTGGGAACATCTACTACAACTCTCTAGTTGACCACTTCCTCAGATTCCGTGAGGAAATTCCAAATTTCTGACCTCGAACACACGTAAATGCTAACAAAAGACAGTCAAGGCTATAACAAAGCTGAAACTTTGAGAGCTCGTAACTTTTGTTCCACTTATCGAAATTTAACCCAAGAGGGCAATTCAGAAAGGTGAGAACGTCTACTACAACTTCCTAATTGGTCGGTTCCTCAGATTCAGCGAGTAAGACACTTACAAACTATAAAGAATCAAGACAGATACAATTCCAACCCACCAAATATACAGCCAAGCTGAAAACTTTCAAAGCCCATAACTTCTACTCCGCATGTTGGAATTTAACCCGAGAGGTCAATTCGGAAAGGGGATAGTCTCTACTACAACTTCCTAGTTGGTCTCCACTTCAGATTCAACCATTAAGTCACTCAAAAATATCAAAAAGTCAAAACAGCAAGCACACTCAGCTCAAAGCTGGCTGCTGCATTTTCCAAATACCATAAGTCCTATTCCGCTTATCGGGATCTAGCCCGATAGGCCAATTCGGAAAGGGGAGATTGTCTAATACAACTTCCTAGTTGGTCTCCACTTCATATTCAATAGGTAAGACACTCTAAAACCTCAAAGAAGCAAAACAACAAGAATCCAGTCAAGACAGCTAGTTGTTGTACTTTGCAAACGGCATAACTCCTACTCCGCTTATCAGAATTTAACCCAAAAGGATAATTCGGAAAGGAGAGATTGTCTACTACAACTTCCTAGTTGGTCTCCACTTCAAATTCAATAGGTAAGACACTCTAAAATCTCAAAGAAGCAAAACAGCAAGAATCCAGTCAAGATAACTAGTTGATGTACTTTGCAAACGGCACAACTCCTACTCCGCTTATCGGAATTTAACCCGAGAGGCCAATTCGAAAAGGTGAGAATGTCTATTAGGCTCCTCATATTCAACTAGTAAGGTACTCAAAAGTATTAAGCAACCAAAACAGCAACGTTCAGGCAAACTGCTAGTTGCTGTTTTTGTAACGGTTATAACGTTTGCCTCTCTTATCGGAATTTAACCCGAGAGGTCAATTCGGAAAGGGAAGGACGTCTAGTAAAACTCCCTAGTTGGTCTCCTCTTCTAATTCCATAAGGAACACCCATTTCCATCCCCCCGAACATACTGCGACTCTAACCCCAAAACAGTGAACTCACTGTTTTGACCTAAAGCTCGCTGTTTTGGGAGAAACGCTCATTTCACCAATCAAAATGACTCCGAAAAATCAATAAAAATTAGAGTATGCTAATAACACATATGAGAATCTCCCACATAAGTTTCGGGTCGAAACTCCTCTTTCAACCTAGTTAAATAAAATCAACCCTAGAACAAACAAAACCAAAACTTTATGGTTCTAATTTGTGTTCTACAACTTCAACTATGCATACACTTTATTCTATTTTATATGCACATGAAATAGGTTCCATACAAAAATATACAACAACAATAATAACCCTAATAGCTAAAAATAACACAAGAGATGAGAAACCCCCACCTAATATCGTGTACGAAGAACTAGCCACGCCTTCTCGTCCTTGCTCCTTGTTCTTGCTCGTCTCAAGAACACTCTTTGAAAAGAGAACCCATGAAAACCTAACACTCTTTTCTTTTTCTTTTGATCCTCTCTTTCTTTTCTTTCTCAATCTTTTTACTAAATTAAAACAAGTAAAACACGAAGTAGAAATTTGTATAAGGAAGAGGTGTAGAATGAGATGAGATGAGATGGAAACACTTCAAAAATGAATGGGTTTCTTGCCCTAATGGAGGAAGGCCGGCCAAGGGTAATGGGGGAGGGGTTTGGGGGTGTTTTATAATGCAAGGGGTGAATTTGTGTGGGTGGGAATGATGCCACATGTCAATGGTTCTCATGGTTAATCAATTAGGGATTTATTTGCAAATAATTATTGCAATCACCCCCCTAATCTAATCCCTACCATCCATCTCATCGTGATGGATCAAAAAAAATATATAATTTCTCAAATCACATACTACACGATTTGTACGAACGTACAAAATCGTTACAGTTCAAACACGTACGTAAATCTGAATATACAAATAATTTTTATTAGTAAAAACGAATAAATCTGTACAAAAATAATTTAATTCCCAGAAATAAAAATAAAATAATATTATTAGCGGCTCAGAAGATTCCAGTAACAATTTGATACAAAACAGATATATACAGACTAGAATCTGTATATATATATAATGTTTATTAACAAAACCGGGTGATATCCACCAAAAATACTTCGATTCTGATAATAATTTTTTATATCTACCCAGAATTTTTCCAAACATTTTCTCAAAAATGTGTTTTTCAAGATTTTGCATGCACAAAACTGATACAATACGTATATATATTTAGTAGTATATATATCTGGATAACTTTTTATTCGAAAAACCAAGTAATTCCCAATTAAAATATTTTAATTTCAAAAATAATAATTATACAAATATAATATCGGTCCGGGATATTATAATACTCCCTTCTTAGAATAGTTCTGTCCTCAGAACTACGTTAAGTCAGGAAAACAAACAAACATTCATACACTAAATAACTCGGGAAAAGAAAGCTTATACGGCCTTTCGGCTTCCAAGTGATTCATCCACGAACTGGTTCTCCAAAGAATCCAACCTTGATCCCAAAGCTGCCTGAAGAATCTGCCAAAGTCGAGACGTAAATCTCGAATCTTGGTCAGAACTACTGATGCGGGCACTCCATGTCGCTTCCTTACGCCTTTAATGTGAACTCCCGCTAATTTCTCTTGCGATTAAGTCATCATCATTGGAAGAAAATGTACAGACTTTGTCAACCGGGTCCCAAATAACCCAAATTGAGTCATACATTTTCAAACTCCTGGGTAATCCTGTGATGAAGTCCATATTGATATTCTGATATTTTCCTTCATCATCATGCCGTTTCGGTGCTTCAATCTCTGCATATTCAGCCTAAGCCTTCTGACTTACGCACTTTGACTCGGTTGTGACTTCAATCGTGCCAAAACTGAGCTTTTAATGATGAGTAATCACTCCAATACTGGATTGCTTGATCTCATCATCTTGCTTCTTACTTCTTCCATGGTCTTTGGCTGAGGCCAATTCTTCATTTATCTCAATCCTTTGCAGTTTGGTAGCCACTCCCTCCTTAGAATAGGACATGGCCTACGAATGCCACTTCAGACTTCCAGGATTCTCCTGTAATTTGCTCGAAGCTGATGCTCCATATGCTGTATTTAAAAAAACCAAATCTAGAGTTACCTCGTGCACACAACTCAACTCTTGAAAAAAAAAATCCAGACAAAGAATATAATGAACCATGATTTGAACAAAACAGTTGCATGAATTCCATATATATATATATATATAAATCAATTTGGTTACAAAAAGTGTTACATCATATATTACTTAAAGTCCAAAATAAAATTTAAAAAGAAACTTCAAACTTAGTTGTCTCCCCTTCTTTGTACACCGGTGATGACTTTCTCGCCTTCATTGGCATCATCTTCTGTAAGTATGAACATTCGTCCTTGGCGAAGCGGCTCTTTTCTTTTCTGGTTCATCTCTGGGGCTGATCTGCTGCTACTTTTCTAGAACTGGGGACAATCTGGTCGGATATGACCAATCTTCCCACATTTGTAACAAACACGAGTATCCATCTAAGGGTCCTTCCTTGGGCACTGGCTCATGAAATGACCTTACTCTCCGCATAGGAAACAGCTTCCTGGCTTGGCAAATCTAAATTTGCCATCTGGTTTCTGAATCTTCTGCTTCTGACCTTGGTTCTCGAGCCCTGATGATGGTGCAGATCTCTTTCCCTCGTTCCACCTTCCAGTGTTCACTTGCAGTTTTGGTTCTTGGTTCATATCAAGCTCTGTCGTTGCTGCACGGCAGACCAATTTCTCGAACCTCCGAATGTAAAAAGGTACCATCCTCGTTCTGAGTGCAGGTCCGAGCCCTTGCTCGAATCTCTTGGCCTTCTTGACCTCATCTTCCACCATCTCTGGAGCATATCGGGACAGTTGCGTGAACTTGGTCTCGTACTCACGAACTGTCAAGCTTCCCTGCTTCAAGTTGAAGAACTCCATGGCCTTGTCCTCCTGCACATCTAATGGAAAGTAGTGCGTCCCGAACTCCACCAAAAAGTCTTCCCAAGTAATGGGTCCTTCACCCATGCCCCTCTTCACCGACTGCCACCTAGACCCCGGCGTCTTTCTCCAGTAGAATGCTTGCCAATCTGACCTTGCTGTCATCCGGTGTCAGCATCACCTCAAATACTATCTCGACTTGACGAATCCAGTCGTCATCTGCCGTTGGGTCTGCCTTGCCTTCAAAAATAGGTGGCCTCATCCTTCGGAAAGATTCGACCATCTTGATAGGGTCGGTAGCAGCTACTCCCTGGTTACCTGCGGGTGCTCCTTGTTGATGCCCATTGTTTTGGCTTGGCTCTGCCAGGTCTCCGAATGCCTGGTACATACGGGCGAATTCTGCCCCTATATCTAGACCTAGGGGTGGGCATCGGTCGGTATCCGACCTAATATGGACCATCCATCACCGATCCAAAGGAGATCGGTTTTTTAATTTTCTCATCCGCAACCAATCCGAACCTTAATTGGATTGGTTTTCATCCAAGCCGATTAAGCTCGGTTTGGATTGGATTGGATGGTCGGTTTGGTGTGCTACTTTTTACCTTCAACATCATTCATAATTTTGTTGAAATTTAAAACATCAACTTCAATCAAACTTAAGAAACAACCTGCTATTTGTTATTCAGAAATAAATTTAAAATGAAGATTCACAAGTTGTTAATAATTTTTGCACTAATTGTTTGTGAATATAACGTTTAAATGGGTAAGATAAACTACTTTTGTCACGTGCTTACTTCTGTAATCTTAGTTTATTATCATAAAAGAAACATTAAATAACCATAGCTAATTGAATTTCAGGTACAATAAAAAAAGATTTAGATTACAATTTCTACTTGACTTGATTATAGTAACTATTAAATATTACATCAACTTCATGATTATATTAAGTTGGGCCACATTGTAAATCAAGCATTTCTCAACAACATAACACACAGGATTATGGAGAATCAAAACATAGGTAGAACAATTGCTCGGTTTGTATTAAAGAAATTAAAGAAGACTGTTTATATCTCCAAGAAAATGAGAAATGACTATTTTTATATTCAAGAAATTAAAGGAGAACTATATTTTTTATGGACTTACGCATAGAGGTACGGTCGGTTCGGTTTCATTGGTTATTTGAAAGCCCCATCAAACAATCGAACCGGTCCCGTTGGTTATTGAAGATCAAGAACCGAGCCAATCCAAACCCCTAATTGGTTCGGTTAAAAACTGGTCGGTTCGGGTTGGATTGGTTCGGATTGGTCGGTTCGGATAATAGATGTCCACCCCTATCCAGACATGCGCCACTGCCTCCACTACCTTCGCCTTCATTTTTGTTGTTCCTACCACTCCTGGTTCCGTGAGACATCTGATAGAAAACAATAAACATGGGTATTAACCCAGATAGAAAAATTATAAAACATAAGTTGAAAGAAACAACAATATGAATTATAATTGTCTACAACTAGCTAAAACCCGACTCCTAAAAGGTATCCAAGTTTAATTTTTCAACTGTGTTGGACAGTAAATTGAAGTCGGCTATGATACCACTCTGTAACGCCTCGATTTCCATACACTGGAAAACCGTGACATAAGCCAGAATCTTTACTTCAATTAGCCACAATATACAGAAAAACAGGAAAATTTAAAACTTTTTATTCAACACAAATGTATTAGAAGTCCGAATATTGCAAAATTACAATAAACTATAACAGTGTTATAATAATACATTTAATCCCAAGTGTTACAACTTTCAATAATTTACAACAGAGTACAGTGAATAAGGAACAACACTTGGTACCTCACTTGGATGCTTTTCAACAATTAAATAAATTACAACAATTGTTACAAAAAGAACAATAGCAATCAACATATATTACAGCAGAAAACTTAAATAAAATCGACTCCTTGCTTCTCTTGTCTTGAGTCCTCCTGAATCCTGTACCCGTACTTCTGTAATCCAGTACCTATTGAAGTTGGGACGTCAGTATATATATTGAAGCTTTAAGGATGATGACTAGCAGCGATTCTTAACTATAAGAAAACAGATTGATGAAAAGAGAAACGTGTACATATATTTGATGTGTCAGTGTATGCTATGACTTAGACTCTAATGCAAGATTAACTAATGCAATGAGGCACTTATTCTAATGCAAGCAAGACTCTAGAACAGTATGCAGTCCATACTACATACGTCTCATATCAAGTCGTTTCTTCATATATAGGGATTTGAACCCGCGTCATGAATTCTACTTTTGTACCCATCCTGTTCCTGATACATTCTACATAACTGATGAGGTTGCAGGTACGGTCTAGTTCCGCTATTGCAGTACAATAATGGTGTCCCCGTTTTTCACTATTGCCCGGTGAACCGGTCTTCGCTCAAAGCCAACATGAACTACAAGATACTCGTCAACCTTCTTCCGTGCCCTTAACTTGTCATGAGAAGACATAGAACCTGATGGAATCATAGGGTCTATTTCCCTAAGAAAACATCTCGTTCTTATCATGGCAGTTCAGGAATTAACAATCAAGATACGGATCCCGTACTCCTAACTCATCATGAAAAAGCACCGCCCGTATCCCTTTGACAGGGGAATACATCCCAATAACATCACCTAGTGTCAGCCTATAGGAGAGGTTGGATTATAGGGTATCACCCCTAACACCAACTCTCACATTTCGGCAATTTATAGATAAAAATGGTTATAACTGTTACTACCCAAACGATGTCACCAACCCTAACCAAACAAGCGAGACATGCCATTGTGCTTCTAACTCGTCATGAAAAAGCACCGTACGTGTCCCTCTTCTAACCAAATAGGCGAGATATGCACTGTGCTTCAAACTCGTCATGAAAAAGCACCGTACGTGTCCATCTTCTAACCAAACAAGCAAGACATGCACTGTGCTTCCAACTCGCCATGAAAGAGCATCATACGTGTCTCCCTTCTAGAGGGTGCAACAGTTTGTTGACACAATTAACCAAGTCTTAAACTTGACTTCACAAGATCTCCTCGGATCCACTCATAGCCTACTTATTTAAGACAATACCTACATACGAGCCCAATGAGCTTTCTACGAGACAACAATATACATACGAGCCAAATAAGCTACGTATGGGACCAACAACTATATACGGGCCAGGCGAGCCACGTATGAGACAACAACCTACATATGAAAACAACCATACAGGTAATCAACCTAGAAGCAACGGAACGTGCTTACTAGCAACTCTTGATCTTCATAATTAGAATCAGCATAAGAATCTACTAACAGTCTAAAATAGGAATTCTACCAATGAGAAGCCCAAAAGCGACAAAAAAATCTTCCGACAGCCTAGAAGCAACCAGTGCTACACTTATCGGAATTTAAAAAAATATACTTTTTAGAAAGTTAAGAATATCTACAACTCTCAAGTGGGACACTTTTTCAGATTTTATAAGGAATCCAAAATTCGGTCCATCGGACACACGCAACAGTTTACCCAAACAACAGATTTTCAACAAAAAGCTGAAACTTTGCAAGCTGGTAATTTTTGCTCTACTTGTCGGAATCTAACGAAACAGGACAATTTGGAAAGGTGGAAACACCTACTGCAACTTTCTAGTTGACCACTTTCTCAGATTTTGTAAGGAATTCCAAATTCCTAACCCTCGAACATATGCAAACAGTTACCAAACTACCGATTTTCAATAAACATATGAAACTTCTGTAGCTTGTAACTTTTGCTCTACTTATCAGAATCTAGCGAAACTGAAAAATTTGAAAAGGTGGGAACATCTACTACAGCTCTCTAGTTGACCACTTCCTCAGATTCCGTAAGGAATTCCAAATTTCTGACCTCGAACACACGCAAATACTAACAAAAGACAGCCAAGGCTACAACAAAGCCGAAACTTTGAGAGCTCGTAACTTTTGTTCCACTTATCAGAATTTAACCCAAGAGGGCAATTCGGAAAGGTGAGAACGTCTACTACAACTTCTTAGTTGGTCGGCTCCTCAGATTCAGCGAGTAAGACACTCAAAATCTATAAGGAATCAAGACAGATACAATTCCAACCCACCAAATAAACAGCAAAGCTGAAAACTTTCAAAGCCCATAACTTCTACTCCGCTTGTCGGAATTTAACCTGAGAGATCAATTCGGAAAGGGGAGAATCTCTACTACAATTTCCTAGTTGGTCACCACTTCAGACTCAACCATTAAGTCACTCAATAACATCAAAGAGTCAAAAGAGCAAGTACACTCAGCTTCAAAGCTGGCTGCTGCATCTTCCAAATACCACAACTCCTATTCCGCTTATCGGAATCTAGCCCGAGAGGCTAATTCGGAAAAGGAAGAATGTCTACTACAAATTCATAGTTGGTCTCCACTTCAGATTCAACAGGTAAGACACCCTAAAACCTCAAAGAAGCAAAACAGGAAGAAACCAGTCAAGACAGATAGTTGCTATACTTTTCAAATGGCATAACTCCTACTCCGCTTATCGGAATTTAACCCAAGAGGACAATTCCGAAAGGGGAGAATGTCTACTACAACTTTCTAGTTGGTCTCCACTTCAGATTCAACAGGTAAGACACTCTAAAACCTTAAAGAAGCAAAACAGCAAGAATCCAGTCAAGACAGCTAGTTGCTGTACTTTGCAAATGGCATAACTCCCACTCCGCTTATCGGAATTTAACCCAAGAGGTCAATTCGGAAAGGAGAGAATGTCTACTACAACTCTCTAGATGGTCGACTCCTCAGATTCAACTAGTAAGGCACTCAAAAGTATCAAGCAACCAAAACAGCAACGTTCAGCCAAACTGCTAGTTGCTATTTTTGTAACGGTCATAACTTTTGCGTCTCTTATCGAAATTTACACCGAGAGGTCAATTCGGAAAGGGGAGGACGTCTACTACAACTCCCTAGTTGGTCTCCTCTTCTAATTCCGTAAGGAACGCCTATTTTTAGTCCCCCAAACACACTGCGACTCTAACCCCAAAACAGTGAGCTCACTGTTTTGACCTAAAGCTCGCTATTTTGGGGGAAACGCTCGTTTCACCAATCAAAATGACTCCGAAAAATCTATAAAAATTAGAGTATGCTAATAACACATAGGAGAACCTTCCACATAAGTTTCGGGTCGACACTGCTCCTTTAAACTAGTTAAATAAAATCAACACTGGAACAAACAAAAACAAAACTTTATGGTTCTAATTTGTGTTCTACAACTTCAACTTTGCATACACTTTATCATAGTTTATATGCACATGAAATAGGTTCCATACAACAATATAAACAACAATAATAACCCTAATAGCTAAAAAAATACAAGAGATGAGAAACCCCCACCTAATATCGTGTAGGAAGAACTAGCCACGTCTTCTCCTCCTTGCTCCTTGTTCTTGCTCCTCTCAAGAACACTCTTTGAAAAGAGAACCCATGAAAACGTAACTCTCTTTTCTTTTTCTTTTGATCCTCTCTTTCTTTTCTTTCTCAATCTTTTTACTAAATTAAAATAAGTAAAACAAGAAGTAGAAATTTGTAGAAGGAAGAGGTGTAGAATGAGAAGAAATGAGATGGAAACACTTCAAAAATGGATGGGTTTCTTGCCCTAATAGAAGGAGGCCGGCCAAGGGTATTAGGGGAGGGGTTTGGGGGTGTTTTCTAGTGCAAGGGGTGAATTTGTGTGGGTGGGAATGAAGCCACATGTCAATGGTTCTCATGGTTAATCAATTGGGGATTTATTTGCAAATAATTATTGCAATCACCCCCCTAATATAATTCCTACCCTCCATCTCATCATGATGGATCAAAAATAAAATATAATTTCCCAAATCACATAGTACACGGTTTGTATGAACGTACAAAATCGTTACAGTTCTAACACGTACGTAAATCTGAATATACAGATAATTTTTATTAGTAAAAACAAATCTGTACAAAAATAATTTAATTCCGAGAAATAAAAATAAAATAATTTTATTACCGGTTCGGAAGATTCCAGTAACAATTTGATACAAAACAAATATATACAGACTAGTATTTGTATATATATAATGTTTATTAACAAAACCAGGTGATATCCACCAAAAATATTTCGATTCTGAAAATAAAAATAAAATAATAATAAAATAATAATTTTTAATATCTGCCCGAAATTTCTCCGGACATTTTCTAAAAAATGAGTTTTTCAAGATTTTGCACAAGTGCACAAACCGATACAATACGTATATATACTTACTAGTTTATATATCCGGATAACTTTTTATTTGAAAAACCAAGTAATTCCCAATTAAAATATTTTAATTTCAAAAATAATTATTATACAAATATAATATCCGTCCGGGATATTACATCAATACCCCCTGGCAAAACCTCAATCATACCCCAAATCATAACATCTTGTTTTAATTCTATGTGATACTGACACTTTAATTTCCACACCTAGGTACGCACGCTCTAATGTCTACACCTAGGTTTATTTTTATACCATGTTTATTATTACTATTGAAGCATACTCTGATACCAACTTATGTAGCGCCTCGAATTTTCAGTATAATATCTCAAAAATACGTGGCACAATTCCCAGTATCTACTTCAATGTAATAGTAAACATAGCCAAAACACAGAATAAATTTTCAACTTTCATTACATCAATTCTTTACAAAACACAGCGGAAAATTAAACACCTTCAATTACAATTCTTTCTTTTACAATACATTCTTTTACAATTTACATAAGCCACATTATCATTCTACCACATGCATCCAAATTCCATGCTATAGGTACCTACCTGTAAAACATGAGGCTAGAGATAACCCTAACCCCAAAAATTATAAGGGTCAGCCATAACGGTGTGAGTGGCATCAAAAGAAGTACAATATAAATAAAATGTAAAGAATAAAGTCATAAACAACACATACCAATGGTAGTAACAAATGGAATATGAAATAACAATAAATAAAATATGAAAACATCAAGTGAAAGTAGACTAAGTGTCAAGTGTAGGAAAACAGAAAACATATATGTATAAAACCAAGTAAAGAAAACACTGCAATATGATGACTCTCAAATGCATACTTGTCGGATTCTATGCATTCCATACTACATAGGTCCGGTACCAGCCCTTATCATTCTCCACTTTATAGGGTTAATTCCCTCGTTATGCAACTAATCATACTACGATGATAGAAACAAGATCTAGAATACTTCGCAAATAGGCAACACAACCCTCGACGTGCAAGCATCATGTAAGAATAGCTCTGACCCCCAGGAAGAATCACCTTCCTGGCGTGTACCCCACGAATAGGTTTGCGAAATCCTCGACATGCAAATACACTAGTACATCCCGTGAATAGGCTCGCCGACCATCGACACACGAATGCACTTGTATGCTTCGTAAATCAGCCTGCAGACCCTCGACACGCGAACATACAAAATGTCCCCACGAGACAAAACAACACACAGTCCTGAAACGCATCCGTTGGACTAGACTCCTAGAGCATATACTTACATTTTCCAAGTTCTATCACATCTCCATTAATGTCTGTCCTTAAGTTGATTATTATTAAAACACAAATCCTCCCTCTCTAGAGTTAGTGTATCCTGCAGAACTTAATTCCACAACAACAACCCCATGACCCAACTGGTCATAGGAATCCGACTCAACTCCTAGAGACTCACAAATCGAATATCAACACCAAAACTTTCAATAAAATTCTAAATTCCAAATCTCAAAATATTTATATCAATGAAAACTTCTTTAATCAACAAAACCAAATTCATTCAATATACTCACAAATTCCAGAATTGAAATAAAGTATTAAATTCATTAAATAACTGAGAATCATATTTTTAAGTCGTAGAAAGTCACAAAACATCAATTTCTTCAAAAACCATATATATTTCACCTTATAAAGTTATAAAAATACAATTTAAATTATATTAAAATCAAAATATATCTTTCTGTAAAATACTGTAATCTGTAGAAAAACATCATCTAAAACAGTAGGTCAATAGTCCATAATATCGAAGAAATAATCGTTCGAGAAATCAACAGAAAAATCAATAAAAACAACATAGACAGCAGGTGTCGGTCGACTGTCAAAACAGTTCAAAATAACGACGGTCGACTGCATAATCCCAGAGAATCCAATTTTTCAAATGATGATCGACTGCACATTTTAGTTAAAAATGGAACTGGTCGACTGCCATGTAAAGAAAACACAACTTTGAATTTCGTGCACATTTTAACTGATACTTCGTTTAATCTTTGTAAAATCATAAATTTGTAAAAAAAAATTCCTGAGATGATCAAATACAACTTGTTTAACATACTAGAGTTTATAAAACAAATCAAAACTTCATCAAATTCATAAAAGAGCAATTTTCGACAAATTCTTCAAGACAGGACATATGTATATATATAAGTGTATATATGTGTGTTTACATCTGTTAAAGCTTCAAGAAAACATCGTATATAGGTAATATATTATCCTAATCAATCTCAGGATCAAGACAACTCAGGATCCAATCAAAAACTCCATAAAACTCAAAAATCAAACTTTCGGCCAAACATTATCAAACCCGAATCAAAACAACAACTCCACCCCTCAAAACTTGATCTCTTTTGATCAAAAACCCCTCTTGTAATTGATTAAACACTTACACCACTACTCACATCAGTATACCCATGAATATGTACAATTATAACATGTGAATAATCAAGTTTTACTCGTCAAAATTCCTAAACATACCACATCTATAATATACACAACAAAAACTAGGTTTTTATTCACTTTTTGCAATAACCAACATATAACTCATTAAACTCAATCAAATCAGAAAGTATATGAAAGAAAACAACCTACTCATGGTTTCTATTAGGTTCTTAACAATCTCAAGGCATCTATGTAGAATTTTAATCATCAATAGCATCGTTTTCATGAAAAGATTCAATTTTTATTCATCCACTCATCAAAATTCATTATATCATCATACAATTCCCTAACATGCTTTTAATAAATACATCAACACATACAACATGCTTAGAACAATAAGAAATCAAACATATGTCACTCACCTTATTAAAGAATCAACCGAAATAATAAAGAGAATAATAAAAGTCATTCCTTTCGCAAGAAAACCAAGATCCTCGCTTTGAAACTCCAAGAAATCAATAATAAAGAAAACCCTTTGTGTAGTACTGCAAAGAGACGGTTGCACTCTCTTTTAAATAGGCCAGAAATTAGGGTAATTAGGGTTCTGAATAGGTTTTGCAAAAATATCCATTTTGAATATATCCTTACACATATAAATCCTTATACTTAAAAATTAGATTAACCAATTCACTTTAAATTTAAAAACAAAAATAACCACCCTAAGACTGTCCAGCACTGGGTTTAAATCCAGAAAAAAAAAATTTGTAAATTTTGCCTTTAAGTGGCAATTTTGCAAAAAAAATCTTTCTTTAAGAAATTTGCAAAATAAACCAAATTTATTAAAACAAAAGGTAAACTTTTATCTCTGAGTTGGCTAGCCATCATGCTCAGCCCAAAAGTCCGAAAATCTGGAGTTTTCACTCCAAGTGGTAATTTTGCACAAAAACCTATCTTTTTGTAATATTTGCAAATATGCCGAATAAATATCAGAAAAAAATCAAGAAAATTCATAAATAATACCTACTAATATGTAATAGGTTTCCCCAAAATAATTTCTGATTTTGAACTGCCCAAAAAAATATTTGCACGTGTTTTGCACGTGTAAAAGATAATTTCCAGAAAAATATTTATTAAATCACCAAAATCATTTTAATTCATTTATACACCTCAAAAAAATTATTTAAAAAATTCTAGGGTGTTACAAAGTTATTCATCTATGATGTAAGCAGTGATGTAATGAGAACAATAATTGTAACTGATGTAAAGTCATCCATTCTTCTATAAAAGGGGTGGCTGGGTAAGAAAGAAGGCACAAAATCTATAAGTTCCAAAAATTTACATATAAGCTTGTAAGGAGAATCTGTAAGAAAGTGGAAATCAATAAAGAATATCCTTCTTGCTAAGATCTTGCACAATATAAGGTATGAATAATTAGTATCTTACCCTCAGGGAGAGTTTTGTAAGGCTCTATCTGAAGGATCTGACAAAAATACCCATTTGTAATATTCTATAGTTAAACTGTACACCTAGTAGTAGGAAACGAGCTAGGTTGTGGTTGTCTGTACTGAAGTGCTACTAGTTATTCCAGACGTATCTCTTGGACAAAGCTCTCTTAGAGAGCATAGTAATCCTGAGATGGGAAGAACGTAAAAGGAGCACTGAAATCGGGGTGCATACCAAAGCTATTTTATCCACTGGAAGTAACTGGTACAGAGCAGCTCAAAGAGGTTTAACTAGGTTGGAAGCATGATGGGCCGTTTTGTTTTGATTCTTAGGGTATCCTTAGAAATCTCTCTCTGCTCCTGATTTTATAATTGTTGTTTTAAATCACAAAATTGCTAAAAAAGACTAATGGATAATAATAGTTTCAATCTTACCTCAGAAATTAATGAATTAATGATTAATTATTATGAATTATTATTAAGGAAGTAATAGAATGCTAGTTTTTTATATTTATTATCCTCATAGAGTAACAAGCATGAATGATTTTTATGAATTCAAATTATTTTTCTTTAGTGTACAATGAGAATAATTATAACAATAAATCAAATAAATTCTAGAGAAACTAATAATATAAATGTATTTTGAATTTTTATTTTTGGTAGGACTCCAAAATTAATGACACATGTTTGAGAGAAACTTCATATCATAAAAAACAAAAGGTCATTTTGATACAGATGCTATTATGGAAAGGTAGGTTTCCTTTAATTTACTTTTACTGTCGAAGAAGGGGTTTTGTAAAAACATTTTTGATGGGTGTCGGAGTTCTACTTAACTATATATTGCACTTAATTTTTAAATATAGAAAAAGTATAATATATTGCACATAATTTTTGAAAGTGAGAAAATAAAAAAACTATTTAAAAAAAAAATCTCTAATAACATGTATACAATACTGCAAGCTTTTAAGGTTTCATTAAGGAAAAAGATTGCACCTTAAAATTTAGATGGAGAAAGAGTGAGGAGTTGTCTCCTACATTTACTGTTCTTTTTTCATTTTAAAATGAAAAAAAGTAGAAAAAAAAAATTGGACCAAAAGTAGTTTAGCATAATATATTGTGTACATTTCTCTTATTACTATGAGATGAGAGTAAATGTATTTGTAATGTATATGTAGGGCTAGTTGGCTAGACTCTTCTTCAAAATTAACAATAATAACAATAATAATCAAGATTTTCTTCAAAAGAATTTACTTTCGTGGGACTTGCAATAGTATTTCTGGTAATCTTATTTATAACATGCATCTTATTTTTTGTTGGGCTACAGCTGTGGCGGCATGTTCAAGAAGGAGAATCGGCAGAGCATTTGTTGAGAGGCTGATGAGGTCGAGATTGGTCCCCTTCTGGACTGATTTCGTGCTTCAAGACTTGGCAGTCCACCCTCTAAGGCGTTGTTGGAAGGAGCTCTATTATCTTGTTGTACTTATTTTGTTGTTCTTGTATGTTTAGTATTTTGTATATCTGTTTCATCGTCCTATGCATTTTGGAGGTGCTATATTTTATTTTCGACACTATAATTTCCTTGTAATTTTATCCAGTACTCTCCTTTTTTTTTTATTAATCTCTTATTCATAAAATAGTACGGCTATATTACAACTTTAAAAAAAAGCAAAATTAATTAATTATCGAAGAGGCCAAGTTAAAGTTAAGAGTCAACAGAGGTCAGGTAATAGATTGGGTTAAAGATCAAAACCACAAATGAGATCCGTAGTTATACTTTGTATATTTTTGTATTGAGGGGCCCTTTGGTACTACCAAGGGTTTTTAAAAAAAATTTCCTGTCTCGTAGTACAACATCCAGATGGGGAGACTCACTTGCTTTTACCGCTTCAAGCTCATCATTACGGATGGCATCAGGGTCGAGCCAGCTCGGGACTAGCCCCGCTCGGTCCGCAACCCGGCCTAGCCTGCCCAAATACGGGTTGAACCTGCCCCAAATCCGTACGGACGACCAGTCCAGTCCGGTCGGTCCGAAACCCAAAATTAACTAAAGCCGGTCCGACCCGCGAGTGAACCGTCCCGGCTTGAACCGGGAGCGGTTTGAAACGGCCCAGTCCAGGCCGGGCAACCCACGGGCCCACTGTCGCTGATGGCTTTTTTTAGAATTTTAATTAATTTTTTTTTGAAAATTAGGTTTATATAATTTCTAAACTAACCCCCAACGAATCTATACTAGCTAGTTTTTAGGAGTATTTTGAGAAATCTTAAAATATACGTATTCTATGTATACAATCTCATTTCATTCATTAATCTTCACAAATTCACTCAACTCTCTCTACTATCTCTCAACTTTCTCAAAAAATCAACAATAATCAACTACCCTCTTCCAATGATCAACATCAACAACAATCAACTACTCTCTTATAAGGATCAGCATCAACAACATTCAACAACAACTAGAAGCTATCAACTCTCTCTACTTTCAGTCTTCAATCTACATTCAACACTCATAACGTATTTTTGTATTTGTTTAATTTTTAGAATTAGGATTGTTGATAGTTCTTATCCATTTCTCTTAATTGGATTGTTTTGTTGTACTTCTTCTTCCTCTTCTTCTTTTTTTTTTGATTTTTTTTTTAAAAAAATTTGGTAAACATACACTAGTTATTCATTTAATTGATGCTGTTTTATTGAAATATTTCTTCTTCTTTTTAGATTTTGTTTATTAACTTTATTTTGTTTATAGTAGAATTTTATTTTTATTTATTTTGTAGAATCATTTTCTATAACATACAATAGTTTATCTATTTGTACTTGTTATGTAGAATTTACATTCCAAAACGTACACTAGGATTAATTTTTAGAACATATATTAGAAATAATTTTTATTCCAAACATACATACACTAGTTTAGATGACATCTAACCGTACATGCGGTAGATATAGTAGCCAAGAGTCCACCAGTAGTCGTTACATTCCTTCCATTCCAATTCTATATGTAGATAGTGAAGAAACACTTATGAATTATGATAGTATTCCCGATTATCATGAAACACACATGGATCATGTAGAAATAGAAGACACAGAATCACAACCATCAGAACAATGTCCTTCTCACTCCCGTAAAACAAGAGGGAACATTTTCGAAGTACACAAATATTTTGACTGTCTCTTCATAAAATGATAAGAGTGTAGGACTAAAAATTTGTAAGAAGTGTCAAACACCCTATAAGTTTAAAATAAGATTGAGAACAAGTCCTTGAACGCCACTTAAATAAATGTCAACCCCGAAATTTCTAAGGACAATCTCACACAACAAAAAATACGCCATAAGACCGATCAAGCAGATAATCATAACTACGATCACGATATCGTTCGTAGGGAAATAACTAAGTTAGTAATTAGAGACGAATTACCTTATTCGTTTGGTGAAAGTAGGAATGTAAAGATTTTTGCAAAAACAGCATTAAACCCCCATTATAAAAAAATTGCTAGAAATGTAATTAAGGGTGATTGTAAATTAGTTTACAATGAGGCTAAGAATTTTTTAGTAGCAACACTAACATCACTAAACACTAGAGTTTTTTTGACATCAGATGGATGGGTAGAAGTGAACGTCATACCAATGATGTGTGTAACATTTCTTTAGATAGATTCTGATTGGCCACTTCAAAAGAGGATAATTTCATTCGGATTTGTTAGGTAACCATATAAGGATGAAATAATTGCTACACACATCTTGGATGCATGTAATAAGTTCGGTATTTTTGATAAATTTTTTGCTATTTTTGATAACGCCAGTAATAATACTAAGGCAATCGCTAGTTTGAAAATTACATTAAATCCTATAGAACCGAAAACTTTTCATGTTAAGAATGCTTGTCATATTTTAAATCTTTGTGTACAAGATGCACTAAAATATAGACACGATAAAATTGAGGTAATGAGAAATTATATTCATTTTATTACGTTGAGTGGTCCAATATATCAAGCTTTTCATGATTGGTGTCAACTTAGAAAAATTGTATTAAAACGTTTCCCTAAAGATGTTGAACATCGTTCGACATCTACTTATGATTAATTATGTGTTGTTCTTCATTATCGTTTTAATCTTTAGAGATTTTGTGTTGTAATGGGGTATGCAAGATTGTATGTTAGATGATAATTTTTGATTTTTTATAGATAGTTTGTATAATTTTTAGAACCTTTTAATGATGCTACTTTACAATTTTCAAAAACATATACATCTACATCTAGTGGTATTTTACTTACAACTGTTACTATAATGAGAACAATTAAAGATTTAAAAATTACCATTTTATTGGAGAAATGGTTAATGCCACTTATATTAAAAATTTAAAATATTTTCATCAACTTCCAATGTTATATTATGTTGTTATGGTAATGAATCTCACGATTAAGTTGGAGGGCAGAAAAAATTTAATTGAGATTTTTTATACTGATGCTCCACACGATGAAATACATGATTTTGATTATGTTGCTTTTACTACAATGCCGCTCCACGAGCAGAGCAAGAGAAGTTTTTTTATCTTTAGTACGAACGTGGTATCAAGAAAGAAGACGCTCGTGTCAAATACTCCGGTAGAGGTATACGAATGTGAGATTGGGTTTTCTTTAAGTCGATCAAGAAGCAAGGGGCGCTAGTTCTTAGTTAAGGAGCGAGCCCGGTGTAAGTATTAGGGTAAGGAGCGGATTTTTTTTGTAATTCAAAAATGATAATCTTTTCACGAAGTCGAAAAAATTGATCCAAGTCTCGAGTTCAAGGGGAGCTATTAAAAACAATAATAAAAAGACGGAGCCGTCAAAAAAAGGAGGTGTGCGTGGCAACCAGGAGAACAAAACAAGAAAGAAATGCCACTATTTCTGTCTCGAATTACCGCATCTCAAACAGCTCACGCCACTTAAAGACGTGTATGTTGTTCCAAGGAGCAGGTTATGAAATAAAAGATTTTGAGATCTACGGCTTAATTTGAGAATATTTCGACTAGTTTATATGATAGTTACGATAGAATTTATTCATCCAACACTACACAAAAACAAAATATTAGTTCGTCATCTTCTTCTATATTATCAAAGGGAAATGTTCTTGCAATTAGTAGTATTTTAAATCTCATAAAATCAAAAAAAAGAAAGAACCAATTCAACAAATGAGTTGAATTGGTATAATGCACAACCTCCCATTAATGATGTTGTAGATGTGTTTTATTTTTGAAAAACCAATGAAAATATTTTCACTATTCTTTCTCGTATGGCTAAAGATTAGCTAACTACACCGATGTCAACGATTGCATCGGAAAGTGCTTTTTTTGTGGCAGGATAATGAACCCGAATAGGAATCACTTGATATCGAAGAATTTGGAGATGTTAGTATGCACTGAAGATTTGATGAAAGCGAAAGAGAGAACCCAAAATTTATATGAAGCACAAAATGGCTCAACAAGTAGTGACAAATGAAAATCTAGTAGAATGGAGTTTAGATAATGTATTGTAAATAATTAAAAATTTTAGGGGGATGAGATTCTATATTTAGGTTAAGTAGAAGTGCACGACAATCGTCCAATGTATTTTTTTTAATCTAAATAGAGGTCATTTCGATATCTAAATACAAATATTTTTCTCATATTGCAATTTGATAAAATTTTTATGAAATATTACTAATCTATTTGAATATATATTAAACTTTGTAATTCATAAAAATAATTTAATTTATGAATATCTCTTTTATGTATACGTTCTTAACAATTGTGAACAATTTTAGTTTTCCTTTATCGTTGTTAAAATAAAAAAAATGAAAACCGGCCCAGCCCACTACGAACCGGCCCGGCCCCCGAGCTAGGGGCCGGGGGCTAGGTCCGGGACCCTCCTTTCCTCCCCTGGCCAGGTCCGACCTGGCCGGCAATTTTCCCAGCCTGGCTCGTCGAAGCCCGGGCCCGGGTCTAATCAGCCGGGTTTCGACCTGGCCGGACCCGGTGGGCGCGAATGCCACCCCTGCTCATCATATGCTGAAACTCTACTCTCTCAATTACACATCTTATAATTTTTGTCCATTTTAGCTCTATTTGGAGTTCCTTCAATGACTTGAGCTTTCCTTGGAGCTTCACTTTTGAAGGTTCTCTGGTTGTGCTTTTAGGCTATACCTGCTGTAAGCTCATGTTTTCCACTCCCCTTTGCCTTCTATTCTTGTTCACCTGCTCATCTTTTGATTTTGGATTTTTTTTTTCCTTGCTTTCCATGGTGTACCTGACATGTGCTCCTTTAGAGGTAAAATTCTTCTCAAACCCGATGGTGGCCACCTTCTTGCATTAAGCATAACAATTGGGTACTCGTAAGTTTAAATCTAAGTGCTCTTGTAATGGCACTCATGAACCTAGTCTTCTACTTTCAATTCTTTCTGTTAACATAGACGGAGCATGTACACAATGTACTCCGCCAAATCCACTCTCCTACATGTGCTCCTTTAAAATGGGCTGGCAACCTCTTCCCACCCCCCTCCTCCAATTGTACAATGATACTTACCAGTACCATTTGACTCAACTCTACAATACGATCAGATGTTAATTTCTTGATCTTGTCTAATATCGTAGGAACACTACGCCCACCAGGGGCAGAGCCAAGGAGGGGCCCGACCCGGTGAGGACTAGGCCCTTGTAAAGTTTTCGGAAACCCCATATTTAAAATAAGGGATTAAATATTTTTAATTTTAAAATTGTTAAAGGCTGACCCCGCCCGTAAGATAGTAGTACTAGGTCTGGTTGTTAACATATATGCTAGTAAGAAAGTGGATGCGAATTTGAATCATAACAATCAAATTTATTTATTTTTATATTAAACATAATATTATACATCATGTCCTCCGTTTTGATAAATCCTATCTCTGCCCCTTGACACCCTCTACTGTGGTATATTCTGTATATATAAATAATAATCTGTGTAATATTATTATATGGGTAATAATACGTATGTTATATGTAGTAATTGTATAGATATCGAACCGTGGGTTGAGTGAGTTTATTACCAAGGACCCAAACCAGTATTTATTCTATATATACTGGCTTGTGATAGTAGTCTATATATTCTAATTTTGATACTTAAGGTAAATATCTCAAGCACCGTAGTTTAGAATATTAACTCTAATTTCTCTTTATTGTTTCTAATAATCTTTAACACTGATGCGAAGTCACAGTTGGTGGAAGCTGAAGAAGAAGTGGAGAGTGAAGAAACTGATACTACAATTAAGGTAAAACATGCACAGACTAATACACAAGTTGAGACTCCAAAGGTGAAGAGGATTAGAGCTAAACCTGCACATTTAAGGGACTATGTTATGAGTAAATAAAGCACGGGTCATGCACGGAGTAATAAATGGACAGATGAGATTTGAAGACTCTGCAAGGCGCCAAATGAAAAGTATTGATGTAGAGTGAAAATCTTATTGTATAAATAGAAAGATTGGGGTGAATGAGTGGAAGTGAAAAATTGTAACAACTTCTTTTGTCTTCTTCTTCGAGAATCTCCTCTGTGTTCTTCTCTCTTTTCTTTGTTCTCATTCTCAAAATTCTGTGAAATTGGATAGTTTCTTTAATTCAATAAAGAAGATTTGCTGTTGTTGATTGATCAAGAATTAATCTGAGTTTACTTGCATCTATTTGGTGCTTTCACTGATTGGATTCAGAAATCTGATTAGTATATCAATGGCGGAAGGGAGACAATCACTTGATGAAGTGAAGGAAATCATTCGATTTCATGGCAATCAGTTGCAGACACTCACTAATGACGTCGAAGCATTGAAGACGCTAATGGTGGACATCAGTCGTCGATTTCAATCAATGAAGAGCGATTGGATCAAGCTCTGAACAGAGTAGTTTCTCCAGAATGTAATTCAATCGAAAATCCGATCACTGTAAGGAATTCTAACGCATCTCATAATCACACAAACTCTTTCAAGAATCCTAGATTGGATTTCCCTAAGGTTGATGGCAGTAACCCGATGGGATGGCTTTTTAAGGCTAATCAATTTTTTGCATATCATCAAACACCTAGTGAGCATAAATTGAACCTAGTATCCTTTTATATGGAGGGGAAAGCATTAGCTTGGTTTTAGTATAAATTCAGCAATGGCGAATTTCCTTCTTGGGAGGTGTTTGTTAAGGAGATCGATGTGAGATTTGGTGTGTCTCCTTATGTCGATCACACTGGTCAATTGTTTAAATTGACACAAACAGCATCATTAGCGGAGTATCAAGATCAGTTTGATATGCTGATGAATAAGACTAGTGGTTTATCACCGGCACATATTATGAGTAACTATATTTCTGGATTGAAGCCAGATATTAGACGTGAAGTGTTAGCACATAAACCAGCTTCGTTATCAGATGCAATTGGGTTAGCAAGATTGCAGGAAGAAAAGTTTGTTGATAAGATATTAATGTGGAATAGAGGTGGCAATTATAGACCACCTAGGCAACCTCCACCTAGCACTCTTCCACCTTTACTACCAACACCAACACCTACAGCAGCTTCTACTTCATCACAGATCCCAGCATCATCAAAGATAGCGGTGAAGAGAATACCCCCAGCTGAATGGGCTATGAGAAAGGAAAAAGGGTTGTGTTTCAATTGCGATGAGAAATATGTATCAGGTCATCGATGCAAAAAGTAATTTTTCATGTTATTGTTGGATGAGGAGGAGCAATTAGAGCAAGGAGCAGAGAAAGATGACCAAGTGATTGATTATAATCTAGTTGATGGTCTTGGAAATGATACATGTGCACTAGAAATTTCCTTCCAGGCATTTGCAGATCAAAATTCATTAAGAACATTACGAGTTCCAGGTTTTATTGCTGCAACTCCTGTGCAAATCTTGATAGATTCGGGTAGTACTGACAACTTCATTCAGGCAAGATTGGCTAAATTCTTGAGTATACCTGTGCAACCATTCACTAACTTTAGCGTGAGAGTGGGTAATGGTCAGTTCATGCAGTGCGAAGGGAAATGTGTAGGGGTGCCAATTACAAGGTATTATGGACCTTATGAAGTTATAAAGAGAATAGGGAAGGTTGCTTATAAGTTGCAACTACGTGCAGATGCCAAAATACACCCTGTGTTTCATGTGTCTCTGTTGAAGAGGTTTTATGGTGAAGTGACTGATGGCTTACCCCCAGCGTTACCTACAATCCAGTGGGACAATGGTGTATATTTCCAACCTAGTTCAATCCTGGGCAGAAGAACAATTAAAAAGGGATCTGTCTTTGAAGATCAATTGTTGATCAGGTGAGAAGGTTTGGATGCAGGGGAGGATAGTTGGGAGAATGCAGCAGCGATTATGAAATCATTTCCTCAATTGAACCTTGAGGGCAAGGTTCTTTCATTAGGGGATGGTATTGATGCGAAGTCACAGTTGGTGGAAGCTGAAGAAGAAGTGGAGAGTGAAGAAACTGATACTACAGTTAAGGTAAAACATGCACAGACCGATACACAAGCTGAGACTCCAAAGGTGAAGAGGATTAGAGCTAAACCTGCACATTTGAGGGACTATGTGATGAGTAAATAAAGCACGGGTCATGCACGGAGTAATAAATGGACAGATGAGATTTGAAGAATCTGTAGGGCGCCAAATGAACAGTATTGATGTAGAGTGAAAATCTGATTCTATAAATAGAAAGATTGGGGTGCATGAGTGGGAGTGAAAAATTGTAACAACTTCTTTTGTCTTCTTCTTCAAGAATCTCTTCTGTGTTCTTCCCTCTTTTCTTTGTTCTCATTCTCAAAATTTTGTGAAATTGGATAGTTTCTTTTATTCAATAAAGAAGATTTGCTGTTGTTGATTGATCAAGAAATAATCTGAGTTAACTTGCATCAAACACATGCTTCTTTATTTTGCCAATTTTAATGATAGTTTGCTTCAAGGATGGAGCCAAGATTAATCGAATAAAAAGAACAGTAAATAAAAAGTTGATTTTCATATTAAAAATTTTTATTAAAATTTGTAATTTAAATTCTTCACCTCTCGGTTACTAACAAGTACACTAACTAGTAGACCATACTAGCACCTGTAAGTATTTATGGAGGGCCGACCTTCAACAATTTTAGAAAATCCTTATACCTAATATAGAGTTTTCGAAAATTTGCAGGGCCCGTTACTCCCCCACTGGCTCTGCCCTTGGTCCGGTTCATTATCAGTTTCCTTGTGTTCTCACACATTGATATCCTTGGTTTTCATCTGACTTCTTTTGATGCACTTCTTTAATCCTACACTGACATTATTGCACAATGAATTACCTAAACAACTGTTACCAAAATGTGATCTTGACCATTTGTCAGCACCTATATCTACCAAATAAGCCAATACTAATGGGTCCAATCTCCAATGATTCAATCAACTGCATTGCTTCAACGTAATCTTCAATATCAAAACCTGTGCAGCTTGCCAGGAACATCCCCCTTGTAAAATTTCGTGAAATTGCATATAGGACATTGATATGGGTCAGATGACGTGATCACTCCTTGGCCACAGGATTCTCTCAAAAGGCGTTCACTTCCGATCTTCAGATCTGCCACGTCAGCCCTAAACCGCCTGAGTTTCCGCCACGTTAGCCATAAACCACCTGGGCTTTCGCCACGTCAGGTCCACGGGCAACCGAGTTCAGGCCCAGCCCCAAACAGGTCCAGACCCGGTTGACACTGCCTATAAATACCAGGTCCTCTACCCCTTCAACAGGTAATCAATCTTTCCCCTCTAAAAATCATAGTTACTGTTACTCTTCAGTGACTGACTAGACCGTCGGAGGGCCTGCCACCGGGATAAACCCCGGTGTTCCTAGGCCGAGTGCAGGTACACGAGACTCCTCTGACCTCCGCCTCGTTCCTGCCTCTACTCCTGAGCCGTCCCTTCTAGCTGAGGTTCGGGCGTACCATCCGTACCGAAGCTTCTGCAAAAATACAAATTGAGAGAACTCACACTTGGTGCAGCCACCCCCTCAAAAACAAACCGCATCAGGTTGGCACCGTTTGTGGGAAACCTTGGTACAGGACACCAGTCCGAACCCAGCCATCAACAACATCACATCAATCCGAGCTGACATGGCACCCAAGCCCAGGAGAGTTGTCACCTCTACACGTCGCCAGGACGTTCCTCCTCAGGATGTCCCCGCTAACACTCATGGATCCAACAATCCGAGGGTCAGCCTCGGACACCAGTCGGGCGCCTCTCGCTCGGTCGTACCCGACCTGCATCGGGTCATCCAGAACCGACAGGCAAGTCCGACTAGGGAAGGGGCTGCTTCCAACTCGATCCCGAACCGTCCCAGACCTTCGCACCGAGAGCGGGAGCCGGCGCTTAGCTGCATCGACCGGAGGCTGCCGCCCCAACGCAACCCGGCTGAACGGGCTCCAGTCACCCAGTGGGAGTTCCAAGACTTCTGGAAAGAAATCATGGAGGCTATCCTAGGGACCCCTGTCAACGAGACGCTCCACCGCTCTCGCTCGAGATTGGATGTCGGGGCAAGCGTGTCACACGGCCTGATAGTCCTGCCAGAGTATGACGAGGACATCCTAAAATGCCTCCAAGAAATGGAGAACCGCCTCGACCACTTAAGCGACGGCGGCGCGAGGCCGGCTCAGGGTCACAGGCCAACCCGACCTCCTTTCTCCGCTGCAATCCTACAAGCGGAAATACCCCGAAATTTTCGTCTGCCCCAATTCGAAACCTATGACGGCGAGGGCGATCCTGCTGATCACATGGAGGGTTTCAAGACCCTCATGATGATTCACAGCACTTCGGATCCCCTCCGTGCCGTGCCTTTCCTGCCACCTTCTGGGGTTCGACTCAGGAATGGTTCTCCAAGCTCGTCCCCGGCTCGGTCTACTCGTTCGATCAGCTAGAGGCCAATTTTCTGGCCCACTTCTTGATCAGCAAAAAAGCCGAGAAGACGAGCGCGTCCCTACCGGACCTTCGACAGAAGGAAGGAGAGTCACTCCGACAGTTCATCTGGAGGTTCACCACGGAGGCGAGGTCGGTCTCCTCCCTCGACGCTGGGGTCGCATCGGCAGCATTCCGGCACAATGTCCGGCACGACCAGCTGAAGGCATCGCTGGCGAAGAAGCCTCCCCTCGATTTCCCTAAACTCCTCAGTCGGTTGAAAAGTACATCCGGGCCGAGGAGGCCCTAAATCCAGAAAGCGCTAAAGAAGTCCGGGGGAAGGGGAAGCGCAAGGTCGACGAGGCAGAGCCGGCTAAGAAGGTCCTAAAAGACGGGACCATCACGAAGTGGGTCCCTCTGGTCCCACGCTTTGAGAGGTACACACCGCTGACACAGAACGTGTCAACTATCCTCTTAGCAATCGAGGACAGGGACCTCGTCCAGATGCCCCCTTGACCGACCAACAACAACAAGAAGGGGGATCAGCGGTTCTATTGCCGCTTCCACCGGGACAACGGACATGACACCGCCTACTGCCGCGCCCTGAAGGACGAAATCGAGGCCCTCATCCAACGAGGGTACATCCGAGAATTCAAACGAGAAGACGTCCAGGATCAAAGGGACACGAGGAACCGGAGGCCTTCCCCTCCTCCTCGAACACCCAAACCTCGTCCCGAGCGAAACCCCGAGCCTGAAGAAACCGAGGGTCAAGCCATCTTGCATTGTGTCCATGGAGGGCCCATGGGAAGAGAGTCTAGCACTTCTCGCAAGGGGTTCGTCCGAGAGGTAAATGCCGTCCAAGGCCTCCCCTCCTCCCAGGTCCAGCAGCTCCCTATCTCCTTCTTGGGGGAAGACCTGGAGGGAGTTCGGAATCCACACTGCGATGCGCTCATCATCAGCCTCAGCATGGCGAACTATGAGGCCCATCGGATCCTCGTGGACAATGGAAGCTTGGTGAACATCCTCTTCCTGGAGGCATTCGAGAACCTCAGACTCTCCCGGGATAAACTGAAGCCAGCCGGATACACCTTGTACGGGTTCTCCGGCGTCCCGATGCCAATAGACGGGGTCGTGACCTTAGACGTCACCGCCGGTACAACCCCTCACAGACGGACTGAGTCGATGGACTTCATGGTTGTAAACGTCAAGGCAACCTACAACGCCATCCTCGGCCAACCAGGGCTCTGCTCCCTCCATGCTGTTCCCTCGGCCTACCACCAAAAGCTGAAATTCCCTACCAAGTCAGGTGTCGGAGTCGTCCGAGGAAACCAAGAAGCGATACAGTTGTGCTATATGACGGAGGTCGAGGGCGGTTTGTTTCCCCTGAACGCCATCGAGCAGCAGCCCGAAAGAAGCCAACCTGAGCCTGAGCCGGCGGACGAATTAGAGGAAGTCTCGTTCGAGACAGGGGACCCGTCGAAGTGGTTTCGCGTGAGCTGCTCCCTCGCTCCCAACCTCAAGACTGACCTGGTCGACTGCATTCGCCGCAATGTCGACCTATTCGCCTGGAAGCCCTCCGATATGCCTAGGATCTTCGAAGACTTAATCATGCACAAACTCAGCGTGATCCCCGGCTCGAAGCCGATCGTCCAGAAGCGACGTAAGTTCACCTCGAAGAGGCAGCAGGCAGTGAAAGCAGAGGTGGACAAACTCTTGTCCGCTCGTTTCATACTGGAGGTCAGCTACCCTGAGTGGCTGGCGAATGTCGTGATGGTCAGAAAGGCGAGCGGGAGCTGGAAGATCTGCATAGACTTTACTGACCTCAACAAGGCGTGCTCCAAAGATCCGTTCCCTCTCCCTAGCATCGACGCTCTGATCGACACAACGTTGGGTCACGAGGTCCTTTCTTTCATGGATGCCTTCTTAGACTACAACCAGATCCGAATGTTCTCCCCTAATATAGCCAAGACGTCCTTTGTCACGGACCAAGGTCTTTATTGCTACCGGGTTATGGCCTTCGAGCTAAAGAACGCCTGTGCTACTTATCAGAGGCACGTCAACCGAGTCTTCAAGGATCAAATCGGTTGCAACATGGAGGTATACGTCGACGACATGCTTGTCAAGAGCCAGCAGAGACAGGACCACATCGCCGATTTGGAGGAAGCCTTTGGGGTCCTTCGGACCCACAACATAAGACTTAATTTGGCGAAGTGTGCGTTCGGCGTCTCCTCTGGGAAATTTCTCAGTTTGTCGTCAGCCAGGGCGGCATCGAGGCGAACCCCGAGAAAATCCAGGCCATAATAGACATGGCCCCTCCTAGAAACATCAAAGAAGTCTAGAGGCTCACGGGAAGACTGGCGGCCATCGGCCGTTTCTTCTCCAAGTTTGAAGAGAAGTCCCTCCCATTCTTTAAGGCTTTGCATGGAACCGGAGGCTTCGAGCGGGGTACTCAGCAGCAAGAGGCGTTCGCCCAATTGAAAGAGTACCTCGCCAACCCTCCTCTCCTTAGCAAGCCAGAACCAGGCGAGCCACTCTGGCTTTATCTTTCGGCCTCGGAGAATGTGCTCAGTGCTGTTCTCGTTCGAGAAGAAGATGGAATCCAAAAGCTGCTATACTACGTAAGCAAGGTTCTGCTCGCCGTCGAGACTAGATTCTCAAAATAGAGAAGGTAGCCTATGCCTTGGTCATGGCCATGCGGTAGCTCCATCCCTATTTCCAGGCACATTCAATTCAAGTGCTCACGGACCAGCCTCTGAAGGCTATACTCTACAAGCCCGAGAGCTCCGGAAGACTGGTTAAATGGTCGATCGAGCTCAGTCAATACGACATTGGTTATCAGCCAAGGACGGCCATCAAAGGCCAGGCCCTCACCGAGTTCATCACGGAATGCACCATCTCCGAGCAACCCGAAAGTGGGAAGGCCGACCAGACGTGGGAAGTTTACGTCGATGGCTCCTCCTGCGAAGTGAGGAGTGGTGCAGGTATCATTCTGCGGGGTCCTTACAATTTCCTTATTCAAAATTGCCTCTACCACAACTTTCCAGCCTCTAACAACGAGGCTGAGTATGAGGCCACGATCGCGGGCTCACGCTGGCACATCAGGCCGGTGCCAGGCAGATCAGGGCCTTCAACGACTCCCAGCTCGTGGTCAATCAGATCACCGGAGAGTATGAGGCTCGTTATGATCAGATGATCCGGTACTTGGCTGTGGTCCAGTGGCTCTTGGCGTCCTTTGACGAATCTGTAGTCTTAAGAATCCCCAGAGAGCAGAACGCCCAGGCCAACGCTCTGTCAAAGTTAGCCTCCTCGTCCTTCGAGGGTCTCGACCGCGTTGTCCTAATCAAAGTACTCTTGAAGCCGAGTACCGACCTCCCCGAGATCCTCTGCATCGAATGTAACGCCCCGAATCCCAAATACACTGAATTCGAGATGCTCTACAGGATCTTTTCACTTTCTTTGGTACAATTTTACAAGGAAATTCAAATTTTTCTTCTTACATCAGAGTTACATCAATATTACACTTTTCTTTTGCACAACGGAAGTAAAATACAACAATTAAATAAATGTACAACAACATGGTACAATCTTTATGCATCCATTCCTCTTTACTCATGTAATTACCTGCATACAAACTGTGGGTACGTCAGTTTATTCAACTGACGATAGTTATACATGGCCATCCTCTCTATGCCAGAAACAGTATAACGAATCTCATTTCTTAACAATCACAAACTTGTTCAATATAAGCATATAAATCAAAGGGAACTTTTAAAGATGTCGTGTCGTGATTGTGCACTTAATCCTTATTGCAATTATTTAATTTACATGACACTAATGCACACTTGTTCGGATTCTATGCATCCCATACTACATAGGTCCGAGGGCAAGCCTCTTAATCGTTCTTCATTTTTGTAGGGTTCAATCCCTCGCCATGACTTACTCTACTTCTGTAATTACAGTGAGTATCCTAGATGATTCTATGAGTACAAGCATGTATCCTGGCCCCTGGAGTAGAATTCCGCGCCATGTCTTGACTCATCAAGCATGCATTCTGCGGCAATTCAGCCTCCTCCCTGAACACAATCCTCTTGCAGTCACCAAAACATCCCACAAGCGTGACTAAGGTCCGATCATTCTGAGTTGTACCCGCGTCATGTCTTGACTCATCAAGCATGCATTCTGCGGCTCACACACCCGCACCGTAAACCCTAGTTCTCATACTTATGTTTTTCTCTCACTTTCATCACCTCTTCACTATGTACTAAATATTAGAATCATGAATACAAATCAAAGCTCTAGAGTTAGACTCTCCACTAAACCGGACTTATCATTTCATTTCAATACATGACCAACCTTGGTCTTTCAATTCTCATTTCATTTCATTCATTTCACTGCCGGGGGAGACTTAGCTACTCTTGGTTTCAATTTACAATTCACAACTTCCAATTGAGCACTTTCAGCTCATCATTCATTTAGAGTCTCACAGACTTTCTCATCATGATTTTAGCCTTTAATATTCATTTAATTCTCAGTTCCCATTTATGATTCATTTTACATAAATCCACACAGTCATAAAAAGAGTTCATAGAATTCGATCATAAAGTTCACAACTTCCAACAACAATAAATAAAATGAAATCTCATACATACCAAAGTTCACTCTGTACAGTCGACTTGGAAGGACACCAGTCGACTCATACAGTCAATACAGGTTCATCATAATTACTCGGGATAGTCGACTGCTGCACACAGTCAGTCGGCTGTCCCGCAACCTTTCATGTTCACAGTGTCATCCACATGACAGTCGACTGTTCATCCATCAGTCGTCTGTTCTGGGATTCTTTAATAGTACATTTCCATGTTCAGCTCAGTCGACTGGCTACACGCCCTAAGTCGACTGGTCAGTTTCTTAATTCCAAAACAGAGATTATGTTTCCAACCATTCTCATATGCACTTTCATCACAGCATACATACATTCATATTTTATAGACACCACACTTCTCACTTGTTCAGTAACATGATAGCATGGAATTTCAAATTACTAATATGTTCTTTTCTTTAAGGAAAACACTTTAAACATGCACTCACACTATTCATAACTTTCTTACGAAGATGAAGATATAAATCTCAAGTCATTATACTAGGTCAACATAATGGAATATCTGATTTCATGGAATTTCCAAATAGTCATGCTTAAAATCAAGGCATCAGTCGGCTGAACACCTTGCCAGTCGACTGCACCGACAGTTCTTAGTTTTGTCAATCATCGCTAGTTCTTTTCATCCATTTACCTTCCCTCCATCATATGTGTCATAGGGAAAATGTAAAAATTAGTGATCACACGTTTACGTCTATTTGCACATATGTTTATTCCCACATCATGAAAAATAATTGTCTCGTACCAGTCGACTGGTTCATGCGACAGTCAACTGTACCGACACTTTCGTTCTTATTATCAACAACATGTTCAAGCAATTTCTAATACATTCAATTTACTTTTTATAACATGGTAGCAATCATAATAATCATGGTATAATTCCTACATTAGAAGTCCTGAGAAACACCCACCTTATATGAAGAAATAATCGAAATCCCGCAAAAGCTCCTCAATATAGTGAACGCCTCCTTGCTCCTTGCACCTTGCTCCTTTGCTCCACACCGAACCTTCAGAGTGCTACTCGGCCTCCACAGAAAAGCACACACACAACTCACAAATACCTCTCTTAATAAGAACAATCTTAGTGTAAAAGAGATGGGAAAATGGGAGGGGTATTTATACTAGGAAATAAGTAGAATAGAGGGCTAGGATTTATTGGGGAGTTATGAGATCAAAGGTTAGGATGCATTAGGGGGTTGAGAAACTACCCACACTTCACAAAATAACCACCCATGATCTATCCCACTACCCTACTCACATCCGGCCACAAAGGAAGGGTGCTCAATGCACGTGTATGCGAGATGCACGTGCATGCACAACCCACATTAAATAAAACTTGTACAAAGATAATAAGTTTCTTATATAAAAAGTGTTACACAAAACAAGTTGTAGGAAATAATAAAAAGTTAAATTTATGGGCTTAAATCCATTTGGGCCAAAATAAATACTTTAAAAAGAAAATAAGCAAATTAACATTGGGCTTTAAGAAAATGTTTTATAGAAAACAATACACTTTATTCCTCATGTTGAGAAATAATAGTCAACATGCTACATAAGCATACCATATGTAAAAATAAATAATCTTTCATGTATTTGAAAAATCAGGGTATTACATCACTCCCTCCTTAGAATAGTTCCGTCCCCGGAACTACAGCCAAGAGCGAGAAAACAGAAAATACAACACAACAACAAAACAAAAGATACAAAGATACAAAGATACAATCAAGCAAAAAGCTCAGGATAGTCCTTCAACATCCTCTCCTCAGATTCCCAAGTAGCCTCTTCAACCAAGTGGTTTCTCCAGACTACTTTGACCATCGGTATCGTCTTATTCCTCAAGACTTTCTCCCTACGGTCAACAATCTCGACAGGAGACTCGATGTAATTCAGGTCTAACTGCAAACCTTCCGGCACTTTCGACAAATGATGACTCGGATCTGGAATATAACCTCTCAGCATAGACACATGGAAGACATTGTGCACCTGAGACAACTCTTCCGGTAATTCAAGATGGTAAGCAGTTTTCCTGATCCTTTTCAATATCTTATATGGGCCTATAAACCTTGGGGCTAACTTCCCGCCTTTGCCAAAACAAACCACACCTTTACTGGGCGATACCTTTAGAAAGACGAAGTCACCAACCTCAAACTCAAGGTCCCTTCTCCGGTTGTCTGCATAGCTTTTCTGCCTGCTCTGAGCTTCTACTAACCTTTTCCTGATCAGATCAATCTTCTCAGAAGTTAGCTGCACTAGCTCAGGACCAATCAACTGCCGCTCCCCAACTTCATACCAACAAACAGGTGTCATGCACTTCCTGCCATACAAAGCTTCGTACGGCGCCATCCTGATGCTAGCCTGAAAACTGTTGTTGTAGGCAAACTCCACCAAAGGTAAATGCCTTTTTCAACTGCCTCCAAAGTCTAGTATACAACACCGAAGCATATCCTCAAGAATATGGTTGACTCTCTCGGTCTGCCCGTCGGTTTGCGGATGAAAAGAAGTGCTGAAATCTGTCTTGGTACCCAAAGCTGTCTGAAGACTCCTCCAGAAATGCAAAGTAAACCGCGTATCTCGATCAGACACAATAGTTGAGGGAACACCATGAAGTCGGACAATCTCACCAACATACAACTCAGCCAACTTGTCCATCGAAGCAGTGAGTTTCATCGCCAAAAAGTGAGCGGACTTGGTGAGTCGATCGACTATAACCCAAATCGCATCATTGCCTTTAGAACTCTTAGGCAATCCCGTGATGAAATCCATACTGATGTTATCCCACTTCCATTCCGGAATAGGTAACGGCTGTAATAGACCTCCGGGTCTCTGATTTTCGGCTTTGACTTGCTGACAAACCTCACACTTCGCAACAAATTCAGCCACATCCCGCTTCAAACCTGACCACCAGAAATGCTGTTTGATGTCCTTGTACATCTTAGTACTCCCAGGATGTACCGAAAAAAGAGTAGCATGCGCCTCCTGAAGAATACTCTCTTTCAGGTCCGCCTGATTTGGAACACACAGTCTATCTCCGAACCACAGCACTCCATCCCTGGTTTGAAATCCGGGCAACCTGCCAGCACCAACCTGCTCCTTCATCTCCAAGATATCAGCATCAAGCTCCTGACTTGCAATGATCTTTGCATTCAAAGTAGGCTGAAGCCTCAACTGAGCCAAGGATGCTCCCAATCCTTGCAAGACAACTTCAATACCTGCTCGATCCAACTCCTCAATCAAATGTCTCTGAGTTGTAATCAGACTGGCCAAACTGCTCTTGCGACTAAGTGCATCAGCCACAACATTAGCCTTTCCAGGATGATACTTGATCTCAGGTCGCATATCCTCGAGCACTTCCAACCATCTCCGCTGCCTCAGATTGAGATCCCTCTGCTGATATATATACTTCAAGCTCTTGTGATTTGTGTACATGTTCAATTTCTCACCGTACACATAGTGCCTCCATTGCTTCAATGCAAAGATAATCGCCGCCAACTCCAGATCATGAGTCAGGTAATTCTTCTCATGCGGTCGTAGTTGCCTAGACCCATAAGCGATTACTCTTCCTTCTTGCATTAAGACACAACCAAGCCCATGATGTGAAGCATCGCTATAAACATCATACTCAACACCTGCTCTAGGCAAAGCTAAAATAGGTGCAGTAGTCAGCCTATCTTTCAACTCCTGAAAGCTCGCCTCGCATTGCTCAGTCCACTTGAAGCTCACATTCTTCTTGGTCAGTCCAGTAAGCGGTACAGCATTCTGAGCATAACCTTGAATGAATCTCCTGTAGTATCCAGTCATCCCAAGAAAACTTCTGACCTCCTTCACTGTAGTAGGCCTAGCCCAATCTCTCACTGCCTCTATCTTCTGAGGGTCAGTTGCCACTCCCTCCTTAGAAAGGATGTGACCTAGGAATGACACTTCAGATTTCCAGAAATCACACTTGGATAACTTGGCATACAACTTCTGCTCTTTCAACTTCTGCAAAACTGCTGCCAGATGCTCAGTGTGCTCCTCCTCAGACTTGGAGTACACGAGAATATCGTCGATAAACACCACGACGAAAGAATCAATAAACGGTCTCAGAACTCTGTTCATCAAATCCATGAAGATTGCGGGTGCATTCGTCACTCCGAATGGCATAACTAAGAATTCGTAATGCCCATGCCAAGTTCTAAACGTAGTTTTGTGCACATCTTCAGCTTTCACTCGAACTTGGTGGTAACTTGATCGAAGATCTATTTTGGAGAAAACAGCTGCTCCTTGTAGACGATCGAACAAATCATCAATTCGAGGAATCGGATACTTATTCTGAACAGTGACCTTATTCAGCTCTCGGTAATCGATACACATCCTCATCGATCCATCCTTCTTCTTTACCAAAAGCACTGGTGCTCCCCAAGGTGACGCACTAGGTTGAATAAAGCCTTTCTCCAACAGTTCCTCAATCTGCCGTTTCACCTCATCCTGTTCCACTGGAGCCATCCTATACGGTGCCTTAGAAATGGGTGCACTTTCCGGTTGAACAGTGATGCTGAACTCTACATCACGATGTGGAGGTAACCCAGGAAAATCTTCCAAGAACACAGTCGGATAGTCCCGAACTACAGGAATCCCTTGCAATTCCACAGGAGTCTCTTCCTTGCGGATAGTTGCCACCAGCTTAGAACACTTCTGCTTCCCTTGGAAAGTGACTTCAGGTCCACATGGAGCCTTCACTGTTACGGTCTTGGTCTTACACTCGATGCTTGCACTGTACACCGACATCCAATCAATGCCAATGATAACATCGACTCCCAAAATAGTCAGCTCGATCAGATCAATGCCAAAGATTCGATCTCCAATCACAATCTCGCAATCAGCATAATACCGATCAGTGGTTAAAGTTTCCCCTGATGGAGTAGCTACTGCTAAGATCTTGCCTGGAAAAGTCTTCGGTTCAACTCCCAACACTTTAGCAAATCTAGGAGACACAAAAGTATGAGAGGATCCAGTATCGAATAATACAACAGCTTTCTTTCCATTAAGATAGAGTTCTCCTGTTACATAATACATACCATTACATAACAGTTTCACAATATAAACGGGAAGAAGAAATGACAAAACCACACTAAACATCAGCCCTCGTACCAGAGATGACCTGATCTGCTTCCTCAGCATCAGCTTCCGTAAAAGCAAATACTCGCCCTGACTGGTACGGCCTCTTCCCAGTCTGCTGTATTGGCACATTGTGATTGCCAGCCCGTGGTTTGAGACATCGAGATTGGTAATGTCCCACTTCCCCATAGTTATAACAGGTGACTGCAGAAGGTCTCCCCACATTGTTTCCAGGTCCTCCAGCTACATTGACAGCATTCGCCCCTGTCGGTTTGAACCTCTGTGCAGATGGTTGCCCCTTGAAACTCCCTGATTGTGCAGGCCTCTTCCCGGTCTGCCAGTTGTTCCTCTGGTGCTGAGCAACATGGAACTGCTCCATATCCGCCTCCGTCGCTGCCGCCCTCTTCACCAGCTTGTCAAATCGCCTGATACCAAGAGGTATCATCCGGGATCTCAAGCTTGGCCTTAACCCATGCTCGAACTTCCGAGCCTTCTACGCCTCATCCACTACCAGTTCAGGCGCATACCTAGAGAGCTGAGTAAACTTAGTCTCATACTCCCTCACTGACATGCTGCCTTGCTGAAGTGACAGAAACTCCATCGCCTTCTTCTCCTGAACGTCGGAGGGGAAATAGTGGCTGCGGAATTCTTCCAGAAATTCCTCCCAGCCAAGCAACATGCCTCCCATAGTTCTCTTCACCGACTGCCACCAAACAACCGCATCCTTCTCGAATTGCAAAGTCTCCAACTTGACCTTGCTGCCCTCCGGTGTCTCCAACACCTCGAAGATCGTCTCCACTTGACGGATCCAGTTGTCAGCCGCATCTGGGTCTGACTTTCCCTCAAATACTGGTGGTTTCATTCTCTTGAATGATTCCACTAGCTTAATCACCTCGGGCACTGGATTCACCGGCCCCCTTCCTTGGTTCATGGCCACTGCATTCAGCGTCTGGTAGACCCTTGCAAATTCAGTCTCCAGATCCAACCCCTCACCATTCCTAGCTCCTCTTCTCGACATATTCCGATGCAAAAGATCCATTAAATTCGAAGTATAAGACAAGAATTTAAACCAACTTGTATTTCATTGAATTCCAAAGTTTATACATTCGAATTAAAAACATTTTTGACATCAGAAATGAAGAAAATAGAAGCTACAATCTAACTCCTACAGGTTTTCTTCGCTGCTCGAAGTTCTTCCCGCAGTTCATCCACTTCATCTTTCAGCACATCCGTCAGGTTCTTTCTCTTCTCAAGTTCCCACACTCTGTGACTGAGAACAGAGAAATCGTCCTTCCGCTGCGCCAGCTGAGCTTCCAAAACTCCAACTCTTTCCTTCAGAGTCTCCACTTGCCTCTGAAGAGAAGCCACAGTGCCACTCAGAGCTGGTCCCTCTTCTTCATCGGAAGAAGAATCGTCAGATGAATCTGGAGGTGGGGTAATCTCTCGAGATTCAGACCACTCCTCATCATCAGAATCTTCTTGCCCAGGGTGATACTCGTCCTCAGAATCAGCCTGTCCAGGATGGTACTCTTCCTCAATAATATGCCAGTCGTCGCCTCCAGCAGGGTCGAAGTGATCAGCCATCTTAGAAATAGAGAGGAAGAAGCATAAATCATAGAGCAACGCAAATGTAAGTCACTTACATTTAAATCTCTAGACTCAAACACACACTCTAATGTCCACATCTAGGGTGTCGTTCCCTATAAATTTGTACAAGTGTGAAAGCATAGAAAGCGTGGCTCTGATACCACTCTGTAACGCCCCGAATCCCAAATACACTGAATTCGAGATGTTCTACACGATCTTTTCACTTTCTTTGGTACAATTTTACAAGGAAATTCAAATTTTTCTTCATACATCAGAGTTACATCAATATTACACTTTTCTTTTGCACAGCGGAAGTAAAATACAACAATTAAATAAATGTACAACAACATGGTACAATCTTTATGCATCCATTCCTCTTTACTCATGTAATTACCTGCATACAAACTGTGGGTACGTCAGTTTATTCAACTGACGATAGTTATACATGGCCATCCTCTCTATGCCAGAAACAGTATAACGAATCTCATTTCTTAACAATCACAAACTTGTTCAATATAAGCATATAAATCAAAGGGAACTTTTAAAGATGTCGTGTCGTGATTGTGCACTTAATCCTTATTGCAATTATTTAATTTACATGACACTAATGCACACTTGTTCGGATTCTATGCATCCCATACTACATAGGTCCGAGGGCAAGCCTCTTAATCGTTCTTCATTTTTGTAGGGTTCAATCCCTCGCCATGACTTACTCTACTTCTGTAATTACAGTGAGTATCCTAGATGATTATATGAGTACAAGCATGTATCCTGGCCCCTGGAGTAGAATTCCGCGCCATGTCTTGACTCATCAAGCATGCATTCTGCGGCAATTCAGCCTCCTCCCTGAACACAATCCTCTTGCAGTCACCAAAACATCCCACAAGCGTGACTAAGGTCCGATCATTCTGAGTTGTACCCGCGTCATGTCTTGACTCATCAAGCATGCATTCTGCGGATCACACACCCGCACCGTAAACCCTAGTTCTCATACTTATGTTTTTCTCTCACTTTCATCACCTCTTCACTATGTACTAAATATTAGAATCATGAATACAAATCAAAGCTCTAGAGTTAGACTCTCCACTAAACCGGACTTATCATTTCATTTCAATACATGACCAACCTTGGTCTTTCAATTCTCATTTCATTTCATTCATTTCACTGCCGGGGGAGACTTAGCTACTCTTGGTTTCAATTTACAATTCACAACTTCCAATTGAGCACTTTCAGCTCATCATTCATTTAGAGTCTCACAGACTTTCTCATCATGATTTTAGCCTTTAATATTCATTTAATTCTCAGTTCCCATTTATGATTCATTTTACATAAATCCACACAGTCATAAAAAGAGTTCATAGAATTCGATCATAAAGTTCACAACTTCCAACAACAATAAATAAAATGAAATCTCATACATACCAAAGTTCACTCTGTACAGTCGACTTGGAAGGACACCAGTCGACTCATACAGTCAATACAGGTTCATCATAATTACTCGGGATAGTCGACTGCTGCACACAGTCAGTCGGCTGTCCCGCAACCTTTCATGTTCACAGTGTCATCCACATGACAGTCGACTGTTCATCCATCAGTCGTCTGTTCTGGGATTCTTTAATAGTACATTTCCATGTTCAGCTCAGTCGACTGGCTACACGCCCTAAGTCGACTGGTCAGTTTCTTAATTCCAAAACAGAGATTATGTTTCCAACCATTCTCATATGCACTTTCATCACAGCATACATACATTCATATTTTATAGACACCACACTTCTCACTTGTTCAGTAACATGGTAGCATGGAATTTCAAATTACTAATATGTTCTTTTCTTTAAGGAAAACACTTTAAACATGCACTCACACTATTCATAACTTTCTTACGAAGATGAAGATATAAATCTCAAGTCATTATACTAGGTCAACATAATGGAATATCTGATTTCATGGAATTTCCAAATAGTCATGCTTAAAATCAAGGCATCAGTCGGCTGAACACCTTGCCAGTCGACTGCACCGACAGTTCTTAGTTTTGTCAATCATCGCTAGTTCTTTTCATCCATTTACCTTCCCTCCATCATATGTGTCATAGGAAAAATGTAAAAATTAGTGATCACACGTTTACGTCTATTTGCACATATGTTTATTCCCACATCATGAAAAATAATTGTCTCGTATCAGTCGACTGGTTCATGCGACAGTCAACTGTACCGACACTTTCGTTCTTATTATCAACAACATGTTCAAGCAATTTCTAATACATTCAATTTACTTTTTATAACATGGTAGCAATCATAATAATCATGGTATAATTCCTACATTAGAAGTCCTGAGAAACACCCACCTTATATGAAGAAATAATCGAAATCCCGCAAAAGCTCCTCAATATAGTGAACGCCTCCTTGCTCCTTGCACCTTGCTCCTTTGCTCCACACCGAACCTTCAGAGTGCTACTCGGCCTCCACAGAAAAGCACACACACAACTCACAAATACCTCTCTTAATAAGAACAATCTTAGTGTAAAAGAGATGGGAAAATGGGAGGGGTATTTATATTAGGAAATAAGTAGAATAGAGGGCTAGGATTTATTGGGGAGTTATGAGATCAAAGGTTAGGATGCATTAGGGGGTTGAGAAACTACCCACACTTCACAAAATAACCACCCATGATCTATCCCACTACCCTACTCACATCCGGCCACAAAGGAAGGGTGCTCAATGCACGTGTATGCGAGATGCACGTGCATGCACAACCCACACTAAATAAAACTTGTACAAAGATAATAAGTTTCTTATATAAAAAGTGTTACACAAAACAAGTTGTAAGAAATAATAAAAAGTTAAATTTATGGGCTTAAATCCATTTGGGCCAAAATAAATACTTTAAAAAGAAAATAAGCAAATTAACATTGGGCTTTAAGAAAATGTTTTATAGAAAACAATACACTTTATTCCTCATGTTGAGAAATAATAGTCAACATGCTACACAAGCATACCATATGTAAAAATAAATAATCTTTCATGTATTTGAAAAATCAGGGTATTACATCAAAGACGGAGCTCATCTTGACGATTGGACCACTCCCATCAGAAAGTTTCTGACCAAAGGAGAGCTCCCCGAAGACCGAGGCGAGGCGAGGTGGATCAGGGTCCGTTCAGAGAGGTTTGCCATGATCAGCGAGACCCTCTTCAAAAGGTCATACACCACGATGGACGGAAGGCCCTACCTCCGTTGCTTAACCCCCGACGAAGCTAAGTACGCTCTCAAGGAGCTCCAAGAAGGAATCGGCGGGTGCCATATGGGAAGCCGATCGCTTGCGCGAAAGGCTCTGAATCACGGGTCTTACTGGCCCACAATGCTATAAGATGCCCTGGCCCTGGTAAAGAGGTGTGGTCCTTGTCAAAGGTTCTCCTTGGTGAAAAGAGCTCCATAAGCAAACCTCCGCTCCCTGGCCAGTCCGACCCCCTTTGCTATGTAGGGGATGGATCTGGTAGGCCCATTTCCGAAGTCAACGGGCCAAAGAAAATTTTTCATATTGGCAATCGACTATTTCACGAAGTGGATCGAGGTTGAGCCGCTGGCCACGATCACCGAACAGCAGACCCAACAATTTTTCTAGAAACACATCGTCTGCCGGTTCGGGATTCCACAAGTACTCATCACAGATAATGGGACTCAATTTGTGGATAAGAATTTCTGAAAGTTCTGCGAGGATCTTGGGATCCAGCAGTGCTTCTCTTGGGTATGCCACCTGCAGTCAAACGGCTAGGCCGAGAATGCGAACCGCCAGATCCTTGACGGTCTCAAGAAACGACTTGATAACTCTTCCAAGGGGTTATGGGTCGACGAGTTGCCGAGCGTTCTCTGGGCCCACCGAACGACGAAGAGAAACCCAACGGGAGAGTCACCATTCAATCTGACATACGGTACGGCGGCCGTGATCTTTCTGGAGATCGGGCTCCCTTCGTCCCGAATCATGGCCTTCGACGAAGCAAGCAACTCAGCACAGCTACGTGCCGACCTGAATCTCATAGACGAGGTCAGGGAGAACTCCGCCATCAGAAGGAACACCTATCAACATTGGATCGAAAGGTTCTACAACAAAAATGTGCGTCCCACCGACATCAAGTTGGGGAACCTCATCCTCCGGAAGTTGGCGGTATCCAACTCCGACCAAAAGAAGAAACTAGCCCAAACTGGAAAGGCCCAAACAAGATATCTGAGGTCGTACGCCCGGAAATGTACCGCCTAACCGACCCGAAAGGCAAGGCTGTTAAGAGGCCCTGAAACGGAGAGCAACTCATCAAATTCCTAGAAGGGGAGGGTTAGCCCCTACAACCAATGTAAATTATGAAAAATGTAATCGGCACGTCGTGCCTTGTTTTTGTAAAGTTCAAGTATGTTGCAATTATGCCAGCTTTCTTAAAACAAGCTTTGGTTCATATTAGCTCTCTTTAAAAACATGTCTCGGGCTCGGCACTCTAAAGAAACCACGAGCCACAAAAAGCTTCCCTTACAAGCTTAGGGTTCGGCACTCGGAAGAAACCGCGAGCTACAAAAAACTTTCCTAACAAGCTTAGGGCTCGGCACTCGGAAGAAACCGCAAGCCAAAAAAGATTTCCTTACAAGCTTAGGGTTCGGCACTCGGAAGAAACCACGAGCCACAAAAAACCTCTTATATAAGCCTGTGGTTCGGTGCCCAGACGACACCTCAAGCCAGAAAAAGTCACCTCTGAGGTATGGGTGTTCAGCATCGGCCTCGAGCATGGTTTGGGCTTGTTCAAGCCCATCAACCTATGCGCTCGGCATTGACCACTAGCTACACACCTGCTATCTTTCCGAGAACAGGTTTGGAGGCTCGTCGTCGACCTCGAGCAAGGCCTTGGCTTTCTTCAAGACATTCGACCTTTATGCTCGGCGACGATCTTCAACTATGCCAATCACTGGCTTCTCTAAGGTATGGGGGCTCGGCATCGGCCTCGAGCATGGTTTGGGCTTGTTCAAACTCATCAACCTATGCGCTCGGCGTTGACCACCAGCTACACCCGTGTTATCTTTCTAAGAACAAGTGTGGGGGCTCGTCGTCGACCTCGAGCAAGGTCTTGGCTTTCTTAAAAGCCATGCGATCTTTACGCTCGGCGACGACCTTCAGCTACGCCCATCACTGGCTTCTCTAAGGTATGGGGGCTCGGCATCGGCCTCGAGCATGATTTGGACTTGTTCGAACCCATCAACCTATGCGCTCGGCAATGACCACTAGCTACATCCGTGATATCTTTCCGAGAACAGGTGTAGGGGCTCGGCGTCGACCTCGAGCAAGGCCTTGGCTTTTTTCAAGTACGCTCGGCGATAACCTGCAGCTACGCCGATCACTAGCTTCTCTAAGGTATGGGGGCTCGGCATCGGCCTCGAGCATGGTTTGGGCTTGTTCAAGCCCATCAACCTATGCGCTCGGCGATGAACACCAGCTACACCCATGCTATCTTTCCGAAAACAGGTGTCGGAGCTCGGCGTCGATTTCGAGCAAGGTCTCGGCTTTTTTCAAAGCCACGTGACCTTTATGCTCGGCGACAACCTGCAGCTATGCCCATCACTGGCTTCTCTAAGGTATGGGGGCTAGGCATCGGCCTCAAGCATGGTCTGGGCTTGTTCAGAACCATCAACCTATGCACTTGGCGATGACCTCAGGCTACACCCATACTATCCGTCAAGACGTACACATAAGGGCTCGGTGTCGACCTCGAGCAAGGCCTTGGCTTTTTCAAGCCATACCTTTTACGCTCGGCAACGACCTTCGACCACGCCTGTTCCAAAAGTTTTCATTAAAGATTTAGGGCAGTTGCCTTCGGCAAATGCCCTGAGCCCCGGACTGTTGGTTGACCCACCTCTCACCCGCGAACAACTCGGGGTTTACGACTGAGAGAGCCAAAACCCCGAATTGTTCACGGACGGCAGGGGAGCCACCAACCTAGGACTCTCGCCGAGCCTCCGAACCAATTGGACGACCCACCACTCACCCGCGAGCAACTCGGGGCTTACGGCCCACAGAGCCAAAACCTCAAATTGTTCGAGGGTGACAGGTGAGTCGCCAACCCGGAACTCTCGGACCAAAATTCCACTTACGGGCGCCCACCTTCGGCAGGCACCCGAATTGTCAACAGGTGGCAGATGAGTCTCCACCAGTAGCTGATGAAGAAACAGTGAGGAGAGGGGGATTATATAACCCCCTGAGCAGCGCATTTATTACATCGGGAAGTCCAAACGGCGGAAGGCGAAACGTCGCCATTAATGTTTATCGGAAGGCGAAACGTCACCCATTGGGCATTGCCTGCAAGAAACTACGGTGCGGCCTTTTTTCTCGGTGGTAACCCTCTGCACGGCCGAGCTCAACAACAATCTCGAGCTACACTCCTGCCCTCACTCAATGAATCGTCAAAGTTAAAGAAGTCGGAAGTTTTTTATTACTCATAGAGCGCCAGAAACGGCCGCCAATACAATGAAAAGCCTACAAATCACTCATCGCTCGGCTTAAAACACAAATTTGGCGCTTCCCATGGGTTCCTTCGCACGCTCGGCCGGTTCGACCGGGGAAGGCACTCTGGCAACAGAGCTTTCCGCATCGGCCGGCTGGGCTACCTCCAAGAAAACGGGCAGAGAAGGTCCTAATACGGAATTGCTCGCCTCCTCAGTCAGACCGGCGCGTAGTATTAGCTTCAACCTATGGATCTCCAACTCCTTCTTTACAACAGCCTCACGAAGAAAAGACTCCGAAGCCGACTGCCTGCTCGAGACATCCGAGAGCGACCAGTTCGTCTCAACTGCCCACCAGTCCCGGTCGGCTATGGCCTTCTTCAGACAAGCGACCTCCAAGCTGAGCTCCCTAGACTTGTTCTTGAAGTTATTCACTGTGGCCGCTCGATCTCGAGCCTGCTTATGTTGGCGAGCCAGAGTACTCTCCATGGCCCCCAGTCCAGCTCGGACCCAGGAGACCTCGGCAGAACCAAGGTCAGCGCTGAGGACCTCATGCGTCTATCAAAAAGACGGAAAAAACAACAGGTCACAAAAGAGACTAAAAAATACAAGTCATGGAGCATCGGCCAAAAAATCATCTTGTATTAGTTCCAAAATTTTGAACTACAAAAGGCGGTGGCCAGTCCGCGTTCGGCAATTACAAAAAAAAGAGAGAGAGAAGGAAATTCCTAGACTATTGTTTAGGAGGGGGGCGGCACCTCTTCGTCACCTTGGTCACCCCCGACCTCCAATCGAGCATCCCCCTCCTCCTCGTCCTCCACTCCGCGTGGCGTCAGCGGAAGCTTCGAGTCCCACCCATAGTGGAGATGCCCAACCTGAAGGTCCGGATAAATCCATAGGATGTGCTTCTTGGACTTGTTATAAGCCTCGTCCTGCGAGGCGATCAGGGTATCCACCATGGCGATCGCCACCTCCTCGCTAGCCTTCTTGGCCTTCGCCTTGAACTGCCCAGCTCTTTCTCATGATGCTCCTTGTTGGAGACCAGCTGGGCTTGGGCGACCGCAAGGGCAGCCTCCACCACCGTCTGCTCGTCCTTCAGCTGGGTGGCTTCACGAAAATAGCATTCGGCGTTCTTCTTCTGGATGACGATCTCTTTCTCCAGACACTCGTGAAAGTGCTGCGCGTGTTGCATTGCTTGGCCGAGGAGGATAAAGTTAGGAGAATTCTCTACAAAACTAAACCAAAATGTAGAAGGGAGACTTACCGCGAGGTGGGCCTGAGCAAACCTCATGTAGGACGTATCAGCCGTCTCCACCACCAGGGCCATACGATCCCGCTCAGGTGGTGAGGTGCTCCACCACCTCTACCGCAACTGGGTCTTTGAGGAGCGTATCCCCCACTTTGACCCTCTAATCGGGGGTATAAGGCCTCATGCCCTGTCGACCCACCATTTCCACGGCGTCCGGTCGAAGCGGCGGGAGAGGTCCCTTCGCGACCTCAGCAACCTTTTTGCTACCGGAGATCACCTCCGAATCCTTCGTCGACCTCGACGAATGGTGATGATGCTTTTTCACCCTCTTCGGGGTCGACTCCTCGGGCCTTGGAGTCGCTGCCTGGCTAGTCCCCGCCCCGAGGCGGCGTTTTTTGCCATATCGGCCCTCCTCTTGGCGGCCAGGGCCACTATAGCATTGCGGTTATCAAGCTCCTTGGCAAACATCTCTACAAGAAGAAAAGTTAACATGTTAACACGAACGCAGAATGAAATACAGAATAGAAACAAAAACATACTAGGATTGGCCGGGCTCATTCCGGCTTGGACGAGGTGCAGCTCCATGACACGAGGCCATCTAATATTGTGACCCAACATGATCTTGTCGATCTTCGCCCACTCCTTCTCAGTTAAGTCTCTTCGCTTCGGTGGCTTGTGGTTTGGCTTTCCGAAGTTCCAAACAGTTGGGATGTCCCAGGGCTCCTCGCTCCGAACAACGAAGTACTTCTCTTTCCACCCCTTGATGGAGTCCAGATGGCCGTGCATCACCTTCTTGTGGGGACGGGGTGAAAGATAGAAAATTCCCTCCTAGTCCCCGAGAGAGCTCATCCCCAGGATGGCTCGAAAGTAGGTCAGCCTCGGAGTAATCCCCTTCTCCTGTCACTTCAAAATAAAACACACTAAGTGTTTCCAAGAGTTGGGACTGTACTGCATCGGACTCAGCTCCCTACAGTTCAGCACCCTCTTGATGAACGGGTGCAATGGAAGCCTCCACCTCGAGACGAAAGCATCCTCAGGGAACATGCAGAAGCTCGGTTTAAGCTTGGTGGTTGGGCAAATTCCTGGGTTTGGCACCAACAGCTCGAACTCCCGAGGAATGAAGTAAGCTGCCCTCAAGATGGGCAAGTAGTCCTTTGGCAGGGCACACTTCACACTATCCATCTTAATCATGGACCGGCCCTCGTCCCTCAACAGCGATGTATACGCCAGAAGATCCTTCACGTCGTCAGGATACATCCTGATCGATCCTGGATTTTTGTCGGAAAGAAGGGGGTACGTGAACCCAGAGCCGTACTCATACTTATCCTTCTCGGCCAGACTGTCGGGCCGTATCCACTTCCTCTTCCTCCTTCGGGGGCGATCTTTCCTATCAGGGGAAGGAGTCGCTAGGGGAGGCAATGGTGGGAGGTCTGCCTCTTCTTCCCCTACCTCCTCCGCGGTCCCTCCTACCTCGCCATGGTCACTACAACTCTCAGTCCCTAGCTCGGACTCCTCCTGATCACCGCCCTCCTCGACCTGCTTCCCTTCTTCCGAGCCTCCTTCTCCGAATTCATTGTTCTCCTCCACAAGCTCCTCTCCCTCAGGATCCCTTTCTTCGTGCTCCTCCTCTACAGGCTCCTTACCTGGCCTACAGGATGCAGAGGCTCTACAATGAAGGCTACGTCATCCTCGCCATCTGACCCTCCTGATAGAACCTCCTCCTTTATTGGGCGGATGTCTCCCGAAGAAAAAGATATTGAAGACGAATGAACCTCCTCCTCGTCGCGACCCGAATTACTTGCCTTGGAACCGGACTGAGACCTGTGACATTTTAAAGCAAAAATACTAAACTGTTCACCGGAGTACGCAAAGATCAACGGAAAACGATTGTCGGCGGTGCGCAAGGAAATTTCTGTTGTTAAGAAGTTGAAAGCAAAGTAAAAAGGTGAGGTCGGAGGAGCGGGATTTATAAGCATAGGAGGGACTCCGCAAATTCCGCAAAAAGATCTGGCCGTCTGATCTTCATCATCAAGATCTAACGGCCACTAAGATCTTGATGACGTCAGCCTAGTGCGCAAAAATACCTTCTTACCCTCAGCTCTATCGACCAATGCGGCGCCTTGTCACGTAGGGTCAACTTCTCGGGTACTTCACCATTATTCACCCAAGTTCCTCAAAAAAGTTTCTTACAACTGTTTGGACCTCGATGCTCAAATGTCACCGCGAGTCCAAAAAGTTTCTCCCAAATGGCTTGGACCTCGACGCTCGGATGTCACCGTGAGCCCAAAAAGTTTCTCCCAAACTGCTTGGACCTCGATGCTCGGATGTCACCGCGAGCCCAAAAATTTTCTCCCAAACAGCTTGGACCTCGAGACTCGGATGGCACCGCGAGCCCAAAAAGTTTCTCCCAAACTGCTTCGACCTCGACGCTCTGATGTCACCGCGAGCCCAAAAAATTTCTTCCAAACTGCTTGGACCTCGACCCTCGGATGTCACCGCAAGCCCAAAAAGTTTCTCCCAAACTACTTGGACCTCGACGCTCGGATGTCACCGTGAGCCCAAAATTTTTCTCCCAAATTGCTTGGACCTCGACGCTCGGATATCACTGCGAGCCCAAAAATTTTGTCCTAAACAGCTTGGACCTCGACACTCGGATGTCATCGCGAGCCCAAAAAGTTTCTCCCAAACTGCTTGGACCTCGACGCTCGGATGTCATCGCGAGTCCAAAAAGTTTATCCCAAACTGCTTGGACCTCGACGCTCGGATGTCACCGCGAGCCCAAACTGCTTGGACCTCGACGCTCGGATGTCACCGCGAGCCCAAAAGTTTCTCCCAAACTGCTTGGACCTCAACGCTCGGTTGTCACTGCGAGCCCAAAAAGTTTCTCCCAAACTGCTTGGACCTCGACGCACGGATGTCACCGCGAGCCCAAAAAGTTTCTCACAAACTGCTTGGACCTCGACGCACGGATGTCACTGCGAGCCCAAAAAGTTTCTCCCAAACTGCTTGGACCTCGACGCTCGGATATCACCGCGAGCCCAAAAAGTTTCTCCCAAACTGCTTGGACCTCGACGCTCGGATGTCACCGCGAGCCGAAATCGTTTCTCCCAAATTGCTTGGAGCTCGACGCTCGGATGTCACCGCGAGCCCAAATAGTTTCTCCCAAACTGCTTGGAGCTCGGTGCTCGGATGTCACCGCGAGCCCAAAATTATCCCCCAGCCTTTTGAGGGGGCTCGCTCGCCGATGCTAGATGCTCGGCAAGAAGACCTCCTGATCCATGGGTCGCGGTGCCCCCTCGCTTTTCCGACCAGTGAGGGGCTCGCCTACCGACCCCAGACACTCGGTAAGAAGGACCTCCGCTCCAGACTCCTACATCCCCTTGCTTTTCTAACAAGTGAGGGGGCTCGCCTACCGACCCCGACGTTCGGTCAAGCGACCTCGAGGTCGACGCTCGGATGTCACCGCGAGCCCCAAAATTATCCCCCAACAATAAGGGGCTCGCCTGCCGACCCCCTACTCTCAGCCAAATGACCCCTGGGTCGACGCTCGGATGTTACCGCAAGCCCCAAACTATTCTCCAACCAGCGAGGGACTCGCCTGCCGACCTTAGAGGCTCGGCAAGAAGAACTCTTGCTCCACAGGTCTCGACGCCCCCTTGCTTTTCCAACTAGTAAGGGGGCTCGTCCTCCGACCCTCAATGCTCGGTGGGCCGAGCTCCGACACCCCGCGTGACTCCATAAGGGCCCTTCATCCTACCCCACTGACCTCTTCTGGAAGATATGGATCCCGTTCTTCGCTGTACACACCACCCCACTCTTCCTACAGAAGCAAAAAACCACTCCTACACGGATGGATCACCCAGCCATCCAGGAGTGGGGGCTCCTGGTATGGGTTAGATGACATAGCCCCTCCTAGGCCACCGGATCCCCTCAAAAGGCATTCACCCCTGATCATCAGATCTGCCATGTCTGCCCTAAACCGCCTGGGTTCCCGCCACGTTAGCCCTAAACCACCTGGGCTTCCGCCACGTTAGGCCCACGGGCATCCGGGTCTAGGCCCTCTACCCCTTCAACAGGTAATCAATCTTTTCCCTCTAAAAACCCTAGTTACTGTTACTCTTCAGTGACTGACTAGACCGTCAGAGGGCCTGCCCCCGGGATCAACCCCGGTGTTCCTAGGCCGAGTGCAGGTACACGAGACTTCCGGATCCGAGCTTCCAGATCTGAGCCGAGCCTCCGACCTCCGCCTCGCTCCCGCCTCTACTCTCGAGCCGTCCCTTCTAGCTGAGGGTCGGGCGTACCATCCGTACCGAAGCTTCCGCAAAAATACAAATTGAGAGAACTTACACCTGGTGTAGCCACCCCCCAAAAACAAACCGCATCAGTAAGGAAAACAACAACAACAACATGTTTAATGGTTTGTATTTCTATAAAAATTCATCTTATTCATTAAATAAGCACTAGTATAATAATGTGCAATATTTCACTGAATTTTAAAAAAAAGAAAAAATAACAAAACCTTTTTTGAATTTTTTTTAATATAATAACATGTATACAATATTACAATATTTTTATATTTGATTAACGGATATGTTTCTAGTTTAAAATTTGTAAGGACAAAGAGTAAGTGTTAGGTTTACCTCTAGCACTGTTATCGAGTCGGTCGGATCAGGTCGGGTCTTGCACTACCGAACCAGGACTTCCTTCTCTACTGGTCCAAATATTGTACCTAGACCCAACTCGTGAGAACTAGGTCCGTGCCCTGTTAAACAAATGCTACCATCCGATCGATTTAAAAAATAAATTCCAAAACCCCCTCAGACGGAACAACATGATGCGTCCGATCGATGAAAAAATTATAAAATAATTAAGACGAAACATCTTATTCTGGCTGCTATATTTGGCAATTGCCAAATTCATTTCTCAAATTTGGCAACGTATTGTTCCTCGTTTGCTAAAGTTTAGCAAAATAGTAAACGATAGCAGCTGCCGTTTGCTCTTTTTTTTTTTTTTTTTCATTTTTCGATTTTACCAAAATAGCAAATGATTGGAGATGTACTTAGAATATAAATAAGACAAGTTATTAAAATACATGAAAGTATTTCAGTTTGTGTAAGATACGTGAAGCAAAATGTATGCTGTGTGTTTGTTGCCAACGTCGCATAACCCTCCTTTTTTTTCGGTTGAAAATATTGAGTTCAAACTTCATTTAACTTTAAAGAAGAAGTAAATGAGTGGAAGATAGATTACAGTTTATTTAGATGTACACCTTCTGCTTGTCTTAAAAACTGTCAAGGATAAGCTCATACCATTTCTCCGGTAACAACCATATAATCTTGTTACTAGTCAACTGTGTGTAAAAATAGAACTAAATCGGGACCGTTCAAATCAGGCACGAATCTTAAAGCTCTCAAGGTAAAATGGTGAGTCCTTATAGAAACAGGTATGTATATGGGAATTGGGCCTATTTCAAGTCCAATAACCCAAAAAAGGATATGTCTAACTAGGTTGTTATGAGAGACAGTTCAAAGAATATGTCCATATTATTTAAATACGATTTAAACTCATAACTATCCATGAGAAATGGTTGAAAGACCATATCTTTTATCCTGATAAGAGTTTTAACTCAATCTCCTCAACCACTCTTATCTCTTTATGAAAGATGAGAAAACCAATTCAATTCAAAAACACCAGGAAGTAAAGATAAATGTTTATCTTGAAACTGACACCCTAAGGCGACTATAACCCTCTACCTCCACAAAAAACAGGTAATTAATACTTTTCTACAGAAAAACTCTCAAATTCTTTTCGAGTTCTGACTTGAGCGTCAGAGGGTCTGTAGCTGGAGTCAACCACAATATTTCAGACTTTTGCAGGTCAATCGGAGCAATCGTCACAATCCAGGTCAGATCCAACGACCCAAATGAGTCAGATTCAGAAGTTAACATCAGCTAGAAACAGTCAACATCAGTGAAAGTCAAAAAGTTCAGCTTTAATTGTTTTAAAATGAATTCGCAAAATCTATTTGCTCCCACACAAAAATAAGCAGCAACAGATTGGCACCGTATGTGGGAATCAAAAAAGCAATCCGAACAAACTTCGCTTATAAAAATAACTTTCAGCCATACCATCAAAGGGGAAAGGGAAGGCGGCGGCCTCAAGCCGACGAGCCGATCCTCTCCCTCCTACCCTTCAACGAGATCAACCTCCTCATCTAGAATAGCCTACCCAGCCTCCCTCTAGAGAGACTCCACCGGGGGGCTCCCGAAGAAGTCAGCACCCTGCACAGCACATTGGAGATAACAGGGGGTCGGTCTGACCTCCACAACCTCCACGGTGCCCCCTAAAGCACCTCAGCCACAACTTAACCTCCGCTATGTCATAAACTCCCGACAGCATAAGTCTAAACATCGGGGTTGCTCGAGTAGACCGCGAACAAGGGACGGGCTCCCCCATCCTTCGAATCAAGAAGGCACAAGGGGCCCCTCTCCCCAGAGTCAGGATGCAGAAGAACCCTCTTTACCAAAGGGAGAAGAAGAACCCCCTCTCCCACCAGAGGGAAAAGATGTCGTCATTCTCAAAGGGGACACAAAAGAACTCCTTCCCGAGGGGGGAGGAACCCTACTCCAACAAACCGACCAGCTTCCAGGAGAGAATGAGGGGAAGAAGTACCTCTCACCCGGGCAGAGTTTCAAGAATTCAAAGATGAAAATCATTAAAGCCCTCAACACCGTTCCAAAACAAGACTCGACAAACTAGCCATCACCGCTCCACTTTTCCTCTACGTGAAGAGTCCTACGGGTCCACTAGTTCCGAAAAGCAAGACAATGTCATCCTCCAACGCCTCCAAAAGATGGAAGATCACCTTGCACTACTGAAGCAAGAAGAAGGAAGACATGAAGGAATGTATCACCCAATTAGACCCCCCCATTCTCCAGTAAAATCATCGATGCTCTCGTTCCGGTCAATTTCAAGATCCTAGCCTTTGAGTCATACAACGGGAAGTCCGAACCGGTAGACCATAATGAGAGTTTTAAAACTCTCATGATGATCCACCAAGCATCCGAATCCCTCATCTGCAAGACTTTTTCAGCAACTCTGAAGGGATCTGCACAAGAGTGGTTCTCTCATCTCTCTCCAGGGTCCATCTTCTCATTCAATCAACTTGAAGAACTCTTCCTCACGCACTTCATCACCAACCGCAATACAGAGAAGGTCTCCTTACTTGACTTTAAGCAAAGAAAGGTGCAGACCCTCAAGAGTTATGTTCGACATTTCACAGCTGAGTCCTGGTCCATTCCTTCACTCAACTCAACTATAGCCATGGTTGCCTTCTGGTACAATGTAAATCATGACTACTTCAAAGCTTCTCTTGTCAAAAGGCCCCCTCATGACTTCTCTGAACTCCTTCAATGGGTCGAGAAGTGCATCCGAGTGGAAGATATCACCCAACCCCCAGAACAGAAGATGCCCTCATCCGAGAATAAACGGTAGAGCACCGATGAAGATGGACCTAGGAAGTCTGAGAAGTATGACACAGGACAACATCGTCAACCCCCAACATTGCGCTTTGAGAAGTACACCCCACTTAATGCTAGAATTTCTGTCATCTTCATGGAAGTTGACAAGGAGGGAATCCTCCGTCCTAAGACGAACGCCCCAAGCAATAGGATGGATAGAAATAAGTGGTGTGCCTTGCACAAAGATCATGAGAACCTCACTGATGATTGTCGAGCCCTCAAAGAAGAGCTAGAAGCCCTGCTCCGATTGGGGTACCTCGCCAAGTTTGCCCAAAGAAACAACACCGAGCCTCCTCCAACAGGAGGAGCCAGCAAACGACCAGAGAGATCTTCCGAGTCTCAAGACTCGGGTCGCATGGAAGTATTCCTCTCCACGCATGGGGGACTTATGGGGGGATTGTCTAACTCCTCATGGAAAGCATTTGTCTGTGAAGTGAACTCAGTGCACAACATCCTCCCTCCCAAGAGCTCGGGGGTTGCAATCAGATTCTCAAACCAAGACCTCGAAGGTGTTCGAACACCTCACTGTGATGCACTAGTAATCAGCATATGTATGGCCAATAATGAGGTGCATTGCATCCTGACAGGTAACAGCAGCTCGGTAAACATACTCTTCCTGAATGTATTCGAAGGTCTCATGCTCAAGCGAGATCGTCTCAATCCCGCTGGGTACACTCTCCATGGATTCTCCAGAGCCCCAGTTATAATCGACGGAATAGTCACTCTTGACGTAACTATAGCAAAAGATCCAACTACCCGTATTGAAGCACGCGATTTCATGGTTGTTGATATGAAGTCCACCTATAATGCCAATTTTGGTACCCCGGGGCTAGTAGCCCTTCACACGGTTGCCTCAACCTACCACATGATGATGAAGTTCCCTACAACAGTAGGGATAGGGGAATCCAAAGGAAGTCAAGAAGCTTTTTGGGCATGTTACACTGCCACAATGGGAGGCTCGGTCTTCTTCCTTGATGCTACGGAACTCCCCCAAGAGGGGGGACAAGCTAGCTCTGAACCCTTAGAAAAATTAGCAGAAATCTCCTTATCCCAAGAGAATCAAGCTAAGTTTTTTCGGGCCAGCAAGGCACTCCCCCATCAAGTCAAGGAGTAACTCATCACTAGCAATAGGGAGAACCACGATATCTTCACTTGGAGCATTGAGCACCCAAAGAAGTACAACGAGGGTGCTTAACCCTGTACCCTATTAGTTAGCTTCAAACATTTAATAAAGGTCAATAATTATACATGTAATAAAGGCTAGTATCAAAGTAGCTGCTTAGTTTTATTTTTTCAATAAATTTTCAGACTTTTCCTTTGCAAAATTCTTGTATAATTCTACCAGATGAAAATAATGTGTTGCACCATCCTCTAACTAAGCACCCCGATGGACAAGTGTGGGAGTCCATTCATGGTTCATTGGTTCTCTCTAAAGCTACTTGCCTCCAAACAAGTATGCGAGCGCGACTCGCCATTGGAATGCTCCCAAAACTCGCCGTTTGTTCAGAGTCCATTCGTGGTTCACGGGGCTGCCCTAGCTTCTTGCCCCCGAGCAACTATGCGGACCTCGGCTCGCCACTTGAGTGCTCCCAAAATAACCCGGACAAGTATGCGAGTTTTGGAGTCTTCATGGTTCATAGGGGCTCTGTGGCTACTTGCTCCCGAGCAATATGCGGAGCACAGCTCTCCATTCAAATGCTTCCAAAACTCGTCGTCACCTTGTTCGGAGTCCACTCATGGTTCACATGGCCGCTCTAGCCTCTTGCCTTTGAGCAAGTATGCGAAGCTCTACTTGCCACTCGAGTGCTCCCAAAACAACCTGTACAAGTGTGGAGTCCATTCATGGTTCATAGCATCTCTCTAGCGACTTGCCCCAGAGCAAGTTTGCCTAGCGCGGCTCGTCATTCGAATGCTCCCATAACTCGTCGTTACCTTGTTCGGAGTCCACTTATTGGTCACAGGGCCGCTGTAGCCTCTTGCTTCCAAGCGAGTATGCAGAGCTCTGCGCACCACTCGAGTGCTCCCAAAGCAACGTGGATAAGTATGGAGTCCATTCATGGTTCATAGTGTCTATTTAACTACTTGCCCCGAGAAAGTAAGCGGAGTGTGGCACACCATTCGAATGCTCCTAAAACTCATCATCACCTTGTTCGGAGTCTAGTTATGGTTCAAAGGGAAACTCCAGCCACTCGCCCCCGAGGAAGCATGCAGATCATGTGTAACTCCCTGTTCCAGTTGTACGTATTTTATTACGTGAATTTTTGTACTTCAATTTTTAGATCAGTTTTATTTTTCTCTTTGGACTCTTTATCTAAAGCCAGAATATTTTTCTGATCAATTCCATAATTTTGTGATTGTTCGACCGGAGTTTAAATACAAATTTTAAATCTTGATTAATCCTAATCCTAATCCTAATCCAACAGCTAACCTAACTCTGTTCTACTACACATTATTTTCTTCCTCCCTATGCTTCATTTTCTCCCTCCCTACTTCTCCACTTCTGCATACACCAAATTTTCTCCCCCTCATTTTCTCATTCTACGCCTAACTTCTCATTTTTTTTCCACACATATGTTTGATTTTTCTACACCCCTCATACACATGCACCTCCTTCTTTCTATATATACACACACACACATGCAGAACCTCCCACCTCTTTCTCTTCTCTTATCTACATCCCATTCTTCATTTTCCCTTCTTCTCTTCCTCTGCCTTCTTCACACCCAAGATCTTAAGCAACACCCGAGCTCCACTTTACCTTCCACCTTCGAGCCAACGACTCCGCTTCTACGATCCCGTGAACCCCGAAAAACAACCCGATGCCGCGCCACCGTGTTGTTATTGTCACTCACCGTTGCTACCTCGCTGCCGTATTGCCGCCATTCTTACCGCCGTTGTGCCCCCGTCCGTTGCCGACGTCGCTTCTCTCTGTGGTTAACACTACCACCGTAATCGTCACGTTATAAGGCAAGTACCTTGTACACTCTTTTTGTTCTCGTAAAAGCATTTTCCTTGGACTCGTGGTAAGTAGTCTAGTTATCATCATGTTTTATTGTCAAACTCCATTCTAGTCACTTGTTCCATGCTATATCAACTCAAGAGTGAACCGTTAACACATTTCGAATCGTGTTATCGAATATCGAATATTCAACCTTACTATCTCTAAAATTTCTTGACCTTGCACTGAGAATTCGACCATATTTCCGATACTGGATTAAATATTTTCTATGTGAAAATCGTAGCCCATCGAGTTCTAAATCCAGAACATCTTACGGTTTCTCAATCGAATGTATAGATTGTGAGATATCGCGATTTTAGTACTGACATATTATGAATTTCTGAACCTGCACGGGATTACGAACGGTATCTTGTATTGAGAATTTGACCATGTTCCCGATACTGGATAGAAAAACTTTCTACATGAAAATCGTAGCCCTTCGAGTCTAGATATCCGGAACATCCTACAGTTTCTCAATCCGATGTATAGATTGTGAGATATCGCAGTTTTATTATTGTGACTCCGAATTTCCAGAATGCGCGCGAAACATCGAAACCAGCGAAGAATGAATTTGTACGCATAGCTACTGTCTCTAGAATGTATCATGTGAATATACGTTAGAACCGGAAAAGAGTCTACTTTCTAGAATCTCTGATGGAATCGGATTTGCTTTTCTGTAACAACGGAAAAGTGAATTTGAATGCAGATATGTCAAGTAGTCTAAAAATTCATCTCTACGGTTTTCGCATATAAACCCATTACTTTTCATATTTAATGAACTGAGTGTATTATTGTTCTTGTAATAATAACTTGCATAGATATAATAGGTTGATAGAATGTATTTTATACCACTTCATAATTTATAATAACTACTCTCGATACATGTACTCGTTTTACGTCTCATGTCCATGATTACTGCCCTTGATATTTTCCTTGACTAAACTATTTGATTACACCATTCCACTAGTCGTACCAATTGCTTGTTCATAATTAATTATAAAAGAATAACAAGCCGGGGTTATAAGGGTACGGCTTAGTAATGGACAATATAGGGGAGTATAGTCGGAAGGGAGTCCGTGTTTCCCGAAATAGTGATTCTTGATTCTTGATTACACAATTCTTGATTACATAATTCTCGATTACATGATTCATGATTACATGTCTTGATACTATCACTGGAAGGCCCGAGTACATAACCCTATAGAATTCACTACTTAAATCTAAACGTCACATGATTGATATGCACCGAACTTGTGATATGGGACACAAGATTGCGTGCATTAGATAAGTTAATAAAACAGATAAACTTGAGATCTTCACTAAGCATGATTCTTGATTACATGAATCTTGATTACATGACTCTCGATCCTTGATTACATGATTCTTGATCACATGACTCTTCATTACATGACTCTTAATTCTTGATTACATGACTCTTGATTACATGACTCTCGATCATTGATTACATGATTATCGATTAACTGAGCCTAGGTTATCAATTGCTTATATCTTGAAGTCTAGAATACACTAGTTACAGTTATTACTTACATGATCATACCGTCCCAGTTCCTTGCTTACTTTCATATTGTATTTGTACTTCTACTTCTTATTTCTTCCATGTTATATCTTGTTATATTATCCCTTTTTCTGATTGTTGCTACTTGCTGCCCGAAACTTGCTCTAACGGGTACTTTTTCTATTTTTCTTTGAGTTAATAATTATACAGGTACTGATGGACCCGCAGAACAAACTTTCTAGACGATCGTTGCTGCTTCCTTACTACTTCATGTTGTTTTTCTTTCAGTCGCTATTTTATCTAGTTGTTATAGTGAATTGCTTATCATATTATTTTAATTTTGACACCTTGTACTCCCGGGCATCTTGACCCGGTGTTGATGTATTATCTAAATGATGGTTATTCTATTTTTCAGCTCATGTGATTATTATATTTGCTTGTGTGATTGTGTTATAAAGATCTTATTGAGCTTATAATTGTACAGCTTATGGATGATGTATATCATTTGCTAGGCCTCAGTTGCGTGCCTGTATTTCCGTATAGTGGGAAGCGGGGCGTGACAGGTTTTTAGTGGTATCAGAGCCTAGGCTCGAACCATGCTAAGCTCAACAATATACACACTACGTGGATCACATGAATGTACCAACTTGCCATCTGGAGATTTACCCCATTTGAATATGCATTTCAGACAATGGTTCACAGAGGCTCTTCGACTTCTACACCCGGGGATGAACTATCAGAGATCGTCGCCATTCTCCAAGAGATGCAACGAATGATGAAGATACAGCAAGAGCAAAATGAACTGGTGAGAGTTAATCTGGATAGGGTACAGGATGTCGCAAACTCCATTCAATGGGACTTGTTTGTGCACCAGCATAAGAGTTACACCGCCATGCTCGATACCCAGGAGCAGATCCGTAGAGGGTGGAGTGCTGTTCAGGGGGCATTACATCTCCTTACTGTCGCACAGTCTACAGGTGGACCGATACGGAGGCCAGTTCAGACCCCGACTACTAGAGCATCACCTTACTCATCGGCGACTCCGAAGAAGGACTAGAAGTGCTATTATTGCCGTCGAGTCGGACACATACGCAAGAACTACTGGAAAGCCAACAACCTGTGTCTTGCATGCGGAGCGTATAATCACAAGGTTCGAGATTGCCCGAAGAGAAAGAGTGTCACACCAATAGGAGGATCAAATCCTAGTGGAGGACAGACTAGAGAGTATAATCAGGCTCATAACCTGAATACAGAGGAGGCAGAGATCACTAAAGAAACAATTGCTGGTATATTTCGATCTAGTCATGCTTCAGTTCCTGCGTCGTTTGTTACCTTCTGTATATTGCATTCATTCTCATCGATCAATCCATTATTGAGTATCATACTAGTTATTTCTTTCTATCCGTATTTTTCTTGAATCTTCTGTTCGAAGAGAGTAGGAATTTTGTTGGTCTAAATGGCAAACAAATTGGAAACTGGAATACCAATAAGAAGACTCTTCACTATTTTCTAAAACTGGTATTACTACACCTTACAAATATACACTCTATTCTTTTTCTTCTTTTCTGCTTGTTTCTTGTTCTTATCTTGCTTAATTTTTTTCTTCATAAACCTCTCATTTAATGGAATGAGAGATGAGTAACTGACAAATTATTTATTCCCGTTTCTCCCATTTTTCTTTGCGGCACCAATCTTGCCACAATTTTTCAACATTGTTTAGTGGGTGGGGCCCACTTTACCAAATAAGTTTGGCAACCAACATCTTCGTGTTACCAATCTCTTAATTTTGCTCAATTCATCGATCGCTTTCATGTGATATCAGCATCTGGAAACATCACCATCAGAGTGGCACAGCGGAAGCGTAGTAGAGTCCCTTATTGATTCATAGAATGAATATCAAAGCAAACTTCAACATCATCAACAACTCAAGATTCGATGTTATATTTAGAATGGATAGGGAAACAAAGTGCAAATATTGACCATAGGCCGGTTATAGGGGCGGTGCATTAATGAAGAAAAGACATGAAGAAGAAGAAATAAAAAGAAGAGAAAGAGAGAGAGAAGTCAAAGAAAGAAGAAAGAAAAAGAGAAAGAAAGAAAAAGAGAAAGAAAGAGAGAGAAGTCGGAGAAGGAAGAAGAAAGAAAGAGAAGTCGGAGAAGAAAAAAAGAGAGAGAGAAGTTGGGGAAGAAAGGGAAGAAGAGAAAGAAGAAGGCAACTCGGGAGCAAGCTTCGAAGAAGAAGAGAAAGTGAGAAGCCGATAGCAGAGGCGAGAGCAAGAAAGAAAGAGAGAGTAGGAGCTCGAATTTTCTTGGCAAATAGAAAGAAGAGATCAAGAATCGGTAGCGGGGATGAAGAGAAAATTGGTGGAAGAAGAAAGTGAAGCAGGGCAGAAGATGAAGCTTTCTTCATCTTTATCGAGATTCGGCAGGATTTGTGTATTTTGTGGCAGTAGCTCTGGCAAAAGAGCTAGCTACCATGAAGCCGCCATCGAGCTCGGCAAGGAGCTTGTAGAGAGGAATATTGATCTTGTCTACGGTGGTGGGAGCATAGGATTGATGGGCCTGGTTTCTGACGCTGTTCGTACTGGTGGCCGACATGTTTTGGGAGTGATTCCCAAGCCGCTGATGCCGAAAGAGATTACTGGGGGAACTGTGGGAGATGTTAGAGTTGTCTCTAATATGCACGAGAGGAAGGCTGAAATGGCTCGTGCTGCTGATGCTTTCATAGCCTTGCCCGGAGGTTATAGAACACTTGAGGAGTTGTTTGAAGTAATCACATGGGCTCAACTAGGGATCCACAGCAAACCGGTGGGACTTTTAAATGTTGATGGATATTATGACTCACTGCTATCCTTCATAGATTCAGCTATGGCTGAGAAGTTTATATCCAGTAAGGCCAGACGCATCTTGATTTCAGCTCCATCGCCTAAGGAGTTACTAAGAAAATTGGAGGAGTATGTGCCAGAGCGAGATGAGCTTGTGACTCAGCTGAACTGGGATGTTAGCGATGTCGGTGGTTCAGAATCTGAGCCCAAACATCAAATTGTTGAGTCCTCCAGTTGAGAATGCACAATTTGTCTTTAGTTGTTTTCGTGCCTTTGTACTCTTTGTTTCTTTTATCTTCCGTTGTACTCTCAGTTGAAGAGTATTGCATTCTTAGCTATCATATATCTCGCCTAAGTAAATTTCGGGGACGAAATTTTTTTGTAAGGTGGGTAGGATTGTAACTCCTTGTCCAGTTGTACGTATTTTATTACGTGAATTTTTGTACTTCAATTTTCAGATCAGTTTTATTTTTCTCTTTGGACTCTTTATCTAAAGCCAGAATATTTTTCTGATCAATTCTATAATTTTGTGATTTTTCGACCGAAGTTTAAATACAAATTTTAAACCCTGATTAATCTTAATCCTAATCATAATCCTAATCCTAATCCTAACCCACTCTCGCTAATCACTCACTCCCATTTTTTCTACGCCTAACTCCTGACTTCTCCTCCTTGTTCATTTTTCCACACCTTGTTCTCATTTTCTCCTTCTACATTTGATTTTTCTACACCCCCACATGCAGCACTCCTATCCTTTGATTTTTCTACACCCATCCTTTGATTTTTCTACACCCCTCCTATCCCTTCCTTTCTATATATACACACACACACACATGCAGAGCTCCTACGTCTTTTTCTTCTCTTATCTACATTCTTCATTTTCCCTTCTTCTCTCCCTGTGCCTTCTTCACACCCGAGAGATCAAGCAACACCCGAGCTCCACTTCACCTTCCACCTTCGAGCCAACGACTCCGCTTCTACGATCCCGTGAACCCCGAAAAACAACCCGACGCCGCGCCACCTTGTTGTTGTCGTCGCTCACCGTTGCTACCGTTGCTCGCTCGCTACCGTCTTGCCACCATTCTTACCGCCGTTGTGCCGCCGTCCGTTTCTGACGTCGCTTCTTCTTTCTGTGGTTAATACCACCACCGAAATCGTCACATTATAAGGCAAGTACCTTGTACACTCTTTTTGTTCTCGTACAAGCATTTTCCTTGGACTCGTGGCAAGTAGTCTAGTCATCATCATATTTTATTGTCAAACTCCATTCTAGTCACTTGTTTCATGCTATATCAACTCAAGAGTTAACCGTTAACACATTTCGAATCGTGTTATCGAATATCGAATATTCAACCTTACTATCTCTAAAATTTCTTGACCTTGCACTAAGAATTCGACCATACTCCCGATACTGGAATGAAGATTTTCTATGTGGAAATCGTAGCCTATCGAGTCCCGAATCCAGAACATCTCACGGTTTCTCAATCGGATGTATAGATTGTGAGATATCGCGATTTTAGTACTATCATATTGTGAATTTCTGAACCAGCACGAGATCACTAACCGGTCTCTCGTACTGAGAATTCGACCATGTTCCCGACATTCGATCGAAAAAATTTCTACATGAAAATCGTAGCCCTTCGAGTCTAGATATCCGAAACATCCTACAGTTTCTCAATATGATGTATAGATTGTGAGATATCGCAGTTTTAGTATTGTGACTCCGAATTTCCAGAATACGCGCGAAACATCGAAACCAGCGAAGAATGAATTTGTACGCATAGCTAATGTCTCTAGAATGTATCGTGTGAATATGCTTTAGAACCGGAAGAGAGTCTACTTTTTAGAATCTCTGACGGAATTGGATTTGCTTTTTTGTAACAACGGAAAAGTAAATTTGAATGCAGATATGTCAAGTTGTCTAAAAATTCATCTCTACGTTTTTGCATATAAACCCGTTATTTTTCATATTTAATGAACTAAATGTATTATTGTTCTTGTAATAATAACTTGCATAGATATAATAGGTTGATAGAATGTATTTTATACCACTTGATAATTCCATAATAACTATTATCGATATATGTACTCGTTTCACGTCTCATACCATGATTACTGCCCTTGATATTTTCCTTGATTAAAATGTCTTGATTACACCGTTCCACTAGTCGTACCAATTGCATGTTCATAATTAATTATAAAAGAATAACAAGCCGAGGTTATAAGGGTACGACTTAATTCTAGACAATATAGGGGAGTATACTCGGAAGGGGGTCCGTGTTTCCCGAAATAGTGATTCTTGATTCTTGATTTTTGATTCTTGATTACACAATTCTTGATTACATAATTCTCGATTACATGATTCATGATTACATGTCTTGATACCATCACTGGAAGACCCGAGTACATAATCCTATAAAATTCACTACTTAAGTCTAAACGTCACATGATTGATATGCACCGAACTTGTGGTATGGGACACAGGATTGCGTGCATTAGATAAGTTAATTAAACAGATAAACTCGAGATTTTCACTAAGCATGATTCTTGATTACATGACTCTTCGTTACATGACTCTTGATTCTTGATCACATGATTCTTGATTACATGACTCTTGATTACATGACTCTCGATCCTTGATTACATGATTATCGATTAACTGAGCCTAGGTTATCAATTGCTTATACCTTGAAGTCTTGAATACATTAGTTATCGTTATTACTTACATGATCATATTGTCCCAGTTCCTTATTTACTCCCATATTGTATTTGTACTTCTACTTCTTATTTCTTCCATGTTATATCTTGTTATATTACCATTTTTTCTGCTTGTTGCTACTTGCTGCCCGAAACTTGCTCTAACGGGAACTTTTCTATTTTTCTTTGACTTAATAATTATACAGGTATTGATGGATCCGACGAGCAGACTCTTTAGACGATCGTTGCTGCTTCCTTACTACTACATGTTCTTTTTCTTTCAATCGCTATTTTATCTAGTTGTTATAGCGAACTGCTTATCATATTATTTTAATTCTGGCACCTTGTACTCCCGGGCATCTTAACCCGATGTTGATGTATTATCCAAATAATGGTTATTCTATTTTCAGCTCATGTGATTATTATATTTGCCTGCGTGAATGTGTTATAAAGATCTTGTTGAGCTTATAATTGTACAGCTTATGGATGATGTATATCATTCGCTGGGCCTCAGTTGCGTGCCTGTATTTCCGTATAGTGGGAAGCGGGGCGTGACACTAACACTTCAATAATTTTGTTGAAGCGCTCTCTCTCTCCCCCCCTATTGCTAGAATCTCTACCTTTGTGTTCGGGTGCAATTCTAGTCACATTGAAGTCCCCTGCAGCTAACCACGGCCCATCCCACATAAGTCTAATATATCTAAGTTCAACCTACAATTCCGTCCTTTTCTCCATAATATTTGGCCCATACACTTATGTAACTGTCTGTTCCTACCCATCACTCATGTGCCAAATTCTAATAGACACTAAAATATCACCGATCAACTCACCATCAACATCAAAATTCGAGGGGTCCACCCCCAAAGCAACCTCCACCCTGATTGACCCACCAAGCATTTGATGCCCCAATCTGTGACCTTACCATTATCAATACTCGTAAACCACTCCTTTTTTTAGGCTATCAATTTTATTTCTTGCATCCCTGTAATATCATTGATGGATACTCACTAAAGAGTCAGTAATATTCCTCCTCTTAATGCTACTTTTCATACCTCTAATGTTCCAAATAATTAATTTCATAAAAAATAAAACAGTAAGGAACACACACATACGCGCACGTAGGCTGATGTCGAGGCTTGACTCACGAAGAGGGGATACCTGTCTCCCCTCCCCCATGCACTGTCTCTCTCATCAGAGACACATAGTAAAGGTTCTCACTACTATTGTACCCAAGATTAGCCCCACATTTCTTAGCAAGATTAATCAATATCTCATCACGGCAAAAATCTATCGAGCGAAAAGGATCTTTATAGGGACATAAATTCAGCGAATCTTTTTCGTTAGCCTTTGATTCTGGAGAAGAACTATTGTTCATCCTTCACCTGGCACACGACTCTTCTCCCCCCGCCCATCCACTCTACTGATTCCTCCTAACTCACTCAAGTCTCTTTGACAACCTCAATTTTGTCGTCAATCCCGATTCTCACACCATCCCCCTTTCTATCGAAAATCCCATGATTTCTTCTCGATATCCTCGACACTCACCATCACTGCTCACTTCCTTCTCTCATCTCACCTCCACCTGTTGAAATCTCCTCACTGGTGACTTCACGTAGTTTATTTTTTCCTCCCTCTCATCTATCAGGGCTAAGGCTCTCTCAAGATCTCTACTTTGACTCTGAACTTCCATGTTTCTAATAGCTCCACCACCGTTCTGGGTCCCCTCTTTCTCAGACATTTCCATTCTCACACTCTTAATACTAATCTTTTACTCACTTTGGGCCTTCTAAGTTGCTGAATCATTATACTTATCCAGGATAGGTCTTTAAAAATCCTCATCTAAATCCCTGATATGGTTTTCATTTGCTTGTGGGCGTATAATTAGCTTTTGGCCCACCACTTCTGGGGTTATAAAAAAACCTAAAGACCCATCATGCCCATCTCCAATTGGCACAACTATTTCTTGCTAAAGCTGGTGAAAAGCTCAAACATGTACTCTTTTACAACCCGTTTCTGTGTTGAAATATTAACTTGATTTGGGACTTAGTCCAAATAGATATGTTATCTTATGTATTTAATGTAATAGGCCCAACTTCTAGAAACTTACTCTAGAGAAATCTTATATAGAAGTTTTTTCTAGATAAGTCTTAGGAGTTATCTAGAAGATAAGGATAACCTTAGACTTGTGGAGAAAATTCTAGAGAGATAATTATAGCCATTAGATTAGAGTTGTGTTGGCAAAATCCTAACCATTGGTTGGGTAATGCCACTAGTATAAATAGGGGTAGTGTCTTTGTGTTTGTATCAAGCCAAAAATTAGAAACACTCAATAATACAAGTAGTCTTCCTTTTTCTAAAATCTCTAATCTCTCCCATTTTTAAACACTTCCTCCAACCACCTAAAATTTCCTTCCAACAAAGTGGTATCAGAGCTTGAAGATCCTCCTAGAGATGGCAAATAGCGGTGTTCCCTTCCAAGTCCCGATGCTCACCAAGAGCAACTATGACAATTGGAGCTTAAGGATGATTGCTCTCCTTGGAGCACACGACGTGTTGGAGATGGTTGAGAAAGGTCTCACCGAACCGGAGAATGAAGGTAGTCTATCTCAAGCTGAAAGGGATAGTTTGAGAGACTCAAGGAAGAGAGACAAGAAGGCTCTCTGTCTAATCTATCAAGGATTAGATGAAGATACGTTTGAGAAAGTTTCGGGAGCAAAGTCGGCCAAGGAAGCATGAGAGAAGCTTCGAACCTCATACAAGGGAGCCGATCAAGTCAAGAAAGTACGTCTTCAAACTTTAAGAGGAGAGTTTGAATCTTTGCATATGAAAGAAGGTGAGCTTCTCTCCGATTACTTCTCAAGAATTTTAACGGTTACTAATAACCTAAAAAGAAACAGAGAAAAGTTAGATGATGTGAGAATTATGGAGAAGATTCTTAGATCTTTAGATCCAAAGTTCGAACACATTGTCGCCATCATCGAAGAGACAAAAGACTTGGAGGCCATGACAATGGAGCAAATTCTCAGCTCGTTGCAAGCTTATGAAGAAAAGAAAAAGAAGAAGGAAGAGATCGTGGAGCAAGTACTCAAGACGCGGGTTGATTCAACAAAAGAAGAAAGCGGTCGAAGCCAACAAAGACGAGGTTGCGGTCGAGAACGAGGTCGTGGACATGGACACGGACGAGGTTAGAGGCCCAATGATGACAACGAAAACAACAACAACCAAAGAGGAGAAAGCTCAAGAAGAGGTCGTGGGAGAGGAAATTCAAAATCAAGGTATGACAAGTCACACATCAAATGCTACAATTGTGAGAAGTTTGGACATTATGCTTCAGAATGCAGAGCTCCTAGAAACAATAGAGTCGAAGAGAAGGCCAACTACGTTGAAGAAAGAAGTCAAGAAGATGGTACCTTATTGTTGGCTTAAGGATAATGGAAGAGGCGAGAAGAATCAATGGTACCTAGACAGCGGTGCAAGCAACCATATGTGCGGAAGAAAAAGCATGTTCGTAGAGCTTGATGAATCGGTCAAGGGCAATGTAGCTTTTGGAGATGAATCAAAGGTGGCGGTGAAAGGTAAAGGAAATGTTCTAATCCGATTGAAGAATGGAGAGCACCAATTCATTTCAAATGTTTACTACGTGCCAAACATGAAGAGTAACATCTTGAGCCTAGGACAATTATTAGAGAAAGGTTATGATATTCGATTGAAAGATAGTGATATGGCTAAAAATGGGGTTAAATCGGAACCGTCTAGATTGGGCGCGAATCTTGAAGCTTGGGGGTAAAACGGTAATTTCACGTACAAATGGGTCCGAAACGGGTACTGGATCTCCTTCTCACAGATCCAATAACCCACAAACGGATCCACTCCAATTGGGTACGGGTCCCGACCCGAGGCGAACCCAGACCAACAAGAGGCAAATCAGGGTCACTTATTTGACCAAGTCAACGTGCCTGATTTGCTCTCACCGGGAATCAGGGATTAGTTTCCTAAACAGATTGTGAGGATTTTACTCCTGACTGTTACACAGGAAATCAAGCCCTTAATCACTCCCCTGGCGACTATAAATACCTCCCCCCTACCACTGTGACCAGGTAATCACTCTTTTTCCACCTTAAGCTCTTTCTTAATCACCGCTGGTTACTGACAAGAGCGTCAGAGGGTGCGTCGCCGGAATCAACCCCGGTGTATCGCACTTCCTTGCAGGTTGCGGTAGGAATCGGAAGGCTTGGATCCACTGTTCAAGTTTTTCTCGAACTCACAAATCTCATCTGTTTACCCCCACACCAGAATCAGCGGTAACAGATTGGCGCCGTCTGTGGGAACGACCACACGAACAGCCTCCGCCTCTTCCTTGTCGTATAGCCCTTCTCCAACCATGCCTCCAAAGAGGGTCAAATCTAGAGGGTCTAACCGCGGACCCAATCCCGCCGATCAGCCAAAGGAGGTCCCTGTCCATCCTGCTCCACAGCCCGAACATCTTCCTCCCCCGGCCCAACAGGGCCAGCCTCCTCTTCCGAACCAACAACCCCCAAATGGTCCTGCTGGTCAGAGCCAGCGGAGGCAGAAGCAACCACTCCATCCAGACCATGTCTCCATTCACAATGCCTCCTCGGACTCTATGGCTTCCCATCACCCCTGAGCCTCCGATCTCTGCAATACCGTCCTGAATCGTCAAAAGGACGAGGACCTTCGCAACCACCTAGATGAGAGGCGGGCCCGAGAGGGAGCCTCCCGCCAGCATCATGGTGAGCGATCTCCTCATCACCGAGCCGGTAGGAGGTCTCCGGATCGAAGGGGCCGGGCAGAATCTCCCGAGCGCCGTATGAGGAGGCTACATTCCCCCGTGGATCGGCATCATCCGAGGAACAATAAGGCACCTATCACTCGTGCCGAGTTCCTACAATTCCAGGAGACTGTGTTGCAGGCCCTCAACCTTCGCCCCAACTACTATAATGCCCAGAGGGTTCCAACACCCCCGCGGGTTCCCAGTCCTCACCACCGATCCAGAAGTCCTCTCCCGGCTCCCAGTCGCCAGCAGCACCCCTATAGTCCTCACCGATCCCAGGACTACCGACGCCGCAGTCCCCGCTCCCCTTCCTATGAAGAAGAGTCTTGGGGATCGTTCGATTACCAGCGGAGGGATAGTGTCCTCTACCGTCGTCTCCACGAGGTGGAGAGGCGCATCGGTCGCATGGACAGAGAGGAGGAGTCGAGAGCAGGGACCGTCCGCCCCAGCAGACCCCCCTTCTCTCGGACAATCATGGAGGCCCCCATACCGAGGGGTTTCAAACCTCTGTAGTTTGAAACGTACTCAGGGGAGTCTGACCCAGTTGATCACATCGAAAGCTTCAAGACCTTAATGTTGATCCATCAAGCTTCCGACGCCATGCTCTGCAAGACCTTCCCCGCCACCCTTACGGGGTCGGCTCGGGAATGGTACTCCAGGCTTGCTCCCTCTTCCATCTTCTCGTTCGAGCAGTTCGAAACGCTCTTCATAACTCACTTTGTGAGTAGCAGGCGAGCTGAGAAGACGAGCCTCTCCCTACTCAACCTGTGACAGGAGAGGGGAGAAAAGCTGAGGGACTATGTGAGGAGATTCACCGCAGAGGTCAGGTCTATCGCCTCCCTAGACCAGTCGGTGGCGACCGTTGCGTTCCAGTCGAACGTCCTCAACTCCAACCTCCGGTCGTCCCTCGCCAAGAAGCCCCCGCACAACTTCCCCGATCTTCTCCTGAGGTGCGAGAAGTACATTCGAGCGGAGGAGGCCGAGTGCCTCCCGAATTTCGGAGGATCCGCCTCCAGATCAAAGAGGAAGGCGACAGAGGAGGAGGGGTCCAAGAAGATGCAGAAGGACAACGGTGGTCAGCGCCGTCCTCCCCTAGGTTCGAGAAGTTCACTCCCCTCACCACCAATGTCTCCACCATCCTGATGGAAGTGGAGAAGGAGGGGGTCATACCTCCAGCTCCGAGGATGAACACCCCGGCCAAGAGAAGGAACAAGGACAAATGGTGCCGTTACCACCGGGACTACGGCCATGACACCAACGACTGCCGGGCGTTGAAAAATGAGATAGAGGCCATCATCCAGAGGGGGCAGCTGGCCAAATATGTAAAGACAAACGATCGGGCGGATCGCAACACGCCTCCGCCTCGGGGGGCTAACAAACGCTTCGAGAGGCATGACGAGACCTCCGAGTTCGAGGAGGAACGAGTTCTACACCTCATCCACGGAGGCCCCATGGGGGGCTCCTCCAACTCCTCTCGGAAGGCCTTCGTCCGAGAGGTCAACTCAGTTCACAGCGCTCCTCCTCCTAAAGGCCTCGGCGTCCCGGTGACTTTCTACGATGAAGACCTCGAGGGGGTCCGAACTCCCCACTGCGACGCCTTCGTCATCGACCTTCGCATGGCAAACTTCAAGGTGCAGAGGGTCCTGGTAGACAATGGGAGCTCGGTGAACATCCTCTTCCTCTCGGCCTTCCGAGGGCTGCAGCTGTCTCGGGACCGTCTCAAGCCGGCCGGTTACACGCTCCACGGGTTCACGGGGGTACCAGTAACTGTCGAGGGGGTTATAACCCTAGACGTAACTGCTGGGATGACCCCTACTACCCGGACCGAGCCGATGGACTTTATGGTCGTCGACGTCCCGGCCGCGTATAATGTCATCCTAGGCTGACCCGGCCTAGCTGCCCTGGAAGCTGTCCCTTCAGCGTACCACCTTAAAATGAAGTTCCCCACTCGGTCGGGAGTGGGAGAAGTCAGGGGCAGCCAAGAGACGGCTCGGAAGTGCTACATGACTTCCACGGGGGGTCCGGTGCTCTCCCTCGAGACCTTAGAGATTCCCGAGCCAAATGTCCGACCCACGTCCGAGCCGGCGGACGAATTGGAAGAAGTACTCTTTTCGGACGAGGACCCGAGTTGAAAGTTCCTCATCAGCAAGTCCTTACCGACTGCACTGTGTTCCGACTTGGTGCAATGCATCCGGGATAACCGCGACCTGTTTGCTTGGTCAGCCACGGATATGCCCGGGATTTCCGAGGAGCTGCTAGTCCACCGCATAAGTGTCGAACCGGGGTGCAAACTGGTTCAGCAGAAGAGGCGAAAATTCACTCCCGAGCAACAGCAGGCCATCAAGGAGGAGGTGGATAAACTCTTAAAGGCTCGGTTCATACAGGAGGTGAACTACCCCGAGTGGCTCTCTAATGTTGTAATGGTCAAGAAGTCCAATAGCTCTTGGAGGATATGCATCGACTTCACCGATCTGAATAAGGCGTGTCCGAAGGATCCATTCCCTCTCCCAAATATCGACACCCTCATTGATGCCACCTCGGGCCATGAGCTCCTCAGCTTCATGGACGCCTTCTCCGGCTACAATCAGATCCGAATGTTGCCCCCCGGACATTCCGAAGACCTCCTTCATTACCGACCAGGGCCTCTACTGCTATAGAGTCATGTCGTTCGGGTTGAAGAACGCTGGAGCCACCTACCAGCGCCTCGTCAACAAGGTCTTCCAAAGTCAGATAGGCCGCAACATGGAAGTGTACGTCGACGACATGCTCGTCAAGAGCATCCGAGGTACCGACCACGTGGCCGACCTCCAGGAGGCATTCGGCGTATTGAGGAGGCACAACATGCGGCTTAACCCAAACAAATGTGCGTTCGGGGTCTCATCGGGAAAGTTCCTCGGCTTCATGGTGAGCTAGCGAGGGATCGAAGCAAATCCCGAGAAGATCAAGGCCATACTGGACATGGCCCCGCCCCGGAACGTCAAGGAGGTGCAGAAGCTTACGGGTCGACTCGCCGCTATTGGCCGGTTCCTCTCGAAGTCGGGGGAAAAGTGCCTCCCCTTCTTCAAGGCTCTCAGGGGGGGCCAAGGGTTTCGAATGGGGCCAACCACAACAGGAGTCGTTCGACCAACTGAAGGCCTACTTGTTGAACCCTCCTCCGCTCAGCAAACCCGTTCCGGGGGAAACCCTCTTCATCTACTTAGCTGCTTCCGAGCAGACCCTAAGTGCTGTGCTGGTGAGGGAAGAAGACCGGGCTCAGAGGCCCATTTACTATGTGAGCAAGGTGCTTCGGGATGCCGAGCTCCGCTATCCGAAGATAGAGAAGATGGCCTACGCCCTGGTCATGGTGGCAAGGAAGCTCTGTCCATACTTTCAGTCCCACTCGGTTGTGGTCCTCATCGACCAACTGCTGAAGCAGATCCTCCACAAGCTTGAAACCTCGGGCCGGCTAATGAAGTGGTCCATAGAGCTGAGCCAACATGACATCTCCTACCAACCTCGGACTACAATCAAGGCTCAGGCCCTTGCCGACTTCATCGTCGAGTCCACCATTCCCGAGAGCAGCCACGTCCCGAACGGACCCCCCATTTAGACAGTTTTCGTGGATGGATCCTCCTGCAACGAGGGTAGCGGTGCCGGCATCATCCTGAACGGCCCTGACGACTTCGTTCTCTAGTATGCCCTCCGCATGAGCTTCAAGGCCTCAAACAACGAGGCGGAGTATAAGGCACTAATCGCGGGCCTCGGACTTGCCCGAAGTGCCGGGGTGCAGCGCCTCCGAGTCCATAGTGACTCTCAACTAGTTGTGAACCAAGTCTTGGGCGAGTACGAGGCACGAGACGAGCGGATGGCGAAGTACCTCGCCAAGGTCCGAGCCCTCATGAACCGGTTCGAAGAGGCACTCATCCAACGAGTCCCTCGTGAGGAGAATTCACAAGCCGATGCCCTCTCCAAGTTGGCCTTATCCTCCCTCCAAGGTCTCGAGCAGACCGTTTTGATCGAGGTCCTCTCAAGGCCGAGCATAGAAGACGAGACATCCGGCTCGGTGGAGTCGTTGCCGGTCCTCCTGCAAGATAATTGGATGAAGCCGTTGGTGGAGTTCTTAAGGGACGGACTCCTCCCCGAGGACCCCAAAGAAGCATGCCGAGTCAGAACCCGGGCCGAGCGGTATGTCTTGATCGAGGGGATCTTATACAAGCGCTCCTTCTCGCAGTTTGACGGCCGACCATACCTAAGGTGCCTCTCCCCAGAACAGGCCGACTATGCCTTACAGGAGCTCCACGAAGGCATCGGCGGAGCATATTCAGGTTCTAGGTCTTTGGCTCGAGCCCTGAATTACGGATACTTCTAGCCGACTCTCCTCCAAGATGCCGAGCGACACGTTCGGCAATGTGGCTCTTGTCAAAGACATTCCAACGTTCGTCGCCTCCCTCAAGCCAACCTCGCCTCCCTATCAAGTCCTATCCCCTTCGCAATGTGGGGGATGGATTTACTAGGGCCTTTCCCTCCAGCTCCGGGCCAGTTCAAGTTCTTGGTCGTAGCCATCGACTACTTCTCGAAGTGGATTGAGGCCGAGCCCCTCGCCACTATAACCGAGAACAAGGTGGTTCAATTCTTCTGGAAGAACATCATCTGCAGATTCGGCGTCCCCCGTGTCCTTGTAACGGACAACGGGACTCAGTTCACTGGTGCAGCATTCCGAGCTCTGTGCGACGACCTTGCCATCCAGCAGCGCTTCTCTTCCGTCTCCCACCCTCAGTCGAACGGACAGGCAGGAGAATGCCAATCGGCAGATCCTCACAGGTATCAAGAAGAGGCTAAACAAATGTTCCAAAGACTTATGGGTCGACCAACTCCCCAACGTACTATGGAACTACCGCACGAACAAGCGGACCCCCACAGGAGAGTCCCCTTTCAACCTCACCTATGGGTCCGAGGCGGTGATACCCCTCGAGGTCAGAATACCTTCCCCTCGCCTCGCAGCCTACAATTAGGAATAGAACGCCAGAGACCTCAGAGCGAACTTAGATCTGGTGGACGAACTGAGGGAGAGAGCATCAATTCGGCAACAGAACTACCGAAGGAGGGTGGAATTGGCATATAACAAGAAAGTCCAACCCACAAATCTCAAGCAAGGGGACTTGGTCCTGAGAAAACTGGCCATATAGTTCCCCAATCAGAAGAGCAAACTGGCTCCGAACTGGGAAGGGCCTTACAAGATCACAAGGGTAGTTCGGCCCGGAGCTATCGGCTGGAAGATCTAGAGGGCAGAGAGATTAAGAGGACCTGGAATGCCGACCACCTCCTAAAATACCAAGAAAGCGCCCCGGCGCCTCTCTAAGTATTACAGGATATCGAGCCATTCCTCTCCTCTAACTTGTAATCTATTCCATAAGTTGTAATATGTAAAAACGGTTCGCCATCGATTACCAATGAAGAATGCTCTTTCATACTTATAAGTTTGCTTGCGTCTCTCCACCTTTATCTTTTGTTTTTTAATTTGATGTCAACCAATGGTTCGGAGTCCAATGTCCTGGCTCGACTTTACCTCCTCGGCTCGCCCCCGGACGAGCCAGAGGTAGATCGCCGTTCGGAACTGCTCCCACAACCGTTGAACTACACCGATGGTTCGGAGTCCAACACTCGGCTCGACTTTACCTCCTCGGCTCGCCCCCGGACGAGCCAGAGGTAGATCGCCGTTCAGAACTGCTCCCACAATCGTTGAACTACACCGATGGTTCGGAGTCCAACACTCGGTTCGACTTTACCTCCTCGGCTCGCCCCCGGACGAGCCAGAGGTAGATCGCCGTTCGGAACTGCTCCCACAACCGTTGAACTACACCGATGGTTCGGAGTCCAACACTCGGCTCGACTTTACCTCCTCGGCTCGCCCCCAGACGAGCCAGAGGTAGATCGCCGTTCGGAACTGCTCCCATAACCGTTGAACTACACCGATGGTTCGGAGTCCAACACTCGGCTCGACTTTACCTCCTCGGCTCGCCCCCGGACGAGCCAGAGGTAGATCGCCGTTCGGAACTGCTCCCACAACCGTTGAGCTACACCGATGGTTCGGAGTCCAACACTCGGCTCGACTTTACCTCCTCGGCTCGCCCCCGGACGAGCCAGAGGTAGATCGCCGTTCGGAACTGCTCCCACAACCGTTGAACTACACGATGGTTCCGGAGTCCAACACTTGGTTCAATTCCACTCCCCAAGCTTGCTTCTCGGCAAGCTAGGAATGGATCGCCATTCGGAATTGCTCCTACAACCGTCGAACACTCGCTATGATCGGCGAACCCCACCATGGGGAAGGGCTCGACTCACCCCTCGACTTCGCGTGAAGAGGGAGACCGAGGCACTGTTCGGCACCACCGGCCGAGCACTCTTGTCACCGAGACGAAAGTGAACAAGAAGGAGGGTCAGATCATGCTGCCCCCGGTCGGCTAACCGAGCAAGTGCCAATCCGAGCTCGCAAACGGAGAAAACTCACTCTCTCCTTAACTTTCGTGTAGGATCTCAATCAGACGGCCCAGATCTTCCCAACGACGCTAAACGACAAGATAGCGTTTTCTTGGGAACTGAGCCGCCTCGAGATTCATACCAGAATCCAACGGCCCAGATCATGTCAGCATCGTTAAACGACAAGAGAGCGTTGCTGTAGGGGGCTGATCCACCTCGAGATCTGTGCCTAATTCCTACGTCTCAGAACGCGCCAAGGTGCCGAACCACGAACAAAAGAGGGTTCAGCTCGGAGACCTTAGCACGACGAACACAATCATAAACGAGACAATTACGCAGAGCAACAAAAGACATGCTAGTTCATGAAAGAAATTTTATTAATGGTTGGGACATAATACAAAGCAATCCTTCCACGGTTACAAGGCATTAGAAAACAAAAAGTACAGCGCCGACCCACTACACTTGGTTTTTAAACGAAAAAATCATCACCGTCCCGCTCGGTCGCCAGTCCGGCCACTTCGGCCGCTAGTTCATCCGCCTCCTTCCGAAGCTTCGCCTCCAGGGGCTGCAAGTGACGGATCTCAGAGAGCAAATCGGCCCGTTCGGCAATTATCTTCGACAAATTGTGCCGAATACACTGAACCCGAAGGGCGTTGCTAAAAGCAGTCTGCAAATCCTTATCCTCTCCTATAGGGGTCGCCTCGGCAATCCTGTTCTCCAAGCGCTGGATCTCGGCGTCTCGCTGATCGAGGACGAGCTGAAGGTGGCCCCGCTCGCTTTCTGCTCGGCGTAATTCCAGCTCGACTTCATAGAGTCGCTCTCGGCACCTCGCCGAACGCGACCTCGTCACCTCCGAGCCAACCTCGGTCTGAACGTCATTGTCCGAGCAGTTGGAATCGGCATCTTGAGCTGCCACCACGAGCTGAAAAGAAGAAAAAACGAATGACAAAATTTCAAGACATTGCCGAAGTCCAACACTTGAAGAATTTTCCAAACAAACTCTCAGATTCGTATTCAGATATGGTAGCTCTACATACTACAAGACCGACCCTACAACAGAGTTTTACAACAGCCAGAAGAAACATAAAACGACATGTTCAGGGCCTCTTCGGAAGGGGTACGCTTCGGTTCAAGGAAACGCGAGGACGACGAGGCCTGACCTCCGAGCTTGATTCCAAACCAACGAACTGTGATCCCCCTTCGCCACTGACCCTAGCTGTGGCGCCGACCGAGGCACCACTAGACGAGACGGCTACACTACTCTGAGCGTCAGCAGGGCTCCGCCTAGCCACAGGCAAACGTGTCGCAAGTTCGTAGAAGGTAATTCCTCTCTCGCTCTCTTCACGAGTACACGATGTACTGCAGACATTGGCCCTCTCAGGCAGAGGCTTGAGTGACGTGACCTCTTCCTCCAGTTCAATGATTCTGTCTCTCAAAGCGTCGTCCTTCCCCAACTTCTTCAAACGAGGAGGCCTTGACGAGCCCGAGGCGTTGGCGCTATCGGTCGCGAGCCGTCGATAGTGGGTGAGCTCGATCCCCCTATCTATCGTGATCCTCCTAAGCTTGTCGACCTCGGCCAACAACTTTTTGCGCTCGGACGACGCCTTCTCCAGCTCGGAAGCAAGCTTCTCTTCTTCCGCGAGCGACCTTGCTCCAATATCTCCAAGTGTCGGATCTTGGCCGAGAGCTCGTCGTTCTTCCGCTCGGCGACGGCAAGCTCTCTACGAAGCCGCTCGACCTCGCCTTCGGGACAAGGGGCTTGGGGTTGCTTCCGCAGTTGCTTCATCTCGCGACAATACCCCCTCACAGCTGCCTTTGTCACCTCCAGCTTCAAGAACATGAAAAACCGCCTCTCTCGGCTATTGGAGAGCTCTCCCTTTGTTTTAGCCAGCTCCTTACGAAGGTGTGCAACCTCCGTGATCGGACCGAACTTCACCTGAAAAGCAGAGATAAATCTGAGACCCAACACTTGGACAATTTTACGCCTAATCAAACACAAAATTCGGAGACTAACACTTGGATAAATTTTGGCCAAACAAAGTGTTTTCATTCAAAACTTAGGAAAAAGTTTTACAAGAGCGGTGGCCAGTCCACAGTTAGGCTTACAAAAAAGAAACAAAACAACAAAAGACTAAAAGAGGCAACCGAGTCAGGGGTCGACCTTTTTGTCGTTCGGGTCTGTCGACCCCTCGGCATTGTCCTCGCCCTCGACCTCGTCCTCGTCCTCGCTCTCGCTCTCCTCCTCAGAGTCGTCCTCCTCCTCATCCTCGGCTTCAGTCTCTCCCGGGCCTTCGACACCGTCAGTCTATCCCTCGGGGCCGAGCATCCCCTGGGGAAGCTCCTCCTCCCCCTCCACGGGGTCGTAGAAACGGTAGGAGGACGTGTCGAAACCCGGATTCCGAGCGGCGACATGAAGCAGGGCTCGGCCGTACGCGTCCTCCATGCTCTTGAACATGTGATGCTCGGCCTCGTCCTAGACGGCCTTCTTTGCCTTGGCCACCTTAGATCGATGCCTGGCCATGATCTTCTCGGCCCTCTTCCAAGCCGTCTCCGCCTCTGACCGAACATTGGCCAGCTCCTCCCTCAGCTCGGCATTCTCCTTCTCCGAGGCTTCGAGCTTGGCTGCCGTGTCTTTCGACCGCTGAACAGCGTCGGCCAGCTGCTTCTCCAACCCTGCCACTTCGGCACCCCGTTTTGCCGAGAGGAGTTGCTCAGCATCAAGCAGCTTCGTAGCTTTGACACGCTCCGACCTCTCCCGGTCATACTCCTGTTCCTTGCTCGCAAACTCCTCGAGCAAGAAGTTGAAGTGGCAGAGGGTCTGAAAAGAGAACAAACCGTTAGAGTCCGAATCCAAGGACTTAGAAAATTTCAGAAAAAAGTTTCAATAAGAAAGTGTTCGGTCCACTTACCGACATTGTGTTCCGAGCGATCTGCATTGTGGCGTCCCCAACCAGCCCGGCCTTAAGGGCCGCTCGATCCTTTGGGGTCGGCAAGTGCTTCACCGCTTCCATACAGATGTTGCCGTCGCCCAAAAAACCGTCGACGTTCATCACTTGCCAGTCGGGGACGAAGATCTGCTTGTGCCTCTCGGTCAAGATCTTCTCCGCATCGGCAGTGAGGGGCGGAACTTGGAGGGATAGCACCTCTTTCACGCCGAATGCTCCGCTCGACGAGCCGGGGGACATCCCCTTCCGCTGTCGGTGCCGGCGCATCGGAAGCTGGAGGATCGGGGACCGCGGCCTTCTCCTGCTCGGGACCGGTCTCCAGGACAACGACCTTCTGCGGGTCGGCGGTTTTCGCGACCGAAGGCATCTTCGGAGCTCGGCCGCCCTGAGGCCCTGCCGATGGTCTCTTCTTCCTCGACTCCTGTTCCTTCGCCTTGGCCTTCGCCATCAAAGCCCTGTAATCCATCTTGGAAGATTCTGCGCAAGCCGAATGAAAAAACTTAGATGAATTTTTCAAGAACTTTACGTAAAGAAATAAAATACAAGAATCATACTAGGGTTGATCGGATTGAGACCCCCCCGGAACAAAGCTTCCTCGGTAATCTCTTTCCAACTTAGCATTGGCAGGGCAAGGAGCTTCTTGAGGACTTCCGCCTCCTCGTCACTCAATACCGGCTCCTTCTTCGCTCGCTTAGGCAGGCCTTCCTTCCTCCAAGCTATCGGAATCGCCCAGGGTGTAGAAGCTCGGATAATGAAATACTTCTCCTTCCAATGTTTGATCGAGTCCGGGTTCTCGATCAACTTCACGCCCGTCCGTGGCGACAAGTAGAACCTCTGCTCATTCCTGTTCGGTTGGCAGGGGCGGTAGAGGCTCCGAAGGAGGAACAAGCTCGGCTGAGCTCCGATCTCTTGACACCGGAGAAAAAATGCCAGCACGTGCCTCCATGTGTTCGACATCAACTGGGTGGGGCTCAAACCGTACCAAACGAGGACCTCTACAATAAATGGATGAAGCGGAAAACGAAGCCCGACGTGCAAGGAGTCGAGGGGAAAAACACACGCGTCAGGCGAAGACGACGTGGAGGCTCGGAATCCCGGTCTGGGGAGAAGTAGCCCGTACTCGATTGGAATCTGGAACCCGGCTCGGATCCGGTGCAGATCAGCCTCGGTAAGAGACGAGATGGTATGATCCACCTCGGATAACTCTCTCGGCTCATTCTCCTCTACGGACTTGGCGGTGCCCTGAGTCACCTTCTCCAACATCTCTTCGGAGTAGCTCCGAACACCCCCCACACTCGACAGAACAATGGGCTACCGACCGAACTCCCCTGCCGTCTTCGGCTGCTCAATTATCGTGACCACTCCTTTGCCCTTCAGGTACTTCGCCACAACATCCTGGGGCGGCACGGCTACTTCGCCGCTCTTGCTCGGCCGAACAACGGTCTTCTCGGTCGGCTCTATCACCTCCTTTCCTTTACCCGCTCGGCCGACGACTTGGTCCAAGGCGGGGGTCTCGTCCGAGGAAGTAATCTTAACCATTTTCTAAAGAAAGAGGAGAGAGACTGACCTTGAAGTGACTGTTACGGTCGGAAAAGTTCGCCGGAGCAAAAGAACGCCTCGCCGCGACAGCTAGCAGCACCACCCAGGAGCTAAAAACTTCGATGGTTAAAAGTAAAAACTTGAGAGAGAAAGTGAAAGTGAATAATGAGACTTGGATTGAGGGGGGGTAAAGATTTATAGTAAAAAGAGAAGAATCTTGGGCTCCCTAACGTAAGGGTGCGACTTTTGGGCTGCCCTCGAAACGTCGCGAAGGCCCAAAACGACCTTGTCTTTTCACCAAGTCAAGTAGTTCGGTGCAGCAGGATCCAAACCCGAACTACCTTCAATCCGAACAGCAGCGAAGGGCCCGGTCGGCCAACCGAGCAAGTGCCCATCCGAGCGTCAAAACGGAGAAAATTCACTTTCTCCTCAACTTTCGTGTATGATCTCGATCAGACGGCTCAGATCTTGCCAACGACGCTAAACTACAAGATAGCGTTTTCTTGGGAACTGAGCCCGTCTCGAGATTTGCACCACCATCCAACGGCTCAGATTGCGCCACGTCGCTCGGACAACCGTGCCCTCACACCTCCACCTCTGTCTGAAGAAACCAGAGAAAGTTTGGATTAAAAAGTTTTAAGGCACCGCCCTCGACGAGCCCCCCGGGTCCCAGTTCTCGGTCGGTGTCCCTCTCAACCGTGAGCAAATCTAAGCCTACGGCCTCGGAGCCGAAGCGGCCTCGGAGCCGAAGCCACGAATTGTTCAGGGATTAGAGAGAAACCGCCGACTCACGGGGCCCGGCTAAAAAGCAGATCGGCACACCTCCCATCTCTAACTCCTTCTGGCTGACAACCATCAGAAGCCATCAGCCCGGAAGGAAGACAGAGATCGGAGGAGACCCATCTTTCCGAAACACACTGTCCCCCGGATCCGAACTTTGGTCATCACCTCTTCCACCATGATCTCCCCTGACCCTGACACCCGCATCGGGGCCGACAGAATCAGGAGAAGATCATGGTGGAAGAACGACCACCCGGACTACGGTCGTCACCACTTCTGCCCTATTCTCCCTCGACCCTGACACCCCCATCGGGGCCATCAGGATCGGGAGAAGAACAAGGCAAAAGAGTGACCACCCCTCCGAACCTCTCGAGGTTAAAATTTCACAAGACAGGCATCCGCCTTGACTCCGGTCGTCACTTCCTCTGCGATGATCTCTCCCAACCCTGACATCCGCATCGGGGCCGTCAGAACCAGGAGAAGACCATAGCCGAAGAGCAACCACCCAAGGCAGATGCCTCCGAGGGCTAAAACTTAACATTGTTGCGGCTGGAATGACAAGGGAATGGGGTATTTATAACCTACCCTCCAAGAACCAGCCATTATGACCCTCGGGAGTTGAAACGCCGCGCATTAATTGAAGGGCACCATTCTTAATGACCCCAGGAAGTTGGAACGCCACACAAACCCCGGGACACCATTAATGCCCGTGAGAGCAGAACCTTCTCGAAATTCGTTCCGCCAGTCAACGGCCCGGACCGCCATACCACGCTTGGATCGTCGAACAGTCGGAGCTCCGGTCGGCCAACCGAGCAAGTGCCATTCCGAGCGTCAAAACGGAGAAAACTCACTTTCTCCTCAACATTCGTGTAAGATCTCAATCAGACGGCCCAGATCTTGCCGGCGGTGCTAAACGACAAGATCGCATTTTCTTGGGAAACGCGCCCGTCTCGAGATTCGCGATACCATCCAATGGCTCAGATTGCGACACGTTGTTCGACCAGCCGAACCCTCAGAGCTCTGGTCAGCCAACCGAGCGAATACACATCCGACGGCTCAGAAGGTTGTTCGACCAGCCGAACCCTCAGAGCTCCGGTCGGCCAACCGAGCGAGTACACATCCGACGGCCCAGAAAGCTGCTCAACCGACCGAACCCTCACCCCTCCGGTCGGCCAACCGAGCAAGTGCCATTCCGAGCTCGCAAACGGAGAAAAAAACACCCGAACCACCATAACCATTGGATCTTCCAGAAATTCGCGCTCCTGATGATGAACGGCCCAGATCTTGCCACGTGCGCTAAACGACAAGATAGCATTCTCTTGGGAAATGCGCCCATCTCAAGATTCGCGCCACCATCCGACGGCTCAGATTGCGCCACGTCGCTCGGATGGCCGAACCCTTACTCCTCCGGTCGGCCAACTGAGCAAGTGCCCATCCGAGCGTCAAAAGCGAGAAAACGGATGCCAAGCGACTTGGACCGTTGGATCACTCAGAAATTCGTGCTTGCCCAAGATCAAGGTTCCAGATTGCGCCACATCATAAATCGGTATTTAAAATCATTTTTTATTTATTTAAATCGTTTTATTTATTTAAAAATTGTGAAAAATTGCTAAAAATTCGGGAAAATTAACTAAAAATTCTAGAAAATAATTAAAAATTTGGGGGGATATTTTTGGGCCCCTGAACGAACAATTATTGCCTAGAATGTACTGTTAAGGCCCCCGAACGATTAGTTAACACATCGCAAAATTAAGTAAATAGTCCGAAAAAATAGATAAAAGCCGTCAAATACTCGATATGGCTAGAGAACAGCACATGGCATCAAAAAATTACCTCACTACCCCCTTCGAGATTCGAAATCCCCCACTCGGACTCCGATACAACTCCACTAGCCACTAAAACAGTTAAACTACTCCTCAAAGGCTGATCACACTCAGTCTTTAGGAGTGGGGGGCTCGTGATATGGCTAAAAATGTGGTTAAATCGGAACCGTCTAGATTGGGTGCGAATCTTGAAGCTCGGGGGTAAAACGGTAATTTCACATACAAATGGGTCCGAAACGGGTACTGGATCTCCTTCTCACAGATCCAATAACCCACAAACGGATCCACTCCAATTGGGTACGGGTCCCGACCCGAGGCGAACCCAGACCAACAAGAGGCAAATCAGGGTCACTGATTTGACCAAGTCAACGGGCCTGATTTGCTCTCACCGGGAATCAGGGATTAGTTTCCTAAACAGATTGTGCGGATTTTACTCCTGACAGTTACACAGGAAATCAAGCCCTTAATCACTCCCCTGGCGACTATAAATACCTCCCCCCTACCACTGTGACCAGGTAATCACTCTTTTTCCACTTTAAGATCTTTCTTAATCACCACTGGTTACTGACAAGAGCGTCGGAGGGTGCGTCGCCGGAATCAACCCCGGTGTATCGCACTTCCTTACAGGTTGTGGCAGGAATCGGAAGGCTTGGATCCGCTGTTCAGGTTTTTCTCGAACTCACAAATCTCATCTGTTTACCCCCACACCAGAATCAGCCGTAACAGATAGTAACCTTTCTATAAGAGACAATGCAAGCAACTTCATTGCTAAGGTGCCGATGTCAAGAAATAGAATGTTCGTGCTCAACATTCAAAATGATGTCGCACAATGTCTCAAGATGTGTTACAAAGATGTGTCTTGGCTTTGGCATCTTCGATTTGGGCATCTCAATTTCGGAGGATTAGAGTTGCTATCCAAGAAGGAAATGGTAAGAGGATTACCTTGCATCAACCACCCCGTTCAAGTGTGCGAAGGATGTCTACTTGGAAAGCAATTCAAAATGAGCTTTCCAAAGGAGTCGAACTCTAGAGCTCAAAATCCGTTGGAACTCATACACACGGACGTGTGTGGTCCGATCAAGCCAAGATCACTTGGTAAGAGTAACTATTTCCTTCTCTTTATAGATGATTTTTCAAGAAAAACATGGGTATATTTTTTGAAGGAGAAATCAGAGGTGTTCTGGAACTTCAAGAAGTTCAAAGCTCGTGTTGAGAAGGAAAGTGGCATTGTGATCAAAGCCATGAGATCTGACCATGGAGGAGAGTTCACATCAAAAGAATTCCAAAAGTTTTGTGAAGATAATGGAATTCGACGACAACTGACGGTGCTAAGGTCCCCCCAACAAAATGGAGTAGCAGAAAGAAAGAATAGGACAATCCTTGCGATGGCGAGGAGCATGCTCAAAAGCAAGAAGCTGCTAAAGGAATTTTGGGCGGAAGCGGTTGCGTGCGCGGTTTACCTATCAAACCGATCTCTGACAAGAAGCGTATGTGAAAAAATACCACAAGAAACATGGAGTGGAAGGAAGCCCGGCATTTCCCACCTAAGAGTCTTTGGAAGCATAGCACACGTACACATACCGGACGAGAAACGAAGCAAGTTAGATGATAAAAGTGAGAAGTACATTTTCATTGGCTATGACACCAACTCCAAAGGCTACAAGCTCTACAATCCTGATACGGGGAAGACAATCATCAGTCGAGATGTCGTGTTCGATGAAGAAGGAGAATGGGATTGGAGCACACATAATGAAGATTACAACTTCTTTCCACATTTTGAAGAAGAAGACATGGAGCAATCAAGGATAGAACAACCAAGAGAGGAGCCTGCTACCCCACCAGCTTCACCAGCCGCGAGTTCTCAAGGAGATGAAAGCTCAAGTGAAAGGATTCCGTACTTTAGAAGCCTACAAGAACTTTACGAGGTAACTAAAAATCAAGACAATCTTGCTCTTCTTTGCCTATTTGTGGATTGTGATCCCATGAACTTCCAAGAAGCTATGGAAAAGAAGAGTTGGAGAAATGCTATGGATGAAGAGATAAAGGCAATCAAGAAAAATGACACATGGGAGTTAGCTTCACTTCCAAAAAGGCACAAGGCAATCGGTGTGAAGTGGGTGTACAAAGCAAAGAAGAACGCCAAAGGAGAAGTTGAAAGATACAAGGCGAGATTAGTGGCAAAAGGCTACAGTCAAAGAGCGGGCATCGACTATGACGAGGTATTTGCTCCGGTTGCTCGACTAGAAACTGTTAGACTAATAATTTCATTGGCAGCTCAAAATAATTGGAGGATACATCAAATGGATGTCAAATCTGCATTCTTAAATGGAGTCCTCGAAGAAGAAGTCTACATTGAGCAACCACAAGGCTATGAAGTGAAGGGAGAAGAAGGCAAGGTCTTAAAGCTGAAAAAGGCACTCTATGGGTTGAAACAAGCTCCAAGACCTTGGAATGCTCGAATTGACAAATACTTCCAAGGGAGAAACTTCACCAAGTGTCCATACGAGCATGCACTCTATATCAAAATCTAGAACAATGATATATTGATTGTATGCTTGTATGTAGATGACTTGATCTTCACAGGTAGCAATCCAAGCATGTTTGGCAAATTTAAGAAAGAGATGACGAAGGAGTTCGAGATGATGGATATTGGGCTCATGTCTTACTACCTCGGCATAGAAGTGAAGCAAGAAGACAAAGGCATCCTAATCACTCAAGAATGCTATGCTAAAGAGATACTCAAGAAGTTCAAGATGGATGACTCTAACCCGGTTGGCACGCCAATAGATTGTGGAATCAAGTTGTCAAAACACGAGGAAGGAGAAAGGGTGGATCCAACACTCTTTAAGAGCTTGGTCGGAAGTCTGTGATATTTAACTTGCACAAAACCCGATATTCTATATGCGGTTGGAGTTGTCAGTCGATACATGGAGAATCCAACAACAACTCATTTGAAGGCGGCAAAGAGGATTCTTCGCTATGTCAAAGGTACAACAAACTTTGGCTTGTACTATTCTATTTCTAACAATTACAAGCTTGTTGGATATAGCGATAGCGATTGGAGTGGAGATATGGATGACCGCAAGAGCACAAGTGGCTTCGTGTTCTACATGGGAGACACGACCTTCACATGGATGTCAAAGAAGCAACCAATTGTCACTCTTTCCACATGCGAAGCGGAGTACATAGCTGCTACTTCATGTGTTTGTCATGCAGTTTGGTTATGAAACCTGTTGAAGGAGTTGAGTTTGCCACAAGAGGAGCCGACCAAGATTTTTGTGGACAACAAGTCAGCAATAGCTTTGGCCAAGAACCCAGTCTTCCATGATCGAAGTAAGCACATCGCTATCACTATATTAGAGAGTGCATCACCAGAAATGACATACAACTGGAGTACGTGAAGTCTCATGATCAAGTTGCTGATATCTTCACCAAGCCTCTCAAGCGCGAAGACTTCATAAGGTTAAGAAGTTTGATTGGAGTAACAAATCAAGTTTAAGGGGGGTGTTGAAATATTAACTTGATTTGGGTCTTAGCCCAAATAGATATGTTATCTTATGTATTTAATGTAATAGGCCCAACTTCTAGAAACTTACTCTAGAGAAATCTTATCTAGAAGTTTTTTCTAGATAAGTCTTAGGAGTTATCTAGAAGATAAGGATAACCTTAGACTTGTGGAGAAAATTCTAGAGAGATAATTATAGCCATTAGATTAGAGTTGTGTTGGCAAAATCCTAATCATTGGTTGGGTAATGCCACTAGTATAAATAGGGGTGGTGTCTTTGTGCTTGTATCAAGCCAAAAATTAGAAACACTCAATAATACAAGTAGTTTTCCTTTTTCTAAAATCTCTAATCTCTTCCATTTTTAAACACTTTCTCCAACCACCTAAATTTTCTTCCAACATTCTGCAACCCCAGTTTGTCTTCTTTCCAATATTGATGTATACCTCGTACATGCTCCTCTTCATTGACCTTTTCTACAGTTTCCATGACTTAAGAGAACTCCCATTTCAAAATCTTCCTTTCAAAATTTTGAATTAAAGCTTCCTTCTCCACTTGCTTTATACTTGGGTGACAGGCCCATCTGTTCGTTTCCCTCACTGTAATTTTGACCAGCCTCACCTTTTGACGGTTCCACCTCCAGCCTATCATCTCTATTGACGTCACCCATGTTTAAGATTCATCTTCTTCATTCATCTTGGATTTGTATTGATGCTCACCGATATCTCTCCGGCAGTGAAAGCCACTGAAGTCGATCATCGGAAGCTCAAAAAAGTGTGCATCATCCGAATTTTCAATCTCAATTGTCACCCATTACCATCTTGATTTGAAATACACATTTGTAACCTGTGGAATCTCATATAACTCAAAAATGCCTTGCTCTAATTCTAGCAAAATTTCTTTCAGTTTGACCTTCAGTTTCCTAATCTATCATATCATCCCACACAATGTCGCCCAAGATTCTTTGAAAGTCTCATGATCCCACCTAGATGGTGGCATATTATGAATGTGAATCCACACAGAAAGTAGCTCTGATACTAGTGCTACCCCATAGTCTAGCTCCCATCTTCTAAACCGAAATGTGAACGTATGACCACACATCCATGAGCTTGATACGCATTAACAGCTCCAAATCTGCGCAGGGTGCAATGAGCGCTTTGTCCCCATACTAATCAAACATCCATCCAAACCTTGGTTTGCTATCCGGTCTTTTCCAGGATTTGAGTACTTGTAACCCCTGTTTTCCATTTTTTGAATTTTTTGATGTATTTTTTTTTATTGCTCTGTGTATTTATTCATCTTGTATATCTTCGACCCTTTTTGAACCGTATATTGGATCTTCTTTTTCAATATATATACATCTATTTGATTTGTCGTCATTTTATTTGATCTTCTTGATTCATTGTCAGTCTACTATTTCATCTCTGTTTGATCGACCCATTATTTTGATTCTCATTATAATTGTTCATGTCCTATTTTATGTATTCATTTTTGTTCCTATCTCATTATTTTGGATCATCCTATTTTTTATTATTATTTGGATTCTTGTTAGTTAACTCACTGGCTTTATAACCCAATAAACCCTTTAAATCCCGATTGGATCCTTAAGCCTCCTACTCGGTTACCCCTTACCCGATAACCACATAAAACCTAGCTAGCTTGTATATATATATATACCCATATTCCTACTCCTGTTCACCATATTTACTTCAGCCGACTTTTACTTCATCCCTGTCATCTCCCGAAACCCTACTCCTGCTCTCAACCCATCTTCTGATTCCCCGTGCTACACCCGACCACCTTCAATCACCTTCCGACCAAGCCCCCATTCTCTCTGCTCTCCCCCGAAGCTACCCATCAGCGCCCTCTCATCCCCTCCCTATCGCGACCACAGCAGCAACAGCACTGCACTGTGCTGCCTCCCCTCGTCGCTGTCCCGTCGTCACTTTTTCCGCCATCGTTCTCCAAACGCGTGCACCAACTGTTTTTGTTCGGTCTTTGTGTACGTGTGAGATTTCGAGTTATGCGTTCGTGTGTTCGTGTGGCTTGTGTTTCATTCGTTCGTTTGTTCGTTGAGTTCGTGCTCGGGAATTCGTTCCCGTTATTCTCACTTTTTGCTTTGATTCCTTCGCCGACTATAAGGCAAGTAACTTGTATACTTTTCTGTTGTATATACAAGTACTAAATACCACCTGTAGTGTAGTTGTGTTCTAGAGATAATTCTTATGCAAAACTCCTGTTATATCTTGTCTCTGTGTGTTGAACCGTTCGTAGTCGTCTCTAGTTACAGACGACATGAAGTTTAACTTAGATCTAATTAATCCCTATTGCATATATGTATGTTGGTTGTGAACCACAATATGATGTGTGAATCTTGCATGCTTGACGTGTTACTGGTAGTATATCTTGTTGTAAACGTGTTAAATACCCTATACCATGTTGCTTGGACATCTAGTATACCATATTTCGTATTTTATTATGATTTGGATGAGTTTCATATAAACTAGTTGATTTTTTGCTTGGAGAAGATTTCAGTTTTTGTTGTTACCCCATTTTTTGTTCAGTATTTTAGACCCTATTAAGGTCAGTGTATGAAAATTATTTGTGAAAATGAATTATAGAGAATTTTATCTACTTTCTAGAATTTCTGACAGATCTCAGTTTTGATTTGTGAGTTGCAAGTTATTGCTGTTTTACTACAGAGGTGTAGAAAATATTCCAGATTCGATTTTATGTGGATTCTGTATGACTATTTATTTTTATACTGATGTTAAAGATAATATTTTGATCCAATATTTTGCTGAGTACAATTAGACTTGATTGGATTAACCCCTAATTTTTTTGGATTTAATTGATGACTTTTATAAACTATTCTCTACATGCAAACAACTACTATACTTGCTGAATTTTCATACGGTCCAGTAAAGAAACATAATTTCGACCTGATTCTGTTTGCTGTTTATAAAAACTTTGTGAATATGAATTGTAACCTACTGTATCTATTCTATCACCCTTTTTACGGATCTGGGTTTTGATTTATATTTCGTAATCTATTGCTGTTTTAGTACTGCTGTGTCCAAAGTTTCAGATTTACAAAATTACTGTGTCTTGCTGTTTTCTGATTTTATTTGTCTATACTATCTATGTTGGAAAATTATGAAACTTTATTTTCTATTACTAGACATATTAGGGAATACTCCAGATTTTTTTTGGATTTAATCAGTAAGTTTTTATGCCGTTTTCCTGTTTATGAATACAAACTTCTGATTTTTGTCTGAACATGTTTTCTGGATACAATTCTGTTTTGAGACGTATTTTTGTGAAATACCAAATGACATATATATTTGCTGGATTCGGCCGAGGGTCTATCTTCCAGGTTTTCTAACGGATCCAGGTTTGCATATTTTTGGCATCGGGAATCCCAGATTTGGTGCAGTACTCTTGCTGTCTTGAACTAGAATTTTCGTTATCCTAATCTTTTATGAGTTGTCTTTTACCTGTATATATTTATCTTCCAATCTGAACCAGTTACTTGTTCATTTTATGTTATTCTTGCTCTGTTTTGTGACACATACATGCCTGTTTGATAATAATAACAAATAACCAAGCCGGAGTTATGGAAAAGATCTAGTAGTGGAAAATATAGAAATGTGTACTTGGAAGGGGGACTGTGTTTCCTACCTGATTAGCTGTTACCTGTTACCTTTTATATGATTATGCATGATCCTGATTATCTATTTATCTGATTCCTGACTACTTACTTCCTTATGAGAAGGTGTACTCAGAAGGGGCTCGTGTTTCTCATCTGTTACCCAACTACATACTTCCTTATGAGAGGGTGTACTTGGAGGGGACATAGTCCTACATGATGCATGATAACCTGTTACATGATACATGATTCTGATTACCTGTTTACCTAATACATGAGTACACGATCCTATAGAATCTACTATGAAATCTAAATGCAAACATGTTTGATTGTAGCAACTATGTGGTAAATGGATGCAATGCATGAAGTGCTACCTAGATAGAAATAAATACAAGACTTGGCATGATATAACATGACACCTGTTACATGCTTACCTGTACATGTTACCTGTTTACCTGCTTGCATGATACTTGATACCTGATACATGTCACCTGTACCCTGTTAGCATATCATGTTACTTGATTTTGTGTTCTGATTCATGTTAATTATACTGCTTTGTTGACATGCCTATTCCGTGCTATATTGTTTCCGTTGTTACTCTATATTTGTTTATCTCCCATGTACTTGTGCTTGCACTACAAGCGGCCCGTAACTTGCATTGATGGACATTTTGTTTCTCTTTCCTTTTCCTGCAATTGTTAAATTGCAAATCATGGAGATCAGCTGCCCGATGGAGTAGGTGATCTGAGATTCTAGTTGCTGGAGTTCTTACTATAATTTACTTTCCTGCTACTCTCGAATAAATGTATTTGCTACATGAATTTTTGTATTGGGCAGTTTGACCCAGAAATTATGACTTGTCCAGATTTGGTTTATTTGAGATTTATTAAGTTTTTATTTCAAGTAAATCCTATTGGTATATTGATTCATTTATGCATGCATGGTTGATTTCTCTCTGTTTACTTCTTGTTATTCCTGTGAATGTTGTAAAGATCCTGAGAGCTTATGGATGGAAAAAATCATACGCTGAACTTAGTCACGTATCCGTATTCCGTACCTTCTATTTGGAAAGCGGAGCATGACAAGGTTTTTAGTGGTATCAGATCTCAGATTTGGCTAATGTATTAGTTTTACTGATATATTAGATAAGCTTGGCTCGATATGGGGTTGGCTCAACAGTACACAGACCATGCATACATAAATAAATTATAATCAACTTTGATCTGGATGCTGATTATTTTTTATTTTGTGCAGACCATGGCTCGCAAAGGTTCCACTTCTCGTTCTCAGGAAGATCAGCCCGGACTAGAGGCAGTTACCAATGTGTTGGAACTGTTGATCAATAGCAGCAAAACCACAGTGACCTTGTAGTGACTGCTTTGGAAGCTGCCCGGGTTCTGCCTCCCGCTGTGCCTATGCAGGCAGCTCTCCCTCCTCGTCTGGATACAGTTACAAATTTCATGAGACTGCATCCTGATAGATTCTCGGGCACTGAGATACCTTTGGAGGCCGAACAGTGGCTGATCCGGACTGAGCAGTTGCTTTTGGCAGCAAGAGTTGCCGATGCTGATAGAGTTGATGTGGTAACCATCCAGCTGGTGGATTTGGCCCACATTTGGTGGAGGTTCGAGTCCGAAAGGCTCGAACGGCCTATTACTTAGGCCACGTTTACTAGGAGCTTCTTGGAGAAGTTCTTCCCTAGCAGCACTCGAGTTGCAATGGAGCAACAGTTTCTGACCATGAAATAGGTTGTTCGTTGTTCTATTATTAGAATTTTGTTACATATTTTCCATACAATGTTGTAACATGAGACTTTCTTGAAACAGGGCTCCAGGTCTGTGGATGAGTATGCAACGGAATTTACCAGACTTTGCCGCTTCGCAGCCGTTCTTGTGGCGAACGAAGAGGACATGGCTCTTAGATTCACGCTGGGACTTGAGCGAGATATTCGGGTGCATCTCGTCTCCCTTTGCTTGCGTACTTATGCTGAGGCCCTTGAGGCGGCTCGAGCTCAGGAGTAGGCTCACGGTAGGTTGACTCCTCCCCGGTGGAATGTCCCGCACTCTGTTGTTGCTAGGCCTTCTAGTGGGCCGATTCGGAAGCCTGTCCCAGCCTATCCTGCCAGAGCGAATGTAACGCCTCGAATTCTAAAATACACTGAATTCGAGATTCCACAGGATCCTTACACTTCATTTAGTACAATTTTACAAGGAAATTAAAACTTTTCACTTTACATCAGAGTTTACAAAAAAAACTTTACACTTTACATTGTACAGCGGAAGCAAATTTACAACATTTATATAAAGGTACAACAACATTGAATAATCTCTGAGCATCTGTTCCTCTTCCATCTTTATCATGTCATTTACTCTGCATACAGAACTGTGGGTACGTCAGTTTATTCAACCGACGAACATTATACACGGCCATCCTCTCTATGCCGGAAACAGTATAACTGATTTTTCATATTTAAAAAATACAAACTTGTCGCATATCAAACTAAAGGGAATACCCTAATGATGTCGTGTTGTGATTGTGCACTTAGTCCTTAATGCAATTATTTATATTATATGACACTAATGCACACTTGTTCGGATTCTATGCATCCCATACTACATAGGTCCGAGGGCAAGCCCTTAATCGTTCTTCATCTTGTAGGGTTCAATCCCTCGTCATGTCTTAATCTACTACTGTAACTACGGTAAGTATCCTAGATGTTTTCTGACATACGAACTCATGTCTAGGCGCCCTGGAGGGAATCCCAATGCACTGACACATGACTCATCATGCAGGCATCCTGTGGTAATTCAGCTCATACCATAGACATGACACCACCCTCAGTTGTCCAACACCCCACGAGCGTCGCCACCGGGATGGTACTCTGGAGCAGTATCCACGCCCTATCATGACTCATCATGGGACATCCTGGGATACTCTCTCGCCGCCAATCCAATGGCCCTCATACTCAATGTTTTTCTCTCGCCGCCAATCCTTAGTTTAATGAAATCATGAACAAAATCAATCTCTTAGAGTTAGCCCTCTCACTACTACCGGTCTTATTTCTTTCATTTCACAATGATCCAAACTGGTCTTTTCAACTATCAATAATCATAATTATTCATCACTTTCACTTGCCGGTGTGAGTTTTGGCTACACTCTAATTTTCAATTTCAATTCATAAATTCACATATTTGAGTTGTCATACTCAATAATATTTCTCTTTTCCAATCATGATTTCTAAATTATTCATGAGTCCAAAACCATACATGGAATTCAATTATTCATCATGTATTTCATCAAATATCATTTCCACATTAAAGTCACACCACTAATTATATGGTCAAAAGAATATTCACAATTCATAATTGTCACACTATTCTCCAATGAAAATAATTCACATCACTTCACATCACTTCACATCATATAATTTCTTTCTCATTCGTATTTCTTTTCTAACATTTTATTTCGAATCCTTTTTCAAGGTACAACTTTCATAAAAATACAAGTGTGGAACTATAGTTCTAATTTGTACATTTGTTCTAAAAAATATACTCTATTTCATGTAAATAATTCCCAAATTATTTTTCATAAGTCCCACATATTTTTAGGATAATAATCATATTTTTTTCATAATTTTTTAATCATCAAAAACACCCAAAAAAATATTTTTTCCCACAATTTAATACTGGCCGAGACCAATATTCGAACCCACAACCCCCGAGAAACAAGCCGCAAGCACAGACCACTAGGCCAATCGCGCTAGGCGATATAAAGGGGCGCTGAGAGCTATACATGCTCTCGGCTGCAACCTTATTCTTTTCAAAAATACAAAACAATTTTATGGTGCTAATGGGATTCGAACCAGCAACCTGTGAGACACCCGCACCACACTGTAGTGATTTAGAGCATCCCGACCACTTGAGCTATAAGCTCAGGTTGTCATAGTTCAACTCGAACTCTAATTCAATTAATCCCCTCTGTTTAGTAAAACATTTCGATGTTCAAGAGGCTCTCATTTGATTTTACTCTTACTAAACTTGCTGTAAATTTCCAGATTGATTATTCCCATCATAATTTATACTCCAGTATATTAAAAATAATTTTTTCAATAATTAAACACATATTTTCCATACAATTTGGTTAAATCATAAGCTACTACTAACACATTTCTTTTTCGACATTTCTTATCAAATTTTGATTTCAATAATCCCTACATTAATTTTCTGTTTTTATTCATTCCACAAACCCATAAATCATATTTTAAATCATTCATTGCAACATTATCACAAAAGTACGTTCAAGCGCAGGAAACAACATTTTTTTGCCTACTAACATTTGCATATTGTCTTTGATGCTAACAATAAATTTTTCTTTAGGCAATCCATGGCTATAATCAATTTACACACAACTTAAATTTAATGATAGAACCACCTACAAGTTGCATATCAACATTTCGAACAATCAATAAGCCATTTTTTTCGATTAAAATGTACTCTTATTAATCTTTTTCATGCATCATCATTTCAATTCAAATCTAACCTGCTTCCTAATTAGAAATACGGAAAATTACCTACCTTAATTTGGAGAGAAGTACAATTAGCAACACCTCCTAAACCAATGCCCTTGCCAAGAGAGCGATCCTCCTCCTCCTCGTCGATGCGCACACTAGCCTCCAAATGCCAACCTGAGCACTCCCTTTTGATGCCGTTCTCCCTCTTGTTGTTGCAAGCACAAACTCTCCACACAACTCTCAATCTTTTAACTCACTTACTAAACTCCTAATAATGTATTCTATACTATAGGACTTGGAGAATTAATTAGCACAAAAATAACTAGGCAAGGGGGGGGGGGTATTTATACTAAAAATTTGGGTAAATGGAAGGATAGGATTAAACTAGGAGTTAGAAACAAAGGGCTAGGATTCAAGGAGGAGTTACAATAACCAACCATGATCAAGTAACCACCACCCATGACTCCACTTGAATTTTCATTTTTCCCTCCTAATGATCAAAACCGGCCATGCTCCATGTGCATTTGCATGTGTACGTGCAATGCATGTGCATGCATTTGTCTCCATTTAAAAATTGTACATTATATTTTACATAAAAATAATTTTTAAAACGTGTTCTACATTACAAGTTGTATTAAAAATAAAAATAGCTCATGGGCTTTAGTTTATGGGCCAAAAAAATAAATAAAATTAATTTGGGCTTTAAAAAGAAAGGGCTTAAGTTTATTTGAAAAAGGCCTTTATAAAAATAATTAAAGAACACACATCATCCATAATAAAAATAATTATAAGATTTCATACTACAAAAATTGCACGTGCACACTACGTGCAAAATAAATAAATAATTTTCATAAATGAAAATCGGGGCATTACAGCGAATCCCTACTCTTCTGCTGCTCCCACGGGAGCTAGTTTCTGTGACTTCTGCCAGCTGGCCGGGCATGATCGCAGGGACTGCAGGCGTGCCAACCACCGGCGCTTTGGATGTGGTGCTGCTGACCACTCAGTGCGGGATTGCCCACAGCGGAGGATGGATCTTCCAGCCAGGGGTCCAGCAGGTAGCCCCAGCTTGTGGTCCTGTTAAGCCACCTCTTCATCCTTAGCACCAGGTCGTCGGTCAGAGTACTGCTGCTCCCAAGAGAGGTCAGGCTTTCAACCTGACAGCTGCTGAGGCTGAGTCAGCAGAAGGAGTTATTGCAGGTATATTTTGCATTCTATTATTTTGTTGTTTTCCTTTGCTTCTTTCTTTGTCTTGCATTATTTATTTCATGTTATCTTTCTACATTGTTATTTTCTCGCCCCTGATCATCAATTTTTTTTTCTCTTGCTTTTGATTCTATCTTAGGTGTTGTCCTTGTTTGTTCTTTTCCTGCTCATATTCTCTTTGATTCCAGGGCAACCCACTCCTTCGTCTCTTCTTGGTTTGTGGCTCGGCATTAGTTGGATTGCAGCATCATGTCAGAGGCTTGTAACATTGTGATAGGTGGCGGTGTTGTCGTTTATTTCCGGGAGTGCAGGCAGAGTCCCGTAGTTATTGGCAGCACAGATTTCAAGGCTGACCTGATTGTAATTAGGAATTCAGGATTCGACGTCATTCTCGATATGGATTGGTTGGGTGAGTCCCATGCCATTATTGATTTTCGTGCCAAGAAAGTTATATTCTGAATCCCAGACCGCGCAGAGTTTGAGTTCCATGCCCAGGAGACACCCCTTGGCCAAGCTAAGACTGCAGTCGATCATGAGACTTGTGCGATGGAATTGCACTCAGGCTATGAGGCTGCGCCTCTGGTAGTGCGGAAATTGCTGAATGTTTTTTCAGAGGAGTTGCCTGGCTTACTCCCTGATAAGGATGTGGATTTCGATATTATTGTTCAGTCTGGTATGGCGCCGATATCGAAGAGTCCCTACAGGATGACACCGGTTGAGTTAGCAGAGCTTAAGGTGCAGATTCAGGAGTTTCTTGATTTGGGGTTCATCAGACCCAGTGTTTTGCCGTGGGGTGCTCCAGTTCTTCTTGTCAACAAGAAGGATGGTAGTGGTCGACTGTGTGTTGATTATTGGGAACTAAACAGTGTTACTGTAAAGAACCGGTATCCGTTGCCCAGGATCGATAACTTATTTGATCAGTTGGGTGGAGCAGCTATTTTCTCAAAGTTGAATCTTCTTTCTGGGTATCATCAGGTCTAGGTGAAGGCGACTGATGTGCAGAAGACAACATTCAGGACCAGATATGGGCACTATGAGTATCTTGTGATACCGTTCGGGGTTCACGAATGCATTAGCTGTATTCATGAGTTTTTTGAACTGGGTCTTTTTCCAGTTCCTGGATAGATTTGTGGTGGTCTTCATTGATGTCATTCTGGTGTATTCTCGGAACCGGAAGGATCATGTAGAGCATATTAGGTTGGTTCTGCAGACCTTGAGGGAGAATCAGGTCTATGGGAAACTCAGCAAGTGTGAGTTTTGGCTCGACAGAGTTACCTTCTTGGGGCACTTTACCTTAGGCAATGGTATTTTTGTGGATCCGTCCAGGGTTGAAGCTGTGAAGGATCGGCCAGTTCCCAAGTCAGTTTTAGAGGTGAGGAGTTTCCTTGGTCTAGCCGGCTATTATCGGAAATTCGTCAAAGATTTTTTAAAGATAGCAGGACCATTGACTAAGCTGGCAGGGAAAGATCAAAAGTTTTGTTGGTCTGAGGCTTGCAGTAAGGCTTTTGCTGAGTTGAAGAGCTGGTTGACGTCAGCGCGAGTGTTGACTATTCCAGATGGTTTAGGCAGATTTGTAATTCACTGTGATGCTTCGAACAAGGATCTTGGGGCAGTTCTAATGTAGAAGGGCCTAGTTGTTGCTTATGCATCGAGGCAGTTGAGGTCGCATGAGAAGAACTATCTGACTCATGACTTGGAGTTAGCGGCAGTGATCTTCACTTTGAAGCTGTGGAGACACTATTTGCTTGGGGACCGAGTGGAGATCTTTACAGACCATAAAAGTCTCAAGATGTCTACACCCAGAAGGAATTGAATGTAAGGCAAAGGCGTTAGTTGGAACTTATGGCCGATTATGACATCAGTTTACAATACCATCCTGGTAGAGTGAAGTTGGTGCCAGATACTTTGAGTAGGAGACCAGCAGTCATGTTCCTAACTCAGCACAAAGATTTGATTGAGTAGATGCAGAGGTTGGAGTTGGATGTGTTGTTGTCGAGTTTTGATTGGATTTTTTTAGTGCTCCGGCTTCAATTGTCTCTTGTTGATCAGATCAAAGAGACTCAGGCTGGTGATAGGCAGTTGCAGGGTTTCAGGGTAGAAGTTAAGGCTGGTTCCTGAACGGATATGGTTATTCATGCTGATGGATTGCGTTGTTTTGGGTCAAGGTTGCGTGTCCTGAAGGGTGAAGTTCATCAGAGGTTGTTTGAGGAAGCCCACCAGTCATCGTATTCTATTCATCCTGGAGGTACCAAGATGTACATGGACTTGAAGCTTCATTTCTGGTGGCATGGTATGAAGAGGGCTGTGGCTCGGTTTGTGTCTCATTGTTTGATCTGCCAGCAGGTGAAGGCAGAACATCAGAGATCCATCGGACTTCTTTAACCGCTTTCCATTCCGGAGTGAAAGTGGGAATACATCACTATGAATTTTGTGACTGCTTTGCCGAGAAGTCCTAAGGGTCACAATGCCATTTTGGGTGATCGTTGACCGATTAACGAAGAGTGCTCACTTCATTCCTTTCCGAGTCAGACAATCTACTGAGAGCCTAGCTGAGAAGTACATGCAATAGATCGTCAGACTTCATGGGGTTCCAGTCAGTATTGTATCCGACAGGGATACAAGATTCAGGTCTCAGTTCTGGGCGAGTCTTCAGAGTAGTTTGGGGAGTAAATTGAAGTACAGTACAGCTTTTCATTTCCAGACTGATGGACAGTCAGAGAGGACCATCCAGACTCTTGTGGACATGTTGAGACCATTTGCATCTCGTAGAGTTCTCGTATAATAACAGCTTTCAGGCCAGTCTTAATGCTGCACCGTCCGAGGCACTTTATGGGCAGAAGTGCAGATCACCAGTGTGCTGGGATGATATTGGTGAGAGGAAGTTGTTGGGTCCAGAGTCGATCATTAGGACAGTTGATGCGGTGACTCAAATCAAGAAGCACTTGCAGGCAACTCAGGATAGGCAGAGGCGATGGGCTGATGTCCATCGAAGGGCTTGGAGTTTGAGGTTGGGAACCATGTTTTCCTAAAGGTATCGCCTTGGCAAGGTGTCATTCGGTTTGGTGGTGGGGGCAAGCTTAGCCTTAGGTTTATTGGACCGTTTGATATTGTGGAACGAGTAGGGGGCCTATCGTCTTACATTACCATCGGCCTTATTAGGAGTGCACGATATTTTCCATGTCTCAGCCCTCAAGAGATATATCCGCAATGAGAGCCACTGATTGACTATTCTGAGTTATCCGTGCGGCCGGATTTGACTTATGAGATTCCGCTGGTTGCTATTTTTGAACGGTGAGAGAAAGTGCTTAAGAACAAGGTCATCAAGCTGGTTCGTGTTTCTTGGAATCCTCACTCCCAGGATGATTCGATTTGGGAGTTGGAGGAGGAGATACAGCAGAAGTTTCCTCATCTATTTGTGTAGCTTTTTGCTTTTTTCTTTCTTTTCTTTTCGGGGTTACCCTATGTATCTCTTGTTTGAATTTCGAGGACGAAATTTTTCTTGTTAGGTGGGTAGAACTTGTAACCCATATTTTCTATTTTCTATATTTTTGGATGTATTTTTTTATTTCTTTGCGTTTTTATTCATCTTGTATTTCTTCGACCCTTTTTGAACCGTATATTGGATCTTCTTTTTCAATATATATTCATCTATTTGATTTTTCATCGTTTTATTTGATCTTCTTGATTTATTTTCTGTCTACTATTTCATCTTTGTTTGATCGAGCCATTATTTTGATTCTCATTATAATTGTTCATGCCCTATTTTATTTATTCATTTTTGTTCCTATCTCATTATTTTGGATCATCCTATTTTTTATTATTATTTGGATTCTTGTTATTTAACTCACTGGTTTTATAACCCAATAAACCCTTTAAATCCCTATTGGATCAATAAGCCTCCTACCCGGTTACCCCTTACCCGATAACCCCATAAACCCTAGCTAGCCTGTATATATATATACCCATATTCCTACTCCTATTCACCATATTTACTTCAGCCGACTTTTACTTCATCCCTGTCATCTCCAGAATCCCTACTCCTAATCTCAACCCATCTCCCAATCCCTCGTGTTACACCCGACCTCCTTTAATCACCTTCCAAACTAGCCCCCGTTCTCCCTGCTCTCCCCTGAAGCTACCCATCGGCGCCTTCTCATCCCCTCCCTATCGCGACCACAGCACCAACAGCACTGCACTGTGCTGCTTCCCCTTGCCGCTGTCCCGTCGTCTCCTCTTCCACCATTTTTCTCCAGACGTGTGCATCCACTGTTGTTGTTCGGCCTTTGTGTGCGTGTGAGATCTCGAGTTGTGCGTTAGTGTGTTCGTGTGGCTCGTGTTTCGTTCGTTCGTTTGTTAAGTTCATGCTCGAGAATCCGTTCCCGTTATTCTCGCTTTTTTACTTCGATTCCGTCATCGACTATAAAGCAAGTAAATTGTATACTTTTCTGTTTATATACAAGTACTAAATACCGCCTGTAGTGTAGTTGTGTTCTAGAGACAATTCTTGTACAAAACCTCTGTTATATCTTGTTTCTGTGTGTTGATCCGTCCGCAGTCATCTCTAGTTACACACACGACATGAAGTTTAACTTAGATCTAATTAATCCCTATTGCATATATGTATGTTGGTTGTGAACCATAATATGATGTGTGAATCTTGCATGTTTGACATGTTATTGGTATTATATCTTGTTGTAGACGTGTTAAATACCCTATACCATGTTGCTTGGACATCTAGTATATAGTATTTTGTATTTTATTATGATTTGGATGAGTTTCAAATAAACTAGTTGATTTTATGTATGGAGAAGATTTCAATTTTTGTTGTTACCCCATTTTTGTTCAGTATTTTAGACCCTATTAAGGTCCGTTTATGAAAATTATTTGTGAAAATGAATTATAGAGAATTCTTTCTACTTTCCAGAATTTCTGACAGATCTCAGTTTTGATTTGTGAGTTGCAAATTATTGATGTTTTACTATAGAGGAGTAGAAAAATTCTAGATTTGGTTTTATGTGAATTCTGTATGACTATTTATTTTTATACTGATGTTAAAGATAATATTTTGATCCAATATTTTGCTGAGTACAAGTAGACTTGATTGGGATTAACCCTTAATTTTTGTGGATTTAAATGGTGACTTTTATAAACTATTCTCAACTTGCAAACAACTACTATACTTGCTGAATTTTCATACTGTTCAGTAAAGAAACATAATTTCGACCCGATTCTATTTGCTGTTTATAAAAACTTTGTGAATATGAATTGTAGCATACTGTATATTTTTTATCAAAATTCTGACGGATCTGGATTTCGATTTATATTTTTTAATCTATTGCTGTTTTAGTACTGCTGTGTCCAGAGTTTCAGATTTACAAAATTACTGTATCTTGCTGTTTTCTGATTTTATTTGACTATATTATCTATGTTGGAAAATTATGAAACTTTATTTTCTATTACTAGACATACTAGGGAATACCCCATACTTTTCTTGGATTTAATCAATAAGTTTTTATGCCGTTTTCTTGTTTATGAATACAAACTCCTAATTTTTGGCTGAACATGTTTACTGGCTACAATTCTGTTTTAAGTCCTATTTTGGTGAAATACCATATGATTTATATATATTTGCTAGATTCGACCGAGAGTCTATTTTCCAAATTTTCTGACAGATCTAGGTTTGCATATTTGTGGCAATAGAAAACCCAGATTTGGTGCAGTATTTTCTTGCTGTCCTGAACTAGAATTTTCGTTGTCCTAATTTTTTATGACTTGTCTTTCACCTGTACATGTTTATCTTCCAACTTGAACCTGTTACTTGTTCATGCCTTATTATTCTTGCTCTGTTTTGTGACGGGGACATGCCTCTTTGATAATACTAACAAGTAACCAAACCGGGGTTAAGGGAAAGATCTAATAGTGGAAAATATAGAAATGTATACTTGGAAGGGGACCCGTGTTTCCCACCTGATTATTTGTTACCTGTTACCTGTTATATAATTATGCATGATCCGGATTATTTGTTTATCTGATTCCTAACTACATACTTTTTTATGAGAAGGTGTACTCAGAAGGGGGCTTGTGTTTCCCACCTATTACCCAACTACATACTTCCTTATGAGAGGGTGTACTTGGAGAGGACGTAATCCTACCTGATGCATGATTACCTGTTACATGATACATGATTCCGATTACCTATTTACCTGATACCTGAGTACACGGCCGTATAGAATCCACTACGAAATCTAAACGCAAACTTGTTTGAATGTAGCAACTATGTGGTAATTCGATTGGACGCATGAAGTGCTACCTAGATAGAAATAAATACAAGACTTGATATGACATAACATGATACCTGTTATATGCTTATCTGTACATGTTACCTGTTTACATGATACTTGATACCTAATACATGTCCCCTGTACCCTGTTAGCATATCATGTTACTTGATTTTGTGTCCTGATTCATGTTAATTACACTGCTTTGTTGACATGCCTATTCCATGCTATGTTGTTTCCGTTGTTACTCTATATATGTTTATCTCCCAAGTACTTGTGCCTGCACTACAAGCGGCCAGTAACTTGCATTGACGAACATTTTGTTTCTCTTTCATTTTCCTGCAATTGTTAAATTGCAGATCATGGAGATCAGCTGCTCGATGGAGTAGATGATCTGAGATTCTAGTTGATGGAGTTCCTACTATAATTTACTATCCTGCTATTCTTGAATAAATGTATTTGCTACATGAGTTTTGTATTGGAAAGTTTGACTCAGAAATTATGACTTGTCCAGATTTTGTTTATTTGATATTTATTAATTTTTGTTTCAAGTAAATGTGTTGGTATGTTGATTCATTCATGCATGCGTGGTTAATTTCTCCTTGTTTACTTCTTGTTATTCCTGCGAATGTTATAAAGATCCTGAGAGATTATGAATGATAAAAATTATTCGCTGGAGTTAGTCACGTATCCGTATTCTGCATCTTTTATTTGAACAGCGGGACGTGACAGTACGTACTATCATTTGCCATTGGGTTTCCATCAATTACTTCAACCTTGTTGTATCTTCTCCATTCTATACACAAGGTTGTCGGCACACATTGTCATGAACCAGTCGTTCCCCCTCCTCTGATGATTTAGCCATTGCCAAGCGATCATATTCCTCAAGACCATCTCATTTGAACTCACTTGGCTCACTTCGGACGCTCACAATCGATTTAGGGCTGCTTGGAGCTAATCCCACGCAGCGACAAACATTTTCACTCTGTTGCGGAGGAAGGTGGCAAGGCTTGGCCACATGCCCCCAGCTTTGGCAATTGTAACATCGCCAAAGCAACTCACATTCCAAGATCCAGTGCCCCCACCTACCACATTTGCGGCAAAACATGGCTAGCGTCCTGTCGTTCGTCCTTCCAAAGTCCTTCTCCGATGATTTCGGCATGTTGTCTTTTGGTTTTGGTGGTATGTTCCTCGATTTGACTTCTATCCATTGATTCTCCTCTACCACCCTATAGATGTACCTTCTTCCACCATCATCGTACCTGTGTCACCCTTCTTGAGGCCATTTCAACATATGTCGGCGAGCACTGAGGCGAGTGAACATGTCCCCTCTCACGCTCTGGTCCCCTTCGATGTTCTTGGGCATGGCCGTCGATTCTTTGGTTTTGTTCCCTAGATTCAGTCCCTCTCACACCCCGATGGTAATCCTGATGGCATCTCGGAAGAATGATCCCTCTCCCTAAATGGGATCCTGGTCCTTTCCATTCTACGCTCACCTTCGTCTTCCCGTTCGCTGCGCCCGCACACTTTCTTACCCTACAGCTCTCCTCCCCACGAATGCTCCAACTGTTGTCCAGCTCTCTTTCAAGCCTTGTATCACGCTCCCTCCAGCCAGTAGTAGTACCTCACTCACCACGCACACGGTCGCACTCCGCGCGATAACCACCTCTGTATGCCTAGTAGCTGGAAGTTGAATATCGGATGTATCCTCTTGGTATCGGCCGTTATATCTGCTCTAAACCCTCCGAAATACTTGCTATCGTCTCAGAACTTTTTTTCCGCTCACCGCACGAAATCAGTTCTAGTGAGTATGAGATTCTTGACCAAGGAGACTATATGGACAGCGCAAAATGTGATTTTTGCTAAATTTTTAATGTCCCAACCTGAGATCCTGTAACTCTAGTCTTTGTGGACCCATGCGGTATTCAGTATGTTCGGTAGTTTGCATCTTTAGTACAGAAGTTCTAATTTTTTTTTATGATCCTGTACAGAAGTTCTAATTAAAAAGCAGAAAATTGTTCTGGTTAATTCTGGGTAGAATTTCTATTCCAGTAATACAGTTCTGCTAATTAGGCTTTGTTTGTCATTGAAGATGTATATTCTAAGCCTTGTCTAGTTACCAACTTTAGTAATATAAGAACTTTCCAACTTTCTACATACACTGCATGCTTCAAGATACTGCACTACTCTGGAAAAACTGATAAACATAGACATGAGATTAAGCACATACATAAAATATATATTTATATGTGAACAATTTTCATGCCATCCCTTTTGCAAAGCTGACATGTCCGGTGAGCCATAGTATTATTTAAGCATGACAAACAAATGTTATGAGAAAACGAAATAGAAAGAGAAAATACCAACCATGTGTCTCTTGACGATGACATAGAAATATTAGAAAGAACTAAATCCTAGTCAAATTTCAAATTATACACACACACAGGGGTGTTGCTACTTTTTTCGATGTGGGAGCAATCAGATTATATAGATTCTTTTTGAGCAACAGTCAAAAATTTGACATTTTGACTTCATCGGTATTGACTGCCATTGACTGCGATTGACTTGACGATCTGACTCGTTTGCGCCATAGGATTTGATTCGTGTGGTGACGATCGCCTCTGATGACCTGCAAAAAGTCTGAAACACTGGAATTGATTCCGGTCACAGACCATCCGACGCTCAAGTCAGAAATCAAAAATAATATGACAGCTTTCTTGGAGAAAATATTGATTGCCTTTTTCTGACGGGGTAGGGGGGTATTTATAGTCGCCTTGGGACAGTTTTGAGATAATCATTTATCTCTACTTCCCGATGGCTTTGGATAAAAAATAGAGTTTAAATTTTATCAGGATAAGAGATTTGGTTTTAAACCGACTTCTAGAGATGATCAAGAATTTAAATAACTCTTTAAATGATCTGGGTTTATTTATAATGAGCTGTCACCCAAACCCAGTAAGGCAACCCCTTTTTTGGTTAACGAGCTTGAAAGAGGCCCAATTTCCATTAATGAACCTGATTATAGGTGAAATTACCATTTTACCCATGAGAACTTTAAGATTCGTGCCTGATTTGAACGGTCCCGATTAAGATCTATTTTTACCCATATCACAAGACCCTACTCCTGAAGATTGAGTTTCATTGCCTTTGAAGAGTAGTTCGTTCGTTTTTAATAGTTTATAGAACTTATCGGAGTTTTCAGGGAAGTTCAGATCTTGCTCGAGGTGTAACAGTGGTATTCTGAGCTTTTAAAATACCCAAAATAATTCTTAGAATTTTCTAAATTTTTACTGATTTTTCCATATTTATTTTCTGAATTTTTAACAATTTTTAATCATCTTTCAAATATTTTACTAAATTTCTGAGATTTAATAATTAATTTTCGAAAATTCTAATTAATTATTCTAAATTAATAATCATTTTTCAGAATTATTATATATATTTCTGAATTTAATAATTATTTTTTAAAATTTTTAATTAATTTTCTCGGGTTTCAATTTTTTAAAAGAATTTTTAAATAATTAATTCGATTTAATAAATAAATAAATAAATAAATAAATAATTTAAATACCTAGTGACTTGGCCCGATCTGGAGAGTTGATCATGACTGGCTCGAAAATCGCCAAGATCGAATGGTCAGAGTATCGATTGCGACACGTGCCCATTGACCATTGACCTTTTTGCATTGAGGGTGGTTCGGCTGAGCAACGCATGTCCTATTGACCGTTGACCGCTGATCGGTTAATGATTTTGCGTAATTTCACGATCGGGGACGCCTTTGCACGGAGCCTGCCACCGAGCGTTGAAGGTGGTTCAGCTGGACGACACGTGTCTCATTGACCTTTGACCGGTTAATGATTTTGTGCGATTTCATGATCGGGCACATGTTTTCTCGGAGTCTACCACCGAACATTGACGGTGGTTCGGCTGGACCACACGTGTCTTGTTGACCGTTGAACAATCAATATTTTTTTGTGATTTCACGATCGGGGACACGTTTGCTCGGCATGTGCCACCGAACGATGACGGTGGTTCGGTTGGGCGATGCGTGTCCTGTTCACCGTTCACCATTGACCGGTCAATAAATTTTCTTGATTCACGATCGGGGACATGTTCGTTCCGTGCATGCTATCGAATGATGAAGGTGGTTCGGTTGCACAGCATGTGTCCCATTGACCGTTGACCGGTTAATGATTTTGCGTGATTTCACATTATGGGACATGTTTGTTCGGCGCGTGCCACCGAATGTTGAAAGTTCTCCGGGAGTGTGACACATGTCCCGTTGACCATTGACCGTCTATTGGTCAATGATTTTGCGTGATTTCATGATCGGGGACACGTTTAGTCAGAGCCTCCCACCGAACGTTGAAGGTGGTTCGGGTGGGCGACACGTATCCCATTGACCAGCTGACAGTTTTTGAATGATTTCACGATCGAGGACATATTTACTCGGAGCCTGCCACCAAATGTTGAAGGTGGTTCGGCTGGGCGAGACGTGTCCCATTGACCGTTGACCAGTCAACAATTTTTGCGTGATTTCATGATCGGGGACACGTTTGCTCGGAGCCTGCCACCGAAGAATGAAGGTGGTTCTACTAGGCGACACGTGTCCCGCAGACCATTTACCGTTAACCACTCAACGGTTTTTGCATGATTTCACGATCGGGGACTCGTTTTCTCAGAGCCTGCCACTGAACGTTGGAGGTGATTCAGCTGGGCAACAGTATCCCATTAACCTTTGACCGTTGACCGGTCAACAATTTTTGGGTGATTTCACGACCGGGACACGTTTGCTCGGGGCCTGCCACCGAACATTGATGGTGGTTCGGTTGGGCGACACATGTCCCGTTGACCACTGACTATTAACCAGTCAACGATTTTTGCGTGATTTCACGATTGGGAACTCGTTTGCTTAGAGCCTGCCACCGAATGTTGGAGGTGATTCGACAGGGTGATACGTGTCCCGATGACCGTTGACCATTCAATGGTTTTTGCTTGATTTTACGATCGGGGACATGTTTGCTCAGAGCCTTCCACCGAATGTTGAAGGTGGTTCGGTTGGCGGCACGTGTCCCGTTGACCGCTGAGTATTGACCAGTCAACGATTTTTGCATGATTTCATGATCGGGAAGACGTTTGCTCGGAACCTACCACCGAACGTTGAAGGTGGTTCGGCTGGGTGACAATTATCCTGTTGATCGTTTGACCGTAGACCGTTGACCGTTGACCAGTCGTTTGTAGCGTCGTTTGATATTCCCGCTTGTTTTGATTATTATTATTATTATTATTATTATTATTATTATTATTATTATTATTATTATTATTATTATTATTATTATTATTATTTTGTTTAGTCTTCGTGGCAGTTTGGACTCCTTGGTGTTGTGGGTTCTTCCAACCGTTTGGGAGCCCAAAAGGCTTTAGAAAACCAACCGACACTTCTCATCTCTATAACACTCTAGCCCCCTCTCTTGTTCCCTCATTCTCTCATTTCATCTCAAATTATCTTTTTTTTTTCTCTTGGGTGGTTCTACTAGCGGTCGCGGCTAGGCTTGCATTTTCCAGCGATCTTTTCCGACTGTAGCTGTCACATTAAGGTAATATATATATATATATATATATATATATATATATATATATATATATTATTTTATCAAAGATGTATATGGTATCTTCAGGGGATGAGACCTTCCATTCGAGCCATGGTGGGGATCGGCAATTCTGATTCTTTTCCCGAGGGTAGATAAGGGGAAGGAGGTGGTGGAGTCGGTTATTGTTGAGACGATAGTGGAGAGGATGAGAGAAGTAGGCGAGTTGGGTAGGCTCCTAGCCCCTTGTCCAGCCTCGGCGGAGTTCGAGACTACTCAGCCGATCTCTTGTCGAGAGTGGTGTATGGGATGGCGCCTTCGTACGAGGAGAACATGCCACGCAAGCACTCCGAGGTCGATGATATATCCTCGATGCTTTCGGAGGAAGTCTTGGTCCGTGTTCGAGAATGCTTTATGATTCCGATGGAGTTTGATCTTCTTTTGCCAGGTCTAGGTGTTAGAGCTTGTTCGCTGACCTCCCCTGATACATGCTTCTTCCCATTTAATGCCTTCCTCGTAGGTCTTCGCTTAATAGTGGACTGGCCACCGCATTATTGTATCTTTACATTGCTGTGAAACTTCTTTTAGTCATTCTTATCTCGTGTAATGTTTTATTCTTCTTGAGTTTTCGCTCATCCTGTGAATCAGTTGTCTTTGTTAGAATAATCTATCATTCTCTTTCGTTGGCAGGTTATTGTGTACAATGCACGAGATTCTCGAGATCGTGAAGTAGTCCGCCTCCATTCCAAGCTTCAGGTGACGAAGCTGGGGCTCTCTTGTTTGCGAGAAAGGCTTTCTAAAGCGAAGGCGGAGCTCGGCCACTTGAGAAGGGTCTTTACCCCAGGAATATCGATGTGTGGTGTAATGATGAGATTCTCCGAAAAGTACCCCAGATTGGTGTGGAAGATCATTCTCCAGGTGGAGCAGCTGTTGGGAAGTCTTCGAAGCTTAAAGCGAGTCACCTTTCTTTGTTTGCAGTCACAACTGAGAGAAACGAGATGAAGAACGTAGGGCTCGAAATTTTTTTAGAAGCAACCCATATTAGGAGAACTACTTTTGAATTTTCGCAGGGGACAAGAGCAAGAAGTGCTCATAACCTTGCCTCCTTCAAGGAGTATTTTCTTCTTTTTCTCTTCCTCCTCTACCATTCCTCGTTCCCCTGTCTCCTCATTGAGTTTGTTATGCTTAAGCCAAGATGGCAGTATGGGATGGTGTGACTCAAGGGCGAACCATGTGCCTAACTCTTTGTTTGCATCCGATGGACTTCTACAAAAATTTTGTGAAGGAAAATATTAAAATTTTATTGAAGAATAAAACTAAGCGGCTGGTTTGATGCTAGCCTTTATTACATATTGTGACTGTTATAATTGTCGGCCTTTATTACATGTTTCGATGCTATCTACTAGGTGAGGGCATTAAGCGCTATCTTTGTATTTCATGAGATGTTCGGCGTTCCAAATCCTCGATATCTTCTCCCCTCCAAGTCTTCAAGTCGGTAAGCTCCTGGGCGGATAACTTGTGAGACTTTGTATGGTCCTTCCCAGTTAGGGGTGAGCTTGGCCATTGGTCTGAGGGTGTGACACTGAAGAGAAACACTGCTCAATACTCAGGTTAGTGCAGAACTGGTGGAACCCTTTACCAGTGAATTGAGTCCCATTATCAGTCACTAAAATGTGAGTGATTCCAAAGTGGCAAACTATATTTTTCCAAAAGAACTGTTTGATCTGGTACTCAGTGATTGTTTCCATTGGTTCCGCTTTTATCCATTTTGTAAAATAGTCGATAGTGACTACCAAGAGGGTTCATTGTCCAGTGGCAGGAAGGAACTGCCCGAGTAGATCCATCCCCCACATTGCGAATGGGATGGGGCTAGACATGGAGCTAAGTTTGGCTTGGGGAATTCGCTTTACGGAGGAGTGTTTCTAACATGAGGGGCATATTCCGTGCAAGGGACCTTGCGCTGATTTGGTTGCCGCCTATTCCTTCGTGAACATCTCGCAGGGCATAATCAGCTTCTTTGGGTGAGAGGCACCGAAGGTATGGTCGACCATCGACCTGAGTGTAAGAGCGCTTATTTAGAACCCCTTCTAAGGGTATGTACCTTTCAACCCTTACCCAAATCTTTCTTGATTCTTTGATATCGGCCGGGAGGTTCCCTTTGTCGAAGAAGTCGATTGGAGGTTTCATCCAACAGTCTTCGGGTGTTTGAGGGGTGATATGCATGATTTCGACTGCTTCTTCTTCAATGCTCGGTTTCAGAAGGACCTCGATCAGTATAGTGTGGTCGAGTCTGTCGAATGATTAGGAGGCAAGTTTGGAGAGGGCATCTGCTTGCCTATTTTCTTCTCATGGTATGCCAGTGACCTTAGCTTCTTGGAAAGTGGACATGATTTCTTTACCCACGCCAAGTACCAGATCATTCGGTCATCCCTCGCCTCGTATTCTCCTCAGATCTGGTTTACCACCAATTGGGAATCATTGAATACTCCGACTCTTTGTGCCCCCACCTTTTTTGCTAGGAGGAGATCGGCAATCATAGTTTCATACTCGGCCTCATTGTTTGAAGCTGGAAAACTGAGGAGCAATGAGTATTGGAGGAAAAACTCATCAGGACCGATTAAGATAACCCCTGCTCTGCTCCCTTTGAAGGAAGATGACCCATCCACGTAAACATTCCAAAGTGGGGGGTTATCTTGGGAGGATCAGGGATCGTGCTTTCGACGATGAATTCGACCAAGGCTTGGGCCTTGATTCAGGTTCTCGGGCGATATGTGATGTCGTGCTTACTCAACTCAATAGACCATTCATGAGTCTTTCGGAGCTTTCAGGATTGTAGAGAACTTCCTTAAGCAGTTGCTAAGTAAGAACCCTATGAAATGTGCTTGAAAGTAGGGTTTGAGCTTCTAGGAGGCCGTTCCTAGAGCATATGCCATCTTTGTGTACCGCAGCTCCGCATCATGGAGAACCTTGCTTACATAGTAGATTGGCCTTTTCACCTGTTCTTCCTCTCTCACTAACACAATGTTGAGGGTTTGATCCGAGGGGCTAAATAGAGGTATAGGATTTCTCCCAGTTTGGGTGTAACACCCCGAATTTCCCAACTCGGAAACTCGAGACACAAGCCAGAATCTTACTTCAAATGAGTCCAAAAATAGAAAAATCACAAGAAATTAAAAACTTTTATTCCCACAAATGTTATTACAATGTATAAAATTGTTCAACAAAATTTACATCATGAATTTACATCAATTAGTTCCATCAACAAATTACATTGTACAACAATTAGGAACCTCATCAACGAATTGGACAACGTCTCTCCACTAAATGACTTCCGCAGCTCGAGTCCCCCGCTCCAGGATCAACAATTCTGCAAATCTAATAAACTGTGGGCACGTCAGTTGAATACAACTGACACAATGCTGTAAAATAGCGATCCTCACTATGCTATAATATAGCGATTCCAAACCTCAGCAACCAAATTTTGATGAAAAAGGAAAAGTGATGTCAAACCAAGTGTTGGGGTATGCCATGGCCTAGATCTAATGCGTACAAAGAATGCACACGTTGGTCCTACACTAATGCACACTTGATTGGAGATGTATGCATCCCATAATACATACTCCCCAACCAAGTGACGTTCTCCAGATGATAGGGTTCGATCCCTCGCTATGCATCCGACTCTTGTACTTTCTCCTTTTCCTAACATTCATTCTGGTGACTAGTAGAGTCTGCAATCGGTGCGGTCTAATCCCACTATTGCAATTGGATCGTGGTCCTTCTCCACTATAAATGGTAGTGGTCAGTCTACTCATTCTGATCAAGGTCCTTCTCCACTCCGACAAGAGATAATGGTCCTTCTCCATTCTCGATTAGGCCGATGATCATTCGGCTTCCGCCGCGGCTCTGCCGGAATCATGGTCCTTCTCCATTTCTGCCTCTACCCAAAGTTATCGTGAATATAAGGAGAATCGTGGGGCCACCCCTACTCTGCCAAAGGCCAGAGAGTTAAACTCTTGCTCCACATTTGCACAGATAACTCAGAACATGAACATAAGCTTGAGGGCCCATCCCCTAAGTTTCGACAACACTTATGATGTGCGTCTGCGTCCCATTCTCATCACTAAAATCCAGAAATTAACAGTCGAGACAACGTCGCCCGTGTCCCCTTGACCAAAGGGAGATGGAGCCACGCGTGTCCCTTTGACAGGATGAGTACGATACCCAACTAGTGCCTGTCCTTACATTCAACAATGCCCCGATCTAGTCCTACGACACAACCAAACCCAAAGTGCTAGTGCTAATCCACTATAGGACCAAGATTTAGAATTATGGTTGATTATGCGATTACTAGCTTTTTATTTACTTATCTAATCATCTGAATTCCAAGACTCTAATCACTCTAATCCGCTTTCATTATCTTATTAGATGCAGGAATTATTAGGCGAGTCTAGGTTTATTTCATTTTAACCAATTCTTTTAGCTAGGCGATCTATCAAGTATTTCCAAGCCCTAACTTAGTAAAAAACTTTGTTTATTATGAACAACTAGTTAAGTTCTACTTGTAGGCTCTTTTCAAGTTAATTACCTTTTTCATTATTAGGACTTAACCCATCCCACAATAGGACTTAATCTAGACCTCAAATCCGGCCTAAGGGCTGGCCCACCTCGGCCCACACTTGGCCTGAACCAACGACGAACCGACTCTGTTGATCGCCCCAATCGCCATCTACGCTTGGAGTTCGATCGCAACCTCGACTCGACCCAAACACGTTGCTCCCGCTATCCTCACGCTCCACGGTCCTCGACAACTGGTAGCATCAAACACAACTATAAAATCCTTCCATGAACGGCTAGCACGTCGGCGCACGAGTCGTCTCATCCCACGCGTTCGATGAGACATGGGTTCCTATTCTACCTGTTTAGATAGACCATAGGACTTAATTCTTAAGTTTCAAACTTAACTAATGAAGCTCAATAAGGGTAAACACTCTAGGAATAAATCCTACACCGTGAATAACCCAAAAAGAATGCTAAAAATCTCTTAAAATGGAAAATTACATTTCCAAACAGCAATCATACGACTGACATTCATGCCAAAACGGAGTTGTTCCTGATCTCGTTTCTGGAAAAACACGATCGGGTGCTCCCCATGCTTTTACTCAAAGTAGACAGTAAGTACAAGAACCAATTGAGCATGAATCTCATCCCCAAATGGTCCACATCAACACACAATCACTTAACACAACATCCAGTTCAAAACATTGAACAAGTATGTCCAAATTGTAGCTCTACAAAGCAAGTGTGAGCTACCCACCGCATAAAACTTAGTAAATTTAAGCCTTAATTCATTCCTACACCCACAACATGATTTTTAACTCACAAATAGCAACTAAAAACTCAAATCTACAAGTTCTAACTCAAATGAATAGGCATAGTGCTAAACAGTGAGGTTTAAGAATCTTTGTGTTTCTGTTATCACTTGAAAAATTCTTTATAATTTGTGTACTTATCCAAATTTTGAGTTCTCAGGCATTATAGAAAGATCTATGTGTCTAATACAACTTTCTTGTTACATTCTTCTTCAGGCCAAGTCGTTAATGTGGTCAAATGTGTCATTGTTTAACATGTATACAATAATTTCCAGAACAGAGCAACAACTAACTAGTGCTAACATAAAAGTACATTAAAAATATCAAATGATCTCTAAACATCATGAAATTTGGAAACATAAGTTCTTCATAGAGGGTAACAGAACATATTTAAATTTTAAGTGATTATAAAAATTATTTTCAAGTTATGATTTCTTGAAAATTAGCTAAAAACAGAACATATCATCTTTACTCTTTCTTTTCTTTTTAGAATAGCAAATAGTTTCGGATTTAAAAAAAATAGCAAACGATGTCCAAAAATTATAAAATTTTATATTTAAGCACTGATCATATATTAGAAGCACATACTAAAGTTTCAGCAATTGATCTCAAGTGATTACAGAATTATGAGCTTTGGAAAATTACAGTCACATGACATGCTAAATTTGTTTTCTACACAGTCAGTGTTCAAGTTCATATTTAAATAAAATAGTAAATAAATTCAAAAAATTATGAAATTTGGAAGTAAGGTTTATAACATGCATAATATTTTACGTTTAAAATTTCAAACTAAAACTCCAAGTAATTTTCGAGTTATAGCATTCAGACCTAACACACTTTTCTGTTCAGCTTTTTACTGGGTTTTCATCTAGTTTTCCATAAGTAAAACTAGCATGCAATGAATTTTAACACTTAATCACACATTTCATGACTCACTCATACTGTCAAGGCCACATCAATATTTCACCACAAAAATTTAAACACCACAAAGGTTTAGAAACACCCACATTTTGTTTGTAGATGAAATATACTCTCCAAGTTGGCCTCCTTGTTCTTGCTCCTCCTTGCTTGCACTCCTTGCTTCCTTGACCCCTTGTCCTACTCTTCGGATCCTTGATCTTCCTCCAATTCAGTTGGTAGCTCCTTATCGGTAGTATATAAGTGTAGTAGAAGATAGTTTGGAGATAGTAGAATGGGAAAAGGGAGCTAGTGTTTGTAGGGAATTTAAATAGAGTGAGGGAGAGGGTTTGGCCTGATGTAGAGAGAGGGAGTGATGGTGAAGCCAATATGCATTGGAGGGGAGGAGAGGTGGAGTGTGAGTGTGGTATTGCCTCTTAGGGTTTCTCAAACACTCAAGCGTTTTGAGTCCCAAAAAAATTCCTAGATTCTAATTTGAAAAATCAAAACCCTATCCCTCATTCCTTCAAATGATGGCTGACCAAAACTAGTGCATGTGCACAAAATTTTGTTCATGCCAAGCACAACACAAGTTAAGTTAGGTTGGGTCAACTTGGATTCAAGCTAGAGTGTGTTTGTTTGGGTCTAGTTGAGTCATATTGGGTTTAATTAGATGATTTAAATCACAACAATCTCACACACAATTTCAGTCAAATAGAAATTGAAATGCACACAAATAATGTCAGTACAATTTGTACACACAATTTGTAATAACACACATGAAATCGTATTATCACCATACAAAATAATAATTCAATATTATACGTCCTTACTTAATTATAGTTAAGACTAATATACGACTTAATTGAGAATATATCTCAACTTTGGTTCTATAATTGCACCTTCGTTGAGTTCAAAACATATCGAATAATAATATGTTTCAATACTTACTCTATTAAAATTAAGAAAATTCCATTAATACGTTCAACTCTTAATCATGGCCGGATTAAAAATACAAAATAGATATATACTATTTTGTGGGATCTTATATTACTCCATCCTTAGAATCGTTCTGTCCTCGGAATGACGTTAAGTGGGGAGGTAAAATAATCCCACTAATTAAAAGGTAAAGGAAATACCTTCCTCACCCGCCTTCAGATTCCCAAGTGGCTCCCTTGATGTACTGGTTCCTATAAAGTGCTCGATGCCAGCTCACAGCGCCTCCTCGCACATAGTGTGACTCCTCCCATTTGCCCAGTTGCCTGTGCATGAAAAGATGTGTTGAAGCCGGTTCTCGTCCCCAGAGTTTCTCACAGTTTCCTTCGACTTCCTGATGACATTTATGTTGACTTTTCCTCTTTCCTATTCTGGAGTAGGTAATGGCTGCATCAGTCATTAGGCTTCTTGTCTTAATTTTCTGGTTCCTTCTAGTACCTGCAATACATAACCACAAGGTTAGCAATGTTTTGCTTCGTTCCTATCCACCAGCAATGCTGTTGCATGCCCTGGTACTTCCTTTCTGGGTTGGTGGCCACTCCCTCCTTAGAAAAAGGAGCGAAGCCAAGAAATGCTGCTTTATTCTCCTTGTAGTTTGTCGACATTTCTGATAAATGCTTGGCATGATCCTTCTCTGTCTTTGACACTTCATCCTCTTTGACGTGAACCTGGTGGCAGCCCAACTGTAGGTCGATCTTGGAGAATACTGCCACTTCCTAGAGTCAATTGACTATGTCGTCGATGTATACCGCCTCGAGTCAAGCCTGGTTCACTCGTGGTGCTTGATGCGCATCCACCCCGGTCCATTCTTCATTCCTACATGTAAAAACAGTGCTTCTCAAGGCGAGGCACTCGGCCTAATGAACTTCACCAGTAGTTCTTACATCTGCATGATGCTTGAATAACTCGACCATCTGGAACATTGATTCTTAGATTTCTTCCCGCAACTACAACTTGTGGCATATAGTTCTTGCCGACCTCAATGAATGCTCCCTTCAGTTGGTACATCTTGTTGAAATCACGCCTCGACATCGAGGTCACTGTCGTTGGCATCTCCATCTTCTTCCTTAACTCTTCCATTGCAGGCTCGCCTCTATCGACGCCCGACTTGATGCTTGCCTCCTAGACATCTGGTTGCAGATTTTCCTGCTCGACATCTGGTAGAAGGTTTGCCTTCTAGGACATTAGGTTGCAGATTTTACCTTCCTGACATCCAGTTGCAGGTTTGCCTCCATCGATGTTCGGGTGCAGTTTTGCCTCCATTGACATCTGGTTGCACCACAATAGTTAGTGAAAGAAAAAATACACTGGGTTAGGTCAGACATAGGAAAAATCATAAACATAAGTTGCAAAATGCGACAATATGATTTACGATCATCCCACTATGGAACTCAACCCGACTCTAACTGAGGCATCAAAGTCTAATTTCCTACTGCGTTGGACTACAATTTAAAGTCGGCTCTGATACACTTCTGTAGTGCCCAGAATTTTCCCAACCCGGAAACTCGAGACACAAGCCAGAATCTTACTTCAAATGAGTCCAAACACATGAAATTAAAAACTTTTATTGCCACAAATGTTATTACAACATACAAAATTGATCAACAAAATTTACATCTTGAATTCATATCAATCATTTCCTTCAACAAATTACATTGTATAACAATTAGGGACCTTATCAACGAATTGGACAACGTCTCTCCACTAAATGCCTTCCACTGCTCGAGTCCCCCACTCCACGATCAGCAATCCTGCAGATCTAATAAACTATGGGCACATCAGTTGAATACAACTGACGCAATGCTATAATACAGTGATCCTCACTATGTTATAATATAACGATTCCAAACATCAACAACCAAAATTTGATGCAAAAGGAAAAGTGAGGTCAAACCAAGTGTTGGTGTATGCCATGGCTTAGATCTGATGCACACAAAGAATGCACACAATGCTTCTACACTAATGCACACTTGATTGGACATATATGCATCCCATACTACTTACTCCCCAACCAAGTGAGGTTCTCCAGATAATAGGGTTCGATCCCTCGCTATGCATCCTAATCTTCTACTCTCTCATGTTCCTGAAATTCATTCTAGTGACTGGAAGAGTCTGCAATCGGTGCAGGTCTAATCCCGATAATGCAATCGGATCATGGCCCTTCTCCACTCTGAACGGCAGGGGTCACTCTACTCGTTCAGATCATGGTCCTTCTCCACTCCGACAAGATAATGGTCCCTCTCCATTCCCGATCAGGCCAATGATCATTCGGCTTCCACCGCGGCTCTGCCAGAATCATGGTCCTTCTCCATTCCTGCCTCTACCCAAAGTTATCGTCAACATAAGGCGAATCGAAGGGCCAATCCTACTCCGCCAAAAGATGTAGAGTTAAACACTTGCCCCACATTTGCATTGATAACTCGGAACATAAACGGAAGCTTAAGGGTCCATCCCCTAAGTTCCGACAAGACATACGATGTGCGTCTGCGTACCATCCTCATCACCAAACTCTAGGAATTAACAGTCGAGACAACGTCGCTCGTGTCCTCTTGACCAGGTGAGACGGTGCCATGTGTGTCCCTTTGATAGGATGAGTACGATACCCAACTAGTGCCTATCCTTACATTCAACAATGTCCCGAGCTAGTCCTACGACACAACCAAAACAAAAGTTCTAGTGCTAATCCACTATAGGACCAAGATTAAGAATTAAGGTTGATTATGCGATTACTAGTTTTTATTTACTTATCTGATCATCTGAATTCCAAGACTCTAATCAATCTTTAATCCTCTTTCATTATCTTATTAGATGTATGAATTATTAGGCGAGTTTAGGTCTATTTTATTTTAACCAATTCTCTTAGCTAGGCGATCTATCAAGTATTTCCAAGCCCTAACTTAGTAAACAAGTTTGTTTATTATGAACAACTAGTTAAGGTCTAATTGTAGACTCTTTTCATGTTAATTACCATTTTCATTATTAGGACTTAACCTATCCCACAATAGGACTTAATCTAGCCCTCAAATCCGGCCCAAGGGTTGGCTCACCTCGGCCCACACTTGGCCCAAACTGACGACGAACCGACTCCGTCGATCGCCGCAACCGCCATCTATGCTTGGAGTTTGATCGCAACCTCGGCTCGACCCAAACACGTTGCTCCCACTATCCTCAAGCTCCACGGTCCTCAACAAGTGGTAACATCAAACACAATTATAAAATCCTTCCATGAACGGCGAGCACGTCAGTGCACGAGTCGTCTCCTCCAACCCATTCGATGTGATATATGTTCCTATTCTACCCATTTATATATACCATAGGACTTAATCCTAGAGTCTCAAACTCAACCAATGAAGCTAAACAAGGGTAAACACTATGGGAATAAATCCTACCCCATGAATAACTAAAAAAGAGTGCTAAAAAGCTCTAGGAATGGAAAATTACATTTCCAAACAGCAAGCATATGATTGGCATTCATGCCAAAATGGAGTCGTTCCCGGTCCCGTTTCATTAGAGAAACGCGATCGGGTGCTCCCCATGTTTCTACTCAAAGTCAACAGCAAGCACAAGCACCAGTTGAGCATGAATCTCATCCCAAAATGGTCCACAGCAACACACAATCACTTAACACAACATCTACTTCAAAATATCGAACAAGTATGTCTAAATTGTAGCTCTATAAAGCACGTGTGAGCTACCCACAACATAAAACTTAGTAAATTTAAGTCTTAATTTATTCCCACATCCACAACATGTTTTATAAATCACAAATAACTAAAAACTCAAATCTACAAGTTCTAACTCAATTTCATATGCATAGTGCCAAACTGTGAGCTTTAAGAATTTGTGTGTTTCTGTTATCACATGCAAAATTTATTATAATTCGTCTACTTATCCATATCTTGAGTTCTTAGGCATTAAAGAAAGATCTATGTGTCTACTGCAACTTTCTAGTTGCATGCTTCTTCAGATTAAGTCGTTAAAGTGGTCAAATATGTCATTGTTTAACATGCATACAATAATTTCCAGAACAGAGCAACAATTAACCAGTGCTAACATAAAAATACTTTAAAAATATCAACTGATCTCTAAACTTCATGAAATTTGAAAATAAGTTCTTCATAAATGGTAACAGAACATATTTAAATTTTAAGTGATTATACCAAGTATTGTCCAAGTTATGATGTCTTGATAATTGGCTAAAAATAGAACAGATCATCTTCACTCTGTCTATTCTTTTCAGATTATCTAATAGTTTTAGATTTAATAAAAATAGCAAAAAATGTCCAAAAATTATGAAATTATATATTTAAGCACTAAGAACATATTAGAAGCACATACTGAAATTTCATAAATAGATCTCAAGTGGTTACAGAGTTATGAGCTTTGGAAAATTACATTCAGAACATATGCTAAATCTTTTTTCTACACAGTTAGTGTTCAAGTTCATAATTAAATAAAATAGTAAATAAATTCCAAAAATTATGAAATTTGGAAGGAAGTTCTATAACATGCATAACATTCTACATTTAAAATTTTAAACAAAAACTCCAAGTAATTATTAAGTTATAGCATCCAGACCTAACACACTTTTCTGTTCAGCTTTTTAGTGGGTTTTTATCTAGTCTTCCATAAATAAAACTAGCATGCAACAAATTTTAACACTTAATCACACATTTTATGACCCACTCATGCTGTCAAGACCACATCAAGATTTTACCACAAAAATTTAAGCACCACAAAGGTTTAGAAACACCCATATTTTGTTTGTAGATAAAATGTACTCTCCAAGTTGGCCTCCTTGTTCTTGCTCCTCCTTGCTTGCACTTCTTGCTTCCTTGACTCCTTGTCCTACTCTTTGGCTCCTTGCTTTTCCACCAATTCAGTGTCTGGCTTCTTATAGGTAGTATATAAGTATAGTAGAAGATAGTTTGGAGATAGTAGAATGAGAAAATGGAGCTAGTGTTTGTAGGGGAGTTTAAATAGAGTGAGGGAAAGGGTTTGGTCTGATGTAGAGAGAGATAGTGAGGGTGAGACCAACATGCATTGGAGGGGATGGAAGGTGGAGTGTGAGAGTGGTATTGCCTCTTAGGGTTTCTTAAACACTCAAGTGTTTTGAGTCCCAACAAAATTCCTAGATTCTAATTTGAAAAACCAAAACCCTATCCCTCATTCCCTCCAAATGATGGCTGGCCAAAACTAGTGCATGTGCACAAAATTTTGTTCATGCTATGCACAAAACAAGTTAAGTTAGGTTGGGTCAACTTTGGTTCAAGCTAGAGTGTGTTTGTTTGGGTCTAGTTGAGTCATATTGGGTTTCATTAGATAATTTAAATCACAACAATCTCTCACAAAATTTCCATTAAATAGAAATTAAAATACACATAAATATTGTTAATACAATTTGTGCATACAATTTATAATAACACACATGAAATCATATTATCACCATACAAAATAATAATTCAATATTTTACATCCTAAGTCAATCATAGTTAAGACTAATATATAACTTTATTGAGAAGATATCTCAACTCCGGTTCTACAATTGCATATTCGTTGAGTTCAAAACATATCGAATAATAATATGTTTCAATACTTACTCAATAAAAATTGAGAAAATTCCATTACTACGTTTAACTCTTAATCGTGCACGGATTGAAAATACAAAATAGATATATACTATTTTGCGGGGTCTTACAATGGGTTTACTTAAGAGTGGAGGATTGGTGAGATGCTTTTAAGGCTTTCAAAGGCCGCTTGCTGTTCTTTCCCTAACTCGAAATTCTTCACTCCTCGCAGAGCTTTGAGGAAGGGTTGTCATTTCTCTCCTTACTTGGAGAGGAAACGCCCAATGCCGACCAAGCGGCCTGTAAGCTTCTGGACTTCCTTAATCGTAGCTAGGGGAGACATGTCGAGGACGACTTTGATCTTTTCTGGGTTGGCTTCAATTCCTCTCTGACTTACCATAAACCCCAAGAACTTCTCTGAGGAGACCCCAAAGGCGCATTTAGAAGGGTTCAACTTCATATTGTTGATCCGGAGCACATTGAACGCTTCTTAGAGGTCAGCGACATGGTCTTCTTTCCTGAGGCTTTTCACAAGCATATTATCCACGTACACTTCCATGTTTTGGCCGATTTACTCTATAAGAGCATCCACAGTCGTCAATGTGTAAATTATTCATATATGGATAAATGCATATAGCATTTGGCTATTGTGCTGCAGTGTAGAATGCTATTTTTTAGCAATTTAATTTGAAATAATAAAAATCTCAAATCAGACGGAACTCGAAGTTGCGTCGGAAGGAAAAATATAATTTTTAAATGACTGACGGAAGATCATATTGCGTCGGAGGAGAAAATAAAAATAAAAAAACCAAAAAATTTGCTAGACACAAAATCAAGTTGCGTCCGGCTTTTCCGGAAGTCTAGGACACAACATGAAGTTGCGTCCGACGAGGTTGCCTTTTTTTGGATTTAATCCCTTTTCCGTAATTGAAGACTTTATTATTTCATTATAAGACCAAAATACCCCTCCTTCATTCTATATATTTCAAGGTTTATATGAACGAAGCAAACAAGCATATTTAGCTCTCGGCCAACTCTCTATCTCAATTTGCTATTGCAAAAACTCTCTATCTCAATTCTCTCTCGCCCAGTTCTCTATTTATAAAGCCCAAATCTCTATATCAATTTCTTAATTATTCGAGAAAAATGTCTTCGATACGAAGATTTATCGGTCGTTTGAAATCAAAGAGGGAACAAATGCCAGCTCATGCCAACACAAGCAACGAAGGTGAAGAAGAGATTTCAAATGTTGACTTTGCCGGTCAATCAAATTGGAATCGTGTAGTAGACAATTCCAAACATATAAGTCAATATGTTACTTTTACCCCTGAGGGCAGTTTCTGTAAGTTTAAGGAAAATTGGAAGGAACCAATCAAGATGTACAATCAGTACTGCTTACGGGTACCACTTATTAATCAACTAGTAGAGAGGCGGGATGGCACCGTTTTATGAAAATCAATACAAACAAGTCATCGATTCGGCTCGTCGAGGCACTCGTAGAGAGATGGTGGGACACTAACCATACTTTCCACCTACCGTGTGGTGAGTTGGGTTTCACTCCATTGGATTGGATTATGCTAACGGGGATTTCTATCGGTATCGGCAATTTGCCTCCATGTTACGATGAGGGCTATACTTTTGAAATTGTTCAGTCTTGCTTCTTTCCGAAATTAACAGTAGATGATTGGAAATCACAAGGTATACGTTATACATTTTTCAAAATTTATTTTACCAATACTATGATTGAAGAAGTCGAAACAGATATGGCACTATTAGCGAGGATTGCACAAGCTTTCTTTATGTTCTTTCTCGGTGCATTTCTTTACCCTAATGGTACTGGTTTAGTTAGGTGTGGTTGGCTAGCCGCAATTGCAGACCTGAATCTTGTTGCAAAATATGATTGGGGTAGTCATGCACTTGCTCTGCGGTATTTGTCTTTGGACTCATGTAGTAGACTTAAAGTGAAGGGGTTTAATGGGCTGCAGCAAGTGTTGGATGTAATACTTAATCTATTAGCTACTAATTTTAGTCGAATAATGTCATTATGTTATTTCAATTGTGATTTTCGTAACATATTTCATAATTATGTTTTACAGCATTGGACTTACGAATACACAAATTGCTGTATTCCAGTTAGAGATAGGAACATTCCGATGGAGACACACATGGCTAATTCTGATGTATGGCCAAAAATTATTCAATGGAATAAAGAATTCTTGGATTTTAGCCGATCTGATCCTATTAGGTATAACCAATCGATGGCTCGTGGTCAGTTGGAGATGCGCACTTCTTCCTCCATCATTTGGTAGCCATATAATGGGTCAACAATTAAAGACGTATATGAAATTGAAGCTGCTAAATTCATTCCACGTTATCGACACGCTTTTACGTACTGCGGCCAGGTATGAATTGTTTGTCATATTTATTGACATAATTGTGATTAAATTTTTTGGTTATGCTAAAGTGAACATTTCATTGCAGGGTGTATGGTATCTTGGTGATCATTGTATTCGATAACTTGCTGGAGTAATTGGTATCCCAAAAGACCCACCTCCTTTCATGCATTTCATAAGATCCAGTAATTCACTTCTTGAACCTATTGAAGCATCACCTTTTGTACGGATTGTACAGTAGATCACTTATGATCACTATTGGGCAAATGTTTCAATTGTTTTTATAATGCCGACACTCTCCCATGCAGCCAATGTCGATTTTATTGGGCCAACATCTATTAGAGATACTTCTGCTCAGTTGCCATATGCTGCACCTCCATTTTGGCTACCGACCGAGTATCCAACTCAATCCAGTACAAATAATTCATTATTGCTTGGTCAACCTTACATTGAAGTGCCACCTTTCAAGGCAGTACTCTTATCAAGAATTTGGACGATAATATAAATGTCCCGTTGCATCAAAGTGGGCAATCATCATATGTGAGTTACCAAAATCGTGTATACATTTTCGGTTTTAATAACATAATTATGTTACAATGTATTTTACTCACTCTCATTATTTTATATATCTTATACATTTCCACAGGAAGAGTTATACAGTCGTTGTCAACAACTCAGCAACACCGAAGCACAGCTACGATAAAGAATACTTTCAGAAATGGTATTGAGGGAATCAATTCCTCGTGAATTACCGAATGTTAGGCGTTCTGTATCGACCGACAGACCATCCACGTCTCGACATAGACCATTGAATCCGAATTTAGATGACACCGGTGCATCCACGTCCTCATTTGTGCCTGAAACACAGTATAAATATGAAGAATAGGAAAAATTGTACATCATTTATTTTCTATTTACTTTGATGGTATTAATATGAACTTGTATATTTCAATTATATGTTGTATTGGAGGTTATTAATGTCAATTGGTACAATCTCTTTTTCCTCATTTCTAATATTATTAATAGGCAAACATGAATTAACATAGGGATTGACAACTCGAGGGTAGTCACAACATATTTGTCACATGGCTAGCACCTCCAGACTTGGATTGTAGTGAAGTAGGTTTTCGTAGGTTTTGACTTTTTTTACACATATTGATTAAATTTTAGATTATACAGTACATTGATGATTCGTTCTTATTCAAGCGGCATGATCAGTATTTATATGCTACCATCCTGTGTACATTTTGGCCTCGACAACACTTTCCTCTTCTTCAACTCAAAAAGAACCCACTGCAAATTTACCTTCTAATTAACCATGGCTAATTTACATATACCTTCTTCCTCGAGTTCATCTTTTGATTCAACAGAGGAGGACAACAATATTGTTGCCAGGATCGTTCACAACCGCCTAGTAAGGATTGGCAAGGCAATCCAACCTAATGAAAAAATCAATCGCCGTTACATTCGTCGGGAAAGCGAAGAAGGCCATAAACGGATATGGAAAGACTACTTTGTAGATAATCCAGTTTACCCAGATTCAATTTTTCGTCGTTGATTCCGTATGCACCGACAACTCTTCAACCGGGTATTGGATGCTGTTGTGGGTTACGATCAGTATTTTCTCCAATCCTAGGATGCTTGTAATCAACTTGGCTTAAATCCTCATCAAAAAATTACGGCGGCACTACGAAGTTTGGCGTACGGAGGTGCGGCTGATGCGGTTGACGAATATATACGCATAGGCAAAACAACGGTATTGAAAACTCTGCGTTGTTTTTGTTTTGCAATTGTAACTTTATTTAGTGCTCAATATATGAGAAAACCTACAACAGCCGATGTGGAAAGACTACTCGAAGAGAACAACGCTCCGGGCTTCCCTGGGATGTTGGGTAGTGTAGATTGCATGCATTGGAAGTGGAAAAATTGTCCAGCAGCATGGCAGGGCCAGTACACAGGACATGTTCCGGAACCGACTATTATTCTCGAAGTAGTTGCTTCTTATGATCTTTGGTTCTAGCATTCATTCTTTGGAATGCCAGGATGCAATAATGATCTAAATGTGCTGAACCGGTCAACTTTATTTAATCAGATTCTTATTGGTTGTGCACCTCCAGTTAATTTTGTCATCAACAACCACAATTACAATATGGGCTATTATTTAGCGGGTGGTATATACCCACCTTTGTCAACCATCGTCAAAACTTACACCACACCAGATACACAAAAGAAAAAGAAATTCGCAAAAATGCAAGAGGGTGCAAGAAAAGATATGGAACGTGCTTTTGGAGTTTTACAATCACGATTTGTAATAGTGAAGGGTCCAGCACATATGTGGGATGCAGATACTCTGTCATATATTATGAAAACATGTATAATCTTACACAACATGATTGTTAAGGATGAACGTGATGAAGGAATTCTTGATTATGATTATGATCAAATTCCTGACAATTGGGATCGAACCAAGCATAGGTGGACCAATTGATCAAGAAGGCCGAATTGTTCGCAATGTCATTCTACATGATCGGAAAACATCATGCACTTCGTCAAGATCTTGTGGAGAATATTTGGAATCAATATGGAGATGAATAACTGCACTTAGCATGTATTTTTACTATGTATTCTGTTACATTCTTGTAACTTTTACTTTGATTAAATAATTATAAACATATTTAATGTACTACTTTTAATTTTGGTTTAATATTTGAACCGTATTGTAAGACAATAATTATGAGTATTAACTATCGTTACCATATTATAAACACATGATACATTCGCAATTTTTTTTAAAAAAAATAACGTAGGGACCATGTAATTAAAATTCAATTTCATCACACAGGATACTATGACGCCATATTGTGATCTCAGGATACTTCTTCCTTTTCAAATGAATAGTGTAAGATATATTCTTCATTTCAAATTGCATGCTTACATTATATTAAGATAAAATACAAAATTTTGGCCTAATGTTCATTACCCATTGTTGTAAACCCGTTTTTACAAAATTTCATTTTGCCTACACATAAAATAATATTGTTGATTTGTTGGTAACGTTTTCAGATCGATACCGATAATGTGATCTTCCTCGACCTGTTCTTTAATATCGCATTCTCTGGCTTTAATCGCATTCCTCCTATCTTGCGATTCTTTGTATACAGATGTGAAAATGGCTGTTTCTTTGGACATATCTTTGTATTCTGATGTTTCGGCAACTCTTTTTCCTTTCCTCTTTGTAGCTTTGCGACCTGGTGGTCGGGTAAGAGCTGTAGGTGAATCTGTATCAATGGGTATATTGAGTCTCAATTGGCTGTTGTGGGAGAGTTTTGGGTACCACTCCCTTCACCGGATTGGGTATTTTGTACTCGATCGAACATTTGTGTAGTATGCAATGAAAACTTTGGTTGATCTTTAAGAATCTCATAACATTCATCAAATTTGAAAGTTCTCCCTGAAGTTGCCAAATATTCTACTCTGGCTTCGCGAATCTAAGACAACATTGAAATTGCAAACATTATTATGTACACAAATAATATGAATAATGACTTTAAATCTTAATTTTTTCTACATACCATATCTGTCTCGGTTGTTCCGCTACCGGCCCTAGTAGTTGCATTGCTCAATTTTGATATGAATAGGGCTACTTCTTTCAAAATGAGTTGAAATCGACTACCAAGTGAGCTAACTGTTCTGTCGGTCGGAGTTCCTAATAATACCTTAAATGTAGAAAAAATACGCTCTCAGAACTGTGCCCCGGATTGATCGTTACCGATCACTGGATCTTGAGTTATACTAATCCAACTCTTGCATAGAAGAACATCTTCCTGAGACATATATGTTCTCCCCTTTGCACCACTTCGGCTCGCCATTGATTTTCTTTCACAGATAATTGAATACAAGACAGAGAGTAATAGAAACCTGAGATCTGAAAAAAATTTACACAATTGTGGTGCTAATATTCGGTTCAGAATGGGTACTATATATACAAAATTTTTGTGAGCTGTTCAGATAAAAAAGAGCTGTTGGATATAGGTTGGAAAATAAAAAATAGCCGTTGATGAATGAAGAGGGGCAAATAGGTAATTAATTTTTTTTTAAAAATCCAACGGACGCAATTTCTTGTTGCATCCGAGGATTTCGCTAGGAGGGACGCAACATCAAGTTGCGTCCGAGGGATTTTTCAATTTTCGGTTTTTCTAATTGCAATTTTTTTTTGGAGTGACGAAACTCGAAGTTGCGTCCGACGATTTAAAAATAATATTTTTTTTGAGCGACGCAACATGAAGTTGCGTCCTGTATAATATGCATAATTCTTATATCCTCTCTCATATATAGAAATCTACTGTAGCATAATATGCATAATATGCATATTTAGCAGACGACTGCAGCAATTTTTTTGGCAAAATATGCATAATTTGCATATATAGCAGACGACTACAGATGCTCTAAAGACTTGGTTCACCAAGCATTGATATGTGGCCCTTACATTCTTCAGTCCAAAGGGCATGACTCGGTAGCAATAGAGCCCCTGATTGGTGACGAAGGACGTCCTCGGGATGTCTGGCGGGAACATTCAGATCTAATTATATCCCCAAAAAAGCATCCATAAAGCTTAATAATTCATGGCCTAAGGTGGTATCTGTCAAAGCATCTATGCTCGGGAGAGGGAAGGGATATTTTGGATATGCTTTGTTGAGGTCGGTGAAGTCTTTGCAGATTCTCCACTTGCCATTGACCTTCTTGATTATTACAACATTTGCTAGCCACTCGGGGTAACTAACTTCCTGGATGAACTGGGCTACTATAAGCTTCTCAACTTCTTCCTTGATGGCATGTAGCCTTTCGGGTGCAAATTTACTGCACTTCTGCTGGAAAGGCTTGGCTTCTGAATCCACACTTAAGCAGTGCACAATCAAGTCTCAATACTCAGCAAATCCTCGACAGTCTAAGATAACAAGTCTCGATTCTCCCTGATGCAGATGATAATTGCTCCTTCACTCGATAGGGGAGTGGTTTGCTCACCCGGAAACACGTAGCTTAATCCTCTTTAGAGAAAGGGATTTCAGTCATTTTGTCCACGGGTTCGAAGCAAGCTTGTCCCATATCAAGGGGGAGTTCTAACTCATCGAGGGGAAGAACTGCACCCCCCCCCCAATGGTAGTTGTGTAGCTGGCCCAAGCGGCTTCCTGACTTCCCTTGGCTTCCCCCATTCCTACAGCTGTAGGGAATTTCATTTTTAGGTGGTATGTTGATGCAACCACTTGGAGGGTTGCTAACCCTGGGTGGCTGAAGGTAATATTGTAGGCAGACTTCATATCGATCACCATGAAGTCTAACAATTCTGTATGAGCAGTCGGAGATTTCCCTAGAGTACGTCGTGGGTTAGAATTCCCTTGATCATTACGTGGGCTCCAGAGAATCCGTGAAGGGTGTATTCGGCAGGCTTGAGGTGATCCTGCTTAACTTTGAGGCCCTTAAACACATTCAAAAGAGGATGTTGACTGAATTGTCGTTATCAACCAGGACTTTGCACACTTCATGGTTCGCCATACACATGCTGATCATGAGTGCATCGCAGTGAGTAGTTCGGACGCCTTTCAAGTCCCAATCTGAGAAGGTAATGCTAACTCCTGAACCTTTCAGGGGAGGGATGTTGTGAATGGAATTTACCTCTCGAACAAAGGCCTTCCTAAATGACATAAAGGCCCCCCCATAGGTTCTCCATGGATTGCATGAATATCTCCATCCGCCTTGATCCCTGGGACTCAGTTGGCCTCTCTACCCATTTGTTGGGTCCCCTCGAAGAAGGAGGTTCGGAGTCATTTACCTGGACAAATTGGCGAGGTATCCTCGTTAGAGAAACACCTCTACTTCATCTTTAAGGGCTCTGCACTCATCCGTAAGGTGACCATGATCCTTGTGGAAGGCACACCACTTTGTTTTATCTTGTATATTGCTTGGGGCGTTCATATTGGGTGGAGGTCAAAGGATCCCATCCTGGTCAACCTCCATAAAAATGGCGAATATGCTTGCATTTAGTAGGGTGTACTTTTCAAAATGAGGCATGGGAGGGGGGCGGTGTTGACCAGAGGTGTCCTTCTGGAATTTTCGAAGCTCATCTTCGTTAGTGCCTTTCCATTTGTTCCCGAACGAAGGCATCTTTTGCTCTTGGGGGAGGATCGTTTCTTCGACTCGGATGTACTTCTTAACTTTCTGATGGAGATCAGAGAAATTCCGAGGAGGTCTTTTGACGAGGGAAGCTTTAAAGTCATCATGTTTGATATTGTATCTGAATGCGGTCGTTACCACCACAGATTCGAGTAAGGAAATGGATCTGGACTCTACTGTGAAGCATTGGACATAGCTCCTGAGGGACTCCCCGTCCCTTTGCCTGAGGTCTAACATGGAGGCACTAGTCTTCTCCAACTTGCGACTAGTGACGAAGAATGTGAGGAAGTTCTTCAAGTTGGTTGAGGAAAATTTGGATCCTAGAGAAAGGCGAGAGAATCATTCTTGTACCGAGCTTTTTAAGGTTGTCAGAAAGGTTTTGCACAGGAGGTAGTCAGATGCTTGGTGAATCATCAAGAGAGTTTTAAAACTCTCGATGTGGTCTACCGGATCGGTCTCTTCGTTGTACGGCTCGAATGTCGGGAACTTGAAGTTGGTAGGGAAAGGAGCTTCAATAGTCTTTTGGGAGAATGGAGGTCTGACGGGACGGTTTCTTTCTTCTTGTTTTGCTTCTTCCCTTTTTAGTGATGCTAAGCAGTCTTCCATCTTTTGGAGACCCCGAAGGATGACGACTTCCTATTGATCAGATCTGGTGGATCCATGGGACTCTTCGTGTCTTGGAGGAGAAGGATGGTGAGGACTAGGTTTTCGAGTCTGAGGTGGAACTATGCTGAGGGTTTGGAGGATCTCATCCTTGAACTCTCGAAACTCAGCTTTAGGGACTGGCATTTCTTCATTCTTTCCCATCCTAAGAGCTATCCTGCTAGTTGGGTTTGAGATCCTCCTTTCTTGGGGAGTTCTTCTGTGATCCCTTGGGGAAAGGCGATCCCTTTACCCCCTGGGATAGGGGGATCTCCTTCGTCTATGTGGAGAGGGACTTCTTTCGCGTCCCCTGGGAGAGGGGGATCTCTTTCGTCTATGTTGAGAGGGACTTCTTCATCTCTCCCTCTTATCGGGATTGGAGGCTTCCTCGCGAGCTCACCTCTCGTTGAGATGGGTCCGGAGGTCCGACTCCAGCTGGAGATCGACGATGACTTGACGAAGGTCGGGTAGTAGTCGAGGGAGTGAGGAAGGAGTATAGGTGTACACTGATCCCCTATTATCGACGAAGGACTGTGTGGATGGTTCGGGACAACCTCGACGAGAGCCCCCCGGCGTAGCCTCTCCAGGTGGAGGCAGGGCTAGCTAAAGGAGAGGCTCCTCATGCTATGGTTGAAAGCCGGGGGGAGTTCCTCTAGAGGAGGAGGTGGAGAAAGACAGTTGGCTCATCAACTTGAGGCCGCCGCCTTCCCTTTTTCCTTAGGAGGCATGCTTGAAGCTTGTTCTCAGCGGTGAGGTTTGGTCGGATTTTCTTTGTTGTTCCCACAGAAGACGCCAATTTGTTACTGCTTTTTTCGGTGTGAGAGCAATCAGATGATGTGGATTCTTTTTTAGGAACAATCAAGAATTTGACCTTTTGACTTTCAACGGTGTTGACTGCGATTGACTTGACGATCTGTTTGCACCATAGGATTTGATTGGTGTGGTGATGATCGCCTCCGACGACCTGCAAAAAATCTGAAACACCGAGATTGATTACGACAACAGACCCTCCGACGCTCAAGTCATAAGTGAAGAATAATATGAGAGCTTTCTTAGAGAAAAATGTTGACTACCTTTTCTGGCGGGGGTAGGGGGTATTTATAGTCACCTTGGGACAGTTTTGAGAAAATCATTTATCTCTACTTCCCAGTGTCATTGGATAAGAAATAGAGTTTGAATTACATCATGATAAGAGATTTGGTTTTAAACAGCCTCTTAGAGATGATCAAGAATTTAAATAACTCTTTAAATGCTCTAGGTTTATTTATAATGAGTTGTCACCCAGACCCAATAAGGCAGACCCGATTTTGGATTATCAGGCTTGAAAGATGCCCAATTTCCATTCATGGACCCATTTATAGGTAAAATTACCATTTTACCCCTGAAAGCTTTAGGATTCATGCACGATTGGAACAGTCCCAATTTAGTTCTATTTTTACCCATATCATGGGATGATGTGTAAAAACAAGCAAGTGCAAGTTTCAAGTAAATTGACCAAAAGCATCAATCGCTCTTTAGCAAACTTAATGAGTATGCCTTTGATAAGATCTGCAACTTCCTATTGGTCTATCTATCCATCATCCTTCCAATTGAGCGAAAAATATAAACAGGAATACCAACTAAAGTACTTATTAGCCAAAGAGGAATCCTTCCTCTAGTATCCTCTAGTATCGGCCATCTCCCCCACTATCCTCCACATTTCATCGAGTGGCCAAGAGCATTGATCACAAATTAGTCATCAAGTGATCATTTTACAGATTACACCGTAGCATAAATATAATGTTTGTTTGTATGAACCATGTATACTACGAACGGGTGGCCAATTTCTTAGCACTGCCAATGCTTGGAATTGTGAAATCCTACTTATAAAAGAAATACAAATAAACAAATGTTTACATGATGGCTCAAGTCATTGACCATATATATATGTGTTGGTGTTTTTTTGGCGTGGGAGCAAACAGATGATGTGGATTCTCTTAACGAACAATCAAGAACTGACATTTTGACTTTCAATAGTGTTGACTACCTTGTACCGCGATTGACTTCTCGATCTGACTCATTTGGGCCGTTGGATCTAATTTGTGTGGTGATGATTGCCTCTGATGACCTGCAAAAAGTCTGAAACACCAGGATTGATGCCGGCGACAGACCTTCCAATGCCTAATTCAGAAATCAAGAAGATTATGAGGCAGTTTTTTTGAAAAAATATTGATAACCTGTTTCTGATGGCGGTAGGAGTATTTATAGTAGCTTTGGGGTCAGTTTCAAGATAATGATTTATCTTTACTTCACGGTATTTTTGGATTGAATCACTTATCTCTTTTGCATAAAGAGATAAGAGTAGTTGAGTTTAAACTCCTCTCATGATAAGATATATGGCTTTTAAATCGTCTCTTATGGATGATTATGAGTTTAAATCACAATTAAATAATGTGGACTCATTTGAATTGGGTTGTTATGACAACCAAGTAATTACAGATCTGTTCTTGGGTTCTTGGACCTAAAAGAGGTCCCAACTCTCAATTTTATGAACATGTTTATAGTAAAATTACCGCTTTACCCATGAAAGCTTTAAGATTCATACCCAATTTGGATGTTCCCGATTTAGTTCTATTCTTTCCCATATCACAAGGTCCCCCACTCTCGAAAACGGAGTTTCACAGCCTTTGAGGAGCAGTTCACACGTTTTTAAGGGTTTACATTACTTACCAAAATTTTCGGGGATGTTTGAATCTTGCCCAAGGTGTTATGGTGTTATTCTGAGTTTGTAAAATACCCATAATTAATTTCAGAAATTTTCCAATTTTTTCTAATTTTTTTTCAATTTTAAATCATTTTTTTGAATTTTTTATTCAATTTCTAATTTTTAATAATTAATTCTTTAAAATTTTAATTAATTATTCTAAATTAATAACTATTTTATCGGAATTTAAAAATATTTTTATGAGTTAATAATTATTTTTAGAATTTTTAATTAATTTTTTTGAATTTTAATTATTTTTTCGAAACTTTTAAATAATGAATTCAATTTAATAATTACATTAAGGAATTAAGTAAATAACTGATGACGTGATAAAATTTGTAACGTTGATCATGGCGAGCACAACAATCCTGAAGATCGAGCGGCTGGGGCGTGTTGACCAGTCAACAAAAATGCTCCATTTTAGATCGTAGGCATGTTTGCACTGCGCGCATTGCAGAACCACTTCAATGCTTCTGCTAATCGACATGTCCTTTGACCATTGACCGTTGACCGGTTAATAGGATTTTGCACCAACTTTGATCGGGGACACGTATTGTTTGGTGCACGCCATCGAACGTTAGTAATGGTTCGGCTGGGTACCACATGTCCCATTGACCGTAACCATTGATCAGTCAACGGGATTTTGCTCTAACTTTGATCGGGGACACGTTTGTTCGACGCACGATTCCGAACTACTTTGATGCTTCGGCTGTGCAACACATGTCCCGTTGACCGTTGACCGTTGACCAGTCAATGGATTTTGCTTTTTTTTATTAGGGACATGTTTGTTCGGCACGTGCCACGAACGTTATTCATGGTTCGGCTGGACGCCACGTATCCCATTGACCGTTGACCGTTGACCGGTTGACGGGTTTTGTTTGATTTTTTTTATCGGGGACATGTTTGTTCAGCACGCGCCACTGAAAGTTAGTGATGGTTCGGCTGGGCCCCACGTGTCCCGTTAACCATTGACCGGTCAATGAGTTTTGCTTCATTTTTTGATCGGGGACATGTTTGTTCGGCTCACGCCACCAAACGTTAGTGATGGTTCAGTTGAGCGCCACGTGTCCTGTTGACCATGACCGATCAACGAGTTTTGCTTCATTTTTTGATCGGGGGACACATTTGTTCGCGCCACTGAATGTTAGAGATGGTTTGGCTGGGAGCCACGTGTCTCGTTGACCATTGACCGGTCAACGTGTTTTATCATTTGGCCTTCCCGACCGTTAGACTCCCCTGACTTTGCGCTTAAAGTCCTTCGTCGTTCTTTGCTTATGGCTACCACTGAAAGAAATGAGTTGAAGAACTTGGTGCTTAAGAGGAGCTTAGAAGCAGCTCATCTGAGTAGAACTATTCTAGAGTCTTTGGAGGGGACTCGACTGAGTGGTTCGGCGTATGCTAGTGTGCTTCGTTGGAAATGTAAGGTGGAGAATGACTGTCTCAAAGAAAGGCTTGTTGAACAAGAGGTAGAGATTCATCGGTTGAAGTGACTTCTCAAGGGAGGCAATATTAGGATCACTTCTTGCTCTAGTGAAGAGCGTGCTCAAGGGAGATCGTTTCATGAACTGGCTTTACATTCGCCTGGGGTTCCGCAGAATCCTGGAGACGCCCAAAGCGGGGTTGCCGGTTCGTCTAGCACGGTGATTATTGGAGGGGAGGCACGAGTAGTAGGCCCTGAAGGTATGACTCGATCCGTGGGTTTGGACATCCCTTCAGATGGTTCGAGTGAACATGAAAGTGCTCGGGTGCCTGTTGGAAACAAGTAAACCATGAGTGTCCTCACAATGGAGTAAAGATGGCAACAAGTGAGACTTTGTAATCTTTTCGAGACATATTCTTCGATAAAACTTGTAATCTTATTCTTTTTGTGAAATAAAATTTTTCCAAGCATTTGAGCATTTTCTTTTTGAATTACATCTATTTAAACTTGCGGTTGTTTCAGGAGCACTCGAACGGCGAGCCATACTCCGCACACTTGCTTGGGGAAGGTGGCTATAGCGGTCCTATGAACCGTGGGTGGGCTCCGAACAAGGTGACGACGAGTTTTGAGAGCACTTAATTGGGGAGCCGAACCCCGTACACTTGCTTGGGAGCATGTGACTAGAGCGGCTCTATGAACCATGAAATTAACTCCGCACTTGTTCGGAGTTGTTTCAGGAGCACTCGAACGGTGAGCCGAACTCTGCATACTTGCTCGGGATTAAGTGGCTAAAGCGGCCCTATAAACTGTGAGTGGACTCCGAACATGGTGACGACGAGTTTTGGGAGTACTCGAATGGCGAGCCGAACCCCGCACACTTGCTCCGGAGCATATGGCTAGAGCGGTGTATCAACCATGAATGGACTCCAGACCTATCGGGTTGTTTAAGGAGCACTTGAACGGCGAGCCAAACTCTGCATACTTTCTTGAGAGCAAGTGGCTAAAGCAGCCATATGAACGGTGAGTGGACTCCGAACAAGGTGACGACGAGTTTAGGAGCGCTCGAATGGCGAGCCGAACCCCGCACAATTGCTCGGGAGCATGTGGCTAGAGCAGATCTATGAACCATGAATGGATTCCGCACTTGTCCGGAGTTGTTTCAGGAGCACTCAAACGGCGAGCCGAACTCTGCATACTTTCTCAGGAGGAAGTGGCTAGAGCGGCCATATGAACCGTGAGTGGACTTCGAACAAAGTGGCGACGAGTTTTAGGAGCACTCAAATGGCGAGTCAAACTCTGCACACTTGCTCGGGAGCATGTGGCTAGAGTAGCTCAATGAACGTTGAATGGACTCCGTAGTTGTCCAGTGTTGTTTCAGAAGCACTCGAACGGCGAGCCGAACTTTGCATACTCGCTTGGGAGCAAGTGGCTAAAGCGGCCCTATGAATCGTGAGTGGACTCCAAACATGGTGACGATGAGTTTTAGGAGCACTCGAATGGTGAGCCGAACCCCGCACACTTGCTCGGGAGCATGTTGCTAGAGCTGCTCTATAAACCATGAATGGACTCTGCAATTGTCTAGAATTGCTTTAGAAGCACTCGAATGGCGAGCCGAACTACACATACTTGCTGAGGAGCAAGTGGTTAAAGCGGCCCTATGAACTGTGAGTGGACTTCGAACATGGTGATGAAGAGTTTTGGGAGCACTCGAATGGCAAGCTGAACCTTGCACACTTGCTTGGAATCATGTGACTAGAGTGGCTCTATGAACCATGAATGGACTCTGCACTTTTCCATTGTTGAGCATCCATACGATGAGATATACTCCACATACTTGCTCGGGGGATAGTGTGCCCGTGCGACTCTATGGATCATGAATGGATCCCGTACTTGTCCGTTGGAGTTCTTAGTGAATAGATGGCGTTGCTTACTAGAGTACCATGTGTCTAACTCATTGTTTGCGTCCAATGGAATTTGTACAAGAATTTTGCAAAGAAAAAGACTGAAAACTTATTTAAAAAAGTTAACTAAGCGGCTGCTTTGATTCAAGCCTCTATTACATGCTGAGACAGTTCTAATCATCGACTTTTATAACATGTTTGAGGCTAACTACTAGGCGAGGGCGTTAAACACTCTCTTTGTATTTCTTTATGTGCTCGACGTTCCAAGTCCTTGATATCTTCTTCCCCCCAAGTCTTCAAGTTGGTAAGCTCATGGGCGGACAACTTGTGAGACTTTGTATAGTCCTTCCCAGTTAGGGGTGAGATTTTCCTTCATTCGGGGGTTTGATATCTCAAGCTTTCGGAGGACGAGGTCTCCTTCCTAAATGTTGGCTGGGCGAACTCTCTTGTTGTAGAATCTCTCTACCCTCTGCTGGTAGATATTTCTTCGGAGGACGGACTTATCTAGGAATTCTTCGAGAAGGTCTAGATTGGCTCGAATTTCATTCGAGTTTCGCTCTTCGTTAAATGAAAGGAGGCGAGGTGAATACATTCCCACTTCTAGAGGGATGAGAGCCTCTGTACCGAAAGTTATGTTGAATGGGGATACTTTTTGTGGTTCTACAAGACCGGAGCACACTCAGGAGTTATTCGATCCATTCTCCCTTCAGAGATTCACCAAGCCTCTTCTTGAGGCCATCCAAGATTTGGTGATTGGCGTTCTCGGCTTGACCATTAGTCTGGGGATGTGAAATTGAATAGATCAGTGCAAAATTTGAGGAAACCCTCAAAGTGAATTGAGTTCCATTATTGGTGACTAGCGTGCAGGGAATCTCAAACCAGAAAACTTAATTTTTCCAGAAGAATTGTTGCTCTTTATGCTCGTTAATGGTTGCAAGTGGTTTGCTTCTATCCATTTTGTAAAGTAATCGATAGAGACCACTAAGAAGGATCGTTGTCCGATGGCAGGAGGGAATGACCCGAGCAAATCATTCCCCACATTGCGAAGGGGATGTGGCTTGACATGGAGATGATGTTGGCTTGGGGGATCCGCTTGATGAAGGAGTGTTTCTGATAGGGGATGCATCGACGGACATAAGCTTGAGCATCGCTGAGGAGAGTGGGCCAATAGTAACCATGATTAAGGACTTTTCGTGCAAGGGACCTTGCGCCTAGATGGTTGTCGCCTATTCCTTCATGAACTTTTTTTAAGGCGTAGTTAGCCTCTTCGGGGGAGAGGCACTAAAGGTAAGGTCGACCATCAACTTGAGTGTAACAACGCTTGTAGAGGACCCCTTCTACGAGTGTGTACCTTTCAACCCTTACCCGGATCTTTATTGGTTCTTTGGTGTTCGCAAGGAAGATCCCTTTGTCGAGAAAATCAACTAGGGCTTCCATCCAACAATCTTCGGGTGCTTGAGTGGTTATAGGCATGAGTTCCAGTGTCTCATCTTCAATACTTGGTTTGAGTAGGACTTCAATCAACACAATGTGGTCGAGTCTGTCAAATGACAAGGAAGCGAGCTTGGAGAGGGCATCTACTTGTCATTTTTCTTCTAGCAAAATGCGAGTAACTTCGACTTCTTTGAAGGTGGACATATTCTTCTTTACATTCGCCAAGTACCTGACCATACGATCATCCCTAGCCTTGTATTCTCCTCAGATTTGGTTTAATACAAATTAAGAGTCGCTAAGTACCCCAACTCTTTGTGCCCCTGTCTTCTTTTCTAGGAGGAACCCAACGATCAGGGCTTCATACTCGGCCTCATTGTTAGAAGCTAAAAAATTGAGGCGCAGTGAGTATTTTACAGTAAATTCATCAGGTCCAATAAAAACAACCCCAGCTTCGCTTCCTTCGAGACAAGAGAACCTGTCCACATAGACACTCCAAAATGGGGGGGGGGGGGGTTTCCTTCCTCGGGAGGATCAGGAATTGTGCTCTCGATGATGAATTGTGCTAAGACTTGGGTCTTAATTGCGGTTCTGGGGTGATAGGTGATATCGTGTTGGCGTAACTCAATGGATTACTTCATGAGTCTTCTGGAGCTTTCGGGCTTGTAGATGACTTGCTTGAGTGGTTGATCGGTGAAGACCCAAATGGAGTATGCTTGAAAGTAGGGTTTGATCTTTCAGGCAGCTGTTACTAGAGCATAAGTCATCTTCTCCATCTTTAAGTATCGAAACTCGGCATCATGGAGCACCCTGCTTTCGTAGTTTATCGACTTCTGTGCCCGTTCTTCTTCTCTTACTAACACAATGCTGAGGGTTTGAACTAAAGTAGCTAAATAGAGATAAATGATTTCTCATGGTGTAGGCTTGCTTAGGAGTGAAGGATTTGGTAAGGTTTTCTTTAATACTTTCAAAGGCTGCTTGCTGCTGCTTACCCCATTCAAAATTCTTTGCTCCCTGAAGAGCTTTGAAGAAAGGAAGACATTTCTCCCCTGACTTGGAGAGAAAATGCTAGATGGCGGCGAGGCGGCTCGTAAGAATTTGAACTTATTTGATTGTGGTTAGGGAAGACATGTCGAGTATGACTTTGATCTTCTTGGGGTTGGCTTCAATTCCTCTATGACTACCATAAACCCCAAGAACATCCCCGAGGAGACCCCAAAGGCATACTTCGAGGGGTTCAACCTCATGTTTTTGATCCAAAGTACACTGCACGTTTCTTGGAGGTCGGCCACATGGTCTTCTTACATGAGGCTCTATTCGAGCATATCACCCACACACACCTCCATGTTTCGGCCGATCTGTTCTTTAAAGACTTGGATCACCAAGCGTTGATATGTAAATCAAAATTTCTTTAGCTCAAAGGAATGACTCGGTAGCAATAGAGCCCTTGATTGGTGACGAATGATGTCTTCAGGATGTTAGGTAGAAGCATTCAGATATGGTTATATCCTGAAAAGGCATCCATGAAGATCAATAACTCATGGCTTGAGGTTTCATCTATCAAGGCATTTATGCTCGACAGGGGAAGGGGTCCTTCAGACATACCTTGTTGAGGTCGGTAAAGTCTATGCAGATTCTCCACTTGTCATTGGCTTTCTTGACCATTACTAGGTTGGCTAGCCACTCGGGTAGCTAACTTCCTGGATGAAATGGGCGGCTAAGAGCTTCTCAACCTCTTCCTTGATGGCTTGTTGTCTCTCGGGTTCAAATTTGTGGCAGTTCTGCTGGACAGACTTGACTTCCAGATTTACACTTAAACGGTGGATGATTAGATCTTCGAAAATGCTCAGCATGTCTTAGGCTATCCAAGTTAAAAGGTCTCGGTTTTTCTTAATGCAGGTGATGAGTTTCTCCTTGACTTGACGGGGGAGTGTCTTGCTCACCCGTAAACACTTAGCTTGATCATCTTCAGAGAAGGAGATTTTTGCTAGTTCGTCCACGAGTTCGGTGTTGGCTTGTTCCCTATCGAGGGGAGTTCTAAGGTGTCGAGGGGGAGGACCGAGCTCCCCATTATGGCTGTGTAGCATGCCCGTGCAGCTTCTTGGCTTCCTCTGGCTTCCCCTACTCTGCAGCCGTAGGGAACTTCATCTTCATGTGGTAGGCCGAGGCAAAAACATGGAGGACAGCTAAACCCGGGTGACCGAAGATGGCATTGTAGGCGGACATCATGTCAACCACCATGAAGTCTAGCACCTTTGTGTGAGTAGTTGTAGCCTTTCCTAAGGTTACGGCAAGGGTAACGATTCCTTCGATCAGTATAGGTGCTCCAGAGAATCCATGGAGGGTGTATCTGGCTGGCTTGAGGCAATCTCGCTTGAACTTGAGGCCTTCGAAAACATTCAGGAAGAGGATGTTAACCAAGCTGCCATTATCAACTAGGACTCGACGCACTTCATGGTTCACCACACACATGCTGATTACGAGTTCCTCGCAGTGAGGTGTTCGGACACCCTCTATGTCCTAATCTAAGAATGTGATGCTGGCTCATGTGCTTCTTGGAGGCGGGATGTTATGCACTGAATTTATCTCTCGAACGATTGTTGGTGTATGCCTTAGAGGCCAGTTGTGTATTGTCATTACTAATTTACATTGTATCATGACATTTATTTCATATTTTGGCATTTCATTTATTGTGTTATTTATTGTGAATTAAATAAACATAATAAAGTCCTTAGAATAATAAGTTCATTGTCATGGGATATCAAGTGCATGACTTGATTGTGAGATCCTATTGACTGATATCAGAATACTATTCTTAAATGTCCTTAGTCAAGCATTATGTAAATTAGGACAACTATAATACATAAAGAATAGTGTGTGCGTACACAGATGACCATTCTCATGGGTCATGGATATGAGATATCAAGTCTTCACATGGGTACATATTAGAGTAATAATATACTGGACTGACCCACCATGAGAACTCTGCATGGATCGTTACGTGAGTATCATAAGTGGTTCTCACTGTGACCATGGTGTATGTAGTCATTTGACTTAAAGTACTACAGTTCCTTACATGAGAAGTTATATGTTTAATGCTGTCAAACGTTGCCTATAATAAGGTGATTATAAAGTCAACCATTGGACATACTACAAATCATGACGATGGATGTGAGTGACTTATATAAGATTTGTCACTCTTACATAATGCGAGCGATATCTACGGGCCCCTTGACTAAGTGAGACTCCAAAATTAATGTTCGTGCTCAAATGAGTCAATATAAGATATTGAGCTCATTTGTTTTAGTTAGTCTCCTTAGACATCAAGCCAAAGATTGTACTATATAAGGGTCACACACTCCATGCCTTGTGTCAATTAAGATATCTAAACAAAGGTGTAGCACCTCGAGCCCCGCTCAGTTGTGCACGCGACTACACGTTTGTGCAATACGAGAACAAATAAAATCCTAACAACTTCCCACCACAGGCTTGCTTCACAAAAGGGGCCATAGCCATTTAGGTACCTCTTGATAAACTCTAATATTTTTCCACAATCTCCGATATGGGACAACTGCAACTCAAGCCACTCATCCCCCATGCACGTGTGTTGCACGTGAACACACCACAACAACCCCCACTTCCATCTTTTTCCCTTTCTCCACGTGGCAGCACCACTCGGGCCCCACCACTGCACAAATCAGCCACCATCTCCTTATCTTTCATCTCATCTCCAATAAATCCATACAGCAACCCCATACAATCTTTAATAGGCCCACTCTCTAATTCTCTATTATATTATTATTATACTCTTAAGTACGGGGTGTTACACATATCCCCCCTCTTAAGAACTCAGCGTTCTTGCTGAGTCCGAAACTTACAACCAGATCCAGGATACCTTTCTAGCCGATGAGGAGAGGACTAACCTTATTTTGCTAGTTGTACAGTCCCTACCCAGTAACCTATACCAACCTCGCTCCATCTAAGGCATACATCGTGCACACACTCGGTGTCGAAAGTTGGCTCTGATACTATTTTTAATGCCCTGAGCCACGCTCGTCTGCGCACGCAACTACACGTGCACGCAATACGCGAGCAAATAAAATCCTAACAACTGCCCACCACAAGCATGCTTCACAAAAAGGCCTATAGCCATTTAGGTACCTCTTGATCATTAGCAACTATATTTAAACTCTAATATTTTTTCCACAATCTCTGATATGGGACAAGTGCAGCTCACGCCACTCATCCCTTATGCACGTGCGTTGCACATGCACACACCACAACAGCCCCCACTTCCATCTTTTTCTCTTTCTCCACGTGGCAGCACCACCTGGGCCCCACCATTGCACAAAGCAGCCACCATCTCCTTATCACTCATCTCATCTCCAATAAATCCATACAACAACCCCATACAATCTTTTATAAGCCCACGCTATAATTCTCTATTATATTATTATTATACTCTTAAGTACGAGGTGTTATAAAATAGACTAGACTACATGGTAACATTGGTCACGGATAGGTTATGTCAAAACTGAGGTTTTTGTTACTTGAGTGGAAGTGATGTATTGCTAGATACCTCTCACTATTTGTAATACTCGAATATGATTTTACTATTACTGTCAACGTAATGGGAACCTACTTGGTCAAACACTTAGAATGAAACGAAATTGGGATTTAAATTCATAAGATGAATTTAATTGGTGATCCAAGTAAGACTTGGACTCCTGGCATTGGTTGGACTTTAATTAGATTAAATGGGTTGACTAAAGTCGAAATTCCTACGCACAAATCTGACCCAGGTCAGATTGTAAGCCCAACAACCTCATTACTCTCTTAGGGTAGACTTTTTGCACTTATATTTATGATATGTATTTATGGAAAAGACACACATGAAAAAACCCGAGCCGTCACAGAAAGCGAGAGAGAGAGAGAAAGAGAGAGAGAGAGACAGAGATCGTGAAGAACATTTCCTTCTCGCAGCTAGCATTGCGGTCTAAGGGAAAGCCATTTTTAGTTCCGTTCGTGTGGATACAGTGATGTGATCAGCATTATCACGCCTCGCTTCCCAAAAATATGGAATGCAAGCACATGACGTTGGCCCAGCGATTGACTTACACCATTCATAAGCTGTTATCGATTCAACTCAACAATATAACAAGAAGCAATATAACCACGCATGCAATGGAAGGATAATCACATGAATAACAATACTTGGTATTTAAGTAAGAAATAACCAAATATTATAATAATCGAAAATCTGGAAACAACAATAACAATATTCGGGTCAAAAACCCACAATACAATGAAATAACAATGCTCAATAATTTAATTCTTCATAACAAAACAATAATTATTTAGGCAGTGATGCAATCAATTCTTTCACAGTTGTTGTTCTTCCAATCCATTAGGTAATTCTCCTTGATTACCTGTAAGCTCTACATCTAAAAAGAGAGAATAATGTGTCCTTAGAGTAAGTCGTGGACAACAAGTAGAAAAATAGAAAAACAATGGCAATAACGATATAACAATGAACTCAGTGAATGATGGAATCAGTAACATTGAACAATAGCAGAATGATAATGATGTAACATGCAATAACAATGATCAATAACAATAACAATAAACAATAGCAATAACGATAAACAATAACGATAATAATGTTCAATAATAATGAAAATAGGCAATGATGATGCGATGACAATCCTAAGTCTATTATTCATTTTAGTCATAACTAATGCACATACTACTGCGTCCCATACCACAAGTTCGATGCATATAATCAATTTCGTTTAGACTTAAATGGTAGATTCTATAGTTCATGTACTTGGCACGATAATAATAACGATAGCAATAGCAATTTCTTGCACAATAACGATAACAATAGTTGGCACAATATTCCTAAAATAATACACGATGAATTGGAATACTATGGTCAGTAATCCAACAATAAATCGATAGCACTAGCCGACAAAATATTTTGGGAAACAAGGCCCACAATTCCAAGTACAGTCACTATATCCTCAACTACTCTAGTCAACCCTTAAACCACGACTTGATTAACAATTCTTTATTCAATCAGTAGGTAATAATTGTTGACAATATTATGGAACCAATAGGGGACAATAAGGGCAATAATATCAATGGGGAACGATAAAATGATCAATAGGAAACACTATAATGATGAAGATACAACACTAAGGTCATACACTGCAATTTATACAATTCAAATGCATCAATATAATAATATAAATTCGATTATATTATTAAAACATGGAAGACTCAATTCTAGACAGCAGTAGGTTGCTGTACCAAAATTGGTTTTTCTGCTGCTACAAGATAGCAATGGTGGATCCGTCAAAATTTTTAAAAACTAGGCTCCTGCCCGGTTCCAACGCATATGTAAATTCCAAATTTCGACAACAGTAGCTAGGTCAATTACAGAGTTCTTTACAGAATACAGGTCCTGGCTGGTTATCGATGTTAACTAGTTACAATTATAAAAGCGGTAAATATTCATTTTAAAAATAAAAAAAATAATTATTATCACCTTAAGCATGTTAACTATCAATCTGGAAATTATCATGACAATATTTGATCATTAGTTTATCTATTTAATCAGTTTAACATAGTATATGCATAAATCTAAAAATAAAATGTAGCTGCAGTAAAATGGTCATAACTCATGCAATATAAGTCGAAATTCAATAATTCTTGATGTTCGGGAAACTAGACACATGGGGCTACACTTCATATTCAGAAAGTTATTGATTTTGATGACAGTATCTAGGTCGAAACAGCATGACAATGTTCAGATTGACAGTAAATTTCAGGATCTCAATATATTTTTCATGAATAAAATAATTAAAATGTTATAAACGATGAATTAGGGGTTGAAAACATAAATCACAGAAAGTTACGTCTATGAGAGCATGGTATTAAGATGTAAAATATCCATAGTCTTACTAATCACAATCAACCAATACACCAACATCAATCATATAAACAATCCACTATAGCATACAATCTATAATAGTTGTGTGACGTCATGACATGAATTACAATGACAATTCCTATTCATATATTCAATACTTAACTACATGAATGCATGTAAGATCCATAAATCGGATGCAAAAAGGACGGCACAAAATCAAGACTTCTACTTTGATTTGCTCGTGTAAATCCGTAGTATCCCAACAATAGATAACAATAGACGATATACGATAATCAATGTAAATATACTTGCGGGATTCAATAAACAATCTTGAATACGATACAATAACTATTCGAGGGAAAATGACTTGCCTTTAATGACGTTAGATCCGAAATATTAGAGAATAACAGGATTAGGATCCCGAGATGACGATATGTGCAAATCACGTACAATACACAAACCCCCTCAAAACATGTGCAACTTACATGCACAAAGACAGCATACAGCAGCACACGCGAGAGAGATGGCAGTAACGACTGCAAACAACAACAATCTCAATAGCAAATTCTAATGACAAGAGCACACAGCAACTTGGCAGCAAAGCTTGGGTTCAACTCGACTTCGGTGACGAGCGGCAAGGCAAAACAGTAGCAGGGCAGTGTTGAGCGGTCGTCGACTGCCTGTGGTGATGGTCGACAGTGCTGGAGGGGTCCGACGGGAGATAGGGACGGTGGAGACGAGGTCTGGGTGGGTCCTCGGTGGTCGGGAGAGACAGGGGAGGCTGGGGGTCGCGACTGGCGATGAGGAGGGCGGGTTTTCGTTGGTGGTTGGAGCGACGGAGGTCAGTGGATGAGTTTAGGTAGGAGGTGAAGCAGGGGAAGACGATGGAGGGTCGAGGGCTCGATGGGTGAGCGGGACTGCAAGGCGGTGCTCAGGAAAGGAGGAGGACGACTGTGGAGGTGACGATGGGCACGGTGCTCACGGTCGACGACGGTCGGTGGTTGCTCTGGGGGAGGAAGAGCATCTGGTGAGGTAGAAGGTGAAGGGACGGGGGTTCAACAGTGAGAGGTTAGGTCTGAATAGTGCAGGGTTGAGGAAGATGAAGGGTTTGTGTGTGTTTGGGTTTGTTTTGACTGATTAGGGTAATTAATAGAGGGATTAAGGGGTTAGTTGGAGATGGAGGAGATCATGGGACACGTGAATATGAGTGACTAAGAGTAAAAAGAGGGGATTGATCTGTTAGTGGAGATTTGGAGTGGTTTTGGGTTTGTGGGTCAAGATTCAATAGAAATGGATATTGGGTTTTGGGTACAATATGGGTCAAATAGGAGGGCTATTATCAACCCAACAAGGAAAAAGGAAAAATCCATGAAATTAATTCGAATCAGGAATACAAGAAATAAAATTTAACAATCAAATTGAGATCAAAGGTAGTTCATGAATAATATTAGAATTAATACTATTCGATACAACAATGGAACAAAAAAGAATGATAAAGAATTACAAAAGGGGTTACAATGGAGATCAATAAAAAAAAAAAAAAAAAAAAAAAGAAAACGGGAGTTACAGGCATACTGATCCATCTTTAAGGTATAAGTCCTAAGGTTTTCGCATGGATCCATGGCTAGGTTTCGATATTTTTTGTAATTTTTTGGCTGTGTATGTAATCTGTGATTGTCTTTGAAACCTAAGAACGAATTCTTTCCTTGAGGAGCTAGATGCGTCCCCTATAGGTCCCCCATGAATAGAGTGAAATATCTCCATCCGTCCCGAGCCCTGGGACTCAGTTGGCCTTTCTGCTTGCTTGTTGGCTCCCCTAATAAGTGGAGGTTCAGTGTCATTCACTTGTGCAAAATTGGTGAGGTATCCTCATCAGAGCAATGCTTTGAGCTCGTCCTTGAGGGCTTGACAGTCATCTGTGAGGTGACCATAATCTTTATGGAAGCCACACAACTTGGTTTGATCTTTTCTCTTGCTCGGGGTGTTCATCTTTGGGAGAGGTCGAAAGATCCCGTTCTTGTCCACCTTCATGAGAATGACAAAGATGTTGGCATTAAGTGGGGTGTACTTCTCGAAGCCTGGCATGGGACGCGAACGACGCTGGCCCATGGCATCCTTCTGGGATTTTCGAGGTTCATCTTCATTGGGGCCATTTCGTTTGTTTCGGGCGAAGGTATCTTCTGTTCTTAGGTTTGGATTGCCTCTTCTACTCGGATTTACTTCTCGACTCTTTAAAGAAGGTCAGAGAAGTCCCGAGGAGGTCTTTTGACGAGAGAAGCTTTGAGGTCATCAAGCTTCACATTGTACCTGAAGGCAGTCGCAACCACTACTAAATTGAGTGAGGGGATGGATGTGGACTCGGTCGTGAAGTGCTGAACATAGCTCTTGAGGGACTCCCCATCTCTTTGTTTCAGGTCTAGCTAGGAATCACTGGTCTTCTCTGACTTGTGGCTGGTGATGAAGTGTGCGAGGAAGAGCTCTTCGAGTTGGTCGAAGGAAAATGTAGATCCTGGAGAGAGATGAGAGAACCACTCCCATGCAGAGCTCTTCAAAGTTGCGGAAAAAGTTTTTCATATGAGGGAGTCAGACGCTTGGTGTATCATCATGAGAGTTTTAAAACTCTCGTTGTGGTCTATTGGGTCAGTCTCCTCATTGTACGTCTCAAATATTGGAGTCTTGAAGTTAACGGGGACAGGAGACTCATTGATCTTCTTAGAGAAGGAGGGTCTGATGGGACAATATCTTCTTTCCTATCTTCCTTCTTCCTGCTTCAGTAGTGCTAAACGATCTTCCATCTTTCGAAGGCGTCAGACGATGCCCTTTTGCTGATCAGATATAGTGGACCCATGAGACTCCTAGTGTTGTGGAGGGGTAGAGAGGTAAGGACTGGTTCGTCGAGTCTTGGGAGGAATTATGTAATGGGCCTGAAGAATTTCATCTTTGAACTCTCAGAGTTCTACTATGGTGATAGGTACTTCTTCCTCCCTCCCTCTTCTAGGGTTGTTCTATTTGTTTGAGTTGGATTCCTTCTTGAAGAGGAGTTCTTCTGTGGTCCCTTTGGGAGCGGTTGCTTCTTTACCCCCTAGGAGAGAGGGATCTTCTTTGCCTTCTGGGAGAGGGAGTTCTTCCGCGCCCTCTTGGAGAGGGAGCACTTCTGGATCGGGGCATTCAAGGAGAAAGGCTTCTTATACTTGTTGTTCTGGATGGAGGCTTCTTCACGAACTCTCCATCGTTAAGGCAGGTTTTAAGGTCAGACCCCTGCTGGTGGTTGATGATGACCTAATGGAGGTCAGGTTTTGGTTGGGGCAGCGTGGAAGGGGTCTAGGTATAGATTGAACCTCTATTTTCGATGAAGAGTCCCGTAGGTGGTGGTTCGAGATGACTTCGACGGGAGCCCCCCGGTGTAGCTCCTCCAGACGAAGGCTGAACCTGATGAAGGAGAGGCTCTTCTTGCTGATGTTGTGGGGCTGCTCTAGGTTGAAAGGCAGGAGGAAGGTCTACAAGAGGAGGAGGTGGAGGAAGATGGTTGGCTCATTAGATTGAGATTGCCGCCTTGCATTTTCCCTTAAGAGGCATGGCTGAAAGTAGTTTTATACCGGTGAATTCTGGTCCGAATTTCTTCATTGTTCCTACAGATGGCGCTAATTTGTTGCTGCTTTTTTCGGTGCGGGAGCAAACATATGATGTGGATTCTTTTAAGGAACAATCAAGAACTGGCATTTTGACTTTCAACGGTGTTGACTACCTTTAACTGCGGTTGACTTCTCGATCTGACTCGTTGCGCCATTGGATCTGATTCATGTGGTGACGATCGCCTTTGCTGACCTGCAAAAAGTCTAAAACACCGGGATTGATCCCGGCGACAGACCCTCCGACGCTCAAGTCAGAAATCCAGAAGATTATGAGGCAGCTTTTTGTGGAAAAAATATTAATTACATGTTTCTGATGGAGGTAGGGGGTATTTATAGTCGCTTTGGGGGTTAGTTTCAAGATAATGATTTATCTTTACTGCCTGAGATTTTTGGATTGAATCAGTTATCTTTTTTGCATGAAGAGATAAGATTAATTGAGTTTAAACTCCCCTCGTGATAAGAGCTATTGTTTTTAAACCATCTGTTATGAATTATTATGAGTTTAAACCACATTTAAATAATGTGGACTCATTTGAATTGGGTTGTATGACAACCAAGTAATTACAGTTCCGTTCTTGGGTTCTTCGGCCTGAAAGAGGTCCTTTCCCGTTTTTATGAACCTATTTATAGTGAAATTAATGCTTTGCCCACGAGAGGTTTAAGATTCGTATCCAATTTGGATGGTCCCGATTTACTTTTATTTTTACCCATATCAATATGTTAGGCTATGTAAAAATTGATGCATGTCCTAATGATTGTGCTTTCTATTATACGAAGAGGAAAGACCTGAAAGAATGTCCAAACTGTCAGCGTTAAGAAGGAAAGTAGAGAAGAAGACTACAATTGCAGGAGAACCCAACAAGAAAACTAATAACATATTTGATATGGGTCAGATGACGTGGCCCCACTTGGGTCACAGGATCCCCTCAAAAGGCGTTCACCCTCGATCAACAGATCTGCCACGTCAGCCTTAAACCGCCTGGGTTCCCGCCACTTCAGCCCTAAACCACCTGGGCTTGCGCCACGTTAGGCCCACGGGCAATTGGGTCCATACCTGGCCCCAAACGAGTCCAGACCTGGTTGGCACTGCTTATAAATACCAGGCCCTCTACCCCTTCATAAGGTAATCAATCTTTCCCCTCTAAAAACCCTATTTACTGTTACTCTTCAGTGGCTGACTAGACCGTCGGAGGGCCTGCCACCGGGATCAACCCCGGTGTTCCTAGGCCGAGTACAAGTACACAAGACTTCCGAATCCGAGCTTCCAGATCCGAGCCGAGCCTCAAGATCCGAGCCGAGTATCCGACCTCCGCCTCGCTCCCACCTCTACTCCCGAGCCGTCCCTTCTGGCTGAGGGTCGGGCGTACCATCTGTACCGAAGCTTCCACAAAAATACAAATTGAGAGAACTCACACCTAGTGCAGCCACCCCCCAAAAACAAACCGCATCAGGTTGGCACCGTCTGTGGGAACAATCGGTACGGACACCAGTCCCAACCCAGCCATCAACGACATTCCTATCAATCCGAGCTTACATGGCACCCAAGCTTAGGAGAGCTGTCACCTCTACACGTTGCCAGGACGTTCCGCCTCAGGACATCCTCGCCGAGACTTATGGATCCAACAATCTGAGGGTCAGCCTCGGACACCAGTCGGGCGCCTCTCGCTCGGTCGTACCCGACCTGCGTCGGGTCATCCAAAACTAACAGACATGTCGGACTAGGGAAGGGGCCGCTTCCAACTCGGTCCCAAACCGTCCCGGACCTCCGCCCCGAGAGCAGGAACCGGCGCTCAGCCACATCGACCAGAGGCCGCCGCCCCAACGCAACCCGGCTGAATGGGCTCCAGTCACCCACCGAAAGTTCCAAGACTTCCGGAAAGAGATCATGGAGGCCATCCTAGGGACCCCTGTCAACGAGATGCTCCACCGCTCTCACTAGAGATCGAAGGTCGGGGCAAGCACGTCCCGCGGCCTGACAGTTCTACCATAGTATGACGAGGACATCCTAAAATGCCTCTAGGAAATGGAGAACCGCCTCGACCACTTCGGCGATGGCGGTGCGAGGCCGGCTCAGGGTCACAGGCTGATCCGACCTCCTTTTTCTGCTACAATCCTACAAGCGGAAATACCCCGAAATTTCCGACCTCCCCAATTCAAGACCTATAACGGCGAGGGTGACCCTACTGATCACATGGAGGGTTTCAAGACCCTCATGATGATTCACAGTGCTTCGGATCCCCTCCTATGCCGTGCTTTTCCTACCATCCTCCGAGGCCCGGCTCGGGAATGGTTCTCCAAGCTCGTCCCCGGCTCGGTCTACTCGTTTGATCGGCTGGAGGCCAATTTCCTGGCCCACTTCGTGACCAGCAGAAAAGCAGAGAAGACGAGTGCGTCCCTACTAGACCTCCGACAGAAAGAAGAAGAGTCACTCCGGCAGTTTGTCCAAAGGTTCACTACGGAGGCAAGGTCGGTCTCCTCCCTCAACGCTGGGGTCACATCGGCAGCATTCCGGCACAACATCTGACACGGCCAGCTGAAGGCATCCCTGGCAAAAAAGCCTCCCCTCGATTTTCCTGACCTTCTCAGTCGGGTCGAAAAGTACATACGGACCGAGGAGGCCCTAAATCCAGAAAGTGCCAAAGAAGTCTCGAGGAAGGGGAAGCGCAAGGCCGACGAGGCAGAGCCGGCTAAGAAGGTCCCAAAAGACAGGACCATCGCGAAGAGGGTCCCTCCGGTCCCACACTTCGAGAGGTGCACACCACTGACGCAGAACGTATCAACTATTCTCTTAGCAATCGAAGACAGGGACCTCATCCAGTTCCCTCCTTGTCCGGCTGACAACAAGAAAAAGGATCAGCGGTTCTACTGCTGCTTCCACCGGGACAACTGGCACGACACCGACTACTACCGTGCCCTCAAGGACGAAATCGAGGCCCTTATCTAATGAGGGTACCTCCAGGAATTCAAACGAGAAGACGCCCAGGATCAAAGGGACACGAGAAACCGGAGGCCTTCTCCTCTTCCTCGAACACCCAAACCGCGTCCCGAGCAGAACCCCGAGCCAGAAGGAACCGAGGGTCAAGCCATCTTGCATTGCATCCACGGAGGGCCTATGGGAGGAGAGTCTAGCACTTCCCGCAAGGTGTTCGTCCGAGAGGTAAATGCCGTCCAGGGTCTTCCTTCCCCCCAAATCTAGGAACTCCCTGTCTCCTTCTCGGGGGAAGACCCGGAGGGAGTTCGGCTTCCGCACTGCGATACGCTCGTCATCAGCCTCATCATAGCAAACTACGAGTCCTGTTGGATCCTTGTGGACAATGGGAGCTCGGTGAGAACCTCAAACTCTCCTGGGATAAGCTGAAGCCAGTTAGATACGCCCTGCACGGGTTCTCCAGCATCCCAGTGCCAATAGAAGGGATCGTGACCTTAGACGTGACCATCGGTACGACCCCTCACAGACAGAACAAGTCGATGGAATTCATGGTTGTAAATGTCAAGGTAGCCTACAACGCCATCCTCGGCCGACCAGGGCTCTGCTCCCTCCAGGCTATTCCATCGGCCTACCACCAAAAGCTGAAATTCCCTACCAAGTCAGGTGTCGGAGTCGTCCGAGGAAACCAAGAAACAGCACGATCGTGCTATATGACGGCGGTCGAGGGCGGTGTGTTTCCCCTGGATGCCTTCGAGCTACAGCCCGAGAGAAGCCAACCCGAGCCTGAACCGGCAGATGAATTAGAGGAAGTCTCGTTCGAGACAGAGGACACGTCGAAGTGGTTCCACATGAGCTGCTCCCTCACTCCCAACCTCAAGACTGACCTGATCGACTATATTCACCGCAATGTCGACCACTCCAAAGACTTATGCGGGAATCCCCGGCTCGAAGCCTTCCGATATGCCCGGAATCTCCGAAGACTTGATCATGCACAAACTCAGCGTGATCCCCGGCTCGAAGCCGATCGTCCAGAAGCAACGTAAGTTCGCACAGGAGAGGCAGTAGGCAGTAAAAGCAGCGGTGGACAAACTATTGTCCGCACGTTTCATACAGGAGGTTAGCTACCCTGAGTGGCTGGCGAACGTCGTGATGGTCCGAAAGGCGAGCAGGAGCTGGAAGATCTGCATTGACTTTACCGACCTCAACAAGTCGAGTCCCAAAGATCTGTTCCCTTTTCCCAGCATCGACGCTCTGATCGATGCAATCTCGGGTCACGAGCTCCTTTCTTTCATGGACGCCTTCTCAGGCGACAACCAGATCCGAATGTTCCCCCCTGATATAGCCAAGACGTCCTTCATCACGGACCAAGGTCTTTATTGCTACCGGGTTATGCCCTTCGGGCTAAAGAACACCGGTGCTACTTATTAGTGGCTCGTCAACCAAGTCTTCAAGGATCAAATCAGTCGCAACATGGAGGTATACGTCAACGACATGCTCGTCAAGAGCCAGCGGTGACAGGACCACGTCGCCGACCTCGAAGAAGCCTTTGGGGTCCTTCGGACCCACAATATGAGACTCAATCCGGCGAAGTGTGCGTTCGGCATTTCTTCGGGGAAATTCCTCGGGTTTGTCGTCAGCCAGCGCGGCATCGTGGCGACCCCGAGAAAATCCAGGCCATAATAGACATGGCCCCTCCTAGAAACACCAAAGAAGTCCAGAGGCTCACAGGAAGACTGGTGGCCATCGGCCATTTCCTCTTAAAGTCCGGAGAGAAGTCCCCCCCATTCTTCAAGACTTTGTACGGAATCGGAGGCTTCGAGTGGGGTACTCAGCAGCAAGAGGCATTTGCCCAATTGAATGAATACCTCGCCAACCCTCCTATCCTAAGTAAGCCCAAACCAGGTAAGCCACTCTGGCTTTATCTTTTGGCCTCGGAGAATATGCTCAGTGCTGTCCTCGTCCGAGAAGAAGACGGAGTCCAAAAGCCGCTATGCTATGTGAGCAAGGTTCTACTCGCCGCCGAGACCCGATACTCAAAAATGGAGAAGGAAGCTTACGCCCTGGTCATGGCCGCACGAAAGCTCTGTCCCTATTTCCAGGCGCATTCAATTCAAGTGCTCAAGGACCAGTCTCCAAAGGACGTACTCTACAAGACCGAGAGCTCCGGATGACTGGTCAAATGGTCGATCGGGCTCAGTCAATACGACAACGGCTATCAGCCAAGGACGGCCATCAAAGGGCAGGCCCTTGCCGAGTTCGTCACGGAATGCACCATCTCCGAGCAACTCGAAAGTGGGGAGGCCGACCAAACATGAGAAGTGTACGTCGACGGCTCCTCCTGCGAAATGGAGAGTGGTGCGGGCATCATTCTGCGGGATCCGGACAGTTTTCTCTTTTAATTGCCTCCGCCTCAACTTTCCAGCCTCTAACAACAAGGCTGAGTATGAGGCCATGATTGCCGGGCTCACCCTGGCACATTGAGCGGGCACTAGACAGATCAGGGCCTTTAGCGACTCTCAGCTCGTGGTGAATCAGATCTCTGGAGAGTACGAGGCCCGTGACGATCAGATGATCAGGTACTTGGTCGTGGCCCAGCGGCTATTGGCATCCTTTGACGAATCTGCAATCTTAAGGATCCCCAGAGAACAGAATGCCCAGGCCAACGCTCTCTCAAAGTTAGCCTCCTCGTCCTTCGAGGGTCTCGACCGCATCGTCCTGATCGAAGTAATACTGAAGCCAAGTACTGACCTCCCCAAGACCCTCTGCATCGAAGACGGAGCTCATCCTGATGATTGGACCACTCCCATCAAGAAGTTTCTAATCAAAGGAGAGCTCCCCGAAGACCGAGCCGAGGCAAGGCGGGTCAGGATCTGTTCAGAAAGGTTCGCCATGATCAGCGAGACCCTCTTCAAAAGGTCATACACCACGATGGACGGAATACCCTACCTCCGCTGCTTAACCCCCGACGAGGCAAAATACGCTCTCAAGGAGCTCCATGAAGGAATCGGCGGGTGCCATATGGGAAGCCGATCGCTTACACGAAAGGCTCTGAATCACGGGTACTACTGGCCCATAATGCTCCAAGATGCCCTGGCCATGGTAAAGAACCCTGTCAAAGGTTCTCCCCAGTGAAAAGAGATCCGCAAGCGAACCTCTGCTCCCTGGCCAGTCCTACTCCCTTTGCTATGTGGGGAATGGATCTGGTAGGCCCATTTCCAAAGGCAATGGGACAAAGAAAGTTTCTTATAGTGGTGATCATCTACTTCACAAAGTGGATCGAGGCCGAGCCTCTGGCCACGATCACCGAACAGCAGACCCAACAATTTTTCTAGAAGCACATCGTCTGCCGGTTCGGGATTCCTCAAGTACTCATCACAGATAATGGGACTCAATTTGCGGGCAAGAATTTTCGAAAGTTTTGTGAAGATCTCGGGATTCAGCAGCGCTTTTCTTCGGTATGCCACCCACAGTCAAATGGCCAGGCTGAGAATGCGAACCGCTAGATCCATGATAGTCTCAAGAAACGACTTGATAACTCTTTCAAGGGATTATGGGTCGACGAGCTGTCGAGCATTCTCTGGGCCCACCGAACGACGAAGAGAATCCCCACGGGAGAGTCGCCATTCAATCTGACATACAGCGCGGAGGCCGTGATCCCCCTGGAGAACGGGCTCCCTTCGCCCCGGATCATGGCCTTCGCGAAGCAAGCAACTCGGCACAGCTACGTGTCGACCTGGATCTCATAGACGAGGTTAGGGAGAAGTCCCCCATCAGACGGAACACCTACCAGTGGAAGATCGAAAGGTTCTACAACAGAAAGGTGCGTCCCTACCGACACCAAGCTCGGGGACCTCGTCCTCCGGAAGCTGGCGGTATCCAGCCCCGGCCAAACGAGGAATCTGGTCCCAAACTGGGAAGGCCCATACAAGGTATCTGAGGTCGTACGCTTGGGCACGTATTGCCTAACCGACCTGGAAGGCAAGGCTATCAAGAGGCCCTGGAACGCAGAGCACCTCATCAAATTTCTAGAAGGGGAGGGTTCGCCTCTACAGCCAATGTAAATTATGAAAAATATAATCGGCACGTCGTGCCTTATTTTTGTAAAGTTCAAGTATGTTGTAATTATGCCAGCTTTCTTAAAACAAGCTTTGGCTTCGTATCAGCTTTCTTTGAAAAATATATCTTGGGCTCGGCACTCGGAAGGAACCGCGAACCATAAAAAGCTTCTCTCACAAGCTTAGAGTTCGGCGCTCGGAAGAAACCGCGAGCCACAAAAAGCTTCTCTTACAAGCTTGCTCGGAAGAAACTGCGAGCCACAAAAAGCTTCTCTTACAAGCTTAGGGTTCGGTGCTCAGAAGAAACCGTGAGCCACAAAAAAACCTCACTTACAAGCCTGGGGCTCGGCGCCCGGATGTCACCTCGAGTCAGAAAAAGTCATCTATAAGGTATGGAGGCTCGACATCGGCCTCGAGCAAGGTTCGGGTTTGTTCAAACCCATCAACCTACGTGCTCAGCAATGACCGCTAGCTACACATGTGCTATCTACCCGAGAACAGGTGTGGGGGCTCGTCGTCGACCTTGAGCAAGGCCTTGGCTTTCTTCAAAAGCCACGCGACCTATACGCTCGGCGACGACCTTCAGCTACGCCCATCACTGGCTTCTCTAAAGTATGGGGGCTCGGTATCGGCCTCGAGCACGGTTTGGGTTTGTTCAAATCCATCAACCTATGCGCTCGGCGATGACCGCCAACTGCACCCGTGCTATCTACATGAGAACAGGTGTGGGGGCTCGTCGTCAACCTCGAGCAAGGCCGTGGCTTTCTTCAAAGCCACGCGACCTTTATGCTCGACGATGACCTTTAGCTATGCCCATCACTGGCTTCTCTAAGGTATGGGGACTCGGCATTGGCCTCGAGCACGGTTTGGGTTTGTTCTGTAACACCCCGATTTTTCCTAATATATGAAGATTATTTATTTTTACATATGGTATGCTTGTGTGATATTTTGGCTATTATTTTCAACATGATGAATAAGCATATTGTTTTCTATAAGGATTTTCCCTAAAGCCCAAGTGTTAATTTACTTATCTTCTTTTAAAAATATTTATTTTGGCCCAATTAATTTTAGCCCATGAATTTAAACCTCTTGTATTATTTTCTACAACTTGTAATATGTAGCATCATTTCTTTTATTTTTCCGGGTATTTTATATGAGTGGTGCGGTTTGTGTGTGCACGTGCACTCAATGTACACGTGCACAAGCACACTAGCTTGGCCGGATGGGTTGAGTAAGTGGGGGTGAGTTGTGGGCGGTTATGCAAGGTGTGGGTAGTTTTCACAACTTCCTAGTGAATCCTAGCCCTTGATCTTCCAACTCCCTAGTGCATCGTAACCCTCCATTCCACCTATAATTTAGTATAAATATCCCCTCTTATTCTCTATTTCTTTTACACTAGATTTATTTTAATAAGAGCGATATCGTGGGAGTTGGGTGTGGGAGCTTTTGTGAAGACCGAGGAGTACATCTGAAGGTTCGGTGTGGAGCAAAGGAGCAAGGTGCAAGGAGCAAGGAGGCGTTCACTATATTGAGGAGCTTTTGCGGGATTTTGATTATTTCTTCATATAAGGTGGGTGTTTCTCAGGACTTCTAATGTAGGAAATTATACCATGATTATTATGATTGCTACCATGTTATAAAAAGTAAATTGAATGTATTAGAAATTGCTTGAACATGTTGTTGCTAATAAGAACGAAAGTGTCGGTACAGTCGACTGTCGTATGAACCAGTCGACTGGTACGAGACAATTATTTTTCATGATGTGAGAATAAACATATGTGCAAATAGGCGTAATCGTGTGATCACTAATTTTTACATTTTTCCCTATGACACATATGATGGAGGGAAGGTAAATGAATGAAAAGAACTAGCAATGATTGACAAAACTAAGAACTGTCAGTGCAGTCGACTGGCAAGGTGTTCAGCCGACTGATGCCTCGATTTTAAGCATGAATATTCGGCAATTCCATGAAATAAGATATTCCATTATGTTGACCTAGTATAATGACTTGAGATTTATATCTTCATCTTCGTAAGAAAGTTATGAACAGTGTGAGTGCATATTTAAAGTGTTTTCTTTAAACAAAAGAACATATTAGTAATTTGAAATTCCATGCTACCATGTTACTGAACAAGTGAGAAGTGTGGTGTCTATAAAATACGAATGTATGTATGCTGTGATGAATGTGCATATGAGAATGGTTGGAAACATAATCTCTGTTTTGGAATTAAGAAACTGACCAGTCGACTTAGTGCGTATAGCCAGTCGACTGAGCTGAACATGGAAATGTACTATTAAAGAATCCCAGAACAGACGACTGATGGATGAACAATCGACTGTCATGTGGATGACACTGTGAACATGAAAGATTGCGGGACAGCCGACTGACTGTGTGCAGCAGTCGACTATCCTGAGTAATTATGATGAACCTGTATTGACTGTATGAGTCGACTGGTGTCCTTCCAAGTCGACTGTACAGAGTGAACTTTGGTATGTATGAGATTTCATGTTTATTTATTGTTGTTGGAAGTTGTGAACTTTATGATCGAATTCTATGAACTCTTTTTTATGACTGTGTGGATTTATGTAAAATGAATCATAAATGGGAATTGAGAATTAAATGAATATTAAAGGCTAAAATCATGATGAGAAAGTCTGTGAGACTCTAAATGAATGATGAGCTAAAAGTGCTCAATTGGAAGTTGTGAATTGTAAATTGAAACCAAGAGTAGCTAAGTCTCCCCCGGCAGTGAAATGAATGAAATGAAATGAGAATTGAAAGACCAAGGTTGGTCATGTATTGAAATGAAATGATAAGTCCGGTTTGGTGGAGAGGCTAACTCTAGAGCTTTGATTTGTATTCATGATTCTAATATTTAGTACATAGTGAAGAGGTGATGAAAGTGAGAGAAAAATATAAGTATGAGAACTAGGGTTTACGGTGCGGGTGTGTGAGCCGCAGAATGCATGCTTGATGAGTCAAGACATGGCATGAGCACAACTCAGTATGATCGGACCTTAGTCACGCTCATGGGATGTTTTGGTGACTGCAAGAGGATTGTGTTCAGAGAGGAGGCTGAATTGCTGCAGAATGCATGCTTGATGAGTCAAGACATGGCGCGAAATTCTACTCCAGGGCCCAGGATACATGCTTGTACTCATAGAATCATCTAGGATACTCACTGTAATTACAGAAGTAGAGTAAGTCATGGCGAGGGATTGAACCCTACAAAAATGAAGAACGGTTAAGAGGCTTGCCCTCGGACCTATGTAGTATGGGATGCATAGAATCCGAACAAGTGTGCATTAGTGTCATGTAAACTAAATAAATTGCATTAAGGATTAAGTGCACAATCACGACACGACATCTTTAAGAGTTCCCTTTGATTTATATGCTTATATTGAACAAGTTTGTGATTGTTAAGAAATGAGATTCGTTATACTGTTTCTGGCATAGAGAGGATGGCCATGTATAACTATCGTCAGTTGAATAAGCTGACGTACCCACAGTTTGTATGCAGGTAATTACATGAGTAAAGAGGAATAATGGATGCATAAAGATTGTACCATGTTATTGTACATTTATTTAATTATTGTATTTTACTTCCGCTGTGCAAAAGAAAAGTGTAATATTGATGTGACTATGATGTATGAAGAAAAATTTGAATTTCCTTGTAAAATTGTACCAAAGAAAGTGAAAAGATCCTGTAGAACATCTCGAATTCAGTGATTTGGGATTCGGGGCATTACAGAGTGGTATCAGAGCCACGCTTTCTACGCTTTCACACTTGTACAAATTTATAAGGAACGACACCCTAGATGTGGACATTAGAGTGTGTGTTTGAGTCTAGAGATTTAAATGTAAGTGACTTACATTTGTGTTGCTCTATGATTTATGCTTCTTCCTCTCTATTTCTAAGATGGCTGATCACTTCGACCCAGCTGGAGGCGACGACTGGCATATTATTGAGAAAGAGTACCATCCTGGACAGGCTGATTCTGAGGACGAGTATCACCCTGGGCAAGCGGATTCTGATGATGAGGAGTGGCCTGAATCTCGAGAGATTACCCCACCTCCAGATTCATCTGACGATTCTTCTTCCGATGAAGAAGAGGGACCAGCTCTGAGTGGCACTGTGGCTTCTCTTCAGAGGCAAGTGGAGACTCTGAAGGAAAGAGTTGGAGTTTTGGAAACTCAGCTGGCGAAGCGAAAGGACGATTTCTCTGTTCTCAGTCACCGGGTGTGGGAACTTGAGAAGAGAAAGAACCTGATGGATGTATTGAAAGATGAAGTGGATGAACTGCGGGAAGAACTTCGAGCAGTGAAGAGGACCCGTAGGAGTTAGATTGTTGTAGCTTCCTTTTTCTTTCATTTCTGATGTCAAGAATGTTTTTAATTCGAATGTATAAACTTTGGAATTCAATGAAATGCAAGTTGGTTTAAATTCTTGTCTTATACTTCGAATTTAATGGATCTTTTGCATCAGAATATGTCGAGAAGAGGAGCTAGGAATGGTGAGGGGTTGGATCTGGAGACTGAACTTGCAAGGGTCTACCAGATGCTTAATGCAGTGGCCATGAACCAAGGAAGGGGGCCGGTGAATCCAGTGCCCTGAGGCGATTAAGCTAGTGGAATCGTTCAAGAGAATGAAACCACCAGTATTCGAGGGAAAGTCAGACCCAGATGCGGCTGACAACTGGATTCGGCAAGTGGAAACGATCTTTGAGGTGTTGGAGACCCCTGAGGGTAGCAAGGTCAAGTTGGCGACTTTGTAGCTGGAGAAGGATGCGGCGGTCTGGTGGCAATCCATGAAGAGGACCATGGGAGGAATAGTGCTTGGCTGGGAGGAATTTCTGGAAGAATTCTGCAGCCACTATTTTCCCTCCGACGTCCAGGAGAAGAAGGCGATGGAGTTCCTGTCGCTACAGCAAGGTAGCATGTCAGTGAGGGAGTATGAGACTAAGTTTACTCAGCTCTCCAGGTATGTGCCTGAACTGGTAGTGGATGAGGCGAAGAAGGCTCGCAAGTTCGAGCATGGGTTGAGGCCAAGCTTGAGATCCCGGATGATACCTCTTGGTATCAGGCGATTTGACAAGCTGGTGAAGAGAGCGGCAGCGACGGAGGCGGATATGGAGCAGTTCCACATTGCTCAGCACCAGAGGAACAACTGGCAGTCCGGGAAGAGGCCTGCACAATCGGGGAGTTTCAAGGGGCAACCATCTGCACAGAAGTTCAAACCGACAGGGGCGAACGCTGTTAGTGTAGCTGGAGGACCTGGAAACAATGTGGGGAGACCTTCTGCAGTCACCTGTTATAACTGTGGGGAAGTGGGACATTACCAATCTCGATGTCTCAAACCACGGGCTGGCAATCACAATGTGCCAATACAGCAGACTGGGAAGAGGCCGTACCAGTCAGGGCGAGTATTTGCTTTGACGGAAGCTGATGCTGAGGAAGCGGATCAGGTCATCTCTGGTACGAGGGCTGATGTTTAGTGTGGTTTTGTCATTTCTTCTTTCCGTTTATATTGTGAAACTGTTATGTAATGGTGTGTATTATGTAACAGGAGAACTCTATCTTAATGGAAAGAAAGCTGTTGTATTATTCGATACTGGATCCTCTCATACTTTTGTGTCTCCTAGATTTGCTAAAGTGTTGGGAGTTGAACCGAAGACTTTTCCAGGCAAGATCTTAGCAGTAGCTACTCCATCAGGGGAAACTTTAACCACTGATCGGTATTACGCTGATTGCGAGATTGTGATTGGAGATCGAATCTTTGGCATTGATCTGATCGAGCTGACTATCTTGGGAGTCGATGTTATCATTGGCATTGATTGGATGTCGGTGTACAGTGCAAGCATCGAGTGTAAGACCAAGACCGTAACAGTGAAGGCTCCAGGTGGACCTGAAGTCACTTTCCAAGGGAAGCAGAAGTGTGCTAAGCTGGTGGCAACTATCCGCAAGGAAGAGACTCCTGTGGAATTGCAAGGGATTCCTGTAGTTCGGGACTATCCGACTGTGTTCTTGGATGATTTTCCTGGGTTACCTCCGCATCGTGATGTAGAGTTTAGCATCACTGTTCAACCGGGAAGTGCACCCATTTCTAAGGCACCGTATAGGATGGCTCCAGTGGAACAGGATGAGGTGAAACGGCAGATTGAGGAACTGTTGGAGAAAGGCTTTATTCAACCTAGTGCGTCACCTTGGGGAGCACCAGTGCTCTTGGTAAAGAAGAAGGATGGATCGATGAGGATGTGTATCGATTACCGGGAGCTGAATAAGGTCACTGTTCAGAATAAGTATCCGATTCCTCGAATTGATGATTTGTTCGATCGTCTACAAGGAGCAGCTGTATTCTCCAAAATAGATCTTCGATCAGGATATCACCAAGTTCGAGTGAAAGCTGAAGATGTGCACAAAACTACATTTAGGACTCGGCATGGGCATTACGAATTCTTAGTTATGCCATTCGGAGTGACGAATGCACCCGCAATCTTCATGGACTTGATGAACAGAGTTCTGAGGCCGTTTATTGATTCTTTCGTCGTGGTGTTTATCGACGATATTCTCGTGTACTCCAAGTCTGAGGAGGAGCACACTGAGCATCTGGCAGCAGTTTTGCAGAAGTTGGAAGAGCAGAAGTTGTATGCCAAGTTATCCAAGTGTGATTTCTGGAAATCTGAAGTGGCATTCCTAGGTCACATCCTTTCTAAGGAGGGAGTGGCAACTGACCCTCAGAAGATAGAGGCAGTGAGAGATTGGGCTAGGCCTACTACAGTGAAGGAAGTCAGAAGTTTTCTTGGGATGACTGGATACTACAGGAGGTTCATTCAAGGTTACGCTCAGATAGCTGTACCACTTACTGGACTGACCAAGAAGAATGTGAGCTTCAAGTGGACTGAGCAATGTGAGGCGAGCTTTCAGGAGTTGAAAGATAGACTGACTACTACACCTATATTGGCTTTGCCTAGAGCAGGTGTTGAGTATGATGTTTATAGCGATGCTTCACATCGGGGGCTTGGTTGTGTCTTAATGCAAGAAGGAAGAGTAATCGCTTATGGGTCTAGACAACTACGACCGCATGAGAAGAATTACCCGACTCATGATCTAGAGTTGGCGGCGATTATCTTTGCTCTGAAGCAATGGAGGCACTACATGTACGGTGAGAAATTGAACATGTACATGGACCACAAGAGCTTGAAGTATATATATCAGCAGAGGGATCTCAATCTGAGGCAGCGGAGATGGTTGGAAGTGCTCGAGGATATGCGACCTGAGATCAAGTATCATCCTGGAAAGGCTAATGTTGTTGCTGATGCACTCAGTCGCAAGAGCAGTTTGGCCAGTTTGATTACAACTCAGAGGCATTTGATTGAGGAGTTGGATCGAGCAGGTATTGAGGTTGTCTTGCAAGGATTGGGAGCGTCTTTGTCTCAGTTGAAGCTTCAGCCTACTCTGAATGCAAAGATCATTGCAAGTCAGGAAGTTGACGTTGATATCTTGGAGATGAAGGAGCAGGTTGGTGTGGCAGGTTGCCCGGATTTCAAACCAGGGATGGAGTGCTGTGGTTCGGAGATAGGCTGTGTGTTCCAAATCAGGCAGGACCTGAAAGAGAGTATTCTTCAGGAGGCGCATGCTACTCTTTTGTCGGTACATCCTGGGAGTACTAAGATGTACAAAGACATCAAACAGCATTTCTGGTGGTCAGGTTTGAAGCGGGATGTGGCTGAATTTGTTGCGAAGTGTGAGGTTTGTCAGCAAGTCAAAGCCGAAAATCAGAGACCCGAAGGTCTATTACAGCCATTACCTATTCCGGAATGGAAGTGGGATAACATCAGTATGGATTTCATCACGGGATTGCCTAAGAGTTCTAAAGGCAATGATGCGATTTGGGTTATAGTCGATCGACTCACCAAGTACGCTCACTTTTTGGCGATGAAACTCACTGCTTCGATGGACAAGTTGGCTGAGTTGTATGTTGGTGAGATTGTCCAACTTCATGGTGTTCCCTCAACTATTGTGTCTGATCGAGATGCGTGGTTTACTTCGCATTTCTGGAGGAGTCTTCAGACAGCTTTGGGTACCAAGACAGATTTCAGCACTGGCTTTCATCCGCAAACCGACGGGCAGACCGAGAGAGTCAACCGTATTCTTGAGGATATGCTTCGGTGTTGTATACTAGACTTTGGAGGCAGTTGGGAAAGGTATTTACCTTTGGTGGAGTTTGCCTACAACAACAGTTTTCAGGCTAGCATCGGGATGGCGCCGTACGAAGCTTTGTATGGCAGGAAGTGCAGAACACCTGTTTGTTGGTATGAAGTTGGGGAGCGGCAGTTGTTTGGTCTTGAGCTTGTGCAGCTAACTTCTGAGAAGATTGATCTGATCAGGAAAAGGTTGGTAGAAGCTCAGAGCAGGCAGAAAAGCTATGCAGACAACCGGAGAAGGGACCTTGAGTTTGAGGTTGGTGACTTCGTTTTCCTGAAGGTATCACCCAGTAAAGGTGTGGTTCGTTTTGGCAAAGGCGGAAAGTTAGCCCCGAGGTTTATAGGCCCGTATAAGATATTGAAAAGGATCGGGAAAACTGCTTACCGGCTTGAATTACCGGAAGAGTTGTCTCAGGTGCACAATGTCTTCCATGTGTCTATGCTGCGAGGTTATATTCCAGATCCAAGTCATCATTTGCCAGAAGTACCGGAAGGTTTGCAGTTAGACCTGAGTTACATCGAGTCTCCTGTCGAGATTGTTGACCGTAGGGAGAAAGTCTTGAGGAATAAGACGATACCGATGGTCAAAGTAGTCTGGAGAAACCACTTGGTTGAAGAGGCTACTTGGGAATTTGAGGAGAGGATGTTGAAGGACTATCCTGGGCTTTTTGCTTGATTGTATCTTTGTATCTTTGTATCTTTTGATTTGTTGTTGTGTTGTGTTTTCTGTTGTCTCGCTCTTGGCTGTAGTTCCGGGGACGGAACTATTCTAAGGAGGGAGTGATGTAATACCCCGATTTTTCCTAATATATGAAGATTATTTATTTTTACATATGGTATGCTTGTGTGATATTTTGGCTATTATTTTCAACATGATGAATAAGCTTATTGTTTTCTATAAGGATTTTCCCTAAAGCCCAAGTGTTAATTTACTTATCTTCTTTTAAAAATATTTATTTTGGCCCAATTAATTTTAGCCCATGAATTTAAACCTCTTGTATTATATTCTACAACTTGTCATATGTAGCATCTTTTCTTTTATTTTTCCGGGTATTTTATATGAGTGGTGCGGTTTGTGTGTGCACGTGCACTCAATGTACACGTGCACAAGCACACTAGCTTGACGGATGGGTTGAGTAAGTGGGGGTGAGTTGTGGGCGGTTATGCAGGGTGTGGGTAGTTTTCACAACTTCCTAGTGAATCCTAGCCCTTGATCTTCCAACTCCCTAGTGCATCTTAACCCTCCATTCCACCTATAATCTAGTATAAATACCCCCTCGTATTCTCTATTTCTTTTACACTAGATTTATTTTAATAAGAGCGATATCGTGGGAGTTGGGTGTGGGAGCTTTTGTGAAGACCGAGGAATACATCTGAAGGTTCGGTGTGGAGCAAAGGAGCAAGGTGCAAGGAGCAAGGAGGTGTTCACTATATTGAGGAGCTTTTGCGGGATTTCGATTATTTCTTCATATACGGTGGGTGTTTCTCAGGACTTCTAATGTAGGAATTATACCATGATTATTATGATTGCTACCATGTTATAAAAAGTAAATTGAATGTATTAGAAATTGATTAAACATGCTGTTGCTAATAAGAAAGAAAGTGTCGGTACAGTCGACTGTCGCATGAACCAGTCGACTGGTACGAGACAATTATTTTTCATGATGTGAGAATAAACATATGTGCAAATAGGCGTAATCGTGTGATCACTAATTTTACATTTTTCCTTATGACACATATGATGGAGGGAAGGTAAATGAATGAAAAGAACTAGCGATGATTGACAAAACTAAGAACTGTCGGTGCAGTCGACTGGCAAGGTGTTCAGCCGACTGATGCCTCGATTTTAAGCATGAATATTCGGCAATTCCATGAAATAAGATATTCCATTATGTTGACCTAGTATAATGACTTGAGATTTATATCTTCATCTTCGTAAGAAAGTTATGAATAGTGTGAGTGCATGTTTAAAGTGTTTTCCTTAAAGAAAAGAACATATTAGTAATTTGAAATTCCATGCTACCATGTTACTGAACAAGTGAGAAGTGTGGTGTCTATAAAATACGAATGTATGTATGCTGTGATGAATGTGCATATGAGAATGGTTGGAAACATAATCTCTGTTTTGGAATTAAGAAACTGACCAGTCGACTTAGTGCGTATAGCCAGTCGACTGAGCTGAACATGGAAATGTACTATCAAAGAATCCCAGAACAGACGACTGATGGATGAACAGTCGACTATCATGTGGATGACACTGTGAACATGAAAGATTGCGGGACAGCCGACTGACTGTGTGCAGCAGTCGACTATCACGAGTAATTATGATGAACCTGTATTGATTGTATGAGTCGACTGGTGTCCTTCCAAGTCGACTGTACAGAGTGAACTTTGGCATGTATGAGATTTCATGTTTATTTATTGTTGTTGGAAGTTATGAACTTTATGATCGAATTCTATGAACTCTTTTTTATGACTGTGTGGATTTATGTAAAATGAATCATAAATGGGAATTGAGAATTAAATGAATATTAAAGGCTAAAATCATGATGAGAAAGTCTGTGAGACTCTAAATGAATGATGAGCTGAAAGTGCTCAATTGGAAGTTGTGAATTGTAAATTGAAACCAAGAGTAGCTAAGTCTCCCCCGGCAGTGAAATGAATGAAATGAAATGAGAATTGAAAGACCAAGGTTGGTCATGTATTGAAATGAAATGATAAGTCCGGTTTGGTGGAGAGGCTAACTCTAGAGCTTTGATTTGTATTATGATTCTAATATTTAGTACATAGTGAAGAGGTGATGAAAGTGAGAGAAAAACATAAGTATGAGAACTAGGGTTTACGGTGCGGTTGTGTGAGCCGCAGAATGCATGCTTGATGAGTCAAGACATGGCGCGGGCACAACTCAGTATGATCGGACCTTAGTCACGCTCATGGGATGTTTTGGTGACTGCAAGAGGATTGTGTTCAGGGAGGATGCTGAATTGCCGCAGAATGCATGCTTGATGAGTCAAGACATGGCGCGAAATTCTACTCCAGGGGCCAGGATACATGCTTGTACTCATAGAATCATCTAGGATACTCACTGTAATTACAGAAGTAGAGTAAGTCATGGCGAGAGATTGAACCCTACAAAAATGAAGAACGGTTAAGAGGCTTACCCTCGGACCTATGTAGTATGGGATGCATAGAATCCGAACAAGTGTGCATTAGTGTCATGTAAACTAAATAAATTGCATTAAGGATTAAGTGCACAATCACGACACGACATCTTTAAGAGTTCCCTTTGATTTATATGCTTATATTGAACAAGTTTGTGATTGTTAAGAAATGAGATTCGTTATACTGTTTCTGGCATAGAGAGGATGGCCATGTATAACTATCGTCAGTTGAATAAGCTGACGTACCCACAGTTTGTATGCAGGTAATTACATGAGTAAAGAGGAATGGATGCATAAAGATTGTACCATGTTATTGTACATTTATTTAATTGTTTTATTTTACTTCCGCTGTGCAAAAGAAAAGTGTAATATTGATGTAACTCTGATGTATGAAGAAAAATTTGAATTTCCTTGTAAAATTGTACCAAAGAAAGTGAAAAGATCCTGTAGAACATCTCGAATTCAGTGATTTGGTATTCGGGGCGTTACATGTTCAAACCCATCAACCTACGCGCTCGGCGATGACCGCCAGCTACACCCGTGCTATATACCCGAGAAGAGGTGTGGGGGCTCGTCGTCGACCTCGAGTAAGGCCTTGGCTTTCTTCAAACCCATGCAACCTTTACGCTCGGTGACGACCTTCAGCTATGCCCATCACTGACTTCTGTAAGGTATGGGGGCTCGGTATCAACCTCGAGCACGGTTTGGGTTTGTTCAAACCCATCAAACTATACGCTCGGCGATGACCTCCGGCTACACCCATACTATCCGTCAAGACGTACACATAAGGGCTCAGTGTCGAGCTCGAGCAAGGCCTTGGCTTTTTCAAGCCATACCTTTTATGCTCGGCGACGACCTTGAACCACGTCCATTTCAAAAGTTTTCATTAAAGATTTAGGACACTCGCCTTCGGCAAACGCCCCGGGCCCCGGACCGTTGGTTGACCCACCTCTCACATGCGAACAACTCGGGGTTTACGGCTTTCAGAGCCAAAACCCTGAATTATTCAAGGGCGGCAGGGGAGCCACCGACCCAGGACTCTCGCTGAGCCTCCGGACTAATTGGCCGACCCACCAGTCACTCGCGAGCAACTCGGGGCCTCTGGCCCTCAGAGCCAAAATCCTGAATTGTTCGAAGGTGACAGGTGAGCCGCCAACCCAGAACTCTCGGACCAAAATTCCACTTATGGGCACCCGCCTTTGGCAAGCACCCGAATTGTCAGCAGGTGGCAGATGAGTCACCACCAGCAGCTGATGAAAGAACAGTGAGGACAAGGGGATTATATAGCCCCCTGAGCAGCGCATTTATTATATCGGGAATGTAATATCCCGGACGGATATTTCCTTGTATAAATTATTATTTTATTATTATTTTATTATTATTTTGTTTTAATTTCAAAATTGAAATATTTTGGTGATTTTCACCCGGTTTGTTCATAGACATTACCTGTACCCATATACCGGTCAGTATACGTCCGTATTGTATCAAATTGGTACCTTGATCTCCGAACTAATAATAAAATTTATTTTTATTATTATTTCCCAAATTAAATTATTTTATACGGATTATATGAAGATTTTCTTGGTATACACGTATATACGTACATATGCTTGTTGTAGCCAATTTAATACATCATACAAATTATGTGGTGGGTATTTTTGGATAAAATACTTCCCTTTACCATGACAAATGGCTAAGTTTGGGATTAGGAGGCTTAAGATAGGGTTTAGTGTGCATAAGAGAACTAGGAGATTTCTTCTAGAAGCTTGCACCATACCTCCACCTCATTCCCACCTCCCCTAGGTTACAACCGGCCTTGATTCAAGGAAGGAGGTTTTTGCTTTTTGTAGGTGCAATTTTGCACTCTCCACCCTCTCTCCAACCCTATAAATACCCCCTCCCTTCACCTTTGTCTCATTTTTAGAAAGACAAAAAGAAAGAAAGGAAAAGAAAGAGTGAACTCCTAACTTGAGAATTTTTGTAGGTTTATTAGGAGGTTCTAAGAGCTTAGGGGAAGGAGAAGTATAGCTAGCAAGTCCTTCCATCAAAGGAATTTAGGTGGGGGTTTCTCCAATTGTTTTATTGTTTGAGTTGTTGTTTTGATTCTTCTTTTTCTTATCCTCCTTAGTTTGTTTTCTTGTTGCTTGTTTCTTGTGATGAAATAGTGGTGTGTTGTTCTTATTGCGTATGTAATAGCTATAAGTATTGATGAAAAAGAATGTTAGAAGTTGTGAAACATATAAAGATGAATTCTTTATTGGTGGTTATTGTTAGTTTGGGACTAAAGAACATAATGCATATGGACTTTGTGTATACAACCACTGGGGTTGTAGGACTTGATATTGAACTCATACATAAGCATATGACTTGGTGCATACACCCACTTTGGGTTGTAGAACATACACTTGAACTTTGGACTAAAAATAATGCATATGTTTGGTTGGACCAAAATAGAGGATTCTTTACTTATTGTTGTTTTCCTTTATAAATCTCAAGTAAAAAGGAACCCATTTTAGATGTTAATTTTAGTATGAAAAAGAACTAATCTAAGTTAGAATGATTAGAAAGATCTCTTTTATGTTTAACTAGTAATAATAAAGGTCACGTTTTAAATAAAGTAGTAAAGTAGATGTTTATGTTAAATAAAGAAGTTATAGTAGATGTTTTATAAAGTAGTAGATGTAGATGTTTATATAAGTTGTAGTAGATGTTTAAGTTTTAAATAGAGTAGTTGTAATAGATGTTTATGTTTTAAATAAAGTAGTTGTAATAGATGTTTATGTTTTAAATAAAGTAATTGTAGTAGATGTTATGTTGTAGTAGATGTTCATGTTTATATAAAGATATAGTAGATGTTTATGTTAAATAAAGTAGTTGTAGTGGATGTTTATGTTTTAACAAAGTAGTAGTAGTAGATGTTTATGTAAGGTTATAGTAGATGTTATATTTCAATAAAGATAGTGGATGTTCATGGTTAAATGTTGTTCATACTTGAGTTAGTAGATATCCATGCTTAATGATATTCATGCTTAGTTAATGGATAATTATGCTTAAATGATACTCATGTTTAGCTAGTAGATATTCATGCTTAATGATGGTTATGCTAAGTTAGTAGACATTCATGCATATATTGTTGTAGGATTAATGTTAAATTAATCTACCATGTTTAGGAATGTTGTAGATTGATGCTAAGTACATATACATGCTTATATTGTTGTAGGATTAATATTAAATTAATCTACCATGTTTAGGAATGTTGTAAATTGATGCTAAGTACATATACATGCTTATATTGTTGTAGGATTAATGTTAAATTAATCTACCATGTTTAGGAATGTTGTAAATTGATGCTAAGTACATATACATGCTTATATTGTTGTAGGATTAATGTTAAATTAATCTACCATGTTTAGGAATGTTGTAAATTGATGCTAAGTACATATGCATGCTTATATTGTTGTAGGATTAATGTTAAATTAATCTACCATGTTTAGGAATGTTGTAAATTGATGCTAAGTACATATGCATGCTTATATTGTTGTAGGATTAATGTTAAATTAATCTACCATGTTTAGGAATGTTGTAAATTGATGCTAAGTAAATATCCATGCTTATATTGTTGTAGGATTAATGTTGAATTAATCTACCATGCTTAGGAATGTTGTAGATTGAGGCTAAGCATATACTCATGCTAGAATTATTATAGGTTGTTGCTATGTTACACCCATGCTTATACTATGTTCGACTTGTTGTAGGAATTAAGGTAAGCATTCATGCTTAGCCGTCGCAATTTTCCATAAGCATCCATGCTTAGATTGGAGTAGGAAAATTGTATACCATGCTTAGATTAATACCAAGTAGTATTACCATGTTTAGAATGTTGTAGGTCTCTACTTAGAATACACACCATGCTTAAATTATTGCTAAGTAGTATTACCATGCATAAATTGTTGTAGGATCGATGTTTAAATAATATTGTAATTGAATACCATGCTTAGGGATGTGTAGGATTAATGTTCAATTACCTACCATGCCTAAGATTGTTGTAGGAATACTTAAGTAGTATGTTATGCTTAAGATTTGTTGTAGGTTCTCACCATACTTAAGAACTGTTGTGGAATAATGTTAAGAGGTATACCATGCTAAATTGTTGGCACTCATGGGCAAGTGGTTGCATTAGCCATGCTTAAAGTAGTAAGAGGTATCCATGCCAATCTAGTAGCTATTCATGCTTAACTTATAGTAAGTTTTCTACGTAGGTTGTATCCATGGTTGTAATTAAAGTGTTTAGCAAAGAAATTAATCGTGTTGTAGTTATAGTAGTAACTGTCACATTGTAGTTGTAGTATTAACTTTCATGTTGTAGTTATTGTGTAGTAAAGAACTAACGTGGGGTGGTTGTAGCATTAGTGAAGGACCAAACATGTCGTGGATACAATATTGTGTTGTGAAGTGGTTCTAGTTAATTCCCTAGAAGGAATCCCCTGTTTGAGATTACATAGTTAGAGCAATGCATGCTGAATGGGGTATTGTAGCATTTTAGTTAATAGAACCACGCTTGAATTGTACGTGGTAGTGAAAGATTGAAAAGGAACCATAAACCCATGCATCTAGCTCCTAGGTGATTCTAGCTCAACTTGAGAGACAGCCCGAGAATCCAGTCACATATAGTTCTAGTTCGTTTGAAAGGAAACCGTGAGTTCTAGTGTGTGAGGTTCAAATTGGAATTGGACCCTATCATGGGGGCATTCCTCATCCTTATGGGTAATAAGGATTGGAAAGATCACTAGTAATAGTTTGTTCGATAAAAGTTGTTATGTCGCTTTCGGGCCCCTCATTGGTAGAATGCCTATCATAGACTATTAGTAGATTCCTCTGTTGCTTCTAATTATAGAAGATCGAGTTGTTAGTAAGCACATTTGGTTGCTTATAGGTTTGATTACCTGCATGGTTGTTTGCATATGGTTGTGCTCGTACGTGGCTCGACTGGCCCGTATATAGCTGTGGGTCTCATACGTAGTTTATTTGGCTCGTATGTAGGTTGTTGTCTCGTACGTGGCCCGACCGGCCCATGCGTAGCCGTTGGTCTCATACGCGGCTTATTTGGCCGGTATGTACGTTGTTATCTTCTACGAGGCCCGCCTGGCTCGTAGGTAGTTGTTGGTTCATACTTAGCTTATTGGCTCGTATGTGGTTAGTTACTCGTATATAGCTTGTTAGCTAGTGCATAGTTCATTGTGCTCGTCTAGGGTGATATTATTACCCTAGGGGCTATCGACCATCAAGACATATGTTTTCTTACTCCTAAAGAACTGTGGAGGAGTCACTCCTTGTGTACCGTCGTATCTTAACCGGTGTAGGTTGATCGAAGACTGGAGTATAGACGGAATCCAAGTTCAGGGTAGTGGCATGCATGTATGTTCGCATTGCCGGGATCTTGGATCGATAGGCCAGGAACCGGATCCTGAGGAATTCTGGTAAGTCTAGGTTGAGCAGCTTAGTAGAGTTGTCTTGCGAAGTCTAATTTAGGGCCTAGCATGTTGTGTTATAATATTGTCATCCCTAGGAGCGTTCAGGGTTAGGGACATCATTAGGGTAGTGACTTATAAAGATCATTTACTTAAACCTTTTGCCGGAAAGAGAGGAGTCGGTTGTAGGGGGCCCCTTACGACCAACTTGTCCCTTGGGGCAGACCTTAGGTGGTGTTATTGTGTTGCACCTTCCCGTCAAAGGGATACGTACGGTGGCTTCTCACGAGTTAGGAGCACAGGTTGCGTATCCCACACTGTTAATTCCTGAAGTGCCATGATAAGGCGGGCGGAGCTAGGGGGATGCACCCTGGAACTCCGTCGGGTCCTATGCCGGGGATACGAATAGGCCATGGACTACGGTCTGGCTAGGGGGTGGCAGGGGGCTGTCCTGTTGGCGGAAACCCCGAGGGTTCGTCTGGCTTTTGCGTGGGGTCCGGTGCGACTGGAAAATAGTGGTAAACAAGGACACCACTATTGACTACAGTAATGGGACTAGACCGTATTTGCAACCTCATCAGTCACGTTGTATCTGCCAGGAACAGGTTGTGTACAATTAGAAATTCATAACGCGGGTTCAAATCCCTATATATGGAGAAATGGCTTGAGATGGGGCGCATGTAGTATGGGCTGCATGTTGCTTCGGAGACTTGCTGACATTAGAATAGAAGCATCCTAGTTTTAGTTAATATTGCGTTAGATTCTAGTCATAGCACTCACGAACACTTAAACTACACCGACACAATTTGCCATGTTTCTGTATGTTGTTTTGGGAGATTCACTGCTATGTTATCAGCATTTAAGCGTCAGTGAATACTGACGTCCCCACTTTCATAGGTACTGGATCGCCGAAGTAAAAGGGCGAGATTCAGGAGGACTCAAGGCAAGGAAAGCGAGGAGTCAGTGTCATGTTTAGTTCCGCTGTAACATGTATGTAGATTATCTATTAGTTGAGGAGTACTCAAGTGAGAGTTACCAAATGTTGTTCTTCATTCCTTGTACTCTGATGTAAGATGTTGAAGGTTGTAATACTTGGGAATGTAAACACTATTGTAATGTATTGCAGTTGTATGATATTTAGACTTGAAATACATTGGGTGATGAATAAAAAGTTTTTAATTCTCCTGTTTTTCTGTGTATTGTGACTAATTGAAGAAAAGGTCCTGGCTCGTGTCTCGGTTCTCCAGTATATGGAAATCGGGGCGTTACAGGGAAATCCAAACGGCGGAAGGCGAAACGTTACCATTAATGTTTATCGAAAGGCATGTCGCTCATAGGGCGTTGCCTGCAAGAAACTACGGTGTGGCCTTTTGCCTCGGCGGCGACCCCTTGCAAGGTCGAGCTCGGCAATAATCTCAAGCTACACTCCTGCCCTCACTCAATGAATCGTCAAAGTTAAAGAAGTCGGAAGTTTTTATTACTCATACAGTAACAGAAATGGCCGCTTAATACAATGAAAAGCTTACAACTCACTCATCGTTCGGCTTGAAATTCAAACTCGGTGCTTCCCACGGTTTCCTTCGCATGCTCGGCCATTCTGACCGAAGAAGGCACTCCGGCGACAGAGCATTCCACATCGGCAGGCTGGGCCGCCTCCCAGAAAAAGATCAGAGAAGGTCCTAGTACGGAATTGCTCGCCTCCTCGATTAGACCGGCGCCTAGAATTAGCTTCAGCCTGCGGATCTCCAACTTTTTCTCAACAACGGCCTCACGAATAAAAGACTCTGAAGCCGACCGCCCACTCGAGGCATCCGAGATTGACCAGTTCGTCTCAACTGCCCACCAATCCCGGTCGGCTATGGCTTTCTTCAGACGAGCAACCTCCAAGCTGAGCTCCCTAGATTTTTTCATGAAGTAATTCACTGCGGTTGCTCGGCCCCGAGCCTATTTACGTTGGCAAGCCAGAGCACTCTCCATGGCCCCCAGCCCAGCTCGGACCCAGGAGACCTCGGCAGAACCAATGTCGTCGCCGAGGACCTCATGAGTCTATCAAAAAGACGAAAAAAACAACAGGTCACAAGAGAGACTAGAAAACACAAGTCTTGCAGAATCGGCCAAAAAATCATGTATTAGATCAAAAATTTTGTACTACAAAATGCGGTGGCCAGTCCGCGGAAGGCATTTACAAAATCAAAAAACAACCTAAACTATGCTTGAGGGGGGGGGGGGGGGTGGCACCTCTTCATCAGCAGGGATGCCCTCGACCTCCTCTTGATGAGGGTCCTCCAATTCCTCATCGCCACCAGGCGTGGGTGGATGCTCTGGCTGCCAGTTGTAATGCAGATGATCCACCCATTTGTCCGGGTAGATCAGCGCGAAATGTTTCTTCGCCTTGGCATAGGCCTCGTCCTGGGCCGCGATCGGAGTATCTACCATGGAGATTTGCGCTTCTTCCATGGCCTTCTTCGCCTTTGCAGCCTCCGACTGGGCCTTCTCCTTGAAGTGTGCCAGCTCGTCCCTATGATGGCCCATAATTGAGTCCATCTGGGTGTCATGGATCGCCTCCTTGTCCCAGGCCTCCTTCAGCTCGGCCGTAAGCTTAGAGACCTGCAGAAGTGCTTCTCTGCATTCTTCCTCTCGATGAGAACCTTCTTCTCCATGCACCGATGGTAGTGCTGCCTATGGAGTAACGCCTGGCCAAAGAAGAACAAGTTAGAAAAATCCTGAACTCTAAAAATCTGCGTTCACGGAAAACAACAAGAACTTACCGAGAATTGCGCCTGAGCCCACCGCGTGTAGGCTGCCTTGGACGTCTGTGTTGCCAGAGTCATCCGGTCCCGCTCGGTAGCGATGTGCTCCGCCGCCTCCACAGCCACCGAGGCCTGGAGCAGGGTGTCCCCTACCTTCACCCCCCAGCCCGGGACGTGCTGCTGCAAGCTCTGCCTTTCCACCATCTACGCGGTGTCGGGGCGAGAGGGCGGCGGCCACTGCTCTCGAGCCTCATCCGACTTCTTACTTCCGAAGCTCGCCCCCGACTCTTTCCCCGACCTCGACAAATGATGAGGCCTCTTCACCCTCTTCGGGGGCGGTTGCTCGGTAGCCGGTGCCGGTACCTTACCGGATCCCGTGGCGGGTGCTCCGCTCTTCTCCTAAGCGGCTTTCTTCGCCACTTCGGCCCTTCTCTTGGCTGCTAATTCTACTATGGCATTTTAGTTATCCAGCTCCGTGGTAGACATTTCTACAAGAAGAAAAGTTAACAGGTTAACGCAAAGGCAGAAAGAAAATAGAATGCAAACAAAAACATACTAGGGTTGGCCAGGCTCAGTCCGGCTCGGGCGAGATGCAGCTCCGTAACATGAGGCCACCCAATGCTGTGACCCTCCACGATCTTGTCAACCTTCGCCCACTCCTTCTCAGTTAAGTCTCTTCTCTTCGGTGGTTTGTGGTTCGGCTTTCCGAAGTTCCAAACAGTGGGGACGTCCCAGGGCTGTTCGCTCCAGACAACGAAGTACTTCTCTTTCCACCCCTTGATGGAGTCCGGATAGCCGTGCATCACCTTCTTGTGGGGACGGGGCGAAAGATAGAAAATCCCCTCCTGGTCCCCAAGAAAGCTCATCCTCAGGATGGCTCGGAAGTAGGTCAGCCTCGATGTAATTCCCTTCTCCTGACACTTCAAAAAAAAACACACCAATTATTTCCAAGAGTTGGGACCATACTGCATCGGGCTCAGCTCCCCCCATTTCAGCACCCTCTTGATGAACGGGTGCAACGGAAGCCTCAACCCCGAGACAAAAGCATCCTCAGTGAACATGCAGAAGCTCGGTTCAAGCGCGGTGGTCAGGCGAATTCCTGGGTTCGTCACCAGCAGCTCGAACTCCCGAGGAATGAAGTAAGCCGCCCTCAAGATGGGCAAGTAGTCCCTTGACAGGGCACATTTGACTCTGTCCATCTTGATCATGGACCGGCCCTTGTCTCTCAACAGCAATGTATAAGCTAGAAGATCTTTCACGTCATCAGGATACATCCTGATCGATCCTAGATTTTTGCCGGGGAGAAGGGGGTACGTGAACCCGGAGCCATACTCATACTTATCCTTCTCGGTCGGACTGTCGGTCCTTATCCACTTCCTCTTCCTCCTTTGAGGGTGATCTTTCTTATTAGGGGAAGGGGTCACTAAGGGAGGCAACGGTGGGAGGTCTGCCTTTTCTTCCTCTACCTCCTCCGTAGCCCCTCCGACCTCGCCAAGGTCACTACCGCTCTCGGTCCCCGGCTCGGACTCCTCCTGATCATCACCCTCCTCGACCTGCTCCTCTTCTTCCCGACCTCCTTCTCTGGGCTCATTCTCCTCCTCCACAAGCTCCTCCTCTGTAGACTCCTCCTCTACAGGCTCCATACCCGGCCTACGGGATTGCAGAGGCTCTACAATGAAGGCTACGTCACCCTCGCCATCCGACCCTCTTTCTGACAGAACCTCCTCCTTTACCGGGTGGATGTCTCTGACGAAAAAAATATTGAAGATGAATGAACCTCCTCTTCGCCGCGACCTGAAGTACTTGCCATAGAACCGGACTGAGACCGTCACATTTTAAAGCAAAAATACTAACCTGTTTCACCGGAGTACGAAAACGGTCGCCGGCGGTGCGCAAGAAAATTTCGATTATTTAGAAGTTGAAAGCAAAGTAAAAAAAAGTGAGGCGGGGGAGGGGGATTTATAAACACAGGCGGGACTCCTCGAATTCCGCAAAAAGATCTGGCTGTCTGATCTTCATCATGAAGATCTAATGGCCACTAAGATTTTGATGACGTCAGCTTAGTGTGAAAAAATACCTTCTTACCCTCAGCTCTGTCGACCAACGCGGCGCCTTGTCGCGTAGGGTCAACTTCTCGGGTACTTCACCAATATTCACCCAAGTTCATCCAAAAAGTTTCTCCCAAGCTGCTTGGACCTCGAAGCTCGGATGTCACCGCAAGCCCAAAACGTTTCTCCCTAACTGCTTGGACCTCGACGCTCGGATTGCACCGCGAGCCTAAAAAGTTTCGCCCAAACTTCTTGGACCTGGATGCTCGGATGACACCGCGAGCCCAAAAAGTTTCTCCCAAACTGCTTGGACCTCGACGCTCGATTGCACCGCGAGGGCAAAAAGTTTCTTCTAAGCTGCTTGGACCTCGACGCTCGGATGTCACCGCGAGCCCAAAAAGTTTCTCCCAAACTGCTTTGACCTCGACGCTCGGATTGCACCTCGAGCCCAAAAAGTTTCTCCCAAACTGCTTGGACCTCGATGCTCGGATTGCACCGTGAGCCCAAAAAGTTTCTCCCAAACTGCTTGGACCTCGATGCTCGGATGTCACCGCGAGCCCAAAATGTTTCTCCCAAACTGCTTTGACCTCGATGCTCAGATGTCACCGCGAGCCCAAAAAGTTTCTCCCAAACTGCTTGGACCTCGACGCTCGGATGTTACTGCGAGCCCCAAAACTATCCCCCTAACAATGAGGGCTCGGATGACGGCCCCAGACGCTCGGCAAGATGGACCCTCGCTCCAGACTCCTACGTCCCCTTGCTTTTCCAATAAGTGATGGGGCTCGCCTACCGACCCTCCTACTCGCTAGGCCAAACGGCTTCAGGGTCGATGCTCGGATATCACCACGAGCCCCAAAACTATCCCCCTAACAATGAGGGCTCAGCCGATGACCCCAGACGCTCAGCAAGAAGGACCCTCGCTCTAGACTCCTGTGTCCCCTTGCTTTTCCAACAAGTGAGGGGCTCGCCTACTGACCCCCCTACTCTCTCAACCAAATGACCTCTGGGTTGATGCTCGGATATCACCGCGAGCCCCAAACTATTCCCCAACCAGCAAGGGGCTCGCCTGCCAACCCTAGAGGATCGACAAGAAGAACTCTTGCTCCACGAGTCTTGATGCCCCTTTTTACTTTTCCAACCAGTAAGGGGGCTCGTCCGCCGACCCTTGATGCTCGGCCGGCCGAGCTTTGACGACCCGCATGACTCCAAGAGGGGATCCCTTCTGGGCCCCTCCTGGGCCACAGGATCCCCTCAAAAGGCGTTCACCCCCGATCATCAGATCTGCCACGTCAGCCCTAAACCGCCCGGGTTCCCGTCTTGTCAGCCCTAAACCACCTGGTCTTACGCCACGTCACGCCCACGGGCAATCGGGTCCAGACCTAGCCCCAAACGGGTTTAGACCCGGTTGCCACTGCCTATAAATACCAGGCCTTCTACCCCTTCAAAAGGTAATCAATCTTTCCCCTCTAAAAACCCTAGTTACTGTTAATCTTCAGTGACTGACTAGACCGTCAGAAGGCCTACCACCGGGATCAACCCCGGTGTTCCTAGGCCGAATGCAGGTACACGAGACTTCCGGATCTGATGTCATGCCCCGCTTTCCAAAAACACGGAATACGGATATGTAACAAAAGCCCAGCGAATGATTTTCATCATCCATAAACTGTTTAGGAATTTTTACAACATACCACAGGAATAATCAGAGTCAGAAGAAAAAGATACAACCAGACATGCATAATTGAAACAAGATACCAATAGAAATTACTTGAAACCAAATACAATAATCTCAAATAATCAGGTTCTGAATAAGTCAAATATCCTGGATCACATCGTCCAAATACAAGATAAATATCCAAGTCATCAAGTACAATTTATTCAAGTTCAAGCAACAAGTAATAATAATAATAAAGCAGAAAAATCCAGCTCTAGTACATCATCTCGCCAATACCATCTGGTAGTCATCTATCCTAATCTGCAATTAGTAAATTTACAGGAGAAGGAAAGAGAAAATAAGTACCCGTCAATTGCAAGTTACGGGCCACTTATAATGTAGGATACAAGTACAGGGGTTAGATAATTCTAAATAACAGGCCTAGCATGGTATAAGTGTGTCAACAGAAATATAATATCTAACTTGAATCAGGAAAATAGAAACAAGTAGCATGGTATATTAATAAGTACAGGCAGCACGTATCAAGTGTCAAGTAAACAGGTAAACAGGTAACAGGATAATCAGGTAATCAAGTATACAGGTACAAGTACAGGTAATCAGGTAAATAGGTAATAAGGTATCAAGTACAGAAAATCAGATTATGTCATGCCAAGTCTTGTTATATTACTAACTAGGTAGCACTTCAGGCATCCCAGCTTTTACTACATGGTTGCTACAACAAACAGTTTCGCTTTAGATTTCATAGTGGAGTCCATAGGGCAGTGTACTCAGGTACAAAAAACAGGATTAACAGGAACAGGTAGAACCTAGTGGTTCTGAACCTAGTGGTTCTCTTCCAAGTACACCTTCCTAGGGGAAGTATGCAGTCAGGTACAGGAAACAGTTATAACCTAGTAGTTATCTTCCGAGTACATCTTCCTACAGGAAAGCATGCAGTCAGTTACAGGTAACAGGATCGTGAATCATGTAGTCATGAACACGTAACAGGCAGGCAGGACACAGGTCCTCTTCCAAGTACACATTTATATATTTTTCACTACTAGATATTTCTTTTAACCCCAGCTTGGTCATTTATTATTATAATCAGGCATGCATGTATGTGTCACAAAACAAAGCAAGGATAATAGGGTATAACATGTATCAGGTTCAGGATGCAAGATAAACAAGTACAGGTACAAGATATCATATAACAGGGTAAAACAACTAGTTTTCTAATTCAGGACAACACGACAGTGTTGTACTAAAACAGTGATTCCTGCTACTACAAACATCCAAATCTTGATCCGTCGAAGGATCTGGAAAAATAGACTTCTACACGAATCCAGAGAGTATAAATAAGTCATATAGTAATTCACAACATCATAACTCAAAACAGATTTGAAAACAGAAAACATGTTCAGTCAGAAATCAGGAAAACGAATTCTCAGTCAGGAAAAATGCATCAAAACCTCTCAAATAAATTCAGGAAAAATCTGGGGTATTCCCCTGTATGTCTAGCATCAAAATATAAAGTTTCATAATATTCCAGAAAAATTAGTTTAGTCATCAAAAATACGAAAATATCAAGAAACGATGCTTTGGAAAATCTGGAAGTCCCAACATTGCTGTACGAAAACTGAAGTATCTCGCAACCAGAAAAACGAAATCCAAATCCGCCAAAGGGAGATGAAAATAGACAAAATATATTAACTTTCATATTTCACAAATATTTTCCATACAGTAAGAGAAATCATAGTGAAAATAAGGTTCTTTACAGATCAGCGAGCGAATTACAGCTGGTATAGATTTCATAAGCGAGCATGAAACAACACATAAAACTCATCAATAAATTTTACCAAAATTCTGGGTAATCCCTAACTAGATAAAGAAACACTGACGAAAGTTTTGGATCAAAATATTGTATGTAGCATAATTCTTTAAAATGATTTGTCATCAAAACTACCGATAAATAGAATCTGAAAAAGATCGACACCTCTGGACTAAAACAGTCATAACTCAGTCATACGAATTCAAAATCAAGCAAGGTAAGAGGGGTTTGAAAATAGACGAAATTATCTAAAACTCATGTTTTATACCTAAATCACGATACTGACTTTAAAATAGTTCAAAACAGCAACCAAAATAGAATAGCGATAACTACAAATTCTTCCCTTGAAAACAAAATCAACATAGATTCAAGAAAATTGGTCAAAACACACCCAAACATAAAATCGAGTCTACCAAGTGTCTAAACATTATGAATTAGGGTATCTAACATGTCCACACCAAGTATTTCACATGGGTCTCAACCAAATCACGAATTCTCACAAAAATCTCACATACATGATCAAAATCAAGAACGGGCAAATCCTAAGTTAATTCATGTCAAGATGGTGTCGTGAGTCATCTATGGTCAAGTTTTCACAATAGAGACAAAACTCACTAAGCAAAACACAAACAAGATTCGTCTCTAGACCCAACTATACTATAGGTAAATTTTTTGACTTGTATCAAACAAATGAATTGGAGTACAAGTTACTTGCCTTAACTGGGGATGAAGAACGATGCAATCAAAAGTAGGAGCAAAACCCACGAACAAAAATATGCTAGTCAACAAATCCAAGCAACTAGAGCAAAAACCTCAACACGAACAAGACTTCCAAAAGCGAGAGACGATCAAAGTGGCTTGCGGCCACAAGAGAACACCACGAGAGAGTAGGGGGATTATATGGTGCAAGAGGGTTGATGATGGTGGAGTAGGAGATGGTCGGGATGGACAAGGAGAGGGGAGATGCCGATCGGTGTAGGGCTCGGGTATGGGGTGTGCCGGGGTTGAACACATGCCGAGAAAGGGGAGGAGTGGGGGCTGTCGGCCTGGGGTAGGGTCGACCTGGCTTGGGGTTGTGTGCGGGTCGGGATGCAAGCAAGGAGGGGGAGAGAGAGAGGGAGGCCGGAATTTGTGAGAAATGGAGTCAGGGTTAGGGTTTGTGAGGGAGAGGTTTATATATATAGGGTTTTAGTTGTGGTTTTGTGGGTATTGGGTTGTGGGTATTAAGATTAGTAATAGGATTTACCAAATGGGTTTTTGGATATTGGGTCAATCAATTAGGAATACAAATATGATTGGAAATTTAAATTTGGCTTTGGTAGTCAAATAGGGATCAATAATGGGATTGAAAATAGGATCACAATCAAACACCACCACCTCAAACACCAAAAAATAAAATGAGGAGAACGAGACCAAAAATGAAGATAGAACACAACTAATGAAGAACGAAACAAAAGAAACAACCAATCAAACACAAAGAGTTCAAAATGAAATAAAACGAATATATATATTGAAAACGACTCTAATATACGGTTCAGAAAAAATACAAGAGAGAAAATACACCAAAACAAAAAATACACTCCAAAATACACAAAATGAAAAAACAGGGTTTACATCCGAGCTTCCAGATCCGAGCCGAGCCTCCAGATCCGAGCCGAGTATCCGACCTCCGCCTCGCTCCCGCCTCTACTCCTGAGCCGTCCCTTCTGACTGAGGGTCGGGCGTACCATCCGCACCGAAGCTTCCGCAAAAATACAAATTGAGAGAACTCACACCTGGTGCAGCCACCCCCCAAAAACAAACCACATCAATATTGATAATTATTTTTTATTGATTATAAATGTAGTAGTCTTGAGTTATGTTAACATCTTCAATGAAACACTGTTTAGAAATTACTTGTAATTTACATGTGTGATTCACATCTTAATAAATATTTTTTTAAAAAATAAAAACGCCAAATTAGTTTGGCCTCGAACCTGAGACATGCTTTATATTAGTTATATATAGACAATGCACCAATTTATCTATATAATAAAACACAAAGAAAGCTATCAAGTGGAGCCACCTTCAATCCCCCCAAAATCAAAGGCCTAGATCTAATCTCACAAAATACATTTTTCCCCCAAAATTTCAAACCCCAAAACCAAACATTTCCCCCCAAAACTAAAAAAACTCATTACTTTATTACTATCTCTCTCTTCTCTCTTCACTTATTCATATTTCTCTCTTTTTCTCTCTCCCTATCTCTCTCTCCCATTCTTTCATTATTTACTTAGAAATTTAGATTTTAGATTTCAGGTTTGTAAATTTTCTGAATTTTTTTGTTTTTTTTATTGCACATGTTATATCTTTTCAACAGTTAAATTTCATCATTTTACACACTTAAAGTTCTAAGAAATTAGATTTTACAATTCCATTTATAATTATTTTTCAACATATACTAATGGAAATATGAACTTTTATTTACAACTAATTATTGTCATACTATTCAAACTTGAGCTACATAGTTGTTGTTTTATTGTTTACAGGGCTTTTTGTGTTTTGTATTGTTCCGAAGACGTGCCGTAGACACGTGCCCACAGGCAAATCTAGTTTGTCTATAAATGATAATCCCAACTCTTCCATTATTATATTAATGATTAGAGATATGTTCATGCAGCTAGCATTACCAACATGTCTTTTGTTTTTTGACTTGCATATTCCTGATGTAAAGCGACTTGCAAGGGATATTTAGCATGATAAGGGGAATCTTGGATGATTTGCAGGTATGAAATCTTATAGCGAGTCTTCGCTCGTCATAGCGAATCTCAAAAGCTTTGTAAAGATTTGCAGTAATAACTCTTTTCAACTAGAATTTGAATGTAGTTTCGGAATAGAATTTTATAGCCCAAGTAGACTTCACATACAAGCAGAAATACTACACATGTCACTACAAATATTAATATATATTTTTTGTCATGTTTAGGTATATTCTTTAGTTGAGCCTATAATAAATTGTGGTTGTGCAGCTGCATGTCAACGAGTTTGTTTGGTTCCAAAAAAATATAAAACACGAATTCTATAGTTTTTACCTTAAAAATCGATGACCTGTCTATTTAAAAGGGAATGGTAAATTGTATGCATGGATACTATTAATTTTCTGTGTCATAGATTTCTGATGGTATGCGAAATAAAAGGCTAATATAAAAAAGTACACAAAATTTTGAGCCAGTTTAAAAAAAGTACACAAATTTTTTTTTTTAAATTTTATTTTATAAAAAGGACAAAATGTTTAAATAAGGTTCACTGGGTTAGTTAGGGTTAGGGTTGGGTTAGGGTAGGGTTTAAAAAAACCATTTTCATCTTTCATTTGTGTTTAAAAAAAAGCACATTCATCTTTTATTTGTGTTTAAAAAAATATCACTTAACTAATCAGATGTGTAAATAACCACCCCCCCCCCCCCCTCCCCCCCCCCCCCCCCCCCCCCCCCCGAACCCTAACCCAACCCTAACTAACCTAGTGAACCTTATTTAAACATTGTATCTTTTTTAATAAAAAAAAAAAAAAAAAAAAAAATCTTTGTGTACTTTTTTTAAACTGGCCCAAAATTTTGTGTACTTTTTTTAAATTTTGCCGAAATAAAATGCTTTAGGCGAGGAAAGCACCCTCTACCAGGAATTTGAATATATGACTTGTTGCTAATTTACGGATGTGAAGCTTCTGGAGTCAATTATATTAATAGGATAGATTTTTAAACTATTTTTAAAAAAAGAACAATATCCAAACTATTTGCAACTAAAAGATAGTTTCTTAATAGTATTGTGATGCCCCACATCCCAAAATACGAGAATACGAGTACATAACAAAGGCCCAGCGAATGATGTGTACATAATCTATACCTGTAACAGATTAACTCAACAATATACAAAAGATCATAACCACGCAAGAAATAGACCACATAAATAATGAATAAATTCCAAAATAATCCTGAAATAAATTAACAAAATAATATCCAACATGCAGGACAAAAGTAAACTTCGGGTCATATAAGTCCGGAATACAAAGTACGACGAAAAGTAATAAAAAAAACTTATAACATGACATAACTATAACAGTCTAATGGTTCAACTTCATTCTTCATAAATTTTGCTCATCATATCCTTGGGTCAAATTTTCTCCGGTACCTATAAACTCATCAATTAGAGGTGATAAAAAATTGTCAATTAAAGCAAATTACGGATAACAAGTAGTTGAAGCAAAGAAGCAAAAAAAACATGGTATATCAATAAAGGGTGAGCTTGTAATACCCCGCAAAATAGTATATAGCTATTTTTGCATAGTAATTCGTGCATCGTCAACAATTACACACGATTACATATTTTTCTGATAATAATTGAGAAATTTCAGATATATGAGCTATTCTGAACCCGATAAGATAAACTCGGAATATCTTCTCAATTAAACTATGGATTTGTCCCGATTGTTTTGACAAGACAATCTTCAGGAGAAAATAATTATTTTTATAAACATTTTTTATATATATATTATTTATTTTAAACTAAGTTAGTGCTTGAAGTGAATATGGATTGTACTTGTGCTTCGGAGTTAGGGTTACCTAGGGTTAGAAACCAACCTTCATCATGATTAAACCTTTGGACCCAATCTTGATGAGATCCAATGGTTGGAAATCCACCATGAAGAAATCTTCATGAAATTTCAAGAAGCATCAAGAAGGTTCTAGTTTGTTGTGTTGGCACCATCTCACCCCTCCACCTCCACTCACTCTAACCCTCTCCATCTTCACCCTTCATCCATTTTCGGCCTCCATTTGGAAACCTTAACATCTCCTCTCCCTATAAATGTCCCACTCCATTCACTTGTCATTCTTCTTATCTTCTTGTTTTGTTTTATTCAAAAAAAAAAAAAAAGATAGAGAGAAAAAGAAGGAGAGGAAAAGGAGAAGTCTTTTTGGATTGTAGTAGAAGGAAGTTGTAGTAGAGAAGAAGTATAGTAGGAGTTGACCAAAGCTTTTACAAGGCAAGTGAGCAAAGGATAGGAGCTAAAGCTAGTGGAGATCCTCTTGCAACACAAGGTGGGTGATTCTCTAAAACTCTAAAAATTTAGTTGTTTTGTGTGTATGTGATTCAGCATGTAGTAGGAGTTAAGAAAATCTTGGTTACCATGTAAGAATATTAGCATGCTAAGAAAAAGATATTTGTATGATAGAACAACTTTTACTATGATTTGGTTTAAAGAACATGTATGAGTGGTGAGTTTGGGAATTTCTAGCTCACACACGGCTTGAAATTTTTGACTAAAATTTTTAGGACTTTTTGTGCTACAAATCTAGAGCTCAGATGAATTTTTTCATAATATTTGGAGTCCATTTAAAAGCCCAAACCCCTACTAAAATTTCGGACAGAAACAAGGGGTAAAAAGGCTATTGTTTGAGAGAAATTGTTACGTCTTTCAAAGATCATAACTCAATATTGGTAAGGTATTTTGAGTTGAAAATTTTTCTGGATGCTCTTGTATGTTTCTAAAACCATAGTCTTATATTTCACATTTTTCTGATATTGTTTGATGCCTCAAAAAAATTTCTAAGTTACAACTGGTCTGGAAGTTGTAAGCTCAAGCTGTCAGTTTTTAGATTGAAGCTCACCTAGTCATAACTACTTGTGTGTGCATGATATTGCCATGAAATTTTTGCAGTAACTTTTTGTATGTGTATACATCTTGATTCTCAAATTTTAGAATTTTTAGATATCATTTGTTCAAGTTTCAAAAATAAATAATCTGAAGTGGTAAGACCCTGTTTGGAAGTAGCTGAATTTTTGAACTGTGTAAAAGGTCATAACTCCTTGCGTAGCATGAATCTAGATGCAATTTTTGGACACAATGGAATGGTATATATGTAGTTTCAGAATCTCAAATTTCATGAGCTTTGGACTTAGGGTTGATTTTTTGTTGAATTTTATAGTAGACCAGGTTCTACCTAGCTCAGATTAACTGATCTGTAAGGATGTGCAATTCTGGAAATATGGGTTAAGAATTTGGAAGAATGATCAATTAGAGAATTGTAGCAGAGAGTCGTAGATTTCCAAAACATATGAAATCATGTGATTCCATTTTATGGTTTGAATGTTATGATTTACCTAAGACTGGGGCAGATCCAGTCTTAGTCGAGACCATGTTTGCTAAATGAACCAATTCTTCCCTGTATGTGCAGCTGATAGAAATTGGTGTTTTTGAGGACTTCAATGGATAAATCTGAGGATTTGTTCAACTAGGAGGTCGTAGTAGATGCTCCCACCATTCCATAGAATCTAGAATCGAGTAATTCCGATAAGGGAGCAAATTTTTATGCTATTGGAAAAGTGCAGCATTTGCATTTAAGAATGTACAGCTGAGAGTATATGGGGTTTTTATAGTATCAAGATAATTGAATTTGAGAAAATGATCAACTAGAGACTTGTAGATTAGAATCTTAGCTTTCCAAAATGGGTAATATCAAGCGATTCTGAATTATATCTTGGAAGTTGTGGATGTTACAAGTTCAGCAACCTGCTAGCTTGATCAACTCCATGCATGTGTCAACTCAGGGAACAAGAGTTCCATAAGGAATTTGAGGGAATTGTCAACTAGGGGATCGTAATAGAGTTTCCTACCCTTCTAGAAAACTAAATTTTGTTGGATTCCGTTGAGCATAGCTTGAGTCGCAACTACTACTTATGATTGGAAGACTGATATGAAAATTTCTGCATACCGCAGTATGGTGATTGTGAGATATTGAGTTTTAAGATGTTGTAAGCACTTCATCTGTAAGTTGGACAAGATTCCTATGCTTAGTACTCATGGTGGATACATGAGTGAGTTAAGTGAATAAGCTATATGGTCAATTTGTGATTGATGTCTTGATGCCTGAGTTTGTCAATGGTCAGAGATTGGTGCTTGTGTATGTTTACCTTCATTCACAAATTTGTATGCATCTTTTGGGCGCCGATGGACTACTCGCTGAGAGTTACGGGCCGGGTTTATGGTTGAAGACCTGTGAAGGCATTGGGAATCGGTGAATGTTGATTCACCATGATTAATTATTATTTTGACAAGACCAATCATGCTCAGCATTGGCTCGTACGACACCGTGCATGATTGAGTGATAACGTGTTTTCAGTAAAGTGTATTTAATTAAGTTTTCTTTACTATTCGCTTGGAGACCGAATTGGTGTTATGTGTGATTTCCTATAATCCGACTCGTTCTAAGAGCCAGCACTAGGCGGTGATAACCATGGTTGTCTCTTCCTATCATTAGGGATACGTGCTACTGTTCGTATCTCGCACCGTTGATTCCTGAAGTGTCGTGGTAAGAACGGAAGTTTCCGGTCAGATAGGGGGCTTAGTCCTTCGGGGCTGTCATGTTCTTATGTTGATTGGACACAACGGACCATGGGGCTACTGTCCCTTGGATCTTCGGTGCCATAGATATGCGACTATATATCTGTAGGATCTTCACGGCATTTGGTGTGATCCAGACCGGTTTGGGCACTAGTGGAAACACCACTGTGTTTAGCAGTGATAACTGCAGGATTCACCAGCCATGATTATATCTATCGGGAACAGGTTGAGTACAATAGTAGAATGCATTGCATGGTGAGGGTTCGAAACCCTGAAACTGAAGGTAACGGCTTGATCTGAAGCATATGTAGTATGGGATGCATGTGTTTCCAGAGTCTTGCTGGCATTAGACTAAGTGCATGTGTTTTCTATGCATTGTGTACTATGCTTTAGACTTCAGGTCATGTCATACACTGACACTAGGAAATTAGGATGCACGTTTTTTTTCCATTCAAGATGATTCGTGACTGGTAGTTGGAGATCGCTATTTTCTTATCAGCATTGCGTCAGCAGAATTACTGACTTGCTCACTTAATTAGGTGTTGAAAAGCAGAATCGAAAAAGCAGACATCCAGATAGAGGAGCAATGTACTTACCTACCATGCGAGCAGGTGCAGAAATATCAGAGTCACGCAACATAAGGCTCAAGCCGAGGGGCAAGTCCCAGGAAGCAATTGACCACTCAGCAGAGTTCGGCGGTGATCAGTCGATTACCATTCTGGAAGACAGCTGATAGCTTCACAAGAGGAGTCTGATATTTGTAACAAGTTTTAATGAATTAATGTAATTTGTATTCCTTGTTCAGGAACAATATACATTGTAACTAATGATGTAATGATCTTATTTGGTAATAAAAGTTTTTAAATTTTCGTATCATTTACTGTGTTGAGATGCATTTGAAGGCAAAGATTCTGGTTGTGTCATGGATGTCCGGGAACGGGGCTCCGGGCTGTTATAGAACTAGAATTAAAATCAAATAACAATAACAAGGTTGATACTAAAAGCAAGTGTCTAGAATTAACGATGCAATAAACAATGACTGTAATCAATGATTCAAGGACAATAACAATAATCATGATCAAGAATGCAATTGTCAATCCTAGGTTTATTAATATTTTATTATTCTATCTAATGTACATAATACTGTGTCCCATACCACAGGTTCGGTCCATACAAATAGTGATCATTTTAGACTATAGTGGTGAACTCTACAGATCGTGTACTCGGCACAATAATCAACAATTAACAATCAATAATCAACGGTCAATAATACACCATCAATAACAATAATCAATCAATGGGGCCCATCCCGAGTACAGTCTCCGATTGTTCACTACTAAGTCGACCCTTAATATCCCGGCTTGTTAATATTTTATTATACTCAAATGTGGACATGCAATGGGTATAGAAGTGTAACTCCCGGTTCCATCTTTTCTTTTTTATTATTCATTGTAATCTATTTGTAATTTGGAGTAGATCCTATCTTTCTTTTATCGCCATAAATAAATCTGGCTCAAATATTGTTCATGATCTGTCTTTGATCTCCATTTAACTTTTCCTCCGAATCTTGTTATTTTTCAATTTGAATTTAATATTTCATGAATTATTTGTTCTCCCTTGTTGGATTATTTTTCATAATAATCCAATTGGTTGGAATGATAATTACCTTATTTTTTGGATCCGCATTTATCCTATTTGATCTAACCCAATAGCCTTCTTATTGAACCCAAAACCCTATAATCTTTCTTTTGGATCCTAAACCCACTACCCACTAACCATTAACTCAACTTAACCCTAATTCTCTCTATATACACTAATTATCACCCTAACCCTAATCTAAACCTAATCACCCCTATTATACATAACCGTCACCTTCATCTCTTCCCCTACCTTCCTTCCTTTGACTCTTCCTGAAGCCATCAGTTCCCCGTCGAACTGCCCTCCATCGCCTCCCTGCTCTTCCTCTAGAACCCACCGTCATTGTTGTCGAGCCTCCTCAACCCCCATCGCCCCCGCTGTGCTCCATCCTCGCCCGCTGCCATCTCACCCCCATCCTCGTCCTCTGAACCGCTCGAACCCATCACCACCACCTTCAGTCACTTCCCCTCTTCTCTCCTGCTCGACCTCACCACCTTCCAACCTCCGCAGAGCCCATCGACAACAGCCACGTCGACCGCTGTCAATCCACAACCCAGTCGACCCCGAGCACCCCAGCAACCCACTGCCATCCCTGTCTCCATTGAGCCAGCCCAGTCAACCCCCCACAACGTCCCACCCGAGTGACAAGCACCGCCAGTCGTCATCTCGCTGCTTTCCCTTTGTGCTTTGTGTTGCTGTGTTGCCGATCGATCTCGCTGTGTTGCTGTGTATCTATTTTACACATAAAGTGCACGTGTCGCCCCGGGATCCTAATCCCGTTATTCAATTACTTCGGATCTAATCGTCATTAAGGCAAGTCATCTCACTCTCGAATTGTTATTGTATCTTTTTCGAGAATATTTATTGAATCCCGCAAGTAGATCTATATTGATTACCGTATATCGTCTGTTGTTATCTATTGTCGGGATACTATGGATTAACACGAGTGAATCCACGGAGAAATCTTGACTTCGTGTCGTCCATTTGTATCTGATTTATAGAGATCTTGCATGCATTCATGTAGTTATTTGTTATATATATGAGTAGGGATTAATATTGTGAATCATGTCATGGCACTATACGAATTATTGTAGAATCGTATGCTAGTTTTATTGTTCGTATAATTGTTGTTGGTGTATTGGTTGATTTTGATTGGTAAGATAGTGGATATTATTCATCTTAATATAATGTTAATATAGACATAGTTTGCTTTGATTCAAGTTGTCAACCCCTAACTCATCGTCTATAACGTTTAGGTCATTTTATTCATGAAAAATATATCGAGAACCTGTAAATTACTGCCAACCTGCACATTGTTAGGCCGTTTCGACCTAGATACAATCATCAAAACCCATAACTTTCTGAATATAAAATGTAGCCCCATGTGTCTAGTTTTCATAGCACAATTTTTTTTTTAATTCCGACTTATATTGCATGAGTTATGATTATTTTACTACTGCTGCATTTTATTCCCAGAATTTCTTGATTCATGACTATACCATGTTAAAATAATTAAATAGATGAACTAATGATCAAATACCGCTATGATAAATTCCAGATTGATATTTAACATGTTTAGGGTCATGATACTTATTTTTACTGATTTTTAAAGTGAATATTTACTGATTTTATAACTTTAACTAATTGACATCAATAACCAGCCAGAATAAGTAATCTGTAAAGAACCCTGTAATTAACCTAGCTACTATTATAGAAATTTTGACTTTAAATATGCGTTGGAACCGGACATGAGTCTATTTTCTATAAATTCGGACGGATCCACATTTGCTGCTTCTGTAGAAGCAAAAAATTCAATTTTGGTACAGTAACCTACTGCTATCCAGAATTGATTTTACATGTTTTGATAATATAATCAAATCTATATTGTTGTATTTGATGCACTGGATTGTATGAATTGCATTGCATGATCTTAGTTTTGTATTTTCATCATCCTAGTGTTCCCTATTAATCGCCTTGTTGTTTTTCCTTTAACATCGTTGTCCTATTGTTGTCGTAATATTGCCAACTGTTATTGCATATTGATTGAATAAAGAATTGTTAACAAGCCAGAATTTAAAGGTGATTTAAGTAGTGAACAATGTAGAAACTGTACTCGAAAGAGGGTCCCGTGTTTCCTTAAACAATGTTATCGGCTAGCATTTTATCGATTGATTGCGGCTTACGATGGTAACCCAATCTATCGTGTATCGTATCGTTGCCGAAGTATTCGTACACCGCAAGGTGAATAATTATTATCATTGCCGAGTATATTATCTATAGAGTGCACCACTTAGGTCTAAACGAAAGTGTTTGTACGCATCGAACCTGTGGAATGGGCACAGTAGTACGTGCATTAGTTAGGACTATATTGAATAATAGACTTAAGACTGTCATCGCATCATCATTGCATATTGTCATCGTTATTGAACATTGTTATCGTTATTGTTTACCATTATTGTTATCGTTTATTGTTATTATTATTGTAGCACCCCAGATCCGGCTCCCCAAAATCCGTGACACTCACCAGAATCTTTGCTTTCAAATGCATCTCAACACAGTAATAACACGAAAATTTAAAAACTTTTTATTGCCAGATAAAATCATTACATCATAAATTACAACCGTTGTCTTGTTCTCGAACAAGGAATACAAATTACACTAACTCATTACAACTTATTACATTAAAGTGTTACAAATACTATTTTGTAATAGCTATCGCCTGCCACCTAGAATGGTAGTCAATTGCTCTCTACTGGAAGCTCCACCAGGCGGTCATGCTACTTCCCTAAGATGCACACTGTAGTTCGAATCCTCCGCTGCGCTACTCTGATATCCCTGCACCTGCTCGAATGATAGGTAGGTACATTGCTACTCTACTTGGATGCCCTACTTGTCTTGATTCCTCCTGCACTCGCGACCTGGTATCCGGCACCTAATTGAGTGGGCACGTCAGTATATATACTAATGCAATGCAGATAAGAAAACAACGATCTCCAACTACCAATCACAACCAGCCTTCGATGAAAACAGAAATATGCGTCCTAATTTCCTAGTGTCAGTGTATGCTGTAACCTGAAATCTAATGCATAATAGAAAATGCATAGAAACAGATGCACTTAGTCTAATGTCAGCAAGACTTTGGACACGCATGCATCCCATACTGCATACGCTCTAAATCAAGCAGTCTTCTCCAGTTTCAGGGTTTCGAACCCCCGCAATGCAAAAACATTCTACTATTGTACTCAACCTGTTCCTAATAGATACAATCGTGGCTGGTGAATCCTATAGTTATGTCACGCCCCGCGTCCCAAAAAAAAATGGAATACGGATACAAGACAAAAGCCCAGTGAATGATTTCCATCATCCATAAGCTGTTCAAGAAATCTTTACAACATTTCACAAGATAATTCAGAGTCGAAAGCAACATATACAACCAGGCATGCATAACTGAAACAAGATACCAACAGAAATTACTTGAAACCAAATATAATAATCTCAAATAATCAAATTCTGAACAAGTCATATCCTGGGTCACATCGCCCAAATACAAGATAAATATCCAAGTAATCAAGTACATCTTATTCAAGCTCAAGCAACAACAATAATAATAATCATAAAGCAAAAAAATCCAGCACTAATACATCACCTCGCCAATACCATCTGGCAGCCGACCATCCTGATCTGCAATTAATTAAATTTGCAGGAGAAGGAAAAAGAAAACAAGTACCCATCAATTGCAAGTTACGGGCCACTTATAATGCACGATAAAAGTACATGGGATAGGTAAATCTAAGTAACAAACCAAGCATGGTATAATCATGATAACAGGATATAAATCATAGCATGGCAAGATGAGCAAGTATAATAGTATGGGTCGAGTGTCAAGTAAACAAGTGTCATTCACCAAGTAACCAGTATCAAGAATCATGTAATCATGTAGCATGTATCAAGTATCAAATCTCATGTATCATGTAGTCAAGTAAAAAATAGGCATGTATCATGTTCAAGTGTCATGTTTAAGTCTTGTAGTTATTAGTATCTAGGTAGCACTTCATGCATCTCGGTTTTTACTACATGGTTGCTACAACAAACAGTTTCGCTTTAGATTTTGTAGGAAACCATACAGGGTAGTATACTCAGGGACAAGCTCCAAGTATCATGTAATCATGTATCATGTAAACACGCTCCAAAATCAAACAAGCTCCAGTGTCATGTGTGTACGTGTCATGTATATCGTGTCATGCTCCACATGTAAACAAGCTCCAATAACCACTGGGTTCTTCCGAGTACACATTTCTGCACTATCCACTACTAGATATTTTTCTTAACCTCGGCTTGGTTATTTATTATTGTTAGTGTCCAACAACCATGTAGATGTGAAAAACATATCCAGTATATCATGTCATGGTCATGTAATAAGTTCAAGTTGCAAGATAAACATGTACGTGTGCAAGGTACCTCATAAAAGACAAAAATAAACTAATCTCAAGTTCAGGACAACAAGACCATACTGTAGTAAAACAGTGATTCCCAGTGTTACAAATATGCAAATCTGAATCCGTCAAAACTTCTAAAAAGTAGACTCCCAACCAAATCCAGCGAGTATAAATAAGTCATTTATTAATTCACAAAAACATATCCCAAAACTGATTTGAATATAGAAAATAGGTTCAGCCAGAAATCAGGAAAACGTATTCAAGAGCAGGAAAACAACATGAAAACTCAGTAAATAAATTCACGAAAAATCTGGGGTATTCCCTTACATGTCCAGTATCTAAATATAAATTTTATAATTTTCCAGTAGAATTAGATCATTCATCAAAAATCGGAAAACATCAATAAACAGTAGTTTGGCAAATCTGGAAATCCCAACACTGCTGTACGAAAACCATAATATCTCGCGACCAGTGATACGAAATCCAAATCCGCCAAAGGGAGATGAAAATAGATAGAATAAGATAAATTTTATATTTTACAAATATTTTCCATACAGTAAAAGGAATCAAGGTGAAAATACGATTCTTTACAGAACAACAAGCAAATTACAGCAAGTATAGTTTTCATAAACAAGCAGGAAACGGCATGTAAAACTCATCAATAAAATCCACCAAAATTCTGGGCAATCCCTAAGTGGATATAGAAATACTGACCAAAGTCTTGGATCAAAATAATATGTGTAGCACAGATATTAAAATGATTTAGTCATCAAAAACACCAAGAAATGAAATCTGGAAAAGATCGACACCTCTTTAGTAAAATAGTCATAACTCACACATACGAAAATGAAATCAAGCAAGGTCAGAGGAGTTTGAAAATAGATGAAATTCTCTAAAACTCATGTTTTATACCAAGATTAAGCTACTGACTTTAAGACAGTCCAAAACATCAAACAAAACAGATCATTGACAAAATACAGATTTTTCCCTTTAACGACAACTCAACATATATCATACAAAACTTGTTCAAAACACAATCAAAAATGAAATCGGGTCTACCCAAGGCCGACCCTACCCTAGAGGCGGGTAAGGCGGCCGCCTTAGGCCTCCGGAGATTTCGCGATTTTAGGGGCCCCCAAATTTGAACTTTCCTTGTAAATATAGGCACGTATTTTGCCCGTAAAAAAAAATATATGCTACTAGGGGCCCCATTTCGGAAGTTCGCGTAGGGCCCCCGAGAACTCAGGGTTGTCCCTAGGTCTACCAAGTGTGCAAACATCATGAATTAGGTTATCTAGCATATCCACACCAAGTTTATCACATGGGTCTCAACGAAATCACGAATTCTCACAAAAGTCCCACATACATGATCAAATCATGAATGGGTAAAACCTAAGTTAATTCACGTCCATATTGTGTCGTGAGGCAACTATGGTCAAGTTTTTACAATAGAGACAAAATCCATCAAGAATAACACAAACAAGAGTCGTCTCTAGACCCAACTACACTATAGGTGGTATTTTTGACTTGTATCAAACAAAGGAATTGGAGTACAAGTTACTTGCCTGAACCGAAGATGAAGAACGACGAAAATCAAGAGTAACGGGAATGGATTCCCGACAAGGAGCAAAACCCACGAACAGAAATCAACAAACCAAAAGCAACGAACCCACGAACAACTCGCACGATCCCAAGTGCGAACTCTCAAGTAAGCGAGAGAGAGACCAAAGAGAGAGAGATGGTGGATGAGATGTGGGATGGATGCTCGGGTGTGATGGTTGGAGACTAGGGGGGTTTGGTCGATCGGGTATGGGGGCTGTTGCGGGATGGAGTGCAAGCCGGAGAGGGGCTCGGCATGGGCGCAAGGGGCGTCGGGGTGTGGCCGGCGTCGGGTTGCGGCGCAAGAAAAGGAGGGGGAAAGGGGTATCCGGGATAGAGAGAGAGAGATTAGGGTATTAGGGAGAGAGATTATATATATATATATATATATATATATATATATATATATATATATAAGGGGATTAGGGTTAATGGGTAATTGGGTTGTGGGTAATTAGGAGTAGTAGTAGGATTTTTTTTAATTTGGCTTTGGTAAATCTATTAGGGATCAACAATAGGATTGGGAATAGGATAACAACCAATCACCACTACAAGCACCCCAAACACAAAAATAAAGACGACAAGAACCAAAAGAAAGAAAAACAATAATTGACGAAGAACGAAACAAAAGACGAACAAAAACCAACACAAGGAACTCAAAATGAAATAAATGAATATATATATATATATATATATATGGGTAAAAGGGATATGAGCAACTTGCTCATTTAGTAAATAAGCAAGTGATTATGTGGCATGCATGTGATACATTGGACAACTAACCCTTTTAAGAATTTTCCAATCACATGCATGCCACATCATCAATTGCTTATTTACTAAATGAGCAAGTTGCTCATACCCCCTTTTCCCTATATATATATAGGGAAACTTTCGGTTGCAAACCAGCCTAGTGTGCAACGTGGTGAGCACTGGTTGTGGACCGTTCGATAAGAGCTATCCAGATCCAAGGGCCACGATCTGTTCCCGCTCATCTGTTGGTTTAGGGGGGGTATAATCGGAATTTCACCCCCCCAAAATACAACTGGCCATCAATCTCTCTTGTCTCCTTCCTCTTATCGAAAAAAAGGAAAAAGCCCTACCCCCAAAACACGATTATCTCTGAGCTTCCCTACCCCAAAATTGCCCCGTTCTCTGAGCTTCCCTACCCCAAAACGGAACCCATCAAGCTCTCCTCCTTTCCCCCCTTCTCAATCTCTCCTTCCTCCTTATCGATTTTAGAGAACAGATCGGAACCCCATCTCTAAACTCCCCTTCGTCGAACGAACGATCGGAACCCTAGCCCCAAAAACCTCCTCCTCGAACGATCGGAACCCTAGCTCACCTCCTTGCTCCTTTTCGATTGTAGAAATCAAAACCCTAGCCCCCAAAACTTCCTCCTCGAGCAAACGCAACCCATCGACAGTTCAAAGCTCCTCATCTTGACGACGCGAGCAACATCTCAGCATCTCATTTCAATATTCTCATCTCCTTCTCCCAATATTCTCATCTCCTCCTCCTCTTTGATGTTCTATGATTGTTTTGTTGGAACATGTAACTTGTATTTTTATGATGTTCTATCTTGATTGTTTTGTTCTAATGCCATTTTCATTGGTTACTTGATGGCTGTTGTTGTAAAGTGATACTGAGGGTATTGTATAGTTCTGTCGTTTTATTTTTCATCCAGTTCTTTTGCATATTTTGGTAGTTTTACTGAGGGTATTGTACCAAGTTTCGGCAATCATGAGTCTTAAAGAATTATATTGTTTGATAAACACTTGTTAATATTGTCTTTCCTTGCAGCTTAATATTGTCTTAAAGAATTATAATGTTATCAACACTTGTTACTTCAGGAAGAGTTGAACTTCTTATTGTAGACAAAATAGGAAGAGTTGAACTTCTTATTGAAGATAAACACTTGTTACTTCAGGAAGGACTACAGATGAACTACAGATGAACTACAGAATATTCCTCTCTATAAATTGGTAGAGAGAGAGGAGATCCACTGTAAAGCACGGCTTGTTCTGTTTTGGTTTGGTTTTGTGATGTGTATCTCCCCAAAGCTTGCTCAGGTTGTAACTACATTTTCTAATGGTTAACAGGTCAAATGCTCTATTTGTGACCTTCTTTTATATGGCTGTTTAAATGTTTGATCATAAATAGTTAGTTCTGTGCTTGTAGAAATTGGCCAAGGCTTTGGTTTTGGTGTGCTACTTGCTTTCAATTGCAAACCATTTTGCTTTCAATTTCAGCTTCAAGATCCTAAATGTAGAAGAATGTGCTACTTGCTTTCAATTGCATATTTTAATCGAAGATACCCTTGGGATGATACTGTGTTGCCTGTAAGGAAGCATACTTAGCACATTCTGCATATTTTCCTGTATTTAGATACTACATTTGCAACTCTACCTCCACTTAAAGCCTCGTCCACATTAATTTTGATACTACCAATGGTTGCTGCATTTTGTTGAACTCTACTGGATCAATGAGTTAGTTACAAAAGTGTTATTGTAGTACATAAATAAGAGAAATATGGAGTTTGAATCCCTGCTTCCCATCAGGTTGTGGTTTATGGGACTCCGAAATGAAGGAAAAGTAAAAATAGAAACGTATTGAAGTTTCATTCTTTCTGTATGGAGGATTAGAAGATGTCATTCTCATGATTGATCAATACCATAAGCAATCAATTTCTGCACGAATCACATGTGATATTCGCTATACCTCCAAAACCAGGTACAGGCAATGGAAAATACTTGTATCCTGCTCAAACATCCCAAATTGCAACTCAACTTTACGGTTTGAATATTGTAGACCGAAAGCACACTGCAAATCAGGCAATGCAACTAGACAAAACATTGATTCAGATAAAGCATAATCTAACAAGCATGATAAGCTACAACAAAAGATCCAATTTCCAAATATGTGCTCTTCATAATCAGTTAGCTGTACAGGAAATGGCAAATAATTGTATTTGTTTATTGCACAATACAGACCATAGATACAATGAACACATGAAACTTGAAAGACAAAATACATATCTTATATTCAAGCTAGTTCAAAAACAGACAACAATTAAAGTGTGGTGACAAGCTAGTTCAAAAACATATGAAACTCTGGGACTGAAATATTCCCTCAGTTGACATCACATTCATGGCTTCTTTTCTTCCATATTGACTCAGAGGGCTGTTATCTGTAAAAGCTTCCTCAGCTTTCAGCTCCGAGAATCAAATGAGATATCGGCAGAACAAAGGGGCTCTGATGACAAGCAAACACAAGTGAGTTTAGAAAGATACCTTCATCTACTTTCAACCCCCATCCAAAACTAATTCATAACCAACTGATGCACTGGTATGATTTAAAAAAAAATGAAAATAAAATCTAAAAGAACTAATGCATTTGAACTGAGTATAATGAAGTGGTGGTTGGACCTGCCTCAAAAACAGAAGCTGATGAACTGGAGCTTTTCTTCCTATCCTGTGATTCTGATGAACTGGAGCTGGACCTGCCTCAAAAACAGAAGCCGAAATTGTAGCATATGAATAAACCACTTCTTTCTAGTATCCTCATTAACATTCTTTTCATAGCTGACTGAAAAAAGAAATAAAATAACGTTAGATGAATTTCCTACCAGTTTAATAGATAACATAAATTAATTTTACAATACAGGATGATTATTGTTCATGAAATGAATTTAAGTAGGCTCAGAATTCGATTTAATTCACAGACTGCGATGGTGTAGCAACATTTGGCTGCAGTTGAACTGCCACGCCAAAATAGCTGTAACAACCACAATTTTAATTAAATGCATCCCCATCAGCAAAGGGTCCAAATTAACCAAAAGGAAACCATCAGACAGTGCAGAATCAAACAATGCAATCAAAAACTTTCCAAAAATCCAACTATCAGCCAACCCAGTATGCATCCCCGTATAGGGAAACTTTCATTTGTACACCAGCTCAGTATGCACACTAGCCCAACTATCAGCCTAAATGAAAGCCAGCTCAGTATGCACACTAGCTCAGTAACTTAACAAAAAATCCATCTATCAGCCTAAATGAAAGCTTCAGGGGATAACAAAAATTCAACAATCAGCATATGAATCAACTATCAGAACAAACATTCCCATTGCAAACCCCCACATTAACAGATGAGAGGGATTGAATCCCTTCCGTTGTATGGGGATCAAAATGGATGTATTTGATCGGACGGTCTACAACCAGTGCGCACTGGATTGCACACTGCGATGGTTTAGAATGCATATGAATTCATCACCGCCTATCAATTCATCCCGTACCAAATAATAAAAGTAGGGTATCAATAGTTACCAAAGCAAACTTGTGAATGAAATACTTCCCTCAGTTGAGACTATCGTGAGAATCCTCGTGAGAATCGTCGGAACTATTCTCAGTAGATGAATTCACAGCATCTTCGGCAAATGCATGCTTGCCACTGAAAATTGAAATAACCACATAAAAGTCATTACTACTTGAGAACTATATAATAATTAATAATAATTTTCTGCTACTTAATAATTTTACAAATACTATTAAATACCTTTCATTTTTCTTTGGGCAAGTTCGTGCATCATGGCCTTGCCCACGCAAACCGCAACAATTGCACTTCCTAGGTGGCTTTCTTAATTTCTCCCGCATTGGTTTCAACCTTTTCCCACTTGGTCTTCCCTTCGTATTACATTGGCGAGGTTCTTCCACCGATACTTGAGACAAGACCAATTGCTTCCCATGAACACGTGTTTCACTACCTTTAGCACCAACACTACACCCTTCGGGGACTATCAAATTGAAGCCTTCAAGTGACTTGATCATAGCTTCACGCATGAACACATACCCTTCATCGGAAGACAGTCCGATCTCAACTTGTTGCTTGGACAAGTTATTTAACTCACAATAACGGGACGCAAAATTCTCGCTATTGTTGTCATCTTCTTTACCAAAATTAGTGGGGGTGTAGCTTCTTCTAATTACCTCACGGTTCCATCTTCTCATCATATATTGTTTGGGAAGTTCGTTACAATTTGAAACTTTAAGGAAGGCCAAGAGATGTCTACAAGGGAGACCAACAAATTCGAACATTAAGCATGAACAAGACCCAGACTGGGTTTCTTTGGAATAGGTAATAACGGTCTCTTTTTCTGACCTACCAATGAAGGTCACTGTGTAATAAGTGTTAGCAGTGTTCACGTCACCATCTAGAGAATTCACATTATACAGTAGGCTTGCCTTGAGTTCTTTTTGAAACTTTAAAAACATTGTTAGAGTGTATACTTGTGCCATTTGTTCCTCCATATACCACCCGGTCTTCAATTTGGGTTTTCTATCGAGTGTACGGTGGTTCTCTTTTACTTCTTCTTCTCTTTGCCTACAAATAACTCTTTCAAATATCAAAGCAAATTCATGAAGTGAATACTTCTTTTGGGTATGCTTTTTTAAAAAGGAATTCATTCCCTCACTTCTTTGGCTACTAGACATACCCGCCCAAAAATGAGACCTATGGTATACGGGGGCCCATTTTTCACGGATTTGAAAAATATCACTCAACCATTTGTTGTTTTCTGCCCCATATTCCAAAACCAAAGCTTTCCATTGTTCTTCAAAAGAGACACAATCATACGAATTCCAAATATTTTCTTTAAATCCTTCCATAAACTTAGGATTTTGAACCAATTGAGGCACCTCGGACGGAATTTTATCTAAAATATGCCAGATACAATATCTATGACGAATATGAGGGAAAACTTGTTGAATTGCAGCACCTATACCGCGGTCTTGGTCCGTTACAATGGCCTGGGGAGCTTTCTTCATGACTCCTAGCCATGTTTGGAATAACCACACAAAGGATGAAGCCGTCTCATTTGGGATGAAACCACAACCAAGAAAAATAGACTGCCAATGATGGTTAATCCCAACAAATGGAACAAATAGCATACTGTAGCGCCCCGATTTTCATATACCGGGAAACCGTGACACGAGCCAAGACCTTTTCTTCAATAAGTCACAATACACAGAAAAACAGGAGAATTTAAAACTTTTTATTCAATACACAAAGTGTTACATGTCTGAATACTGTACAACTGTAATACTTTACAATGGAGTTACAATATTGTCTTTACATTTCTAAGTGTTACAACCTTCACATCTTACATCAGAGTACTTCTTAACTAATACAGAATCAATACATATTTTGCAGCGGAACTAATCTTAATACTGACTCCTTGCTTTCCTTGCCTTGAGTCCTCTTGAATCTCGCCTTTGTACTTCGGCGATCCAGTACCTATGGAAGTGGGGACGTCAGTATTCACTGACGCTTAAAGGCTGATCATATAGCAGCGAATCTTCCAAACAATATACAAAATATAGCAATAGTGTTGGTGTAGTTTAAGTGTTTGTGAGTGCTATGACTAGACTCTAATGCGATACTTAAAATAGAGCTAGGACACTCCCTATTCTAATGTCAGGGATTTGAAACCGCGTTATGAGTTCTAATTGTACACAACCCGTTCCTGACACCCACCCACGGCAGTTCAGGAATTAACAGCGCGAGATACGCAACCCGTGTCCTCAACCTGTGAGATGGCACCGTACGTATCCCTTTGACGGGAAGGTAGAACTAGGATGCTTCTTATTCTAATGTCAGCAAGTCTCCGAAAGCAACATGCAGCCCATACTACATGCGGCTCCATCTCAAGCCGTTTCTCCATATATAGGGATTGAACCCGCGTTATGAATTCTAATTGCACACAACCTGTTCCTGACAACTACACGTGACTCGCGAGGCTGCAGATGTGGTCATGTGCCACTGTTGCATTTTGCCCGTGATGTCTATGTTCGCCACCGCGACCCAGCTAACCGGACCTCACTCAAATTAGACGAACCCAATGTATCGGGTGTCATTCCAAAAATCACACTATAGGGTTTCGCAAGCGCAGGGTAGCGCAAAGCCTACCCTGTGGCACCCTCTGGGGTATCGCAAGCGCAGGACTGCACAATGCATCCTGTGGCACCCCTAGCCACGGTACTTCAGGAATTAACAGCGCGAGATACGCAACCCGTGTCCTCAACTTATGAGACGGCACCGTACGTATCCCTTTGACGGGAAGGTACAACCCAGTACACCACCTATGATCTGCCTCAAGGGACGAGTTAGTGTAAGGGGCCCCCTACGACTGACCCCTCTCTCCCGGCAAAAGGGTTTAAGTAAACCGATCCTTGTAAGTCACTATCCTAGTGATGTCCCTGACTCGAACGATCCTAGGAATGACAACATTATAACACAACATGCTAGGCCTTAAATTAGGCTTCGCAAGACAACTCTACTAGGCCGCTCAACCTAGGCTTACCAGAATCCCTCAGGATCTGGTTCATGGCTCATCGATCCAAGACTTTGGCTGTGCGAATATACACGCATGCCGCTACCCTAGACTTGGATTCTGTCTATGCTCCGGTCCTCGATTAACCTACCCTGGTTAAAATTCGACGGTACACAAGGAGTGACTCCTCCACAGTTCCTTAGGGTAGAAATCATATGTCTTGACGGTCGATAGCCCTTAGGGTAGTAACATCACCCTAGACGAGCACAACGAACTGTGTACTAGCTAACAAGCTATACACGAGTAACAACCACATACGAGCCCATCAAGCTACGTATGACACAATAACTACCTACGAGCCAGGTGGGCCCCGTAGGAGATAACCGCGTACATACCGGCCAAATAAACCGTGTATGAGACCGACAGCTACGTACGGGCCGGTCGGGCCGCGTACGAGACAACAACCTACATACGAGCCGACTAAGCTACGTATGAGACCCACGGCTATGTACGGGCCAGTCGAGCCACGTACGAGCACGACCGTGTGCAAACAACCATACAGGTAATCAATCTTAGAAGCAACCAAACGTGCTTACTAACAAACTTAATCTTCTATTGTTAGAAGCAACAGAAGAATCTACTAATATTCTATGGTCGGTATTCCACTAAGGAAGGATCCGAAGGCGACCTAACGGCCTTTATCGGACCAACTATCACTAGTGGTCTTCCCAATCCTTATTACTTCAACCTATAGCGCCTTAAGTATGGCATACAATTACAAGCAGCTTCCTACGACAATCAATCATATAACACAACCACCATGCTATTCCTATGTATGAATGTGATTAATGCTTATGCTTACATTGAGCTCAAGCATGAAAATCACTAACGACCTTAAACATAAAATTCTCTATAGTCAATCGTAGGTTACAAATTGAGCATGGAAGCCTACTACTTATCATAACCAACTACCACCACCCAACTAAGCAATACTTCAAGGTATAGTAGGTAGTCCTAACACTACTCCTACAACATTCTAAGCAAGTATTACTCTAGTATGGTATAGAACCCCACATAAATCACTACAACTAACCATGGGTAGTTTCTTTACTCTAAGCATGAACATCATAGTATGGGTATCCTTAACTTAACATGATTAATAATTAGCATGATACCTACTTACTTAGCATAAGTCATGATCATCTACTAACATAACATGAACAAACACTCATCTAAGCATGGGTACCATGTAAACATGAGTGTTCATATAACTTAGCATGGTATACAACTTACTCACAATCTAACTAGTATGACCTACAACTTACTTACAATTAAGCTAGCATGGCATAGATCTTGCCTATAATTAAAAACTAGCATGGTATATTTCTTACCTACAATTTATTAGCATGGTATACAACTCTTCTACCACTTATCTAGCATGAATCTTCCTTAAGCATAAATAACTACTAAACATGGTAGGAAATTCCTAGGATGAATCCTACAACATTCTAATCATAAATAAATTATTAAACATGATAGGAAACTTTAGGAATGAATCCTACAAAATTCTAGCATAAGTGAGTTACTAAACATGATGGGTATTTTTTTGAATGAGTCCTACAACATCCTAAATATAAAGCATGATGGGATAATTTTAATAAACATCCTACAACTAATTAAGCATAGCATCATGGTAGGATATTTTTAGCAAAAGTCCTACAACATCCTAAATATAAAGCATGATGGGATAATTTTAATAAACATCCTACAACTAATTAAGCATAGCATCATGGTAGGATATTTTTAGCAAAAGTCCTACAACCTCCTAAACATAAAGCATGGATATGGCTTCTAATTATTTTTAGAAATGATCCTACAACATAAGTAGCATGAATATGGTTTCTAATTATTTTTAGAAGCAAAGCTACAACTAACTAAGCATGGTAAACATGGTAGGATATTTTTAAAAGCAATCCTACAACTAACTAAGCATGGATATGGCTTCTAATTATTTTTAGAAATGATCCTACAACATAAGTAGCATGAATATGGCTTCTAATTATTTTTAGAAGCAAAGCTACAACTAACTAGGCATGGTAAACATGGTAGGATATTTTACAAGCAATCCTACAACTAACTAAGTATGGATTATGGCTTCTAATTATTTTTAGAAATGATCCTACAACATAAGTAGCATGAATATGGTTTCTAATTATTTTTAGAAGCAAAGCTACAACTAACTAAGCATGGTAAACATGGTAGGATATTTTTAAAAGCAATCCTACAACTAACTAAGCATGGATTATGGCTTCTAAATATTTTTAGAAGCAAGGCTACCACTAACTAAGCATGGTAAACATGGTAGGATATTTTTACAAGCAATCCTACAACTAACTAAGCATGGATTATGGCTCCTAAATATTTTTAGAAGCAATCCTACAATATTTTACTACTACTCCTACTCCTACTTTAATCAAAACATAACACACAATTATCTACTACTACTACTACTTCATTCACAACAAAATCGCCACATACAACTATCTATTACTACTACTACTTTATGGACATAAACATACTACTACCTTATTAATTACATACATGCTACTACTACTTCATTTATTACATACTACTACTTATTATTTTAGCTTACTACTACTTAGTTTCTTACTAATCTTATTTATTACTAGTGATAAAGAAAAGATTATTTTTTTATTTATTTTACTTTACTTTACAAAAGAAAGATCTCTTTAATTAACTACAACTAGTGATTAAAAGAAAAGGAAGATCTTTTTATCATTTCTACAACTAGTGATCAAAATAAAAAGAGAAGATCTTTTTAATTAACTACAACTAGTGATTAGAATAAAAAGAAAGATCTTTTTAATTAGCTACAAGTAGTGCTTAAAATAAAAAGAAAGGTCTTTTTAATTAACTACAACTAGTGATTAAAAATGAAAGAAAGATCTTTTTAATTAATTACAACTAGTGATTAAAAATAAAAGAAAGATCTTTTTAGTTAATTACAACTAGTGATTAAAATAAAAGAAAGATCTTTTTAATTAATTCTACAACTAGTGTTTACAAGGAAATATCTTTTTATTAGAACTTATGTTCTTATTAGTCCAAGTTTCATAAAGAGTCCTACAACCCACAATGGTTGTAAAATGAATGTTCATATGCTTATGTGAATCAAGTCCTACAACCAACCATGGTTGTATGTCCAACATTATGCAATATGTGAATTTCTTTAGTCCAATAACATACAAACAACAACTTCAATAATAAAGCTATGATCTTTATAAATTTATTAGTTACTACTACTACTTTACTACTTTTATTTACTACAACATACACACCCTCATCCATAAGAACAACCCAAAAAAAATAAAACAAAACAAGAAGGTAGAAGAAGAAGTCAAACAACAAACAACAAACAAACAAACAAACAAACAAACAAACAAAGAATCAAAGTGAAGAAACCCCCACCTTATCTAACTTGTTGGAAGAACTAGCTTTGCTACCTTCTCCTTCCCCTAAGCTTCTTTTAGAATTCTTCTATTACCTACAAAACAAAACTCTCTAGTTAATTTGTTCTCTCTTTCTTTTCCTTTCCTTCTTTCTTTCTTTCTTTTGTTTTTCTAAAATGAGAGAAGGAGGTGAATGAGGGGGGATTTATAAAAGGAGATGGAAGTGGTAAGTGCACCAAATGGCACAAAATACCCCCAAAAGAAGGGGCCGGCCATGCTCTAGGAGGGGGGAGGGTTATGGTGTAGACTAGGTGAGGTGGAAGGATAAGGGTTCTAGAAAGGGTTTAGTTCTAATCTTATGCATACAACTCTTCTTTCAACCCTCTTAATCACCCTAATTCTCTAATTAAGTTACCATGACAAGAAATAGTGCATTGTCCTAAAGTACATACCATATACTAGGTATAATATACTAAGTACCATACAATTATGTGTATGTGTACATGTATGTGTATACAAAATCTTCTTGTAAAAATCCTCATAAAATTCCCAAAAATAATTTAATTTAGAAAATAATAGTAAGATAAATTTTATTATTACTTCGGGGAGTCGCGCTACCAATTTGATGCGCTTTGGATGCGCATCGACCGACAGACGCGCGTAGATACTGTTTGTGGGCAAACCGGCGAAAAATGGCCAAAATAGTCCGACTTTGGAATTAAAATAAAATAATAATAAAATAATAATTTATATGAGTTAATATCCGTCCGGGATATTACACATACCATAACGGTTAGTACTATGTGTAGCATCAAAAGAAACTACATCACCAAATATCTCATAATTCAAACGAGCAATCCCATCAACCCAAAAACAATGAGACAGTCTACCGGACTCATCTTGCTCGAATGCATAAAAGAAAGACGGATCTTTGTCCTTTTGCCATTTAAAAAAGTCTACCAACATTTGACCGTCATGACCTTTTAATGACTCTCTCAAATCTCTTTCATGGTTTCTAGCGTCTGTCATAGTAAATCCAACCCTATCGTATCCCCCACTTGACCCTTCAAAAAAAAACATTTGCTTGCATGTGGGAATATTTGTATCCCCAAGTTGCTGCATTATGATTTTATCTGAACTTGACACAACACGATTACGCGGCAACAAATGCCTTCTACCAGGTGTGGTGAATGGATGATTATGCACCTCATGGAAAGAATAAACTGACCATGAATTCGTTTCCTTGTTTAATCTCACCCTAACCAATGCATTACAAGATGTCTTGGATGTAGTACCTATTCTAATATCATTATTCTTGCTTTTAGACACCCCCGCTTTATTACATAAAAAAGTTTTTTCCACCACTTGACCCTCCTTCAATTTATTACCCCCTTTACGCATTTGAAAACCAGAACATTTCGCGTAGCTATCATAGTATTTTTCTGCCAGCTCAAGGGTCTCAAAGATCATACCTATCTTTGGGATTAAATGATCCTCGACAGTGGGGGTAAAATGACCTTCTTCAACATACAAAAAATTGTCACCCTAATTGTGAGCAACCCTCACCTAACTCCATACCTGAAACAAATTCGAAAAGAGATGTTAATTTCGAGATGTCCAATTCGGATTGCACTTCCTAAGTTTAACGCTAACCATAATCAATATGTCCATTTAGGATTTATTTTCGACAAAAACTCCCAAAATTATTTTTTGAAACCAAATTCAGAATAAGGTGTTCTTTTCCCAACGTTATCATCAACAACAACAACAACAACAACAAAAACAAAAAAAAAAAAAAATTAATACCTTCAGCAAAGAAGACGAAAATGGGAGAAGGAGATGAGAATATTGAAATGAGATGCTGAGATGTTGCTCGCGTCGTCAAGATGAGGAGCTTTGAACTGTCGATGGGTTGCGTTCGCTCGAGGAGGAAGTTTTGGGGGCTAGGGTTTTGATTTCTACAATCGAAAAGGAGCAAGGAGGTGAGCTAGGGTTCCGATCGTTCGAGGAGGAGGTTTTTGGGGCTAGGGTTCCGATCATTCGTTCGACGAAGGGGAGTTTAGAGATGGGGTTCCGATCTGTTCTCTAAAATCGATAAGGAGGAAGGAGAGATTGAAAAGGGGGGAAAGGAGGAGAGCTTGATAGGTTCCGTTTTGGGGTAGGGAAGCTCAGAGAACGGGGCAATTTTGGGGTAGGGAAGCTCAGAGATAATCGTGTTTTGGGGGTAGGGCTTTTTCCTTTTTTCGATAAGAGGAAGGAGACAAGAGAGATTGATGGCCAGTTGTATTTTGGGGGGGTGAAATTCCGATTATACCCCCCCTAAACCAACAGATGAGCGGGAAAAGATCGTGGCCCTTGGATCTGGATAGCTCTTATCGAACGGTCCACAACCAGTGCTCACCACATTGCACACTGGGCTGGTTTGCAACCGAAAGTTTCCCTATATATATATATATATATATATATATATATATATATATATATATATATATATATATATATATATATATATTGAAAACAACTCTAATATACAGTTCAGAAAAATACAAGAGAGAGTACAATAACCAAGAAAAGAAAAATACACCAAAATATACAAAATGAAAATAGGGGTTACAATCCTACCCACCTAACAAGAAGATTCGTCCTCGAAATTCAAAAAGAAGATACATAGGGTAACCCCAAAACAACCAAAAGAACAAAACAAAACTACTCAAACAAATGAGGAAACTTCTGCTGAATCTCCTCCTCCAGCTCCCAAGTCGACTCACTAGGCGAGTGAGGATTCCAAGCAACACGAACCAACTTGATGACCTTGTTCTTAAGCACTTTCTCCCGCCAATCCACAATAGCAACTGGCAGAATCTCACAAGTCAAATCCGGCCGAACGGTCAACTCAGAATAGTCGATCACGTGGCTCTCATCTCGGATATATCTCCTGAGTTGCGACACATGAAAAACATCGTGCACTCCTGATAAAGCTGGTGGCAATGCAAGACGATAGGCTAGCTTGCCTACTCACTCCAAAATCTCAAACGGTCCAATAAACCTCGGGCTAAGCTTGACCCCACCACCGAACCGAATGACACCGCGCCACGGCGATAACTTAAGGAAAACATGGTCACCAACACCAAAATCCAATGCTCTCCGATGGACATCAGCCCATCACCTCTGCCGATCCTGAGCTGCCTGCAAATGCTTCCTGATCTGAACCACAACATCCACTATCTTGGTGATCAACTTCGGACCCAATAACTTTCTCTCACCAATGTCATCCCAGAACACTGGCGATCTGCACCTTCGCCCATAGAGTGCCTCGAACAGAGCAGCTTTAATACTGGCTTGAAAGTTGTTATTGTTCGAGAACTCCATGAGATGCAAATGATCCTCCTAAGATTCACCAAACTGAAGCACACAAGACCTCAACATGTCCTCAAGAATCTGAATAGTCCGCTCTGACTGTCCATCAGTCTAGGGATGAAAAATTGTACTGTACTTTAATTTACTCCCCAAACTGTTCTGTAGACTCTCCCAGAACTGAGATCTGAATCTCGTATCCCTGTCGGATACAATACTGACTGGAACTCTATGAAGTCTAACAATCTCTTGCATGTACCTCTCAGCTAGGCTCTCAGTAGACTGCCCGACACAAAAAGGAATGAAGTGAGCACTCTTCGTCAACCGGTCAACAATCACCCAAATGGCATTATGACCCTTAGGACTCCTCGGCAAAGCAGTCACAAAATCCATAGTGATATGTTCCCACTTCCACTCTGGAATAGGAAGTGGTTGAAGAAGTCCAGCGGTCCTCTGATATTCTGCCTTAACCTGCTTGCAAATCAAGCACTGAGAAACAAACCGAGCCACAGCCCTCTTCATACCATGCCACCAGAAATGAAGGTTCAAATCCTGATACATCTTAGTACCGCCAGGATGGATAGAATACGAAGAATGATGAGCTTCTTCAAGCAACCTCTGACGAACTTCACCCTTAGGGACACACAACCGGGAACTAAAACGAAGCGAACCATCAACATGAATAACCATGTCCGTTCTGGACCCAGACTCAACCTCAGCTCGAAAACCCTGCAACTGCACATCACCACCCTGCGCCTCTTTAAACTGATCAACAAGAGACGCTGCAGCTAGAGCGCCAAACAACTACGACCGAAACTCGACAACACAACATCCAACTCCAACCTCCTCATCTGCTCAATGAGATCACTCTGCTGAGTAAGAAACATAATTGCTGGTCTCCGGTTCAAAGCATCAGGTACCGAAGTTTACTTTACCAGGATGGTATTACAAACTGATGTCGTAGTCGGCCATAAGTTCCAACCAATGCCTTTGCCTCATGTTTAACTCCTTCTGGGTGAAGACGTACTTGAGACTTTTGTGGCCTGTAAAGATCTTCACTCGGTCTCCAAGCAAATAATTTCTCCATAGCTTCAAAGCATGAATCACTGTCGCTAACTCCAAGTCATGAGTAGGATAGTTCTTCTCATGCGGCCTCAACTGCCTCGATGCATACGCAACAACTTGGCCCTTCTGCATCAAAACTACTCCAAGACCCTTACCAGAAGCATCACAGTGAATTACAAATTCGCCTAAACCATCTGGAATAGTCAACACAGGCGCTGATGTCAGTCTGTTCTTTAACTTAACAAAAGACTCATCACATTCAGTAGACCAACAAAACTTCTGATCCTTCCCAGTTAACTTAGTCAACAGTCCTGTTATCTTCGAAAAATCTTCGATAAACTTCCGATAATAGCCAGCCAAACCAAGAAAACTCCTGACCTCCGAAACTGACTTGGGAATAGGCCAACCCTTCACGGCCTCAATCTTGGCCGGATCTACAGAAACACCCTCGCCTGAGATAATTTGCCCCAAGAAAGAAACCCTGTCGAGCCAAAACTCGCACTTGCTGAATTTTCCATAGAACTGATTCTCTCTCAAAGTCTACAGAACCACTCTAAGATGCTCAACATGATCTTTCCGATTCCGATAGTACACCAAAATATCATCAATGAAGACCACCATAAATCTATCCAAGAACTGAGAGAAAACTCGGTTCATAAGACTCATGAATACAACCGGTGCATTCGTAACCCTAAACAGCATCACACGATACTCATAGTGCCCGTATCTAATCCTGAATGCAGTTTTATGTATATCTGCAGCCTTCACCTTAACTTGGTGATACCCAGAACGAAGATCCAACTTCGAGAAAATAGCAGCCCCACTCAACTGATCAAACAAATCATCTATCCTGGGTAGCGGATACCGATTCTTTACAGTAACTCTGTTCAGTTCCCGATAATCTATGCACAGTCGACGATTACCATCCTTCTTGTCGAAAAAAAGGACCGGAGCACCCCAAGGCGAAACACTAGGTCTGATGAAACCCAAATCCAGCAACTGCTGAAACTGCACCTTGAGCTCTGCCAGCTCAACCGGTGTCATTCTGTAGGGACTCTTTGATATCAGCGCTATTCCTGGCTGAACATCAATACCGATTTCCACTTCCCTATCAGGGAGGTAAGCCAGGAAACTCATCTAGAAAGACATCCACGAAATCCTAAACTACTAGAGGCGCAGCCTCACAGCCTGAGTACAATTCCATTGCACAATCCACCTGTTCAACTGCAGTCTTTGCTCAGCCAAGGAAAGACTCCCCGGCATGGAACTCGAATTCTGCTCGATCTGGAATTCTGAAGACAACTTTCTTGGCACGGCAACCAATAATGGCATGGGCTTCACCCAACCAATCCATATCGAGAATGACATCGAATCCTGAATTCCCAATTATAATCAGGTTGGCTTTGAAATATGCGTCCCCAATAACAACGGGACATTACCTGCACTCACGGGAACATATGACAACTCCACCATCTGTCACAATGTTCTAAGCCTCTGACATGTTGCTGCATTCCAACTGATGGCGAGCGACAAATTGAGAGGAGACAAAAGAATGGGTTGTCCCAGAATCAAAAAGAACATGGGCAGAAAAAGAGCAAACAAGGATGATACCTAAAAGGAATCAAAGACAAGGAGAAAGAATAGACAATTAAGGGTGAGGGAAAAACAACAATGTAGAAAGATAACATAAAGAAGCAAAGCAAGACCAAAAGATAGAAAACAAAAGAGAAACAAAACAACAAAACAAAGTATACCTGCCACAACTCCTTCAGCTGTCTCAGCATCTGCAGCAGTCAAGTTGAAAGCCTGACCTCTCCTCGGAACAGCGATCCTCTGACCGACAATCTGATTCTGGGGAGGAAGCAGTGGCCTAACTGGATCAGGAGCTGGAACTGCCGGCTGGACAGGACCACGGACTGGAAGAGTTGCCCTAGCTGTGGACAATCTCGCAAAGTGTGGTCAGGAGCACCACAAGCAGAACAGCGGCAATTGGCCCGCCTGTAGTCCTTGTGCTCATGCCCGACAAGTCGGAAAAAATTGCAAAAGCCACCCCTCTGGGAACCAGCAGAAGAGTAAGGAGCTGCTCTAACTGGATGGGCGGGAACCTGACTCCGAACAGGCCCACCAGAAGGCCTAGCAACAGCAGCGGAAATCGTCCGCTGAGAAGGAGTCACCCCACCGCGAGCCTTCTCCTGAGCTCGAGCTGCCTCAAAAGCCTCAGTGTAGGTACGCAAGCGAAGAGAGACAAGATGCCTCTTGATGTCCTTCTCAAGCCCATTTGTGAATCTACGAGCCCTATCCTCTTTGGTTGCCACAAGAACGGCAGCGAAGCGGCTAAGTCTAGTAAACTCAGCTGCGTACTCATCTACTGACGTGGAAGCGTGTTGGAAGAAAGTCCATGTTACAACATTGTTTGAACAATTATGTAACAAAATTCAAAATAGAATAATGACTTAACCTGTTTTAGGGCCAGGAATTGCTGTTCCATCTCAACTCGAGTACTACTGGGGAAGAATTTCTCCAAGAATCCCCGAATAAAAGTATCCCAAGCAATAGGCCTCTCAAGTCGCTCAGACTTGGTCATCCACCAGATATGGGCCCGATCCATCAATTGGATGGAAACCACGTCCACCCGATCAGCCTCAGCAACATTTGCCGCTAACAACAAGTTCTCAGTCCGGATCAACCACTGTTCAGCCTCCAAAGGCGTCTCAGTGCCGGAAAAATGGTTGGGATGCAGCCTCATAAAATCTGTAACTGTTCCTGGACGAGGCGGAAGATTTGCCTGCACAGGCACAATAGGAGGCGCAACCCGGGCAGCTTCAAGAGCAGCCATCACAAGATCAATGTGGTTTTGCTGCTAATTAATCAGCCGCTCAAGCACAGCAGTGACAGCCTCAATCGGATCAACCTGCGACTGAGAAGTAGAACCTCTGCGAGCCATAGTCTGCACAAAACAAAAAACAATTAGCATCCAGAATCAGAGTTGGTATACATTCATTTATGTATGCATTGTTGATGAAATGTTGAGCAGATCCTAGTTCGAGCCAAGCTTGTCTAATATATTAGGCAACTAATACATTAGCCAAACTTGGGCTCTGATACCACTAAAACCCCTATCACGCCCTTCTTCCCAAAAAGAATACGAAATACGGATACGAGACAAAGCCCAGCGAATGATTTTCATCATCCATAAGCTGTTCAAGAAATCTTTACAACATTTCACAAGATAATTCAGAGTCGAAAGCAACAGATATAACCAGGCATGCATAATTAAAACAAGATACCAACAGAAATGACTTGAAACCAAATATAATAATCTCAAATAATCAAATTCTGAACAAGTCAAACATCCTGGGTTACATCGCCCAAATACAAGATAAATATCCAAGTAATCAAGTACATCTTATTCAAGTTCAAGCAACAATAATAATAATAATAATCATAAAGAAGAAAAATCCAACACTAATACATCATTTCGCCAATACCATATGGCAGCCGACCATCCTGATCTGCAATTAATTAAATTTGCAGAAGGAAAAAGAAAACAAGTACCCGTCAATTGCAAGTTACGTGCCACTTATAATGCAGGATACAAGTACATGGGATAGGTAAATCTAAGTAATAAACCTAGCATGGTATAATCATGATAACATGATATAAATCATAGCATGGCAAGATGAGCAAGTATAATTGTATGGGTCGAGTGTCAAGCAAACAAGTGTCATGTACCAAGTAACCAGTATCAAGAATCATGTAATCATGTAGCATATATCAAGTATCAAATCTCATGTATCATGAAGTCAAGTATCAAGTAGACATGTATTATATTCAAGTGTCCTGTTTAAGTCTTGTAGTTATTACTATCTAGGTAGCACTTCATGGATCCCAGTTTTTACAACATGGTTGCTACAACAAAAAGTTTCGCTTTAGATTTTGTAGGGGACCATACAGGACAGTGTACTCAGGGACAAGCTCCAAGTATCATGTAATCATGTATCATGTAAACAAGTTCCAAAACCTAAACAAGCTCCAGTGTCATGTGTGTACGTGTCATGTATATCGTGTCAAGCTCCACATGTAAATATGCTCCAATAACCACTAGGTTCTTCTGAGTAAACTTTTCTGCACTATCCACTACTAGATCTTTCCCTTAACCCAGCTTGGTTATTTATTATTATTAGTATCCAACAAGCATGTAGATATGCAAAACATATCAAGTATATCATTTCATGGTCATATAACAAGTTCAGCTTGCAAGATAAACTTGTACGTGTGCAAGGTACCTCATAAAAGACTAAAATAAACAAATCTCAAGTTCAGGACAGCAAGACCATACTGTAGTAAAATTGTGATTCCCAATGTTACAAATATGCAAATCTGAATCTGTCAAAACTTCTAAAAAGTAGACTCCCAACCGAATCCAGCGAGTATAAATAAGTCAATTATTAATTCACAAAAACATATCTCAAAACAGATTTGAATACAGAAAATAGGTTCAGCCAGAATTCATGAAAACATATTCAAGAGCAGAAAAACAACATGAAAACTCAGTAAATAAATCCACGAAAAATCTGGGGTATTCCCCTATATGTCCAGTATCTAAATATGAAGTTTCATAATTTTCAGTAAAATTAGATCATTCATCAAAAATCGGAAAACATCAATAAACAGTAGTTTGGCAAATCTGAAAATCCCAACACTGCTGTACGAAAACCATAATAGCTCGCAACCAGTGAAACGAAACCCAAATCCGCCAAAGGGAGATGAAAATAGATAGAATAAGCTAAATTTTAAATTCAAAAAATTCTCCATACAGTAAAAGGAATCAAGGTGAAAATATGATTCTTTACAGAACAACAAGCAAATTACAGCAAGTATAGTTTTCATAAACGAGCATGAAATGGCATGTAAAACTCATCAATAAAATCCACAAAAATTCTGGGTAATTCCTAAGTAGATATAGAAATACTGACAAAAGTTTTGGATCAAAATAATATGTGTAGCACAGATATTAAAATGATTTAGTCATCAAAAACATCAAGAAACGAAATCTGGAAAAGATCGACACTTCTGTAGCAAAACAGTCATAACTCACACATACGAAAAAGAAATCAAGCAAGGTCAGAGGGGTTTGAAAATAGATGAAATTCTCTAAAACTCATGTTTTCTACCCAAATTATGTTACTGAATTCAAGACAGTCCAAAACAGCAAACAAAACAGTTCATCGACAAAATACATATTTTTCCCTTTAACGACAACTCAACATATATCATACAAAACTTGTTCAAAACACAACCAAACATGAAATTGGGTCTACCAAGTGTCCAAACATCATGAATTAGGGTATCTAGTATGTCCACACCAAGTATATCACATGGGTCTCAACCAAATCACGAATTCTCACAAAAATCCCACATACATGATCAAATCAAAATGGGTTAAACCTAAGTTAATTCATGTCCATATTATGTCGTGAGGCAAATATGGTCAAGTTTTTACAATAGAGACAAAATCCATCAAGAATAACACAAACAAGAGTCGTCTCTAGACCCAACTACACTATAGGTGGTATTTTTGACTTGTATCAAACAAAGAAATTGGAGTACAAGTTACTTGCCTGAACCGAAGATGAAGAACGACGAAAATCAAGAGTAACAGGAATGGATTCCCGACAAGGAGCAAAACCCACGAACAGAAATCAATAAACCAAAAGCAACGAACCCACGAACAACTCGCACGATCCCAAGTGCGAACTCTCAAGTAAGCGAGAGAGAGACCAAAGAGAGAGAGATGGCGGATGAGATGTGGGATGGATGCTCGGGTGTGATGGTTGGCGACTAGAGGGGTTTGGTCGATTGGGTATAGGGGGTGTTGCGGGTTGGAGTGCAGGCCGGAGAGGGGCTCGACCTGGGGGCAAGGGGTGTCGGGGTGTGGCTGGCGTTGGGTTGCGGCGCAAGCAAAGGAGGGGAGAGGAGTAGCCGAGAGAGAGAGAGCGAGATTAGGGTATTAGGGTTAGGGTTTAGGGAGAGAGATTAGATATATATATATATATATATATATATATATATATATATATATATATATATATATATATATATATAAGGGGATTAAGGTTAATTGGTAATTGGATTGTGGGTAATTAGGAGTAGTAGTAGGATTTGTTTTAATTTGGCTTTGGTAAATCTATTAGGGATCAACAATAGGATTGGGAATAGGATAACAACCAATCACCACCACAAGCACCCTAAAAACAAAAATAAAGATGACAAGAACCAAAAGAAAGAAAAACAAGAATTAACGAAGAACGAAACAAAAGACGAACAAAAACCAACATAAGGAGCTCAAAATGAAATAAATGAATATATATATATTGAAAACAACTCCAATATACAGTTCAGAAAAATACAAGAGAGAGTACAATAACCAAGAAAAGAAAAATACACCAAAATACACAAAATAAAAAAGAGGGGTTACAAGTTATCACTGCTGAACACAGTGGTGTCCCCGTTTGCCACTAGTACCCCAATCCGGTCTGGATCACATCAAATGCCGTGACAATCTTACAGATACACAACCGCATATCTATGGCACGGAAGATCGATGGGACAGTAATCCCATAATCTGTTCATGTCCACTCAACATAAGAACATGACGGCCTTGAAGGTCTAAGCCCCCTATCCGTCAGGATCCCTCCCGTTCTTACCATGACACTTCAGGAATCAACAGTGCGAGATACACACCGTAGCATGTATCTCTAATGACAGGAAGAGATAACCTTGATTATCACCGCCTAGTGCTGGCCTTTAGAATAAGTCAGATTATAGGGAATCACCCATAACATCAACTCGGTCTTCAAGCGAAAAGTAAAGAAATACAATCTGAAGTAACATTGGTTGCTAAAAACATGCGAGTTGTCAAATCATGCACAGTGTCTAGCGAATGATTAAGCCCAAATGGTTCTTTCAAAATAACTAATCACGGTGAACCAACGTTCATCAATTGCCAACACCTCTGTAGGTCTTCAACCTAATGTCCTCAGCCGCGACCCTCAACGAGCAGTACAATGGCACCCAAGGGAGTGCCTCATACCTGATAATAGAGGTGAAACACATACAATTTATTTATATCCTGTCATTGACAGACCTAGGCATCAACACACTCAAGACGAGGCAAATAACCTAGCCTATCAACCCCAAAGACCGGCAATCCGATCTCCATCGGTCGCAACCACCTCCGTCTCAGGTCTCATATAGTATTCCGGCCCGCGGTCCACCTTCCCTCGGTAAACGATCCGACGGTGCAAAGTAAGATTACTATCTCTCGAGGTGGAAATAAATTAATCACAATACTCGCTGACTGGGTTGATAGTTCTAGGGTATCACAACCTAGACTAACCGCATGCTATACAAGCTACGAGCTCCACATACAACAAATCGACCATAAAGCTATTCTCCCAACTTACTCATGTGTCCACCATGAGTACCAAGCACAATAATCTCATATAAGTTCCAAATGAAGTGCTTAAATAGGGACAATCATCCAACATCTTAAAACTCAAATTAACTTAGTCATAAATCCTGTAACATGCAGAAAAATTTCATAATTTATGCTCAATTTATCGGAATGCAACAAAATTAGATTTTCTAGAAAGGTGGGAACCTCTACTACAAATTTCTAGTTGACAACCTTCTCAAATTCCTTATAGAACTCAAGTTTCCTAATTTCAAACACATGCTTGAAATCGAATAAGACAACATATTTGCTGAAACTTGAAACATCCATAACTTTCAAAATAAATTTTGGAATTGCATGATATTTCCCATTATGGAAAGCTAAGACCCTATACTACAAGTCTCTAGTTAACCATTTCTTCAAATTCAGCCATCTAGAAGCTATAAAAACCTATATATTCTCAGTTGTGCATTCCTCCATACAATTGTTGTATCTTGCCATCAACATAAAAACTTGTTCACTTGTCGAAATTGCTCGATTCTGGATTCTATGAAAAGCTGGGAGTGTCTACTACAACTTTCTAGTTGAACACATCCTCAAATTCATCCACTAAAGTCCTCTAAAACTCTAATTTCTATCAGTATACACACAAGAAATGTGTTTCCTGTACAAAAATCAAGTCCTTCAATTTAGACTGGTTCTGCCCCAATCTAAAAAAATCATTACTTTTGCTATAAAAACTTTAATTGCATGATTCAAGACATTTTGGAAATTTAATACTCCCTAATACAAATCTCTAGTTCATCATTCCTTCGGTATCTACTCGTACAATTTCAGAATTCCACAATTTCTCTGACTACTCAAAAGCTGAACTGAATTGAACATAGTCCAATAAAAATTCAAAAATCAATTTAACCACAAGTTCAATACTTATGAAATTTAGGATTCAGTAACTAGACATGTACAAGTCTAATATATTCGAAAATTGCACTCAGATTCAAAATACACATGGAGTTATGGCTCTTCCAACTTAGTACATAATTCTCTTCTGTTTTCAGATAGTTTGTCCACCTTCCTATACAAATTATTTTTAAAACTACATGAAATTTTATCTAACAATTCCGAAATTTTAGAACCATGTTCTAGACTCATACCAAAAGATACAGTAAAAATTAAACTACATGATCATGCACCAAAAAGTAGTAATGAATTAATGAACATCAATCCTAATACAGGGCAGATTCAGTTCTGATTTCGGACGAGTTGCAACCTCATAATTTTTTTGTGGTATCAAACGATCTCAGAAAAATGCAAAATTTGAAACTATAGTTTCAGACACATACAAGAGTATCCAGTAAAAATTTTATCTTAAAATACTCTACCATTTCTGAGTTATGATTTTTGGAAAAACACCAAGTTCTCACACAACAACAGTTTTCAGCTTCCTATCTGTCCGAAATTGAAGTGATTATTTGAGCTACTAAACAAACCCAGAAAAATATGATAAAATTGGAGGATACTATAAACTCATCCTAGAACATGCCACAAAAGTTTCATGATCAAATTCTAAGTCATTTGCATGGTAGAAAATTTTAAACCATAACATCACATACACAAAAGTAACTCGTTTTAGAGTTTAAGAACACCCACTTTCAAAATTGAGACAAAGCCTAGTCTTCAACTCTCCTTCCCCTTGCTTGCCATCACTTCATCTCCAAGCTCCCAATTATGAACCTACAAAACAAACACATGAATTCTCTCTTTCTCTCATTCACTCTCTTTTAATTTTATTTCTTTGAACTATGAAGAATGGAAGAAGAGGTGAAAAAAGATTGGCTTTTTTGTAAAATGGAAGTAGGAGATGGGGGGGGGTTAAATTCCGGAATTTGGAGTGTGGGTGGATGGGTAGGGGTGAGGTGAGGTGTAGGGTGGTGATGAAGTGTAGGTGGGTGTGTGGGATGGATGGATGGACGGGAGCCAACACAAAAGTCTTAGAAACTTCAAGTAGCTTCTCATATTCTCATGAAAAGTCAACATGGCTAAGTCTCCCACCATTGGATCTCATCAAGATTCTAGCCATGATCACCATGATGCTAGGGTTTCCTAACCCTAGGTTAGGTCAAGTGATCCTAAGTTACTAACCCTATCCCAAGGTCAAACAATGAATGGTTAATTACAATTCAGATCAATATGGATAACCATAGCAAAAATACATTCAAATATTTAAATTATACAATATATATACGGTCGTATTCTTATTCAAAATAGTTATGGATCGTATATCATATATGATTCGATGCAATCCAATCAAACATATATATAGACATCTATCTATATGCTTTAAAATATGATTCTTTGAATTTATAAAAATATATGTTTATATATAAAAAAAAATATTATTTTTCCGAAGATTGTCTTGTTAAAACAATCGGGTTGATACACACAATTTAATTGAGAAGATATCCCGAATATACCTCATCGGGTTCAAAATAACTAATAAATCTGAAATTTCTCAATAAAAACTAATAGTTATTAGAAAAATATATAATCGTGTGCAATTCTCAACTGTGCACGGATTACGATGCAAATTAGCTATATGTTATTTTGTGAGGTATTACAATTATTGCCCATTGTTATTGCATATTGCATCATTATCGTTTTGCCAAGTGTTCATTACTATCGATCCTATTATTTTATTGAGTTCATTGTTATATCATTAATGCCATTGTTTTACTGTTTTTCTCTACTTGCTGTCCATGACTTGCTTTAAGGGCATATTATTCTCCCTTTTAAGATGAACAGCTTACAGGTAATCAAGGAGAATTATCTGATGGATTGGGAGAACAATATTAGTGAAGGAATTGATAGCACCGTCGTTCATTTAATTATAGTTTATGTGATGGAGACTTAAATTGTTGAACATTGTTATTTCATTGTATTGTGGGCTTTCGACCCGAATATTATTATTGTTGTTTCCAGATATTGGATTAATATATTTGATTATTTCATGCTTATATTCTAAGTATTGTTGTTCATGTGATTATTCTTTTATTGCATGCATGGTTGTATCGATTTCTTGTTTATATTGTTAAGTTGAATCAGTAAAAGCTTATGGATGATATGAGTCATTCGCTGGGCCAATATTACGTGCTTGTATTACGTGTTTTTGGGAAGCGGGGCGCGACAAGGATTTTAATGGTATCAGAGCCCAGATTTTGGATGATATATTAGTCAAACATGACTAACATATGGAGGTTTGGCTTTGGCTGATATATTAGTCAGGTTTGGGTTTAACCGGTTTGACTCAATACTATGTACAACACGTGAATCACATGCATAATTAATGACCAACTTATAATCTGGATGCTAACTGTTTGATTTTTATTGCAGGCCATGGCTAGAAAGGGTGCTTCGTCCTCCCGAACTGGGGATGATCAGTTAGAGAAGCCGACTGTTGCACAGATGATGCAGATGCAGCGTGAGCACAATTAACTAATGAGGGTGGCTTTTGAAGCTACCAACAGGGAACCCGATGTACCTGCGCCCGGGTTGCTGCCGCTGAGACCTGATAATGTGGCAGATTTCATGAGGCTCCATCTAGATAAATTCTCGGGCACTGAGGGTCCTCTTGAAGCCGAGCAATGACTTATTTGGACTGAGCAACTGTTAACCGCAACACGGATATCAGATGTTGATCGGGTGGATGTTGTGAGCATCCAACTCGTTGATCTTGCCCACATCTGGTGGCAAGCAGAGGCTGAACAATTAGGGCGACCCATACCCTGGGCCATCTTCACGGAGAGCTTCCTCACGAAGTTCTTTCCTAATGTCACCAAGAATGAAATGGAACGACAATTTATCTCACTAACCCAGGTTCGTCAGATAGTGTTTATTCATGATTTTTCGTTGTTATTTCATAAATTACCAACGTTAAACTAAACAATGTCTTGAACTAGAGGAGTCGGACCGTAGACGAGTATGCTACGAAATTTACCCGACTGAGCTGCTTTGCTACTTCCATGGTGGCAAATGATGAAGATAGAGGTTGTCGTTTCTTGTTGGGTCTGGGTATCAAGATTCAGGATTGCCTTGCTACCCTACGACTCCGATCGTATGCAGATATCCTGGATGCTGCCAGAATCCAGGAGCAGACTAGTAGGAGGAAGGGCGCCATTTTGCAGTCTGTTCCTCACCCTGTTGCTGCTAGCTCTTCTGGAGGACCTATTCGGAGGCCGGTCCCTACCCCTCCTGCCAGAGCACTGCCATACCCACCTGCCGCTCAGGGGTCAAGTCAGACTTGTGATTACTGCCAAAAGGTTGGTCATATGTGCAAGGAATGCAGGATAGCCAATCGCTAGTGCCTTCTGTGTGGATGTAATGACCACATGGTTCGTGATTGCTTAAGGGCTAGACCCCTTGCACCAGTTGGAGGTTCCGCTTCGCAGAGAGCGCTTGCTCGTGGTCAGGACGGACCACCACTCCCACCTCAGAGGCAGATCTTTGATCAGAGGAGAGCCGCTCATGGAGGAGGTCCTTCTGGAGGTCATGGACAGGCCTATAACCTGACTGCAGAGGATGCTGAGGCCGCTTTGGGCGTTGTTACAGGTATATCTTTAGTTGTGTTTTATTTTTGATTTTTTTCTTGCTAACTTGTTATTCTATTATGTTGCTTTATCCTGCTATCCTACCATCCATGTTTGTTTCTTGCATTTTTATTTTCTGCATATTTGTGTTCTCATCTTTGACTTCTTACTAGGCATTATCCGTATTCACTCCTTTTCTGCCCATGTTCTCTTTGACTCCAGGGCAACTCATTCCTTTGTTTCTTCCCACTTCGTCGACTTGCACCGTTTGGTCTGTAGTGAGATATCAGCAGCTTGGAACATCACTACAGGTGGAGGTACTATTGTTTGCTCTCAGATCTGTGAGCAGAGACCTTTTGTTATTGGAGGAGTTGATTTTGAAGCCGATCTGATTATCATCAGTAATTCTGGTTTTGATGTTATCTTGGTGATGGATTGGCTTGGTATTACTCATGCTGTGATGGATTGCCGTAAAAAAAGGTGGTGTTCCGAATACTATACCGTCAAGAATTTGAATTCCACGCTGGTGAAACGCCGCTTGGTCGTGTGAAGAAGTTGGCAAGTTTTGAAACTAGAGTAATGCAAGATGTGGGTGCTGATGGCGTTGTCGCAGCTTTGGTTGTGCGAGAGTTTCTTGATGTGTTCCCGAAAGGTTTTCTTGGACTACCGCGAGACCGAGAAGTTGTGTTCGGGATTGACGTCCAGCCGGGTAATACTCCTATCTCTAAGATCCTGTATGGGATGGCATCAGTCGAATTGGCTGAGTTGAAGGACAGATTCAGGAGTTGCCGAATAGGGGTTTCATCAGGCCGAGTGTTTCATCTTGGGGAGCTCCAGTACTGTTCATAAACAAGAAGGATAGTAGTCGCAGGTTGTGCATCAACTACCGTGAGCTGAACAGTGTCACAGTGAAGAACCAGTATCCGTTGCAGAGGATTGACAACCTGTTTGACCAATTGGGAAGTGCCTTTATATTCTCGAAGTTGGATCTTTGTTCTAGTTACTATCAGTTCAAGGTGAAAGCTGAAGATGTACAGAAGACTGCCTGTCATATAAGATATGGTCACTATGAATTCTTGATAATGCCTTCCGGAGTTACTAATGCTCTAGCTGTGTTCATGAGCTTGATGAATCAGGTCTTTTCTCCTTTCGTGGATAAGTTTGTTGTGGTGTTCATCGACGATATCCTTGTCTATTCTCGGAGTCGTGATGAGCATGCTGGGCACTTGAGGGTTGTCTTGCAGACATTGAGGGAACATCAGCTGTATGGGAAACTTAGCAAGTGCGAGTTTTGGTTGGATCATGTGGCATTCTTGGGCCACATTATTTCTGGAGATGGAGTTTCTGTCGATCCTTCCACGATCACTGCAGTTAAGGATTGCCGAAGTCTGTGCCGGAAGTTTGAAGTTTTCTTGGACTAGCAGGTTACTAAAGGAAGTTTGTTCAAGATTTTTCGAAGATTGTCGGGCCATTGACCAAGTTAACCGAGAAAGATCAGAAGTTTTTGTGGGATGAGTCCTGTTATGAGGCCTTCGCTGAGTTGAAGAATCAATTGACATCAGCACCTGTGTTAACCATACTAGATGGATCAGGAGGTTTCATAGTTCACCGAGATGATTCAGGCAGAGGTTTGGGTGCTGTTCTGATGCAGCAAGGCAAGGTTGTCGCATATGCTTCTAGGCAATTGAGGCCGCATGAGAAGAATTATCCTACACATGACTTGGAGCTTGCAACTGTGATTTTTGCCTTGAAGCTTTGGAGGCATTAATTACTTGGAGACCGAGTGGAGATTTTCACTGACCACAAAAGTTTCAAGTACGTATTCACTCAGAAGGAGCTTAATATGAGGCAGAGGCAATGGTTGGAATTGATGGCAGACTACGATATTAATTTGTTGTTTCATTATGGCAAGATTAATTTGGTACCTGATGCTTTGAGCTGAAGACCGGTTGCTATGGTTCTTACTGAGCTGAAGGAGCTTTTGGAAGCTATGAGAAGGTTAGATTTGTCGAGCAGAGTTGTATGATGCTTCAGCTGCAGTCGTCATTGGTAGAGCAAATTAAAGAGGCAAAATCAGATGATGAGTAGTTACAGAAGTTTCGAGCTGAAGTCGAAACAGGTTCAAGGACTGATCTGGTTATTAATGAGGATGGATCTCTCCGCTTTGGGACCCGCCTATATGTTCTGAAGGGGGAAGTCAGGTAGAAGCTACCTGAGGAAACTCATCGCTCGCCATATTCTATTCATCCCGGGGGTACGAAGATGTATCAGAATCTGAAGTTGCATTTCTTGACGAGATTTGTTTCGCAGTGTTTGACCTGCTAGCAGGTGAAGGCAGAACATCAGAGAACTGCTGGACTTCTTCAACCTCTTCCTATTCCGGAGTGGTAATGGGAGAACATCACGATGGACTTTGTGACTGCTTGCCAAGAAGTCCCAAGGGTCACAATGCCACCTGGGTAATTATGAATCGGTTGACGAAGAGTGCTCATTTTATTCCCTTCAGAGTGGGTCAGTCTACAGATAGCCTTGCAGAGAAGTATATGCAGGAGATTATCAGATTGCATGGGGCCCTGTCAGTATTGTGTTAGATAGAGGCACTAGGTTCAGATCTCAGTTCTGAGAAAGTCTTCAATCATGTCTTGGGAGCAAACTGAACTGTAGTACTGTGTTTCATTCAGAGACGGATGGGCAATCAAAGAGGACAATACAGACGTTGGAAGATATGCTGAGGTCTCGTGTTCTGCAGTTTGGAGGATCTTTGGATGATCATTTACACTTGGTGGAGTTTTCGTACAACAACAGCTACCAAGCAAGTCTTAAGGCAGCTCCGTACGAGGCTTTGTATGGTCGAAAGTGTAGATCACCAGTGTGCTGGGATGACATCGGTGAGAGGAAGCTTTTAGGGCCAAAGTTGATCACGAGGACTGTCGATGCTGTAATGCCCCGATTTTCTTACACTGGGAAACCGTGACTTAAGCCAGAAATTTTTCCTTCAATTAGCCACAATACAAAGAAAAACAGGAAAATTTAAAACTTTTTATTTAACATAAATGTATTACAAGTCCGAATTTTATAAAACTGCAATACATTACATCAGTATTACAATAATGCCATACATGCCTAAGTGTTATAAAATTTTAATAAAAAATGCATCAGAGTACAATGAATAATACATAACACTTGGTACTTTCACTTGGATGCTTCTCAACAATAAATAAATTACAATATATATTACGATTGAAATAAATCTACACATGCTTCTTCTGCCTTGAGTCCTCCTGAATTCTGTATCTGTAGCTTTGCAATCCAGTACCTATTTAAGTGGGGACGTCAGTACATATACTGATACTTTAAGGCTGATGACTAGCAGCGATTCTTAACTTTAAACAAATAGATTGATGAAAAGAGAAACGTGTTGTAGCGCCCCGATTTCCGACACTGGAAACCGTGACACGAGCCAAGACCTTTACTTCAATTAGTCACAATACACAGAAAAACAGGAGAATTTAAAACTTTTTATTCAATACACAAAGTGTTACAAGTCTGAATATTGTACAACTGTAATACCTTACAATAGAGTTACAATATTACCTTTACATTTCCAAGTATTTCAACCTTCACATCTTACATCAGAGTACTTTTCAACTAATACATAATCAATACATATACTGCAGCAGAACTAAACACAATACTGACTCCTTGCTTTCCTTGCCTTGAGTCCTCCTGAATTTCGCCTTTGTACTTCGGCGATCCAGTACCTATGGAAGTGGGGACGTCAGTATTCACTGACGCTTAAAGGCTGATCATATAGCAGCGAATCTTCCAAACAGTATACAAAATATAGCAATGGTGTTGGTGTAGTTTAAGTGTTCGTGAGTGCTATGACTAGACTCTAATGCGATATTTAAATAGAACTAGGACACTTCCCATTCTAATGTCAGCAAGTTTCCGAAAGCAACATGCAGCCCATACTACATGCGACTCCATCTCAAGCCGTTTCTCCATATATAGGGATTGAACCCGTGTTTAAGAATTCTAATTGTACTCAACCTATTCCCGACAACTACACGTGGCTAATGAGGTTGCAGATGTGGTCATGTGCCACTGTTGCATTTCGCCAGTGGTGTCTATGTTCGCCACTGCGACCCGGCCAACCGGACCTCTCTCAAAATAGACGAACCCAACGTATCGGGCGTCACAACAAAATCAAACTATAGGGTTTCGCAAGCGCAGGGTAGCACGAAGCCTACCCTGTGGCACCCTCTGGGGTATCGCAAGCGCAGGACTGCACAATGCATCCTGTGGCACCCCCAGCCACTGTACCTCAGGAATTAACAGCGCGAGATACGCAACCCGTGTCCTCAACTTGTGAGACGGCACCGTACGTATCCCTTTGACGGGAAGGTACAACCCAGTACACCACCTATGATCTGCCTCAAGGGACGAGTTAGTGTAAGGGGCCCCCTACCACTGACTCCTCTCTCCCGGCAAAAAGGTTTAAATAAACTGATCCTTGTAAGTCACTATCCTAATGATGTCCCTGACTCGAACAATCCTAGGGGTGACAACATTATAAACTCAACATGCTAGGCCTTAAATTAGGCTTCGCAAGATAACTCCACTAGGCCGCTCAACCTAGACTTACCAGAATCCCTCAGGACCCGGTTCGTGGCTCATCGATCCAAGACTTTGGCCGTGCGAATATACATGCACACCGCTTCCCTAGACTTGGATTCCGTCTATACTCCGGTCCTCGACTAACCTACCCTGGTTAAGATTCGACGGTACACAAGGAGTGACTCCTCCACAGTTCCTTAGGGTAAGAACATATGTCTTGATGGTCGATAGCCCTTAGGGTGGTAACATCACCCTAGACGAGCGCAACGAACTGTGTACTAGCTAACAAGCTATACACGAGTAACAACCACATACGAGCCAATAAGCTACGTATGAAACGATAACTACCTACGAGCCAGGTGGGCCTCGTAGGAGATAACCACGTACATACCAGCCGAATAAGCCGCGTATGAGACCAACAGCTACATACGGGCCAGTCGAGCCACGTACGAGCACAACCGTGTGCAAACAACCATACAGGTAATCAATCTTAGAAGCAACCAAACGTGCTTACTAACAAACTTAATCTTCTATTGTTAGAAGCAACAGAAGAATCTACTAGTAGTCTATGATCGGTATTCTACTAAGGAAGAACCGAAGGCGACAAAACGGCCTTTATCAACTAACTAATACTAGAGGTCTTCCCGATCTTACTACTTCGACCTATAGCGCCTTAAGTACGGCACACAATTGCACGCATATTCCTACGACAATCTAATCATATAACACAACCACTCACCATGACACTCTTAAGTATGAATACGATTAAGCTTGTGCTTATATCGAGCTTTAAGCATAAAAATCACTACGACCTAGACATAAAGCCCACTATAGTCAAGCTAGCGTGAAAGCTTACTACTCATCTTGACAAATCACCATAACCCAACTAGTATGAACAAGCAACACTCCAAGGCATAGTAGGTAGTGCTAACACTACTCCTACAACATTCTAAGCAAGTATTACTCTAGCATGGTATAGAACCCGACATAAATCACTACAACTAGCCATGGGTAGTTTCTTTATTCTAAGCATGAACATCATAGTATGGGTATCCTTAACTTAACATGATTAATAATTAGCATGATACCTACTTACTTAGCATGAGTCATGATCATCTACTAACGTAGCATGAACAACACTTATCTAAGCATGGGTACCATGTAACCATGAGTATTCATATAACTTAGCATGGTATACAACTTACTCACAATCCAAACTAGCATGACATACAATTTACTTGCAATTAAGCTAGCATGGCATAGATGGAACTTGCATGGTATATTACTTACCTACAATTTAACTTAGCATGGTATATCACATACCTACAATTAACTAGCATGGTATGCAACTTTGCTACTATAATCCAAGCATGAATCTTTATTAAGCATAAATAACTACTAACCATGGTAGGAAATTCCTAGGATGAATCCTACAACATCCTAGTCATAAATAAATTATTAAACATGATAGGGAACTTTAGGAATGAATCCTACAACGTTGTTAAGCACAAATGAGTGAATCTAAGCATGGTAGGAAACCCTAGAATTTGTCCCACAACATTCTAACATCATTAAGCATGCTAGATATTTTTAGAATCAATCCTACAACTAACTAAGCATGAAACATGGTAGGATATTTTGAGAAGAAATCCTACAACCTTGTTAAACATAAAGCATGATGGGATATGTTTTAGAAATAATCCTACAATTTTCTAAACATAAGCATGATAGAACTTCTTTAGAAAACATCCTACAACCTTTTAAGTCCAAAACATGATAGGAATATTTTTATAAACAATCCTACAACATTCTAAACATAAAGCATGATAGAACTTCTTTAGAAAACCTCCTACAACATTTTAAGTATAAAAGCATGAATATGGCTTCTAATCATTTTTAGAAAAGATCCTACAACATTAGTAGCATAAAAATGGCTTCTAAACATTTTTAGAAAAGATCCTACAACATAAGTAGCATGAACATGGCTTCTAATCATTTTTAGAAGTAATCAATAGCATGGAAATGTCTTCTAAACATTTTTAGAAAAGATCCTACAACATAAGTAGCATGAATATGGCTTCTAATCATTTTTAGAAATGATCCTACAACATGTGAAGCATGAATAAGGCTTCTAAATATTTTTAGAAGTGATCCTACAACATAAGTAGCATGAATATGGCTTCCAATCATTTTTAGAAAAGATCCTACAACATAAGTAGCATGAATATGGCTTCTAATCATTTTTAGAAAAGATCCTACAACATTAGTAGCATAAAAATGGCTTCTAAACATTTTTAGAAAAGATCCTACAACATAAGTAGCATGAATATGGTTTCTAATCATTTTTAGAAATGATCCTACAACATGTGAAGCATGAATAAGGCTTCTAAATATTTTTAGAAGTGATCCTACAACATAAGTAGCATGAATATGGCTTCTAATCATTTTTAGAAAGGATCCTACAACATAAGTAGCATGAATATGGCTTCTAATCATTTTTAGAAAAGATCCTACAACATTAGTAGCATAAAAATGGCTTCTAAACATTTTTAGAAAAGATCCTACAACATAAGTAGCATGAATATGGCATCTAATCATTTTTAGAAGTAATCCTACAATATTAGTTGCATGGAAATGGCTTCTAAACATTTTTAGAAAAGATCCTACAACATAAGTAGCATGAATATGGCTTCTAATCATTTTTAGAAATGATCCTACAACATAAGTAGCATGAATATGGCTTCTAATCATTTTTAGAAAAGATCCTACAACATTAGTAGCATAAAAATGGCTTCTAAATATTTTTAGAAAAGATCCTACAACATAAGTAGCATGAATATGGCTTCTAATCATTTTTAGAAATGATCCTACAACATGTGAAGCATGAATAAGGCTTCTAAATATTTTTAGAAGTGATCCTACAACATAAGTAGCATGAATATGGCTTCTAATCATTTTTAGAAAGGATCCTACAACATAAGTAGCATGAATATGGCTTCTAATCATTTTTAGAAAAGATCCTACAACATTAGTAGCATAAAAATGGCTTCTAAACATTTTTAGAAAAGATCCTACAACATAAGTAGCATGAATATGGCTTCTAATCATTTTTAGAAGTAATCCTACAATATTAGTAGCATGGAAATGGCTTCTAAACATTTTTAGAAGTAATCCTACAACATTTGTAGCATGGAAATGGCTTCTAAACATTTTTAGAAGTAATCCTACAATATTTTACTACTACTACTACTCCTATTTTAATCAAAACATAACACACAATTATCTACTACTACTACTACTCCATTCTTATCAAGAACACAACATACAACTTACTACTACTACTTTATTTTAATTAAGAACACAACAAACAACCTACTACTTTATGGTCATAAAACATCTATAGTTACTTACTACTATAACATATCATCACTACTTTATTCAATCAACCATACTACTACTATCTTATTAATCAACATACTATTACTTCTTTATTAAATCAACATGCTACTACTACTACTACTTTATATTTTAGCTTACTACTACTTAGTTGCTTACTAATCTTTGTGATTACTAGTGATAAAGGAAAGATCATTTTTATCTTATTTTACTTTACAACTAGTAAACATGAAAGAAAAGATTTTATTTCTACAACTAGTGATTAAAAAAAAAGATCTTTTAAATAGCTACAACTAGTGATCAAATAAAAAGAGAAGATCTTTTTATTAGCTATAACTAGTGATTAAATAAAAAGAGAAGATCTTTTTATTAGCTACAACTAGTGATCAAATAAAAAGAGAAGATCTTCTTATTAGCTATAACTAGTGATTAAATAAAAAAGAGAAGATCTTTTTAATTATTTCTACCACTAGTGTTCAACAAAGAAAAGATCTTTTTATTAGAACATATGCTTTTTATTAGTCCAATGTTCAATCAAAGTCCTACAACCCACAATGGTTGTAAAAGAATGTTCATATGCTATGTGTGTACTAATTCCTACAACCAATAAGGGTTGTATGTCCAACATTATGCAATATGTGAATCTTTTGGTCCAATAACATACAAACAATAATAAAGTTTTGATCTTTGTATGTTTAGTAGTTACTACTACTACTTTATTACTTTTATTTACTACAACATACACACACTCATTCATAAGAACAACACCAAAAAAAAAACAAAACAAACAAGAAGGTAGAAGGAGAAGTCAACAACAACAAAACAACAAACAAACAAACAAACAAACAAACAAATAATCAAGGAGTGTGAAGAAACCCCCACCTTCCTTTCTTGTAGGAAGGACTTGCTATGCTCCTTCTCCTTCCCCTAGCTTTTTAGAAGTCTTCTAACACCCTACAAAACAAAGCTCTCAAGTTAACCTAAGGTTCTCTCTTTCTTTTCCTTTCTTTCTTTCTTTCTTTTGATCTTTCTAAAATGAGAGAAGTGATGAAAGGAGGGGGTATTTATAGGAGGAGAGAAGGGTGGATATTTGCAATGTGCACCCACACAATTGCACAAAATCCATTCCCTAAAATATGGGCCGGCCATACCTAGGAGAAGGGGGAAAGTGGGGGAGGTGTTATGTGAGGGAAGATTGATATGGAGGAGGATTTTTCTAGAAGAAATCTTAATCCTCTATGTCTTTGTAACCCTAGGATTAACCACTTATAACCCTAACACTCTACTAGGTTTTGCCATAACAAAACATGTGTTGTCCAAAAATACACAACACACAATATACTAATCGACATACTATACGTACGTGCGCATATATGTCCGTATACCGGGAAATCTTCGCATAATCCGTATAAAAATAATTAAATCTTGGAAATAATAATAAAATAAATTTTATTATTAGTTCGGAAGATCACGGTATCAATTTGATACAATACGAATATATACTGACCGATATCTGGATACAGATATTGTCGATGGATAAGCCGGGTGAAAATCACCAAAATATTCTAATTTTGGAATTAAAACAAAATAATAATAAAACTATAATAAAATAATAATTTATATACGGTAATATCCGTCCGGGATATTACACGTGTATATATAATTGATGTGTCAGTGTATGCTATTACTTAGATTCTAATGTACAATTAACTAATGCAAGGATGCTCTTATTCTAAAGCAAGCGAGTCTCCGTAACAGTATGCGTCCCATACCACATACGCTCATATCAAGCCATTTCTTCATATATAGGGATTTGAACCAACGTCATGAATTCTACATTTGTACCCATCCTGTTCCTGACACAATACTACATGACTAATGAGGTTGCAGGTACGGTCTAGTTCCGCTACTGCAGTACAATAGGGGTGTCTCCGTTTTCCACTATTGCTCGACAAACCGGACCTCACTCAAAAGCCAACATGAACTATAAGATACTAGCCAATCTTCTTCCGTGCCCTCAACTCGTCATGAAAAGGCATAGAACCTGACGGAATCGTAGGGTCTATTTTCCTAGGAAAACCTCCCGTTCTTGTCATGGCACATTCAGGAATTAACAACCGAGATACGGATCTCGTGCTCCCAACTAATCATGAAAAAACGTCGCCCGTATCCCTTTGACAGGGGAATACATCCCAATAACACCACATAGTGTCGGCCTATAGGAGAAGTCGGATTTTAATGTATCACCCCTAACACAAACTCTCACCCTTTGGAAATTCATAGATAAGAATAGTTAAGTAACAATTACTACCCTAACGATGTCACTAACCTTAACTAATCAAATGGGGCCATACGAGCTACAAGGTACTTTCAACCTAGAGTCGTACTCTCAACTTGCCATGAGACGGCACCAAAAGATTCAAACACGCGAGACATGTCACTATGCTTCCAACTTATCATGAAAAAAAACCGCACGTGTCCCTCTTCAAGAGAGTGTAACAATTGTTGACGCAATCTACCAAGTCTTAACCCAGACTTCACATGATCTCCTCGAATCCACTCATTTCCTATCTATTCGAGATAATTACTCCATACGAGCCCAATGATTTATGCATGAAAAAACAACTACATACGAGCTAGGTGAGCTACGTATGAGACAGACCAATTCTTACGAGTCAAATAAGCTACATACGAGACAGATGAATCACATAGAAGCAACATAAAGTTTTCTAACAACCTAGAAGCAAAGTAACATGCTCACTAGTAAAACTTGATATTTTATATTAGAAGCAACAGAAGAATCTTCTAACAGTCTAATATAAACATAAAAAGCCTTCTAACACCCTAGAAGCAAACAGTGCTACGCTCATCAGAATTCGACAAAATTAGACTTTTTAGGAAGGTGAGAACATCTCCTACAAATCTCTAGTTGATTAATTTTTTAGATTCTGTAAGGAATTCAAAATCCAGTCCAACGAACACACACAAACAGTTAACCAAACTGCAGATTTTCAACAAAGCTGAAACTTCAAAAGCTTGTAACTTTTGCTCTACTTGTCGGAATTTAACGAAATAGGACAAATTGAAAAGGTAGGAACATATACTAAAACTTCCTAGTTGACCACTCTTCCAAATTCAGTAAGTAAAATGGTACAAAACATCGAGCAATCAAAACAGCGAGCACTCAGCCCAAAAGCTGGCTGCTGTGGTTTGTAAAAGGCATAACTTCTACTGTGCTTGTCGGAATATAACCAAATAGGAAATTTTGGAAAGGTGGGAACATCTATTATAACTTCCCAGTTGATCAATCTTCCAAATTCAGTAAGAAAGAGGGTACAAAACATCAAGCAATCAAAATAGCGAGTTCTCAGCCCAAAGGCTGACTGCTGTCATTTGTAAAAGCCATAACTCCTACTCCGCTTGTCGGAATCTAACCAAATAGAACATTTTGGAAAGGTGAGAACGTCTACTACAACTTCCGAGTTGATCACTTTCTCAAATTCAACAAGTAAGAGGTATAAAAACATCAAGCAATCAAAACAGTGAGCTTTCAACCAAAAGCTGACTGCTCTATTTTGGAACGGTCATAACTTTTACACCACTTATTGGAATCTAACGAAATAGGACATTTTGGAAAGGTGGGAATGTCTAATACAACTTCCTAGTTGATCACTTTTTCAAATTCTGTAAGGAACATTAGGATACAGCCCCTTGAACATACTACGAAAGTTAACCCAAAACAGCAAGTTGCTATTTTGGCTAAATTTTCACTGTTTTGGGGAAACGATTTTTTTAACCCATCCAACTAGATCGGAAAAATCTAAAAATATTTGAGCATGGTAAAAACGCATATGAGAACCTCTCCAATTAATTTGGAGTCAAAATTTCTACTTTAACATAACAAATTAATTCTAACCATCAAACCTACGAGATTGAATCTTTAGGGTTTTATTTTGTGCTCTACCACTTCAGTCTTTATATGCCTATTATTCTAGTCCATCCACTCTCATATGCACATGTTTTTATTCCAATTTCTTTAACATACAATAATAAAAATAAATAAACAAGGCATAAAAGTCGAGAAACCCCCACCCAAAGTGTAGGAAGAACTAGCTTGCTACCCTTCTCCTTCCTTTCTCCTTGTTCTTGCTCCTCCTCTCAAGAACACCTTATGAAAAAGAACCCACTCTTTCTTTTGATTTGATCTCTCTTTTTCTTTTCTATTTTTCTCAATTTTTTTCTAAAATAAATACTAGTAAAGAAGGAGTAGAATGAGATGAGGGTGAGGTGAGATTGAGAAACAAAAAAATGAAAAGAGGGATTTTAGCCCTGTGGTTGGCCGGCCAAAGGTTAAATAGGAGGAGGGGGTGGGTTTTTATGGTTGAGAAGAGAACAAGTGTTCTCATTCTTTGTGGCTCAAATCAATTGGAAATCAATTTGCAAATAAATATTGCAATCAACACCCTACTCAATCCCTACTCTCCATTTTGATCATGATTAACAAAAAATAAGTGACATTTACCTAAAATCACATACTACATGATTTCGTACAAACGTACGAAATCGATACAGTACATATACGTACATATATCTGTCCATACAGATAATTTTTATTTGTTAAAACGAATAATCTCTATAAAAAATATTTTAATTTAGAAATAATAATAAAAATAATTTTATTACCGGTTCGGAAGATTTCAGTATCAATTTGGTACAATACAGATGTATACAGACTGGTATATACATATACATAATGTTTATTAATAAAACCGGGTAATATCCACCAAAACTATTTCAATTCTGAAAATAATAATAAAATAATAATAAAATAATAATTTTTAATATTAGCCTGGGATTTTACAAACATTTTATCAAAAACTTAGTTTACATGATTTTGTACAAGTGCACAAATCTGATACATTACATATATATACTTACTAGTATATATATACAGATAAGTTTTTATTAGTAAAACGAATAAATTTCCATAAAAATATTTTAACTTTTAAAATAATTATAATAAAAATATAATATACGACTAGGATATTACAGATGCAGTGGCCCAGATCAGGAAGCATCTACAGGCAGCTCAGGACAGACAGAGGAAATGGCCAGATGTTCATACGAGGCCTTTGGAATTTGAAGTGGGGGATCATGTGTTACTCAAGGTATCACCATGGAAGGGTGTTATACAATTTGGAGGCGGGGGCAAGCTAAGCCCTAAGTTCATTGGGCCGTTTGATGTTGGGGAGCGAGTAGGCAAGGTGGCCTATAGACTCGCGTTGTCGCTGGCTCTATCTGGAGTGCATGATGTTTTTCATGTCTCCCAACTCAGGAAGTACATCAGGGATGTCAGTCATGTTATCGACTACTCTGAGTTGTATGTTCAGCCCGATTTATCCTGTGAGATCCGTCAGGTTTCGATCTTATACCGACATGAGAAAGTTTTGAAGAACAAGGTCATCTGATTGGTTCAAGTCGCTGGGGATCCTCACTCACCGAGATTCACAAAAAGTGTCCCCATCTTTTTGTGTAATTCTTTTCCTTTCTTTGGGGTTATCCTATTGCCACTTGAGTAAATTTCGAGGACGGAATTTTATTGTAAGGTTGGTAGGATTGTAACTCTCGTTTCCATATTTTCCTTTTTATTATTCATTGTAATCAGTTTGTAATTTGGAGTAGATCCTATATTTCTTTTCTCGCCTCAAATAAATCTAGATCTAATAATGTTCATGATCTGTCTTTCATCTCCATTTAACTTTTTCTTCTGAATCTTGTTATTTTTCAATTTGAATTTAATATTTCATGAATTATTTGTTCTCCCTTGTTGGATTATTTTTCATAATAATCCAATTGTTGGATTGGTAATTACCCTATTTTTGGATCTGCATTTAACCTACTTGATTGAACCCAATAGCCTTCTTATTGAACCCAAAACCCTATAATCTTTCTTTTGGATCCTAAACCCACTACCGACTACCCATTAACTCAACTTAACCTTAATTCTCTCTATATAAACAAATTATCACCCTAAACCTAACCAAAACCTATTCACCCCTATTATACACAGCCGTCACCTTCATCTCTTCCCCTACCTTCCTTCCTCTGCCTCTTCCTGAAGCCATCAGATCTCCATTGAACTGCCCTCCATTGCCTCCCTGCTCGTCTTCCAGAACCCACCATCATCGTTGTCGAGCCTCCTTAACCCCCATCGCCCCTGCTGTGCACCGTCCTTGCCTACTGCAATCTCAACCCCCATCCTTGTAATATCCCGGTCGGATATTATATTTGTATTATTATTATTTTTAAAATCAAATATTTCTTATAGAAATTACTCAGTTTTACTAATAAAAACTTATCTGTATATATATATACAAGTAAGTATATATATGTATTGTATCAGTTTTGTGCACTTGTACAAAATCCTGTAAAATGCGATTTTAAGAAAATATCTATAATATTCCAGGCTGATATTAAAAATTATTATTTTATAATTATTTTATCTTTATTTTCAGAATTGAAATGTTTTGATGGATATTACCCGGTTTTGTTAATAAACAATATACATATATATATATATATATATATATATATATATATATATATATATATATATATATATATATATATATACTAGTCTGTATACATCTGTATTGCATCAAATTGGTTCTGAAATCTTCCGAGCCGATAATAAAATTATTATTATTATTATTTCTAAATTAAAATATTTTTGGTAGAGATTATTCATTTTAACTAATAAAAATTATCTGTATAAACAGATATATGTACGTATATGTACTGAATTGATGTTGTATGTTTGTATGAAATCATGTAGTATGTGATTTTGGGAAAACTTCTCTTATTTTTATCAATCATGATCAAATGAAGGTTTAGGATTAGATTAGGGTATGACTGCAATTTAAATTTGTAAATTGAACATCAAATTGTTGAACCATGAGAATGAGAACAAGTGGCTTCTTCTCACCTACAAGCCCATCTCTCCATTGGCCGGCCATTACCTCAACGGCAAAGCTCATTTTGTTCTCCCATCTCATTCCATTCTCATCTCACTCCAACTCTTCTTCTCATATTTCTTTTACTCCTTTACTTGTTTTTACTTTAGAAAAAAATTGAGAAGAAAAGAAAAGAAAGAGAGATCAAAATCAAAGAAATAGAGTGTGTAATTTTCATGAGGTGTTATTGAAGAGGGGCAAGAACAAGGAAGGAGAAGGGTAGCAAGCAAGTTCTTCTTACACTTTGGGTGGGGGTTTCTTAACTCAAATTGTATTTTCTTTATTGTTTTATTTGATTGTTATGTGAATAAATTGAACTATTTTCATGTGCATATTGAATAACTTGGAATAGAATAAATGGCATATAAAGATTGAAGGGATAGAACTTAACAAGAACCCTAAAAACCCAATCTTAAAACTAGTATGTTGTTTTAATGCTTAGGAATTAATTACTTGTGCTAAAGTTGAAATCTTGAGCCCAAATTAATTTGAGAGCTTCTTATATGTGTCAATACCATGCTCTAATTTTTAAATATTTCTTAGGGTTAATTTGATAGGTTAAAAAAACGTTTTCCCCAAAACAACGGGCTTTTAAGCAAATTGTTGTTTTGGTTATTTTTGCATATGTTCAAAGAGCTGGATTTTGAGCTCTATAAGAAATCTGAAAAAGTGGTCAACCAGAAAGTTGTAGTAGATGTTTTCTCCTTTATAAAATGTCCAATTTTGTTAGATTCTGATAGCAAAGTTGTGAGCTTTACAAGTTTCAGCTTTTGCTGTCCTTTTTGTTGTTCTTGAATAGTGTTCAAAGAGCTGGATTTTGAGCTTTATAAGGAATCTAAAAAATTGGCCAACTAGAAAGTTGTAGTATATATTTTTCCCTTTCTAAAATGTCCAATTTTGTTAGATTCCGACAAGTATAGCAAAAGTTGTGAGCTTTATAAATTTCAGCTTTGTGTTATCTTTTGTTGTTCATTAATTTTTTTCAAAGAGAAAGGATTTGAATTCCATAAGGAATCTGAGAAAGTTGTTAACTAGGAAATTGTAGTAGATGTTCTAATCTTTCCAAAAAGTCGAATTTGTTAGATTCCGACCAGTATAGCAAAAGTTATGAGCTTTACAAGTTTCAGCTTGTACTATCTTTTGTTGTTCTTTAATTGTGTTCAAGGAGCTGGATTTTGAGTTCCAAAAGGAATCTGAAAAAATGGTCAACTAGAGAGTTGCAATAGAGGTTCTCAACTTTTGAAAATGTCATATTTAGTTAGATTCCGATAAGCAGAGTAGGAGTTATGACCTTTACAAGTCACAGCAGCTAGCCTTTTGGCTGAAGCTTCGTTATTTAGATTGTTCAAAGTTTTTGTGCATTTTATTGACTAAATCTGAGAAGGTTATCAGCTAGAGAGTTGTAATAGAGGTTCTCACCTTTCAAAAATGACCTATTTTGTTATATTCTGATAAGCGGAGTATGAGTTATGACCTTTACAAGTCACAATAGCTAGCCTTTTGGCTGAAGCTTTGTTGTTTAGGTTGTTCGAGGTTTTTCTACCTCTTATTGACTGAATCTGAGAAGGTTGTCAACTAGAGAGTTGTATTAGATTTTCTCACCTTTCTAAAAAGTCTATTTTTTTTGAATTCCAATAAGATTAACATGTTTAAATTGCTTCTAGGTTGTTAGAAGGCTTTTTATGTTGCTTTTGTATATAAAAGATCAGGTTTTGTTAGTAAGCTTATACACAAAATTCTAGTTCAGGTTAACTAGAGTTATCGTGAATTGTTAGTAGTTTGAATCATGAACTTGATTATGAGTAATAAGTATTCCTTGTGCTCATAAGTCATGTAATAAGTATTGGTCCGTCTCATACGTAGCTCACCTGGCTCGTATGTAGTTGTTTGTTCATGCGTAGCTCATTGGGCTTGTATGTAGTAATTATCTTGAATAGATAGGCGATGAGTGGATCCAAGAAAGATCTTGTGAAGTCTAGGTTGAGACTTGGTAGATTGTGTCAACAATTGTTACACTTTCTTGAAGAGGGACACATGCGGTACTTTTTCATGATAAGTTGAAAGCACAGTGGCATGTCTCGCTTGTTTGAATATTTTGGTGCCGTCTCATGGCAAGTTGAGAGTACTACTTTAGGCTGAATGTACCTTGTAGCTCGTACGATACCATTTGATTGATTAGGGTTAGTGACATCGTTAGGGTAGTAACTGTTACTTAACTATTTTTATCTATGAATTGCCGAAGGGTGAGAGTTGGTGTTAGGGGTGATACCTTATAATCCGACTTCTCCTATAGGCCGACACTAGGTGGTGTTATTGGGATGTATCCCTCTATCAAAGGGATACGGACGGTGTTTTTTCATGATTAGTTGGGAGCACGAGATCCGTATCTCGGTTGTTAATTCCTGAAGTGCCATGATAAGAACGAGAGGTTTTCCTAGGAAAACAGACCCTACGATTACGCCAGGTTCTCTTCCATGTCATGATGATTTGAGGGCATGGCTCAAGGTTGGCTAGTATCTTGTGGTTCGTGTTGGCTTTTGAGTGATGTTCGGTTCGCCGGGTAAATAGTGGCAAACATAGACACTATTATTGTACCACAGTAGTGGAAGTAGACCGTATCTGCGACCTCACCAGTCATGTAGTATTTTTTCAGGAACAATATAGGTACAAGAGTAGAATTCATGATGCGGGTTTAAATCCCCAAATATGGAGAAACGGCTTGATATGGATGTATATAGTATAGGCTGCATACTGTTCCTGAGTCTCGCTTGCATTAGAATAAGTGCATCATTGCATTAGTTAATCGTGCATTAGAGTCTAAGTCATTTAATATGATTTTCAGTTATTTAATAGATTTAATATTTTATTTGGATTCTGGAATTTTATATAAGGTTTGGATTTTGTTGATTTAAGAAGTTTCTTCATATAATCATTTTGACGATGGATTTGTAAGTTTTATTGAAAGTTTTGGTCTTGATGGATGAGTTGTGTTTTCTCTAGGAGTTGAGTGGGATTCCTGTGAACCTGCATATGAGATTTGTGGATTTAGACCTGCGGGGTCTTGGGTTTGTTTTGTGGAATTAAGTCCGACAGGATACACTAACTCTAGAGAGGAGGATTTTTGTGTTTTAATAATAATCAACTTAAGAACAGGCACAAGTGGAGATGTGATGGAACTTGGGAAACGTGAGTATATGCTCTTAGTCTGTTTAGTCCAACGGATGCGTTGCAGGACTATTTGTTGTCCTGTCTCGAGAGGACATTTGTATGTTCGCGTGTCGAGGGTCTGCAGGCATATTCACGGAGCATGTAGGGTGCATTCGCATGTCGAGGGTCGGCAGGGCTATTCATGGGATGTACTCGGTGTATCTGCACGTCGAGGGCCTCGCAAGCCTATTCGTAGGGTACACGGTTGGGAGGTCATTCTCCAATTTTAGAGCTATTCTTACATAATGCTTGCGCATCGATGGCTGTGATGCCTATTCGTGGGGTATTCTGTATCTTGTTTTCCATCACCGTAGTAGGATTAGTTGCATAACGAGGGATTTAAACCTATAAAGTGGAGATCGTTAAGGGCTTGCACTGGACCTATGTAGTATGGAATGCTTAGAATTCGACAAGTATGCATTAGAGAGTCAGCATATCACATTGATGTTTCTTGACTTCGTTTTATGCATGTTGCTTTCTTTTTTTCTACACCTGAAACTTAGTTTAGTTTCACTTGTTGTTTTCATGCTATACTATATACTATCTTATATTCCTCGATGTTTTCATGCTTTACTTATTGTTATTTCTCATTTCATTTATTCTTACTGTTAATACATGTTATTGATGGCTCTATGCCTTATGTTTTATTTATTTTATTTTCTTTTTATGTCACTCACACCGTTATGGCTGACCCCTTTTGAGGTTAGGGTTATCTCTAGCCTCATATTTTACAGGTTGTTGCTTAATGCTTGGACTTGGATGCTTGTGCTAGAATGATAATAGAGCTTATGTAAAATTGTAAAAGATGTGTTGTAAAGAAAGGTTGTAATTCAAGGTGTTTTGTATTCTGCTGTGTTTTGTAAACAAGTGTTGTAATAAAAGTTGAAATGAAAATTATCTGTGTTTTTGGCTATGTTTACTATTACAATTGAAGTTGATGCTGGGAATTATGCTACATATTTATGAGATATCATATTGGAAATTCGGGGCGCTACAGTAACACTTGGGCTTGTATGGCATTATTGTAACACTGATGTAATGTCTTGCAGTTTTATAGAATTCGGACTTGTAATATATTTGTGTTGAATAAAAAGTTTTAAATTTTTCTATTTTTCTGTGTATTGTGGCTAATTGAAGGAAAAGATTCTGGCTCATGTCACGATTTTCCAGTGTATGGAAATCGGGACGTTACAATTCTCATCCTCTGAACCGCTCGAACCCATCACCACCACCTTCAGTCGTTGCCCCTCTTCTCTCTTGCTCGACCTCACCGCCTTCCAACCTCAGCAGAACCCATCGACGGCACCCATGTCGACCGCTGTCCCTCTACAGCCCAGTAAACCCCGAGCACCCCAGCACCCCACCGCTGTCCTTATCTCCGTCGAGCCAGCCCCGTCGACCCCCGACATCGCCCCACCCGAGCGCCAAGCACTTCCAGTCGCCGTCTCGCTGCTGTCCCCTTGTGCTTTGTGTTGCTGTGTTGCCGATCGATCTCGATGTGTTGCTGTGCATCACTTTTACACGTATAGTGTACGTGTTGCCCCGGGATCCTAATACAGTTATTCAATTACTTCGGATCTAATCGTCATTAAGGCAAGTCATCTCACTCTCGAATTGTTATTGTATAATATTCGAGAATATTTATTGAATCTCGCAAGTAGATCTATATTGATTACCTTATATCGTCTATTGTTATCTATCATCGGAATACTACGGATTTACACGAGCGAATCCACGTAGTAATCTTGACTTCGTGCCGTCCATTTTTCTCCAATTTATACAGATCTTTCATGCATTCATATAGTTATTTATTGTATATATGAGTAGGGATTAATATTGTGAATCATGTCAAGGTACTACACGAATTATTGTAGAATCGTATGCTAGTTTTATTGTTCGTATGATTGTTGTTGGTGTATTGGTTGATTTTAATTTGTAAGATTGTGGATATTATTCATCTTAAAACCATGTTAATATAGACATAGCTGGCTGTGATTTAAGTTGTCAACCAATAACACATCGTCTATAATGTGTAGGTCATTTCATTCATGAAAAATATATCGAGACCCTGTAAATTACTGCCAACTTTCACATTGTTAGGATGTTTCTACCTAGATACAATCATCAAAACCCATAACTTTCTGAATATGAAATGTAGCCCCATGTGTCTAGTTTCCACAGCACTAAAAATTATTGAATTCCGACTTATATTGCAAGAGTTACGATTATTTTACTACTGCTATGTTTTGTTCCCAGAATTTTCTGATTCATGACTATACCATGTTAAACTGATTAAATAGATGAACTAATGATCAAATATCACCATAATAAATTCCAGATTGATAATTATTTTTATTGATTTTTAAAGTGATTATCTACTATTTTTATAACTGTAACTAATTATCAATAACCAGGCAGAATCAGTAATCTGTAAAGAACCATGTAATTAACCTAGTTACTGTTATATGAATTTTGACATTAAATGTGCGTTGGAACCAGAAATGAGTCTATTTTCTAGAACATCTAACGAATCCACATTTGCTATCTGTAGTAGCAGAAAATCCAATTTTGGTACAGTAACCTACTGCTGTCTAGAATTGAGTTTCCATATTTTGATAATAATCGAATCTATATTGTTGTATATGATGCACTGAAATTGTATGATTGCATTGCATGATCTTAGTGTTGTATTTTCATCATCCTAGTGTTCCGTTTAATCGTCTTGTCATTTTCCCTTTGACATCGTTGTCCTATTGTTATCATAATATTGTCAACTGTTATTGCATATTGATTGGATAAAGAATTGTTAACAAGCCATAGTTTAAGGGTAATTTAAGTAGTGAATAATGTAGAGACTGTACTCGAAGAAGGGGCCCGTGTTTCCCTAAACATTGTTACCGGCTAGTGTTTTCTCGATTGATTGCGGCTTACGACGGTAACCCATTCTATCGTGTATCGTATCGTTGCCGAAGTACCATATCGTACACCGCAAGGTGAATAGTGATTACCGTTGCCGAGTATATGATCTATAGTGTTTGTATGCATCGAGCCTGTAGAATGGGACACAGTAGTACGTGCATTAGTTAGGACTAAATTGAATAATAGACTTAAGATTGTCATCGCATCATCATTGCATATTGTCATCGTTATTGAACATTGTTATCATTATTGTTTACCGTTATTGTTATCATTTATTGTTATGGTTATTACTCATCGTTATTGCATATTGCATTGTTATCGTTTATCCAAGTGTTCATTGCTATCGATCCTATTGTTTCATTGAGTTCATTGTTATATCGTTATTTCCATTGTTTCACTAATTCTCTCTACTTGCTGTCCATGACTTGCTCTAGACATATAATTATCCCTTTTTAGATGAACAGCTTACAGGTGATCAAGAAAAATTTCCTGATGGATTGGGAGAACAACATTGGTAAAGGAATTGATAGCATCGTCGTTCATTTAATTATTTTTTATGTGATGGAGACTTAAATTATTGAATATTGTTATTTCATTGTATTGTCGGCTTTCAACCCGAATATTGTTATTATTATTTCCAAATGTTGGATAATTATATTTGGTTATTTCATGCTTATATTCCAAGTATTGTTGTTCATGTGATTATTCTTATATTGCATGCGTGGTTGTATCTCTTTCTTGTTTATATTGTTGAGTTGAATCAGTAACAGCTTATGGATGACCCAAGTCATTCGCTGGGCTAATGTCACGTGCTTGTATTACGTATTTTTGGGAAGCGGGGCGTGACAAGAAGTTTCGAAGTGATGCCAATCAATAACAATAATCAATCAAGATTTAGGGGCCCATTCCCGAGTAAAGTCTCCAATTGTTCATTATTAATTCGATCCTTAATACCCCGGCTTGTTAATATTTAATTATACTCAAATGTGGACATGCAATGGGTATAGAAGTTTCAAAGTGATGTCAAGGAGGTGGAAAAGCTATGCAATGTATGGTATAACTAATTCTATTCACTTTATGCAAAAGCAGACATGGATATACAAAAAACACAAAAACACATATTTTAGACAGCAAGACGTTGCTGTACAAAGATCAACTTTCTCGTTGCTATAGGAAATAAAATCTGGTTCCGTCAGAGGTTCTAAAAACTATACTCCCTATCAGTTCCAACGCATATTCACACGATATATAATAAATACAGAAACTAGGAGAATAATCTCATTCTTTACTAATTACATGTTCCTGCAACATGTTAGGGTCAAATTCTTATATACAAAAGTTGTGTGTAAAATCATTCGAAAATCTCATAAAAACCATATTTTAATTTCTAACAGGGTTCAGTAACAACATGATTAATCACATATTTTAATTCTTAAATTTACTGTTTTAGTTAATTAGACATGGTAATGTATTTTCAAACTGCATTCTGGAACTCAGATGTCACTATACGAAAATATGGATATCTTGCAATCTGTAGGTTGGATTGCAATAATGTCAGATAATCTGGATTCCACAAACATAGGGATACAACTCTTTTTTAATAAGTTTTAAATGATATTATATGTAGTTAGGTCAAAATTCTGGTTCTTTACTGAACTAGTATTCTGGCAGAAATCTAGGGTCAAGTTTTCACATTTATAGTAGGTCTGAAAAATTATCAAATAATCTTATAAAAATAATGAGGTGACTCATAGTCATGTCTAGTAACAACATATAAAATTTCATGTTCTAATTCTACTTTTAACAACTTATTTTAATAGAAAATCATGTCGGTGTATCTTTAGATATTAATATGGAAATTGAAAACCTAGTAGTGTTAAAAATATGATAACTTACAGTTTATAAATCTGAATTTAGATCCGTAAAAAGTTATAGAAAATAGATTCAAAGGGATACAAATGTTGTTTACAAAGTTCTACTAAATTATAACAGCAACTAGGTCAAAAACTCAAAGCAACATGGAGCAAACAGCAGGCCAGCAAGTTGTTGTTTTATTATTTAGCAACAAAACGAAATACACATGCATATAACTTCATAACAATAATTAACATGAAATTCTACTCAGTCATAAGGGTGGGATTCTATTATTAACAAGACAATTTATTATTAACATAGCAAGAACATCACATCCAATCTAAAAGCATTCAACCATCATTCTTCTATATAATATGTTTCTAATCTAAGGATTCGTGTAGTGTATGCATATGAAAAAATATACAGGCTTGGGTTTGAATCAAGGGAATGGCACAAAAAGAGAACTACTACTTGGTTTCGCTGATGAATTTGTAATAGTCTCTTTGAAATGGTATCAAATAAATAATATATGATAACGAAATAGGAACTACTTGCGGGGATCAAAAGAAATTTTTGAACAAGAATAATAAACTAGTTCAAGGGAAACTTGCCTTCTGACGATTATTACGAATATTAATGAAGATGATGCGAAAAGATCCAACGGCGGCAACACGTGCAAACTACGTTCGCAGCAATGATGTGCTAAACATAGCAACGACAGCACGTGTAAACTACGTACACAGCAATCACGTGCTAAACACAGCAACGATAGCACGAGCAACTCACGGAACGGCAGAGGCAACCCTAAAGACAATAGCAACAAGCAACAACCGCAAAAGACAGCGACTGCAGCGGTGGTCAGCGGCTGCAGCGAACACAGCAAGAAAAGAGGTAGCGAGGTGGCAGTCGACGGGGATTAGGAGGGTCGCTGCGGTGGTTGGAGGTGGTGCTGTAATACCCCGCAAAATAGCATATGGCTATTTTGCATCATAATCTGAGCACAATTGATAATTGCACGCGATTATATATTTTCTGATAACAATTATTTTTAATTGAGAAATATCAGATATATTGTCTACTTTATTTATAATTTTAAAGGATTATTATGAAGTAGTTTTAAAGTTTTTTGTATGGTTGGTATTATTAAAGTGGAGATTTGGGGCTTATTTGAAATATATTTGATATTGGGGGCTTAGACAATTATCCCTTACATTATTTATTTACCTATTTATTTACTTAACTTACTTTTTACAACCCCCCCCCCCCCCCCCTTCTCCTTCCTTCCTTCTTTCTTTCCTTTCCTATTTCCATCCCGACCGAAAGAAAAAGAAACCAAGCCGAACCCATTCGGCTCCCCCTCTCCCCGCTAAAATCCACTTCATTTCTTCGTCATTTTCAAATTAAATCAAGGGGTAGACTAAGTGAACGGTCCTCTACATCGTGGTGGTCTCAGATTTTCGAAAGGATTTCGGAAAGGTAAACCCTAAATTATTTTTTTGTATAAAACTGAGTTGGGTTAATTTCTATTGAGTAGGAGTATTATGGTAGGAAGATTAGGAGATGTTGGAAATGGTAAATGCGAGAAATTAGCAAGTTGTTAGAGAATTTGTAAGTTGTTAATAAATTTGGATTTTGGGTTTGTAAAAGAGAACTATATGTGTATGAATTATTTCTCGTATAGTAGTGGAAAGTGTAGTTGGGCCATTAGAAAATTTAGGATTGGTTCTAGTAATTATTTGGAGATGAAAAGTTCCATAGGCATTAAATTATTACGTGCATCGCACGTGTGTATCCCAGGCATTTAATAAACACTTGTGTGATATTTGAAATAGTGTTATTAGCTCTTGTGATTGGTTTGGATGAATTGAGTTTTAATTGCTTTGAAATTTGATGATAGGATATATTAGCAACTTTGGATGCGGGGTGGCATGGTGGCGCTTCGGATCTTCACGAAATATGTGAGTATGATGTATCTACCTCTATTTTATGTTGTGGCCAAAATTTCATATAAGTTATGTTAAAAATTGATTTTAAGGGAAAATACGAATTTTTTATGGGCCCGAAAATGGGTTTTTGTGATATTTGGTGAAGTTAACTATTTTGAGTATATAAAACCTATATAATGGATTAGTTATGTATATGGGGATGAGTTATATTTATATGATGATATCAAAATATGGTGAGTATGGTTTTATATACGTATTTGATGTTTTAAAGGAGTTCGAATAAACCGAATTGTTGATATGATTTATGGATGAGGCGTATTGGGATAATGTATATTGGTATAAATTTATGGGTAATGGATTAGTTATGTATATGGGGATGAGTTACACTTATATAATTATATCGAAATATATGAGTATGACTTCTTTTGTTTTATGTATGTGGTGTATTGTTGGATTGTTGTAGGATTAAGGCTCATGCTATATACCATGCGAAGATTACTATAGGAAAATTATATACCATGCTTGAATGGTAGTGAATGCTCATGGTTAAGTTGTAGTAACGTACATGCTTAAGTTGTAGTAACCAGTCATGCTTAAGTCGTATTCATTCTTTAGATTGTTGTAAGTCCATGCTTAAGTTGTATTCATGGTTAAGATTGTTGTGAGTACATGCTTAAGTTGTATTCATGCTTAAGAGTGTTGTAGGTTGATGTTTAAGTTATATACCATGCTTAAGGTCATTGTAGATTCGTGCTTAAGTAATAGAAAAGAATCATGTTGTAGTAGTTGTGCTGTTAACTATCGCGTTGTAGTCGTAGTATTAGTAAAGAACTATCATGTTGTAGTTGTAGCGTTAGTAAAGAACTATCGCGTTATAGTGGTTGTGTAGTAGAGAACAATCGTGTTGTGGTGGTAGCGTTAGTGAAGAACCATCGTGTTATAGTTGCGATACTCAAGTTGCATAGTAGTTCTAGATTCAAAGGAACCACACTTAAATTGTATTATGATTGTAGTGAAAGATTAAAAAGAACCCATGAGCCCATGCTTTTAGTCCTAGGTGATTCTAGCTCAAACTTGAAGAAATAACCCAAGAATCTAGTGCATGTAGTTCTAGTTCAATTGGGGAGGGAAACCACGGATTCTAGTTGTATGAGACCCTAAGTAAAGTTGGACCATATCACATGAACATTACTCATCTTCATGGGTAATAAGGGTTGGGAATGTCACTAATAATCATTAGCATGATAAAAGTTTGATGACGCTTCTTGGGCTTCTCATTGGTAGAATGTCTATTTTAGACTGTTAGTAGATTCTTTTGTTGCTTCTAATTCTAGAAGATCAAGTTTTCTAGTAAGCACGTTTTGTTGTTTCTAGGTTTGATTACCTATATGGTTGTTTTTGTATATGATTTTACTCGTACGTGGCTCGACTGGCCCGTATGTAGCTGTGGATCTCATATGCAGCTTATTTGGCTCGTATGTAGGTTGTTGTCTCATACGCGGCTCGACTGGTCCGTATGTAGCTGTTGGTCTCATACGCAGCTTATTTGGCTGGTATGTATATTATTGTCTCATACGTAGCCTGCCTGGCTCGTATGTAGTTGTTGGTTTCATACGTAGCTTGTTGGCTCGTATATGTTCTGTTTACTCGTATATAGCTTATTAGCTAGTATGCAGTTTTGTTGTGCTCGTCTATGGTGATATTATTACCCTAGGAGTTATTGACCATCAAGACGTGTTTCCTTACTCCTAAGGGACTGTGGATGAGTCACTTCGCGTGTACCGTCAGATCTTAATCGGTGTAGGTTGATCACGGACCGGAGTGTTGATAAAATCCAAGTTCAGGGTAGTAGCATGCGAATACGTTCGTATTGCCGAGGTCTTAGATCGATAGCACATGAACTAGATCTTTAGGGATTCTGGTAAGTCTAGGTTGAGCAGCCTAGTAGGGTTACCTTGCAAAGTCCGACTTAAGACCTAGCAAGTCATGTTAATACTGTTGGATTGTTTAAGATTAATGACATCATTAGGGTAGTAACTTATAAGGATCTTTACTTAACCATTTTGGCCAAAAGAGAGGGGTTGGTATTAGGGGTGACACCTTATGACCCAACTCGATCGTCCTTTGTGCTGACATTAGGTGGTGTTATTAGGTTGTACCTTTCCGTCAAAGGGATACGTACGGTACCTTCTCACGAGTTGGGAGCACGGGTTGCGTATCTCACACTGTTAATTCCTGAAGTGCCATGATAAGGGCGGCGGAGCTAGGGGATGGACCTTGGAACTCCGTCGTGTTCTATTCCAGGGTAGCGAACAGGCAATAGACGATGGTCTATGAGTTAGGGGGCTACAGGGGATGCTTCGAGGTAACCTGTGTTGCGGTAACCCCGAGGGTTCATCTAGTTTTTGAGTGAGGTCCGGTGAGCCGGGTAGTAGTGGCAAACATAGACACCATGAGCGTACTGCATTGGTGGGACTTGACCATATCTGCAACCTCATTAGTCACGTTTTATCTGTCGAGAACAGGTTGTGTACAAATAGAAATTCATAACGCGGGTTCAAATCCCTATATATGGAGAAACGGCTTGAGATGGGGCATATGTAGTATGGGATGCATACTGTTCCGGAGACTTGCTTGCATTAGAATAAGAGCATCATTGTATTGGTAATCTTGCATTAGTGTTAAGTCATAATATACACTGGCACATCGATTATATGTACACGTTTCTTTTTCATTCAAGATGAATTGTGAGTGTGATAGTTGAAGTGTATAATGAGTGTGAAAGTGATGTATTGCGGGACGTGATGATATATGTTGTAAGAAATGAATGAATGCGATGTTATGTGATATGAGATTGAGAAGGATCGTGTTTATGAATGGAGATGAGCACGAAAGAATATAAGTCGTGAGTCTGTAATTGCAAATGAATTGTAAATGAGGTGCAGTTTATGCAAAAATAGAGTTATTGTGAATGTAAAGCCTTATGGGAAAGTAAAGTTATAGGAATATTTGTATAAGGCATAGAGTGATGGGCGTTAAGCATTTGTGAGTTAAGAGACTAATTTGGGAATGATTTCCAAACTAAAGATAAGTATGTTATGAGAGGGTATGGATATACATATAGGTGATGACTCAGAGAGTATTTGATGTAAAATCCCATTTATGATGTTTACATATTCAGATTTCAGGTAAAAAATTGATTATCTTGGTATTCGTATGTTCGTTCCGTTTTACTTGTAAAGTTTAATTTATTTGCTTAATTAGTAAATTATACTCACACCAGAAATGGCTAACCCCTTAGTGTTTGGGGGTTAGGGAGTCCCTGGACTGTCCTAGGTCCCCTACTGTTACAGGTCCTCAGCAGTGCAGAGGTGAGGTATAGATTCATGGTTCTGTGGAGTGGAGCTTCATTTTACAATTTTTTGTTTAAGGTTTAATTATGTGAATAGTGAAATTTATGTTTTAAATTGTATTTTTGATGTATAAGTATGTGGATGATGATGATGAGTATAGTGTGGAGTGGCATGATATGGTTTTGACCCGTACCCATCTCGTTGTGGAGTACCGGGCTCGGTGGTATGTTTTTATAGGTTATTTTCTAAAAACTTTACTACGTTTTCAAAGGAATTTATGGTTTTTAATTGATAATTGATATCCTGTTATGAGTTTGGCCCCCAGAGCATGATATTTATATTGCCTGTGTGATTCTGCTCATTTTGGCCTGGGGAGCCCAAGATATTATTGCCTGTGATGTGAGCTACGGAATTTAGAGCAGAATTCCGTAAGCTTTTTGTGTTTTGGGGCAGAAATTTTAGGGGAAACTCTGCCAAAATTTTCTTTGAAATATAACTATCTTAGTTTATGTTTAAAGTGATATAGAAATTGAAAGAATTGATTTTGGAGTCAAAAAAAAAAATAATAATAGAGGGCAGGCGTTACAGTTTGATATGACAAGTTGATATTTATAATTATTGTGTAATAACTCTGATGGCAATTAAAGTGTTTAAAATTCCGTATTATTTACTGTGTTGAGATACATTGAAGGCAAAGATTCTGGTATGTGTCATGGTTTTCCAGTTACTGAAAATCGGGGCGCTACAGGTGCAGTCAAAGACGGGGAGTCGATGGGGGGTTCGACAGAGGCAGCGAGGTTTAGTGGTGGTCGGTCGATGGAGGAGAGGGCTCAGTGGTGGTTGTGGTGTGAAGATGGAGATGAGGATGGGGTGGTGAGGAGATGGCTGCAACAATGGCGAGGTCAAGGTGCAGGGGCAATAGTGGTTGTTGTGGCGGTGCAGGCGATGACTAGGGATGCGGCAGTGGGATGGTGAGGTAGTGGCTACGTGATTGAAAAGGAAGAAGAGTAAGAAGGAGCTCGGGAGCGGCAGACAACGGGGAGGAGAAGATGTGCGATGGGTTGAGGAAGACAGCGGGGTTGGGTTTCGAAGTCGAACAAGGGAGGAAAGGGCGATAGCGGAGGAGAAGATGAGAGAGAGATATAGATTAATATAATTAGGGTTTAATGATGATTTATATTTATAGGGAAATTAGGATGTGGGTTTAGGGTAACGGGTTAATAGGTTTGCGGGTTAGGATCCAATAAGAGATGTGTTTGGGTTTAAATTTAAATAATTAAATAGGAATGGAATATTGGGTTGGGATGAAAATCAAATCAATTAGGGGTAATAAAATACCCAAGACACAAAGAAAATAAATAGAGCACACAAGAATCTCAGGGTTCAACAAATGAAATAAAATTGAGTGAAAGAGTACAACTGGGTTGAAGATGAATAACCAAAATTTATTATTAAAAATGAACATATTACAGGAATGAGAAGAGGAAAGAATTACAAAAGAAAATTCGAAAAATCGGAAGCAGGGGTTACAAGTATTCTATACTTTCCTTTTTATAATATTTTCCAGAGGAAGCGTGATCTTTCTGCAAATTTAAATTTTACTTTTGTAATATTTTCTATTTAATCTATTGAATCAATTCTTTAGCTAATTAAATTGTACTAAATATTTTCAGAAATTAAGGTAAGGGTTACTTACATAAAACACGATTCAGATACCAATTAGATACAAAGCGTGAATTAGTAGTGACTGCATGTAAAAGAGAAACAAGAGAGTATCAAAAAACTTTTAAAAGGAAATTTTCAAAAGTGATATCTTTCAGTAAAATAATATTCTTCAAAATCAATTACATTATCATTCTCCATAATATTAAAATAATCAAGTATAACTTCAAAATCTCTCATAGTTTCTGATTCTGTTTCGATAATTAACTATCTATCATATGGGGGTTCTTCAGGTTCTTCCATATGTTCATTTCTTTCCTCAATTTGTTCGTTTTCTTCAAAAATTTGTCTATATGTTGTTGTTAGACTCCATATATAACGGCTAAATTCTCAATTTTCATAAAATAATAAAGATATTTCATAGAAAGTTAGGTCATCAATTATTTGGACATTTATATTACTGGCTTTTCCAGGATTAATTTTATTTATTGTTATAATTATTACTCTTGGTATGCTAAAAAAAAATAATTTAAACTCATAAAAATCATACATGCTTGTTAATCTTTGAGGATAATAGATATCAAAAACCTACATTCTATCACTTCTTTAATAGTTAGTCATTAATTCATAAATTAACTCATGAATATCCATTCTAATTTTTAGAGTTTTAGTGATTCTGTGAATATAAAACTAAAAAAATAAGTATGAAATCAAAAGGAGGGAGAAGTTCCTAAGGATACCATAAAAAATCAAACAAAATGGCCCATCATGCTTCTGACTTAAGTAAACCTCTTTGAACTGCTCTGTACCAGTTGCAACCAGTGGATAAAATACCTCTCATATGTATCCTGATTTCAGTTCTTCTTGTACGTTTTTCCCATCTTAGGACTACTCTGCTCTTCACGAGATTTATCCAAGAGATACGTCTGGAACAACTGGTAGCACTTCGGTACAGGCAACCACATCTTAACTTGTTTCCTGCTAATAGGTGTACAGCTTAACTATAGAAGGTTACAAATGAGTCTTTTTGGAAGATTACAAAACTCTCTCCAAGGGAAGGAGATTAGTTACTCATACCTTATATTGTACTAGAACTGATAGATACTAGAGATGATAGAAAGATAATTATTTATTCCCTTCAAACTTCTTACAGACCAAATTCTTCTTACAGGATTATATAGAATTTGTCCCTTTTAGATGGTTCCCTCTCTTCCTTCCCAATTCTCCCTTTTTATAGAGGTTGGGATGGCTCTACATTATTGGGTTCTTACATCATTCATTACATCAGTTACAATTATTGTTCTGATTAGTTCATTACTTACATCATAAGCATATAATTGAGTTGAATACGTCACTGCTTACATCATTGTAGACTACTCTAGAAAAAAAGATTCTTCCTATCTGACATCTTCACATGCTCCACATTTATGTTGATACTCTGTCTTCATCAGGAAATAATAGTATCCAAGTGCCTGTTCTGTCGTTGTCATTGCTCATGTAGATAGTATATGGTATCAGCTGTCAAACACTGCACGTTTATCTTGTAGTTGTTTTACTTTTGCTATACTATACAATATTATTTTCTCTGGGTCTGGACTATCATAAATCCATATGTTGATGTCTCTTGACTTTATGTCTTTTAATTCACAATACATATTTCTGAATCTCATTGCCCTTCTTTCTAGTATTTGTTTCTCAAATTCCTCAGCTTTATATGGTATAATGTTAGATACTCCATAAACCACTTGGGTAGTCATCTCTATTTTCATAACATGTTCTGCTGGGAGTTCTTCATTTTCTTCAAGATAATTAGAAATTGCTGAATACATTCTGACATATTTTTTTAGGCCTTTGTGAAGCCAAAATAACTCTTGACTGCTTTATAGATTTCTCTTGGTAAGTGGATAAGTTTTTCACATTCTCTGATGGATAAATGCAAGGAATAAGTCATCTTTCAAATAGTGCGCTTGTTGTATTTAGATTAGCTCCTAGTAGGATGATAACCTTGTTTATATGTTGTTGTGATATGGTTTTGATGAACTGGTTCACCTTGGTTACTTAGCATAATTTCTCGATAGATTGTTAAAATGATATTTTCTTTGATACTTTAGTAGGAGATTTGTCAGTGAGGAGTGTCCCATTGTATTTAGTTTTATTTGAAGAGGTATTGCATCTTCTTTTAAGGAATGAGTGGGGTCGCCCATCTCACTCATTTTTTCATTAGTGTTGTCCACCATATTTTCTATAGTTACATGATGACTTACGTGCTGGCAGTAAAAACTTTGGAGTCCGCATATTTGTAATTGTAGTTGATTAAATGCACATTTTTTCGCTCCATGGTTCCCTTGAGGAAAACTATATCTTATTCTATTTGCTGGACTCTAGTTTCCATTCTGCAACAAATGAAATAGTTAATTACTGATAGATAATTAGCTAAAATGCTATCTTTTCCTTTTATATTTTGTATTGTAAAATCATAATGTGCTAATTCCATTTGCCATCTTATCAATCTTTTATTCGCTATAATTGGATTTATTATTTTGTTTATCCATAATTTTGCTTGGGTAGTATCTGTTCTTACTGTGAATCAAACAGAATATTCGGGTATCAAATACGCTTAATGTATTATGAATAATTCAGACTTTTTATTGGTTTTAAAATTGCTAAAAAAAATTCTTGATTTATATGGTAATTTTGTTTGGTCTGTGTGAATGATCCACTAGTGTATCTGGCTATTCTTTCTTCCTTTCACCTATTTCAATAAATCTGAACACTGCTCCCCAATTATCATCGCTTGCATTTGTTTCTATTATCCATGTACGTTGTTTAATAGGTAATCGTAATATAATTAATTCTAAAGTTTGTTGTTTTAATATATTAAGTTTTTGTTCATCTTCTTAGGTACGTTCCAATTTTTAAACTTTTTCAGTTTTTGTTGTAGCCGATTTGATTTTGTTGACAAATTTTGTATGTATTCCCTTGTTTGGTTTAGTAGTCAAATTATGGTTTGTACTTCTCTTTTTCCTTTTAAAATATTTTGGAATGCTTTATTTTTCTGCTATATGTGGCTGTAATTCTATTCCTTTATGCGATAATTTTGTTCCTAAGAATTTTATCTATGTTTTGAAGAGTTCCATTTTCTTTTTTGATAGTATAATTCATGCATTTTTCACTATTTCTACGAATTTTATTAAATGTTCTTTATGTTACTCTTCGTTTTCGGATCCTATTAGGATATCATCAACATATACTAGTATAAAATTGTTATATTTTCAAATATCTTATCCACATATTCTTAAAATACTCCTAAGCTGTTTTTATATCCAAAGGGTAATACGTTACATTCATAAAATTCTTGTGGTGTACTGAATGTTGTTACCTATTTTGATACTTCTGTTAGTTTTATGTGGTAAAATCCTGATTTACAATCGAATTTTGAATATATTTTTCTTGTTCTTACTGTGTTTAGTAGTATCTGCATATCTGGTGGTGGATTTCCAAATCTTTTGGTATTTTTATTTAATTCCTTACAATTTACTACATTTGAGATTTAACCCTATTTTTCTTCTGAATGTTTTCTTAATATGAATGCTGGTGATGAATATGGACTTTGTGATTTCTTATGTAATTGTTGTCCAATAGTTCTTTGATATGTATTTTGAACTCTTCTAAATCTGTTGGAATATATCTTATAAGTTAAATTTTTATTATTTTGTTCTTATCTGTTAACTCTATATGTGTTGTGGGATTACTTAAGTGTCATTTTGCTAAAGGGTCCTCTTCACACAGATTTTCTAATTGTTTTTTAAAAGTTTCTTTTGTAATTGTTTCTTGGACTTGTTGTATTCTAGTTTTGTTTGGTAAATACTGATATTCACCACAATGGGTTGAAGAAACTCTGATATGTGGTAAGAATAAGGTTGTATTATTCTAACTGCTATTGCTTAATGTTTACAAAGTGTTGTAAATATAACCATTTTGTGTGATATCGTCATATGATAGTATTATTGTAAAAAGTAGTTTCCAAATAGAACATTATTTATATCATCAAATTGATATATTACTGGTATTTTTAGGATATAGCTTCACATTTATATTGTAATATTTTCTTGATACTTGTCAAGTATATTAGTTTGTCCTCTCAATCAAGTTATTGCCTTTTATTCGTTCCATTTTGTTTCCATTTTAGTAGTACTTTTTCACGACATAAACTCGTGTATGCTCTAGTATCTATTAGGTTCTGATAGTTTCTTGATTTGTATCATTCTTATACAAATATTGTTAGTATATATAATGAGTTTTTTGTTACTCTAAATGGGTTCATTTAGACAATATTCTATTTATTACTATACTTTTATTATTTACTGTTATTATTATTTTTTCTTCTTGTATAGAGTATGGTTGTACAGATGTGAGGAAGTTAGTTCCTAATAACATTTCATTAACATTGTGCTCTGGGTCTACATGTTGATGTAATAGTATTACATTTCTATTGTTTATCCTCAATGGTAATATTATTTTATGGATGATTCAATGTCAATTGTTATAGTAGTCTAAATAGTAGTCTGGATTTTCTAATGGTATCTATTCTGTTGTTTTTATATTTATTTGTTTAATATGTGAATTAGTAGCTCATGTATCCACAAGGGCAATTTGTTTGTTCCATTTACCACTGTGATAATATTCCATTTCTATCTTAAATAGATTATTATTTTTGTAATTTAATGTATTCTTTATTAGGATTAGTTCCACTGCCTGTTATTTGTTTTTAATTGATAGTGATCTATTTTCCAAAAATTATTTGTGGTACTTTTCATTTTGCAATATCTTTTGCTTTGTTAAAATCAAATTCTTTATAATTTCGTATGGTCATTTCAGGGTTTTCTATAGCTGGTTTGTATCTTGTGATTTCTCGAAATAGTGGTTATATTTTAAAGTTAGCAGTATTTCTTTTTTTTTACTTCTTGTTTACTTGTAAAACCATAAATATTCCTTATTTGACTACTTATAACTTTACTCTTTTCTATCATTTCTATTCCTTATAATATGTGATACATTACTAAACTTTTGACATTATTTTCTTCTTCCATACTTATAGAAAAATTATGTTTTACTGTAAATTTTTCATTTTGGTACATTCGGTTTTCTTGTACTATTCCTATTAAGGCAACTTGTGTACTTTATATTCTTCTATCATCCATTAGGTATATTTGTTCCTTCCTTAAAATAAGCTTTTATTATTATTTGTACTGCTCCAATGTGTATGTGTCTTAATGTCTTTCGTATTTTCTCACATATTTTTTCCATTTCTTGTCTTATTATTCTTTCTGTTATCAAAAAAATTATAGTTTTTCCTTGAGCATGTTCTAAGTCTATAGGTTGTTTATTATTTCTGGCTATTATTATGGTATTTTATTTTCTTTCAAATATTTAAAGTTTAAATATCTATTTCGGATTTGTATCTAGTTTGATTGTTCATATTTTATCATATTTTTATATGTCAAAACTCATTATTTCTCTTACATCTTCATTATTTTCTTCTATTTCTAATTCTTCTCCTATTTGTGTTATTTCCGTTATAGTATTTATTTCGCATTCTTCTATTTTATCTTCACTACTTCCACTATCTTCTTCCATTACCATTATTTCTTCATATTCGCTAATTTCTGACCAGGCTTCCTCATATTCTATGAGTTCATAGTTTATGTTATTCATTTCTTCAATTTCATTACGTATTTCATATTTTCTTTTTTCATTCTCTTAGGATAATTTGTTGATATATGTTGATTTTCCAGATATTGTTTGTTTCTATTTATTCTTTTGAAGTATCTTTTATAGTGTCAAAAATATATTTTATAGGGTTTTTTTATATCTCCTAAAAGTTTTTATGTATTTTGGTTTATATTTTGTATTTTGTGTTTGTGTCCTTTTGTATAATTATATTTATTATTACATTCCGATTGATATGGTTTTGCTTCTTCACAGCAAATTCTTTGCTTGTATGTTCTATAGTATTTTATAGTTGATCTAGCTACTTCGCATTTTATCCCTATAATCTTTTACAAATTATGGTATTGTTGCTGCTTATTTCGGTGTGGGAGAAAACAGATGATTTGTAGATTCTTCTGAAAACAATAAAACCGAACCTGTTGACTTCTTTCTAGCGTTTGACTGTTTCTTACTGCTGCCGCTAAACTGCAAAAAGTTCAAAACACCGGGATGGATCCCGGCGACGAACCCTCTGACGCTCAAATCAGTTATCAAGGAGATTATGAAAGAGCATTTATGGAAAAAATACTGATTACCTTCTTTATGGTGGGGGTAGAGGGGTATTTATAGTTTCCTTTAGAGATAGTTTAGAGATAATCCTTTGTCTCTATGTCTCGGTGTTTTTGGATAAGAAAGAGAGTTTAAATTGTTTCATGATAAGAGATTTGGTTTAAACCGTCACTTTGAGTTAATCATGAATTTGAATTCCCCTTTAAATATCCTGGGTTTGTTTATAATGGGCTGTCACCCTGACCCAGTAAGACATACCATTTTTGGGTTATTGGGCTTGGAACAGACCCAGTTTTTATTTTCGGACCCGTTTATAAGTGAAATTACCATTTTACCCCTGAGAGTTTTAAGATTCGTGCCTGATTTGAACGGTCCCAACTTAGTTTTATTTTTACCCATATCACAAGCCCCCCACTCCTGAAGACAGATTTTCACAGCCTTTGAGGAGTAGTTCGCCCGTTTCTAATGGTTCATAGAATTTATCGGCGTTCTCGGGGATGTTTCGAGCTTGGTTGGAGTATAACGATGCTTTCCTGAGTTTTTAAAATACTCAAAATTATTTTTAGAATTTTCTGAATTTTTTGTAATTTTTTTTTCAATTTTTAGTCATTTTTTTGAATTTTTTACTCAATTTCTGCATGTTAAGAATTAATTTTTGAAAATGTTCAATTAATTATTCTACGTTAATAATTATTTTTTCGGAAATTAAAAATATTTTTCAGAATTAATAATTATTTTTCAAATTTTTAATTAATTTTTTCGATTTTTAAATTATTTTATCTGAATTTTTAAATAAAAAATTCAAATTAATAATTAAATAATGGATTTATCAAATAACCTGACGACATGGCATAATCTGGGTCGTCGATCACGGTCGGCTCGGAGATCTGGAAGATCGAACGGTCAGGAAAGGCGAGAACGACACGTGTCCTTTGACCGTTGACCATTTTTGCGCAATTTCGCATTTAGGGATGCGTTTGCTCGGAGTACGCCATCGAAGAGCTATGGTGGCTCGGTAGCATGACATGTGTCACCTTTGACCGTTGATCATTGACCAGTCAACGACTTATGTGATTTCACGTTCGGGGATGTGTTTGCTCGGAGTACTCCATTGAAGAGCTATGGTGGCTCGGCAGCGTGACACGTGCCACCTTTGACCGTTGACTGTTGACTAGTCGATGGCTTTTGCATGATTTCACGTTCGGGAATGCATTTGCTCGGAGTATGCCACTGAAGAGCGATGGTGGCTCAGCAGCGTGACACGTGTCACCTTTGACCGTTGACCGTTGACCAGTCAACGAATTTTGTGTGATTTCACGTTCGGGGACTCATTTGCTGGGAGTACGCCACCGAAGAGCTATGGTGGCTCAGTAGCGTGACACGTGCCCCCTATGACCGTTGACCGTTGACTAGTCAACGTCTTTTGCATGATTTCAAATTCACAGACGTGTTTGCTCAGAGTACGCCACCAAAGTGCTATGGTTGCTTGACAGCGTAACACGTGTCCCGTTTTACCGTTGACCGTTGACTAGTCAACTGCTTTTGCATGATTTCACGTTCGGGGACGTGTTTGCCCGGAGTACGCCACCTAAGAGCTATGGTTGCTCGACAGCGTGACATCAAGGTAAATATATATATTTTTGCTTATATATTTTATCATGATATGTCTATGGTTTCCTCAGGGGATGAGACATCCACTTCGGACCACGAATGGGATCGACAATTGACCCTTCCCCCGACAGTGGATAAGGGGAAGACGTTGGTTGGGTCGGTTATTGCCGAGACAGTAGTGGAGAAGGTGAGGGAAGCGGAGAGTTAGGTAGGCTTTTGTGCCCTTTGACGAGCCTCGGCGGAGTTCGAGGTTACTCAGACAACCTTCTGTCCAGGGTAGTATATAGAATGTCGGCTTCGTATGAGGAGAATAGGCCACGGGAGCACTATGAAGTCGATGACATCCCATCAATACTTTCAGAGAGGGACTTGGTATGTGTCCGAAAGAGCTTCGTGATACCGAGGGAGTTCGGGCTTCTCCTTCCAGGTCCGGGTGTTAGAGCATGTTCGCTGACCTCTCTCGACATTTTCTTTTTCCCGTTCGACGCATTCCACGCCGGCCTTCGTCTGGCCCTTCCGCCGTTTGTGACCGAGGTACTGAAGTGGTACTCTTTGAGTCCGATCCAGTACATGCCGAATATGTGGAGGCATGTCAATGGCTTTGTTCTTCAATGTCGGGCAGCGGGGGTCGAGCCTCAGCTTAGACGGAGTATAGGTATTATCTTTCGCCTCGTCGGGTGCTGAAGCTGATTGATAACCCCGACTTCATCAAGTTTTGGAAGGAGTACTTTCTGATTCGAAGTAGCTCACCGTGGGAGAATCCTATGGGGTGGAGAGAGGAGGTGCTGAAGTGGGCGAAAGCCGAACCGGTGTTGAGTCCGGAGGAGGATGAGGTTGTTTTAAAAATTCTGAGCCGTCCACCTCTGTGTTGGAAAGATATAACCGAGGAGGTCCTCTTCGGTGGGGGGCTCAGTCCGATTGACCCTACTATGCATCTTATATTTCTCTTTTTTTGTGTAGACTTATATATCTCCATATGCTAATTCCTTCATGCCTCACTTTGCAGAAGCAGCGAACATGGACTTCAAATCGATGTTGTCCGATCGAGGGGGTCTAAGTGGTAAGGCTCCCGATGGTAAGAAGAGGAAGAGGACGACCACAAGGCCCTCCTCTGCCAAAGTTGCACTGGGCTCGGCGCCTACCACTCCGTCGGTTAACTTGGAGTCTCCCCAATTCGCTTCTCCTGCCCCGTCCGCTGGGGAGTTCACTCTCGGTGTTGCATTGGCTCTGGAAGCTCTGCCTCTTACCGCAACGGCAGAGGTGATTCTCACTGAAGAGCACAAAAAGCTCTTCATCCCTAACTGGCACGTAATGAAACACGACAGTTTCCTCGGGGATTCCGCCACCTGCATGCAAGCGGTGCAGCACTCGGCGACTCCGAAGGACAGAGCCGCCATGAAGGCAGGGTCGGTAGGTGACGATGTCCTAGAGATAACCAAGGCGAACATGTTGGTAAGTTCTGTCTTGAACTTCATAACTTAGAATTTTTTCTTGTGCCTTCCTAACTTAGAATTTTTTCTTTGCTCTTATTGATTACTTGCCACTTTAGCCACCTACTGGAGTAGTTCGCCGAGCATGAGAAAGAGCTCAAGACGGCGAGCGACGACCGCGAAGGCGTATGAGAAGGCGAAGCGCTTATCGGAGACTCAAGCGATTCAGATAAATTTGTTTGAGTCCGTGCTGGCAAAGGCGAATAAGCAAATTGCCTTAGAGAAGGAGAGGGCGGACAGAGAGAGAGAGAGAGAGAGAGAGAGAGAGAAAGAGAGAGAGCTGCGAAGGTGATAGAGGTTGCGACGAAGGAGAAGGAGGTGGCTGTGGAGGAGGCTGTGGAGGCGACAAAGCGCCAAAGTGGAGGGACACTTGCGCTCGAATATGGAGTAGCCGTATGCGATAGCACTCAAGCACGTAGAAGCGTGTGTCCCCGGGTTCGATTGCTCGAGGTACTGTCTGTACGACCCCGTTGACAGCGAAGAGGAGGAGGTGGGCAGGGAGGAAGAAGAGGAGGAGACTGTTGTAGCGGACCCCCAGTCGGCTATACTGGCAGTGCCGGACGCGACGAAGGGGAGCGGTCGTGAGCCCATACCCCTTGTAGATCAGTCTGCTGAGGTGGACCCTTGACCTCTTTTGTAGCTACACCACTTTTGTTTGTTGTTTTTGTTTTCTTCCGTTTTTTTAATGCTTTTGTATCGATGCCTAATAGCAGACTGGCCTCCGCTTTTGTATCTTTACTTTATCAATGAAAAACCTCTTTTTGGGCGTCTTCATTAAGTATGGCACTGAAGGTTTTTTTTTTTTTTTTTTTTTTTTTTTTTTTTTTTTTTTTTTTTTTTTTTTTTTAACTTAGAGCTATCTCGTAGCTTTCACGCCTCAACTTAGAGCTATCTTTTAGCTTTCACAGTTCAACTTACAGCTATCTTGTACCTTTTACACTTCAACTTAGAGCTATCTTGTAGCTTTCACAATTGATAGGGTTGGCAACCAGGTCGACCGGGCTGGGATAGGTGGGTCGGACCCGCTCGGGTTGGAACCGAAGTTAGGCGAGTCCGGGTCGGGTCGGTTGGTTAACCGGGCCGGGCCGGGTCGGGTTGGATTTACAAAATGTGGACCCACCCAACCATTGAACCTATTCGGGTCCAACCCCTGTCGGGTTGCGGGTTGGCCCGTGTGTTTGAATTTATTTTTTTTGTTACTTTAAAAAAATTGTATTAATAATAGTAATAATAATAATAATAGTAATAATAATAATAATAATAATAATAATAATAATAATAATAATAATAATAATAATAATAATAATAATAATAGTAATAATAATAATAATAATAATAATAATAATAATAATAATAATAATAATAATAATTAAAGATTGAAATGGCAAAAAAAATTATGTATTAATCATATGATTTCAACTTTTACAAATGTCCAACTTTTTTGTAAGAAACAAATAATTATTATTATTTGGTTCTATACAATTACAATTTTCTTCTATAAAATGAGAATTTTCTTCAATTTTCCAACTTATTTATAAGAAACAAAGATTTCTTACAATTTTTTATACATTTACAAATTTCTTGCATATGTTGGTCTTCAATTTGTTGTTGTTGTTGGTCTTCAATTCTTCCTATTGGTTGTTATTGTTGTTGTTCTTCTTCTTCCGGCGAGTTGCTTCCACTTGTAGACGTGTCGAACCCTATTCCTTCAGTCCTATCTTCGGCCTTCATCCAGTCTTCCGTACAGACGAGCATCTCCAACTAAAGTAGTAGTACTACTAGATGAAACATTTCTATCATAATAATCATACAAGTTATTTAATGTCGATTCAAATTTAGCTAAAAATATTCCGCAATCAATTTCAAATTCATCTTCCCCAAGAAAAGTAAAAAATATTTCAATCAAACTCTTCGTACCTTCTAATTTGATACAAGGGTCCATCACAGTAGCAATACGATACAACATGGGAGGAGGATTAAAATACTTCAAAAATTTGGTGTATGCAGGTTTCACAATATGACCAATAAAAGCATCATCGATCATTTCTTTGAAAGTTTGCATTATAGTAACTATTGAAATGAAAATGCTACTAGAAGTAGATTCATAAGATTTTGAAAATTTTAAAGTTGCAGTTTTAAAAGGTTCTAAAAATTTTAACAAAGATTCGGCATAAAACCTAGCTTGGGGAGTCATTTCAAAATTTGGCATACTTTTGCCATACAAAAATTATTTATACATGCTTTATATTCAGTAACAATACGTAGCAAATCAAATGTAGAGTTCCATCGGTGATTAACATCCTTTGGAAATTTTCTAAAATGTACATTTTTAAGCCTACACCAAGCTTTCCATTCTTGAAATATAGGGCCACTTAATGAAATAAAATATACACAATTTATAATTTTAACTATGTATGGGTCGGCTATTTTTAATGCATCTTGAACACATAAATTTATAATATGACATGCACATCTAACATAAAAAATACTGTCAGATGAAGGGTTTAATGCGGTTTTTAATATACTAATTGATGCATTGTTGTTAGATGCATTATCAAAACTTATACACATAATTTTATCACGAATATGAAAAAATTCACAAATTTCTAAAATACGATTTGTAATTTCATTACCACTATGGGGATAGGGTAACACGGCAAGTGATATGATCCTTTTCTGAAAGATCCAATCACTGTCGATCCAGTGACAAGTTATTGCCATCATTGGAATATTGTTGCAACATTTCCAACAATCGGAAGTTAGAGAAACTCTACAAGTTAAACTCCATAAAATGGCAATCAAAGCTTCTCTCATTTCGTTGTACATTTTAAAACAATCAGACTTCAAAGTATTCCTAGGGACTCTTTTAAAGTGCGGGTTTAAGGCGGTTTGATTAAAAGTTTCTAAGTCCCTACTCTCGGAATAGGAAAATGGTAACTCTTCCTTGATTACTAGTCGGGCCATTTCTCGACGAACAAGTTCGGGATCATAAGAATGTCTATCAACTACACCGGTCCTAGGGTGGATTTTTTGTTGGCCGGGTAGGTCTACAAGAAATTCTTTGCGTACATTTTGGATGTATCGTTTTATTGTACCCGTCCCCTCACCATTCTTCCATTTGTATGGCTTCGAACATGTTTTACAAATTTTTATACCTACACCCAGATTTTCTTCGTCCGGAATATAATCATAAAATTTGTGCCAATAACTAGTTTCCCCTCTAGTTTTCCTACTACTACCCGGTTGTATTATTTCGGTTGCTTGGGTTTGTGGTTCTTCTTTTATGTCTATGTCTCCTACAAACTCATCATGTGTACCAATGTATCCGGTCATAGGGTACACTTCGGCGGGCTCATTTTGTGGGATAATTGGAGGCCTATGAGAAGTGTCGGCAGAATCTTATCCACTTTGGCTACAGCCGTTACCTCGTGATCTAGACATGTTGATATAGTAGTGTATGTGAAAAAATTAAATACAATCTAGGTGAGATAAGTTTTAAAAGAAATCTAGAAATTAATAGGAGGGTTGTGAAAGAGAAGATAAAAAAACCAAAAAAAAATATGATAAAAAAATTTATTACTACAAAAAAAATATCAAGACAATAAGAGAGTTGTGAAATTTTGATGCCGTACTTCGCGGATACTCGTATATAGAATGAGAGTGAAAATAAAGTAGAAGTAGAAGTAGAAATCCGAACTCGTATATAGATAGAATGATAGCTTCTTTGTTGGAGCCTTGGAGGAGTTGAAGACTTGAAGACGTAGTTGAATGTTGAATTCGATACGATCGGAATTTGTCGCTTCTATGTTGCTAGCTTCTTTGTTGACAAAATTTCAAAAAATTGAGATTGAATTGAGTAGTAGTAGTGGAGAGAGTAAGAGAATAAGGTGTAAATTTTTTAGATTGGGTTTAACGGTTATCTATAGGAAAAAAATAAAAAAAACAAAAAAAAAACAAAACAAAACAAAAACCCAAAAAAACGGCTATAACAGTTGTTGCCCCTGTTTTCGGCCATTGGACCTGCGCAGGTCGAACGTTTGGCCCGTACGGGTCTAACGGTTCGAAACCCGCGTGTTGGGGGCAGGTTTGGCACTGTTCATCGGGTTTACATGTCGGGTTCAACGGGTTGGAAACCATTATTTGATGACCCGAGTTGACCCGCTTAGACTCACGGGTTCGACCCAGACCCGAACCGTATTTTAACGGGCCGGGTTTGAGCGGGTTGCGGACGTATCGCGGGTCAGCCAGGCCCGGTTGCCATCCCTAACAACTGACATATAGTGATTTACACCTCTTTCTTTTGGTTGGCACGTCTTTGTACTCCATGTACATGTTTCTCAGGACAGCGGGACGTCACAGCTTCATACCAAGCTCCGTATTACTGAGTTGGGACTAGCTCAGTCTCAGGAAAGGCTTTCGAAAGCCAAAGCGGAGCGCAACCACCTGAGAAGAGTGGTATCCCGTCGAGAGATAGCAGCGCAACGTGACGATGAGGCTTCGCGAGAAGTTCCCCCTGTTCGAGTAAAAGATTGTCCTCCGGCAACTTCTCGAGAGTCTTCACAAGCAAACTTCTTCTTCACTCCTTACTTTCAGCTACCGCTGAGTGAGGTGGGTTGAAGAACGTGGTGCTCAAGAGGAGCATGGAGGTCGCTAATCTTAAGAGGGCAATTCTCGAGTTCTCCACGGGGAGTGTGCCTCGTTTAGAGCTTAAGGTGAAGGATGCTTCTCTCAATAAGAGAATAGTTGAGGTAGAGATGGAAGTTCACCAACTGAAGAGGCTTCTTGATGGTGGCAACGTCAGTAGCACATCGTGCTCGCGAGAGGAGCTTGCCTGAGGAAGGTCATTTCATGAGTTGGCTCTCTGTTTGCCCGAAGTCCCGCAAGTCCAGGGGACGCTCAGAGCGGAGTAGCTGGTTCATCCAGCGGGGCATCGATTGGAGGGGCCACTAGAACCATGGGGCCTGATGGTACAACTCGGCTTGCGAGTCTAGAAATTTCTTCAGGAGGGCCGAGAGAGCGGCATAGTGCCTGTAGGCCGCGCATATCTCTCAATAGGAGCGGCCCATCTTTCTAGAAAGAGTTAGGGAGATCCTTGTAATTTTGTAGGAGCTTGTGTCCCAATAAAACTTGTAACCCTAATTTTTGTTATGAAATAAAATCTTCTCAGCACTTGAGCAATGTTTTTGTTGATTGGTTTCTTTTTGGAGTAAAAATCCGCCAAGTATTTGAGTGTTACTTTCTCTGGGTCGGATCATGAGTTTCTTTTGGGAATTTTCATCAGTTGCGGGAGCAATTCCGAATGGCGAGCTACTTCTCACTTTCTCGTTTGCAAGTGGCTAAAGTGGCATCGAACCAAGTGTTGGACTCCGAACTTGTCGTTTAAGAGTTTTCAACAGTTGTGGGAGCAAATTTGAATGGCGAGCTATTTTGCACTTGCTCGTTTACAAGTGGCTAAAGTGGCATTGAAGCAAGTGTTGGACTCTGAACTTGTCGTTTAAGAGTTTTCAAGCAATTTCAAATGGCGAGCTACTTGCACTTGCTCGTTTTCAAGTGGCTAAAGTGGCATCGAACCAAGTGTTGGACTCCGAACTTATAATTTAAAAGTCGTCATACATAGGGTGTACGCTTCAAGATATAACAATTAGTTTTTGACAATAGCTTTTTGGAAAAATAACTGTGTTTTATAAGGGAGAAAACTAAGTAGTTGCTTCTAAGTTGCGAGCCTTTATTACATGGTGATGAATAAAAAACAACAGAAGTAAAGAAAAAACAAAGGAATCTAGCGCTCTTGGAATTTCATCAAATGCTCTGCATTCCAAGTTCTTGGCACTCTTCCCCCCCCCCCCCCCCCCCCCCGGTTCTTCAAGTTGATACGTGCCAGGGCGGACAACTCTGGAGGTCCTGTACGTGCCCTCTCAATTTGGAGATAGTTTTTTTTTTCTTGCTCAGGAAAGAGATCGATAACTTTCTAAGGACCATGTCTCCTTGTTTGAGATTTATGGGGCGGACCTTCTTGTTGTAGGACTGCTTGACCTTGCGTTGATAGATCTGTTCGCGAATGAATGATCTTTCTTGAATTTCGTCAATGAGGTCAAGATTGCCACGGAGATTGTTGGAATTTTGCTCCTCACTGAAGGCCAATAAGCTGGGAGAGGGTAGGCCAACTTCAAAGTGGGATCATGGCTTCTGAGCCATATGTCAAATTAAACGGATATTCTCATGTCGGGGTCCGTTTAGTGGTGCATTAGCTCCAAAGCACATTGGGAAGTTGTTCAACCCACAAACCTTTTGCAGATTTGTCGAGTCTTTTTTTAGGCCAGATAGAGTTTGCAGGGTGTTCTCTGCCTGACCGTTGGATTGCAGGTGGGATATTATGGAGAATCGCTGCTGAATGCTGAGATCCGGATAGAAGTTGCGGAAGGCCGCCCCTGTGAATTGGGTCCTGTTGTCAGTCACTAGGATCCGAGGGAAGCCGAATCGGCAAACAATGTTCTTCCAGAAGAACTGCTGGACCCTGTTCTCCGTAATTGTTGCTAAGGGCTCAGCATCAATCCATTTTTAGAAGTAATCGATCGCAACAACAAGGAATTTCTTCTGACTAGGCGCCGGAGGAAAAGGCCGAGCAATTCCATTCCCCACATGGCAAACGGGATCAGACTGGATAAGGAAGATAGCTCGGCCTGATGCATATACCGAATGGATGAGAACATCTGATTGGGAGCGCACTGGAAAACATGCTGTTCGGCATCACTAAGGAGCGTAGGCCAGAAGTAGCCATGATTCAGGATTTTGCAGGTACGGAACCTTGCTCCCATATGGGCACCACCGAATCCTTCATGAACCTCTCTGAGGGCGTAATTGGCTTCCTCGGGGGAGAGACACCGCAAGTAGGGTCTGCCGTCTACTTGGGTGTTGGAGCGCTTGTACATAACTCCCTCGATGAGCGTATATTGCTCGGCTCTAGTTCTGACTTTCCTAGCCTCTTTGGGGTCTGGGGAGAGGACTCCTTTTTCGAGGAATTTGAGAAGGGACTTCATCCAATTTTCCCCGTGTGCCAGGGGTTGTATCACCATTAGCTCTATGGACCATTTCATGAGGCCCCCCGAACTTTCAAGATTGTGCAACACTAGCTTGAGGGGTTGGCTGGTAAGAACGACCACTGAATGGGCTTGGAAATATGGGCGGAGCTTTCGAGCAGCCATGACTAGTGCAATGGCCATCTTTTCTATCTTGGAATAGCAGAGTTTGGCATCCCAGAGGACCTTACTCACGTAATAGATCAGCCTCTGGGCTTTGTCTTCTTCCATCACTGGGACGGTACTGAGGGTTTGTTCCGATGTGGCGAGGTAAATGTAACACCCCGCAAAATAGTATATAGCTATTTTGCATATTAATTTGTGCACATTTAAGAATTGCACGTGATTATGTACTTTTCCATAATTATTAATTTTAATTGAGAAATTTTCAGATACATTATATATTTCTGAACCCGATAATATGTAATCGAGATATCTTCTCAATTAAATTATGGATTATCCCGATTGTTTTAAACGAGACAATCTTTGGGAATAATAATAATTTCTATAAAATATAGTTTTATTCAACAGATAAATATTATATTTGGAAACATGTATATATATGTCTATATATTTGTTTGGATCGTATATGATATATGTATCTATAATTGTTTGGATGTGAACATGTCTATGTATATTCTATGTTTTTAATACTTGAATGTATTTTGCTATATATATATATATGTATGATTGAAATAAGAATATTTATGATTGAATTAAATGTGTACAATGTTTATACTTTTGCATGAGGGTTAGGGTTCCTTGACCTAGGGTAATGTAACCCTAGCATCATGATGAGCTTGGTCTTGATTTGATGAGATCAAGTGAGACATTTTTGCCATGAAGAAATCTTTATGAAGCAACTAAGTGGACACTTGAACATTCTAGGAACCATGTGTTGGCACACGTCTAAACCCTTCATTTCTCCACTCACCCACACTCTCATCCTCACCCTCCACCTAGCCAAACCCTAGCCGGCCAATCCCCTCCCCACTAACTCTCCATTCCATAAAACTCCATCTCCATTTTTTCTTTCTTCATTTTTCTCCATTTAGGTTGTTCAAAAAAAAAAGAAGATAGAAATCTAGAAGAAGGAGAAAAAAGAAAAGAGAATAAGTGAGAATTAGGGAGTGTGTTGTAGCCTCCATCATCTACACTTTCTTGTAGGTATATTTGAAGAGAAGGCAAGCTAAGGAGGAGGAGAAGAAATTACTTGAAGGCAAGCTTGTGCAATCAACTAAACTCCAAGGGTGGGCGTTCTATAACTCTAGATTAGTTGTTAAAATGATGTTTTGTGTATGAGTGATAAGAGATACTTGATAGCATGCTTGTGTGATTGAGAAATTATGAAGACATAAGCTTGTTTGTTAGTAAAATTTGATACCAAGCTTATAAATGCTTATGTTATGTTAAGACTTAGAAATTTCCATCTTGAAAATGGATTAGAATCTTGACCCAAAATTTTTATGGCATGTTCCACTATGAGTTTAGAGCTTACTCTAATCTTTTCAAAAACTTTCGGGTTCATTTAGTATCCCAATAAATTCCTTCTTTTTGGAAACAGAGAACAGTGAAAACTGGGTTATGTCTTGTTTTCAAGGTGAAGTTTAAAAATTCATAACATGGAATTGGTAAGGTATATTGAGCCCAAATTTTTATTAGAGGTTCTTAAATATGTTGACAACTTTCAAATTTCATAATTTTATGAATTTATTTGATATTTTAAAAAAATATTTTTGGTCGACTGGTCCAGAGCCAAACACTGGCTTTGTTCTGTTTCAAAGATGAAGTTCTGATTTCAATAAATCATAACTACTTTGTTATATATAATCTTGCAATGAAATTTTTAATGTAGAATCTAATGTATGTCTAGATTATGTATCTAAAATTTTAGATTTTTTGGACAACATTTGATGGGTTTTTAAAATTAGTTTGTGGAAGAGGTTTGGCACACTGCCAGATAACAGAGGAATCAAAAAGCTATAAATCCTTTTTAATGTAGAATCCACTATGAGATTTGAGAGTTGGTAGCATTTCTATGGTTTAGATACTTGTTTATATCGTGTTTTGAGTTTGTCAAAACATGTGTTTTGGTTTGTTCATGATTTAAGTTGTTTGGGGGATTGTCTAGGGTAAGGAATTACCCTACGACTATCAACCATTAGGCTAGAATTGAAATCTTCCGCCTCAAGAGATGATCATTCCTCGTGCATCGACGAATTATCACGCAATTGGTGGTTGATCACGGGCCGGGATATTGAATGCAATTCAAGTTAGAGGTGGTGGGGAACGATGGAGATCGGGTCTACTAAGCTAGTCAAATCCACTTTTGATCTGGGTATTAACTGAAATTATCTATTTGATTCATCTAGAATGTATTGATACCCTAAGTTTGTCAACATGTCTTTCAGCTCGGTTGTTTGCCCCCCGGGGTGGAGGACTCTGTCCTTCCTAACAAACTTGGCTAGTTGCCCCTTCTGAATGAAGGCCTTGATCTCGTCCTTAAGGGCTCGACGATCGTCTATGTCGTGGCCATGGTCCCTGTGGAAGCGGCACCACTTATCTCTATTCCTCTTCTTGCCATGAGTATTCATCTTTGGGGGAGGTTGGAGCAGCCCTTCCTTACCGACCTCCATGAGGATAGCCGAGATACTGGCATTGAGAGGGGGTGAATTTTTCAAAATGAAGAGGAGGGCGGCGCTGGCCACTATTATCTTTCTGGAGCTTCTTACTGCCTTCTTCATCCGCTCCCTTCCGTTTGTTCCTGGACAGGAACTCTTTCTGATCATGAGGATGGAGGACTTCTTCTGCCTGGATATACTTCTCACTCCTCAGTAGGAGCTCCGAGAAGTCTCGGGGTGGCTTCTTGGCGAGGGATGCCTTTAGGTCGGCATGGTTTATATTGTGTCAGAACGCGGCTGAAGCCTCCGACTGATTAAGAGAAGTGATAGACCGAGCCTCGGTAGTGAAGCTCCGGACATAGTCTCTCATGCACTCACCCTTCCTCTGTCAGAGTGCCAGTAGAGATGCGGTTGAGGAGGAGGATGTTCTGGCTGTGGTTGCTAAACTTGTTGGTCTAGTTAAGGAAGAACATCTTGGAGTGGGGAAGGAGGAGGAAGATGAGTGCCTCTCCGGCTGGACGCCGCTGCCTTCCCTATTCCTTTCAGAGGCATGGCTAGAAACTAATTTTACCGGTGAAGTAAGATTGGATTGCTTTTTCTATATCCCACAAACGATGCCAATCTGTTGCTGCTTATTTCCGTGTGGGAGCAAACAGACGATTTGTAGATTCTTCTGAAAATAATAAAAGTAAACATGTTGACGTCTTGCCGGCGTTTGACTATTTCTGGCCGCTGACACTAACCTGTAGAAAGTTCGAAACACCGGGATGGACCCCGGCGACGAACCCGCCGACGCTCAAGTCAATAATCAAGGAGATTATGAAAGAGCGTTTGTGGAAAAAATCTTGATTACCTTCTTTATGGTGGAGGAAGAGGGGTATTTATAGTCACCTTTAGAGACAATTTAGAGATAATCATGTATCTATGTCCCGGTGTTTTTGGATAAGAAAGAGAGTTTAAATCGTTTCATGATAAGATATTTGGTTTAATCTGTCTCTTAGAGATAATCATGAAGTTGAATTGATCTTTAAATATCCTGGGTTTGTTCATAATGGGCAGCACCCTGACCCAGTAAGACAGACCCATTTTTGGGTTATTGGGCTTGGAACAGACCCAGTTCCCCTTTTCGGACCCGTTTATAGGTGAAATTAACGTTTTACCCCTGAGAGCTTTAAGATTCATGCCTGATTTTAACAGTACCAACTTAGTTCTATTTTTACCTATATCAGGTATATATCCTAAATTATCTGTTTCCGTTTTTACTTTCTCATTTATATATATTTATACTCCATGGATCTAGTAGTTTTAGAAAAAATGGGTCCAAAATTGGAATCTTTTCTTCTTTTATATAATAACTATCTTGAAAATATTCTCTGAATTCACAAGCATAGTTATCGAAATAACACATATATCGCATATTTCTATATTGCTTTGTTTCCATCTTAATTGGTGCTTTTTTGTATATATTTTGCTTTCCTATTTTTTCATAGATACTGAATTCTGTTCATATTGCTATCTCATAATTTGAAATTATTTCTTTTAGTCAAAAGTATCTTTTACAAATAATTTTTAAGTCTTTTCTTATATTTCTCTCAATTTCTGGGCCATTAAAATTTTCTTCTAATTCTTTGACATTTATCATATTAATTCCTAATTCTATACTAATTTAATTCCTAAAATTTAATATTTTATATGCTAGTAGGTGTTGGTAATGCCAACTTGCTTCTTCATTCCTATAATCTATTACCTAGTACCTTGTATGTTATTACATTTTGTATCTCAGGTAATTTTCAGTTCCTCTGTTGGTTATTAATAAATATTTTGATGTTCCCTTATCATTTATATGGTTTCTTTCTATCAATCTTTTATCAACGTGTCTTATTTTAAATTTTGAATTATTTTAAATTTTAGTTTTTTTTATTTTCTGTGAACTATCCAGTTTTTAAATAGTGTACTGAATTATGTAAGTTTTTAGTTGTGATGTTGTGTAAATAGTTTCAAACGTAGGGTTCTTTTCAGTTTTTTTTTTCAAGTGTCATATTATTGCAAATACTTTGGAAGGTGTTCTATATTTGTAAATAGTTTTCAAAAAAGGCCCTATTTTTGTAAATGACTCAAGCTTCTATGAGGCTTTATATGACCAACCTTAAATGCTAGGAGTTGTGGCAAGTTTAACTAAGCTTATCAAAAGAGGAAGTAAAATGTAATTTTAGGGGCAGATCCACTCACATCATAATGTGGCCAATTGATATAGAAAAATATCAGAACAAAACTACTACACTTTATAACTATATATTAAGCTAATAGGTACCCTGTCCAATTCCTCTATTTTGAAATAGAGAGAAAAGATCAAAAGTTTAAATCTAATTTAAACTAACACGTTCATTCAGCATATTTTCAAAAAATAATGATATAATAAATAAATAAAATAATCTCAAATCCTCCCCAGTCACGATCTCATCATCTCCCACTTTCAAAATCTTCCTAAATCATCTTCTTTCACGCTGCCTCCTCACATGCAACACAACATCATCTCCTCCGACCTGGCTCTCAAACGCCTTCCTCTCCTCCAAGCTGCCTTACGAAGCCCCTTTTGATCCGCCTCCCACATGCCTCCTCGCAACAGACTTACCTCCGACCCGCCTCCCACTCCCTCCTCTTCTCTGAGCCACCGCCCTCTCGTCCTCCTTGCCTCTGATGCTGTTGCCACCTCCCACGCGCCCTCCTCGCCTTCAACATTGTCCCCTCCGACCCGCCTCCCATGTGTCATCCTCGCCTCCGACGCTGCCCTTGTAAATCCCGGTCGGATATTATATTTGTATTATTATTATTTTTAAAATTAAAATATTTCTTATAGAAATTACTTAGTTTTAATTAATAAGCATTATCTGTATATATATACTAGTAAGTATATATTTGTATTGTTTCTATTTTGTGCACTTGTACAAAATCATGTAATATGCGTTTTTGAGAAAATATCTGTAATATCCTGGTCTGATATTAAAAATATTATTTTATTATTATTTTATTATTATTTTCAGAATTGAAATATTTTTGGGGAGATATTATCCGGTTTAATTAGGGGTGGCAACTGGGCCGGGTCAACCGGCGACCCACCCGCGACCCGGCCCACGAACCCAGCCCGCATAAGGATTTCACGGGTTCGGGTCGAACCCGGTGAATAGGACCGGGTCGACCCGGGTCGCCTTTTTCCCGAATTGGATTCGCGAAACCCGGCCCACGAACCCGGTCAACCCGCGAATTGGACCCGCCAACCCGCGGGTCGACCCGCGAATTTCGACCCACCGACCCGTGACGGGTCGACCGTTCGACCCGCGGGTCGAACGGGTCGAAACCCGCGGTTCGAGGCCGGGCTGACCGTTGGGCCTTGGAGCCGTTGGGCGTTGGCTGGCAGCCAACGGCTCTTAGAGCCGTTGCTGCTGCCGTTAGTAGCTTTTTTTTTTGTTTTTTTTTTTTTTGTTTTTTCCCAATTCTAAGCCTATAAATAGCCCCCAAAAATCTCCAAAAAAATTACACCTCCCTCTCTTACTCTCTCTACTATTATACATCAAAAAAAAAAAAATTGAACAATTGTAGTAATCATCAAACAAGTGTACAAGGAGGCGTATACACGATCAAATTTCGGTCGTATCGGAGAACAAAATTCAACGTCTTCAACTCTCTTCAACCATCGACTCAAATCTACTTCAACTCTTCAATTGCGAAATCGGCAAAGCCCTCCTCCATCTTTTCTATTATATTCTAATTTTCACGGTTTTATTTTATACGCGTATTCCACGGTGAACGGTATCAAAATATCTCTATCTCTTTTCTCTTGTTATTATTTTATTTGCGTTGTAGTTAAAATTATTATCCGTTTTTTGAACTTCTCTATCTCAACCCTGTTGTTTTTTAGTTTTTTTTTGTATAATTCACCGCTCCTACATTGTAGATTTTTTTTTACATACCACATTACTACACTATGTCTAGATCACGCGGTAGCGGTCGTAGTGGACAAGATTCTTCCTCATCTTCACGTAGGCCACCAATTGTCCCAATTACTGAGCCCGCCCAAGATTACATTGATCCTACTATGGAACAATGGGGTACACACGATGATGTTGGACATGAACAATTAGAAGAAGAACAACAACAACAAACCGACACCACACAACCCTGTAGTAGTAGGAAAAGTAGAGGAGAAACTAGCGATTGGCATAAGTTTTATCATTATATCCCGGATGAAAATACTCCGGGTGTAGGTGTGAAAGCGTGTAAATCATGTGATAAACTATACAAATTCAAAAAGGGTGACGGAACCGGTACACTTAGTAGGCACATCCTAAATAATCATAAAGATCTTCTTGATCAACTACAAGGCCAACAAAGAATAAACCCTAGGACCGGTCAAGTAGATAGCCACCCTTATGATCCCGAACTTGTTCGTCGGGAAATGGCTCGATTAGTAATTAAGGATGAGTTACCATTTACCTATTCCGAGAGTAGGAACTTGGAAAATTTTAATCAAACGGCCTTAAACCCTCATTTTAAAAGAATTCCGAGAAATACTTGCAAATCGGATTGTTTTAAAGTGTACATGGAAATGAAGGACGCGTTGATTGCAATTTTATATAGTTTAACTTGTAGGGTTAGTTTAACTTCGGATTGTTGGACGGGTGTCAACAATATTCCAACGATGGGAATAACCTGTCATTGGATCGACAATGATTGGATTCTTAATAAAAGAATCATATCACTTGCGTCGTTGCCGTATCCCCATAGTGGCGCTGAAATAGCAAACCGTATTTTAGAAATTTGTGATGTTTTTCATATTCGCGATAAAATTATGGCTATTAGTTTTGATAATGCATCTAACAACAATGTAGCAATTAATACTTTAAAAAGAATATTAAACCCTCCATCTGACAATATTTTTCATGTTAGGTGTGCATGTCATATTATAAATTTATGTGTTCAAGATGCATTAGGTATAGCTGATCCATATATAATTAAAATTAGAGATTGTGTACATTTCATTGCATTAAAACCAAGCATTCTACAAGAATGGAAAGCTTGGTGTAGAGCTAGACATGTTCCTTTTAGAAAATTTCCAAAGGATGTTAGACACCGATGGAATTCTACTTTTGATTTACTAAATGTTGTCACCGAATATAAAGCAGTTGTAAATGATTTTAGTATCGCACAAAATATGCCTAATTTTCAAATGACTGCCGCCGATTGGTTTTTTGCTGAATCTTTGTTGAAATTTTTAGAACCTTTTAAAACCGCAACTTTAAAATTTTCAAAAACATATGAATCTACTTCTAGTAGCATTTTTATTGAATTAGTTAGCATGGTTCAAACATTTAACGAAATGTTAAATGATACCCATATTAGTGACATTGTAAAACCTGCATTTACTAAATTTTTGAAGTATTATTTTCCTCCTCCTATGTTGATTTGTGTTGCTACTGTTATGGATCCTCGTATCAAATTTGAAGGTACGAAGAATTTGATAGAAATATTTTTTGGATATTTAGATAACATTGTAGAATTAACAATTGATTGCGCTAGTTTTTTAGTTAAATTTGAATCTACGTTAAATAACTTGTATGATTATTATGATAGACGTTTTGCTTCTAGTAGTACAACTTCTATAGTTAGTTCTTCTTCTGGTAGTTCTAAAGGTAAAAGTAGAATTGGTGATAGAACATTTAGTTTACTTGAAAAAATTCAATCTAAAAAACCTAGGACTAATCAACCAAATGAATTAAATTGGTATAACCAACAAGATGCTGAGCCTTTTACTTCTGCACTAGATATTTTACAGTGGTGGAAAGAACATGAACACACTTTTAGTATTCTATCAATTATGGCTAAAGATTTACTAACTCCTCCTGTCTCTACAGTTGCTTCTGAGAGTGCATTTTCTACAAGTGGCAGGGTTCTATCAGATTACAGGAATCGGATGAAGCCCGAGACGTTAGAGATGCTCGTATGCACAGAAGACTGGCTGAAGGCTGAAGATAGGACGCAAGGGAAAGCACTATCGAGTTCCACAAGTGGGAGCAACTCGCCTGAAGACCAACAACAACAACAACAACAACAACAATAGCTTTTCTTGTTATGTTAAATTAGAAAAATTGTAGTCAATTAAAATTGTACATAAGAACTAAGAAATATGTTATTGTATAAAACTTATTTGTGAATTGAATTTTTCATTTCGTTATAAATTGTTCAAATTGTACAACTTAAATTCATATGAATAAAATTTCAAAATTTGTTGTCAATTTCACTCTTTCAATCTTATTATTATTATTACGATTTTTTTTGTTTATTAGTATAATAGTATTATTACTTACTTAGTATTATAATTAAACATGATTTGGGGATATTTGATTCAATTTTAAGAATTGTAGTATTATTACTTATTAGTATTATTACTGAATTACATACTTAGACAGTTAGACTTAGTATTATAATTAAACATCATTTGGGAATATTAGAAGAATTGTATAATTTATTACTTATTAGTAGTATTACTTACTTAGTATTATAATTTTTTAAAAAATGTAATATTCATCAAACAAAGATATGGTTGTTTGTATAATTGTATACATCATTTGTAAAATTATTATTATTATTAGTTCGATTTAAGATACCCAAAAAAAAAAAAAAAAAAAAAAAAAATAATTATATATTAAACGGGCCAACCCGCGGGTCGACCCGGCCCAACCCGGGTTGAGCCCTAATGGGTTCACGGGTTGGGCGGGCCACCCAAATCAGAATCTGACCCGGCCCGGCCCGGCCCGCATAACAACCCAACCCGGCCCGGCCCGCCCACTCCAGCGTGCCAACCCGCGCGGGTTGGGCCCGGCCCGGCCCGTTCGGCCCGTTCGCCACCCCTAGGTTTAATTAATAAACATTATCTATCTATATATATATATATATATATATATATATATATATATATATATATATATATATATATACTAGTCTTTATATATATGTATTGTATCAAATTGGTACTGAAATCTTCCGAACCGATAATAAAATTATTTATTATTATTATTTTATTTTATTCTCTGGATTAAATTATTTTTGTACAGATTGTTGGGTTTGATGAATAAGAATTATCGGTATATATAGATGTATATACGTATATGTATTATATCAATTTCGTACGTTTATATGAAATCATGTAGTATGTGTTTTTGGACAAAAAAATATTTTTTTATCTTGATTGATCATAGAATCAATGACTAGGATTTAATTGGGAGGGATAAACATATGTTATATGATTATTAGAAATTAGAAAAACAAATTGTATTAATAGGTGTTGTTCTTTCTCACCTAAGCTAACTCACATACACTCACCCCTCACCCTCTCACCCATAGTGGTCGGCCAATATCCCAAGGCAATGGGTGCCAAACCCTAGTTCACTCCACTCACCATCTCATACACTCACTCTCCCATCCTCCTATAAATACCCCTCCCCTTCACTCCTCTCATTTGCTAAAGAAAAAAAAACAGAGAAAGAGAAATCAAAAGAAAGAGAGAAACTTAATTTGAGGAAGGAGAAGGAAAGCCAAGGCTAGTTCTTCCTACTAGAAAATAAGGTGGGGGTTTCTCTTAAATTTGTTTGTTATTGTTTTGTTGTTTTGTTGTTTTGTTGTTTTATTTTCTTATTATGTGAACAACTTGGACTAAATCATGTGCATATGAGTATGGTGAATAAAAAATGATCACGTGAAAGAAAGTGAATGGTAGAACTTAACAAAACACTTAAAGATTGAATCTTTAACACTAATTGTTGTCATTTGTTGTTTTGATTATTTTATTTCCTTGTTGTATGTTATTTTAAGAACAACTTGGACTAAAAACATGTGCATATGAATAAGGGTGGATCAAAGGAACACATAAAGGAATTGAATGGTGGAACTCAAACAAACTGTTGTTATTTTTATCATTGTTGTTATTATTATTAATAAAATATAAACACATTGTTCATTGTAAATAAAATATAACAACTTGAACTAAATCCATGTGCATACAAGAATAGATAATTAAGAATATTTACATACATGATTAAAGTGGGAAACTTAATTAGAACACTAAAAGAGTAGTTTTAGTTGTATGTGTAACTTTTAGTACATAATGGACTTTTGTAATATGTAGAACTTCTAATGTTTGAAAGTTAAAGTCTTTAGTAGTTGTTGTATGTTTACTTTTATACTTGTTAAACATCAAGTTCTTTTGGTAATTCTAGTTCATGAAAGATTAAGTGTAGTAGCATGCTTTGTTTCTTCTAGGTTATTAGATGACTTCCAAGTTGTTCTAGGTGTAAAAATTAGTAAACTTGAGTTCCTTAAAGAATTTGAAAAAGTTGTCAACTAGAGAGTTGTATTAGATATTCTTAGCTTTCTAAAAAGCCCAATTTTGTTAGATTCCGATAAGTATAGCACCGGTTATGATCTTTACAAAATTTCAGCAGCAACCTTCTTTGCTGAGTTTTTGTTTGGAGAGATTAGATGTTTTCGAACTCTTGTTGACTTAACTTGAAAAAGTTATCAACCAGAGAGTAGTAGTAGATATTCTTATCTTTATAAAAAGCACAATTTTGTTAGATTCCGATAAGTTTAGCATCTATTATGATTTTTACAAAATTACAGCAGCAACTTTCTCTTGCTGAGTTTCTGTTTGGAAAGATTAGGAGTTTTTGACCTTTTGTTGACTGAACTTGATAAAGTTGTCAACTAGAGAGTTGTAGTAGACGTTTTTAGCTTTCGAAAAAGCCTAATTTTGTTAGATTCCGGTAAGTATAGCACTGGTTATGATCTTTACAAAATTACAGCAGTAACTTTCGCTTGTTGAGTTTCTGTTTAGAAAGATTAGGAGTTTTCTACCTCTTGTTGACTGAATCTGAGAATGTTGTAAACTAGAGAGTTGTAGTCGATGTTCCCAACTTTCTAAAAAGTCCTATTTTGTTAGATTCTGATAAGTGTAGCATCTGTTATGAGTTTTGCAAGTTGAACAGCAGCTACCTCTTTGGGCTGAGTTTACTGTTTGACAGTTTGGAGTTTTATCTCGTTTTGTTGGCCAATTTTGAGGAGGTTGTCAACTAGAGAATTTTAGTAGAGTTTTTTACCTTTTCATATAGTCTAAATTTGTTAGATTCTGGTTAGCGTAGCAATTGTTGTGAATTTTACAATATTTCAACAGCGGCTTGACTTTTGAGCTGACTCGCTCTTTGAAATGTTTGGTTGTTTTTCCCTATTCAAGCACGTATTTAAGATTTCTATGTATTTCCACGTGCTTATAATTCATGTTAGCTAGAGTTATCGGAAAATTGTTAGTGGTTTGAATCATGCATTTGATTATGAGTAATAAGTTTTTCTTGTGCTCATAAGTCATGTAATAACATGTTTATGTTGGAGAAATAGTTCACGCTAATTATTAACAGTTTGTTATTGCATACGTAGCTAGTTGGCTTATATGTGATTCATTTGTTGCATACGCAGCTAGTTGACTCGTATGTAATTTGTTTGGCTCATACGTAGCTAGTTGGCTCGTATGTAAGTTGTTTTGCTCATACGGAGCTTGTCGGGCTTGTATAAAGTTGTTGGTCTCATACGTAGCTTATTTGGCTAGTATGTATGTTGTTGTCTCATACTCAGCTCACCTGGATCCTATGTAGGTCGTTGTTTCATACGTAGCTCGTTCAGCTCGTATATAGCTTATTAGCTAGTACGCAGTTTGTTGTGCTCGTCTAGGGTGATATCATTGCCTTAGGGGCCATCGACCATCAAGGCGTGTATTCATTTTACTCCTCAGGGAATGTGACGAGTCACCCCTCGTGCACCGTCAGATCTTAATTGGTGTAGGTTGATCGCGGGCCGGGAGCGTAGACGAAATCCAAGTTCAGGGTAGTAGCATGCGAATAAATTCATATTGCCGAAGTCTTGGATCGATAGGCTGTGAACAGGATCCTTGGTGGTCCTGGTAAGTCTAGGTTGATCACCTAGCAAAATTATCTTGCGAAGTCTAACTTAAGACCTAGCATGTTGTACTGTTGTCATCCCTCAGATTTTTAGGGTTAGTGACATCGTTAGGGTAGAACCGGTAACTATTGTTACATAACCTTTTTATCTTTTACTTCGCTGAAGGGAAAGAGTTGGTATTAGGGGTGATACCTTATGATCCGACCTTTCCTATAGGCCAGCACTAGGTGGTGTTATTGGTTGTGTAGCGCCCCGAATTTTTAATATGATATCTTAGAAAATACGTGGCACAATCCCAGCAATCCACTTCAATATAATATTAAACACAACCAACACCACTAAATTTTTCAACTTTTATTACAACAAACTTTTACGTTGCACAGCGGAATTCAAAACAACTCAAACAATATTTTCTGTCATTTACAACTCAAAACTATCTCAAATTTGCTTTTACAAATTTACACAAAACTCTATTAAATCAATTTATCTCAAAACTATCTCAAGCATCCGAACCTCCAATCTCTAAGCAACAACCTGCATCACATGAGGCTAGAGATGATCCCTAACCCCCAAAACTAAAGGGGTTAGCCATAAATGGTGTGAGTGACATAAAATCAAACAAACAACATAAATGAACATTAAGCAAGGATTCATAAGTAACATATAGTGAACCAAAATACATAAAATATGAGATAGCAGGAAATGTAACAACTAGTGATACTAAACCAAGTGTCAAGTGTAGAAAACCGGAAAACCACATGCATAAAACTAAGTCAAGAAAACACAAATTCTATATGTAGACTCTCTAATGCGTACTTGTCGAAGTCTATGCATCCCACTCTACATAGGTTCGGTACAAGCCCTTAACGTCTTCTCTTCATAGGGTTCAATCCCGCGCTATGCAACTAATCCTATCACGATGACTACTACGAGATAAAGATAAACTGTGAGAATTAGCCCATGCCTGATAATTCCGGAGATAGATCCCACATCTCAGGTAATTTACCTGGATAATTTCGGAGATCATCCCACATCTGAACATTGACACATCATCACATGAATACCACATGTGCGTCGCCTCGACTCCGATAATTCCGGAGATCAATCCCACACCGCAAGTAATTACCTGGATAATTCCGGAGATATATCTCACATCGCAGGTAATTTACCTGGATAATTCCGGAGATTAAATCCCACATCTAAAGCCATACTGAGGTGCATAACTCATGTTCCCGTTCGTCATATCACCACTAGTGCCTGTCCTTATTATTTTTTTGGGTTACTTAATTACTCAACGAATCTCCTAGAGTGGTGTACCCCACCGGCCTAAACTCAAAACTGAATAACTGAAATGCCTCAACGGGCCTCAACAAAATAACTCAATACCGGTATACTAGGGTCACGCACCTCTAGAGACTCAAACTCAAATGTCTAAATCAAATTTCCACTAAACAAGTGGCTCAACTGAATATCTTAAATCAAATGGCTTAACTGAATATCTTAATATCAAATACTGAACTGAAGATCAAGTATAGACTGAATTATCTGAAAACCAATCATTCGAAATAATCCTCAAGTTTACAAACACTCATCAGCACCAGTCGACTTATATTGTAGTAAGTCGACTGTCCAGAGGACAAATATCCAAAATTTTACGAAAATAAACTAAGTCATGACAGTCGACTTGAAAGCCATCAGTCGACTTACCCGAGGTAAATTCCAAAGATTCTCAAGGAAACATTCTAAGTACATAAGTCGACTTAAAGAGGTCATGGTCGACTATCCAGAAAGGACTGTAATAATTTTACAAAATAATTTCTCAGTGAACCAGTCGACTGCCTAAGAGCTAAGTCGACTGTCCAGAACAACTTTTCAAGGAAACTAAAATACAGTAGCAGGTTTGTACCAGTCGACTGTACAGTAGACCAGTCGACTGTCGGCCTACAGTTTTTTATAATTTAGATCTGAATACAAAATCAAACTGGAGTTTTCTAAAGATTCTTTATTCATGAAATAATTCGTATTCAGGAAAAATAACAAATCTCAATAATTCCTCATTATGGATACATTACTCAAAACATCAAATATGTCAAAACTCAAGTTCTCATGTTCTAAATTACTAATTCTCACATTAGGGTTTCTCAATACTAAATTTCTTTCACAACTCTTAATAAAAATCTGATTTACAAATATAAGATCCAGATGCTCATCATCCGATCATAACCATACTCAAATCTTAACATGCCTTTTAGCAATACAATTTCGTAAGTCAAGATCTACTCAATATTCTTAGATTCCACAAACATGATACAAACAACAATCTTTGCATTGTTCCCGTGCAAAATACTAAATAATATTCATGTCAAACAAACAATCATAACAATCGATCACATCAATCAAACCACCACACAAAGTTCATATCATTCATACAACAAGACAAAACAAAACAATTTCATATCACTCACAAAGCAAACAAAACCAAAACAAAGTCACTCACATAAATTAAACAACAAAATAAATTTATATCACTCACCTTTGGATTGAGAAAATCCACGAAAAAGCCTTCCTTCTTGTTAGATCAAAACTTCCTCTTGCTCCACCAAAACAAATCACCAAAATTCTGTATTTTCAGTATTGACGGCTGGAGAAAAATCCTTTAAATATCCGGGAATAGGTTTAGGGTTTTACCTATTTTGCAAAATAATCCCTTCTAAAATACAACTTCACATATATAGGTCTAGTCTTGGAAATTCAATCAAAATTCATTTAAATTAGGATTTAAAGAAAAATATAATTCTAAATCTCAACCAATACTGTTCAAAACGTCCAGGATTACATTTTTCATTTTAATCCCTAAAAATGTCAAATTTGCAAAAAGGTCCTTCTTTTCTCAAAATTTGCAAATAGTTCCAATTAATTTCAGAAAAATTTGGAAAAATACTAAATAAATCCCAAATATTAAATAATGATTTTTCATGAAGAAAACCTAACTTTTCAAACTTCTCAAAAGGTATTTGCACGTGTAAAAAGATAACTTTTTCTGAAAATATTTATTAATTCCTCAAAAATTCATTTAAATTCATTTTCAAATATTTAAAATAATATTTGAAAATACGGGGTTCTACAGGTTGTACCCTTCCTGACAAAGGGATATGGTTTGTGCCTTCTCACGAGTTGGTAGTACGGGATCTGTATCTCGTCTGTTAATTTCTGAAGCTTCATGATAAGAACAGGAGGTTTTCCTGTCGAAACTAGGAGATGAACCTCCGGAATTTTGTCATGTTCTATGTCAAGGAAAGCGAACAGGCCTTAGACTACGGTCTATGAGCTAAGGGGCCACAGGGATGCTTCGAGATAACTTGTGTTGTAGTAAACTCTGGGTGTTCGTCTAATTTTTGAGTGAGGTCTGGTATGACGGGAAATAGTGGATAACAGAGACACCACTATATGACTGCGAATGGCGGGATTAGACCGTTTCAGAGCAACCTCATCAGTCATGCTGTATTTTCAGGAACAGGTTGAGTACATAGTAGAATTCATGGCACAGGTTCAAATCCCTATATATGAAGAAACGGCTTGATATGGGCGTATGTATTTTTGGGCTGCATACTGTCCAGAGTCTTGCTTGCATTAGAATAAGTGCATCATAGCCTTAGTTGACATTGCATTAAGATTCTAATTCATAACACCCACGAACACTTAAACTACACCTACACATTTTACCATGCTTAAATTATGTTTGTTTAAAGTTGAGATTCGCTGCTAGTCATCAGCCCTTAAGCGTCAATATATGTACTGACGTCCCCACTCAAATAGGTACTGGATTGCAAAACTAGAAGTATAAGATTTAGGAGGACTCAAGGCAAGAGAAGAAAAGTGTTGATTTTTATTTCAATTGTAACATCTGTTGTAATTTATTTTATGTTGAGAATCATCCAAGTGAAGTACCAAGTGTTATTAATTATTCATTGTACTCTGATGTAAATTTATTGAAGGGTTGTAACACTTGGGCTTGTAAGACATTATTGTAACACTGATATAATGTATTGCAGTTTTATAACATTTAGACTTGTAATACATTTGTGTTGAATATAAAGTTTTAAATTTTCCTATTTTTCTATATATTGTGGCTAATTGAAGGAAAAGATTGGCTTATGTCATGGTTTTTGGGTATAGGAAATTGGGGCATTACAGTCCTCTTCCGCGTGGCCCTCCATAAACCTCGACCTCACCTCCCACGCACCGCACAGTCTCCTTCGCAGTTTTCGAACCACCGCGTTGATCAAGGCAGTATTTCCGAAGGAATTTGGGTGGAGTATAAGTTGAAGATGGGGATGATTGGGGTGTTAGATTAAAAATGAGATTTGGTTTAGTTTCTTTCTACTTTCTTTTTTTGCTATTGTCTCATGCATATTTGAATATGAAATACTTGAAAAACCTACAAATCTGGTACTTAATTTTTAAAACTGTGCTTTTCTTATCAATTGTTCAATAAAATGTCTATGTTGCATGCCGTTTGTGAAAAATGCTTTTGAGAAATCTTCCTTAACTGAATTAATTGTATCTATATGTGGTATATGTATTAATTTCTGAAATCTTAATGTACTACCTGATTTAAATTTAAATTTTTAATAGGTGTTTTTGAAATCCCCAAATTTGGATTTGAGAAAATGTATGGATTGAAGACGGGGATGATTCTGGTGTCGGATCCAATAATGAGATTTGGTAAGGATGGAAGCGACGAAGGCAAGGTGAGGCGGACGAAGAGGTAAATGAGGGGTGTTGGATAGGGGGACATCGCGGTAGTCGATGATGGTGGAGACACAGGAGATGAGGGAGGAGTGGTGGAGGGCGTCGTAGAGGGTGTGGATTTGGGATGGGGAGAGGAGGGTAAGCCAGAGCCTGAGTGCTGTCGATTAAGATGTGCACAAAGACTGAGCTGTGCGCATATTTTTTACCATATATTTTATTAAACTAGGCTCTTGAAGGGGTAATTTCTCCAAATTCTCTCACATTTTCTGAGAGTTCTATATAACTTTATGAGCCCATCAAAGTTATTTAGTCTGTGAAATTTTCCCAAGGTAAAACTAGTAGATTATTCAAGGTAATCATTTTATTTACTTACCTTAGTATGATTATTGTTTAGTTAACTACAAATTTGCCTCTTTCCGATTTAATAAAAAGACCATGTTATGACTTATGAGTAGGACCCACAGACATCATCTAGTCTACTTAACGATGGCAGGCAGGTCCAACAGGCTGGGTCGGGTCGGACCCGCTCGGGTTGAACCAATATTCGTGTAATGCCCTGCCCCAATACTCAGACAATTTTTATTATTACTTTTTTTAGAAGACAAATTAATACTTATAATACAACTGCCCACCACATGCTGCCTCTCAAAAGGTGGTTAACCAATTATGTGACTCTTGATCATAGGCATTATTATTTATTATTATTTAATCTAGTATCAATCCCGATATGGGACTATTATTAAACACGTCTGCCGCTGCCTCTAACTTGCATTGCTGACGTCATCCACAAGCACCCCCCCTTCGGGTGGGCCCCCCATGCCACGCCAGCACACCCATCAGAGTAGCATAGCAGTATCCCTCTGCATGTGGGCCCCTCATGAAGCATCGCTGGCGTTAGCAGCAGCTGCTGCCTGCTGTCCCATGGGCCCCACCGAGCAGAATCTCAAACACCCCTCTCCATATAGCAATTTCTATAGTTCGAGCTCCAATTTCCTCTTATATTATATATATATATATATATATATATATATATATATGAAATTACGGGGTATTACGTACACACACCCTTCAGAAATCAGCGTCCTCGCTGAGTACAGGGTATACAATCTAGCACAATATCCTTCTTTCTAACCGATATGGAGTTGAGTAACCTTGCTAGTGTATTGCACTCCAGGATTTGCTACCAGCATACTGACCTCAGCCATCCTGCTAGCGTACGACACTCCTGGATTTTCTACCGGCGTACTGACCTCAGCCAAGCATACATCTCCACACTCGGGGTCAAAAGTTGGCTCTGATACCATTTGTAACGCCCCTGCCTCAATACTCAGACAATTTTTACTATTACTATTATTTAGCAGACAAATTAATAGTTATAGTACAACTGCCCACCACAGGCTGCCTCTCAAAAGGTGTTTAACCAATTAGATGACTCTTGATCATAGGCATTATTATTTATTATTATTTAATCTAGTATCAATCCCGATAGGGACTATTATTAAACACTTCCGCCGCTGCCTCTTACTTGCGTTGCTGACATCATCCACAAGCGCCCCCCTTTCGGGTGGGCTCCCCATGCCACGCCAGCATGCCCATCAGAGTAGCACAGCGATATCCCTCTGCACGTGGGCCCCTCATGACGCACCACTGGCTTCAGCAGTAGTTGCTACCTGCTGTCCCATGGGCCCCACCGAGTAGAATCTCAAACACCCCTCTCCCTATAGCAATTTCTATTGGTCGAGCTCTGATTTCCTCTTATATTATATATATATATATATATATATATATATATATATACATATATATATATATATATATACTAGAATTGCCCGTGAGCGTGCCTACGGCACGTCTTCGGAACGATACAGCATATGAATATCTTGTAAACAGTTAAACAACAATTATGTAGCTCAAGTTTGAATAGTAAAACAATAATTAGTTGTAAATAAAAGTCCATGTTTCCATTAGTATATGTTGAAAAATAATTATAAATAGGGGTGTAAAATCCAACTTCTTAGGACTTTGAGTGTGGAAAATAATGAAATTTAACTGTTGATGAGATATTTGCTATTTTCAATTTAACATGAGTAATAAAAAATGCATTAAAAATATGAAAATTTATAAATCTGAAATATAAATATATAAATTTATGATTAAATAGAGAGAGAGAGAGAAATAATTAAATAAATAAATAAAGGAGTTGTTTTGGGGGGATTTGAATTTGAGTTTTGGGGGGGAACTTTTGGGTGGGAAAATATGTTTTGTGAGGTTAAATCTAAACCATTGATTTCACCTCTATTGAATGAGAGCCACTTGATAATTTTCTTTATGTTTTATTATATATATATATATATATATATATATATGAAATTACGAGGTATTACATACACACCCCCTTTAGAAATCATCGTCCTCGCTGAGTACGGGGTATACAATCTAGCGCAGGATCCTTCTTTCTAACCGATGTGGAGTGGAGTAACCTTGCTAGCTACTGCACTCCTGGGATTTGCTACCAGCGTACTGTCATCAGCCATCCTGTTAGCGTACGACACTCCTGGATTTCCTACAAGCGTACTGACCTCAGCTAGGCATACATCTCCACACTCAGGGTCAAAAGTCGGCCCTGATACCATTTGTAATGCCCCGCCCCAATACTCAGACAATTTTATTATTATTATTATTTTAGCAAAGAAATTAATACTTATAGTACAACTTTCCACCACATGCTGCCTCTCAAAAGTTGGTTAACCAATTAGGTGACTCTTGATCATTGGCATTATTATTTATTATTATTTAATCTACACTTCTGTCGCTGCCTCTTACTTGCATCACTGACGTCATCCACAAGCGCCCTCCTTCGGGTGGGCCCCCCATGCCACGCCAGCACGCCCATCAAAGTAGGACATTGGTATCCCTTAGCACGTGGGCCCCTCATGACGCACCGCTGGCATCAGTAGCAGCTGCTAACTGCTGTCCCTTGGGCCCCACCGAATAGAATCTCAAACAGCCCCCCTCCCTATAGCAATTTCTATAGGTCAAGCTCCAATTTCCTCTTATATTATATTATTTATTTATTTATTTATTTATTTATTTATTTATTTATTTATATTTGTATCTTTGAAATTATGGGGTATTACAATTCGGGCTGGCTTGGGTCAGGGTTGGCACTTTAAACGGGTCGGGCCGGGTCGTGGTTTGGTTTAATTTTTATTTTATTTTAATATGTTGGTTAATATTTTAAATTTTATATAAAATAGGAGTGAACAACAAAATTAATTGCTCAATACCCACTACTCAATTAGCCCACCCACCCTAGCTATTTATAACCAACTCTACCTCCTCACTTCTCTCATCTCACCAATGTGGGACTGAATTTTAAACATTGAAAACTTTTAGTCCCACATTGGTGAGATGAGAGAAGTAAGAAGGTGGAGTTGGTTATAAATAGCTAGGGTGGGGGTAGTTAGTTTTCTAATTGAGTTGTGGGTATTAATCAATTAATTTTGATGTCCACACTCATTTTTATAAAATTTTAAAATATTTTAGAGTATACATATATTTTGCAATATATATATACATATACACATATTTTTTGTAGCAAAAAATAGATTAAAAAAACAAACAACAAAAAATCAAAAAATCAAAAAATCAAAATAAAATCCAAACGGGTCAAATCCACAAACCCGCAGGTCATGGGTCAGATTCGAGTTGGGATGATGTCAGGTTGCAGATTCGGAAGTTTGGTTGAGCAGGTTTGAATTGGATTTTCACCGACCCTGGTCAACTCAGTTAGGATTTCGGGTTCGACCCGAGCCCAAACCAGGTTAACATGGATCGGGTCGAACGTGGCGGATTGCGGGCGAGTTGCAGGTCGACCCGACCCGATTGCCATCCTTAAGTCTACTACAAATCAAAATTCTACAGTAGAAAATAACCTAACAATTGTGTGACTTGATCTTAAGATTCTTGTTTATATATATTTATACTAATTTCATCTTCTTAGCGATTTGTGATAAACAAAAGCATGCATTGCTCAACTTTCTGCTTGAGTTACCACATCCTTTAAAAGTGACCAATCTAAAACCCCAAAAGAAAAAACCCTAAAAAAGCCCTAGATCTGGTCGTGTTGGGGGCGGCGGCTAAACCACGTCGCCGCCGCCCCGTCGCAAAATCGCCGTCGAGACCCCGGTATGGTCGCGCTCCGTCCGATCTCCATCCCTAATCCCGCCCCTGCCGACTCCAGTGACGATCTCGTCCCAGATCTTGGGTTGTCGAAGATGGTGCCAGATCTCGGGTTATCGACGATCTCGTCACAGATCTTGGGTTGTCCCGGATCTTGGGTTGCCTTCGCAACCACAACGACTACATCGACTGTAGAACCCCGTATTTTCAAATATTATTTTCTATATTTGAAAATGAATTAAAATGATTTACTGGAAATTTAATAAATATTTTCTAAAAGATTTATCCTTTTACACGTGCGAAACACTTGCAAATAATTTTGGTGTAAATATACAATTTGATATTTTTAATAAGTTTTCATACTTATTATGGAGTGTATTCTAAATTTTGGGATTTTTCTGAATAAAGAAACTATTTTTACAAATATCTCGAAAGAGAGGGGCTTTTATGTAAAAAGTCGTTTGGATCTTAAATAAACTATGAAAATTTTTTTTTAATGATATTTTGGTTTCCCATGGTTAGCATTTAAATTTAAATATATATTTAGATTTCATTTAAAGTCGATTTAGTGAAGATTTAGTCAAAAAGGGTGTATTTGCAAATATGAAATTTATGTAGAATCTTGTGCAAATGTTTTTTTGGAAGGTAAAGGTCAAATATTTTGATTGGAAAATAGAATATGTATTAATAGATATTATTTCTGATTTTTCTAGATTTTTATAAGTATTTTATGATGTATTTGCAAATATTACAAAAGGGAGGGCTTTTGTGCAGAATTGCCATCCTGAGTGTAAATCCGGGATTTTCTTATCTCTGGACCTGTGCTGGGTTGTTGGAAAACTCAGTGGTAAAAGGATTTTATTTAGTTTTGATTTATTTAACTTATTTTAACTAAAGAAGGTTATATATGTGAAGTAATAAATTGAAAAAGGACTATTTTGCAAAAGTACTTCAAAACCCTAATTCCTTTTAACTCCGGCCTGTATAAAAGAGGGTGTGCAGCCGTCATTCGCTGCACAACTCCAGATTTATTATATTATTGTTTTTCTTGGTGATCGGGAGGAGGATTTTTGGATCTAGCAAAAGGAAGACCTTTTCGTGGATTCTTCTAAAACCAAAGGTGAGTGACATTGTTTGTGTTGTTGTTTGATTTTGCGAATGATATGAAATTGGTTGTTTTGAGTTATGTGAATGACATCGGTTGCTTTGTTTCATTATATGAATGATATGATCCTTGTATTGTGATGTGAATGAACCATTATTATTGCTTGGACCATGTTTGTGAAACTCATGAATATTGAATAGATCTTGAGTTATGAGATCATAGTGTTAGAAAACATGTTAAGAATGGATTATGTTTGGATTGGATGACGAGCATCTGGATCTCAGGGTTATAAATCAGACTTTGATCATGGTTGTGAAAGAAATTTAGCTTTTGAGAAACCCTAATAGAAAGATTAGTGATTATAGATCTTGAGAATCGAGTTTTTTGACATAATGGATGATTGAGTGATGAATCCATAATGAAGATTATTTAGATTGTTATTTTGCCAAAAGACGAACTATTTTTCATAAACAAAGGACCTTTAGAAAAACACCAGTTTAGTTTTATATTCAGACCTAATTAGAAAAACTGTAGGCCGACAGTCGACTGGCCTAATATTCAGTCGACTGGTACGATCCTACTGCTGTACCTTCAGACCTTTGAAAATTGTTCGGGACAGTCGACTTAGACTTCTCTCAGTCGACTGGTCTGCTGAGAACCTTCTTAGTAAAATTTGTTCAGTTCTTCCTGGACAGTCGACTTAGCCTTTGTGCAGTCGACCGGTTCACTGAGAATTCTATTGTGTGAAATTTGTTCAGTCCCTTTGGGACAGTCGACTTAGCATTTATGCAGTCGACTGGTGACCTCTGAGGTCGACTGATATGACTTAGTCTATTTTTGTGAAATTTTGGATATAGTCCTCTGGACAGTCGACTTACCACTGTATAAGTCGACTGGTACTGAAGGATGTTTGTAATCTTTAGTGTTATTTCGATTGATTGGCTTTCAGATAATTCAGTCTACTTTTGATATTCAGTTCAGTATTTGATCATAGGATATTCAGTTGAGCCACTCTTGTTAGTGGGAATTTGTTAGACCTTTGAGTTTGAGTCTCTAGAGGTACGTGACCCTAACATACCGGTATTGAGTTATTTTGTTGAGGCCCATTGAGGCATTTTCAGTTATTCAGTTTGATTTTTAGGCCGGTAGGGTACACCACTCTAGGAGATTCGTTGAGTAATTAAATAACCCACAAATAATATGGACAGGCACTAGTGGTGATATGATGAACGGGAACATGAGTTATGCACCTCAATACGGCTTTAGATGAGAGATTTGATCTCCTGAATTATCCAGGTAATTTACCTGAGATGTGAGATATATCTCCTGAATTATCCAAGTGGTTTGCTTGAGATGTGGGATTGAACTCCTGAATTATCAAGGTCGAGGCGACGCACATAGGGTAGTCATGTGATGATGTGTCTATGTCTAGATGTGGGATGATCTCTTGAATTATCCAGGTAAAATACCTGAGATGTGGGATCCATCTCCTGAATTATCAGGCATGGGCTAAATTCTCACAGATAATCTTTATCTCGTAGTAGTCATCGTGTTAAGATTAGTTGCATAGCGGGAATTTAACCCATATGAAGTGGAGACGTTAAGGGCTTGCACCGAACCTATGTAGAATGGGATGCATAGACTTCGACAAGTATGCATTAGAGAGTCCGCATATAGCAATTGTGTTTTCTTGACTTGGTTTTATGCATGTGGTTTCCAGTTTTCCTACACTTGACCTTTAGACTAGATGCACTTGTTGTTTTCATTCTATGACGTTTTCATGCTTTACATTCTTTGCTATTCCTTATTCACTTATCATTGTGGCTAATACATGTTGATGACTTTATGTTTTATTAATAAATTATGTTGATTATTTTATGTCACTCACACCATTTATGGCTAACCCCTTTAGTTTTGGGGGTTAGAGATCATCTCTAGCCTCACATGTTGCAGGTTGTTGCTTAGAGTTGGAGGTTGGATGCTTAAGTTGATTTTGAGATAAAATGATTCATAAATAGTTTGTGTAAATTTGTAAAAGCAGTTTTGAGATAATTTGAGTTGTAAATGACAGAAAATATTGTTTGAGTTGTTTGAATTCCGCTGTGATTTGTAAAAATTTGTTGTAATAAAAGTTGGAAATTTTGGTGGTGTTGGTCGTGTTCATTGTTACATTGAAGTGGATGCTGGGATTGTGCCACGTATTTTCTAAATTATTACATTAGAAATTCGGGGCGCTACAGATTGGTATCAGAGCATGCTTCAATAGTAATAATAGACATAGTATGAAAACCAATCTAGGTGTGGACATTAGAAGTGTGAGTACACAAGTGGACATTAAATACAACCTAGGTGGACATTAGAAGTATGAGTACCCTGGTGGACATCTGATGTGTGTGATTTGATTGTTTGGTCATGAAGACCTGTAATGAGATTTAGGTTGTTTGTATGCTTAGACTTGAATGAAATTTCTTTATCGCAAATGTATTGATTATTTTTACATAAAGCAAATATTTTCTCACTAGCTATTTTCGACATCTTTTGTTCTCTTTGTGTATTTGATATTTATTTATGTAAGGTATCACCCTTTCAACTTATATAATCTCTATTTTACTTATTCATGATCTACTATATGTTTTGCTGTCTTACCCACTGCATATGATTTCTGGATTATATGATTTTCGCCAAAGTAATTTTCATTCGTTTATTTATTCCTAGTTATAAAATTTAATTATTTTCCGTTAGAATCTTTTAATTATTTGCTCTCTTGTATATTTTGTGCACCTCAATTTTGTGCTCACTCTTGTATTCTATCACTCTTACTGTTTTACATTTGTTTTCTTACCAAATAACTTTTGTGAAATTAACCTAATTTATTTTTATTCGGTTTCTCTATTGCCAACAACTGAATTTATTTCTTGTTTCTATATCCCCAACCGAGTTTATATTATTTCTATTCATTAGTGCAAAACATTAAACTTTTATTGTAATTCAATAGTGCATCCTTTAGCATTTCACAAGCTTATTTTATTTCGCTATCTTACCCATTTCTTTCTTGACATCTTATTTATCTTACTTTCGTGAGTTTTTCCGTTACTCGTATATTTTAATATTACTTTTACATATTACATTAAAGATTTGAATTACTACGCGTTAAGTAATTATTGCTACTTTTATTTCCTATCATTATCGTTTTGCTATACTATAAATTTTGTTGCATATTTACTTTCAATTTATTATATATACTTGGATTTTCGATACTATATATATTTTCCATTATTTCGTAGTGTCTTATTTATTTTGGAGCATTTAAACTTGATTGCAATATTTTACTCATATAAATATGATATGTTTCTGCACGTTTAAATCTTTATTATTAATTATGTTTTTGCACCTTATATTCGATACCCTTATTATTACTTATAGTTGACCGCTTTTGTTATAATTTCTTTCCACTATTTAAAAGCTACTTATTAAATTTGTTGCTTCATACTTTTCGAAAGTACACCCACTACTTATATTTTACTTAAATTTTATTATCATTACATTCTTGATTTCTACATGTACTTCCTACAAATTTCTATATATGTACCACATATTTCAACATACCTACTATGCATGTCATTTTACATTTGTTTAATTCCTACACTATGGTATATATTTTATGACATATTTATTGTGTAAATTTGCTACACTACATACGTATTTTCTCATTCACATTGCATTTGTGCTTAAGCATATATTTCATTCCGTTTGAAACATGATGTTTTGGTTTGGGGTATGGTTGTGGTTTTGCCATAGGGTATGGATGTGAATGCGAAATACGTGTATGATTCTCTAACTCTACCCTCGTTTTGTAGTGACCAGTATGGTTGCATCCAGACCCAGGAACGAGGACAACAATGAGGACGGATCTGGTAGTTCTCGAGGAACTGGAATTGACCTTGAGGCTGAATTCACCAAGGTGCATCAGACTCTGGATGCGCTGATGGCAGTTAATTTGGCGCAAATTCGGAACCAGGAACGGGATTATAGGATTGGACAGGTGTTTATTAACGCTGATCCCACCAAGCAGGACGAGTCTCTCAAGAGGAAGAGGCCAACATCAGATCAGGAAGGAAAGGAATCCCCAGCGAAGGAAGTCAAGCTCAGCAATCCAGTGCAGAAGGCACCAGCAACTAAGAAAGTGACTTGTTATTGCTGCAAGGAGGTAGGACATTACCGGTCAACGTGTCCAAAGTCGGCAAAGCAAATCAAGCTCAGCAATCCAGTGCAGAAGGCCCCGGCAACTAAGAAAGTGACTTGTTATTGCTGGAAGGAGGTAGGACATTACCGGTCAACGTGTCCAAAGTCGGCAAAGCAAATCAAGCTCAGCAATCCAGTGCAGAAGGCCCCGGCAACTAAGGAAGTGACTTGTTTTTACTGCAAGCAGGTAGGTCATTACAGATCAGCATGTTCGAAGTTGGCGAAGCAAACTTGTTTTCATTCTGGTCAAGAAGGGCATATTCGACAAATCTGTCCACAGCTGAAGAAAGAGAATGCAAGGAAAAGAACGGATCTGAGGAAGGGGCGAGAGTCCGCATTGACTGATGAGGATGCAGATAACTCAGGAATGTGACTTGTGTGTGCAAGAACTTGGAAATTCATTCTTTTGTATTAAATAAAACTTTTATTTGGAATAATTGAAGAGTGAGTATTTTCTTCATGTAACAAGATTTATTTGGATTAATGGAATAAAGACCAAAGTTTTATTGATACTGTTTTCTTGCATGCAATTGTGTCGCCCAAATTCTTATTAGTCTTAGTGTGGAGTTTAAGGTGTTTCTAGGCAAGGTCTTGAGGTGGTTATCTTTAGTCATGTCCTTTCTAAGGAGGGAGTGACCACTGATTCTTGGAACAATGTGGAAGGTCAGAGTTGAAGGCAGGAGTTCAGTAGTTGTTGCAGCATGGCTTCCGGTGGCAGTTATCAGAGTTGCGCAGCGGAAGTTTGATTTTCTGAATTCTTTGCATGATTGTTTTTCGTCTGTATGATGTACATCTTTTGTTGAGATGCATTCCCTTGTGTGATTGTATTTCTTTAAATTATATTCCTATCCATAAGTTTTCATTCCTTCTTGATGTGTTTGTTTGGACCCCATTAGCAGTAGTTCTGAGGACAGAACTCTTCTAAGGAGGGAGTGATGTAGAACCCCGTATTTTCAAATATTATTTTCTATATTTGAAAATGAATTAAAATGATTTACTGGAAATTTAATAAATATTTTCTAAAAGATTTATCCTTTTATACGTGCGAAACACGTGCAAATAATTTTGGTGTAAATATACAATTTGATATTTTTAATAAGTTTTCATACTTATTATGGAGTGTATTCTAAATTTTGGAATTTTTCTGAATAAAGAAACTATTTTTACAAATATCTCGAAAGAGAGGGGCTTTTATGTAAAAAGTCGTTTGGATCTTAAATAAACTATGAAAATTCATTTTTACTGATATTTTGGTTTCCCATGGTTAGCATTTAAATTTAAATATATATTTAGATTTCATTTAAAGTCGATTTAGTGAAGTTTAGTCAAAAAGGGTGTTTTTGCAAATATGAAATTTATGTAGAATCTTGTGCAAATGTTTTTCCGGAAGGTAAAGGTCAAATATTTTGATTGGAAAATAGAATATGTATTACTAGATATTATTTCTGATTTTTCTAGATTTTTATAAGTATTTTATGATGTAATTGCAAATATTACAAAAGGGAGGGCTTTTGTGCAAAATTGCCGCCCTGAGTGTAAATCCGGGATTTTCTTATCTCTGGACCGTGCTGGGTTGTTGGAAAACTTAGTGGTAAAAGGATTTTATTTAGTTTTGATTTATTTAACTTATTTTAACTAAAGAAGGTTATATATGTGAAGTAATAAATTAAAAAAGGACTATTTTGCAAAAGTACTTCAAAACCCTAATTCCTTTTAATTCCGGCCTGTATAAAAGAGGGTGTGCAGTCGTCATTCGCTGCACAACTCCAGATTTATTATATTATTGTTTTTCTTGGTGATCGGAAGGAGGATTTTTGGATCTAGCAAAAGGAAGACCTTTTCGTGGATTCTTCTAAAACCAAAGGTGAGTGACATTGTTTGTGTTGTTGTTTGATTTTGCGAATGATATGAAATTGGTTGTTTTGAGTTATGTGAATGACATCGGTTGCTTTGTTTCATTATATGAATGATATGATCCTTGTATTGTGATGTGAATGAACCATTATTATTGCTTGGACCATGTTTGTGAAACTCATGAATATTGAATAGATCTTGAGTTATGAGATCATAGTGTTAGAAAACATGTTAAGAATGGATTATGTTTGGATTGGATGACGAGCATCTGGATCTCAGGGTTATAAATCAGACTTTGATCATGGTTGTGAAAGAAATTTAGCTTTTGAGAAACCCTAATGGAAAGATTAGTGATTATAGATCTTGAGAATCGAGTTTTTTGACATAATGGATGATTGAGTGATGAATCCATAATGAAGATTATTTAGATTGTTATTTTGCCAAAAGACAAACTATTTTTCATAAACAAAGGACCTTTAGAAAAACACCAGTTTAGTTTTATATTCAGACCTAATTAGAAAAACTGTAGGCCGACAGTCGACTGGCCTAATATTCAGTCGACTGGTACGATCCTACTGCTGTACCTTCAGACCTTTGAAAATTGTTCGGGACAGTCGACTTAGACTTCTCTCAGTTGACTGGTCTGCTGAGAACCTTCTTAGTAAAATTTGTTCAGTTCTTCCTGGACAGTCGACTTAGCCTTTGTGCAGTCGACTGGTCCACTGAGAATTCTATTGTGTGAAATGTGTTCAGTCCCTTCGGGACAGTCGACTTAGCATTTATGCAGTCGACTGGTGACCTCTGAGGTCGACTGATATGACTTAGTCTATTTTTGTGAAATTTTGGATATAGTCCTCTGGACAGTCGACTTACCACTGTATAAGTCGACTGGTACTGAAGGATGTTTGTAATCTTTAGTGTTATTTCGATTGATTGGCTTTCAGATAATTCAGTCTACTTTTGATATTCAGTTCAGTATTTGATCATAGGATATTCAGTTGAGCCACTCTTGTTAGTGAGAATTTGTTAGACTTTTGAGTTTGAGTCTCTAGAGGTACGTGACCCTAACATACCGGTACTGAGTTATTTGTTGAGTTATTTTGTTGAGGCCCATTGAGGCATTTTCAGTTATTCAGTTTGATTTTTAGGCCGGTAGGGTACACCACTCTAGGAGATTCGTTGAGTAATTAAATAACCCACAAATAATAAGGACAGTTACTAGTGGTGATATGATGAACGGGAACATGAGTTATGCACCTCAATACGGCTTTAGATGAGAGATTTGATCTCCTGAATTATCCAGGTAATTTACCTGAGATGTGAGATATATCTCCTGAATTATCCAAGTGGTTTGTTTGAGATGTGGAATTGAACTCCTGAATTATCAAGGTCGAGGCGACGCACATGGGGTAGTCATGTGATGATGTGTCTATGTCTAGATGTGGGATGATCTCCTGAATTATCCAGGTAAAATACCTGAGATGTGGGATCCATCTCCTGAATTATCAGGCATGGGCTAAATTCTCACAGATAATCTTTATCTCGTAGTAGTCATCGTGTTAAGATTAGTTGCATAGCGGGAATTTAACCCATATGAAGTGGAGACGTTAAGGGCTTGCACCGAACCTATGTAGAATGGGATGCATAGACTTCGACAAGTATGCATTAGAGAGTCCGCATATAGCAATTGTGTTTTCTTGACTTGGTTTTATGCATGTGGTTTCCAGTTTTCCTACACTTGACCTTTAGACTAGATGCACTTGTTGTTTTCATTCTATGACGTTTTCATGCTTTACATTCTTTGCTATTCCTTATTCACTTATCATTGTGGCTAATACATGTTGATGACTTTATGTTTTATTAATAAATTATGTTGATTATTTTATGTCACTCACACCATTTATGGCTAACCCCTTTAGTTTTGGGGGTTAGGGATCATCTCTAGCCTCACATGTTGCAGGTTGTTGCTTAGAGTTGGAGGTTGGATGCTTAAGTTGAGATAATTTGAGTTGGAGGTTGGATGCTTAGAGTTGGAGGTTGGATCATCTCTAGCCTCACATTATTTTATGTCACTCACACCATTCATAAATAGTTTGTGTAAATTTGTAAAAGCAGTTTTGAGATAATTTGAGTTGTAAATGACAGAAAATATTGTTTGAGTTGTTTGAATTCTGCTGTGATTTGTAAAAATTTGTTGTAATAAAAGTTGGAAATTTTGGTGGTGTTGGTCGTGTTCATTGTTACATTGAAGTGGATGCTGGGATTGTGCCACGTATTTTCTAAATTATTACATTAGAAATTCGGGGCGCTACATCGACGACCCCGTCCTTGATTTCATGTCATAGATCGGCATCGATCTCTTTGCCGCTACTGATCTACCTCCGCCGTTACCGGCGATGGGTGGCCCTCGGCATCACAGCTCTGTCGTCCATCCATCTGTTGCGCTGCTCCACCCGTTACCTCTGCTACAGCGTCCTTCCTCCATCCACCCGTTGCGCTGCCCCGTTGCGCTGCTCCACCGTTACCGTTGTCCAATTTGCTCTTGGGGCTCGGATGTTCTTCGCTGCCGCCACCATGTCCACGCTCTCGGGGCCAATCACAGCTATCTGCGGCTATGATTTGGATTTTGAGGGATGGTAGTGCGTGTAAAGAAATCGAGGTTTGCCTCTCTATCTGCGATGGTTGCAATGAAGAGAGAGTAAGTGAGGTATTATTAGGGGGTGGAGGAGGTGTCTGACCTGGATTTGATTCGGTGTGAAGAATGAGGTGTAGTATAGTTGTGGGGCTAGGGCCCGAAGACGGGGTCCCCCCATGATCGTTACTGCACAAGGTGGGGCTTGGGCCCGCAGAAGAGGTCCCCCCTTGAGGTGCACAAAGGGGAGATGTTTGTGTTATTGGTCGGTACTATAAGAGTCACACTCTGAACTCGACCTTCTTTAATCCGCTGCCACAGACTTTGCAACAGCACCGCCACTACGTGCTCATCATTGATCCTGAAATCTACAACGTCCACAGCCCGCAGGGGCGAGAGGTGAAGGTGATTCTTCAGATTGGTTGTGATTTGGTTGGGTTTTACGTGAAAGAGAGAGTGAGAGAGTGAGAGAGTGAAGATGTTGCTTCTCACTACTCTATGCAGGTGTATGTTTGTGTTTGTGAGAAATCACCTGAGAGAGTATAAGCTTGAGAGAGGTGAATACCATCTTCATTGCTCTCTTAGACTATGTCCGTTGTTAGGGTTAGTGAGAGTTTTGCTCAGTGAGAAATCGCTTGTGAGAGCTAAAGCGTGAGAGAGGTGAAGGTATCCTCTCCATGGCTCTACTTTGGTTGTGAGTGGGCAGAGAGTGAGTATGTTGGAGAGGGTGTGGGAGAGGGGGAGGAGAAGGTTGGGACCAGGCGAATATCCAAATCCCACGTGATTTGCTTCAGGTGGGTGTGCGCGCCCCGTGGAGGCCGTGCACGAAACTTACGTGACGTACATACAATTAGTTGGTACTCGCTATGTGATTGGGCCTAAGCTGGGGTCCAGTACATTATTGGTGGTGGTCGAGGACAAGCTGTAGCCGGTTCGTCCTAGTTGTAGTTCTTAGTTTTTGTGGCCCACCTTATAAAGGTGTTAGAGTAAGCCCTGATTGTATATATTGGTTATATTGCTTCATGTTTTATTTTATTGTCTGTAGGTTGTAATTTGTCCCAGTACTCTGGGTTTGTTTGATTAATTCTCATTAATGAAATAGGGTGGCCTTATTCTACCTTTTCCTTAAAAAATAAAAAATAAAAAACTTTCTTCTTGAGTTTCCACCATTTAATTTATTCACTATCCAACAATATTTATTTTATTATAAGTGACATTGCAGTTTTGTGTTTAACATGTTGGCTAGTGGTCAAGATGTTAATTCCCGCTTGCATTTTTTCCTTTATGTGGAAATATGTTTGTATGAGTTCGTATCTACGGTCTTATTCAACACCAAAAAACAAATTATTTTATTTTAATTTTTAAAAGTTATCGAAAGGTATTACAAGAAAAAATCAATAGTACTACAACCGATAACTCCTAACATCGGAAGTTATGGAAGAACCCTTTCCCCTCTAATCACTTTTATGTATGAGGAATACTACAAAATTATTTTGTACTTTTGCCCACCTTAGCTAATAAGTGACACTGCCACTGAGTAATTCAGTTAAAAAGGTTTAAAAGGTCAGTGATCAATTTATTTGACCTTTGCGAAGAGAAAAAATATAGTACAATAAACATGTTTAATAATGAATACATTTCGTATCATCGGTAAATCACTGTTTCTTTTTTCTTTAAAAATATAATAGTGACCGGTCACCAGTTTTATTAATGAAAAATTAATAAAAGAACAAGTATTAAATATTACAAATCCTTCCAATTCCAGTCTATTACAATGCAATACGACAATACAAGCTCCAGTATCTTACATTGCAATACGAAATGCTATAGAACAACCAAAAGAAATACAGCATACATCCAACCAAAATAGCAATGACCTCTAGCATTACAATCTCTATCAAAGAAAGGAGGTAACTGCAATCACCATTGCTATGTCTACTATGCACCCTCCATGCGCTTGACCTTCCCAAGCGTCTAAAAGATTCAAGATTTTATGTAGTATGATATGATATTTACAGCTAATATTACATAAGCATGCATCATTTCTATCTAACCACAGTGTCCATAGTATCGCCGCTACAGTAATATCCCACATAATCATATATTCTTTCCTAAGGTGAATCGTTCTCCAAACCACCCATTCGTCATTATTGTAACACCTCGAATTTCAAATAAGTTTGAATTCGAAGTTCCACAGCATCTTTGCACTTCACTTCGTACAATTTTACAAGAAATTTAAAACTTTTATACAACAATGATTACATCAACGCAGCGGAATTATAAATTACAATATGATACATGAGATAAATAACAACTTGATCATTTCTTTAAGCGGCATTCATTCTTTAGTCTTGCCATTCACTTTGTCCTGCATAGAACTGTGGGCACGTCAGTTGCATACAACTGACGCTAGGATATAATACATCAATTTCTGTGACTTAGAAAGCACACACTTGTCATAAACAAAGCCAAGGGGGACTATCCTATTAATGTCGTGTGTGAATGTGCACTTAGTTCTTAATGCAGTTATTTATATTTAATGACACTAATGTGCACTTGTTCAGATTCTATGCATCTCATACTACATAGGTCCGAGGGCAAGCCCTTAATCGTTCTTCATCTTGTAGGGTTCATTCCCTCGCCATGAGTTAAACTACTAAGATAACTACGGCAAGTATCCTAGATGTTCTATGAGTTACGAGCCCATGTCTAGACAGCCTGGAGGGAATCTCACGTCATGACATGACACATCATGTAGACGGCCTATGGACAATTCGCCTTCGTCATGGGACAATGGCACCACGTAGTCACCAAACACTCCACAAGCGTCGCCACGGTCCCGATAACTCGGGAGATGTATTCACGTCATAACATGACGCATCATATAGACAGCCTGTGAACACTCTCACATCGTAGATTCGAGGTCCTCATACTTGTGTTTTTCTCTTACTTTCATCACATCTTCACTATGTGTCTAATCCTTAGATAATTGAATCATGAATACAATTAATACTCTAGAATTAGTGTTACCTCTACATCGGTCTTAAACATTAACCATTTACCATGACCCAATCTTGGTCTTTTATCAACATATTTCTCTTTCAAAAATTTATTTATGCCGATGCATGGACTTAGCTAAACATTAGTGTCAAACTCGTTTCATGTTCATCAAAAGAGAGTATTCATATTCACAAATTTTCACAATTTATCATGTTCTTTTTTACTTCATTTTCTATTCACATTTGCATAATTTAGAAACAATCTCATATTCAATCTTACTCAAATTTTTCATGTCACAAATCTCATTTTAAATCTCTACACCAAAAAATTCTTTCAAGAGGAAGTATTTGTTTTCTTTAATTAATCAAGACTATATTCTAAGAAATTTTATTAATTTCTTCTTCAAATATACTTCTAATTCCCATTATACTAAGTCAAATATTGTAGAAATAATTCTCATGAAGTCTAGGTATTTTTAGAAGAATTCAAATATTTTTCCTCAATTTTTAAACATATTAAAAATTACTTTAAAATATCAAAATGGAAAAAAAAATTCCAAAAAAAATGGCCAAAGGCTGGATTCGAACCGAAGTCAAACCCCCCGCCAATGAACAGTGACCGACCCAAATCGCACCCGTCGACCAGTAAGGCCAGAGTGACTAACTGTCATATAGATAACTTAATTTATACTTAAGGTTTGGCTTTCGGTTTTGAATTAAAATCAAATTTTTAGAAAACAGAGTCTTTTGAGAGACTCGAACCTGAGACTAAAAGCTCCACTCAGCTACAGTAACACACCCAAAATGCACCCGAAGACCAGTAGGTCTTTGAGTGACTAACCGATATGAAATGTAATTAAATACTTTTGTATAAACTGCACTGAAACTAATTCTTCTTTTAGTAAACTCGATTTTTCTCAATTGATTTGTACTTATAAAAATCTAGATCTTTTCCAGAATATTATTTCTTTGAAAAGCTGTAACACCCCGATTTCCAAATTATTCTAATTGTCCAACTACAGTTTCTACTACCATACGAGAACTAATTCTTATATATATAATTTTCTTTTACAAACCCAAAACCCTAATTTGTTAACAACTTGCAAACTCTCTAATAATCTGCTACTTTCTCGCCTCTACCATTCCCAACATCTCTTAATCTTCCTACCATAATATTCCTACTCAATAGAAATTAACCACACCCAATTTTATACAATAAAATAAATTAGGGCATACCTTCCCGAAATCCTCTCGAAAAACGGACATTGCCACGATATAGAGAACCCTTCAATTAGTCATCCCCCCAAATTAATTTAGAAACGATGAAGAAATGGAGTGGATTTGGGGTGGGGAATAATCGGTCGAAGGTGGGTTCTTTACGGTCGGGTAAGAAACGAGAAAGGAAAGAAAAGGAGGAGGAAGGATGGGGGGATGGGGTTTTGGAAAAAGTTATATAATTATATATATTTAATAAGAAATAATTACATATAAGCCCCCAAGTCTCAAATATATTTCAAATAAATCCCAACTTTTTCTTTAATAATACCAACAATACAAAATACATTAAAATTACCTCATAATAATTCTTCAAGATTATAAAATAAAGTAAACAATATATCTGATATTTCTCAATTAAAATCAATTGTTATTAGAAAAATACATAATCGCGTGCAATTCTCAATTGCGCACAGATTACGATGCAAAATAGCCATATGCTATTTTGCGGGGTGTTACATCACTCCCTCCTTAGAATCGTTCTGTTCTCAGAACGCTACTAATGGAAAGGAAAACAAAACACAAACATCAATGGTCCACGAGACATTTTTCTGAACCATCTCCATTTCCTCAAGTGATATTCTCGAAAAACTGGTCTTCTACCAAGTTGAACTGTTGTCCTTCAGCCTTCTGGACAGACCCACCTTGAATTTGATGCTGACATTCTTCTGCTCCTGCTCTGGAGTAAACAGTGGCTGCATTACCTTGCTCTATTCTTGTCTACAAGTGATGTTAATTTTCTCCTTGATTACGACTCATGTTGGTGGTGACCACTCCCTCCTTAGAAAGGAAAAAGTCACACATTGCCGCTTCAGCCCCTGAGCAGCTCCTTTTGGTGACCTTGCTGAATTGTTAACATGATTTCCCTCTGTCTAAGCGATATTTCCTCCTTGGGGTGCTCCTGGTGGCTGCTTAATCATAAGCTGATCTTGGAGAACTCTGCCGCTTCTGAGAATGATTGGGGTTGATCATTGACAGATCCTTCCTCGAGCCCAGTCTTGATTGGTTTCTGGTGATGACGCCTGGTTCATGCTAATTTCTACCTGTGCCTTCCTTGGTATGTCGCGAATTCAAGTCTCGGTATTGAGCTTGTTGGTGTGGCTTTATCGTTCTTTCTCAACTTTTGTGCTACCATTCGCCCTCGCTTGTTGTTTGACTGCAGACTTGTTACCTGCACATCAGGTTACGAATTGTAACGCCCCGAATCCCAATTTACTGAATTCGAGATGTTCTTCAGGATCTTTTCGCTTTCTTCACATACAATTTTACAAGGAATTTTAAAACTTTACTTTACATCAAAGTTTACAGCATATTACATTTGAATTTACACAGCGGAAGCAAAATATACAATATTTACATAAATGAACAACAACATAATGAACTCTTTGTGCATCCATTCCTCTTACATGTAATTATCCTGCATAAAACACTGTGGGTACGTCAGTTTATTCAACCGACGATAATTATACATGGCCATCCTCTCTATGCCAGAAACAGTATAATGAATCTCATTTCTTACAAATCACAAACTGGTTCAACATAAGCATGCAAATAAGGGGGAACTTTTAATGATGTCGTGTCGTGACTGTGCACTTAAATCCTTAATGCAATTTACTTAATTAATCATGACACTAATGCACACTTGTTCGAATTCTATGCATCCCATACTACATAGGTTCGAGTGCAAGTCCCCTAAACGATCTTCATTTTTGTAGGGTTCAATCCCCCGCCATGACTTATTCTACTTCTGTAATTCCAATGAGTATCCTAGATGAATCTATGAGTACAAGCATGTATCCTGGTCCCTGGAGTAGAATTTCGCGCCATGTCTTGACTCGTCAAGCATGCATTCTGCGACAATTCAGCCTCCTCCCTGAACACACTCCTCTTGCAGTCACCAAAACATCCCATAAGCGTGACTAGAGTCCGATCATTACTGAGTTGTGCCCGCTCCATGTCTTGACTCGTCAAGCATGCATTCTGCGGCTCACACACCCGCACCGTACCCTAGCTCTCATACTCATGTTTTTCTCTCATCTTCATCACCTCCACACTATGTATTAATTTAATTAGAATCATGAATGAAAATCAATCTCTAGAGTTAGCCTCTCCATCATCCGGACTTATCATTTCATTTCACTTGACCAACCTGGTCTAATTCTCAATATCATTTCATTCACTGCCGGGGAGACTTAGCTACTCTTCCGTTCAATTTCACATTCACAATATCCAATTGAGCATCATCAGCTCATCATTCATTTTTGAGTCTCACAGACTTTTCTCATCATGATTTCACATTTCATAATTTCATTTAATCTTCCATTTCTCATCTATGATTCATTTACACCATTCATGCAACCACAAGCAAAATCCATTAATAATTATACAGTTCACAATTACCAACAACAAAATAACATGAATTCAAATATGTCAAAGTCCTTTCTGTACAGTCGACTTGGAAGAACACCAGTCGACTTATACAGTCATATACAGGGTTATCAAAGGCTCGGGATAGTCGACTGTGTACACTACCAGTCGCCTGTCCCGCAACTTTCAAGTTCACAATATTAGTCACACAACAGTCGACTGTTCACACCTCAGTCGTCTGTCTTAGCAATTTTATCAGCATAATTCTATGTCTAGATCAGTCGACTTGCTACACGCAATCGGTCGACTGGACAGATCTAATTTCAATAGATCATTTACAGTTCTTACGTGCATTTCATCATGATGTCAACTAACAGTACACAAAGTTCATGTTTCACAGACAAGGTCTCTTATCATTCAGTAACACTACGACATGGATCATCAAATTACTACCATGTCCTTTCCGTTAAGGAAAATACTTTAAACATGCATTCACATATGCCCATAATGTCTTAAAATAATAAAGATGTAAATCCCAAGTCATCAAACTGGGTCCACACGATGAAAATATATCAGTTTATGAAACTACCCAACAGTCACAGTCAGATTTGAGGTACCAGTCGACTTAACACACTATCAGTCGACTGCTTCGACAATTCCAAAATTATTAATTACCATGAGCTCTTTTTATTCATTTACCTTCCCTCCAGCATATGTGTCATAGGGAAACCATGCAATTAGTATTCATACCATCATGTTCATTTATACACACGTTTATCATTGCAATCATGCGAATTAATGTCTCGTACCAGTCGACTGGCTCACATGGCAGCCGACTGTACCGACAGCCTCGTTTCAATATTAATAGCAAGTTCAAGCAATTTCTACTGCATTTAAATCACTTTTATAGCATAATATCAATCATAGCCATTGTAGCATTATTCCTACATTAGAAGTCCTGAGAAACACCCACCTTGTATGAAGAAATAAACCGGAATCCCGCAAAGTCCTTCAATAACACAGCACTTCTTGTTCCTTTGCTCCACACCGAAATCTCCAGCAATGCTGCTTGCTTCCACAGAAGAGCTCCCACACAACTCACAGATACTCTCTTTACACTCAGGAAATTCTAAGTGTAAAAGAGATAGGGAAAGTAGGGGGGGTATTTATACTAGAAGACCAATAAGATGAAGGGTTGAGATCTATTAGGGGGTTGGAGGATTAAGGGCTGAGATTGATTTGGGGGTTACAAAAACTACCCACAACTCAGGGTAACTACCCATGATCTAGCCCACTCTCTCCCAAAACCGGCCAAAGAGTTGTGCCTAATACACGTATACGTTGAGTGCACGTGTACACACAACCACACCCTACAAATAGCATACTTAATACCCGGGATAAGAATAGAGCAAGAAAAATGTTACATTACAAGTTGTGGAAAAATAATAAGAGAGTTTACAATCCATGGGCTTAAAAACCAAATTGGGCCAAAATAAATTTTATTAAAAGAAAAATAGACAAATTAACATTGGGCTTTAAAGCAAGTAATTTATAGGGAAAAATATAATTTATACATCATGGAGTAATAGCCACGTGCTACACAAGCATACTAAAAAAAAGAATTAATCTTTATATATCAAGAAAATCGGGGTATTACACGAATTGGCTTTTTCGACATCCGGTTGTAGATTTGCCTTCTGGATACTCGATTGCAGACTTGCCTTCTGATATCCAGTTGTAGGTTTGCCTTTTGAACATTCGGTTGCAGATTTGCCTTCCGATATCCAGTTGCAGGTTTGCCTCCATTGATGTCTGGTTACAGACTAGCCACTACTGAACACGACTGCACTAAGCTCGTTAGTAAAAATGAAGTACACTGAGACTGGTTCAGATATAGGGAAGATTATAATCATAAGTTGTAAAGCGCTACCATATGATTTATGATCATCATATTTCCAATACTAAACTCAATTAGAAGAAAAGTCATTCATCCTGGAAGTAGTGCATCGAAAACTTTTCCCAAAATACAATATTATCATGTAAAACATAGACGAGTTTAGTTCTAGTTAGAGAGGAATCGTAAATATATATCGATTACTCTCATGATCTGAACGTAACCCTGCCTCTAACTGGCATTCTAAGTTTTAATTTCCTACTATGTTAGACTGCAATTTGAAGTCAGCTCTGATACCACTCTGTAACGTCCCGATTTTCAGTAACTGGGAAACCGTGACATAAGCCAGAATCTTTGCCTTCAAATGCATCTCAATGCAGTAAATAATACGGAAATTTAAATACTTTTATTGCCATCAGAGTTATTACATCAATAATTACAAATATCAATTTGTCATATCAAACTGTAACGCCTCCCCCCTTTTCTTTTGACTTCAAAATTCAATTCTTTCAATTTCTATATCACTTTAAACATAAACTAAGATAGTTATATTTCAAAGAAAATTTTGACAAAGTTTTTCCTGAAATTTCTGCCCCGAAACACAAAAAGCTTACAGAATTCTGCTCTAAATTCCGTAGCTCACATCACAGGCAATAATATCATGGGCTTCCCAGGCCAAAATGAGCAGAATCACATAAGCAATATAAATATCATGCTCGGGGGGCCAAACTCATAATAAGATATCAATTAATTATTAAAAACCATAAATTCCTTTGAAAACGTAGTAAAGTTTTTAGAAAGTAACTTATAAAATATACCACATGGCTCGGTACTCCCCAACGAGATGGGTACGGATCAAAAACATATCATGCCACTCCACACTATTACTCGTCATCATCATCCACATACTTATACATCTAAAATACAATTTAAATCATAAATTTAACTGTTCACATAATTAAACTTTAGACAATTATTTTAAAATAAAAGCTCCACTCTACAGAGTCTACACCTCACCTCTGCACTGCTGAGGACCTGTAACAGTAGGGGATCTACGATAGTCCAGGGATTCCCTAATCCCCAAAAACTAAGGGGTTAGCCATTTCTGGTGTGAGTATAATCTACTAATCAAGCAAATAAATTAAACTTTATAAGTAAAAACAGAACGAACTTACGAATACCAAGATAATCAAATTTTACCTGAAATCTGAACATGTAAACATCATAAATGGGATTTCACATCAAATACTCTCTGATTCATCACCTGTATGTATATCCATACCCTGCTCATAACATACTTATCTTTAGTTTGGAAAATCATTCACAAATTAGTTGCTTAACGCTCATCACTTTATGCCTTATACAAATATTCATATAGCTTTACTTTCCCATAAAGCTTTACATTCACAAAAAATTCTACTTTTATATAAACTGCACCTCATTTACCATTCATTTGCATTTACAAACTCATGACTTATATTCTTTCGTACTCATCTTCATTCATAAATATGTTCTTTCTCAATCTCATATCACATAACATCACATTCATTCATTTCTTACAACATATATCATCACGTCTCGCAATACATCACTTTCACACTCAGTATACCCTTCAACTATCACACTTACAATTCATCTTGAATGGAAAATAAATGTGTATCCTGATTTCCTAGTGTTCGTGTAAGCCATGACCTGAGTCTAATGCAAAAATACAGAGTATAAAACAGATGCACTTATTCTAATATCAGCAAGACTCTGGACACACATGCATCCTATACTACATGTGCCCCAGATCAAACCGTTTCTCCAGTTTCAGGGATTCGAACCCGCGTTATGAATTTCTATTTGTACACAACCTGTTCCTAACAGATACAACGTGACTGATGAGGTTACAGACGTGGTCAAGTCCCACCAATGCAGTACGCTCATGGTGTCTATGTTTTCCACTACTACCCGGCGAACCGGACCTCACTCAAAAACCAGACGAACCCTCGGGGTTACCGCAACACAGGTTAGCTCGAAGCATCCCATGTGGCCCCCTAACTTATAGACCATAGTCTATGGCCTATTCGCTTCCCCGGTATAGAACATGACGGAGTTCCGGGGTCCATCCCCTAGCTCTGCCCGCCCTTATCATGGCACTTCAGGAAATAACAGTGTGAGATACGCAACCCGTGCTCCCAACTCGTGAGAAGGCACCATATGTATCCCTTTGACGGAAAGGTACAACCCAATAACACCACCTAATGTCGACCTAAAGGACGAGTTGGGTCATAAGGTGTAGCCCTTAATACCGACTCTTCTCTTTTGGCAAAATGGTTAAGTAAAGAACCTTACAAGTTACTACCCTAATGATGTCACTAATCCTAACCAGTCTTACAAGATTAACATGACTTGCTAGGTCTTAAGTTGGACTTTGCAAGGTAACCCTACTAGGCTGCTCAACCTAGACTTACCAGAATCCCAAAGGATACGATTCATGGCCTATCGATCCAAGACCCCGGCAATACGAACGTATTTGCATGCTACTACCCTAAACTTAGATTTCGTCAATACTCTGCTCCGCGATCAACCTACATCGGTTAAAATCTGACGGTACACGCGAAGTGACTCATCCACAGTTCCTTAGGAGTAAGGTAAACACACGTCTTGATGGTCGATAGCCCCTAGGGCAATAATATCTCCCTAGACGAGCACTACAAACTACGTACTTGCTACATATGAGTAACCTAAATGCATACGATCCAAACGAGCCACGTATGGAACCAATAACTATATACGAGTCAAATAAGCTACGTATGAGACTAACAGCTATACGGGCCAGGTGAGCCATGTACGAACAAAACCATATACAAAAACAACCATACAGGTAATCAACCTAGAAGCAACCAAACATGCTTACTAGCAAACTTGATCTTCTATAATTAGAAGCAACAGAAAAATCTACTAACAGTCTAAAATAGGCATTCTACCAATGAGAAGCCCAAGAAGCAACATCAAACTTTTATCAAGCTAACGATTAATAGTGACCTTCCCAACCCTTATTACCCATGAAGATGAGTAATGTTCATGTGATATGGTCCAACTTTACTTAGGGTCTCATACAACTAGAATCCATGGTTTCCCTTCCCAAATTGAACTAGAACTACATGCACTAGATTCTTGGGTTCTTTCTTCAAGTTTTAGCTAGAATCACCTAGGACTAAATGCATGAATTCTCTTATCAATTGAGCTAGAACTATCATGGTGCTAGTTTCATGGCTTTCTTTTTGAAGTTTACTAGAACAACATAGAACATAGATTCATTTCAATAGTTAACTATAACACCTAGCTCGAGCATGGGGTCATGGGTTCTTTTTAATTTTTCAATACCATATACAATTCAAGCATGGTTCTTTTAACTAGAATGCTACACTATACCATTCAAGCATGTATGGGCTCTTTACTAACACTAACTACAACAAGATAGTTAATACCACAACTACAACAACATGATTCTTTTACTACAACTTGACTACAACATGAGTATCTACTACTACTTTAAGCATGGGTCAATTCTACCACTCAAGCATGGTATACAACATAAGCATGGTTTCTTTTCTATTACTTAAGCACGAATCTACAATGTCCTTAAGCATGGTATATAACTTAAACATCAACCTACAACACTCTTAAGCATGAATACAACTTAAGCATGTACTCACAACAATCTTAAGCATGAATACAACTTAAGCATGAACTTACAACAATCTAAAGCATGAATAATTACTACAATCTAAGCATGAAGCTTTGCTACAATTTAAGCATGAGCTACAACTTAAGCATGAATAGTTACTACAACTTAAGCATGTATGTTACTACAACTTAACATGAATATCTACTCACTTTAGCATGGATATTTACTACAACTTAAATATGAGCATTTACTACCATTCAAGTATGAGTAACTACTACACTCTAAGCATGGATGTCTATTACAACCTTAAGCATGGATATGAACATTGACTACAATTCAAGCATGAGTAATTATTACACACTAAGCATGGATTTATACTACAATTTTAAGCATGGATATCTACCACAACCTTAAGCATGGTATATAACTTTCCTACAATAATCCAAGCATGGTATAGAACTTCCCTACAATAATCTAAGTATGGTATATAATTTTTCTACAACAATCTAAGCATGGTATATAACTTTCCTACAATAATCTAAGCATAGTATATAACTTTCCTACAATAATCTAAGCATGGTATACAACTTTCCTACAATAATCCAAGCATGGTATATAACATACCTACAATAATCTAAGCATGGTATACAACTTTCCTGCAATAATCCAAGCATGGTATATAGCATGAGCCTCAATCCTGCAACAATCCAAGATTCAATCTTTATGTTCTTATTAAAGTTCTACCATTTACTTTCTTAGGTGATCATTTATTTTATCCATGGCATCATTCATAAGCTTAGGACTTTGTCCATGTTGTTTTAGGACAACATACATACAAGAGAAACAACAACCCAACAATGCACCACGTACATAAAATAAAAGAGATCATACTCACATATTTCGATATCATTATATAAATATAACTCATCCCCATATACATAACTAATCCATAAATTTATACCAATACACTTTATCCCAATACGCCATCATCCATAAATCATATCAACACTTCAGTTTATTCAAACTTCTTTTAAAACATCAAATACGTAAATAAAATCATACTCACTTAATATCCCACGAAGACTCGGAGTGCCACCATGCCACCCCGCATCCAAAGTCGCTAATATATCCTATCATCAAATTTCAAAGCAATCAAGGCTCAAACATCCAAACCAGTCACGGAAAAATAATAATACTAACCCCAATACCACACAGGCGTTTTATTGAACGTCTGGGATACACACGTGCATTGTACATAATATTCGAATTCCGACAAGATTCTTATTTTTAAATAATTACTAAAAGCACTCCCAAATTATTCTAATAGTCCAACTACAATTTCTACTACCATACGAGAACTAATGCTTACATATATAATTCTCTTTTACAAACCCAAAACCCTAATTTGTTAACAACATGCAAACTCTCTAATAATCTGTTAATTTCTCGCCTCTACCATTCCCAACATCTCTCAATCTTCCTACCATAATATTCCTACTCAATAGAAATTAACCACACGCAATTTTATATAGTAAAATAAATTAGGGCATACCTTCCTGAAATCCTTTCGAAAAACGGACACTACCACGATGTAGAGAACCCTTCAATTAGTCATCCCCCCAATTAATTTAGAAACGATGAAGAAATGGAGTGGATTTGGGGTGGGGAAGAATCGGTCGAAGGTGGGTTCTTTACGGTCGGGTAAGAAACGGGAAAGGAAAGAAAAGGAGGAGGAAGGATGGGGGGAGGGGGTTTTGGAAAAAGTTATATAATTATATATATTTAATAAAGTGTAATTACATATAAGCCCCCAAGTCTCAAATATATTTCAAATAAATCCCAACTTTTTTCTTTAATAAAACCAACAATACAAAATACATTAAAATTACCTCATAATAATTCTTCAAAATTATAAAATAAAGTAGACAATATATCTGATGTTTCTCAATTAAAATCAATTGTTATTAGAAAAATACATAATCGCGTGCAATTCTCAATTGCGCACAGATTACGATGCAAAATAGCCATATGCTATTTTGCTGGGTGTTACAAAAGCAGTAATTTATATTTTTTTAGTTGGTCAAAAACTCATTTTTAAACACATAGTAGAATATTTCTCTTTAGTTATTTGAAAAAGTGGATCATGAATACAATTTGGACATAGAAAGAATTTCTTTTTGGATGAATCTTTTATCAACATGTTTCCCTTTCCTTCACAATGTGTTGATACAATTTTCATCTTTAACAAAGGCTCTTAAATTAGTCTTATTTTTACAAACAAATATTTTTCTCATGTTTCCAAGAGACAACATAGATGATAATCTAGTAATTACAATATTATTCATAAAATGCAAATAAAACACACTTAATGCAACAAATCAATTTTTTTCTCACAATCCATAGGCATTATTTTGCATTCTACAATTTATTCATAAGTGTAATTTTCACATACTGCATTCTACAACTCATTCACAGCAAAATTTCATATAATCATGTTTCATCAATTCATATGTATTCTAGCATACAAATATATTAACAAAGCGTCATAACAAATCTTAATTAACATATTTCAATCCATTTTGCTAACTTTTCCATGTGGTTAAACTAGAGTTTCTTTTCTTTCTTACTAGTCACTTCAAGCAAATAGATGGCAATTTTTCCTACTTGTTTCTAACATATTCAGAATTTCAAATCGTAGCATGGTATCTTTGGTAGAAGTTTGAGAAATTGCCCACCTTAATGAAGAAACAAATAGAAACTCCTTGAACACACGAATGGCTCCCTTCTCCTTTTAGCTTGTACCACGAACTTGAGCCTTCTCCTCCTTGCTAGTGTGAAACCCGAGCTCCTCTCATCTTGATGCTATGGCCGGCCTCCAATATTGCAAGAGCACACAAATACACAATCTCTCAATCTTTTTCTCACACAACTTTATCTTTCCTCACAATTTGTTTCTTTTCTTTTCTTTTCTCATATAAATATTTCTAGAGCAAGTTATGAAAAAGATAAGGGAGGCCAATTCAAGCTCAAATGGAGAGTTGAGATGAGTTTAGATGAAAGGCTATGATGCATTAGGGAGTTAGAAGAACCACCCACCATCACATAACTACCCTTCCACTCTCTCCATCACACCCACAACCAAGACCAAGTCCGGCCAAGCCCCCTCTCACTCATCCACATGCTTGTGCAATGCACACTACAAACTAGTTTGTACATTAAATTGTTAGTTTATTTGTTTCTTGATCAAGTCTACACTACAAGTTGCGTTAATTAATATTAAAAAATAACTAATGGGCTAATTAGGTGGGCTAAATACCATGGGCTGTCTAATTAAATTAATTAATTTAATTAAGTGGACTAGAATTAGACTATTAGGCCTAGAGAGTAAAATAGGCTTTAATTTAAAAGAGAATAAATGTTTATTCATGAAATGAAAATACTTTTTAAAGTTAAAAATACACATATTAACTTTCACGTGCAAGAAACGTGAAAAATAAAGGAAACTTCATATTTATTATTTGAGAAATACAGGATGTTCCATTATTTTCGTTTAGAGTGTCTATAATACCAAAAACCATGCCCATGATTTCCCACTTCAGTCTAGATTTAGGACTATCTATGAATATATAGTAGGCATCCTCATCCCCTACATTACACCTTGGGCACCTCACATCAATGATTATGTTACATTTCTGAAGATTCGTTTTGGACAAAATAGCGTTATTCATCACCAACCATATGAAAGCTTTTACCTTAAGTAGGGCTCTAGACTTCCAAATCATATCAGCCTTAGAACATCTAATTCCTCCATCGTTCAAGTGTTGGTATAAAGATCTCATAAGAATGACCTACTAACCTCAAGCATCCATTCTCTATCATCTTCCTCTTCATTACGTTATTGTGCACCATATGCCACAGTGTTTGTAGCCTCAGTAATTGCTCATGGTTTTCTTGGGAAAGGCTTCCCTCAAAATCAATTCTCAATCTATCCTGTCTCTAAACATCTGCTACTAGAACATAATTGTTTTTCATTTCCTTAGCCAATTTTGAAAACAATCCCTGTAGAGTGTTGTCCCTGCACCATTTGTGTATCCAAAATCTAGTATCTCTTTCGTTCCTTATCCTACACCTAGTGTTAGCATGAAACAAATCTCCCACCTTTGACCTCTCCATAGGTATGACTCCTTCCCATGTAGACTACGTCATCCGTATCTAAACCTTTTCTGCCTCCAATATCTATGAAAAGAGTTAAACCACCATGCCTTCCTCCTTTTGTGTATTTTCCACTAGCATTTGCTAAAAAGCGCTCTATTCATATCTCATAGGTTGATGTTTCCGAGTCCTCCAATTTTTTTCTTCTTACAAACCTTCCCCCATCTAATAAGATGAAACCCCTTGTCATCTTCTTTTGCCACTCTCCACAAAAACCATCTCTTGTATTTATCAATTCTTTTAGTAACCCATTATGGGAGTTCATATATAGACATCAGATATGTTGTCATACTGCTAACATCTACATTGATAAGAATAATTATGCCTCCTAGAGACAGAAATTTCCCTTTCCATTCTGCGAGTTTTTTCTCCACTTTTTCCGAAAATAGAATTCAGTCTTCCTTTCGCATCCTGCCTGATTTAATGGGAGATCCGAGGTATTTTATTGGGAATTCCCCTTGTTCACTTCCCATAAACTCATATATCATCTCTAAGCTGTCGTTGTTGGTCCCAAGGCCAATGTCACGCACCGTTTTTCAAAAATACTAAATACAAGCACTTGACATTGACCCAGCGAATGACTTGCATCACCCATAAGCTGTTATTGATTCAACTCAACAATATAAATAGGAAAGTAATACAACCACACATACAATAAAAGAATAATCACATGAATAACAATACTTTGAGTTTAAGCATAAAATAACCAAATATAATAACAATCCAACATCTGGAATCAACATTAACAATATTCGGGTCAAAAGCCCACAATACAAGAAATAACAATGTTCAATTATTTAAGTCCTCAAAACGAAATAATAAATATTTAGGCGGCGATGCAAATCAATTCTTTCACCATTGTTGTTGTCCTAATCCATCAGGCAATTCTCCTTGATTACCTGTAAGTTGTCCGTCTAAAAAGAGAGAACAATATGTCCTTAAAGCAAGTCGTGGACAGCAAGTAGAGAAACAGAGAAATAATGGCAATAACGGTATAACGATGAAATCAATAGTATTGAACAATAGCAAAATGGTAACAGTGCAATGTGCAATAACGATGATTGATAACAATAACAATAAACGATAACAATAACGGTAAGCAATAACGATAATACTGTTCAATAACGATGATATTATGCAATGACGATGCGATGACAATCTTAAGTCTATTATTTATTTTAGTCCTAATTAATGTACTTACTACTGCATCCCATTCCGTAGGTTCAATGCATACAAACACTTTCGGTTAGACCTAAGTGGTGCACTCTATAGATCGTGTACTCGGCAAAGGTAAACACTATTCACCATTCGGTGTACGATACGGTCTTTGGCAACGATACGGTACACGATTGATTGGGTTACTACCGTAAGCCATAATCAATCTATAAAACACTAGCCGGAACATTATTTAGGGAACATGGGCCCCTCCTCCGAGTACAGTATCTACATTGTTCATTACTCAAATAAACTTTAAATCCCGGCTTGTTAACAATTCTTTATTCAGTCAACATGCAATAATGGTTGGCAGCATTACGATACTAATAGGGAACAATAGGAACAGTGATATTAATGGGAAAACAATAAGGCGATTAATAAGGGGCACTAGAATGATGATAATACAATCCTAAGATCATGCAATGTACTCCATACAATTAAACGCACCAAATACAATATTATAGATTCAATTATATATTTTCAAACATGAAACTCAATTCTGGACAGCAGCAGGTTACTGTACCAAAATTGAATTTCCCGCTGCTATAAAATAGCATATGTGGATCCGCCGGAAGTTATAGAAACTAGACTCCTGCCCGGTTTCAATGCATATTAAAAGTCCAAAATTCGACAACAGTAGCTGGGTGAATTACAGTGTTCTTTACAGGTTACAGATTCTGGCTGGTTATCGATGTTAACTAGTTTCAGTTATAAAAGCAATAAATATTCATTTTAAAAATTAGCAAAAATATTTTCCATAGCCATAAGAATGTTAACTATCACTCTGGAAATTATCATGGCAATATTTGATCATTAGTTCATCTATTTCATCAGTTGAACATGGTATATGCATAAATCTAAAAGTAAAATGCAGCAGCAGTAAAATGGTCATAACTTATGCAATATAACTCTTGATGTTCTGGAAACTAGACACATGGGGCTACATTTCATATTCAGAAAGTTATTGATTTTGATGACAGTATCTAGGTCGAAATAGCATGGTAATGTTCAGGTTGGCAATAAATTTCAGCGTTTCAACATTTTTTCATGAATAAAATAATTAAGATGTTATAGACAATGAGTTAGGGGTTGAAAACATATTTCACAGCAAGTTACATATATGTGAACATGGTATTAAGATGTATAATATCCATAATCTTACTAATCACAAACAACTAATGCACCAACATCAATCATATGAACAATCAATACTAGTATACAATTTACAATAGTCGTGTAATGTCATGACATGAATTACAATAACAATGCCTATTCCTATATTCAATAATTAACTACATGAATGTATGTAAGATCTACATAAGTCGGTGGCAAAAAGACGACACGAAGTTAAGACTACTATTTGGATTCGCTCGTGTAAATCCGTAGTATCTCAACGATAGATAACAATAGAAGATATATGATAATCAATATAGATCTACTTATGGGATTCAATAAACAATCTCGAATACGATACAATACAATTCGAGGGTGAGATGACTTGCCTTTAACAATGACGTTAGATTCAAAATATTGAGAATAACGGGATGAAGATCCCGAGGCGACAACGACGACGATCACGAACCAAGTGAATCTTGATGTGGTGATCACGATCGGGTACTGATCTTGATGTTGATGATCAAACAATGATCGGACGACCGAGATCGAGGATCAAGATCAAGATTATCGGGCGGCTGAGATCGAAGATCAAGATCAAGATCAAGTTGCTGATGATCAATGCAGATCAAATGGCCAAGATCAATTAGCTTGATGATGATGATGATGATCACGATGGAGATGATCAGTGAGCAAACGGCTGCAATTGAATGGAGCTCTGATGACTATCAAAATAGAGGAGCTCGGGGAATGGAGTCGCGGTGGTGATGAAAGGAGCTGGCTGCGATGATGGTGGGCGGTTAGAGGCAAGGGTGACTTGATGGCGACTGCGGGGCTTGTTGTGTAGTCGCAGGGCTCAGGGTGTGACTACGGCAATGGCGATTGGGAGTGGGTGCAGAGGAGATGAGGATGCTCGAGCGGGGAAGACGACGGGTCTTGACAATGGTGGTCGTGGCGATGATGAAGGGAAGCCTCGGTGGAGTTTACGACGAGGAGGGCAAGTGGAAAACGATGATGGGATGAAGCGACTGGAGTTGCGGGGATGGCGAGTTGGTGTTTAACGAGGAAGATGATGGGGATGATAGATTTGACGAGGAAATAGGGGTTACAGCCAACCACACAACTCTTGTATAGGTTTACTGATTATCCAGACCAGTATTCGAAACATATGAGCAAAATTCGAATGGACATGATTTCATTCAAATCTGCCGTATCAAGCATCAACATGTCGTCGGCGTATTGTAGAATAGATATAGGTACATGGATTCCTCTATTCTTGACTCCTTTGATAATCTCTGTCTCTCTGCCTCTCTTAGTCATTTCTACTAGTCCATCAGCAATAATGGTAAATAACGGTGGAGAAAGTGGGTCTCCTTGCCTCAGTCCTCTATTGCACTGGATTTCCCTTCCGTATTCTTCGTTGATCTAGACAAAAGATTTTTCTTCTCTCACATACTTCCTCATCCACATCCTCCATTTTGCCCTGAATCCTCTAAGTTCTAATTCTTCATCCACACAATCCCATCCAACAGTATCATATACTTTTTTGAAGTCTAATTTCAGCAAGAAACCCTCCACTTTGTCCTTGTTTCCTCTAAACATCATCTCGTGGATGGATGCAATGCTATCTATAATGTCTCTGTCTTTGAAAAAACCACTTTGCGTCTCATCAATAATATCTGTCAAATGAGGTGCTAATCTATTGGCCAATACCTTAATAATAATCTTGAAAGAGCCGTTAACAGACTGATGGGTTTTAGATCCATGGTTCTTTTAACTTCAGCCTTTTTCAGAATAAGGATTACATTTGCATAGTTTAGTCGCCCACCTTTGCCACTCCTAGATGTAGCTAATGGGAGATGTCTAAGAGATCCTTCTTAATGATCGACCGATATAGATTATAGAATATGATCGGGAAACCATCCGATCGTGGTGCTTTGTCTTGCCCTAGAATTTTAATTGATTAGAGCACCTCCTCCTCTGAGAAGATTTCCTCAAGACCCTCACTCCCTCACTCCCCTAGAATCTCGAGCCAATCCACAGATCTGTACTCATTCTACCTCTATGTGATCTCTTCTTTCCAATCAAATCTCTGAAATTCGTGCCAATCTGATTCTAATTAGGTTGCTGTTCTCGGTCCAGTTTTTTCCCACATACAGACCCATAATGTGAACGTGCCTCTTTCTGCTGCTTGCCACTTTCTGAAAAGAAAGCAGTGTTTGAGTCCCTTTCCTTAAACAACTATACCCTTGATCTTTGCCTCCAATAACATTCCTCCATCTCCCCAATATTGTGAAGTACGATTATGCAAGAAGCCAACTCCTTGTATTCCTGACTTAGAAGGTTTTTGTCTTCTTTGATCGATTCAAGATCCTCTACTCTCTCTCCTAACCTTTTTTTCTTCCTTTCAGTTTGCCAATCTCAATCTTTACCCAACTCTTCAACTGTTTACGCATTCAACCTAGTATTCCAGTTGGACACCGCATCTGTCTTGTTAGTTAGGACCGACCACGATTCCTCTATTATATTTCGAAAGTTAGTTTTTAGTGTCCAAGCATTCTCAAATCTAAAATGACTTTTCTTGACTCTTCTCTCGTTTCCACATTCGAGAATCAAGGGGAGATGGTCAAAACTAGCCATAGACCAGACCGTCGCAAGTGGATAGAGGTGTTCCCAGTCCGTAGACACCCGCATTCGATCCAGTTTTGCTAAGGTCAGGTTAGCTCACATGTTCGCCCATGTAAATCTTCTGTCAGTAGTTTGGATTTCCATTAGTTCTAACTCGTTAATGATATTATTTAAATTGTGTCTATCGTTGTCAGTAGACCCTCTTCCTCTATGTTCATTCTGAAATATGGTGATGTTAAAATCCCCTCCCACCGCCCATGGTCCAAGTAACATCCGGCAAAAATAAAACAATATTTTGTTTTGTTATTCTTTTGGTCTACTGAGACACGTGTGACGCACGTGCATGAAATTATAAAATTTCAATTGTAATATTTCTTTACTATAAATTTATTATTAATTTATTTTCCTTTATTTCACCGTATTATTTTTTGTATAAGGTAATTTTGAACAATTGTTGTTTTAAGAGTTCACATAATAAAAGATTATACTTTTTTTTATTATTTTGAGCTTTGGGACGACCAAAACCAAGCCCAACCCAAAGAGGAGGTTTGAGTTGGCCGGCCAAGTATTAAGGAGAGGATTAGGGAGAAAAGATTTGGATTGGTTTGTTTATATATCGAATCAAATTAGTTATATGTGCCTTATTTAAATTATGTAGATTACGAGGGACTTATTTGAGAAAATCCCCCCAACCCCTAACTAATTGATCCCGGCCTATTTAATAGTTGTAGGGTTTTTCTTTTTTATTTACTTTAGGTGATTTTTTTAGAGGATATTTCTTATGAGGAGAAGGCTAATTGAGGATTCAATCTACCATCAAATTGGGGAGGGTGTTCCTATTCAAAACTTTTGTTGTTTTGCATCTAAAATTTAGTATGACTTGTATTGATGTAAACAATATTTATGCATGATGGTATGATGGATTGCAGGGTTTTTATATTGATTTGAAGAACGATTTGCGTCATGATGCTCATGGATATGCATATGTTAATTGAAAGCACTTTTGAATTTAAATACCATACTAGATGTATGTAAACTTGATTATTATTGATTGAATGTTAACTAGAAAACATTGCAACCATGAACCCATTAAAAAGTAAAACTATTCATAGATAAATTGTCAGATTTTATTGAGTATTATTGCTATTTTAAATTTTGAAAATTGATTAAAAATCTGGACTTTATTTGGGGTGTACTAATTTTCCTTGTCGGGTTTGATCCGGCCCCGTTAGGAATAACTTCGGGCTGTGTGAACAATTGGGGTTTTGATTTGGAATGAGTATATCAGCATTGAGACGTGTAATTGGAATCAATTTATCTGGTTATTTTAAATTAGATTACCTACTAATATTGTTAATAGGGGTGTCAAAACAAACATAGAAATAATCCACTCATTTGAGAAAAGATAATCTAGTTTATTGAGAATTGCTAGTTGGAAAAATGAATAAAAGACAGATTAGGAGTAAGAATGGGCTAAATTTTTATTACTTTAAGAGTTAGGGTTAACTCAGAAAACCCTAGAGTAAGATGTGGGGATGTTCCACTTGTGTAGGTCCTAAAGGCTGAGTAAGACCCAGAATTAGCAAGAATGTGATTTTGGGAATAAACCAGTGGGGCTATTGATTCTAGGTTGTTAAGGAAGTCCGGTTGGGTTATACTAGCTCCACGGGGTGTTCTGTTTCTTCCTAAAACTAAGGACAGACACTAGGAAGGAGTGTGACAAAGCTTGAGCAAACGAGAGCAGGGGGCTCTATATTGTCGGACAGTGGATTCCGTGGACTCTATTTACAGTTGGGCGGTGGAGGGAAGATGATTTCTTTGAGGATCCGGAGGAGGATCTAGAAGAGGAACCCAAGGAAGAGCCAGAGGAGGAGGAAGTGTCGCAGGCTTCGCTTGAGATCACTCCCCCTCCAATGTAATCTACGAACAAATCTTCATATGATTCGTCGAGCTTGAGTAAGAAACATCACATCATTTCTTCGTTTCGACATCAGTTGATTATCCATCGGTGGAGAGTGACCCATCTTGAGGCGCACCATGCTTTGTACAAATGGAGCATTGCTGCTTTGAACGATAGAGTGAGGGATCTCAAAAGGTGTCAACATAGAGGGGCACGACACTTCACCCAATTGGATAACATTACCAAGTAGGAAAAGCAAAATTGCAATCAACGTTGTGAAAATCTACAAAAGGAACTGGATGAGCTGCGTGATGAGCTCAGGGAAGAAAAGAGGGATCGTCGCATCTGATTATTTTATGATTGTATTAGTTTAATTGATTTAGTGAGAACTAGAGCTTTTCTGGACCCGAGTGAAATAATTTATTCAGTTTTATTTTGTATGGATTGGTGGCACACGATGATTATAGTAAATTGATTTATTTTTATTGTGTATGAATTTTGATGAATCATGATTGAAAATTTTGGCGTGAAATTCTGTGTTGTCTTGTTGCTCTAACTAAGCTAATGCTTTTTGTGAACTCAGAAATGGCAGGAAGGTGGGCTAGAAATGGTGAGAATGGAGTGGGATCGAACGGTGATGGCAACAGGCTTGATTTAGAAACAGAGCTCGTTAAGGTGTATCAGTCGCTGAACACCTTCGTGGTGGCCAGTGTAGGTCGCAATGCTGGGGTGGGACCGACAACCCAGGTTCCAGAAGCAGTCAAACTGGTGGAGTCTTTCAAAAGGATGAAGCACCACTGTTTGAAGGACAAGCCAACCCCAACGTAGCAGATGGCTGGATCCCAAAGATGGAGATAGTGTTTGAAGTCTTGGAAACTCCAGAAGCTAGAAAGATGAAGCAGACAACCATCCAACTGGAAAAGGATGCTAGAGTATGGTGGCAGTCGATGAAGAGGAATCTTGGTAATGAACTGATCACTTGGGAAGGATTCCTAAAGGAATTTCGGAGCAACTACTTCCTACCGGATATTCAAAAGAAGAAGGCAATGGAGTTCTTGGGCCGCAGCAAGGGAATATGTCTGTCAGGGAATATGAAATAAAATTTACTCAGCTCCCGAAGTATGCACTGAATCTAATCTTGGACGAAGCAAAGTAGTCCAGTAAATTCGAACAAGGGTGGAAGCCGAGCTTGAAGTTTCGTATGATACCATTGGAGATCAGGAAATTTGATAAATTGTTCAGGAGAGAAGCCATGCCCGAAGCCGACATGGAACAATTCCAACAAAAAAAGGAAGTAAGGGACAAGGGCAAGAGGACAGCATCAGCAGCCCATCTTGGATGGAAGTTCCCAGAGAAGAAAGGGAGGTTCGACGAGAAGAACAATTGGACGGCCACGACTAAGAGCGTGTGGTTCTTTAACTGTGGAGAAACGGGCCACATCAGGGTAGAATGTCCCAAACCACAGAGAGTTAAGACTTGCTACAATTGTTGCAAGGAAGGGCATATTCTGCCTCTCTGTCCACAACTGAACCAAGGAGGTGCTAGCGGGAACAAATCTGAGAAGAAAAAGAAGCCTTACCGGCAGGGAGGAGTGTTCACATTGATGGAAGAAGATGCAGATTATTCCAACGATGTTATCACCGGTATGGAGCAATTTGAATAATTTGTTGAACTTGTTTATGGGGGCCTTGTATGGAAATAATGTTAGGTATTGAAATGTGTAATTCATTATGTAACAGGACATCTATTAGTTAATGGAATAAAGGCTCAGATTTTGTTTGATACTGGATCTTCACATACCTTTGTGTCTCCCAATTTTGCGAAGAAGTTAGGTGTCGAACCAAAGATTTTCCCGGACAGAGTTTTGGTGGTGACAACGCCTTCGGGAGAGAAGCTGACAACTGATTGATATTACACAGGTTGTTATATCGTAATTGGAGAGAGGATTTAGGGGATAGACTTAATCGAATTGAAAGTACTGGTTGTGGATGTGATTATCATCATAGACTGGATGGCGATCTACAATGCAGTAATCGAATTCAAGGATAATAAGGTAGTGGTGAAGTTAGCGGGTGGACCGGAAGTGACATTCCAAGGGAAGAAGGAAAGCAAAGGGGGTAGTAGCTGCTATTTCGAAGAAGAAGTTTCCTGAAGAAGTCAAGGTGATTCCAGTAGTCTGAGATTTCCCAACAATATTCTGGGATGATCTACCACGATTATCGCCACATTGAAATGTTCAGTTCAGCATCAACATTTAGCCAGGTAGTGGAACCATATCCAAGGCACCAATCCCGAATGGCACCAGTGGAACAAGATGAAGTGAAGGATCAGATTGAGAAACTATTGAACAAGGGTTTTATCAGGCCTCGTGCTTCGCCTTGGGGAGTGTCAGTCTTGTAAGTGAAGAAGAAGGACGGATCGATGCGAATGTGCATCGACTACCATGGACTGAATAAAGTGACCATTCAGAACAAGTATCCAGTTCCTTGAATAGACGACTTGTTTGATCGACTACAAGGGTTGCAGTTTTCTCCAAAATTGATCAACGGTCAGGGTATCACCAAGTTCGTGTCAAGGAGGAAGATGTGCACAAGACAACATTCAGGACCCGTATGGGAACTACGAGTTTTCAGTCATGCTGTTTGAAGTAACTAATGCGCCTGCGATATTTCAGATTTTGTGGTTGTTCATTGATTCTTCGCATGGTGTTCATCGACGACATTCTGGTGTTTTCAAAGTCCGAAGAGGAGCATGTTAGGAATTTGACAGAAGTGTTGAAGAAGCTGCGAGAGCAGAGATTGTATGTTAAGTTATCCAAGTGTAAGTCGAAAGTCGCATTTCTCCGTCACATCCTTTCTAAGGAGGAAGTAGCGACTGATCTGCAGAAGATTGAGGCAGTGAAGGGATGGTCGTGATCTATGACTATGAAGGAGGTCAGGAGTTTCTTAGGGTTGATGGGATAATATTGGTGCTTTATCCAAGGGTACGCACAGATAGCAGATCCGTTGACATGACTCACAAAGAAGAATGTGAGTTTCGACTGGACTGACAAATGTAAAGCATGTTTTCAAGAGCTAAAGGAAAAGTTGACGACAATACCAATATTGGTTCTACCACAAGCAGGCAAGGATTATGATATCTATAGTGATGCTTCGCATCGAGGTTTGGGATGGATACTGATGCAAGAGGGTAGGGTAATAGCTTATGGTCCATGCATGAAAAATTACCCAACTCACGATTTGGAGTTGGCAGCGATCATATTTTCCTTAAAGCAGTAGTGGCATTATGTATATGGAGAGAAGATCAATATGTACACCGACCACAAGAACTTGAAATACATTTATTAGCAGAAGGATCTGAATCTTCGGCAGAGAATGTGGTTGGAGGTATTGGAAGTCATTCGTCTGGAAATCAAGTATCACCCGGGAAAGGCGAATGTAGTGGCAGATGCACTCAGTTGAAAGAGCAGTTTATCATGTTTGATAACACCACAGAAGAAGCAGGCAGGAAAATTGGATCGAGCCGGGATTAAAGTAGTAGTGCAAGGGCTGGAGTCAACTTTGGCACATTTAAAACTTCAGCCTACATTGAGGAAGCAGATTATCGAAGGTCAAAAATCCGATCCAGGAATTTAGAAGATGAAGGAGCATGTTCTTACAGGAAAATTGTCAGAGTTTCGAGTAAGGGACGAAGTACTTTGGTTCGGGCAGAGGTTGTTTGTGCAGAAGAGGACGGACTTGAATGAGAGTATTCTACAGGAAGCACACACCACCTTGTTGTTAGTGCACCCTGGAAGTACTAAGATGTATAAAGATATTAAGCAGCACTTTTGGTGGTCAGGTATGAAGAGGGATAGCAGATTTTGTGGCAAAATGCATCACTTGTCAGCAGATCAAGGCAGAAAATCAGATACAAGGAGGTCTATTGCAAGCTTTGCCTATTTCAAAGTGGAAATGGAAGAACATCTTCATGGACTTCATCATGGGTTTGGGAGGAGTCCAAAGGGAAATGACTCAATATGGGTAATAGTGGATCGGTTGACCAAATCAGCTCAATTCTGGTCAATGAATATCACTTGGTCGCTAGAGAAATTGGTAGACTTGCACATCGAGGTGGTAGTAAGGGGTGCCCGTATCGATTGTTTCCGATCAGGATGCATGATTTACTTCACGCTTTTAGAAGAGTCTTTAGGCAGTAATGAGAACCAAGACTGACTACAGTACTGCCTTTCATCCTCAAACAGACGGACAAACAAAGAGAGTAATAAAAGGCTTAAAGACATGTTGATGGATTTCGGAGGAAGCTGGGAGAAGTACTTGGCACTGGTAGAGTTTTCCTACAACAACAGTTATGAGGCTAGTATTGGCATCGTGCCATATGAAGCATTGTATGGAAGAAAATGCAGAACACTGACTTCAGAGATTTTGCAACAGACTTCAGAGAAGATCAAGCTAATCCGAAAAAGATTGGTTGAGGCTCAGAGTATGCAGAAAAGCTATGTAGATGTTTGAAGAATGGACTTGAAAAAGTTGAAGAAGGAGACTGTGTTCTTAAAGGTATCTCCGACGAAGGGCATGATCAGGTTTGGAAGACGAGGGAAACTAGCTCCATGATATATAAGGTCATATAATATATTGAAGAGGATTGGAAAAATGGCGTATAGACTGGAGTTACCGAAAGAACTAGCACAATTAAATAATGTATTTCATATATCTATGCTAAGGAAGTATGCGCTGAATCGGAATCATTAATTGCCTGAGGTACCAGAAGGTCTACAACTGAACTTGAGCTATAAGGAGCAGTAGGTGGAGATTTTGGATAGACGAGAGAAGTTACTAAGGAACAAGGTTATACCTATGGTCAAGGTGTTATGGTGGAATCATCTGGTCGAGGTAGCCACTTGGGAGTCTAGGGACCGGATGAATAACGACCATCCTGAACTATTTGTGTAATCTTGTATTGTATTTTATTGTTTTCCCTTACCAAGTGTAGTTCTGGTGATAGAACTATTCTAATGAAGAAGTGTTGTAACATCCGGCAAAAATAAACAATATTTTGCTTTGTTATTTTTTTGGTCCACTGTGAAACGTTCGACGAACGTGCATGAAATTGTGAAATTTCTGTTGTAATATTTCTTTACTATCACTTTATTATTAATTTATTCGCCTTTATTTCACCCTATTATTTTTGTATATGGATGTATTTTTTATCAATTGTTGTTTTAAGAGTTCACTTAATAAAATATTATACTTTTTCATTTTTTGAGCTTTGGGCTAACCCAAACCAAGCCCAACCCAATGAGGTGGGTTGAGTTGGCAGGCCAAGTATTAAGGAGAGGACTAGGGAGAACTTATTTGAATTGGTTTGGTTATGAATCAAATCAAATTTTTTATATGTGACATATTTAAATTATGTAGATTAGGAGAGACATGTATGAGAAAATCCCCCTAAACCCTAACTAATTGATCCCGGCCTATTTAATAGTTGTGGGGTTTTTCTTTTTGTTGTTTGCTTTGGTGATTTTTTGGGAGCCTTTTGCTTAGGAAGATAAGGCTAATTAAAGATTTATTCTACCATAAAATTTGAGGTGGGTGTTCCAATTCAAAGTTTTGTTGTTTTGCTTCTAAATTTTAATATGACGTATTATAAATGTAAACAATATTGATGCATGATGGTATGATGTATTGCGGGATTTGTATATTGATATGAAGAACGATTTGCATCGTGATGCTCATGGATATGCATATGTTAATTGAAAGCATTGTTGAATCTAAATATCATGCTAGATGTATATCAACTTGATTATTATTGATTGAATGTTAACTAGAGAATATTGCAACCATGAACCCATTAAAAAGTTTTAAAAAAAAATCATCAATAAATTGTCAGATATTATATAGTATTAATGCTGTTTTAAAATTTGAAAATTGATTAAAAATCAGAACTTTATTTGGGGTGTAGAAACCCTAGTTTTCCTTAAAGGGTTTGATCCAGACCCATTAGGAATAACTGCGGGTCTGTGTGAACAATGCAAGTTTGGATTTTATTTGGATTTTTTGGGTCTGGTTGTATGCATTCGGGTTCGGGTGAGATGGTTTCAGGATACTTGCTTTGCAGAATCAAGGTTGACAATCAGAGAGGCTTGCTAGCCTGGTTGTTGCATGTCGCTTGGGTGTTGAGAGGTTGCGGGTTTGAGTCTCAGGGAGGCTCGGTTTTTTTTTTTATTATTGAATTAGGATTTGATTTTCTCGACATTTTGCTTAAATTTAAGTTAGTGTAATTGATTTAGAATTTATTTTAATTTCATAATTTATTTTTGATTAATTTTAGTTTTGGGAAATGATTAAATTTTAGATTATAGCTTAATTTAATTTGATTAGAAGTTTGGGAATCCAATTTTTAGCTAGGGTGTAGAGTTTTAATTATAGAAAGAGAAAATCTGCGTTGAGATATGTAATTTGAATCAATTTAACTATTTATTTTAAATTAGATTACCTTCTAATAATGTTAATAAGGGAGTCAAAACAAATATAGAAATAGTGTCCACTCATTTTAGAAAAGAGAATCTAGTTTAATGAGAATTTTTGTTAGGGAAATGAATAAAAGACAGATTAGGAGTATGAATGGACCAATTTTCTATTACTTTAAGAGTTAGGGTTAACTCAGAAAATCCTAGTGTAAGATGTGGGGATGTTCTAGTTGTGTGGGTCTTAGCGGCTGAGTAAGAACCAGAATACCGGCAAGAATGGGATTTTGAGAATGAGCCAGTGGGGATAGAGATTCCAGATGGTTAAGTAGAGTCCGGTTGGGTTACACTAGCTCTTGGAGGAGTTTTGGTTCTTTCTAAAACTAAGGACATGAACTAGGAAGGAGTGTGACGAAGCTTGAGAAAACGGTAGTAGGGGGGCTATATATAGTCGGGCAGTGGATTCGGTGAACTATAGTTACAGTCGAGTGGTGGGTTCTGTGGATTGTGATAGCCATGCGGAGCAAGACGGGTCTCATTTATTTCCAGGACTACGAATGATCAGGCGGTAGTTTCCGTGGATTTTGAATAGTTGGGCAGAAGGGAGATAGAGCTCCCATATTTTTGGGCTAGAGCGACGCTTACAGGATGTCTGCCTGATGAGGATTCTGAAAGGTCAGGTGGATGATTCCGTGGACTAGAGCCACATGTCCAAGTGTATTTTACTTTTCCTCTTTGCTTTCTATATGCACCTCTCGCTAATTTCCATTCTTGGTTCCTTTTGTTCTTCTTCTGGCAACTTCTCCTTTCCTCTAGTTAATAATCTCCTATGTCTTGCAAATTCTTTGTGTTCTTCAGGTCCCTCACTTAGAATATTCGAGCTCAAAACTCTACTTTTATTCTCTCCTCTATTTAAACCCACTATATTCACAAGTCCATCTTCATTTTGGCCCGGCCCACCTTGTGACATGCATTTCGAAATTGCCAAAACAACTCGCTTTATTGCAACTTGGAACTCTTGCTTTGAGAGGGTTATTGATTCCCCTTGTTTTGTTGTGAGCCCAGCATGCACATTACCTCGTACTGCACGCACCGCAGTCCCCTTAATGCCTACACCCTCTCTGCCATCTTTCAAATCCCCCATTTTCCGTGTTTCCTGTTCGACCCCTTCCCGACCCATGTGCTCGCTATCCCCTATCTTCTTTGTGAGATTCCATGCTTCCCATTGATCCCGTGTTTGCTATTTTGAACGGTAGGGATTTCTCTCTTTTGGATCAAATGGTGCATAATCTTTTGCCTCCCTAATCTTTGGATGAACCTCTCTATGTCTCAGATCTCCTATGATTTGAATGGACGGTTGGATTGTATCTTCAACCTCTAGGTTTTTCGGTTTGGAGCGGGAATCTGATAGCGACTTTGAATACTCTGGCGATCCCCGAAACAAAACTTTCTTCTTCCTTTCAATAATCACTTTAACCTCATGACACTCATCTTCAAAAGCAACCTGAATCACCGATGGGATAAGGCTCAAATTCTCTATGCTGATCTGAATCCTAGCATATTCTCTTCGTGTCAGAAATCGAGTGTTTTGATCGATAACAATTACATGCCCAAAACCACCGATAAGGTTTTGAAACCCCGTTCTAACCCAACACTGGAATGGGAGATTGAATAGTCGAATCCACACTGTCAGTAGCTGGCCCACATTCAAAGCACTGTAACTTCACATAAAAATCCTCTCCCTCTAGTCCCCCCTTCGATAGAATTTACTGAACTCTCTCCTCAGTTTTACAGAAGACCATGAATACATCTTGCTTAACCTTCTGAACTTCCCAAACCCATTTGGGTATGTATACAGTGATGACTTTAAGGAGTTCAGTGATTGCAGCAGTTTTTGGATTACCAGTTTGAATTTTGATCATGATGCTAAACTTTAGCCCACTCTCTAATTCTGCCATTATCGGAGTTGGTGTTATCACTGCCCTGATAACTTTTCTACCATCGTCAATGTTCTCCTCTGATACATTCTTTCTTGTTCTTCATGCTGACTACAGCATGTAGTGGCTCAGCCAGCAGTTGAGCCTTGGCTAGCGAGCTTGCTGCAACTTTTAGTCTCGGATACGCTTTCCAGATGTGGCCGTACTTTTTAAATGCATAACAAATCCAGTCATTCACGCACTCGTGGAATGTGTGTCCTCTTCATATGCATTTGTGGCATTGGGCTAGCTTCACCATCGCTCCTACTGCCGACGCCGACGAGGAGCTCATTTTCTCGGCCTTTCTTCTCCGCCTTCTCACTCGCTTTGGTTTATAGAGAATCCAAACACCTTCATCGTCTTCTTTCTTTTTCATCGTCTCCTCTTCCGGCGAGTTTCTCCGCCTTCGTTGATAGTCTCTCCTTGAACCTTCTTTTTTCCCTTCCTTATTGCATCCACATATGATCTTCTAAACACCGTCGCTGTTCGGGTTTAGCCTCGTTCCAGCTCCGGCGAGCGTGAACATTCCTTCTCCACCATGCTTCTATCCCGATGGTCTTTGCTTCCACTCTTTGACAACCGTCTATGCTCTGGTTGTAACACCCCGAATTCCAAAACAGTCTGAATACGAAGTTCCACAGGATCTTTACACTTCTTTCGTACAATTTTACAAGGAAAATAAAACCTTTGTTACATCAGAGTTACATTATACATCTACATTCATACAGCGGAAGCAATTTACAGTAATTACATGAAAATGTACACATTTAAATCAATCTTGGAGCAGCATGTATACTTCAATTTGTCAACCTCTTTACCCTGCATGTAAAACTGTGGGCACGTCAGTTCATTCAACTGACAAAATATTATACACGGCCATCCTCTCTATGCCGGAAACAATATAACGATTTTCCATACTTAAACAACCACAAACTTGATCACAAGTAAAGCTACAAGTGACTATCCTATTGATGTCGTGTTGTGTTGTGCACTTAGACCTTAATGCAGTTGTTTACATTATATAACACTAATGCGCACTTATTCAAAGTCTATGCAGCCCATACTACATAGGTCTAAGGGCTAGCCCTTAATCGTTCTTCATCTTGTAGGGTTCAATCCCTCGCCATGACTTGAACTACTACTGTAACTACGGTAAGTATCTTAGGCATTCTATGAACTACGAACTCACGTCTAGGCGCCCTGGAGAGAATCCGAACGCACTGACACATGACTCATCATGCAGGCATCCTGTGGTAATTCAACTCCTACCATAAACGTGACACCACCCACAGTCATTAGATCACCCCATAAGCGTCACCACTGGGACAGTTTTCTGGAGTAGTATCCACGCCCTAATCATGACGCATCATGGGACATCCTGTGAATACTCTCACGCCGCCAATCCAATGGCACTCATACTCATATTTTTCTCTTACGTTCATCACATCTTCACTATGTATCTAGTCCTTATGAAAAATTTAAGGTCAATATTCTAGAATCTAGCATTACTCTTGCATCGGTCTTTTCAACATCAATTATTATCAACGACCGAAACTTGGTCACAAATATATCAAAATCCTCTTTTCCATATTTTTTATTCTTGCTGACGTAGAGTTTAGCTAAAAGTTCTAGTCTAAGTCCTCCTTTCACTTTCATAGAAAACATACTTATTCACAAATTGTACAATTCATCAAGTTTTCTTTTTCTCATAATTCCATGCACAACTTGCATACTCAAAATTTCTCATTTAATTCTACTCAACATTTATGAAGGAAAAAATCTCAATTTATCACTTTGCAATTATTTCTATAATCAAAAAAGTCATTTCTTTATTTTAGAGTTCCAAAGGATCAAAACTAAGGTGAATACTTCATCCTTAAAAATTGTATTCTTGTTCCTCTTTTTAAAAGTCTAAAGTCCAAAAATAATCTTTCTTTTCGAAGTTTATTTACTCAGGAATTTTCTTTTAATTTCTCAGTATTTATTTATTTATTTTTAATGCTTGAAATACTCAAGAAAAATTTAAAAAAAAGAAAAAAGGGTTTTTTCCTAAAAAAAATTTGGCCACTACAAGAATCGAACCGCACACACACACACAGCCAGTGCTGTAACGCCCCGAATTCCAAATAAGAATGAATTTGAGATTTCACAGGATCTTTACTTCACTTCGTACAATTTTACAAGGAAATTAAAACTTTTTCAATAACATCAGAGTTACATTACACTTTGTTTTACACAGCGGAAGAATAAAAGTTTACAACACTGAACACAATAATACGACTTGTACAACTTTATCAAATAAGTCATCAAATGCATCATAACAGCTTTATTTCTTCAAGAATAGTCAATTACCTGCATATCAACCTGTGGACACGTCAGTCACTTACAACTGACGAAAATATTATACTCGGCTATCCTCTCTATGCCGTACATATAACGATCTCATTACTTTAATAAAAATCACAACAATTGAATGAACAATAAAGTGTAAAAATGTGACTATGCTAAACATGTAAGTGTATGTCATGCTTTAATGCCTAATGCACACAATTTTATACTAGGATGACACTAATGCACACTTGTTCCGATTTTATGCATCCCATACTACATAGGTCCGAGGGCAAGCGCCTACGTACTCCATAATAAAGGGCTCGATCCCTCGTCATGACAACTACCCAGTAATAAGACAAAGTTAAGACGTTCCATGAGTACGGATCCCAGCCCTGGGGAACCACCTCAACAAATCCCCCGCCCGACTGTTATACAGACTCCTCGTCGTGCGAACCTCCTGCAAGTGCCCATCTAGCTCCGGTATACGTATATACACGGAGAACGACAAACTATCCGCCCGACTACGCATAGTCCCGAATTTAAAATAAAAGTTCATCTCCTACGAGGCAACTACAGTCCACCAACTGGGTCTATAGTCCTGGTGAACCACCACAACAAGCCCACCGCCCGACTATATAGAGTGCCCCACTTACGTTTGCCTAGGTCCTACTACATCTTCGCTTAGGTGCCTAACTTATAATGCTCAAGACATGAATAATCTTTCAAGCCTAGAATTAGTATTACCTACTGCTGGACTTAATCAACATCCACCGAGATGGCTCCATGGCAAATCTCAAAAATATAATAATCATTTCATTTAAAATTGCCGGTATACGAGGTCTTACTAACTCTAAATCAAAATTTCTCATGTACAAGAATCATGGGCATTCATACCCTTTCATAATCATGCCTATGTCTCCAACTTATTCTTAAATAAATATTCATGTTTCAACTTAGTACTTATTCATGCATTTTCAAACATAGAACAAATAATCTCTATCTAAAAAGATTCAACATTATAAATTTCTATAAGCAAATTAAACAAATCCACATCTCAACATGAGTGTTTATCTACAAAAGAGAGTTTTATACTTGTTACCCATCTTTCCTTGAAATGATCTTTTACAAAGAAAATTAATAACAATTCATTTGGAGTTAGAACTCATTAAACAACTTATATTTCATTTCTTTTTATTTTCTCAAAATATACCATAAAATCTTATAACTTACTCTAATAATTATCACTTCAATTTTATAGGAAAAAATGAGTTTTTAATTAAGAGTCCTTTTTCATGAAAACTCAAAAATGTGAAAAAAAAACAAAGGAAAAAAAAAAAGAAAACCAAGCCGGGTTTTGAACTATGAACCCAGACCGAGGCACACACAGAGCACAAGCCATGCCGCTCTAACCAATAAGTCCACTTAGACTTTGTGTCTAATTCCATTTCGAAATATTTATGTATACTCTTTCAGTTTCAGAATTTATATATATATATATATATATATATATATATATATATATATATATATATATATGCAACTATCAAGTTTTCAAGCTAGAACCTCTTTCAACTGAGCTTTATAATGCACTGGCTAACCAGTAAGACCAAGTATATTTTCTGTTTAGAAATTTCATTGGTGCTCTTTTGTTCAGATTATTCTGCCATCTAATTCTTTTTCGAAAAATTCATTTTTCTAACGATTCTATCTTTTAGGATTAATAGATAAATTTTTCTTGTGGAACTAAAATGAATTAAAAAAATACAAAAAAAAAGACAAGTTCAACTTATTATTTAGATATGTCTTTTCAAATATTTTCTCCTTACTTTATAAAAATTTGTATTTCTCAACAAAACTCGAAATTATAGAAAATCATGTTTAGTTTAAAAATCCACCATCATAAAAATAAAATTCTTGTTGCTAAAAACCAATTGTATCTCTAATCAACCTTGGACATCACAAGTGTTTCTTCATGCGAAAACTAGTATCTTTTACAATGTCGACAAGTCAAGAATAATAAAATTTATCTTTCCCTTTTCTTTCTTTTAATCATTAAGTTTCGAAGCATATGTCACAATCATTCATACTCATCATACATTTGACAGATAAGGATTTGCAATTATTCTACCATGGTCTATGTGATTATTTCTTTACTTTTAATTAGCATGGTAAATAGTAAATTACTAAATTTCAACAAAGTCATTGCATGTTATACTAGCATTTTATCTACACATATCACATTCAAATTTTTATACTCTTCATTAAACTATTAGCATGGTAACAACAAAATCATTTCATGAGATGCTAGTATGGATTCTTGTCAACAATATCTCATTCAATCTTTCACTACTCATTAAACTATTAGCATGCAAATCCTACTTAGAAAGCATGAGAACACCCACCGTAAATTTGGAGATTGGAAACTAAAAAGGGCTCCTCCTTACTCCTAAAACCTACAATCTTTCACTTTTCCAACTCTTCACATTTTCAACCCCCAAAACTCCAAACCTTTCCTCTTCCCCCACTAGTACAAACTGGCCTCTTCTCACTAGCTCCACGTCAGGCAGTTGACGAAGTCTTTTTTTTTTTAATGAACCGGATAGGATCTTGCGACCCTAGCCAACAATAAATCAATATATAAAATCAATAATAGTCGGATTTTACAATATGTAAAATGAAATAATAGTACAAAAATACAATAATAAAGACACAGCAGAACAGAGACACACAGCACAGAAAGCCACTCAGCGCCAGAGGACCCACAATAGCAGGAGCAGCTCCCTCCCGACTCAAAGACCCTTCAGCTCAGGCTAAGCAGCAAGCATAAAACCGAAGCCTCCTCCGACATAAACCACCAGACCAGGAGGCATCAAAGGTCGGCGAAGGAAAACGAAACGCCAAAGAGCCACACAAAGCTAAGGGACCTGCAAGGTCGAAACACTTCGCAAGACAAGGGCAGCAGAGTGCCAACAGTTCCAGAAGCAAACTCAAAATAGGGTAAGAGCAAACAAAAGCAGTAAAACTGCCCAAAGAAATCGCATGCAGAAAACAAGATAGAGTAATAGCTATGCAGGCTATAAAATAGAGGAGCCTAAATCAAACTGCTCCATCGGGGAGCGATGATGATCCCCAGAGACACCTAAAAGTGCAGCAAGAGCAAGGAAACAACCAATCAAAACAAGCACTGCAGGCAGCCAGTAATGGAAGAGGGGCAAATAATCCTCAGTTAAGCACAGCAATCTAACCAACAAGTGCATCAGCTAAATAGATAAAGTAAAGCAAAAGGGTCAGATGCCCCTAAACAAAATAAGAGCTTCTTAGAGCAAATTACAGTCCTACAAACAAAATGAACCCGGATCAGCATACAACAAAGAGAGAGAGATGCAGTAGATCATAGCCACCTCACAAAAAAACCAACATCAGACAGAGATAGCAGTAGATAACCCAAAACCTTACAAAAACCTCTCTGAGAGCAAAGAGACAAGCGGCTGAAAATATGAACACAGCACACCAAAAGACACTCCCTACAGGGAGAGATCAAGCCTGCATGAAAGAGTTGAGAAAAAACATAGAGTGAGTAAAGGAAATTAAATTGTTGCATAAACATCAACAGTGGAATAGCGAACTCAAGAAGAACCAAAAGACAGGTTATAAAGCATGAAGAGAGCGAAGGCACTGAGTAGCCTCAACTAAAATATGGAAATCAGTAGGATCGTTATCAGAGGAACTTAAGACTGTCGACCAAAGATTGACCAAGTATAAAAACTCGTCAATCAAAGCGGCAATAGAAGAGAAACGATTCTGGAAAAGTCTAAGATTTCTTTCTTTCCAAATGATCCAAATGATAGCTTGGATCGATAGAATCCAAGCTTTTCTAACTGAGTTAAGCATTAACTTAATAGACTAGCAGGAAGCTAGGTCCGAAGGAATTGATCCAGTGCCCCACGCGAGGGTACAAATCTTCCACAACGGGATGGAGATCGGGCAGTGAATGAAAAGGTGATTAATGTCCTCTTCCTGCTGAGCACAAAGCGCGCAGCGCTGCCCCCAAGCTAAGTTTCTATTGTTCAACACTTTAACAGTGAGAAGCATGTTGTTAATAGCAAGCCACGACGTGATCTTGACTTTAAGAGGTGCTTTAGAATTCCAGAGATATTTTGCTACCGCCGATTGAACCCCCCTAGAATTAAGGAAACAGTAAAAAGATTTTACAGAAAAGGTCCCAGCTGAGTACCAGCGCCATCTAATGCCCTCAGAAGGGCACCAATCATGGCTATTAAGAGTAGCCAAAAGAGCATTAAAAACCTCAACAAAAGGTTGGGAAAGCTCAACCGTGAACGGTATAAACCAGTACCGAACGTTGTCAATCAAAGTAAAAGAGTCTTCTACGGTTGCTAACGAAAGAGCCGCTAATCGAAAGAGGGAAGGGAAGGCTGTGGCAAGAGAGGTGTTGCCAACCCACAGGTCAGTCCAGAGTCGGATTCTAGATCCGTTGAAACAAGAGTGACGAATACCACACTGAAACGCTGCGGCGGCCTTCCAGACACCTTTCCAAAGAGGAGAAGCACGGCGATGAACCTTTACAGAAAAATCCCACCAATTGGAAGAAGAGGATCGAAAATCCTTGATGTAACGGATCCAAGGTAAATGATCAAAGTTATGGAGTTTCCATAACCATTTACCCAAAAGAGCGATGTTATGATCACGCAGATCCAGTACACCAAGGCCCCCCTCATCTTTGGATGAGCAAACCAATATCCAATTGCACAGGTGAGATCCTGGCTTAAAGATAGATGACCCATTCCAGAAAAAGTTACTCCTTATTTGGTCAATCCGTTTGATCACCCAAGAAGGTAAATAGTAAAACGACATAAGATAGAGAGGCATAGCGGAAATCACAGAGTTAATAAGAACCAATCTACCCCCTCTAGACATGAGTTTGCCGGACCACACATTGAGCCTGGCTTCAACTTTATCTATGAGGGGATACCAATCAGATCTATGCAATTTCCCCCAACGAAGGGGGATGCCTAAGTACGAGATTGGAAAGGAAGCAACAGGGCAATTGAAAAAATTAGACACCTCCAATTGGCGATTGGGAGTACCCCCAAACCAAAGGACAGAGGATTTTTGGAAATTAATAGATAAACCAGACGCCATTTCGAAACAGTAAAGGAGAAGTTTGAGATTACGAAGAGAGTGGGTGTTAGGTTTGGTAAAAATAATAGTATCGTCTGCGTATTGGAGATTGAGCACCCCTTCAAAAAAGGAAGAGCTACCGAGCCCCTCGATCATATTTAAATTCCAAGCATTCCGCAGAAGCTTACTAAAAACATCTGCTACAAGAGAAAAGAGTAGCGAAGAAAGAGGGTCTCCTTGACGGAGCCCACATCTAATTTTGAATTTGTTACCCTCCGATCCGTTGATAAAAATAGAAGACGTTCCAGAATATAAGCTGGATTTAATCCAAGCAATCCATTTGGGGCCATGAAAAAATTAGGCAGTTGACGAAGTCAATCAACACATTCAAACAGGTATATTTGTTGTTGGTTTGATTCCTTCATGGGTGGGCCCCCACATACACATTTACATTTACCATTATTTGCTAATATATATCCATCAGCCCATCTGTTTTTAATAATCTCATTACCTTAAATACATATATACCATTACACATATTAATCCACTAATACAACATCTGATTATAACCACATAACCATATAATCACCATTATAAAATTTATACTATCACACAATCTGTTATATATGTATTATATTATACATTTACTATTATATTATTTTGAAAACTACGAGGTGTTACACACACTCCGAAAATTTATTTTGAAAACAAATGTGCTTAAGTACGTTTACCGAAAATACGTGCATCGCACGTAAAACATGAAAATGCGAAATTTGGTTTTATTAACGAAAAAATATTAAAGATAATAAAAATATAACATAAGAAAATATATTTATTAATTTTACGACGTAATTGCTATGTACGTAGAAGAAAGTGCATTTCACGTACAAAATCATTTTAATCAAAATGGAGAAAAATGAACTTCTGTTTATAAAATAGATTTGAATACATAAAATAAATAATTTAAACCCAAGAAAATATTGCACGTAGCAGTGAAACGCATAATCAATACGTGCGTCGAAAACACATAAAAAGCACGTAAAAAATACAGAGATTGAAATATGATATTTTTGTTGACTCAAAATAGGGTAAAATCAATGCGGAAAATGCATAAATAGTCGGTAATCAAAACATGTGGTGAAAATACGTTACAAAATACACGTGCGTAACACACGAAGGTAAAATTGTTATTTCCAATTTTGCGGGGTGTTACAAGTACACAGTCACCGAGACCCAAGGCCCCACACGCTAGCCAAAAGGGACAAAGTGCCCAACTATCACAAAGGGTGAGTGAAAGGGGTTTGAGTTCAGGTCTCGGTATTTGGGAAAAATCAAAATTTAGAAATAAAAAGCCTCTGCCGAGACTCGAACTCCCACACACACAGTCACACGTTGCTACAGTAACGCAAGTAAAGTCCCCCCTATAACCAGTATGACCAAGGTGACTAACTGATATAGGTTTAGCTTGAAATATGTTTAAATCGATTCTCTGTTCATTGGATTTATTTCATTTTTCAAAAGATCCTAACTTCGTTTCTTCTTCACAAAAATTCCTAAAAGTTTCCAGAATACTGAATTTATATAAATTTAACAAATCAGTTTTTTTAAAAAATATTTTTTGGCATTAAAACAAGTATTTTCACTCTAATTTGTATTCTATGTTTACAAATTGCAAAATTTCACTTAAACAAATCTTCTACTCAATTCTTTGCATTAAGACTTATTAAAGAAGTGTAAAATTCTGTTTTTCCCTCTTTATTCATGACACTCATGAATAAAGTTGCATTCCTTGAACAAGTGCTACAATGGTTCAATAAACACAAAAATTCATAATTTATCTAGTAATCATACATGAACATTTTTCTACAATCACATGGTTCTAATTCCACAATTCATGGTCATAAGTTAATTTAGCTACATTAAACATGAATTATAACCAATAGCATGCAATTCATCAAACATTTGCTCATTCATCTACCAAGTCCTTTTTAGAGTCAACAAGTGATTATCTTATTAGTTATTTTAGCATGTATATATATCAAAATTCCTAGCATGATATCTAAGATTAAAAGTATAGAAAAATACCCACCTATTTGAAGAAAATACTACAAAGCTCCTAGAATCTCCTTGAACACACGAGCGGTCCTTAGAGCCACCACAAAGTCTCCTTCTCCTTGCACTTGGTGAAACACGAGCCTCTCCTTGCTGTTGGTGAAGTAACCGGCCTCCAAGATGGAACACACACAACTAATGCTCTCAATCTTTTTACTCTCTCTCAATCTTTTACTCTCCTATATATTTCTTTCTCTCTTTAAAAAATCTTAGTGTTGTATGTACATAAGGGAGAAGTATTTATACTACTTTTAGGGTGAAATGGAGGGCTAGGATTGCATTAGATGGTTGTAGATAAATGGCTAGGATACAATGGAAAGTTGTAGCAACCACCTGTAACCCCTGTTTCCCCAAAAATGTATTTCTGTGTATTTTCGGTATTTCAAATTTTTGTAAATTAGTTTTTTCGCTTTCGAATTATTTTTGTTAAAATACATTGTCGGATCTTCTATTAAAATCTATTTTCAATCAATAATTGTATTTGTAACTATTTTATATGATTATATATTTTAACACAATTCTTATTATTGTTATTATTACTTTTATTATTACTACTACCGGTATTATTAGTACTATTATTGTTTTTATCACTTTTCTTATTATTATTATTGTTCCTCTATTATTATTATTGTTATTGTTTTATTATTATTATTGGTATTTTTATAAAATCCTAAATTGTATATTTTAATTGTTATTTTATTCTAAAACCCTATAATTTTCTGAATGGATTTTTAAACCCATTGTTTAATTAAACCCATTACCCAAATACCCCTAATCCAATAACCTATAACCCAAATACCCTATTACCCACTTTAAACCCAAGACAGTACCTAAACTACCCACCCGAAACCCACCTAACCCCTAAGCCCATCTGCAACCTACTCTACCCTGTTAATTATCCACTACCCATACCCAAACCCAGTAGCCCCTAACTCACCATATACATATTTATACCCCGTTCGACTATTCTCCTTTCCCCTCTTAACCTAGCCGCCTTCTCATCCTCTCTCTCTCTCGATCTCTTCCCCACCCTCCGCAACGCCTCTCCACCATGGCCGTGTCGCCCCTGTGCCGCGCACCCGCTGCAGCACACCACCCTACTTTTCCCGACTCCCGTCATCCCCTACTCGCGACCTGCAACAGCACACCCTGTGCTGCGCCTCCTCTCGACGACAGCCGACCACCAGTCCGCCAGCCCTCGGCCTGCCTCCCTGAGCACCGCGCAACCCCTCGCCGCGACTGCACCCAGGCGAGCAGCGCCAGCCGCTGCAGCAGCCCGCAGCTCTCCCTATGCGCCACCCTGTGCACGACCCGAACGCCCCCGTCTCCCCTCCGGCATCGCCCCCTGGCTGCCGCCGTGCCGCGCCACTACCCCTAGCCGCCGTCCCCTTCCTCTGCAGTGAACACCCCGACTGCCTTTTTTCCTTGGGTGCTTGTTTTGATGTGTTTTGATCAAGTTGATTGTGAGCCGTCGATCGACTTGATCATCTTGATCTTGATTGATTGAGTGTTAGCCGTCCGTTTGATTTTGTTCATGATCTTAATTCTTGACCTCTTGATCTTGGCCGTCCGTCAGATCTTCATCATCATCATCAAGATACTGATCACATCTCAATCTTGATCTTGATCTTCGATCAGAGTCGTCCGATCTGATCCGATCGCCTTGATCTCTTGATCTCATGATCTCAGCCGTTCGATCGTGTTCGTGGGTTATTTGTTCTTTGGATTCGTGATCTTGTTCGTGTTCGCTTGTTCGTGATTTTGTGTTCGTGCCCGAGAATATGTTCCCATTATTCTTGCTCTTTGCTCTGTTGGATTCATCATCTTCTAGGCAAGTAACTTGTACTCAAATTTCTTTGTATGATACACGTCAAAAATACCACCTATAGTGTAGTTGGGTCTAGAGTCGACTCTTAGTTGTGTTATTCTTGATGGGTTTTGTCTCTATAGTGCTATTTGACCATAGATGACTCACGACATAAAATTTGACATGAAATAACTTAAGTTTTACCCGTTCTTGATTTGATCATGTATGTGAGACTTTTGTGAGAATTCGTGATTTTATCGAGACCCATATGACATACGTGGTGTGGACATGCTAAATACCATAATTCATGATGTTTAGACACTTGGTAGACTCAATTTCATGTTTGCTTGTGTTTTGAATAAATTTTGTATGATATATGTTGAGTTGTTGTTAAAGGGAAAAATCTTTATTTTGTCGCTGATCTGTTTTGTTTACTGTTTTGGACTGTCTTGAAGTCAGTAACTTAATTTCAGTATAAAACATGAGTTTTATAGAAATTCGTCTTCTTTCCAAACCCTCTGACCTTCCTTGATTTCATTTTCGTATGTGTGAGTTATGACTGTTTTACTATAGAGGTGTAGATCTTTTCCAGATTGCGTTTTTCGATTATTTTGATGATTAAATTATTTTTGATACTTGTGCTACGTACATATGATTTTGATCTGAAACTTTGCTCAGTTTTACTATATCTAGTTAGGGATTACCCAGAATTTTGGTGTATTTTATTGATCAGTTTTATATGTCGTTTCATGCTCGTTTATGAAAACTATACTTACTGTATTTTGCTTGCTGTTCTGTAAAGAATCGTATTTTCATCCTATTTTTTTCTACTGTACCTATTTCCTTCTACTGTATGAAAAATGCTTGTGAAATATGAAAGTTAATATATTTTGTCTATTTTCATCTCCCGTTGGCGGATTTGGATTTTGTTTAACTGGTTGCGAGATTTGTCTATAGTTGTCATACAGCAGTGTTGAAAATTTCAGATTTGCCAAACTCTCGTTTATTGATATTTTCTTATTTTTGATGACTGGTCTAATTTTACTGAAAAATATATAAAAATTTATATTTAGATATTGGACATATAGGGGAATACCCCATATTTTTCGTAGATTTATTTATGGAGTTTTCATGCTGTTTTCCCGCTCTCGAATTCGTTTTCCTGATTTCTGGCTGAACCTATTTTCTGTATTCAAATCAGTTTTGAGCTATATTTTTTTGAATTAATATATGACTTATTTATACTCGCTGGATTCGGTTGGGAGTCTATTTTCTACAAGTTTGACGGATTCAGATTTGCATGCTTGTAACATTGGTAATCACTGTTTTACTACAGTATGGTCTTACTGTCCTAAACTTGAGATTTTGATATTTTATTCTTTCTTGTATTATCTTGCACTCGTACATGTTTATCTTGCAACTTAAACTTGTTACATGATCATGCCATGTTATTCTTGATATATTTTGCACATATGTATACTTGTTTGAAATTAATAATAAATAACCAACTTGGGGTTTAAGGGACAGATCTAATAGTGGATAATTCAGAAACGTGTAATCGGAAGGGAATCCACTGATCCTACGTGATTACTTGAGACATGATACTTGACACATGATTACTTGACACTTGCACACAAGACATGATACTTGCCACTTGCACAACTTGACACATGATTACATGATACATGATACTTGGAGCTTGGAGCTCGATTACTTGACTTGTCCCTGAGTACACTGCCCTCTATGGTCCATTATGAAATCTAAAGCGAAACTGTTTGTTGTAGCAACCATGCGGTATGGGAGGTATGAAGTGCTACCTAGATAGTAATCACTACAAGACTTGATACATGATACTTGAACATGATACTTGATACATGATACTTGAACATGATACATGATACATGATACTTGAACATGATACATGCTTGATACTTGACTACATGATACTTGAGACTTGATACTTGACACTTGATACATGATTACATGATACTTGACACTTGATGCATGTTTACATGATACTTGATTACTTGACACTTGATTCATGCCATTTACACTTGTTCACTTTGTCATGCTAGTTGTTTATTTTGACATCATGCTTATACCATGTTACTAGTTAGTTTTCCCATGTACTTGTATTCTACATTATAAGTGGTCTGTAACTTGCAATTGATGGGTACTTGTTTTCTCTTTTCCTCTTCCCTGCAATTGTTGAATTGCAGAATTTGGAGAACAGATTCCAGACGGTATTGGTGACCTGAAGTATTAGTATTGCATTTTATTATTTTTAATTCTTGTAGCTTGCTTAAACAATATTATATTTGATTACTTGGATTTATTCTTGTAATTGGGCAATGTGACCCAGGATAATTGTTTTATTCAGATCATGACTATTTGAGATTTATATATTTAGTTTCAAGTATTCTTGTTGATATTTTGGTTCATATGTGTATATGGTTGATACTTTTGCTTCTGACTCTGATGATTCTCGTGAATGTTGTAAAGATTCTTGAACAGTTTATGAATGATGAAAATCATTTGCTGGGCATCTGTCGCGTATCCGTATTCCGTATTCTCTTTTGAGAAGCGGGGCGTGACACCACCCATGACCAAAAAACCACCTATCCACTAATCCACACCCCCACTTCTCTCCTATGCATTCCCGGCCAAGAAGGGTGTGCAATGCACACACATGTGCAAACACGTGTCCCAACTAGTGTCCCCCTAATTAAAGTTGTACATTATAAATTAATTCATTGTCTACAAAAATGTGTCTACATGACAAGTTGTTTAAAAAAGTATGTAAGCCTTGTTTTCCCAAATACATATTTTCTGAATATTTCATGTATTTTGACTAATTATAAATTCACCTTATTTTGAAATTTGTTTCAGATATTTTATTAAAGCGTTTTCTAATCGAAAACTATATTTTGTTCGAGTAATGACATATTTTAATTTCTATTTCTATTTGATCGGTTATTTGTATTTTTACTCAATTTAAATTTAAATGTATTGTTGTTCTTATGTTATTTTGATAAATGTATATTTTGTTATATAAATCTTATTATTATTATTATTAGTATTAGTATTATTTTTGTAAAACCCAAATATGTTTATTTAATTGTATTTTATTGTGTGATTTCATGTATGTTTATATGTACATTTTAAAAACAATATTTATTTGTTTATCTTATTGTAATATAAACCCTATTTAAAACACTATTTTCCTTATTGGATATTTTCCCTAAACCCAATACCCACTCTCCTATTGGATCATCTACCCATCTAAACCCAAACCCATAACCCTATTATATAAATACCCTACTTAACCCTAACCCTAAACCCCCTATACTGTGTAAACCTAATTTCTAATCCAGCCGCCTACTACCTTCTCCTCCCCGTCTCCATCTTCCCCTACACCATCGAACCCATTAGCCCTACCATCGCTCCCATTTCACCTTCGACCCTGAGTGCACCTTCGCACTCCTCCCGCTGCGTTAACACCCGCCTCCAGCGACGCCCTACCGTGTTGACGACAGCGTCAACAGCGCCAGTGCACCTTCTTGCGCTGGGCTCCTCCCCTCTAGTCGTTGGTGCCTTCAGTGTCGCCTGCTCGTGACGTCACAGTGCCAGCATCCCTGACTCTCCTCCTTTCCCCGGTGATCCTCCCCTCGTCACCTGCAACCTCACCCCACCGTGACTGCCACCAAGTCACGACCCCCCCCCATCCTGTGCTCTCCCCCCCTCGCGACGCCACGACCGCCTGTGCTCCTCTCCCTGCGTCGCACTGCCTTCAGGTAGACCGCAAGCCTCGCTATCGCTGCCCGGCACGCCTCACTGTTAGCCTCGTGCCGCCTGTGCCGTCAGCCAACTGCCGGTCGTCGCCCACCACCGGTCGTCGCCCACCGCCATTGCTGCTATTGATCAAACAGAGAAGTAGCAGGGAAGGAGAAGGAGTGGTTGGTTTGATCTGAGCCGTCAGATCTCATCAAGGTCCACGCTCAGATCTGGCCTTGTTTGATTTGATCTTCACCGTTGGATTTCATCAAGATTCGATCTTGATCTGATCTGATCTTCACCATCAGATCTGATTGCAGCCGTTGATCGCCTCGATCTCGATCTTTCCGTCAAGATCCGTGCCGATCATGATCTCCGTCAGATTCGTCGACTACTCCCCTAAGGCAAGTATTCTTCTTGTACAATTTATTATCCTGGTACAAGCATTTAATTGAAAATACTGCAAATAGGTTGTAGTTGTGACTCCTTCTTGACTCATCATTTGTTGATCTTGAATTATTCATCGTCGATTCCATAATCTTAAGAGTCACAATCCTTTCGTTGTTATATTTACAAACTAGTTGGACTCATTTATCTCCTAGTCACTTGAGCACATGAAACTAAGAAACCCTAGACTTGTAGATGTGTGTTGTATCATGTATGTGATGATCTTGCATTCCCTTGAGTTGAGAAATAGATATTGCTTGCTGATTTGATAACCACTACATCCGTATTTGTATCACACATTAATCTAGACTCATAATCACCAATTATCATGCAACTTATATATGAAAGACATTCACACTTGTTGCTATCCTGGACTTTACTTGCTGTTTCGACCCCTTTAAAATCAAACTCTGAATTTGAGCCCTAAATGTCTAGTTGTTGATAGCATCCATAATTTTTGAATTCCGAGTTACAGGTCTAGGAGATATCACAGTTTTACTGCTGCTGTGTTGGTAGTCACAGATTCACAAAAACCGCTGCACCTCTTTAGTTTACAAATTATTTTAACTATGCTACCAGTAAGTAATGGACTTGAAATTTTGGATGCTGTTACTGGACACCCTAGAGAACATTCCCTAATTTTTTAATAATTAATTAATAATGTTTCAACTCTGTTTCACATATATAAACTCAGATTCACAAATTCTGGCTGAACACAAAAGCTGTATAGTTTGCTGTTTTGACACATGTTGTCACAACTTTTATGTACCTTAATTATATGCGTTGGAACCGGGCAGGAGTCTAGTATCTAGATCTTCTGACGGATCCACTTTTGCTATCTTGTAGCAACGGGAATCGCAATTTTGGTACAGCAACCTCATGTTGTCCAGATTTGAGATTTTCGTTGTTCTTGATATTTTAATTTGTTTAGACCCTCGAACTTGTATCCTATCTAGTCTAGACTTGTTCCATGTGCTTGATTAGGTTTACTTGACTTATTTCGCACATTTTCATGTTTGCTTGATGATAATAATAAATAATAAGCCGGGGTTTAAGAGAAAGATCATAGTAGTGGACAATATAGGTAAGTGTACTCGGTAAGGGGCCCGTGTTTCCCAATACTTGGTTCATGAACTTATTGTATCTTGATTGATTCATGGAGCCATCACTTGGCTCATGAACTTGTTGGATTCTTGGACCCATTGTGCGGTTCTTGAACTTGTTAGTGGATTCGCGAACTTGTTTCGTGAACTTGTTATTTATTTTCCGATTCATGAACCATGCTTGCTTTGATACTTGATGCCTGAGTACACCGCCCTATAAAATCTATTACTAGGCCTAAACGAAATTGCATTGACTGTAGCAACTATGTGATAAAAGGATGGCACATGAAGTGCTATCTAGATAGTAATAACTACAAGACTTGATACATGATAAATGAACACGATACATGCTTACTTGATACTTGATGACATGATACATGAGACTTGATACTTGAATATAATGCTTGACACTTGCAACTTGATACTTGTACTTGACAACTTGACACGTTAGACTTGTTACCTGATACTCGACACTTGCACGTGATACTTGCTACTTGATACTTAATACAATTACATGTCCACTAGCCACTGGTTCTACTATTAGTATTTGTTACCCTAGCTTGTCACTTGAGTTGTCTTTCTTGCTAGCTAGTTCTTGAATCCCCATTACTTATTACATCCCTATTACATTCTTGATTTCAAATCTTGTTCCATATTTCTTGTACTTGTTTTTACTATTTGTGGCCCTAACTTGCACTAAGGGCATTTCTCTTGTTTTCTCTATTTTCTTATTTTTATATTTATATAAACAGACTTTGGAGACGTGTTGCCTGCTGGAATTGGTGAGCATACATTCTAGGCTTCGCTTGGAGCCAGGACTTGCTTAAATGTTTTGTTTTCTTGAGTTATTTATTTCTTGGCTACTTAAAATCTTGTAACGGCCTTATATCCCTGAGTTTTTTCTTTTGTTCCAGACTTGAAACTATTTGGATATTATTATTTGTTTCAATTGTTTTCTGTTGCTTAATAAATTATTCATGCATGCGTGGTTGTGTATATCTTGTTATATTCTTGTTGTGATGCTGAGTCGATCCTACAGCTTATGGATGATGTTAAAATCATTCGCTGGGCTTCGTCACGCGCTCGTATTCCGTATTTTTGGAAAGTGGGGCGTGATAGAGTAATTAATTCATGGGCTTCAAAATAGTGGGCTTTTTAGAATAAAATAGTTAATTTATTAGGTTGGGCTTAATTTAGAAAAACAAATTTGGGCTTCTTAAAAATGGGCTTAAAAGGATAAAGAGAAGGAAAGAAAATAATTATTTGTTCATGTTATATAAAAATCATTTCATAAGAAAATATTTATACACAAATTTACACGTGCACAACATGTAAATCAACAATTTCACATTTAATAAAAATTCAGGGTATTACACTGGTCGAGTCTCTCTACTATCTTGTCGTACTCTGCCTCTCGACGAGTCTTTCGGGCCAACTGTAGAGCCACCTCTTTGCTGCGTTCGTCGGTCACCTGCCTCATCTCTTCCTCTCTTGGCCATTGGATGTTGTTTTCTCAAGTTACCTCTGGTCATCTGGCTAAAACTAAGTGTTTACTAAGGTGGTGGTGGGATTGGGGGTGGCGGTGTAGGTAGTGTAGATGGTAAAGTGGTGTAGGAGTTGTCTATTTAGAAGGGGGGGTTAGTGATGGGTGTAAACATGGTTGCGATTAGTGATGGGTGTAAAGCAGACGGGAGCTAGAGCAGAAGGAGACGAAGAGGGAATAAACGAAGGAGAACGAGGGGAAAGGGGGAACGGGCGGAAAGAAGATGAAGTGCCAGGACCCAGAACCTTCAGATAGCTGGGCTAGCCAAAAGGAATCGATGGGCCGTGAGAGAACACCGCCGAAAAAGTTTTTTTAGTCTTCTTTTTTCTAATGACCTCGGCCCAAGATAGGCCCAAGACCTCGTTAACCATTGGTTTTTTTTTCCTCGATAAGGAGGGGAAAACACCAGCGCTTATTGAAGAGAACCAGCAGGAGGAGCAAGAGGAGAGCCAGAATAGCCCCTAAAAAGCACGGCACTAAAGCAAGATAAAATCGAGCTGGGAATAAGAAATTGAACCAATCAGTAAGAACCAAAAACACCGCGGCCTCACTATCAGGTGACGGAGATCCACCCAGAGAGGACCAAGCACACCAAGACAAGAGAATGGAGAATTAACAATCGCTGCTAAGTCGCTGCTAAAATGCGAACTCTACCACGCTGGAAGATGACAAAATAGAGGAGCTCGAAAACGCAAAGAATGCCGTCACACAAAATACACGGCGAGGAGCCAAAAAAAAACCAAAAACAAAGCAAAAGAGAAAGAAAAACCAAACCGAGATAGACTTACAGTGATAGGTTAACGACGAGGCACCGGAGAGCACTGAGCCCAGTGCAAGCAGGCGAGACTGGAGGCCACGAAGGAAGAGCGGGAAAGGAAGGAAGAGCGGGAAAGGAAGGTGCCGCACCAGGAGGTTGCTTGACGGCGCAGCACCTCCAGAACCACGGGAGATCGAGATAGGGCTATCCTCAACGCTGCTGAAACCTCGAGGAGAAAAAGGGGACGATGAGCAGCCACAGCGGCCACCGAAGCCAAGCTGAGACTAACAAAGATAAGATCCACAAAGGGAGACCACCACCAAGGCCAAGAATGAAGGATCGCTAGAGGTGGAAAGGGGGAGATGGTCTGGAGAGGATCACACGCTGAACAGAAAATGTGGGTGAAAGGTAGGGGGGATCGACGGATCTAACGAAAAAGGCCGGAGAGAGAGCTAAAGAGAGAGCGATTCACCTTCAGTCCTTATTTAAAAATCTTCTTTTTTCATTAATTTTTGTTTGTTAAACTGCACAATCCGTATAAAAATAAATTAATTCTGAAAATAATAATAAGAATAAATTTTATTATCGGCTCGGAAGATTCCACTACCAAAATGATATCACGCATATACATATGGACTGGTATACATACATATGATGATTATTAATTAAAATAATTAATATCCACCAAAAAATATTTCAATTCTGAAAAATAAAATAAAATAATTAAATAAAAAAATTATTATTAATAACTGATCAGGATATTACATGGATATCGCCCACATCTGGTGGATAGTTGAGATTGAGAGGCTGGACAAGCCTATTACTTGGGCTATCTTCATGGAGAGCTTCCTAACGAAGTTCTTTCCGAGCATCTCCAAGATCGAGATGGAACGGCAGTTCATCTCGCTGACGCAGGGAACACTGTCCGTGGATGAGTATGCCGCGGAGTTCACCAGGCTCAGCCGTTTCGCCACCCGCCTGGTGATTAACGAAGAGGACAGATCCCGGAGATTTCTGATGGGGCTAGACCATGATATCCAGGACCATCTGGTTGCCCTCCGACTCCGCACCTATGCCGATGTTCTTGAGGCAGCTATGGCCCAAGAACACAGTCGCAAAAGGAGGAAAGCCACTCAATGAGTTGTTCAACACCCTGTTGCTTCTAGGCCTACACGTGGGCCAATTCGGAGGCCAGCCCCGACTCCTACTGCAAGGCCAATGCCCTATCCATCTGCTGCCCTGGGAAAAGACGTGGTTTGTGAAATTTGCCTGAAAGCTGGTCACATGTGCAAGGATTACAGGTTCATGCACCGTCAATGCTTTGCGTGTGGATCTAGTAGCCATTCACTCCGGGAGTGCCTACAAGGGAGGACTGGGCCGCCCATCGGGGGAACAGCCCAGCAGGGGACACTAGCTCGTGGTCAGATCAGGCCACCGTTCCCACCGCAGCAGCAAGCTTATGGTCAAAGGACCGCAGTTCTGGGAAGAGGCCAGGCTTATATTTGACTGCGGATGAGGGTACCCGCTTGCCTTCTTCACCATCACAACGTTAGCCAGCCACTCGAGATAGGTGACTTCTTGTATGAACCGGGTGGACAACAGCTTGTCCACCTCCTCTTTCACTGCATGTTTCCTCTCGGGAGCGAACTTACATCGCTTCTGATGGATCAGTTTTGAGCCCGGGTGGACGCTCAGTTTGTGCATGATAAGGTCCTCGAAAATCCCGAGCATGTTAGACGGGGTCCAGGCGAAGAGGTCGATATTCCGAAGAATACACTCGATGTGGGTCGGTCTTAGATCCGGGGACATGGACAGGCTCATACGAAACCATTTAGATTTGTCTCCCGCCTCGAAGGATACCTCTTCCAACTTGTCTACGGGCTCCGAGTCAGACTGGTTTCTTTCAGGCAAAAGTTCTACTGCATCAAGAGGGAATACCTCGCCCCCCACCACGGTCATGTAGCACGAATGTGCGGACTCCTGGTTTCCCCAAACGACACCGACCCCGAGGTTGATGGGGAACTTCAGTTTCAAATGGTAGGCCGAGGGGACTGCTTGAAATGAGCAGAGACCGGGCTGACCGAGAATGGCATTGTATGCGGCCTTGACATTGACCACCATGAAGTCCATTGATTCGGTCCTTATGATAAGGGTCATCCCGGCAATTACATCCAGTGTGACGATCCCCTTAATTTGGATGGGGACACCCGAGAACCCATGAAGGGTGTACCCAACTAGTTTTAGCTTCTCGCGGAGGAGCATGAGGTTTTCAAATGCCTCCAAAAAGAGGATATTGACCAAGCTTCCATTTTCCACGAGAATTCGGCGGACTTCGAAGTTCGCCATGACGGGGTTAATGACTAGGGCATCGCAATGTGGGAGCAGGACGCCCTCCAGGTCTTCTCCGGAGAAGGAGACTGTCTGCTGCTGAACCCGGGGGGAGGGATGGTCGTGGACCAAATTTATGTCCCGCAAGAAGGCCTTACGGGAAGTGTTGGATTCCCCTCCCATGGGTCCGCCATGGATGCAGTGTAGGATGGCCTGCCCCCCAGTCTCCTCAGGCTCAGGGTCCTGTTTGGGTTGCCGGTTGACCGTTCGAGGTGGAGGCGAAGGCCATAGATTCCTCGAATCCCTCTGGTCTCTTAGGTTGGCTAGGGTGAACTCCCTTAGGTACCATCACTGGATGAGGGCCTCGATCTCATCTTTAAGGGCACGGCAGTTGTCCGTCTCGTGCCCATGGTCTCGGTGAAAATGGCAGTAGAACCTCTAGTCCTGCTTCTTGTTGTTGCTCGGTCGGGGAGGGAGTCGGACGATCCTTTTGTCCTCGATCTCTAGTGGATGGCTGACACATTCTAGGTCAACGGCATAAATCTTTCAAAACGGGGGACCGGATGAGGCCTCTTCTGACCAGACGCGTCTTTCGTGGCTTTTTTGGTGGGTTCCGTATCGTCCGCTTTTTGCTTCCCTTTGGCTGTAGCTTCTTTGATGCCCACGGGGTGTAGAGCCTCCTCGTCCCGACTATACTTCTCGACCCTGCTGAGGAGGCCAGGGAAGTCGATTGGTGGTTTCTTGGCTAAAGAGGCCTTCAGCTGGCCGTGACAAACATTGTGTCGGAAAGCTGCGGGAGCGGAGCCCGCATCGAGAGAGGAGAATCATCTCTCCTCGGCAGGGAACCTCCAAACGAATTCGCAGAGTGGTTCCCCTTCCATCTGTTTGAGGTCCAGAAGGGACGAGCTTATTTTCTCGACCTTTCAGCTAGTCACGAAGTGGGCTAGAATGCTTGCTTCTAGTTGGTCGAACGAAAAGACCGAGTCGGGGGTGAGCTTTGATAACCATTCCCGAGCTGGACCACACAGGGTGGCAGGAAAGGCGCGGCATAGGAGAGGATCCGAGGCGCTGTGAATCAACATGAGAGTTTTGAACCCTTCCATGTGATCAGCGAGATCACCCTCGCCATTGTAGGTCTCAAATTGGGGAGGCCTAAAATTTCTGGGGATCTCGGCTTCTAAGATTTGAGAGGAGAATGAGGGTCAGTTCGGCCTGTACCCTTGACCAGGTAATGGTTCGCCCTCGCCGAGATGGACGAGGCAGTTTTCCATCTCCTGGAGGCGTCGAAGGACGGCATCATCTTATTCCAGTGGGCGGGTCGAACCGTGGGACTTACTGCCCTGGGCTTCTAGCTGAGGGTAGGAGTTTTTGCATGCCTCGGTCCTTGGACTGCCTCGGATAGCCCGGAGGACCTTGTTCCCTCATGACTGGGGTCTACTCTACTTAGCTGTGTGAAGGCGGAGGCCCCCTGGGTGAGTGGTTGTTTGCTTGTTCCCGTTATTAGGTCGGCTGCCTGCTATGGTTTGGGATCGAGTTGGAAGCGGCCCCTCCCCTCGACCGGTTGATCTGCCGTTCCTGGATCACATGCCGTAAGTCGGGATCGGCCACTGAGGGCGAGGCGCTTGGTTCGGGTCCTCCTGCACCATTAGCTCGAGGTCGACTAGAGCCATGGCTGCGAGAGAGAGGAGGGTCTAGACAACGTCCAACGGTGAAGGCTTTTCTAGTTTTGAGAGCCATGCAAAAGCCTGGCTTCGAGATGACGTCCTAGGCAGGGGTCGGACCGGTATCGGTGACACAAAATTTTCCACAGACAGCGTCAACCTGATGCTGTTTGTTTTTGGGTGTGGGGGCAACATGTGTGAGTTCTTGTAATTTGTGAAGTGAGAGGCACGACATTGGCGTTGATCCGTTCCTCGGCTGTAGGACCGGCTCGGGGGTAGTAGGAAAAAGGTAAAGGTCGGGTGCTCGGCTCAGATCTCGTAGCTCGGCTCGGATCTTCGTAGCTCAGCTCAGATCTTCGTACTTGCACACTGCCTAGAAATCCCGGGAGAGTTCCCGGAGACAGGCCCTCCGACGATCTAGTCTGTCACCAAGAAAGTAACAGTAGCTAGTGTTCAGGGAAGAAAAAGTTTATTGCCTCTAGATGGAAGGAGGGGGGTCTGGTATTTATAGGTAGGGCTAATGGGTCTGGAACCGTATTGGGCAAAGTTGGACCCATCTGCTAGTGGGCCTGAATGGGTTGAAGCCCGTTGGACCTGTTTTGACTTGATGATCACAGGGAAGCAAAATCTGAGGAGATCTGATGGCCCAGATGGGGCCATGCCATCTATACCATATCAATACACATCCAAATTAACAAATACAAATATTTGTAGACAAACAAACTCGTGCATTGCCCGTGTATACCTAATATAAAGGATGACTAGGGTTCAAAGCTAGACTACGCTGAAGTTTTTACTTTATATATATATTAATTAAGATATGCATCGCACGTTTCAATTACTATATTATAATGGGAAAGTTGGAGCTGTCGTTTGTTAATCTTCAACTTACGTGTATTGCACGTGCATAATTAATATAAATGAGATATCAGGTTCGAGACCAGACTATGTCAGAGTTTTTGACTTCTAAACATATAAAGAAGGTCTCCTGTTCGAGGCCAGACTACGTCAGAATTTTTAATTTAAATAAATGTATTTATTAGTATGTGCTATAAATTACTATAATAATATAATGGAACGTGCATAACCAATATAAATAACTAATAAAAATATATGTTTATTAAGATGTACATCGCATGTGTAAATTTTTAGTATATTATATAAGAAAACAATATGAAAGAGATCGGGCAGAAATAGCTAGGGTATAATGATTGAATAGTTGAGAGTTGCATGTGTAAATTTTTAGTATATTATATAAGAAAACAATATGAAAGAGAAAGGGGAGAAATAGTTAGGGTACAATGATTGAATAGTTGAGAGTGGCTTTAAAAGTGTGGCCATCTCCCTTTATCTTTCAGTCGCACTTAGTTTCGGATAAATTGACAATCAATGAAAATTTAATTGCTTGAAATAATGTCAGATTAGGACTTACCATCAAGGCTCAAGTATCGAGTGCCTTACTAAATAATCCTCAAGGTCCTACATGATTCAGGTGATAGTGATCTCCCTTGTGCACATACACAACGGTGGGCGTTGGTGTCGAGCGAATCCTATTTCCCCAGTGCTTGGTGGCACCTGTCCAGCTTGGAGTTGTCACTGTAATAAAACAAAGCAAGTTATGAAAGATGACAATTAACAACAACAACAATAACAACAAAATTTTTTTCCCAACTAGTTGAGGTCACCTACATGAATCCTGGTTAGCCATTCTGCTCTGTTTAACGCAATATTTTTTGTAAGGTCACAAGCTATTAGAGCATCTGCATTCGTTGTTTATATATCCAAAAAATGGATAAAAAGCTCTGCAGTCGTTGTCTATATATCCATTTTTTGGGTTTAAGATAAACAGTAGATGGCTATATTTGGCAGTGCCATTGGCAATATGCATTTAACAGTAGACGGAAGATGATTTATCGTTTATGTGTCGGACGGCATATGATATGCCGTCTGAGAGGAATTTTTTAATAATGAATAGAAGAGACGGCATATGATTTATTGTTTGGAAAAAAAATATTAAAATTCATTCACACACACTGCACATGACATTTGAAGAAAAAAAAACAAAAAAAAAAGTTGGTGGAGGTTGTTGGACGGGATATCATCTCCCGACCTTAGGATTTTTATTTTATTTTAAAATTCATTCACACTGCACAATATTATTAAAAAAAATTTAAAAAGGGTAAGACGGCAAATCATACGTCATTTGAGAAAAAGGAAAAAAAAATTATAATAAATATGTCGAATAGGAGATGATCTCCCGTCCTTCACAAAATGTCTAATTTTTTTTTCAACAGATGGCAGAATATCTGCCGTCTCACAAAATTTTTTCTTCCTCTATTCACCGACGGTAAATCATGCTCCGTTTCATTAAAAAAATCCAATTTTGGGGTTTTGACAACTGTAGCGCTACCCCCTAATTTCTATTTCTATATTTTCTATATTCCCATTTTTTAACAAAACGACTGGAGATGCTCTCATATCTTTTCTCACTATTTCCACCTAAATAAGTTTAGTTATTCTCTACCCTTAACTCTACCCTCAATATTTTTAAATCACCCATTCTAACGGGGGCACTACTAGGTCTATGTGTAACATGTCCAAACCAACTGAGGCAATTCTCTCTTAACTTATCTTGGATATGAGCTACCTTTAACATGTCTCGTATAGCTCGTTTCAAATTCTATCATTCCTGGTTTTACCACACATCCATCTTAGCATCCTCATCTCCGCTACACTCAATTTTTGGACATGTTGTTTCTTTGTTGGCGAACACTCTGCTCATAAATCATTGTTGGTCTAACAGCCGTCCTATAAAATTTTTCCTTCAACTTCAAAGGTATATGTTTGTCACACAAAACGCCACTAAAACTTCTCCACTTAAGTCATCCTACTTGGATCCTATGTATGACATCTTCACAAATCTTTCCATCTCTTTGTATAATCGAGCTTAAATAACGGAAACGGTCTATCTTAGGTACATCTTGACCATCGAGCTTCACTAGTTCCTCAATTATGTTCCGATTATCGGTAAAATTACACTCCATATACTCTGTTTTAGTTCTACTTATTCTAAAAGTCTCTAGCTTCTAAAGTTTCTCTCCATAATTCTAATTTAGCATTGACTTCTGCTCTAGTCTCATCCACTAAGACAACGTCATCGGCAAAAACATACATTAAGACACTTTATTTTGTGTTCCTCGCATCAATTCATCCATAACCAAAGCAAAGAGGTAAGGGCTTAAAGCCGAACCTTGGTGTAAACCTACTGCAATCAGAAAATCACGGGTCTCTCCTGTAGTTGTTCTAATTGTAATCATTGTCATTTCATACATATCCTTAATTATCTCAATATACCGAATAGTTACTCTTTTATTATTTAACACCCACCATACTATGTCTCAAGGGACTTTATCATATGTTTTTTCCACATCTATAAACACCATATGCAGATCTTTCTTATTCTTCATATATTTTTCCATAAGTCTCCTCAGTACATAAATTGCTTCCATTGTTAACCTCCCAGACATAAATCCAAACAGATTCTCAGATACTGTGGTTTCTAGTCTCAGTCTATGTTCAATCACTCTCTCCCAAATTTTCATCGTATGGCTCATTAATTTAATCCATCGGTAGTTTGAGCAACTTTATATATCGTTTTTTTTATATATATAATTACTAAAATACTCTTTCTCCATTCATCGGACATCTTCTTAGTCCTCAAAATTTAATTAAATAATCTTGTTAACCAACTCACTCCTACATCCCCATGACACTTTCAAACTTCAATGGCTGTATCATCCGGTCCTACAGCTTTTTCTATTTTCATCATTCCTAGAGCATTTTGAACCTCTGAGGTCCCAATTTACGGAAAAATATATGCTCTCGACTCTTCCTCGAGTCCTCTATATTTAATTTTCCCACAGTATTTTCATTTAATAACTTCTCAAAGTAATTTCTCCATCTTTCCTTAATTTCTTCATCTTTCATTAAGACTCTTCAATCATCGCTCTTAATACACCTAATTGTATCCAGATATTTTATTTCTTATCCCTTTATTTAGCAAGCTTATAATGGTCATTTTCTCATTCTTTTGCTCCTAATTTTGTGTATAAATTATCATAAACTTTTTCTTTTACATGTCTTACCGTTTTCTTAACTTCTTTTCTAATGGTTATATATCTCTCCAAATCTTTTTCATTTCTACTCTTTTGCTATATCTTGAAGGTTGATCTTTTTTCTCTCACAATATTTTGGACTTCTTCTTTCTACTACCATGTTTATTTAGTTAGCAACCCTCTACCTTTAGGTTTTCCAAGTACCTCCTTTGAAATTTCTCTTATGTACATAGCTATTTTAGCCCACATCATATTTGTCTTTCCTTCCCAATTTCATGATGCTCCTTTAAGGACATTATCTCTAAAAACCTCTAGTTTCTCTCCTTTCCAGTTTCACCACCTAATTCTTGGGTTCCTAGTCTCATTCCTCGCACATATGTCTTTTTCCAATCCGAACATCCATCACCATTGATCTATGTTGTGAGGTTAAACACTCTCCCGGTATAACTTTACAATCTTTATATGTCACGCAATCCACATTTCTAGTGATGAAAAAATCAATCTAGCTCTTATTTGGCCAACTTTTAAAGGTTATTGAATGTTCCTCCCTCTTCCTAAAATAAGGATTTGTTAGTATAAGATCATACGAAGCCGTAAAATCTAAAAGTGTCTCTCCACCATCATTCTTATTTTCAAATTCATGTCCTCCATGCACTCTCTCATCCTATATTATCTTCTCCTACATGTCCATTGAAATCTCCTCCTATAAATAATTTCTCACCTAAGGGTACTCCTTGAATTATCTCATCTATATCTTCCCAAAATTTATTTTTAGCATGTGCATCTAATCCTACTTGGGGTACGTAAGCATTAATGATATTAATTATGTTTCTCTCTAATACAAGCTTAATTTGTATTATTCTACCTTCTTTCCTATTAACGCCTACTACATCTCCTTTGAATATCTTATCTACTAAGATTTCTACTCCATTTCTATTTCTATTTTTACCTGTATAATATAATTTAAAACCATCTATCTCTTTAGGTTTCTTCCATATCCACTTTGTTTCTTGTAAACAAGCTATATTAATATTCCTTCTAATCATGGTATCTACTAGTTCTATACATTTTCCTGTCAATATTCCTATATTTCAAGTCGCTAATCTAAGCTTATTTTCTTGGACTAGCTTCTTTATCCGCACACGTCCAGATTGGTGCAGGAACCATTGCCCATTTTTCGTCGCACTCGGGCGCCAGTGCAACGCCCCTTGCACATTTTTCGAATCACCCCTAGAGGCAGGCATAACGCATCTCTTCCAGGGAATGCCCTAGTATTTGCGCGTATATTATTATGATTCATGTTTATAGGATTTGACAAAATTTTTTGCTGACTATCAACTGCCTAACACAACCCTCCTCATTACCCGATTTGTGGTCGAATTCCTAGCTTGGGACAGGCAATGGCAGAGTTAAAGATGATGATTAAACAAAGAGAAGAAAATCTCTTGACGATACCTTACTAATAAGAGGTTAATAAAAGAATCAAAATATTTGAGTCCTGTCTAATAGTCTTACGTCCAATCTCCTCGGAGTCTTGAGGAAAAAGTGTAGTAATTATGATACTTGTTTAGGCTAAAAGTCGGAATGGAAGATAGATTTGAGTCAGCCTGACAGCTAAGTAGTAGTGGTGGTTAATTATAGTAAAACTTCGATAAATTAATAGGGTTTGGGACCACTGGAAATAATGAGTATTAATTTAGTAGAATTATTATTTAATAGATAAATGAATAATTGTTAATTTATCAATAAAATAATGAAGTATCAATTTTGAAAAAAATTTATGTTCGATGTATATCAAAATTTTCCATAGAACTAAATTTCAGAATGCTTGATCTTCTATGGAATTTAATTCTATAAAATTCCTTTGAAAAAAATAATAATTCCATAGAAGATCAAATGTCTCGAGATGTGACATGCTTATGTGTTGAACATCATCTGTATAACTACAACTGCAATCAGCTTTAGCCTTGGACTCAAAATTATAGTAACTTTTATGTTCTTCTTGCACTTATCAATGACATCTCATTGGAAAATGGTGAAAAATATCGAAATAGACTCATGAGATGAGGAGAACATTGTGTGAGTACAGAAATGAGAATCTTTCTACTCGAAAGGAATTGCAATAATGGGTTAAAGAAAAGTTTCAACTTTCCATCAGCCAAGGAACAATATCAAACACTCTCAAAAGATCAACCAAATATTTGTCAGATGAGATGAAAAATAGCAATTCTAAGAGGCACAAATCAACAAAATATCCTGGGTTAGAAAAAGTATTTTATGAGTGGTTTCTCTAAAATCAAGAGAAAACTAATATGACTCGAGAAATGATCCAGAGCAAAGCCAATTTTTTTCCCCAAAATGTATGGTGAAATTCATCCAGAGTTCAACTTCTCAATTGGTTGACTAGATTGGTTCAATACAAGACATGAAATTAAGTCTTATCGAAGGTTTAGTGAAAGTGGTTCCATTCCCATGGAGAATATTGAATATGCTTTACCAAAAATATGATTTAAACTAGATCAATTTGATTAGAAGATTACCAATGTGATGCTGGGATCATTCAAGTATTGAAAACTCATTATTGATGTTGGTTTTATACTAGCATCTTGGAGGGCTACGAGGCAGGGTCAACAAATTCCCCAAAAAATAACATTTTGAATGCTATCAACTTTATTGTTGTGGCTTGGACCATTGATGTCAAGACAAAAACTACTGCAAATTATTTTCGGCAGTGCAAGATCTACTCAGTTGAAGAGATGACTTCTCAAACAAAATGTTATGAAGATGAAGGCATCGAAGAATTATCTCAAGTCATTTCTAATCTTAAATATATAAGGCCAATGGATATGGAACCTTTTTTGAATTATCCAATTGAAAATGATGCACTAATGGAAAAGCCTACTGATGAAGATATTATTTAAGGGGTAATGGATACAACTAATAATGATGATCATGATCTTAATGACTTTTGTGTTTTATCAGTTGTTTCTCCAAAAGTGGTATTTCAAGCATTAGTGATCTTAAACAATTTTTTGTTACAAAGTCAAAAACATATACAAAATGTGGCGTACGCACTCCAAAAGATCAAGGATGAGAATGAATTTGGTTTATAAAAAAAGAAAAAGCAAACGACTAGCATATTTTGAGAAATAGAAGAATTAAGAAAAGAAGTTGTCAAAATTTTTTATTTTTCAATAATAAGTTGTAAAGTTGAGAATAAGAGCATCCATAGTCGTTTGCTAAATTTCCATATTATCCATATTTTAGCAATTGCACATCTGCAGTCGTTTGCTATTTATTCATATGTTGGCAAAATCGCTACAGTAGATGGCTATATTTGAGAGGCGATATAAGAATATGCATATTATAGAGGACGGATCTTCAGGATCCGCCCCAAATAAAAATTAATTTTTTATTATGTCGAAAGGATCTTCAAGTTCCGTGTCAAATAAAAAATGATTTTTTTTATATCGGACGCAACTTCAAGTTCCGTCCAAAATAAAAAAATTAATTTTTTATTAATCTTTTATCTTGGACGGAACTTCAAGTTCCGTCCCAAGAAATATACTTAACTAATTAACTAATTATACATAGTATACTAATTAGGCTTAGTTAAATATAGTTAACTAATTAATTAGGGGTAATTAGGTGGGTTATATTAATTAGGGGGTTATTAAGTGGGCTAAAATGGTGGCTGAAAGTGACAGCTCCCCCACGGACAAATCTTCAAGTTTCGTCCAATGGGGGAGATTTTATTTTATTTTATTTTATTTTATTTTACGCTAGGTGGGGATAATTTTTTTTTAAAATATTTTTTTTCACGGTACGGAACTTCAAGTTCCGTCCGATGGGGGTTTTGTTCAGCTATGCATATTATAGCATTTCATGACTGCAGGAAACATCACTTCGCTATATCTAAAATATGCATTTTGCTATTTTTTACCTTTTACGACTGTGGATGCTCTAAGAGAATAAAAATAATTTTGAATATCTTATAAATTTTTTATATGTCATTTTAATCAATTATTAATTTATGTATTCAATGAGACCTATAGAAGTTCAAAAAAAATTGTTATCTTATGCTTTTAGCGAGAATATTAATTAAGTACATTCGCCCAAGTCAGGACCGAAAGATTTTATTATTTAAGCATGATTATTTATTTATCATGTATTAATTTATCCAATTTTTGTCGTAAGTAGATGATCATTTCAATAGAGACTAGTACTAGTCTAAATCATATGCATAATTTATAGGATATATTCTAATTATCTGGCAACATGATAATATCCATATAAGTCGCAAAAATAAAATGAGAAGATTATTGAACTTACTCAAAATATCATCATATCAAACCCAAAATTATCACTCTCTTATTAAATCCTTTTCTATCTTGGAGTCATCCAAACAAATAACAATTCGAAAACAAAGAAAAAAGAAAGAATATCTCAAGTTCTTTTATTGGTAATTCATTATTTATATAGAACTTTGAGAAATTATATATTTTTTTCCAATTACATTGGAGAAGATGATTGTATATCCCATTCTAGTACTTATTGCTCTTTTCAAGTAGTTGTTAGTCTTCAATTTGATTAACTCCTTACCAAGTATGAAGTTACCTCGAGAAGACTAATTCTAATTTTTTTTATAGGAAGTTTTTTCTTCTAGTGACGATGGTGAGACAATGATATGATCAAATATTCAACTATCACCTCATTCAATCTTATAAACATATCACCAACAAGCAATATCTTGATTAGTATTAGGTGAAGTGGGTAACTGAGTGTCGGCTCGAAATTAGAAATCCTAGTTGGAGCCAAGACTTTTCTGTCAAAAAAATCTTATAAACACATCATGAAGTTTAAATAATTAACCTTTCTTGAGAAGAAAAGTTTAACTAATCTTGAATACAATATCTTTATTAGAAAGTTACCTCGATAAGACTATTCTAAATTTTTTTATAGGATGTGTTTTCTCCTAGTGATGATGGTGAGTGTTGGGTTCCCTTGAGCTGCAGGGGGCACATCGCGATTGGGATTCAATCGAGTATTCACTGGCGCCATTAGAGAATCGAAAGTAACACAAAAATCAAACAGGAGGCAATGTAAACTTGGGCAACAAGGAATATAAAGCTACAGAAAAACGAAGATAAGGAAAACAGATATTTCTTTCATTCATAGTCATCAGATATTTACAATGGCCTCTCTATATAGCTGAAAAGTAGAAAACGTGCGCTACGCGCGTGCCATGAACAGTCCTAACTTCCCTCTTATCTCTTCTTTACTCATAGCGAGCCACGTGTCTGTGGGGTCACCGTGAGAACCAAAATGAAGGGTGGAAAGCGCAAGATTGCGCGTTATTTTGTAGATAAGTCCCCAGAAGGCTACTAATTGCCCAAGGACTGATACGCTAACCCATTTTTCTGATACGTTCAACTAGAGGAAGACGATGTAGTTGGCTCGACTGCATCAATCCTCCCAACTTTAAAAGGAGCTTCTATAACATATTGGAAGTTAGGGAAGCGATTGTAGAGGTCCCAAAACTCCTCCCAGGTTGCGTCATCCTCGTCTCTGCCCCGCCATTGCACAAGCACTTCTGTTACAGCGACGCCTTTCTTTCCGATCATTCTCTTATCTAGTATCCGGAGGGGTTCAGCCATTTCCTCTTGGAAGTAGGATGGGAAGCTCTGGGTAACCTTATTCCCTATCCCGATGCATCTCTTGAGCAATGAGACGTGAAAAACATTGTGAATCTTGGCTTCAGGAGGCAGCTGAAGTTTGTAAGCCACTTTACCTACCCTGGCTAGCACCCCTATAGGGCCCATAATACAAGTGGGACAGCTTGTGGATCCTCCTTCCCCAAACCGAGCTCTATCGATAGGGTGGAGCTTGAGATACACCATTTCACCCTCTTCATACTCCTTGTTGACCCTGTGCAGATCTGCGGAGGTCTTCATCCTAGATTGTGCTCTTTTGAGGTTGTCTTTGAGCAACTGGAGAGCAACGTCTCTTTCCATTAAGCACTTCCCCACCTCCGGGGATTTAGATGTTCTAGGGACATACGAGAGCAGATTGGGAGGGGGTTGCCCATACAAAACTTGATAGGGGGATATCTTGCTAGCGCTGTGCACGCTAGTATTGTACCAATACTCAGCCCAAGGTAACACATTTAACCAAGAGTTGGGTTTGTACGCGCAGGAACACCTCAAATAGGTTTCGAGAGTCCGGTTAACCACCTCACTCTGGCCGTTACTTTGTGGATGGAAAGAGGTACTCAGGCATAGCTTAGTGCCTTGCAATTGAAAATTTTCTCCCCAAAATTGGCTTGTGAAGATAGCGTCCCTGTCACTCACTATCGTCGTCGGTACCCCGTGCAGCTTGATTACATGGTTGATGAATCCTTCAGCCACCTGTTTAGCAGTGTAAAGATGCGCTAGAGCTATAAAGTGAACATAGTTTGAGAGCCTATCCACGACCACTAGAATGGTTGTTTTCCTTGAACTCTTTGGCAAGCCTTCTGCGAAATCCATACTTATATCTTCCCAAACCATCACAGGTATCGGGAGGGGTTGCAAAAGGCCCGTAGGGGCTTGAGAGGAGTATTTGCACCTTTGACATACCTCGCACTCTCGTATGTACTCTTTTAACATTGCCTTCATTCCCACCCAGTGAGCCACTGCCCTCAACCTTTGCCAAGTTTTATCAAAACCTGAATGCCCCCTTTCTAAGGAGTCGTGATACAATTGCAAAAGTTGCTTGGCGATTGGGGAATTTGGATCAATCAGAGCTCTTCCTTTGTAGTAGTACACCCCATGTTGGAGCTTGTATTTGGTGGGTTTCCCTTCATTGGCATCTATCATCTTTTGGACTTCCTTGTAAAATAAGCTGTGCTTTATCTCTTCCTTCAGAGCTGTTAGCCATATTGGTTGTATTACTGTGATTGCCTGAAGCTTTGCCTCCTCAAACCTCCTCGAAAGCCCATCAACCCATGTGTTGTCTTTGCCTCGCTTGTACTCCACCCTAGATTGATAGCCATGTAATTTCCAGAGCCAAGTGTGTTGAGCTTCTGTATCAAGCCTCTGCTCCAATAAGTGTTTAAGGGGCTTGTGATCTGTGTGAATTATAAATTCTCTTCCCAATAGATAATGCCTCCATTTTCTTATAGCTAGCAATATGGCCAACATTTCCTTCTCGTAAGTTGATATATGTCGGCTGCGCCCCTTCAATTCTTTGCTCAGGAATGCAATGGGGTGTTTAAGCTGCATGAGTATAGCTCCTATTCCCGTTCCCATAGCATCACATTCTAGGATGAATTGTTCTTCAAAGTTGGGTAAAGCGAGGACTGGCGGAGTAGTTAAAGCATGCTTGAGTTCTTCAAATGCAGCTTGGGCCTTGGGAGTCCACTGAAAAGCTCCCTTTTCGGTGGGAGCCACTAAGGGGGAGGAGATAGTAGCATAACCTTCAATGAATTTTCTGTAGTAGCCTGCCAATCCCAAGAATCCTCTTAGTGCCCTTAGAGTTTTAGGAATGGGCCATTCTAACACTACTGCAATTTTGCTTGGGTCGACTGAAACTCCCTTTTGAGTGACTATATGCCCAAGGTAGGCTACTCCTGGCACTCTAAAAACACATTTGCTGAGTTTGGCCCTTAGGGAATGTAGTTGGAGTTGTCGCAACACCAACCTGAGGTGCTCCAAGTGCTCTGCAGTGGATCTGCAATAGATGAGAATGTCGTCAAAGAAGACCAACACAAACTTTCTCAAGAATGTTTTAAAAATAGTGTTCATCAGTGATTGAAAAGTTGATGGGGCATTGGTGAGGCCAAAAGGCATGACCACGTATTCATAGTGTCCCTCGTGTGTTTTAAAAGCAGTTTTGTAGATATCTTCCTCCTTCATTCTCACTTGATGGTATCCGCTGCGCAAATCAAGCCTGCTAAAGATGGTTGAGCCTTGCAACTCATCTAATAACTCATTGATAATAGGTATAGGGAATTTATCTTTGATCATCATCTTGTTTAGGGCTCTATAGTCGACACACAACCTCCATGAGCCATCGGGCTTCTTCACCATAACCACTAGAGAGGTAAAGGAACTAGAGCTTGGCCTGATCACACCTGTTTGCAACATTTCCTTAACAAGCCTCTCAAGCTCATTCTTTTGTTGCCAAGGGTGCCTATATGGTCTTAGATTGACAGGGTGAGCCTCGGGGATCAAAGGAATTTGGTGGTCGCACTGTCGTTTTGGAGGTAGCTGCACATCAGACTCAAAGACCTCCTTGAACTCTTCTAACAGGGGTAGGAGCCCAGGGTTGCAGTGGTAGTGCTCATCCTCAAGATCTGTGGTAGTGATTTGCATGATTAGACCCTTCTTCACAGTTAGTAGCGTCTTTATTGTGGTTTTGGGTGAAGAAACATCAAGGGAGGTGCTATTGAAACCTCGCAACACTCTGAGTTTTCCCTCCAGCTCAAAGTGCAAAGAGTAATCCTTGAAACTTACCTAAATCCCTTCCAGGGTTTTAACCCACCTGAGCCCCAAGCACTAATTGGCTGGTCCCCAAGGGTAGCACATAGAAATCAGCACTTATAACCACCCATTGGCATAGGAATTATACATTCTCACATAGGCCTTGACAACTTAGTTTTTTCCCGCCTGCAACTGTGACTTCAAATTGAGCCCCTCTGGTGATGGGAAGTTTTACCATTTTGACAACTTGGGTATCCACAAAATTGTGAGTTGAACCAGTGTCGAAGAGAGCATACACCTCCTTCTCAGCTATCGTGCCTTGTAGCCTCAAGGTCTGGGGTGCAGCAAGACCAGTCATGGCCTCCAAAGATACAGTGGGGTGTAGGTTCTGGTTGGGGAAACTCTGCAAAGGCTCAATGCAATATAAGTCACCTTCCTGCTTGGTCTCACAGACTTGAGTCTCTTCTCCTGTGTCCTGATCTTCCGCAGCCTCCTGACATTCCAATTCCACTTCAATTTGCATTAGAGATCTTCCCTTACATCTGTGGCCTCTCACCCACTTCTCATCACACTTGAAACACAGGTTTTTTGCCATTTTTTCTGCTAACATTTGATCAAACTGTGTTACTCAATTGTAGCTTTACCTTCACCTAATGCACTGTTCTTTGCCACTGTAGGATTGATTCTTGGTGTTTGTGAGTAACTACCTGGCTTTGGAGTGAATTGAGGAATTCTAGCAGCTCTCCTTTACGACTGCAGAATAGTTTCCTTCGCTTGAGCCTCCCTATAGGCAGAGGTCACTATAAAGAGGTGCTTAAGAATGACTTCCTGTTGGATTTCCTCCCTCAGGCCAGAGATAAAGCAATCCACAAGCATAGGCATCGTCAAGGGTCTACTCAGGTGGCAATACTTGATGAACTCTCTATGAAACTCCTGCACGGTGCCGGTCTATCTTAGTTTGAGAAGAGTTGAGGTGGGGTTGAGGAGCTCGGCAGGTCCAAATTGGTGAAGCATCTCTCTCTTTATGGTCTCCCAATGCACCTCCATTCCATACTGTCGCCTGAACCACCTCCACCATTACAGGGCATCGTCTCTCAAATAATACACTGCAAAATCCACCTGGTGTTTCTCCTTTATTCTCTGAGTATCAAAGTGATGCTCCATGTGAAAAAACGAATCACTCACATCTCCAGTACCATCGAATACAGGGATCTCCAGCATGGTGTGTCTAGGAAATATGTAGGGGAATCTATCATAGTCTTCTTCCTCTCTCTCCTTCCTCATCTTCTCTCCTCCACTCTCTCCCGCGATGGGTTTGGGATCATGGGTTGTAGGGGTATAATTGGGGGAGTTAGTGCCCCTGGATGACTCATCGCCCCCTCTGGGAAGGAGTTCTCCATCCTGGGTGGGGTTCTATCGCCGAAGGGTTCATCCTTTGTAAGACACTATGAATCTCATCGAACTGGGCTCGAATCTGTTGTTGGACTCCCAGAGATTGATTATGGACGGTGGCGGCTAGATTCCTAATTGACATTTCCATCATATCCATTCTTTTCTCTAGGTCGGTTGATTGTAGGGGCTCAATACTCCTAGGAGTAGAGCCCCTAATCGTATTGCTCGGTGGTCCGATTCCAGATCCGGAGCCGGATCCAGATTCGAGGACCGTTGAGCCTCCGACAGGTTCAATTTTCGGCGATGGATTGAGTAGCTCTGATACCATTGATGGGTTCCCTTGAGCTGCAGGGGCCACATCGCGATTGGGATTCAATCAAGTATTCACTAGCGCCATTAGAGAATCGAAAGTAACACAAAAATCAAACAGGAGGCAATGTAAACTTGGGCAACAAGGAATATAAAGCTAGAGAAAAACGAAGATAAGGAAAACAGATATTTCTTTCATTCATAGTCATCAGATATTTACAATGGCCTCTCTATATAGCTGAAAAGTAGAAAACGTGCGCTACGCGCGTGCCATGAACAATCTTAACTTCCCCCTCATTTCTTCTCTACTCATAGCGAGCCACGTGTCTGTGGGGTCACCGTGAGAAGCAAAATGAAGGGTGGAAAGCGCATGATTGCGTGTTATTTACCAGATAAGTTCCCAGAAGGCTACTAATTGTCCAATGACTGATACGCTAACCCATTTTTCTGATACGTTCAACCAGAGGAAGACGATGCAGTTGGCTCGACTGCATCAGTAAGACAATGATAAGATCAAAATTTTCAACTATCACCTCATTCAATCGTATAAACACATCATGAAGCTTAACCAATTAAACTTTTTTGAGAAGAAAAGTTTAACTAACCTTGAATACAATATCTCTGTTAGAGAAAGTGTTTTGAAGTAATGGCGTGTTTCACAGAAATTGACTTATAAAGTTTAGACATAATTTACCAGTTAATATCTTACTAGTATCATGCACGTGCGATGCACGTGGAGGGAGAATGAAAAAGACAAAAAAAAGCTACCAACACGTGCGCTGCACGTGTTGACACACATACACAAAAAAAATAAAAAATTGTTTATTTGTTTACCAACCCCATCTCTCCCATTATAATAGTTATAGATAAAGAATACACCTTCATACGTACCAGCTTCAAAACACTAGATCTCATCAAAACCTGAGCATTTAGAAAGGTAGAAATATAAATTCACTAGTAATTTACAAGTGCGATACACATCTTAATAAATATATTTTTTAAAAAGTAAAAATTCTGACATAGTTTGACCTCGAATCTGAGACATCCTTTATATTAATTATGCATGGACAATACACGTAAGTTGATAGATTTGCAAATAACTGGTTAATATAACTCTCACTTAAAAATGAATGATTGTGATTAGATTGTTGAATGTTTACAAATAATATCCCCAACTCCCCCAATATAATATTAGAGATTGGAGATTGGAGATTTATTATTAGCACCTAATGCTATGTTCAAATAAATGCTTAGAAGTTTTTAATTTAAATAAACCCTCCTAATTACCATTAAATAAAAACTAGTGATTTACACGTCTTAATTAAAATATAGTTTTTTTAAAGTAAAAATTCAGACGTCTGGATTTGAACCTAAAATCTCTTTTATAATAGTTATGCACATGTGTTGCACGTATTGGTAGATTTTTATAAATGACACTAAAGACCTTCTCTCATTATAATATTAAAGATTAGTTATTAGAGATTAGAGATTTGAAGTTCAAATTTTTTGCTAATCAAATTTAAGTGTAAATCAAAGGACTTTTCAGAGCATTCTTCAAGATATTTTTTGCATGGCCCAATGGGCTTTTAAGCTTTGACTTCTCATAAGTCGGCTTTGGACTTCCCCAAGCTTCTTCTTTTTCTAAAAAAAACTCGTCAATTTCAGACACTCAAAACAAAAATGGATCCGAACCAAAACCCCTCTTCGTCGTCCACATCCGCCACCGTCAACGGCGGCATCCCGACGCCGCCGTCCGCCACAACTCCGACGACCCCCGCCACCTCCACCCCGTCCGACTCCGCCGCCGACCTGCAGAAGCAGAACCTAACGGCCGTTATCAATTCCGTCAACAAAACCCTAGGGCTTCTTCACCAGCTCTACCTCACCGTCTCCTCCTTCAACGTTGCATCCCAACTCCCCCTCCTCCAACGCCTGTAACAATTCAATTACATCCGTTTAGTTTATAATTTGATTGGAATTTGTTCAAGGAGTTGTTGATTGATTTCTAGGGTTTGGTGGTGTTAGGAACGCATTGGTGGCGGAGTTGGACTCGATGCAGAGGCTTGCGGAGGGGTGTAACATTCAGGTTCCAATGGAGGTTCTCAAGTGAGTTTTCTCTCTCTTTTTCCCTTTCAAAATGTTAATTTGTTTATTTATTTAATGGGGATTGGGGGAATTGAGAATTGAGAATTGAGATGAGTTTTATGGTTGTAGTTTGATTGATGATGGGAAGAACCCGGACGAGTTTACGAAAGATGTGCTGAATAGCTGCATTGCCAAGAACCAGATCACTAAAGGGAAGACTGATGCTTTTAAGGTGAATTATCTTTTCTCTTCTTGAAGATTCAATTGGCTGAAAATGTTGAGTTTGAATTTAAATTTTGGTTTGTGAGGTGTATTGTAAATTGTGTGCACAAGCAAGGGTGTAGTTTAAGTGAGAATTGGACAAAACATTAGGTGAATGTCTGGGATAGTGTTAAGGTAGATAGTTGAAATTGAGGCAATGCGTTAGTAGTTGTTGTCTAGATATAGTTGGTGAAGGCTGTATCATGGTTTCAATATCATCAATTGGCAACAACTTCCATGTAGTTATGGAGTGCTCTAGGCCGAGAAATAATCACAAAGATAGTAGAAATTGTTTCTTGAAATATAGAAGCATTGAGAATTGAAAGTCATTGAGCCATTTTAACTTTTTTTTCCCTCATTGGTGAAGGATTGATGATAGAGCATTCCAATCCTGATAATGTTAGAATAAACCTTGGAAGCAATGATTACTAGGGCATTGTTTCATGGTCATATAATAATTGATCATAATTGTGCATTACCTATATAACACCCAACAAGACTTAATATAAAAAAAATTACAAAGTTCTGGAAGCTCCATAATCTAGAGAACATTGCTAAGAGTTTGCTTTATAGGATTTATCAAGAACTGTCGGTGAAGTGTCCAAAATCAATGATATACTATGAAATTTTAAGAATCGTTATAATACTATGGCATATATGTTTAAAAAGTTTCCATGATGTATCTGCATAAGTTCTTTCTGGTGGTTCTCTGAACTAATTGTATGTAGCTTGTAAATAGAACTTCTCTGCTTTTATGCAACTTAAAGTGGACTGCTGGACTGGTATTAGTTTTCTTAAATGTTGAGTGTTGTACATCCAGATGCAAGCAGGATGATATCATAATTGTGCATATGCGTTTATGCATGAGTTTGTAGTTCCATATGACATCAATACATGGCTAGAAGTACGTATTTATATGGAGGCTATTTCAGTATCACATTAATATGATACAAGTAACCTTTCTGCCCTTATAAGGTGTAATTCTTTGTTTGTTGCTTACCCAAAACATTCTGGAACCTAAATGTTCTTCCTGACAAGTAGTTCTCCAATATATTTGTGTTCTTCTAATTCAAAAATTTTATAAAAATTCTCTTTTTGTGGGTTTGATTTCAAAGTTCTATATCATCTACGATTTCTCGTCTCTTCTGTGAATTTAAAAACTTGTTATTCTTGTAGAGCCTGAGAAAGTACCTTCTAGAAGACCTCGAACAAACATTTCCTGATGAAGTGGAAGCGTACAGAGAAATACGTGCAACATCCGCTGCTGTAAGTTATTGAAAGCTGTTATACATTTGTTTATTATAAAAAAAAATGCATTGAGACGAGGCTTTTGAACTTTTTTTAAGTATGTTATCTATCTCCTTAGTTCTGTATGTAGTTCTTTGTGAAACTTTAATATCTTGATATATTTGTCTGGTATTGCATTCAAATGTTGGTTACACTGTTGTTCTTGAGAGATGTGTACTATTGCTTTTCCAGGTTTTTTTAATTTGACCGCTAGGCTTCTCTTTGTTCAACCGTCTTTTGACAGTTTGTAGCGCAGTTAATAATATAGATAAGTTTAGCATCATGAACAAGTGACTCATAATAGTTGCATTGCAGATGAGAACTTTCATATAATAACTAAATTTCACTCTGACCTAGATTGTCATTATTTCAGTGTTTTATATCTACATAAAATTGGTGTAAAGAATTCTATGATTTTGGTTACTCAAGTCAATCATCCAAGCTAAAGTTAGACAACCAAACTCGCAAAAGTATCATCAAAAAAGCCAAATTTGTAAAATTTCTACTTGATGTGAAGGAGGTGATTGGTAACAAAGTTAGAGATCTTTGGAAGAACTAGCATATATCCACTGTTCATTGGGAGTGGAACCATAAGAAAATGTGATAGGATGCTGGAGTACTTGTTGACAATTTTTTTCCCTTCGTTTACTTATTATTACTATATTAGGAGTCTTAAGAATATTATATTCCCGATGACCAAGTATATTTTCTAAAAAAAAGGCTTCTATTTTCCAGAAAATTTGTATTGGCACGAACATCTTCCTTTTTAATTAAAATGAGATAACTAGAAATATCATAGAAGCCAACTCCAAACTGGTAATAATTAATAACCGAAGAAAAAATAAACCCCTTTCATACTTCACTGAACTTGATCGAAAAATAAGATGTCAAGTAAATGATAGATGTTAATGTATAATAGAGTCCTAATGGAATAAACATTGCCAACCAAGAGAATAAACTGCCCATTACACTAATGAAGCTTTGAAAAGTTTCTTTTACAATAGTAGAACCTTGAAGGTCCCATTTGGATACAAAAGCAGGATAGCTATAGATAATTTTTAAGTGAAGGTAGAGGTTTGCAACATATAGATTGCATTCCTATACCTCCATTTTGGCTTAAAAAATAAATTTGGTTGGATTGTCATTTAGATACATATTGTAACCTATGTTTTATCTTGACTTCGAGGTGAAAAGGAGGTAGCGTAACTCCAAAGTCCAAACGGACAAAAGTTTGGATACCTATAAGTAGACAAGTCATCTCCACTAACCTGTGTATCCAAAGACGGCCTAAAGCTTTTGATTGCAATAGTAAAACCTTGGACTTCAATTCACATAAACTACTGCACTTCTTCTCATTTGAGTTTTTTGAATCAATTCATATTAACGTATATAAACCTAATCATGTATAAGAGAAAATATATTTACAACACAAAAAGTTGCTTTAGGTTGTCACTTGAATAACTCTCAACAATGATGTCACACTTGAACTTCATATACCTCGGTAGTTAACATGTTTAAAGCCCATGCTTGCTTTTGCTAATTCATCATCGTCTGGTGCCTTTGTTTTCTTTGTTTTTGATCACCTCTCACTTGTGTCTTCATTGGAGATGCGAGCAGACCTTATGTTCTAAAACAGGGCATCAAATACATCAAAGCTTGCCAAGCGAGGAATTTCAGTACTTAGAATTGTTTGAACCAAAATACTTGTGGATTTTGAGAATGAGATTCACTTATTCTGATTATTTTTTGAATAAAACATACATATAAATTAGCAAAAAAGGAAGCAATCACTTCCTTTAATCAAGAAGCAAATCACGCAAAGGAAAATCAAACTAAATTCATGCTAGCTTCTAAAGGTTAGATAGTGTTGAATCACCTGAAATTGTGACCAACTTCTGAATTTTCTTTTATAAGAAGTAACTATGTGATCCTAGTGTGATCATCTACAAAAGAAATGGACCATCTAGTGCTAGTGACATTTTTTTATTCTAGATGGCATCACTATGAATCATTGAGAAAGGATGGAATGCCTTGTAAGGTTGAATGTGATAAGAGTTACGGACACACTTTGAAATTTGACACACTTTATATTGAAAAGATTTTGGATTTTTATGCATGAATAAAGATGGAAACAATTTTTGGCGGTACATAAAATTAGGATGGCATAAACGATAGTGCCATAATATGATTGCACTATCCTTATTGGAATTCTCAAAAGAAACAGAACTTTTATTGGATCGACTTTTTGACTCGATACATGTTGCATTATGAGTTTGTCTTCTAGGAGATTTACCAACTTTGAGAAGATAAAGTCTTAAGCACACCTTAGCACTGCCAATCGTCCTCCCCTAATCCAAATCCTTAGTAACATAGTTGTGTTCTTGAGTGAGTTTGCTTACTGACAAATTATTACAGTCTAAATTGGGAACGTGAAGAACCATCAACAATTTTTAGAGAGAACCATCAACAATTTTTAGTGCTAGGTCATCTAAAATGATAACAAAACCTGTTCAGCTACTTTAGAGAGAACCATCAACAATTTTTACTGTAAAATTATTTCGGCTTGGGCTATAACTGTGGAAGAGAGTTGCATCTCCCGTCATGTGATCGGACGCACCCGAATCAACAATCCATGGACGTGTTTTTTTCTGAATTTATAGTAAGTGCACTTAAGTAATTACCTTTGTGTACTAAGGCACTTGTTCCGATGGTACTGTGGACATGATTTTGTTGTGAGAACATCTTTTGCAATATCGCAAGTTGTTCCTTGCTAAATGGTCCGAATTCGGTGGGAGCATGTTCTTCATCAATAGCAACATGGTTTCCTCGGCTTTTTTTGTCGGGGGCTGGTCTCGAGGGCTTCCAATATGCGGGTTTGCCATCTATTTTTCAGCAAGTCTCACGAGTATGACCTGGTTTTCGATAGTGATCGCACCACAGTCTCCCCTTTCTTTGTTGATTGTCAATGTTGGGTCGTTGGATTCATTGAAATGCTAGAGCCAAGTTTTCGGCGACTGAAACAGTAGGCGATTCTCCCATCATCACTTTCTTTTTGCTCTCTTCTTGGCGGACCTTGGAAAAACTTCTTGTATGCTTGGCAAATGTTTCGTTCCTAGTACCTGTCCTTGAGCCTCATTTAAATTCTTGTCGAGTCTCATCAAGAATTTGAATATTTTTTTTCTTTTCGACAATTTCTCTGAATTTCTTTGCAACATAGGTGCAGCCCCATTATTGTTATTCGAACACGTCCAACTGTTGCCAATAGCGAGAGGAGGTTGTAGTATTGGGTGACGAAAAATCTCCCTCATGGAGATCATGAAGAGTGGTTTCAATTTCAAAAATCTCGGTAGTATTTTTTTTGCTCGAGTAGAACTCTTTTGTTGCATTCTAGATTTCATGAGTTGTGTCATAGAGCAAGAAATCCTGGCCGATTTCATTAGTCATTGAATTGACTAACCAAGACATAACCGTATTATTTTCGATCTTCCAGTTTTTGAATTTCGGATCTTCAGCTGGTGGAGGAACGACTTCGCTTGTGAGGTACTCATCTTTTCCCATTCCGCAGATGTATATCCTGACAGACTGCGACCACTGGAGATAGTTGTTCCCATTCAGCTTATGACCGTAATGGAAAGAGTGATGCCGTCTGATCTGCTATGGCTGCTGAGAACGGGAGCTTCGGAGGCAAGCGTCACTTTAGCCGAAGATGAGATTTGTTTTTCCATGGCTATGTCGTATTTGGTCATCGGAAAGAGAGTTTTCTAAAGGTTCATAGTAGGCTCCGATACCATGTGGATTTTGAGAATGAGATTCACTTATTCTGATTATTTTCTGAACAAAACATACTTTTATATAGCAAGGAAGGAAACAAATTACTCAAAGCAAAAGAAAATCAAACTAAAATCATGGTGGCTTCTAAAGGTCAACAATTGTGGCTTTTGGAATCATGCTAAGATTTCCACAGTACTAAAATCTAACGTTGTATATAAAATTACCTCAATACAGTTTTCTTTTCCGGACAAAAAAAATCCATTAAACCAACAATTCTATTTAGCAAAAATTCGCTAGCAATTTAATCTTGCATGGTGTCCTTTTGTTCCTCTTTCGTTTTTTTTCCTTTTTTTTATTTTTGAATTTATCATGATATGATTTATTGTCTTATTTCTCACACATTATTGTGTAGTACTAAGGTATCAAATGGGCTGGCCGGGCCCGAACCCCAAAAATTAGGCGGTTTGGGTTTGGGTTTGGGTTTGGTAACTGCTATTTTTGAGTTCGGTCGGGTCGAGTTGGAGTAGTGAAGGGGGACCGAACTTGGCTTGGTTACCGAAAGCCCAACGGACTTGGGTTCGGGCCAAATTTTGCGTTTTATTATTTTAATTAAAAAAATTTAATTCTTTTAAAAAAGTGAAAATTTTGAAAATGGAAAATAAAAATGAATACTTAAACACAAAGAAGAAATTAACTTTGGGCCTTAAAAAAATGAAACATGTAAAATTAAGTCACTTTTTTATATTAATTTTGAAATTAAACATTTCGACTAGTCTTAATCATAATTATTAACATAAAAAAATACATTAATTGCCAACATAGATATTCAACGTCTACTTCAATTCCATTCAGAAATATAAGTACAACGAAAATTCATAGTCGATAACTGTACTAGAATCCATTTGCTGATGATGCATGAATAGTAGTCTAGTCTAAAAATGTGGGTGGAGAGAGACGAGCTTCTCCACACACAAATTTTGAACTAGCTTAAAATTTTAGCATAACGAAGTTAAAGCACATGATAAGTCGTGTGGGCCATGAATTCTTCGATTTTCAACTGCAACCTTCATCTTCATCTATAATTTCCTCGTCTTAGAGAAAGCTGCTATCTGTGTTCTTCGTTGTCAACCAACCTTTTACACAAATACATATCTCTGCTCTTAGGCACCGTTCTTTTAGGTTCCAAAACCTGCCCACCTGCACAGCACACCTGAAGCAACTATAGACACTGGAACTGTTAGTAAATCCCATGCCCAGTTTAAACAACACTGGATAAAATTGGGCATGTTGCAACCACCACACTAAAATACCCAAGCTAAAAAAATTGATCTTCTGTCATAGTAGTACATAAATTAGTAATTAAATAATTTTGGAGCTCGTTATATGAAAATGGTAGATTAGCGCTCCTAGTACCTACTTTCTTTTTTTAGTATAATTAGCCCAAAACTCACATCTAGAGTAGCTTGATTTTCGTACAACATTCTATTTGTTTTAGTACCATATTTAACATTGTATAAATCATACATCACTGATACAAGTGTCCTAATACCACCAAATTGGTGATCAATGGGGTTGTTATTCATACCATCTCTATCTATTTTTAGGATAGTCTCTAAAGAGTCTAATTTAATTTCTAGGGTCTAAATTGCAGCGAAACGAAAAACTTTTTTGACATGCCTCCCTATATTTATTGAACTTTGCTTTCGCAGAATTAACAACAAAAACAAAATCTTGATTATTTCTATATGGTACAATGACTTCACTAACAAATTCAACAAGACTTTTACATGCTAAATGAGAACTAGGATAATAAATACTAGTAAATAAATCAGTCTACTTCGGAAAAATGCCTATAAATTGTGAAATAGTAAAAACTTGTTGCCGCTCTTGTATACAAAACTAATTGAGGATAATTAGAAAATATTCAATTAGTGGTTCCATAAACTCATACATGCTTACCATCATTTTGAAAGTAGCATTCCGTCTAGTATGAACATCCTCCTTTAATAATGAATCATATGGTATGTTACGTGTACTACAAACATCCTTAAATGCTGTTATCTGAGATCCGTGTTATGAAAGTAAGTTTGGATTACCCCAAGCTTACTTATCATTGGGTTTATGAGCTCGAAACTCTCTTTGACAAGTAAATTAATAATATGACATACACATTTAACATAAAACAATTGTCCTGATACAATGAGATTGAAAGCTCTTTTCAAATGAGTAATTGCAATATCATTGTTGGTAGCATTATCGACACTAATAGAAAAAAAAACTTATTCTCAATTTGATAATCTCGACAACGTTCTAGTATAGCTCATGAAATATCTGGACCTGTATATGGATATTGAAATGGTGCAAAGCCAATAAATCTTTTACATAGATTTCATATCTTGTCAATGTAGTGTGTCGTGACACAAATATATGCTAGGTGATTGGTCCAAGGAATGATCCAATCATCAGAAGTGGGAGAAAATGTCTTTAAATTCTTCTATTGATTTTCTTTATTTTCAAGAAATAAATCCAGACAATCTTTTTAATACGTGTTGCGAGGAGGAAATCTAGGACCAAGATTTAAACTATTATGTGCATATATATGTATATAAGGATTTTCAGTAGCTGAAAAAGGCAATTCAGGGCATACAACATATTGAGCTAGTTCTCTCATTTGAGTTTGATCATGATACCTGAAAATTTTGGAATCTCGAGGATTTGCACTCCCTTGATTTGAGAATGCTTCGTTCTTGGTTTTCCTTCTACTTCAGTTTCGTTCTAAAATGCAAATTTCAACAATGCATTTATGCACTATCTGGTGAGAAATCACTTTTCTTATGCGATTGCATATTTAATATGCGCCTGCATTAATCGAGTTTGCGCCTGCATACTTTGAGTTGCTAGTTGGATCTATTTATATTTGTATGAATAGTTTTTTTTTGGAACCCAACCCATTTTAAGTGAAAAAAGGCCAGAAATTGCTTTTTTTTAAAATTGCACACTTATGCACAAGGTTCTATAAAATGAAAAAAAAACGATTTTAAACACTTCACGAAAACAGGTAGAACATTTTGTTTAGGGCCTAAACGGACGTAAAAAATGTGTCAATTCATTTTATCACCAAAACATGCAAGAAGGGGCAAAATAACGGACCAAAACGGGTTAAAATGGATCGAAACGTGTCAAAACGGGTTAAAACCGGGCCAAAAACGAGACCAAACTTGTCACAGGGTCACGAGTTAAAACATGCTGTTTTCTAATGTCTTGTTTGTGTTCTGGATTAGAATTTTTTAATGTCTTTTTTGAATTAAGGCTATCCATAATTGAGTTAAGGAAACGATTATCACGCCCCGTTTCTCAAAATACAGGAATACGAGCACGTAACGAAGGCCGAGCGAATGATTTGCATCATTCATAAGCTGTAATATATAACTCAACAATATCCAGTACAAATTCCACCATGCATGCTAAAGGAAAATCACATAACATAGACATTACACGAAATATCTCAACAATAACCAACAACTGGAAAGAACAAACTTCGGGTCAACAAAGCCCAAAATACAAAATGTGATAACAACAGTAGTACTGGAATTTAAATGACAAGGACAAGATAATTATTGTGGCCAACAATTCGGCTCCAATCCCTAAAAGGTTTATTCACCAAGTCCTTTGGACAATTCTTCCTGTGTACCTGCGAGCTCATAGTCTAGAGTGGGAAAAATGTCCGTTATAGCAAGTCACGGACAGCAAGTAGTACAAGCAAGAAACAATAAACAGGACATGTAAATATCAATGAACGGTGAACAAGTATATATCCAGTGACAATGAAATTATTGATAACAAGGCAAGGTCTATAGTCAAAATTTAACGAGTAACAATACAATAAAACAAGATTTCAAGTCGGTAACAATAATCGAGATCAATGCAGTGTCAATCTTAGGTCTATCATATTTTATTATCTTATCTAATGCACATAGTACTGTGTTTCATACCACAGGTTTGGTGCATGCAAGCAGTGAACGTTTAGACTATAGTGGTGAACTCTACAGATCATGTACTAGGCACGATGACAATAACAAGAATTCACAATCCACGATCCATAACAAGACTTTATCCATAAGATAACAAGATAACAAGATAGGGAAAGACGGGCCCCTCATCTGAGTACAGTCATTGATTGTTCACTACTAAGCCGACCTTGATATCCCGGCTTAATTAATTTATTAACATGAAACATTAATGTGCAATCAATGGAATAGTGTCAAGAACGATATGAACGATATATCAAGGATTGTACAACTAAGCAGTCAAAATTCCCAATTACATCCGATTAATCCCCGATTAATCGCTAATCGGAGGCTAAGTGATTATTTTTTTAGCGATTTATAATATTTCTATAGTTAGCAATTTAATCGGGAATAATCGGCCGATTAGTGGTTAATCGACCAATTTTAAGTGGCCGATTAACCGATTAAATCTCCTCTAATTTCATGTTCGTTTGCATTATTTGGGCTCAATCCGGCTTAAATCCAAAATTCAAATTTAAAATTCAAACCCCTTCTGGTCCTCGTGCGAACCCAAACCCAACATATCATCCTCTCTTCTTCCTCGTGCAAATCCAAACACAGACTGATTCTCTTCTTTCTCGAGCAAACCTAAATTCGACCCGCCGTCGCTTTCCCTATACCGTCGCATACTTGACCCGATCCGCATCTGCACCTTCTCTTGTTGCTCGCATTGCTCCTCCTCTCCGATTGTTTTGGTTGATGGAACCAACCAGCAAACCCAACCAGACCCACATCCAGAATCCAAACTCAGCTCAACCCAAGTACTCTTTTTTTCTATTACTATATGTTCCTATTTGATAATCTCATAATAGTTTTATGTTAGGATTTAGGGTTGCTACATAATGAGGATATATATTTTTTTAATTATATATATAACGATTTTTCCGATTTAATCTCTGATTATTTTCCGATTAACCGATTAATCACTAATCGCTCCTAGATCAATTAGTTCCAAAAACCGATTTTAACTGCCTAGTTGTACAATGACGATATGCAGTGCAATGCAAGGTTTAAACAATTTACAATCAACATGAATAATGTAATTTTTGGACAGAAAGACATTGTTGTACAAAAATCGACTTTCCCGCTACTACGGGGTAGCGAATCAGATTTCGTCAGAGATTCTAGAAACTAAACTCTCTGCCGGTTCCAACGCATATTTACACGATACATTCTGACTACAGTAAATGTGTCTACTAGTTGGTTCCTCACAAGTTTATTGTTCAGACAACAACTCAACATCACGTTATTATACGTATAATTCCACAAAGTTTAACTAAAATTCTCAAAAATTATAATTAAGTTCCTAACATTGGTCACTAACATGTTTGCCATTCTCAGGCCAAATTCTTATGTTATCCTACTGTTCCAATTAATTTAACATAGCGATGTAATTATAAACAACAATCTGGAATTTTGACAGTACAGTAGCAAAACTTGAATATTTTGTATTCTACAAGTCGGATTGAGAATCCGTTAAATGGTCTGAATTCCTAACATAGAGGGCTACCACTTCTGTTCAGCAAATTCTAAAAGATTCTAACCGCAGCTGGGTCAAAAGTTTGGGTCTTTTACTGGTTTAGTGTTCTAGCAGAAGTCTAGGGTCAAGTTAGCATCTATATAATGAGTCTGGAAATCTATCTAAAAATTTCATAAAATTAATTTTTAAGTCTCTTAATCGTGTCTAGTGACATTCAAGTTAATTTCAAGTTTAAATTTGATATTAACATGGTATTTCGATTAGTGAAAATGTGTCGACGTGCTCATAAATAACAATCTGGAATTTGAAACCCAGCGGTACAAAAAATGTGATAACTTATTTTCTACAACTTGAAATCCAGATTCGTCGAATGTTCTAGAAACTAGATTCAAGGGATTCTGACTTTCATTTACAAGGTTTAATCTAATTCCAACAGTAGCCGGGTCAAAATCTGAAAATAACACGAATCACCTAGCAGGCCAGCAAGTCGATTAATCATTAATTAGCGACAACGTTGTGTGCAAGCATATAACTCTATGGCAACAATTAACAGGGAATTAATCCCAGTCATTGTGGTAGAATTCTACTATTAACTAGTCATCATAGCATGAATATCATATCCAATCGAACAAGCATTCAATCAGCATTATTTACATGTATGTTTCTAATCTATGTGTAGTGTATGCATATGACGATATGTAACAAGGCCTGGGTTTGAATCAAGGGGATGGCACGAGAAGAGAACTAGTGAACTACTACTTGGTTTCGCCGATGAATCCGTAGTAGTCTCTTGGTATCAAGCAATCATTATACGATAATCAAATCGAACTACTTGCGGGGATCAACATAATTCCTTGAACAAGAATAAAGAAAAACTAGTTCAAGAGGAAACTTGCCTTTCACGCGACAATTTCGATAATAAGATAATAACGGGAACGAGAGTCTCGACGGCACACGGCAGCAACTTGTGCAAACTACGTACTCAACAATCACGTGCAACTTATGGCGATCAGTGAGAGCACGTGCACGTGATGGGGACAGCGAGACAACAACTTAGCAACGGCAGCAAGAGGTGGCTCGGCAGCGACGAGGTGCAGGCATTGGCAAAGGCAGGGCTGCGACTTGCGGTGGAGATGCTGCTGTGAATGGCGAGGTTGAGTGGAGAGGTTGCGGTACGGTGGGGACGAGGCAGGGGAGATGCAGGGCGACGAGGGAAGGTGGTCGGAGACTCGGGCTCGACAGCGGATGGCGGTCACGGAGGTCGGCAGGACGACCGAGAGGTGAATCAGGTGATAGCTGCTGGCGCTGCGATGGAGGCAGGCAGCGACAGGCGGCAGTTGACGGGGAGTCGACGGCAGAGCTGGAGGTGAGGTGGGGTGACTGCAGGCGGAGTGCGGTGGTGGTTGCTATGGCCGACAAAGGCGGTGGTGAGGTGCACTCGGGGGTGGTGGTGACGGCGATGACGAGGGCTGCGACTGGGGGACAGGGCGGTGGTTGCGAGATAATGGGTCGGCGAGGAGGTAAGGGTGATAGGAAGGCCGAGGCAGTGGCAGGGTGTTGTTGATGGTGGTCGACACGGAGGATGGTGGTGGCAATGGTGAAGATGGAGGGGCGACGAGGTCGAGGCTGTAGAGAGGCTGCAGTGGCGAGGTTGTGGGCTGCGGTGGTGCAGCTCGACGTGGAGGGCGGTGGTGTCCGAGGTTTCGGGAGAGAGAAACAGGGGAAGGCAGGCGAGGGGAGAGAGAGAGTGTGTGCTGATGGTGATTGAGAGGATTGATTGATTAATTAGGGGAAGATTAATAGGTTGATTGAGAGATTAGAGGATTTTGTTAGGATTTAGAGGAATGGGGCAGTGGTGAAGCAGTAAAGTAGGAAATTAAGGGGGTGAACGTGGAGAGGGGATTGATCTGGTCAATAAGCAGATAATAGGGGAATTGAGTTACTGGGTTTGGGTTGATGGGTTAGGATCCAACAAGACATGGGCTTGGGTTAACGGATTAGGATCCAAGAAGGGAAAATAAATCAATTAATTGGTTAAATTGAAAGAAGTCAAATATAAATAATGTAATAGATGGATCAAACACCCCATACACAAATAACTAGTGTACAAGAATCTCGGGTTCAACCATGGAAATAAAATGGAGTGAAAGGAGATGAATAACGAATATTTATCATTAAAATAATAGATTATATGAATGAGAATTATAAAAGGGAAAATTCGAAAAATCGGAAATGAGGGTTACACAATTTGTTCAAGCAACAAAATTGCCAAATGTTCTCCAAAAGATACAACTTGCTTATTTTTTTGATAAACTTGTGAACTACCAAAAATATTTTATTTGTGCATTCTTCCTTAATTTTTTTGATAAACTTATGAAATATCAAAAATATTTTATTTGTGCATGTCATTGTCACTTGGTTCCTAAAATGGGTAAAATTCACAGTTTAAACAGTCTGTTTAGACCAGTTTTGAGCGTACTGTTCTGTTTATGGGTTAAACGGAACCCTCCATTTTTGTTGAAGAGCAGCTAACAAAGGGGTCAAAATAGGTATTAAAATGGTTTGAGGTTTAAAAGGTTCTTGCTTAAACAATTTTTAGGCTTGAGTTTTGATTTTTTTTTTCTTCCAAATAACTCTACTATATCCTGACCTATTACCATATAATGAACCCGACCTGTTGTGCTCTGCATTTTTGTTGATGTTACAATGAATTTATGAACTGTTAAATATATTATTATTTGTGCATATGTTAAAACATGTGATGAAATCTTTAATATTTGACATTTTTCCCATATTTACCCTTTATTTCTAGATTTTTCATTAATTTAATCTTCATTTTTTCTATTTCTAAAATATTTTTTTATGAAAAAATAGAAAACCGGTTTTCCATTTAAATCCCGTTGAACAGAAAAACACCCAACGACACCTAGCCGTTTTGATCCTGTTTTTGTCTTTTGTAACCTTATGCAATGAGAGAAGTGGTCATGGGTTGTGTAATAAGGAGAAGGCGATGATTCCTAGCGATTGGAGTGGGGCGGAAGAGAGCGGACGTTTTTCCCAAAATAGGCAACCTTTTCAAACTAATTCCCAAAATAGACGACTTTCGAAACTAATTCCCAAAATAGACCCTCGCAGTTCCCAACTGCGTCCTATTCTTTTTTGTTGACGCAGTTGGCAACTGCGGTCTAAGTATATGCTACAATAATCCAACTCCCACACTTGTGTTAAAATAGTGTCAAGGAAAAAACTATGTTCACCTTAGACTGCAGTTGGCAACTGCGTTCTTGATTGCACTAAGCTCGTAGTTTTCAACTGCATTCCTAATTGGACCCTATGAAAGATTGAATTAGGAATGCAGTTGGGAACTGCGAGCTTAGTGCAATCAAGAACGCAGTTGCCAACTGCGGTCTAAGGTGAACATAGTTTTCTCCTTAACACTATTTTGACACAAGTGTTGGGGTTGGATTATTGTGGCATATACTTAGACCGCAGATGCCAACTGCGTCAATAAAAAAGAATAGGACGCAGTTGGGAACTGCGAGTGGTCTATTTTGGGAATTAGTTTCGAAAGTGGTCTATTTCGGGAATTAGTTTGAAAAAGTGGCCTATTTTGGGGAAAAAATCAAGAGAGCGAGGGGGACTTTGATAGCTCCATCTTCAAAGTGAATATTGAGGAAGACTGCCCTTTGTATCATTTTAAGAATTCCGATTGATAATGTCTTGTCATGGACCAATTACCTATAGTTAGTTATATATATATTTTTGATTGTTGTAGGAACAACTATGCTACTTCATCCATACTTTAGTCTTTGTGCACGACTCTTAAGTATTTTTTTCTTTGAGCAAGAAGACTTTTAAGTAATGTTGCAAACTAATTCTAGTAGTTGTCTTTATGTCTTTGCTTAATTGTATTACGATATTATCATATTATGCACTTATGCTATTTGTTTATTTATTTGTTTTATGTCATTTTCATTTTCAACAATAACCTTATCTGGTTTTTTCTATTTTTTTCTTATTTTTGAAAATAACTTTTTCAATGTTTTGATTTTTTTTATAATAAAAAACCCAAACTGCATATGTGCCGCATATGAGCTTGCATTATGCGGCCAAGATTCTCATAGTTCTGCAGAAAGTTGTCAAATCGTGTATTGTATCATGTATCATTTTCTTGTGTAATGTATCGTGTATTGTATCATATCGTGTATTGTAAGTTTTTTTTATCACATATTCGCAAATCTGATTTTAGTGGCCTTCAAACTGCATACTAAAAAATATGAACAAATTTAGATGCATTGCATGGACAACAAAAAACAAGTGCAAAAGACATTTTTGTGTTCATGAAGCTTATAAAACCCTTAAAAGTCATAACTGTTCTGAAATTTCAGTAAGATGTGTTGTGGAGGAGGGTGGAATTAGCGAGGCGAAGCAAATCTAGAGAAAGAATGGAGCATATGGAGGATCGGAAAACAACTGACTCGAGGGGAATGATGGAGAGTCCGAGCAAAGTGAGGATCGAGATGGGATCCAGAGCATGACATTTGAGGTTGTTGGTCATGTGAGAAAGAACGACTATTACAAGTTTGCCCCCACTTACTGAGAACCATAGAATAGATAGGAGAATTGATATGACGGCATTTGGGGAATTTAACCTCCCCTTGTATATATTCAGAATTCGAGAGTCTAGTAGAAGGAAGTGCTGGCATTTTAGGAAACGGAAAGGTCCAGACTTACAATCTTTAGCAATAGATATAGATTGGTCATTCGCAGACCCTCAGTTGTAAATGGTTGGCTATAATAAGTTTGATGAATTGCAAGTTCTCAAAAGTGCCTAGTTTATCCTTTAAGTAAAACAAATCACCGAAATCATACATGTCCCGTTATGAGTATTGAGGTTTGAAACCTATCTTTGGTCCTTGGTTGAAGCTCATGGCCTAGAATTTGATTGGATGAGAAGGTGGACCTGGGGCACACTTTACTTCATAAAATTATTATTGAATTCCTAGAATTGAATGGAGAAATGGGCGGAATAGCCTAAAATTGAAGTTGGATTCATGCCCAACATCAAGTACACATGTCTCCCCCCGTGACCATACCGAACCATGTGGATCATAATTAGGAGAAACTCCACTCTTGACAATATCAAGATGAATCCATCTTCTTTACATGATTATTTAATATTGGAATATTTGGAAGAGACTTAGTTGCCCCCTATTAGCTCCGAAGCACGGATACTTCACGGAGGGTGCCGTCCCCGTATCCTGTACGTATTCGATACTCGTGTTCCGGTATCTTGTACATCCTCGTATCCTGCATTTTTTATTATCCAACTAATTGATATGGCTGAAACTTCTCTCACTATTTGATTTGTCTGCTTATATTATATTGCTTATGAACTTGCTTTGTTTACTTATGTTATTGCTTATGCTTATGAACAATTATTGTAGCCTTTACGGATTATCTTATTTATTTTTAATGAAAGATATTTATTATTTCCTATTAACAAGAGATATTATTTAGTTATGTGTAATTATTCATATTGTTTGATATATATATATATATATTTAGGGTAAAAGGGATATGAGCAACTTGCTCATTTAGTAAATGAGCAATTGATTATGTGGCATGCATGTGATACATTGGACAACTAACCCTTTTAAGAATTTTCCAATCACATGCATGCCACATCATCAATTGCTTATTTACTAAATGAGCAAGTTGCTCATACTCTTTTTTTCCATATATATATATATATATATACACACACACACGTCGTGTCTCCGCCGTATCCTGTATCCTACATTTTTGAAATTGTCGTGTCCCCCGTACCCGTGTCACCGTACCCGTGTCCCTGTACCCATATCGTTGCTTCATAGCCTATCAGTATATGTTTGACCCAATTTTCTTGATATCCCAGCTGGAGTATAGGTTTTAAACTTGTCCCACTATTTGATTTGTCTACTTATGTTATATTGCTTATGAACTTGCTTTGTTTACTTATGTTATTGCTTATGCTTATGAACAATTATTGTAGCCTTTATAGATTATCTTATTTATTTTTAATGAAAGATATTTATCATTTTCTATTAACAAGAGATATTATTTAGTTGTGTAATTATTCATATTGTTTGATATATATATATATATACACACATGCACACACACAGCCCGATCCCCGCCATATCCCGTATCCTACTTTTTTGAAATTCTCGTGTTCCCCGTACCCGTGTCGGTGCTTCATAGCCTATCAGTATATATTTGACCCAATTTTCTTGATATCCCAGCTGGTGTATAGGTTTTCTGAGTCTTGATTGGCTTGCTTTCAGGAGAAAGGGTTGCTTTCTCCCTTTACAAACACGACCAATAATTTTCCCCCGGTTAGAGCATCCACAATCGTTTGGGGAAAATCGGCAAAATGGATGAATAGAATTGGCAATTTTGTTAGTTGCATTCGTGAAGCGCAAAATATAGCAAATTCGACGACGGACGAAACACTAAATTAGTTTAATTTTTAAATGTTTGTGCATATTATAATACTTATTTATTTATTTTTTTGGTCGTTTCGTCCATTTTTTTTAAGTTTTGTCCAACACGATATGGAGTATAAAATCAATGATTTCGTATTGGCAAGCTAGCCGAAAGGAAATTTCGGCCGTATCGGCCAAAATTTAAAACAGTGCATTCATCTCATTATTCTATTTTTCATACAGACAAAAAAAAAATTAGTTTTCAATCTTACCCTTAAAGCCAATGTCTTCGATAGAAAGATTTATTGGTCGGATAAAATTAAAAGGTCAACACGGGTCAGCTCAGGGTAACACAAGTAACGAAACAGAAGTGGAGATTCTGAGTGTGGACTGCAGCAATAAATTCGAGTGGAAACGGGTATTAGACGATTGCAGTCATATTTATAAATATATTACTGTCCATCCTGATGATGGATTTTGTCAATTTGGAAAAGTTGGAGTGATTCAATCAAAATGTACAAAAAATTCTTCTCCTATGACCCACTAATTATGATATTAGTCGAGCAGGCGGGTTGTCACCGTTTTCTGAATATTGATACAGAGAAGTCGTATATGCGACTTGTCGAGGCATTTGATAGAGAGATGTTGGGACACGACCCACACTTTCCACCTACCGTGTTGTGAGTTGGGGTTCACTCCGTTGGATTGCGTAATGCTAACGGAGATTTCCATCGGAATCGGTCCCTTGCCTTCGTGTAACGACGAGCCGTACACATTTGAATTAGTGCAGACTCACTTCTTTCCTGAGAATACTAGAGATGATTGGAAGTTTCAAAGTATCCGTTGTCCATTCTTTAAACGTTATTTTACCAGCAGTATGCAGACCCACACTTTCCACCTACCGTGTTGTGAGTTGGGGTTCACTCCGTTGGATTGCGTAATGCTAACGGAGATTTCCATCGGAATCGGTCCCTTGCCTTCGTGTAACGACGAGCCGTACACATTTGAATTAGTGCAGACTCACTTCTTTCCTGAGAATACTAGAGATGATTGGAAGTTTCAAAGTATCCGTTGTCCATTCTTTAAACGTTATTTTACCAGCAGTATGATTGAACGGCTAAAATAGATAATGTTTTTGCGATGAGGATTGCACGAGCATTCGTTCTGTTCTTCCTCGGTGTGTTCCTTTTTCCTAATGGTTCTTTGGTTGGCAGATTAGGTATGTCAAAATTTTAATATACTTTAACTGCCTCAGTTGTTTCGCTAGCGGCTCTATTTATGACACTGCCTAACTTTACAATAAATAGGCAACTTCTTTCGAAATTGCATGGAATCGACTTGAAAGAGAGTTAACCGTTCTGTTGATCGGAGTGCCTGATAATACAACAAATGTTGAAGAAATGCGCTCCCAAAACTGTGCGCCGGATTGAACAATACCGATCAACGGATCTTGAGTTATAGTAATCCAACTTTGAGATAGTGTAACATTTTAAAAGTTGTGTATGCTCTCCTCCTTGAACCGCAGCTCGCCATGTTACTAGGGAAGATAGAAGATAAACAAAATCTTTGTGCTTTTTATTCGGTTGAATGCAGTGCGTATATATAGAGAAACAAGAGAAATAGTTGTTGGATTATTTTTTCAACATTTTGAAGGATATGGAGGCAAAATAGTCCAAACTATTATTAATAATTCAATTTTAAAAAGGAAAGGACGAATAAAAGCTTGGACGGAACATCATGTTTCGTCCAGGCCAAAAATTCTTTACAGGTTTTTTTTAAATTCCTAATTTCATCGGACAATGTTTCGTCCAATGCTTTAAAATATAATAAAATAATAGGATGTTTCGTCCTCTATAATATGGAAATTGCCAAATCCTTTCTCAAATATAGCAAAGTAGTGTTCCCCAAAATGGGAAAAATGAGAATTTAGCTCATGACTGCAAACAACTGTGGATGCTCTCCATTACTTATAGTTCAGCATTTTAAAGATAATTCTCTGGCGGCTGATGAATTTTGGGTGCTAAAACATAATCCAGTCTGCTACTAGCAATGATCAATTAGTCAGCATGGAAAGCACCCATTTCTCTGATTTTCTTCTGTGCAGGTTCTTCTGGTTCTCTTCCTTCAAACCCTCTGTTTCCTTTAATTAAATTTTTTTAGACTTCATTCATTTTATTTTGCAGTTATTGTGCTCAAGTAATTTCAAAGGGAAAATGCTTCGAGTTATATGTCTCTATAGCACATAGATAGGTTAAGATGGGATCATTGAAAAAGTTGCAAAACAGGTATATTCCGCAAATCTCGAATTTTGAACTGAACAGTTTTCTAATCAAATGGAAGCAAGGCTTCAATTATATCTTTATCCAACAAACCGACACAAAGAATAAGGTTGTGGAGGCTCCAGAAAATTGACAGAGACAGTTTGTAGATGTTCTTTCTATTCTTCTTGAATGCTGCAAATTGATAACACACTTTAGAGAGACAGTTTGTAGATGTTCTTTCTATTCTTCTTGAATGCTGCAAATTGATAACACACTTTAGAGAGTACCAGTGTGGTTGACTGGCTGACACTTTCCTCTTGGTTCTCTATTATCCTGTGATGTCACCTGCACTATGATGCATATCTTTCCTGCTCTTGTATGCATTCTTTTTTGGTGGATTCACAAACTGATTGAATGCTTGGGACAAAATGCAGGAATCGAAGCGACTCGTTCAGTTGCAGAGTTCTTTACCCAATGGAGATGTGAAGGTAAAAGCAGAACATTGATGTAGAAATTATGTTGTTTTCCTTTTATTATTAATTTATAAAATATAGTTGTGTGCAACTTTGGTGCTATTTTTTTCCATGTAATTTCTTCAGTGGAACCACTGTAATATAACTATTTTTGTACTCTATTCTATAGTTATAACAGATACCTTTTGTCTCTTAAATTTTTTTGATTAATTTATTTTGCAAACAAATCATTTACCTTTACTTTTTAAGAAACCTAGATATGAAGTTGGAGGGAGGCGGCGGGTAGGGTTCGTTGCCCCCTTCCCGTCCGCCTTCACCCCTCTCCTCTCTTTTCTCCTCCCTCCCAGTGGCCTTCTCATCTCCCCTTGCTTCTCATTCCCTAGACTCCACCATAACCTAGATCTGAAAATTCACACATCTCCCCACTCAGCCCACGCCTCTTCTCTACGGTCCTCTAGGTCTTTCGACAACCCACTTCCACTGCTATTGGGCTCGCTTAGCCTCGACTGTGACCATCTCCGACTGCTTAGCCCTCGACGACGACCAAATTGGGTTCGCCAAGCTCGTCAAGTGGTTCAACGGAACCAAGGGCAAAGGTCAGCTGGCGATGATGGCCGTCCCACGGTGGTCGAAGAGTCTAGTCCCGATGGCGGATCTGATTCACATGGCGCTGGCCTGATTCACGTGGCTCTATTAGCGGCGAAGATGGTGCTTTGACCAATGTGCCACAACCGACGCCGCTACAACCCCCTCACCTCCTCCGCCACTGCCGATATCAGCCTCAACAATCCCACTGTTGTTTTTGGGATTTAGTTGTGTGAGAGAGAGGGAAGGTATATTCTTCACTGCTCTGCTCTCTCTTTAGTTGTTTGTTTGGGATTTGATTGTGTGAGAGTGTTGTTTGTAGGGAATGAGGGAATATGAGAGAGAGGAGAAGGTTGGACCTTCACTACTCTCTCTTTGACTATGGATGATTCTGAGTTAGTATGTTGATTGCGAGTGAGGAGAGGAGAGTGATTGTGAGAAGACAAAGGGGAAGATGTATTGGATTTGAGTGAAAGTGGAGTAGATTAGGAAGACGAAGGCGATTTCTGGCTGCTCTTTCCTGAGGAGGCAGGCAGCACGGGTGTGCGAGCGGCTGCCGATGGAGAAGTGCTGTGGGAATTGGGCCCGATGACGAGTCCCCCCACCGCCAATCCCTTCGATGATGCACATTAAGCCTTCATGGGAGAGGAGTTTCCGCGGCTAGCGGGCATTTCCAAATTCGAAGCGGTTGGGCGCCAAGGAGAGAGAGGTGTAGCTGAGGTAGGACAGGGATCAGAGAGGTGCTAACGCACCTACCAACGTCAGCGAGCATTTCAAATTTTAAAATTTGAAACGATCTGTGTAACAAACTCCCACCTGACTCTTAAGGTGGGTATGTGCGTGCCTTGAGAGCATCGCACAAAGCTAAATTGATGTACAAACATTTATGTTGGGCCTAGCATTGTGATTGGACCCAAGATGGAGTCCATTACAATAATAGAGGTTAATTCTATTGGGCTTGAATGGGGTCCAGTAGAGTTGTGGGATTATCCTTAAGGCCCAAGATGACTCCAGATTGTCCTATTTGATAGTATGATGAAGACTATAGGTTTGACAGCTCACCCTCCATGGTTTTATTGGAGGGACCACTTGTTGTCTGTGCTGGTCATGTTGCTTCATGTTTTATTTTTCATTTGTAGTTTGTATTGAGCCCAGTACTCTGTTTTTGTTTTATTAATTTTTGATTAATGAAACATGGTGGCTTTATTCCACCTTCTCACTAAAAAAAAATCATCGACTTTTATGCATGCTGAAGATTTGAATATTTGATTTCCCTCAACAGGGTATTACATATCTTCTTCTTTGAGACCGTCACAAAATTCCGTGATCTAGACCCAACCTGAACCCTGTATTGGACAGGAACCGTTCCCATTTATTGCGGGTAGGGTCTAGGTCCAAAAATAGGACCCGTTGACATTTTCGGGTCGAGTCTAGTCAGATCGAGTTTGGTCCTTTCTAGAAATATTTGTAGTGTTTTGTAGTGTTTTTTTGGTACGTGTCCGGGTCCGGGTTGGACAGGACTTTGTTAGGTCCATTTTGTTGGACAGGACCCTCTGTAATTTCTTAGTACGGGTCCATTTTGTTGTATGGGTCTTGGTTAGGTCCATTTTTTCATGTAATTTCTCCAGTGGAACCTCTGTAATATAACTACTTTTGTACTCTCTATTCTATGATTGTAACAGTTACCTTTTGTCTCTTTAAGTGTTTTTGATTAATTTATTTTGCGAACAAATCATTTACTTTTATGCATGCTGAAGATTTGAATATTTGATTTCCCTCGAACAGGGTATTACATCTACTACTACTATAATGGGAGAAGGCCTTAGTGTAATTTGTTCTTAACCCAACCCGTGCAACGCACGTGCTGGTAGATTTTTTGCTAGCACTGTCAAAAAATAGTGATCCAGACTCGACCCGAACCCGGTATTGGACAGGAACCGACTCCGCTTATTGCCAGTAGGATCTAGGTCCGAAAATAGGCTCGTTGACATTTTTGGATCGGGTCTAGGTTCACTCAAAATGGACCCAACCTGGATCTGGACCTGTACCAAAAAACACTACAAATATTGAAAAAAGACCCAACCTGACCCGACCCGGATCCAAAACACATTTTTAATAAATAGAAAATATATATAGAAAATTGAGGAGGCATATTAGATGTTTAGAACTCGTTTTTTAAAAATATATTCTAGAACTAGGGTTAAGCACAGCTGCGCCTCTCTCTCTTCCTTGGTTCATCTTTCGTCGGTCTTGCCTCCTTTCTTCTACTTTTTATTGTGCAATAAAGATTGCATATCTAAATGAACATAGTACGTGATGGTACATTTATATGTGGCTTATTGCTCACCGAGCTGATTGATTTTCTTGTTGGGAACATTGCTAATTTGCTTGTAAGAGTCGGAGTCCATTGCCTTATTTTGCTAGAACCATAAGGGATGTAAAAGTAGAAAATTCATGATGGAAAAATATGTTGTATTCCGAAAATCTTTAAGTCTCTGAATATACTTGTACCAGTCTAAATTATCAAGAGGGTGAATCCTATCATCTAGAAATTGGTCATGCATCTACATCAAGACCAAGTTTTTCATAAGTTTTTCATCACAGCTTATGGTATACTCTGATACAATATTATGACATTGCCAACCCTTAAGATATAAAAAAGAACATATCACAACCTGCAGCTACTCCCATAGCTAATCATTCATGTTGCAATTGCTTGTGCATAATATGGCACATTAGCTTTTCTAGATAACAAAATCCCAACAACAAAAAAGGCAGAAAAATAAGCAATTCAATGATAAAGTGAATATGATTTGTCACTATTTATTAGAAAACTAATCAATAATCACACATAATATGAAGGATTACAATCTCTCTCTATTCAAAAGTAGAGAAAATTGAGAGAAAATTTGAAAGGCCCATTTAATTTCTTCTGGTTCTCACGGGTAGGGTTTGGGTCCAGTATTTGGACCTGTTAAGGAGCAGGTCCGGTCTGAGTAGTGCAGGACCCGACCTGACTCGATCCGACCCAATCCGATACCAGTGCTAATTGCTGCCCAATATATCCTTAGAGCATCCACAATCGTTTGCTATATTTGCCAATTTCTCATTTTTTGAGAAAGTAGGTGCTGCAGTCGTTTGCTATTTTGCTATAAAATGGTAAAATCGCTACAGTCGCTTCTCATTTTTAGAAACGAAATTGCGATTCTCAAATTATACGAGACGAGACATGTTGTTCCGTCCCTATTTTTTCAATTTTTTAATGGGATCAGATGAGATGTTTCGTCTGACAATTTTTATAAAAAAATTAATCAGACGGAACAACATGTACCATCTGGAAAAAAATCAAAAAAATGCTGAAACGAGACATGTTGTCCCGTTTCAAGCAATTTTTGTTTGGACGGGACAACATGTCCCGTCCAGAAGGGGGGGGGGGATTTAGTTAAGGTAAAGTAGGTTTAGCATATAATTAATTAGGTTTTAGGTAATATTTTATTATTTAATTTATTTAATTAACCTATTTTAAGATCTAATCATTAATTAACTAACTGAAAAAGAAAAAAAACCGGATAAAACAACATGTCTCATTTTTCTCAAATTTTAGAAAAATTTAGCAAACAACCACTGCAAACAAAATCGCTATTTTCTATTACTGTAGATGTCATTTTCTAAAAAATGAGAAACACCATTGTTGATGCTCTTATAATGTGTTAAATTTTTGTAGAAAATGTCTTATATGCCTAGGGATGAACAGTTCGCCACCTTATACCAAAACTTATTAAATTCATTCTTAAGTAAAAACGGTTACCGTAACCGGATAAGTACAAAATCCTAAGAGCATCCACAGTCATTTGCTATTTTTGCCAAATTCTCATATTTTGAGAATTGAGCTGCTGCAGTCGTTTGCTATTTTGCCATATTTGGGCAAAATAGCTACAATCGTTTATCAAAAATGAGAAACGAAATGGCAATTTATGAGAAACGAAATGGTAATTTTCAAATTATGGGGTTCTGTCCCTTTTTTTTTAAAATGGGATCAGCGTCGGACCTTGTTTTTTTTTTTAATGATCAGACGGTACATGTTGTACCGTGTGAACAAAAAAAATAAAATAAAAAACGACATCAAACGGAACACGTTGTCCCGTTTGAAGCCATTTTTGGCTTGGACGGGACAACATGTCCCGTCCGGCCAAATGGGAGAGTTTAATTAAGTATTAATCTTAGGTTTAGTTAATTAAGTAGGTTGTTAGTATATATTTTAATATTTAATTTATTTAATTAATTTATTTTAATACTTAATCAATAGTTAATTAAGCGTAAAAAAAACGGACGAAACAACATGTTTCGTCCGATCTCTTTTTTAAATATTTTTTTCACATATTATAGCAAATGACGACTGCAGCAAATTGCTTGTTTTGCTATATGTTATTTTGCCATATTCTCAAATATGAGAAACACGACTGTGGATGCTCTAACAAAATAGAATCCTACATAATCTATAGTGTTTTAAGGATCTAGTTATTCCAATTTGGGTTGCAAACGAGCCGAGTCGAGCCGAATACCTTGAGGCTCGAGCTCGGCTCGTTTATCTATCGAGCTCACTTTCAGGCTCGAGCTCGGCTCGACACGAGTCGCGCTTTGACCAAGTTCGAGTCGAATACTCGCGAGCTTCTGCCTAAAACCCACATACCTTCAAGCTCGAGATTGGTTCGTATACGTATCGAGCTCGCTTTCGAGCTCGAGCTCGACATGAGCCGAGCTTTGACTGAGTAGCTCGCGAATAGCTCGGTTCGTTTGTAGCCCTAATTCCAATCTAATAACAACAGAATCTTAGAATATTTCAAAAAAAATCCCAAAATGAGAAATAAGTGTTAGAACTCGAATTTATAAATAAGAGTAAATTCCAACAGAAATCGCAAAGAAATGAAATACAGGAAATAAAACAGTAAATTGAAGACTTTGCACAGAGTCGAGACTGATAATCTCTCTCCTTAAAGCAGAATTCGCCCCGTAGTGTGACGGTGGCCGGCGAATTGCTTCCCAGGATACAACTGTACCTTCTCTGAAGAGCAGCACCCTTGCTTCAGAGATTCAGCGAACTGTTGTCTGTGTTGTACTCTCAGTTGACACTGACACAGAGAAGAAGAAGAAGAAGAAGAAGAATGATGAAAAAACTCTCTACTGTATAACAGACTCTGTCTGGATTTTATAGAGGAAAATTGAAGACTGGAGACTCTTTAAATGCCATTACTCTGTGCTGTGCTGAGCCGAGCCGGGGCCGGGCCGGGCAGGGCGCGCGCGTGCGCGTGTGTGTTTGTCATTTTGGCTAAGTCCTCTCTCCACTACACGTTAGTGGTAACCCCTGGGCCACGCCCTTTAGACCAGTTTTCTAGTATATATACTAGAAAAAAATCTTTCCCAATTTCCGATATGGGACTATCCATTTTCTCCAAGTTGCCAAGTTAGTACATTTCAAGTACCCAACTTTGGACTAACATTTCTCATTCATACGGAATTCGTTTTTGGCAAGTGAGTATACTACGGAATAGTACTCGTCGAGAGGATCGCAATCCACTCATTTTCCGGCGCCGCCGGTCGCCGGAGCCTACCGGAATCCGGCCTGGAAAACTGCAAAAAATTAATTCCAATAATCCCCCACGTGAATGGAAATGACCAGACCATGTAATCCAGACACGAGAGAAAAACAAAAACATGACAGAAAGACTCTGAGAGTACAATCGAAAAATCACTGCATCAGAAATGATAGTAATTTTTCAACTTTGAACCACCCTTAGTAATTAGCTATCGGATTCACTTGACCAGTTAGTGATCATAATGTCTTGAACTACCCGGGCTTTGATGTGAACCTAGACAATAACTATCACACAGTTTCATCTCCTCACAGAACTAAGTTCTCTTGTTGTGTTCATTTTGGCCTTGAACATCCCTGGTTAATCGTGAGTGAACTTGGAGAATGTAGCCTCTCTTCATTCTCCTAGAAACAGCCCCATTTCACACTCACAAGGTGATTGCCCATAAAGAGTATCCTGCTATACCTCACTTTTATTTAAAAGCTATGGGAATCATTAAAAGTCAAGCTTATCCTAACTCTTTGCAGGCAGCACTGTTTTATCATCCTAAGAGTGGGTATGAGATTTTAATCTCTCAGTGCTTCCGTCGATTCAACAAGATTTAGTTGTCCCTTTGAACCTAGATCTTGGGATCTCCAATCCCTAGGTAGGGTTTCCATCAAGTATCCTCCTTTGTCATAGGCTTTAAACTCATTCCTCTTGATGATCTCACAACCTGCTCTCGCGACAGACCTTTAGTAAATGGATCCGCTAGGTTGTCGGCCGATTTTATATATTCTATAGAGATTACTCCATTTGAGAGCAGTTATCTAATGGTTTTGTGTCGCCTTCTGATATGACGAGACTTACCATTATACATACAACTCAGTGCCCGTGCTATAGCCGATTGGCTGTCACAGTGTACACATAAGGCAGACACTGGTTTTTTCCACATAGGAATATCCTCTAAAAAGTTTCGAAGCCATTCTGCTTCCTTTGCCGCTTTGTCTAAAGCAATAAACTCAGATTCTATGGTGGATCTGGCCAATAGCGTTTGTTTAGAGGATTTCCATGACACAGCTGCACCACCAAGTGTGAAGACATATCCACTTGTGGATTTTGAGTTCTTGGAGTCCGATATCCAGTTGGCATCACTGTAGCCTTCCAGTACTGCTGGATATCTGGTGTAATGCAGCGCATAACTCTGAGTATGTCGCAAGTAGTTCAATACTCTAGTTATTCCTTTCCAGTGACTTCGTCCTGGATTACTCGTGTATCGGCTTAGTATATTTACCGAATGTGCTAGGTCCGGTCTTGTACAATTTGTTAGGTACATCAGACTACCGATTACACGTGCATATTCTAGTTGTGATATGCTTTCGCCTGTATTTTTGAACAAGTGAAGACTTGGATCGACGGGACTTTTTGCTGTCCCATTGGAGTAATTCTTAAATCTTTCAAGTACTTTCTCAGCATAATGAGCTTGAGACAAAGTAATCCCCTCAGATGTTCCGAAAACTTTGATTCCTAGTATGACATCTGCAACTCCCAAATCTTTCATGTCAAACTTGCCACTAAGCATGCTCTTAGTTTGTTTGATAATGTCGTTATTGCTTCCAATAATGAGCATGTCGTCTACGTACAGTCAGACCAGAATGTATCCATTTGGAGTATCTTTGATATAGATACACTTGTCGCATTCATTTATTTTGAAACCATTTGACATCATAACATTGTCAAATTTTGCATGCCACTGCTTTGGAGCTTGTTTCAGGCCGTACAGAGATTTTACAAGTCTGCACACCTTATTTTTCTGTCCAGGAACTACGTAACCCTCAGGTTGTTTCATGTATATTTTTTCTTCTAAGTCCCCATTTAGAAATGCAGTTTTAACATCCATTTGATGTATTTCCAGGTTACGTAGAGCTGCAATAGCTATCAACATTCTTATGGATGTTATTCTTGTAAATGGAAAATATGTATCAAAGAAATTTAGGCCTTCCTTTTGCTTGAATCCTTGTACCACAAGTCTTGCCTTATGCTTCTCTATTGAACCATCTGGTTTCTATTTTTGTTTAAAAATCTATTTGCATCCTAGAGCTTTACATCCAAATGGCAAGTCGACTAACTCCCATGTATGATTTTGCATAATGGAGTCTATTTCACTTTTGATCGCTGCCTTCCACATAGGAGCATCAGGCATAGATATGGCTTCCTTGAAAGTTCTGGGCTCATTCTCTAACAGAAAGGCCGTCAAAAAGTCAGGACCAAATGATTTTAATGTTCTAGCCCGTTTACTTCGTCTAGGCTCATCAGTATCATGTTCTGGTTCATCAACTGAAGTGCTTGCATTCCCTTGTTCACGTGTACGTTTGGGGTACGTAGTATCCTTGCACGGAAACACGTGTTCAAAGAAGGAAGCATTCCTTGATTCCATTATTGTATTCACATGGATATCCGGTATATCCGATTTGTATACTAAGAACCGATATGCACTACTGTTGTGTGCATAGCCTATGAATATGCAATCAATAGTCTTAGGTCCGATGGTGACCTGTTTCGGGTTAGGTACTGCCAATTTTACTAGACACCCCCACACTTTGAGGTATTATACGAAGGTAAGTTACCTTTCCACAGTTCATATGGTGTCTTGCCGGTTTTCTTGTAAAGTATTTTGTTGAGAATGTAGTTGGCAGTCAGCAACGCTTCCCCCCACATATTTTGGGGTAAGCCAGAATTCAACAACAAGGCATTCATCATCTCCTTTAGAGTTCAGTTCTTGCGTTCGGCAGTACCGTTTGATTCGAGTGAGTAAGGAGCAGTTGTCTGATGAACTATTCCATGTTCTGAGCAGAACATGTTAAATGGTGCATCATATTTTCCTCCTCTATCACTTCTAACGATTTTAATCATTTTGCCAAGTTGATTCTCAACCTTAAGTTTATATTCTTTGAATTTATCCAAAACCTCATTTTTGCTATGTACCAAATATACATAACAGAATTGTGTGCAATCGTCTATGAAAGCCACAAAGTACTTTTTGCCACCTCTTGTCTGCACATATTTTAAATCACACAGATCCGTGTGAATTAGACCTAGAGTTTCTGTGTTTCTTTCTACAGAACGTGATGAAGTTTTAGTAAGTTTGGCCTCCGTGCAAACTTCACATTTTTCTGAGTTATCTACCTTAAATTTTGGTAGCAGATTCATGTTAATTAATCTACGCATAGAATTGACATTAACATGGCCTAGTCTTTCATGCCAAACAGAGGAAGACTCAACAACATAGGTAATAGGAGTTATTTCATTAACTTTGGGAACAGCAGGAACAATAGTTTTATGGATGACTGTTGTGGTAGGGTAAAAATGGCTTGGGGCCCAACCAGGGCCCAATACAGCTCTCACTCAAAAATGGTAAAAACAACAGTCTAGTTCGGCTTCAAGCCACTGCAGGGTCGGCGCCGAACCTCAAGTTCACCCCCCACAGATCTGGTCTCCTCGTATCCGATGAGCGGCGATGGCCCTCGGCCTCCGATCCACGACAGCCCTCCGGGCCGTCCGCCCATCCTGGTGTAGAATGAAGATGACTTGGCACACCCTACGCCACCAGATTCTCCCAGAAACACGGAAGCCCCATGATCTGCCATGTCAGCTCCAAATACCACCAAGGGCTTTGCCGCGTCAGCCCTATACCACTCCTGGTACTGCCACGTCAGCCCTAAACCCCCTGGGCCTTCTACCACGTCAGGCCCATGGGCTCTCGGGTTCAGACCCGGCCCCCAAGCGGATCCAAACCCGGTTGGAATTCTCTATAAATACTAGACCCTCACCCACCTTTTCAGGTAACCAATCTTTTGCCACTTAAATTTACCTAGTTATTGCTACTCTCTCACAGAGACTGACTAGATCGTCGGAGGGTCCGCCACCGGGATAAACCCCGATGTTTCAGGACCGTCTGCAGGTACACAAGACCTCGGATCCGAACCCTCTGATCCGAGCCGAGGCATCCACCTCACTCCGAGCCCGTCGCAGGAGCCGCCAGGTCACTCCGAGGGTCGTCTGACAAGCAGCTTTCTCCTTCAATACAAATTGAGTCCGAACTCACACCTGGTGCATCCACACGTCTCCCAGAAATAAACCGCATCAGGTTGGCGCCGTCTGTGGGAACACTGCTTCAGAAGCCGACCCGAGCACGACCATCAAGGGACCTGGACAGCCGAGCTCTCATGGCCTCCAAAGGCAAAGGGGCTGCTTCCTCCGTCAACCGACGGGGCTCGCCCCCACCAATTGCTAACGCCGGTCCACATATTTCAAAACACAGGGCTCCCCATCAGGGATCCCAAAGGAGCGTCACCCGTCAAGTCCAGCCCGACCTTCGGGGAGTAATCATCAACCGACAGATTAGCCGCAGCAGGGGAAGGGCCGCTTCCAACCCGGCCCCGAACCATCCAAGACCACAGCCCGAGGGACGGAGGCCAGCACTCAGCCGCATCGGAAGGCAACCTTCGGACCGACCAAACAGGGTCGAGGGAGCCCCCGTCACTCACAAGGAGTTCCAAGACTTCCTGAGAGAAATTCTCGGGGCCCTCCGACGGGCCCCCAGGGAGGAAGCCCTCCACTCCCAAACCGGGTCGGATGCCGAGGCAAGCGTGTCGCGCCCGTCAACAATCCAGCCAGAAGACGATGGCGTACTCCTAAGGCGCCTCCAAGAAATGGAGGATCGCCTCGATCATATAGGAGACGGCGACCAACGAGCGGCTCAGGGGTACAGACCTGTCCGTCCTCCCTTCTCCGCCCCCATCCTCCAAGCGGAAATACCCAGGAATTTCCGACCACCTCAATTCGAGACCTACGACGGCGAGGGAGATCCCGCTGATCACATGGAGGGTTTCAAAACCCTCATGATGATTCACAGCGCCTCGGATCCCCTGCTATGCCGAGCCTTCCCCGCCACACTTCGGGGTCCGGCTCGCGAATGGTTCTCGAAACTCACCCCCGGCTCCATTTACTCCTTCGACCAGCTAGAGGGCAATTTTCTTGCCCACTTCGTCACCAGCCGGAAGGCGAAAAGGACCAGCGCCTCTTTACTTGGGCTCAGACAGATAGAGGGAGAGTCACTCAGAGTGTTCGTCCGGAGGTTTACCGCGGAGGCAAGATCGGTCTCCTCTCTTGATCCAGGCGCTGCCTCTGCGGCATTTCGGCACAACGTCCGTCATCGACAGCTGAAAGCTTCTCTGGCGAAGAGACCCCCTGTCGACTTTCCCGACCTCCTCAACAGGTTCGAGAAGTACATTAGGGCAGAAGAGGCCCTTAGCCCCGAAGATGCTAGGGAGGCCACCGGGAAGGGAAAACGAAAGGCCGAAGAAGTCGAACCATCAAAGAAGGCTCCGAGGGACGCGGGGGCCATGAAGAAGGTCCCGCCGGTCCCCCGCTTCGAGAGGTACACTCCCTTGACACATAGCGTATCCGCCATCCTCTTAGAAATCGAAGACAAAGGCCTCGTCCGACTACCTCCCTGACCTAATAACAACAAGAATCAAGATCAGCGCTTCTACTGCCGCTTCCACAGAGATCGTGGGCACGAAACCGACCAATGCCGAGCCCTGAAAGACGAAATTGAGGAACTCATCTCACGAGGGCTCCTCCGAGAATTCACCCGAGAAGGCCGACGGGATCGGCGAGATGATAGGAACCGGAGACTTTCGCCTCCGAATCCTACTTCGACCCGCCTCCGGGGTCAGGATCTCGAGTCCGAGGGAACCGCAGATACGCCATTCATCTTGCACTGTGTCCACGGGGGGCCGATGGGAGGAGAGTCAAATACATCCCGAAAAGCCTTCATCCAAGAGGCGAATGCTGTCCAAAACAACCCCTCGTCCAAGCTACAACCAAGGCCAGTCTCCTTCTCAGGAGAGAACCTCGAAGGCGTTCACCTACCCCACTGCGATGCCCTCGCCATCAGCCTCCACATGGCTAACTGTGAGGTTCGCCGAATCCTCGTTGACAACGGTAGCTCAGTTAATATTCTTTTCCTCAAAGCTTTCGAGAGCCTCAAGTTACCCGGTGGGAAGCTCAAGCCCGCCGGATACACGTTACATGAATTCTCCGGCGCCCCTGTCGTAATAGAAGGGATTGTTACCCTCGACGTCACCGCCGGATCGGCTCCTGTCAAGAGGACCGAATCCATGGATTTCATGATTGTCAACATCAAGGCAGCTTACAACGCCATTCTCGGCCGACCCGGACTGAGCTCCCTCCAAGCGGTACCGTCAGCCTACCATCTGAAACTCAAATTTCCCACCCCCCAAGGGGTCGGCATCGTCCGAGGTAGCCACGAAGCCATGCGGTCGTGCTATATAACAGCCGTCGGAGGGGGTGTATTCCCCCTCGACGCCGCTGAACTCGAACCCGAGAGGGATGGCCCAGCTCCCGAGCCGGTCGACGAACTAGAAGAGGTCTTGTTCGACGCCAAGGATGAATCAAAGTGGTTCAGGGTGAGCCGCTCGCACACCCCGGACTTGAAAACAGGCATCATCGCCTGTGTCCGTTGCAACGTTGATCTCTTCGCTTGGAAGCCCTCCGACATGCCCGGGATCTCCGAAGACTTGATTATGCATTGGCTGAGCGTCATCCCTGACTCCAAGCCGGTCGTCCAAAAGAGGCGCAAAGTCGCCCCGGAGAGGCAACAAATTGTGAAGACAGAAGTGGACAAACTCTTGTCCACTCGATTCATTTAGAAAGTCAGCTATCCCGAGTGGTTGGCCAATGTTGTTATGGTAAAGAAGGCAACAGGGGGTTGGCGGATCTGCATCGACTTCACGGATCTTAACAAAGCATGTCCGAAAGATCCTTTCCCCCTCCCCCGCATCGACGCTTTAATCGACGCAACCTCGGGGCATGAGCTACTGTCCTTCATGGACGCATTCTCCGGGTACAATCAGATCCGGATGTTTCCACCAGACATCTCCAAAATCTCGTTCGTCACCGACCAGGGTCTTTATTGTTACCGCGTTATGCCCTTCGGGCTGAAAAATGCCGGAGCCACGTACCAACGGCTCGTCAACAGAATCTTCAAAGACCTGATCGGCCGCAACGTGAAAGTCTACGTCGACGACATGCTCATCAAAAGCCGGGCCGGACCGGACCACGTCGCCGACCTCGAAGAAGCCTTCGGTGTCCTCCGACATCACAACATGAGACTCAACCCGGCTAAATGCGCCTTCGGCATCTCCACTGGGAAATTCCTGGGGTTCATCGTCAGTCAACGCGGCATTGAGGCAAACCCCGAGAAAATCCAAGCCATTATGGACATGTCCTCCCCTCAAAATGTCAAGGAGGTTCAAAGGCTCACGGGCCGGCTGGCGGCAATCGGCCGTTTCCTCTCCAAGTCAGGGGAGAAGTCTCTCCCCTTCTTCAAGGCCTTACGCGGAAAAGGGGGCTTCGAGTGGGGTACCCATCAACAAGAAGCCTTCGAACAACTGAAGCAATACCTCGCCAACCTGCCTCTCCTCAGCAAGCCCGAGCCAGGCGAGCCGCTTTGGCTCTACCTGTCAGTCTCGGATAGCGCCCTCAGCGCTGTCCTCGTCCGAGAAGAAGAAGGGGTCCAAAGGCCATTGTATTATGTGAGCAAAGTACTACTCCCAGCCGAGACGAGGTACGCAAAGATAGAGAAGGTGGCCTATGCCTTAGTCATGGCAGCCCGGAAGCTTCGTCCTTACTTCCAGGCCCACTCTGTCCAAGTACTGACCGACCAGCCACTAAAGACTGTCCTTCACAAGCCCGAAAACTCCGGCCGCTTAGTCAAGTGGTCAATTGAGCTGAGTCAGTTTGACATCAGCTATCAGCCGAGGGTGGCCATTAAAGGACAGGCCCTCGCCGAATTTATAACTGAGTGCACCGTTTCCGAGCAGCCCAACATCGAGGGTTCGGATCCGACCTGGGAGATCTTTGTCGACGGCTCATCATGCGAAACGGGGAGCGGGGCAGGCATCATTCTTCATGGCCCCGACCAATTCCTACTTCAATACTCCCTCCGCCTCAACTTTCCGGCCTCCAATAACGAGGCAGAGTACGAGGCCATGATCACCGGATTGACCCTCGCCCACCGAGCCGGAGCCAAGCAAATCTGGGCCTTCAGCGATTCTCAGCTCATGGTCAATCAGATCACTGGAGAATACGAAGCCCGCGATGATCGTATGATGAGATATTTGGCGGCAGTCCGACGACTCCTGGCGTCCTTCAGCTGCGCCACAGTTATCAGAGTCCCCAGGGAACAGAACGCTCAAGCAGACGCGTTGTCCAAACTCGCCTCTTCCTCCTTCGAAGGTCTCGATCAGACGGTGCTCATAGAAATCCTCCTAAAGCCAAGTATCAATGACCCAGAGCCCGAGGCGATGTGTGTGCAAGATGGTACCAGCCCAGACGACTGGACCACACCCATCCGAAGATTCTTAATCAATGCCGAGCTCCCTGAAGACAGGACCGAGGCCAGACGAGTCAGAGTCCGAGCTGAAAGATTTGTCATGATTGATGACATCCTCTTCAAACGTTTATACACCTTGGCCGACGGCAAACCATACCTCCGCTGTCTCACCAGCGGCGAGGCCAGCTACGCCCTCAAAGACCTACACGAGGGGATCGGCGGATGCCACATGGGGAGCAGGACACTTGCTCGGAAGGCCCTGAATCAGGGGTACTATTGGCCGACCATGCTCCAGGACTCACAAGACTTAGTCAAAAGGTACGGCCCCTGCCAAAGATTCTCTCCTATCAAAAGGCTTCCTCAAGCCAATCTCCGATCCCTGACGAGCCCTACGCCGTTCGCCATGTGGGGGATGGACCTCGTGGGGCCCTTCCCCCCAGCAGTAGGGCAAAAGAAATTCCTGATAGTCGCCATCGACTACTTCACCAAATGGCTCGAAGCCGAGCCACTGTCCAGCATCACCGAGCACCAAGTACAACAATTCTTTTGGAAGAACATCATTTGCCAGTTCGGCATCCCCCGGATCCTCGTTACAGACAACGAAACCCAGTTCCAGGGTCAGAACTTCCAAACTTTCTGCGCGGACATCGGTATCCAGCAACGCTTCTCCGCTATTTGCCACCCTCAGTCCAACGGCCAAGCGGAGAACGCGAACAGGCAAATCCTCGACGACCTCAAGAAGCGCCTCGACAGTTCCCCCAAAGGGCTTTGGGTCGAAGAACTGCCTAGTGTGCTATGGGCGTACCGAACCACCAAGAGGATCCCCACGGGAGAAACGCCTTTCGCCTTGACCTACGGGACGGAGGCAGTCATCTCCGTCGAGGTCGGCCTGCCTTCTCCCCGTATCATGACCTTCGATGAAGCTGACAATTCATCAGGCTTAAGGGCCAACCTGGACCTCGTCGCCGAAGTCAGAGAGAAATCCTCAATCCGGAGAAGCATCTACTAACAACGGATCGAGAAGTTTTACAACAAGAAAGTCCGCCCCACTAACATCAAGGCGGGAGACCTCGTGCTATGAAAACTGTCCGTCTCTGATCCAACCAAAAAGAGGAAATTGGCCCCCAACTGGGAAGGCCCATACCGTGTAGTCGAGGCTGTACGCCCTGGTACGTACCGACTGGCGGATATGGATGGCCGGCTCATCAGCCGACCCTGGAACGCCGAGCACCTAATGAAATTCCTGGAAGAACGAACATAGGTTCTAACTTGGCTAATATATATAAAATCTCTTGTAAGCTTTCATGTGTAAAGGGTGGCTTCGACGACCCTCCCTATCTAGTATGAAAGAAATCTCTTTTTGTCAAACTCCACATACCTCGGCAGATCCGACTTAACACCCAACAATGGGATCGGCACCCGAGTCCTCACTCCGGTACTGTCCCCAACGTCTCGTTAGGTCCAATCCAGCTTCAGGCCCGGGACTCTTCCTAAGGCCCCACGTTGATCCCTCACGGATCGACGGAGCCGAACCACGCCTCCGCCGTCATTCACCGCACTTCTAAACAGAACAAAGGAGGAAAAGGATTCTTTATTCATACTCCTTTATTTGGTTATGAGAAAACAAACACAGACCGTTACAGGACCACTCCACTCATCTCAAACTGGAGGAAGCCACCATTTTAGGGCCCCTCGGGTCCAACGAAGGGCGGGACCACTCCGACCGAACGGCTAGGAGCCCTCTCCTCGTCATGACGGTCCTTGGGCTCAGCCACGGTCGACACTCCAGCCACGGAGCTCTGGGCATCCACTGGTCGCATGCGCTCCAGCAACAGCAGCGCAGAAGGAACCCCCTCCGCTCGCCGACCCACGGAGGAAGATGTCGAGACACCCAGCATCGTCTTGTAGCGGTGTATCTCCATCTCCTTCTCCACTATGACATCGCGAAGTAGCCTCTCAGAAGAGGGCCTCTGTACCGAGACGTTCGACATGGTATGTCCAAGTCCGACATCTCCGAGGTCTCGGTCCACCATCGCCCTCCTCAGCCGGCTCGCCTCCTCACTTAAGGCCTCAGACTTATTCCGATAATAGTTAAAGGCCGCATCCGTATCACGAGCCCCCTTTCGGTAGCGAACCAACGTGGCCTCCAGGGCCTCAACTTTGCTCCGGAGCCACGCCACGTCGGAACGACGGGGGTCCACCTCGGGAAGAGGAGCCGCAACCTACAAGGAAACCAGCCAACTCAAAACACATAAGCAAGGAGGGTCGGAAACACCCGAAGTCAAAACACTTGGCCGGTCAAAAATCCTTTTTTATAAATTGAGTCGCTTCTTACAAAAATGCGGTGGCCAGTCCGCGGAAGGCAAATACAATCGAGAGAAGGAAATAGAAAGACAAAAATTATACAACTTATTTTCCCACCTCGGCATCAGCAGGCGGGTCCACAGGGGGGTCAGCAGACGGGTCAAGAGCAGGCCCTTCTTCGCCAGGGGTCTTCGGTGTCCCCTCAACCTCCATGTCATACTCAAAATTGGACAGGTCAAGGGTCGGGTAGAAGTGCCTCACGTGGCTAAGGGCCTTAGCATAACACTCGTCTTGAGCCTTGATCACCAGGAGCTGACCCGTCTCTGTCAGCTCTTCCCTCTCCTTGGCAAACTCCTTCTCCTGAGCCGCCATCTTCTTCGCCCATTCCTCCTTCTCCTTGTCGAAGGCCGTCTTCATCTCTTGCTCCCTCTTCTGAGAGCCTTCGAGCTCTATCTTCATCTCCTTCGTCTCCTGCTCGGCCTTGTCCGCCTAGTCGCGCTCCCGCTTCAAAGCGGCCTCGTAAAGGCCCCTCACGTGGGCCCCCTGCACGGTCGCCTGCAGTCACCAAGCACAACTAAGGAAGCCTCCTCTACAACATAATTACGGGACAAGAGAGGATGACAGACTTACCAGCACATTGGCCTGTGCGAGGCGAGCATACGCCTCATCTAGGGTCTCGGTCTTCATCTCCGAACGATCCCGGGGGGTCGCCAACTTACTCGCCACCTCAACGGCTTGCCGCCCTCGGGTCAGACAGTCTCCCTCACGGATCGACCAACTCGGCACCCACGGTCGCCGAAGCCTCTCCTCTACCTCCGGATCCGCCAGAGGGCCCTTCCCCTTATCGAGATCGATGACCTTACCCTGGTCCGGACCGCCCTGAACCGTCGCGTCCTTGACCGTCTCCGAGCGAGTCCTTTTGGCCCTCGGCTGAACAGGGGCCTCGGAAACCACCTGGGACGACCCCCTTGTCTTCATCACCCCCATCTTCTTCTCGGCCTCCTCCTTCTTCATGGCGAGCCTCTTCGCCTTGATCGACTCAGGATCCATATCTGCAAAAAGATCCAGTAAGGACAATGAGCACAGAGGAACAACAAAGCCAAAAGAAAGAAACAACTACATACATAGATCGGCCGGGCTCAGTCCGACGCTCGCCAAGTGACCCTCGGTCACCTTCGCCCAGTTGATACTATACGACAGACGGAGGCGCTCAACAAACCCCCACTCCTCGGCCGTCAGGTCCCTCGACCTCGGCGTTTTATAGCTCGGCTTGGAGTGCTTCCACCGAGTGGGAATGTCCCAAGGTTCCTCACTCCGGATCACCAGATATTTCTTCTTCCAATCCTTGATGGAGTATGGATGACCGTGGACAACCTTCCCCTTGCCCCGGGGCGAAATGTAGTAGACACCCTCAGCCGCCGAGCTGATCATCAACATCGCTCGGAAGACATTTAGCCGTAGAGGTACCCTCTGCTCCTCGCACATCAACACGAAGCAGATGATCTGCTTCCAAGAGTTGGGCCCATACTGCATCGGCGCCAAGGACGCCCAGTTCAGCACCTCGCGAACAAACGGGTGAACTGGCAGCCTCAGGCCGGAGATAAAGGCATCCACGGGGAAGACGCAATACCAATCCGGCAGGGGGTCGGTCGGTCGAAGAGTGGAGCTCGGCAACATGAGCTCGTAACTGGACGCTATGTGGTACGCCAGCCGCAAAGCCTCCAAGTTACCTGCCTCCAGAACGGTCGGAAGTGTGTCCATTATCACCCTCTTCCGGCTCGGCGACGACGGTTGGACCCCAAACACCTCCTTATCGGAAAGATCGTCAGGGTAACAACGGAATGCCTTAGGCTGTACAGGCGCCTGGCTAGAGCCCCCAATCCTCGACCCCTTCTTCTTCGGAGCCCTCTTCTTCTTCTTGGTTCGTTCTGGCGAGGGGGTAGATAATCGCCCCAGAACGGTCGGCATGGAACTCGAGCCCACGCCCTGACCTCCTATCGGAACCCCTTCGGCTTCACCCCCTTTGGGGCCACCCTCCTCTTCAGGAACCAACCCCAGAATCCGGACTTCGGCGGAACTACCGCCCCCCTCCTCAGAATCTCTACGCTCCATGACAAAAAGCCTCCGAGACCGTAGCGGCTTCACATCATACACTGGCTGATCCTCGCCTACAGACTCCCCCTCGAGATCAGACTCCTCCCACGAAGTCGATTCGGAGACGGGTTTTACGTCCCCTCCAGACGTCGACGCTGACGAGCCAGACTGAGCCCTATCCATCTGTGCCTAAACTAAACAAACTTACCAACAAACCTGGGGTCGCTTCGGAAGAACGAGCCTGGTGCAGCAAACGGTAGGGACGAGCGCTGAAGTGTTGGGAGATTTTTTGAAAGAGAAAGAAGCGAGTAAGAAGTGGACGATAGGGGGAGAGGGGGGAACATTTATAGAGGACAAAAACGACTCCTCGATTTCTGCAATTACTGTTCACCGATTGACGTGTAGCGGCCGCCTGGAAAACCGCGCCACATCCTCGAAACGTGGGCTGCTGACGTCATCCAGTGCCAGGCTGGCAGCCAGACACAGGGGTCGGGACGTATGAAGTGCTCGGTGGAAAAATTTTCTTTTTTAAAAGATTTAAGGCTACAGGGCTCGGTCGGCTCCCCTCTCACCCACGAACAACTTGGGGCTTACAGCCTCGGCAACCGAAAACCCCAAATCGTTCCCGGGTGGCAGGAGAGCCACCATCGCCTGCGCCCCGGGCTCCAGGTCTCGGTCAGCTCCTCTCTCACCCGCGAACAGCTCGGGATTTACGGCCTCGTCAGCCGAAACCCCGAATTATTCGCGGGTGGGAGGAAAGCCACCATCGCCTAGAACCCTAACAGAAAGCAGATCGACCCGCATGTCCGAGGCTCTTCAGCCTCAGATCCAGAATACGGTGGGTACCCCTCCCGTCCTGATCTCTCTCGGGCCAAACAAACCGTGTGAGGGTCGTCTGACACGAAAAAGGATCCGGACGGCAGGGTCACCACCGATTCGAGGCCCCTTGGCGCTAAAATTTTTTTCAAAAAAGAGACGTCCGCCGAAGCGAACACCTCTGGTGGCCATTGGACCACCCTTGCTGCGATCAAACCCGCTGGGGGGAGAGGTATTTATAGCCTCCCCCATGGACCAGCCATTATGACATTGGGAAAGCCAATCGACGGAAGCCCATGCGCCACCTGCATTCATTAGGCGGCGCCATTTAATGCCCCTAGAAAATTGGAACATCGCACGGATCCCGGAAGCGCCTTCAATACTCCGCAAAGGCGACGGACCACGCTGCTCAAACCTTCTCAGGAAGAAACACCGGCTTGCCATCACCCTTGCCGACACATAATCCCTCGTCATCTCGAGGTTCGGTCGAGCACCAGGGTACTCTTCTCAGGAAGAAACAACGGCTCGCCATCACCCTTGCCGACACGTAATCCCTCGTCATCTCGAGGTTCGGTCGAGCACCAGGGCCTTCTTCTCAGGAAGAAACACCGGCTTGCCATCACCCTTGCCGACACATAATTCCTCGTCTTCTCGAGGTTCGGTCGAGCACCAGGGTACTCTTCTCAGGAAGAAACAACGGCTCGCCATCACCCTTGCCGACACGTAATCCCTCGTCATCTCGAGGTTCGGTCGAGCACTAGGGCCTTCTTCTCAGGAAGAAACACCGGCTCGCCATCACCCTTGCCGACACATAATCCCTCGTCTTCTCGAGGTTCGGTCGAGCACCAGGGTACTCTTCTCAGGAAGAAACAACGGCTCGCCATCACCCTTGCCGACACGTAATCCCTCGTCATCTCGAGGTTCGGTCGAGCACCAGGGCCTTCTTCTCAGGAAGAAACACCGGCTTGCCATCACCCTTGCCGACACATAATCCCTCGTCTTCTCGAGGTTCGGTCGAGCACCAGGGTACTCTTCTCAGGAAGAAACAACGGCTCGCCATCACCCTTGCCGACACGTAATCCCTCGTCATCTCGAGGTTCGGTCGAGCACCAAGGCCTTCTTCTCAGGAAGAAACACCGGCTTGCCATCACCCTTGCCGACACATAATCCCTCGTCATCTCGAGGTTCGGTCGAGCACCAGGGTACTCTTCTCAGGAAGAAACAACAGCTCGCCATCACCCTTGCCGACACGTAATCCCTCGTCATCTCGAGGTTCGGTCGAGCACCAGGGCCTTCTTCTCAGGAAGAAACACAGACTCGCCATCACCCTTGCCGGCCAACAAACCCTCGCCAGCTCAAGGCTCGCTCTAACATTAGGGCAACCCTCTCATGGAGGACCAGCGATTCGCCATCCCTTTTCTACAACCGTAAACACTCCTCCACGGCTAGCTCCTGCACCCTCGCAGGAGTGGGGGGCTTGTGTGGTAGGGTAAAAATGGCTTGGGGCCCAACCAGGGCCCAATACAGCTCTCACTCAAAAATGGTAAAAACAACAGTCTAGTTCGGCTTCGAGCCACTGCAGGGTCGGCGCCGAACCTCAAGTTCACCCCCCACAGATCTGGTCTCCTCGTATCCGATGAGCGGCGATGGCCCTCGGCCTCCGATCCACGACAGCCCTCCGGGCCGTCCGCCCATCCTGGTGTAGAATGAAGATGACTTGGCACACCCTACGCCACCAGATTCTCCCAGAAACACGGAAGCCCCATGATCTGCCATGTCAGCTCCAAATACTACCAAGGGCTTTGCCGCGTCAGCCCTATACCACTCCTGGTACTGCCACGTCAGCCCTAAACCCCCTGGGCCTTCTGCCACGTCAGGCCCATGGGCTCTCGGGTTCAGACCCGGCCCCCAAGCGGATCCAAACCCAGTTGGAATTCTCTATAAATACTAGACCCTCACCCACCTTTTCAGGTAACCAATCTTTTGCCACTTAAATTTACCTAGTTATTGCTACTCTCTCACAGAGACTGACTAGATCGTCGGAGGGTCCGCCACCAGGATAAACCCCGGTGTTTCAGGACCGTCTGCAGGTACACAAGACCTCGGATCCGAACCCTCTGATCCGAGCCGAGGCATCCACCTCACTCCGAGCCCGTCGCAGGAGCCGCCAGGTCACTCCGAGGGTCGTCTGACAAGCAGCTTTCTCCTTCAATACAAATTGAGTCCGAACTCACACCTGGTGCATCCACACGTCTCCCAGAAATAAACCGCATCAACTGTCATTACATTAAACTTGAACAGTCCATCCTTTACATATCCTTTACCCAAGTATACCCCATTTTTAGACTGTACAAAATTATCAGAAACAAGAACAACCTTAAACCCATTCTTGCTTAGCAAAAAACTTGATATCAAGTTCTTTCTAATGTCTGGAACATGAAGCACATTTGTGAGTGTTAGCTCTTTGCCTGAAGTCATTTTCAGCACTATCTTCCATGTTCCTTCAATTTTGGAGGTGGAAGAGTTTTCCATGAACAGCTGTTCATCTTTGTTACACTTCTGGTATGAGGTGAACATTTTCTTGTCCGAGCAGATATGCTTGGTGGCCCCAGTATCGTACCACCATTCACGAGGATTGCTCCCCACAAGATTTACCTCCGATACTACAGCACAGAGGTCCAGGCCAGAGAGACCAGTGGACAAGTTCTCAGCTATGTGTGCGTGGAATTTTCATTCCCTTTTACATGTCCTGTTCCTGAACGATTACTGTCCTTACTGCGGCACTCAAAAATTTTGTGCCCCAGCTTACCACACTTGTGGCATTTCCCAGCAAACCTCTTTGCAAGAGGTTTTTTGTTTGAGGTCTGTGGCAGAAACTTCCTCTTCTTGCCCTTCTGTTCGTGCTCCACCACATTGGCCTTTTCTATAGACTGATTTCTATAGGACCTGTCAGTCCTGCGATTCTCTTCTTCGATCCGCAACCTGACAATTAGGTCTTCAAGAGACATCTCCTTTCGCTTGTGTTTGAGGTAGTTCTTGAAGTCTTTCCATCCAGGTGGAAGTTTTTCGATGAACGCTGCAACCTAGAATGGTTCGCACAGCGTCATATTCTCTGCAGCAATGTCGTGCATTATAACCTGCAGTTCTTGGACTTGACTCACCACAGTTTTGGAGTCAATCATCTTGTAGTCCAGAAATTTGCCGACAACAAATTTCTTGGACCCGGCGTCTTCTGTTTTGTACTTCTTTTTCAAGGACCCCCACAGGAATTTGGATGCCTTGAAGACACAATAGACGTTGCACAGGGGGTCTACCAAGCCATTCAGGATGTAGTTCCTGCAGAGGTAGTCGCCCTGAGTCCACGCATCAACTGCAGTAACGGAGTGTGCATCCATTGGCGCCAGCATCGGGGCAGATTCAGAGAGGAATCTGTCCAGCTTCAATGTGGTCAGGTAGAACTGCATCTTCCCTTGCCACTTTTTGAATCCAGTTCCATTGAACTTCTCCGGTTTTTCTCCCACGGTTATGTGCGTGGGCAGAACGATCGAATGTGCCGCAACCGATTGTGCAGTCACATTTTGGGTCACCGGTGTTTCGGTACTGATAAGCCCACTGGCAATATCACTTGGTGTGTTCTCCATGTTGTTATCTGAAACAACAGAGTAACAGAACTCGTTAGTAGTTTTTTCCGAATCGATAATCGCACCTGTAAATAAACTTCACAAAACTGTTAGAATCAGTGAGGAAAAAATTCTGCTTTAAAATTGTTAGAACTCGGATTTATAAATAAGAGTAAATTCCAACAGAAATCGCAAAGAAATGAAATACAGGAAATAAAACAGTAAATTGAAGACTTTGCATAGAGTCGAGACTGATAATCTCTCTCCTTAAAGCAGAATTCGTCCCGTAGTGTGACGGTGGCCGGCGAATTGCTTCCCAGGATACAACTGTACCTTCTCTGAAGAGCAGCACCCTTGCTTCAGAGATTCAGCGAACTGTTGTCTGTGTTGTACTCTCAGTTGACACTGACACAGAGAAGAAGAAGAAGAAGAAGAATGATGAAAAAACTCTCTACTGTATAACAGACTCTGTCTGGATTTTATAGAGGAAAATTGGAGACTGGAGACTCTTTAAATGCCATTACTCTGTCTGGGCTAAACAAAAAAAAAAATTAAGCCAGACCAGACCAAGCCGAGGCCGGGACCGGGCCGGGCGCGCGTGTGTTTGTTATTTTGGCTAAGTCCTCTCTCCACTACACGTTAGTGATAACCCCCGGGCCACGCCCTTTAGACCAGTTTTCTAGTATATATACTAGAAAAATTCTTTCCCAATTTCCGATATGGGACTATCCATTTTCTTCAAGTTGCCAAGTTAGTACATTTCAAGTACCCAACTTTGGACCAATATTTCTCATTCATATGGAATTCGTTTTTGGCAAGTGAGTATACTACGGAATAGTACTCGTCGAGAGGATCGCAATCCACTCATTTTCCGGCGCCGCCGGTGGCCGGAGCCTGCCGGAATCCGGCCTGGAAAACTGCAAAAAATTAATTCCAACAATAAGATGATTTCATCTCTTCCAAATTTTTGTTAGAATTAATAATACACCCACTGCCAATTTCACTATATTTTTCTTCACTACCTTAGGCGATACTTTACTATTGGAGACTATTGGAGAGTAGGTATAGAGTAAGTGGGGAAACTCTCCAATAGTAGTGTGTCACCAAAGGTAGTGAAGAATAATGTACTGAAATTGGTAGTGGGTATAGCATTACTCCTGATCATTTGGTCTGGAGTCCCTACTGATGATTGCTGCCTTTTATTACACTTGGCATTACATGATCCCTTATTTGGTCAAAATGTCCGCGCAAATGATGCACAAACTAGCCAAGTAGTCATACATTGTCGAGTATTTCATTCCAGACTGGCCTTCTGTGTCAAATGGAGGGTAGGCTTGGCTTGGGTATGCCAGTCTGTTATTTGGGCAGATAGTTGCTACGATGTTTTCATGTGTAGGGCACACTATGATGATTTATATTTGCTTTTTTCGAGTGCCTAGTTTAGAATTATGATCTGGCTGGCATATGTAAATGGTAGTGGTAATGAGGTAAAAGGTTTCTTCCTAGCTGATTATATTGGAAGCCCAAATTTTATGAGCTGTTTTCCGTTGTACAATTGGGGATTTACCTTTAGAGCATCCACAATTGTTTGCTTTTTTATCATTTTTGTCATGTTTTGTGTACTGTAGCGCACACAGTCGTTTCCTATTTTACCATTTTTTGGCAATTCGTCAACAGTAGAAATGGAGAAATAGCATTCAAAATAACAAAATACATATTATAGTTGACGAAACATCATGTTTCGTCTGGATTATTTAATTATATTTTTAATTGATCAGACGAAACATGATGTTTCGTCCGATTTTTAAAAAAAAATAAAAACACAATAAAATAACTGGTTAAATGAATTTAAGGGTGGGAATGAACATGATGTTTCGTCCCATGTGATGTTTCGTCCCAATCCATTTTTTATTAAAAAAATTAATTTTTAAAATTAATTTTGTAAAGTTTTAAATTGTTTTTGCAATTGTTAAATTGTATTTGCAAATTTTTAAATTGTTTTTGCAAATATTTTTTACAAACTATTTTTTAAAATTGTTTTTGCAAAAAAAAATTTCCTTAAAATCCGGACGAAACATTATTTTGAAATTTTTTTCTTCTTTGGGATGTTTCGTCCTGTATTTTTTATTATTATTTTCTAAGTTTCGGTCAGTATAAATTATTTTTAATTAACAGACGAAACATCATATTTCGTCTGTTCTTTTTTTAACGAACTTATGCATTTTTTTTACCATTGGACGACTGCAGCGTTTCTTCAAAATGCATTGCCAAAATATGCATTTTGCCATTTTTTCCATTGAACGACTGTGGATGCTCTTAGGATATAGGTGTTTTCACAAATTGCACTTCATTGAATATGAGTGATGCATGCTCAATGGTTTCAAAAGTTGTTTGGTTTATGGAAATTGTCTGTGCAACAATTGTTTTATCAATTAGGATCAAAAGTTTATCCGTCCTGCGAACTTTTCGCAAATCTAATTCTATCCCCACAATTGATCACCTTAGAGCATCCAGAGTCGTTAAGAGGGCGTTTAGTACACAGATTAGAAGATTCATAGGAATGAATGAGATGATTCCTGAAAGAGTGAGGATGGGAATGAAGATTCTCGGAAATGTTGCATTATCGTGTTTGATATAATACATTGCATTTCCAAGAATCATTTATTATTGTAATTTTTTATTCTAGTTTTTTTATTGTTTGTTATGGAAATCTCATGAGAATCCTCAAATTCCATAATTTTAGGAAAAGTATTTTTTTATTCTAGTTTTTTGGGTTATTTTATTGTTTCTTATGGAAATCTCATGCGAATCCTCAAATCTCATGGTTTTTTTAGGGAATAAAAATCATTCCCAACAAAAAATTTTGATTTCCTTGGGAATCCATCATTCCTTTCAAAACTATATTTGCCGCATACCAAATAAGGTAATCTAAATGGGGAATTTGAGGGTTTCTTACACATTTTCATGTACCAAACGCTCCCTAAAGGTAAAAAATCGCAAAATGGATAATAGAAATAACAATCTGTGGTTTCGCTGCAGTCGTGAAATGGTAAAAAATAGCAAAGTTGATGAAAAATTGAATGGATGATATTATTTTTTTTCGACGGGCGAAACATCATGAGTCAATCAATAATCCATAGAAAATCCAATGGTCTCAATCAATAAACTATGGAAAATAATATGTAATCCAAACCATAGAATTCAAAAAAAAAATAACAAAAAAAAAATTGCAATTCAGGCTCTGGACGAAACATGATGTTTTAATTTTAGTTTTTTTTTGTTTTTTTTTAATTATACAAAAAATTATATTTTCATCGGATGATGTTCCAAAAAAAAATATTATAAAATATTTCGGACGAAATATGATGTTTTGTCCGCTACAATATGCATATTGCTATATTTCCTTTCAAATATAGTTTTCTATTGTAGCTAAAAAAACTAAAAAATTGGCAGAATAGCTTACGACTGCAGCGCTCTCATTGTTACAATATGGATTTTATTCATATATAGCACACGAACGTTGATGCTCTTAGAGCATCTGTAGTCGTCTATACCCAAAATTTGGGTATTTGGCATATAGCAATAGAAATTTTGGAAATGAGTTGTAGTCGTCTAAACCCAAATTTTACCATTTCTTCGACAGACGGAATATCATATTCCGTGAGAGCAATATATTTTTTTTTCCAAAAAAAAATATCGGTATCCTGTCCGAAAAGAAAACTTTCTAAATAAAAGAGTTAATGGCCCATAATTATAAAGTATAGGCCTAAAGTATAGGATTTAAAAATCGAAAATGAGCTTATCATTTCTTGGACTGCATATAATCTCCCTTTTTGATTTTTTTTTTATTTTTTTATTTTAGTTTTAGAAAATTGATCGGACGGGACCGATCTATTTAATAAAAAAAAAAAATTAAACTCATCGATGGACGACTGACGAGATATCATGTTCCGAATTTCAAATTTTGGCTTTAACCATTTCTTCTTCCAAATTTGACAGACTTGTTCACCTCAAACCTAAAAAGTGTGTATTTGATCAATGACTACAGATAATTTTTGGTGAAATAAATTATTTTTTGAATATTTGGCTAACAACTACAGATGCTCTTAGAGCATCTGTAGTCGTTACTTGCCAAATTTTGGGTAAATAGCAATTAGAAATAGGAAAAAAAGAATCTTGCTGCAGTCGTTCAAAGCTATATTTGATTCGTCGTTTGTTTTTTTTTAAAAGACGGAAGATTGTCTATCGTCGTACAGTGTGCGGTTTGAAAAATATATCGGGACGCAAAATAATGTACCGTCTTCGAATCGAAAAAATATTAAAAAAATCAAATTGAAGTACGGACGGAGTATGATCAATCATCTGTTTAAATTTTTTTTTTTAAAATAAGCAAGGACGGGAGATTATCTCCCGTCAATCTTCCTACCGCATTTGTCGGATGGGGTGTAATCGGCCGTCGCTGGTTTTGTTTTAATTTTTTTTTTTTAAAAGGTGGACAGGCCAATTGACGGTGTATAATCACTCGTCGGTGGTTTTGTTTTAATTTTTTTTTGGTTTCGAATCTCATCGTCCCCAAGCTCGAACCCAAACTGGAACCCTACGATGACGTCACCCCCCAAATCCCTAACCCTAACTCCGATATTCTCACCCCTGAAATCCACACTCCACTCCAGCAGCTCACCTCGTCCAACCTCGAAGAAGAGCTCTTCGCCGAGTACTGCCGCCTCGCTGAGCGCTTCAAGATGAGCGCCATTGCGTTCCTAGCGGTGAAGAAGAAGAACCCCCGATCCCGCGAAATCGTTAGGGTTTCGAATCTCACCGTCCAAGATCACTTCTTTTTCCGACATTGACGATGTATAATGCATCGTCTGTGATAAATTTTTTTTCCTTTTTCAAACGGGGTTTAATCCATCGTCCTAAATCACTTTTTGTACGTCTCCCTACGAGATGAAATTTTATCTTTCGTCTTCACTGACGGACGAAATAAAATAGGTCGTTAGCTATATTTGGGCTTTTGCCAAATCGTCTGCTATATTTGGCAAGGCACTATTCATCGTACACCTAAATTTTAGGTATTTGAACGACGACTGCAGCTCTTTTTTTTCAAATTTTTTCAAAATTTGGGTATTTAGCCGACGGCTACAGATGCTCTTAGGCGGGCCATAGAGCCTATTTGTTATTTACTGTAGTTGAGAAATGGTTTCCTGCAGTAGATGCAGATTCTTCCTGATTGGTACAGTTAACCATTCTAATTAATACTGGATGTTGAAGTAATGATAATCCAATTCTCTTTACTATTCTACTACAGTCTACTATGGTGAAATTAATGATATACTGACAAAATCGTAATAATCTACACATCAGTCATAAATGATTTTCTGGTTTAACCTGAAAATAAAAGGTTTCTTTGGCATTTGGCATATGTAGTTGTTAGCTAAATTTCCCAATTTTAAAAATTTTAGTTAAAATTAAACAGCAATTGTTGGCCAAATTTTCATATTTTGGGTTCGACGTGAATAATTGCTGACCAAATTTGAGAGAAGAAATGGCAAAAGCCAAAATTTGATAATCGGAAGGTCATATCCCGTCCGACAGCTATTTTATTTTTTAAATTAAACCCATCCGATTGTTTTTTTAAATTTTTTTAAAAAAACCATCAGAAAGAATACGACACCGTCCAAGAACCCCAATTCTCAATTTCTTTTTTTAAATCATATAAATTAGGCCTATAGTCCACATTATAGGTCCATTCACTCTTTAATTCTGAATTTTTTTAAAGACGGGATATGATATCCTGTCCGATATTTTTTGAATATTTTTTTTTTGCACCCACGTGAAATGATCTTCCGTCTATCTTGAAAAGCCAAATATTGGCTTTAGACGACTACAACTCACTTCCAAATTTTCTTTTTCTATTTTCCAAATACCCAAAATTTAACTACCAACGAATACAGATGCAAATGCTCTAAGAGAACCCTGTAGTCGTCGACTATATTTCCAAAAATTTTGTTGCGGTCGTTAGTTAAATATCCAAATTTTGAGTCTGAGAGGAACAACACTCTTCTATATTTGAGAAGAGATTGGAATTTAAAAAATATAGCATCTGAAACATGAAGCTTCGTCCATTCACAATTTTAACTATAAATCTTATTGGATGATGTATGAAATCTTGTCCCAATTTTTTTTATTATAAAAATTAGATTGGCCCGTAGGCATGTGCCTACGGCACGTATTCGGAACGATACAGCATATGAAAGTCTTGTAAACAGTAAAACAACAATTATGTTTGAATAGTAAAACAATAATTAGTTGTAAATAAAAATCCATGTTTCCATTAGTATATGTTGAAAAATAATTATAAATGGGGGTGTAAAATCCAACTTCTTAGAACTTTGAGTGTGGAAAATAATGAAATTTAACCGTTGATGAGATATTTGCTATTTTCAATGTAACATGAGCAATAAAAAGTGCATAAAAAATATGAAAATTTACAAACCTGAAATCTGAAAATATAAATTTTTGAATAAATAGAGAGAGAATAAGAGAGAAAGAGAAAAAAATAGAAATAAATAAATAAATAAATAAAGAAGTTGTTTTGGGGATTTGAATTTGAGTTTCGGGGGGAAACTTTTGGGCAGAAAAATATGTTTTATGGGTTAGATCTGGACCATTGATTTCAACCATATTGAATGAGAGCCACTTGATAGCTTTCTTTGTGTTTTATTATATAGACTAGATTTGTCCGTGAGTACGTCTTCGGAACGATACAACACACGAAAAGCCCTGTAAACAGTAAAACAACAATTATGTAGTTCAAATTTGAATAGTATGACAATAATTAGTTGTAAATAAAAGTCCATGTTTCTATTAGTATATGTTGAAAAATAATTATAAATGAGGGTGTAAAATCCAACTTCTTAGAACTTTATGGTTGGAAAATGATCAAATTTAACTGTTGAAGAGATATTTGCTATTTTCAATATAACATGTTCAATAAAAAAAGCATGAAAATTTTACACACATGAAATCTTAAAATCTAAATTTCTAAGTAAATAAAGAAAGAATAGGAGAGAGGGGGGGATGGGGGGGGAGAAAGAGAGAAATATGAAAAAGTGAAGAGAGATGAGAGAGATAATAATAAAGTATTGAGTTTTTTAGTTTCGGGGGAAAAAATTTAATTTTGGGTTTGAAATTTTGGGTGGGAAAATATGTTTTGTGAGAATCAATCTAAACCATTGGTTTTAGGGGAGATTGAATGAGAGCCACTTGATAGCTTTCTTTGTAATTTATTATATAGATATATCAAATCTCGTCATATATATATATATATATTGTGACAGTGTAAAAATGGCCTGAGGCCCAACCAGGGCCCAATACAATTCCTACTCAGAAATGTAAAGATAACAACCTGGTTCGGCTCCGGACCACTTCAGGGTCGGTGCCGAACCTCGTGTTTGCCCTCACGGTACTGGCCTCCTCGTACCGACGAGCCTCAGTAGCCCTCGGAGTCCGATCCAGGGCAGTCCCACAGGCCGTCCCCCCTCTCTGGCGGGGCAGAAGGATGACCTGGCGCAGCCTAGGCCCTCCGATTCCCCCCAGAGGCACAGGAGGCTCACGATGGGCCACGTCAGCTCCAAATACCGCCAAGGGTTTCGCCACGTCAGCCCTATACCGCTCCTGGTATCGCCACGTCCGCCCTAAACCCCCTGGGCCTTCTGCCACGTCAGGCCCATGGGCTTTCGGAACCAAACCCGGTTGGGATTCTCTATAAATACTAGACCCACACCCACCTTTTGAGGTAATCAATCTTTTGCCACTTAAATATACCTAGTTATTGCTACTCTCTCACAGAGACTGACTAGAGCGTCGGAGGGTCCGCCACCGGGACAAACCCCGGTGTTTCAGGACCGTCTGCAGGTACACAAGACCTCGGATCCGACCCTTCCGATCCGAGCCCAACCTTCAACATCTTTCCGAGCTCATCGTAGGTCCCAGAAGGTCAACTGAAGGTCGGCAGACGAGCGGCAATCTCCTTCAATACAAATTGAGTTCGAACTCACACCTGGTGCTTCCACACGTTTCTCAGAAATAAACAGCATCAGGTTGGCGCCGTCTGTGGGAAGAGCTGCTCCAGAAGCCGATCCGACCCAGACCCTCAAAGGCCATCGACAGCCGAATCCTCATGGCCTCCAAAGGCAAGGGGGCTGCTTCCTCCGTCAACCAACGGGACTCGCCCCCACCCACCGATAAAGCCCAGCCACGCACGTCGAAACACAAGGCTCCCTCTCGGGAGTCCCAAAGGAGCGTCGGCCGGCCAGCCCAGCCCGACCTCCGGGGAATAATCCTCAACCGCAAGATTACCCGCAGCAGGGGAAGGGCCGCTTCCAACCCGATCCCGAACCGCCCGAGGCCGCCGCCCGAGGTGCGCAGGCCCGCGCTCAGCCGAGTCGGAAGACAACCCTCGGACCGGCCAAATCGGGCCGAAGGAGCCCCCGTCACTCATAAGGAATTCCAAGACTTCCGAAGAGAAATGCTGGGAGCCCTCCGACGGGCCCCCAGGGAAGAAACCCTCCATTCCCAAACGGGGTCGGACGCCGAAGCCAGCGCGTCCCGCCCTTCAACGATCCAGCCGGAAGACGATGACGTACTCCTAAGACGCCTACAAGAAATGGAGGACCGCCTCGATCACATAGGGGACGGCGGCCAAAGAATGGCTCAGGGGTACAGACCTGTCCGTCCACTCTTCTCCGCCCCCATCCTCCAAGCGGAAATACCCCGGAATTTCCGACCCCCTCAATTCGAGACCTACGATGGCGAGGGAGATCCTACTGATCACATGGAGGGTTTCAAGACCCTCATGATGATTCACAGCGCCTCGGATCCCCTGCTCTGCCGAGCCTTCCCTGCCACCCTTCGGGGTCCCGCTCGCGAGTGGTTCTCGAAACTCGCCCCCGGCTCCATTTACTCCTTCGACCAACTCGAGGGCAATTTTCTTGCCCATTTTGTCACTAGCCGGAAGGCCGAAAGGACCAGCGCCTCATTACTTGGGCTCAAGCAGATAGAGGGGGAATCACTCAGAGTGTTCGTCCGGAGATTTACCGCTGAGGCAAGGTCGGTCTCCTCCCTCGACCCAGGCGTCGCTTCAGCGGCATTCCGACACAACGTCCGCCCCGGACAACTGAAGGCTTCTCTGGCCAAGAGACCCCCCGTCGACTTTCCCGACCTCCTTAATAGGGTCGAGAAATACATTAGGGCAGAAGAGGCCCTTAATCCCGAAGATGCCAGGGATGCCACCGGGAAAGGAAAGCGGAAGACCGAGGAAGTCGAACCACCAAAGAAAGCTCCAAGGGATCCGGGGGCCATGAAGAAGGTCCCGCCAGTCCCCCGCTTCGAGAGGTACACTCCCCTGACGCATAACATCTCCGCCATCCTCTTGGAAATCGAAGACAAGGGCATTGTCCGACTACCCCCCCGATCTAATAACAACAAGAATCGAGACCAGCGCTTTTACTGTCGCTTCCACAGAGATCACGGGCACGAAACCGACCAATGCCGAGCCCTGAAAGACGAAATTGAAGAACTCATTTCCAGAGGATACCTCCGAGAGTTTACCCGAGAAGGCCCACGGGATCGGCGAGACACTAGGAACCGGAGGCAATCGCCTCCGAACCCTCCTCCAAACCAGACCCAGGGTCGGGACCCCGATTCCGAGGGAGCCGCGGATATCCCTTTTATCCTGCACTGTGTCCACGGAGGGCCGATGGGAGGTGAATCAAACACTTCCAAAAAAGCCTTCCTCCGAGAGGTGAACACTGTCAGAGACAACCCCTCGCCCAAACTGCAATCAAGGTCGGTCTCCTTCTCAGGGGAAGACCTTGAAGGTGTTCGCTTGCCCCACTGCGATGCCCTCGTCATCAACCTCCACATGGCTAATTGTGAGGTCCGCAGGATCCTCATCGACAACGGTAGCTCGGTGAATATTCTTTTCCTCGAAGCCTTCAAAAATCTCAGGTTACCCCGAGGCAAACTCAAGCCAGCTGGGTACACCTTGCATGGGTTCTCAGGCGTCCCTGTCGTAATAGAAGGGATTGTTACCCTCGACGTTACCGTCGGGTCGACTCCTGTCAAGAGGACCGAATCCATGGACTTCATGGTGGTCAACGTCAAGGCGGCTTACAACGCCATACTTGGCCGGCCTGGACTATGCTCCCTACAAGCGGTGCCTTCGGCTTACCATCTGAAGCTCAAATTCCCCACCCCTCAAGGAGTCGGCATCGTCCGAGGCAGCCAAGAAGCAGCGCGATCATGCTACATGACCATCGTCGGTGGAGGTGTGTTCCCCCTCGACGCCGAACGAGCATAGATTATGGCCCGGCTAAATGTAAATCTGTTTTTGTGTAAACCCTCGTATGTAAAGGGCTGCCTTAGCGGCCCTCCCTACTTTATACTAGAAATACCCCTTTTTGTCCGAACCCAAATGTCTCGTTAGTCTCAGTACGAGTGCGGACCGAGGGTCCTTCCTAAGGCCCCACTTCGATCCCTCGCGGAGCGGTGGAGCCAGACCTTGCCTCCGACACTGCGCGCTGCACTACTGGCCGAAGCAAGGAAGGAAAAGGATTCTTTGTTCATACCCCTTTATTTTCGTTCCAAAGAGAAAAAATAAAACGAAAGAAAAACAAAGATCGTTACAAGACCGCTCCACTCATCTTAAAACAAGAAGATCAGGGCCCCTCGGGCCCAACGAGGGACGAAGAGTACTCCGACCAAGCAACTAGGGGCCCCTCTTCTCGTTGTGGTATTCCTTAGCCTCAGCCACAATCGACACTCCAGCCACAGAACTCTGGGCGTCATCCGGTCGCGTTCGCTGCAGCAGCAGCAGCGCAGAGGGAACCCCCTCCGCCTGTCGACCCGCGGAAGAAGAGAACGAGGCGCCCAATATCGCCTTGTAACGAGGCATCTCCATCTCCTTCTCCTCAAAGACATCGCGAGGTAACCCCCCAGGAGAGGACCTCGGCACCAAGGTACTAAGCCCGGCCTGTCTAAGGTCCGCACCGCCGAGCTCCCGATCCCACATCACTCTTCTCAACCGGCGCGCCTCCGCACTTAAGACGGCGGACTTATTCCGATAAAAGTTACAAGCCTCATCAGTGTCCCGAGCCCCCCTTCGATGACGAGCCAGCGCGGCCTCCAGGACCTTAACCTTACTCCGGAGGCGCGCCACATAGAAACTACGGGAGTCCCCCTCAGGGAGGAGAGCCGCGACCTACAAGATAACCAACCAACTCAACACACATTCTCAAGAAGATTCAGAAATGTCCGAGGTCAAAACAACCGGCCGGTCAAAAAACTTTTCTTGCCACTATAAATCCAGGTGTTTCTTACAAAAAATGCGGTGGCCAGTCCGCGGGAGGCAAACACAATCGAGGGAGAGAAAAAGAAAGACAAAAATTACACAACTCATTGACCCACCTCCGCGCCGACGGACGGATCCACGGGAGCGTCGGCCGATGGGTCGACGGCAGGCCCTTCTTCGCCAGGAGTCTTCGACGTCCCCTCGATCTCCATGTCATACTCAAACATGGACAAATCGAGGGCCGGGAAGAAGTGCCTCACGTGGCTGAGGGCCCTCTCATAGCTTTTGTCCTGGGCCGCGATCACCATCTGCTGGCCCGTATGCAGCACCTCCTTCGCCTCCTTGGTGAACTTCGTCTTCAGGGAGGCCATCTTCTTCTCCCACTCCACATCCTTGGCCTTGAGCTGGAGCTCCAGCTGCTGCTCTCTCTTATGCGAACCCTCGAGTTCGATTCGCATCTCCTTCATCTCCAGCTCGCTCTTTTCCGCTCGAGCTCGCTCTTAAGCCAGGGATGCCTCGTACAGGTTCTTAATGTTGGCCCCCTGTATGCAAGCCTACAACCAACGGCAGACAAAGATCAGGCCTCGGCACAAAAATCAACAAGGAGGGACAGAGTCGACAGACTTACCTGCACAGTGGCCTGCGCCAGGCGGGCGAACGCCACCTCTACGGGCTCACCCTCCATCGCCTTGCGATCGCGAGGGGTCGCCAGCTTTTCCACCACTTCAACGGCTTGGGCCTCCTCTGTCAGGCGGTCCCCCATCAGAACCGACCAGTCAGGAGCCCACCGCTGCCGCAACAGCTCCACCACCGGATCCTCTTCCTCGGTCTCGACCCAGGGACCTTTCCCCTTGTCGAGAACAGGGGCCCCCGCTAGGCCCTGACCCTTCGAAGAAGCCACACCCTTGCTCGTCTCGGAGCGACCCCTCTTGGCCCTCAGCTCGAGTTGGACTTCCGAAATGATTAGGGACGACCCCCTCGGCCTCTTCGCCGCCTCCTTCTCAGCCTTCTCCTTCCTCATGGCGAGCCTCTTTGCCTTGATCGACGCCTCGTCCATACCTGCGGGAAAAACCATTAAGAGCAATGAGCAAGAAAGCAAGAAAGGACCCAGAGGAAAGGAACAACTACATACGCATAACAGCTGGGCTCAGTCCAGCGCTCGCCAGAGTGGTCTCCGTCACCTCCATCCAATCAATACTAGGTGACTGGCGGAGGCGTTCGACAAACCCCCATTCATCTGCCAACAGATCCCCCTGCCTCGGCGGTTGGTGGTTCGGCTTGGAATGGTTCCATCGAGTGGGAATGTCCCATGGCTCTTCACTCTGGATCACCAAATATTTCTCCTTCCATCCCTTGATGGAATCCGGGTGGTGGCGAACGACCTTCCCCCCACTCCGGGGAGAGATATAGTATACACCCTCGGCCGACGGATTGACCATCAACATCACACGGAACACATTCAGCCGCAGGGGTACTTGCTGTTCCTCGCACATCAGCACAAAGCAGATAATCTGCTTCCAAGAGTTCGGCCCGTACTGCATGGGCGCCAAGGAGGCCCAGTTCAACACGTCCCTAATGAACGGGTGGATTGGCAACCTCAGGCCAGAGATGAAAGCGTCCACTGGGAAGACACAGTACCAAGCTGATAAGGGATCGGTGGGGCGCAGAGTAGAGCTCGGCATCAGCAGTTCGTAACCAGGCCCTATATGATACGCCAGCTGCAGAACCTCCAAATCCCCGTCCTCCAAAACGGTCGAGATCGCGTCCATCATCACCCTCCTCCGGCTCGGCGAAGAGGGTTGCACTCCGAAGAGCTCCTGGTCAGAAAGGTCGTCGGGATACTGACGGAAATGCTTCGGCTGAACGGGCGAACCCGTCATCAGATTACGGAAAACATGCGCCTTGCTCGAACCGCCGGTCCTCGACCCCGGTTTTCCTGGGGCCCTCTTCTCCTTCTTGACTCGCTCCGACGGTCCTCGACCCTGAGCGGTGGATCTCCTCGCTATATTACCCTCGCCCCTCTCCTCATCGGAAGACAGCTCCAGCACGCGAATACCGTCCGAACCCTCGCCGGCTCCCTCCGACCCGCTACTCTCCACCACAAAGGGACGTCGGGAACGCGACGACCTCGTCTTGTGTACCGCTTCCCCCTCACCTACTGAGTCCTCCAAAGAAACCGAGCCGGTAGGGCCCACAACGGGCACCGACCCCTCCTCGAACACGGGCTCTTCCCACGACGTCGACGGAGAGTCAAGCTTTACTTCCCCCCTGGACGACGACGCCGACGAACCGGACTGAGCCCTATCCATCTGTGCCTAAAGATAAAACAAACTTACCAAACTAACCTGGGACCGCTTCGGGAAGGCGAGCCGAGTACGGCAAACTGCAAGAATAATCGCTGAAGGGTTGGGAGATTTTTTGAAGAAAAAAGCAGCAAGATTGAAGTGGGCGAAAGGGAAAAAGGGGGAATACTTATATAAGGGAAGAACGGCTCCTCGACTTCCGCGATTACTGTTCACTGATTGACGCACAACTGCCGCCTGAAAAATCACGCCGCGTCCTCGAAACCTGTGCGGAGGACGTCATCAGACGCCAGACTGACGGCCTAACTCTGGGGTCGGTTTGGGTGGGATACGCGATGGAGAAAACATTTTTTACCTAAGGTTTAAGGCGCCATCATATGACAGACGCCCCGGGCTCCAGTGTTCGACCAGTTCCCCTCTCACCCTCGAGCAGCCCGGGACTTACAGCTTCGGCAGCCGAAACCCCGAACTGTTCGAGGGTGGGACAGAAACCGCCATCGCCTGCAGCCCTATCAAGACGGACTGGCCGACCCCCGATGGGAGGTGGTCCCCCCATCCGAGGCCCTTCAGCCCCAAGACCGGTATATGGTTGGTGCATCTTTTCGTCTGGATCTCTCCCGGGCCAAACATCCATGACAGGGTAGTCTGACCCGAAAAGGGATCCAGACGACAAAACCACCACCAATCCGAAGCTCCTCTTCCAACAGCACGGATCTCGGCCGTCACCCCTCTCGCCCTGATCTCCCATAGATCTGGCTGCCGTATCAAGGTCCATCAGATCCAAGAGAAGATCCGGGCGGCAGAGTGACCACCTCTCCGACGCTGCTAGGGTCGAAAATATTAGCAAAAGACAGGCGTCCGCCGAAGCAGACACCTCTGAGGGCCAATGGGCCACCCCTGTTTTGATCATACCTACAATGGAGGGGAGAGGTATTTATAACCTCCCCCAGGGACTAACCGTTGGGGCGCAGGGAAGGTCAATCAACGGAAAACCATGCACCATCTACATTTATTAGGCGGCGCCATTAAATGCCCCTAGGAAATTGGACCATCACACCGTTCTCGGAGAGCCTTCAATGCTCCACAGGAATGGAGGGATATCCCCGCTCAATCACTCTGGGGCGCCAACCGATCGCCATCCCCCTTGTTAGCCCGAAATCCCTCGACCAGCTCGAGGTCAGGTCTAGCACCAGGGTAGTCTTCTCAGGAAGGCTTCACGGCTCGCCATCGCCCTTGCCTTCCAGTAATCTCTCGCCAAACTCGAGGTCAGGTCTGGCACCAGGGTGGTCTTCTCAGGAAGGCCAACGGCTCGCCACCCCCCTTGTTGGCCCGTAATCCCTCGACCAGCTCGAGGTGAGGTCTAGCACCAGGGTAGTCTTCTCAGGAAGGCTTCACGGCTCGCCATCGCCCTTGCCTTCCAGTAATCCCTCGCCAAGCTCGAGGTCAGGTCTGGCACCAGGGAGGTCTTCTCAGGAAGGTCAACGGCTCGCCACCCCCCTTGTTGGCCCATAATCCCTCGATCAGCTTGAGGTCGGGTCCGGCACCAGGGGAGTCTTCTCAGGAAGGCTTCACGGCTCGCCATCGCCCTTGCCTTCCAGTAATCCCTCGCCAAGCTCGAGGTCAGGTCTGGCACCAGGGTGGTCTTCTCAGGAAGGCCAACGGCTCGCCACCCCCCTTGTTGGCCCATAATCCCTCGACCGGCTCGAGGTCGGGTCCGGCACCAGGGGAGTCTTCTCAGGAAGGCTTCACGGCTCGCCATCGCCGTTGCCTTCCAGTAATCCCTCGCCAAGCTCGAGGTCAGGTCTGGCACCAGGGTGGTCTTCTCAGGAAGGCCAACGGCTCGCCACCCCCCTTGTTGGCCCATAATCCCTCGACCGGCTCGAGGTCGGGTCTGGCACCAGGGGAGTCTTCTCAGGAAGGCTTCACGGCTCGCCATCACCCTTGCCTTCCAGTAATCCCTCGCCAAGCTCGAGGTCAGGTCTGGCACCAGGGTGGTCTTCTCAGGAAGGCCAACGGCTCGCCACCCCCCTTGTTGGCCCGTAATCCCTCGACCTACTCGAGGTCAGGTCTAGCACCAGGGTAGTCTTCTCACGAGGACCCAGTGACTCACCATCCCATTTTTACAACCATGAGCACTCCTCCACGGCTAGCTCCCGCACCCCCTGCAGGAGTGGGGGGCTTGTGTGACAGTGTAAAAATGGCCTGAGGCCCAACCAGGGCCCAATACAATTCCTACTCAGAAATGTAAAGATAACAACCTGGTTCGGCTCCGGACCACTTCAGGGTCGGTGCCGAACCTCGTGTTTGCCCTCACGGTACTGGCCTCCTCGTACCGACGAGCCTCAGTAGCCCTCGGAGTCCGATCCAGGGCAGTCCCACAGGCCGTCCCCCCTCTCTGGCGGGGCAGAAGGATGACCTGGCGCAGCCTAGGCCCTCCGATTCCCCCCAGAGGCACAGGAGGCTCACGATGGGCCACGTCAGCTCCAAATACCGCCAAGGGTTTCGCCACGTCAGCCCTATACCGCTCCTGGTATCGCCACGTCCGCCCTAAACCCCCTGGGCCTTCTGCCACGTCAGGCCCATGGGCTTTCGGAACCAAATCCGGTTGGGATTCTCTATAAATACTAGACCCACACCCACCTTTTGAGGTAATCAATCTTTTGCCACTTAAATATACCTAGTTATTGCTACTCTCTCACAGAGACTGACTAGAGCGTCGGAGGGTCCGCCACCAGGACAAACCCCGGTGTTTCAGGACCGTCTGCAGGTACACAAGACCTCGGATCCGACCCTTCCGATCCGAGCCCAACCTTCAACATCTTTCCGAGCTCATCGTAGGTCCCAGAAGGTCAACTGAAGGTCGGCAGACGAGCGGCAATCTCCTTCAATACAAATTGAGTTCGAACTCACACCTGGTGCTTCCACACGTTTCTCAGAAATAAACAGCATCATATATATATATATATATATATATATATATATATATATATATATAGGGAAATTTTCCGTTGCACACTAGCCCAGTGTGCAATCCCGTGCGCACTCGTCGTAGGCCGTCCGATTTGAGTTCTTCATCATGATCGCCATCCAACGGTGCACTGGTGCTCCCGCTCATCTGACTAAGTTGGGGGGGTAAATGCGTCATTTCATACCCCCCCATCCCCAAATCCCCATCTCCTCTCCTCTCACGCCTTCTTCAACCTGAGCTATCTCCTCTCCTCTCACGCCTACTTCGACCTCAGCTCTGAAAAAAACCCTAGCTCCCAAAAAGTCTCCCCCCCCTCATCCCCAAATCCCATCTCCTCTTCTCTCACGCTCGATTCCCTCACGCCTTCTTCGACCTGAGCTCTGAAAACCCTAGCTTTAATCATCCTCATCCCCAAATCTCCTCTCCTCTCACGCTCGATTCCCTCACGCCCAAAAAAACCCTCTTCTTCGATGCCATCTGAAAAACCTAGCTTCCAATACTTAACCCGAACAAAGCTCATCCCCAAATCTGTGTGAAAGCTCTCATCCGAGTGACGCTCTAATCATCTTCATCCCCAAATCTGCTCGCGCTCTCATCTGAATCCGTTGAATTCAAGGAAAGAGATCTCGGGTCTATAAAAAAATTTCATTTAGTTAATCTTGTTGAAAAAAATTTGTTTTTTTTTTAAAATAAATTTTGGGAACCCCAAGTATAAAATTTTTAGTTGAATTGATTTAAATCGAAACCCTAATTGCATCTTGGGTTAATCTTGTTGGAAACAAATTTTGGTAAGCTGCATTTGTTTCGTGAAATTTGGTAGATTTGGGAGTACTGCATAATGACTTAATTTTGGTGAAGAAAAATCTTGATTTTGATGAAATCTATCAAGGAGGAATACAACATGTGAAGAAAAATCTTAATTAAGGCTACACTTGATTATTATTTTTTAGGAGTACTGCATAATGACTTAATTTTGCTTCATCTTTTCGATGGCAGGAGTGCATTCAATGAAGAGGAGGTGAATTCCTCTGCTGAAGATAGTACCGAGAACGGTAACGATTATATGCACTGAGGGAAGTATTTGTTTCATGAAATTTGGTAGATTTGGGAGTACTGCATAATGACTTAATTTTGGTGAAGAAAAATCTTGATTTTGATGAAATCTATCAAGGAGGAATACAACATGTGAAGAAAAATCTTTATTAAGGCTACACTTGATTATTATTTTTTAGGAGTACTGCATAATGACTTAATTTTGCTTCATCTTTTCGATGGCAGGAGTGCATTCAATGAAGAAGAGGTGAATTCCTCTGCTGAAGATAGTACCGAGTACGGTAACGATTATATGTACTGAAGGAAGTATTTGTTTCATGAAATTTGGTAGATTTGGGAGTACTGCATAATGACTTAATTTTGGTGAAGAAAAATCTTGATTTTGATGAAATCTATCAAGGAGGAATACAACATGTGAAGAAAAATCTTAATTAAGGCTACACTTGATTATTATTTTTTAGGAGTACTGCATAATGACTTAATTTTGCTTCATCTTTTCGATGGCAGGAGTGCATTCAATGAAGAGGAGGTGAATTCCTCTGCTGAAGATAGTATCGAGTACGGTAACGATTATATGTACTGAGGGAAGTATTTGTTTCATGAAATTTGGTAAATATGATGCCTTACTGTATTTTATTTTGGGGATGAATTGATAGACAGTGATGAGTGCATGGAACATCAGGTTTAATTTATTGTTTTCCCCACTACCAAGTCAAATATATTCTTTCCTTCTCTGTTTTTAGGTAGTTACTGGGCTGATGTACACACTTGATTTGGTCATGGCATATACTTGATTTTGGCTGATACTTGACTTTTTTTTTGGAGTGCCAGATACTTTGTATGCTTTGTATATTCACTTCTATTGACTTGATCACTGCATATGCTTGATTTTGGCTGATACAATTGATTTTTTCTGATACAATTACCCTTCTTTGAGCTGATGCACACAGCTGTGTAGCTGTATTTACACTTCAGATCTGTTTCACAATGAGCTCTGTTGGTTTTTTGAGGATTACAGTTGGGAATTGTTTACAATTGAGCTGTGTTATTATTTCAGAGCTCTGTTAAAATTGTGAACTTTGGAAAAAATATGTGAGCTATGATTATACTGTATTGGTGATTTATGAAGGAATGCATATATTTGATTTTGGAAGAGGTGGGGGTTTGTGATGGTTGCAGCTATTTGGGCGTGGCAATCTACTGCAGCCATAGTGCTAGACCAATACACGTATGCTTGATACATTTATGCTCCCCCAGTCAAAATGCTTTTAAAGATCATTTCAGAACCTTGTCTTGTGAATTCATGTGATTTCTGAGCCTACTTTAGTTCATGTCATGAACATAATCATCCTTTCTGTTATCTTTGCTTCATGTTATCTAATAAATCTGATGTAAATTCATCTAACTTTATGTATTTTTTTCCAGTGAGCTCTGTACAAACTCATATGAAGAGATGCAACAGTAGAATGTTCGTTACATGAAAGTGTGAGAACCTCTTGTTAGATGCAGAGATGCAGCAAATGGCACCTGATAATGGCATATACTTGATTTTGGCTCATAGTTGATTTTTTCTTTGGAGTGCCAGATACTTTTTATGCATTGTATATTCACTTCAATTGACTTGATCTTGGCATATATTTGATTTTGGCTGATATATAAATCTCAGTTTTGTATTCTTTATATATATGCTTTGTATATTCACATGTGATTTCTGATATATATGCTATAGTTGATGATTTTTGCTGATATATGTGCTTTGTATATTCACATGTGATTTCTGAGCATACTTTATATATCAATCTATCATGATATATAAAGCTCAGTTTTGAAATATAGGTTTCATGAATATGGAGGAAGTTCTTGCAGCCAAAGTACATATAATTTACTAGCTAGGTATCAAATTTTTTGTTATAACACTCTGTGTTCTTAGTACAGGCTTCACAGATACAATCCAATAAGAAATAAAAAGAATTTAAGATAAGGGCATTCAAGCAGGAATCAGAGTTATGAGTAGCAGAATTGCCTTGGCTTGTTGCTTAAACAGAAGGTCCTGCACAATAACCAGCATTCTTCATAATTCTAGTACGAAAAAGACACAACTGGTCCATTACATCCTGTATTCTGAGTAGTCTAATAAGCAACAAGTTAATGCTTCAGCACCAAAAAACATCAACTACAGCTCTTCGCTTTCTTCTGTGGATTTGTCTTGAGAAGATGTCTTTCCATTTACAGCAACGAGTTCGATATCAAATTTCAAATATAAGTGTTGCCCCACATGAAAGTTTTCAGTTCCCTATTCAATTAGCATAGGGATATTGAAGTTTAAGAAAGTAGAAATTTTTATCTACAGCATAACCAAAGATAGTGTAAGCAAATGTTGGAAAGATCAACACCCAATTTAGGGTGTATATTTATGTAAATTCAGAAATCAAAGAACTTGAGCAAGATTGCCATATCTCAAAGCATCTCCATATCAGTAACAACTATGAATATATTGCCATATCTCTTTACTTTTGTTTGTTTTCTGGTCATTATGGATTGATACACAACCATGAATGTATTGCCATATCTGTAACAATATAATAATAATCAAATTGTAATATTTTAAAAATTAATAAACCTAATAAGCAACATTTTAGATCATAATCAAATTGTACATATCAGTACCTTTCCATAGCAAAAAAAAAAAAAAGAAGATAAGATGGTCCATTACATAATAGATCGTACAACATGATAAAATACAACATAGCAAACACATATATCCTCCAAAATACATCCAAATTATCAAAATATAAACAACCACGCAAATACACCACCACTACAAAATACCAAAGATAAACTTCATATTACAAGAGACACCACCACAACCACCGCACTACTACTTGAAGAACGCGAGAAACAACAAGATAGACTTTACCATTCCAAATTTTTCCTCATACAAACATTGCATTTCGAATAAAAATTCCAAGATAACATGTTACGATTACACTTAACCAAACATAATAAAAGCTTGTTATGAAGCAAAGTTTTAAAATCATGAGTTTAGGGATACTAACAATTAGGGGAAAGCCTACAATTTCATGAAGCTCTTCAATTTCTATAAAAAGCCGACAAATTAGTACCAAAATTAAGTCATTATGCAGTACTCCCAAATCTACCAAATTTCCTGAAACAAATGTAGCTTACCATAATTTGTTTCCAACAAGATTAACCCAAGATGCAATTAGGGTTTCGATTTAAATCAATTCAACTAAAAATTTTATACTTGGGGTTCCCAAAATTTATTTTTTTAAAAAAACAATTTTTTTTCAACAAGATTAACTAAATGAAATTTTTTTATATACCCAAGATCTCTTTCCTTGAATTCAATGGATTCAGATGAGAGAACGAGCAGATTTGGGGATGAAGATGATTAGAGCGTCACTCGGATAACAGCTCTCATGCAGATTTGGGGATGAGCTTTGTTCGGGTTAAGTATTGGAAGCTAGGGTTTTCAGATGGCGTCGAAGAAGAAGGTTTATTTGGGCGTGAGGGAATCGAGCGTGAGAGGAGAGGAGATTTGGGGATGAGGATGATTAGAGCTAGGGTTTTCAGAGCTCAAGTCGAAGAAGGCGTGAGGGAATCGAGCGTGAAAGAAGAGGAGATGGGATTCGGGGATTAGGGGGGGGCGGCAGATTTTGGGATGCACTGTGGGTTCGAGATTTTTTGGGAGCTAGGATTTTTTCAGAGCTGAGGTCGAAGTAGGCGTGAGAGGAGAGGAGATAGCTCAGGTCGAAGAAGGCGTGAGAGGAGAGGAGATGGGGATTTGGGGATGAGGGGGGGTATGAAATGACGCATTTACCCCCCCAACTTAGTCAGATGAGCGGGAGCACCAGTGCACCGTTGGATGGCGATCATGATGAAGAACTCAAATCGGACGGCCTACGACGAGTGCGCACGGGATTGCACACTGGGCTAGTGTGCAACGGAAAGTTTCTCATATATATATATATATATATATACGGACAGGAATTGATCCGTGCATTTTTTAATTAAAAAAATCTCGGTTGGAATTTGATCTCCCATCGGCTAATTTTTTTAACCAAAATTTGAAGGGTGTTTTCTATAAAATTTGACTTATAAGAATTGTTATGCATACACATTAACTTTGAGATTGGTATTTTCTTTGGGTTGGATTCAAGGGCTGAGATGGAATGAGGTCCATAAAAATTGTTATGCTTACATATGCGTACAATTTTTTTTTCAAGTGCTATTGGACAAAAGAATGAGTTGTGTCAAGCAATTTTTTAAAAATAAAATTCAAAGAACAGAATTTGATCCCTCATCCATAATATTTTAAAATTAAAACAATCATCTATCAATATTTTAAAACAAATATCCATAGCTAAAACTCAAATTTTCTATTTCTAAATACTAAATTTGAAAATTTTGAGTTGCAACAACTACAAATGCTCAAGGGTTCACAGTCAAAGAATCAAGTGGAGCAAAAACACTAGTTAGTTCAGGATCCAAGGATAGCATCAGCACTTGGGCATTGTTTCTTTGCAGATTTGTCTGCTCGTTTATGCCTTCATTTACTTTTACTAATTTTCCTTTAACTTGTATTAAAAGGGATTGCAGTGCACTTCTCGGTGTTTCCCTACCTCTTCTCTCAGTTCATTTTCATGTATTCTCCCTGTACATAACAGTACGAAATTGCACTAAGTAACTACTAATCAATCTTATATTACTGATTACAGGCAATGGAGGATTGTAATCTTACAAGCAGTTCCTAGCTGATTTAAAGAAGCTATTTACATATAGGTATCTGTGGTATACGCTGTTTGATCCACAACTATATTTCTCTTGTTCCCTGGATTTTGCTTTCAAAGATGATAAACTTGTAACAAACAACTTATTATTCATTCATAGACCATAATTCCCACCACTGTGACGCAGTACAAGTGTGATCTGGAGGCCAATTGGGTTGATGAAAACAAAACTGCTGCTCTGATTGTACCAAGGTGCTTCCCAAAGGTTCTGCTACTTCTTTCTCACTCATCTGTCTGAACTTGTTCTCTTCATCATCTGAACTGATCATCGCAAACCTCGCATCCGTATTCTCGCCCATTGTCAGACTTTGATCTTCTTTTATCACTCGCCCCTCCATTGGCTTATCTAGTAGTTCAGCCAGTTTCTTCAACTGCATAAATTTACACATAAGATTCAATTAATATCTGAACATATATATATATATATATATATATATAAAAGTGAATGTATGTACTATCTGTGTCCATATTTGTATTATACTTACATACCTGTTTGTTAAGCAGTTGCTTTTCATTCTTCAACAAATCGAAACTGGAGAGAAGCGCATCGTAATCCGCTTTCAGAGCATTATACTCTCTCTCCAGCTGCTTCGACTTCCACCTGGCCCTCTTGTTCTGGAACCAGATCGCTACCTGTCTCGGGTGCAGGCCGAGCTCTTTAGCCAGCTGCAGCTTCTTCTTCGGCTCCAGCTTCGTCTGCGACTCGAACATTTGCTCCAGTAACTTCACTTGCTCGTCGCTGAACCGCCTCTTCTTGTCACCTTTACCGCCCCTCTCGGCGCTGCTAGCCGAACCCCAGAGGTAGCTCTCGTCTGCTTCTTCCGAATAATCCTCGCTCTCTACCATTTTTTTAAAATCTCAGCCTCTTAGTTCTGGAAAAAGATGATTGTGAGAAAAACAGCATATGAAGTGGGAGCGAGAATTAGAGAAGGGGGGGGGGGGGGGGAATAGAGGGAATAGGAGGGTAGATGGTGTTGCGGTTCGATTATAAGGGTGATGGGAACCGGGGGACCAATTGGAGGAGTTATCGTGGGCAGCTTAGCTAGCTAGCTTCTTGATCAACAACGGAGGTAAATGAATGCTTTTGTTACTTTGCTTGCTTGAGAGATTGGTTCACTACTAATTTCTTATTTTCCCATCTTGTCCTTTTTCGTTTCTTTCCTCCGTCTGTCTGTTGCCAACTTCCAGCTGGCAACTCTACTTTGTCTTCTTCTGAGCCCATTTTTTCTCTACAGATTCTGTCTCTCTGTACGCCGGGGGGGGGGGGGGGGGGGGGGGGGGGGGGGGAGACGGGTTTGGTTCTCCCGATGGTGAGTTTAGCACCGCTCACCTCTATCTAGGAATTAGATTGTGAATCAAAGGTAATCTGGTAGGGTAAAAATGGCCTGGGGCCCAGCCAAGGCCCAGGACGGCTCTCGCTCAAAAATAAGAAAAACAACAATCCGGCTCGGCTTCGGACCACTACCGGGTCGGCACCGAGCCGCAAGTTCACCCCCACAGATCTGGTCTCCTCGTATCCGACGAGTCTCGATGGCCCTCGGCCTCCGATCCGCGACAGCCCCACGGGCCGTCCGCCCAGCCTGGTAAAGAATGAAGATGACCTGGCACAACCTAGGCCATCCGATTCTCCCAGAGGCACAAGAGCCCCATGATCAGCCATGTCAGCTCCAAATACCACCAAGGGCTTTGCCACGTCAGCCCTATACCACTCTTGGCACTGCCACGTCCGCCCTAAACCCCCTGGGCCTCCTGCCACGTCAGGCCCATGGGCTTTCGTGTTCAGACCCGAACTCCAAGCGGATCCAATCCCGGTTGGAATTCCCTATAAATACCAGACCCTCACCCACCTTTTCAGGTAATCAATCTTTGCCACCCAAATTCTCCTAGTTATTGCTACTCTCTCACAGAGACTGACTAGATCGTCGGAGGGTCCGCCACCGGGATAAACCCCGGTGTTTCAGGGCCGTCTGCAGGTACTCGAGGCGAGGCCATCCGAGCCGATCCTAAAGCGCCGAAGCGAGCCCCTCGCTCACCGTCCGGCACCGTACTCTTCCTTCATTACAAATTGAGTCCGAACTCACACCTGGTGCATCCACACTGCGACCAAAAACAAACCGCATCAGGTAATGATATGGATTAGGAATGACGTGGTCCGTCCCGGGCCACAGGATCCCTTCAGGATGCGCGTTCCTCCTGATCCTCCGGATCCGCCATGTCAGCATCAGAAAATTGCTCGGACCGCTGCCGCGTCAGTCTGGAAACCGCCCGGGCATCTGTCACGTCAGCCCTAAACCGTCCGGATTTCCACCGCTTCAGCTTCACGGGCAACTGGGTCCAGACCCGGTTGGCATCTTCTATAAATACCAGACCCCTACTCCTTCTCCAGGTAATCAAAAACTTTTCCTCTCAAACCTTAGTTACTATTACTCTCCCTTAGTGACTGACTAGATCGTCGGAGGGTCTGCCACCGGGACCAACCCCGGTGTTCCGAGACCGTCTGTAGGTACACGAGACTCTCGAATCCGAGCCGAGCGTCAGCCTCCACCTCAATACCACCTACCTCACTACCGTTCGTCCAGTCGAGGGTCGTCTGCATAGGAGTCTCCTCTATCAATACAAATCGAGTAAGAACTCATGCCTGGTGCATCCATACGTTTCCCAAAAACAAACTGCATCAGGATGACGCCGTCTGTGGGAAACTATCTATTGTAGACGCCAACCCGAGCTCTGCCTCCAACGGTACCCTTGTAGACGCCGACACAAGCTCCGCCTTCGACAGTACCCCCATCAACCCGAGCTCACATGGAGCCCAAGGCCGCTAAAACTGTTACCTCCGCACGTCGGCAGGACGTGCCTCCACAAGGCACCGCTGCCAATGCTCACGGATCGAACAACAGAGGGATCAGCCACGGGCCCCAGCCGAATGCCTCCCGTCCGATCCCGCCCAACCTACGGGGGGTGATCGTGAACCGGTAGGCTAGCCGCAGCAGGGGAGGAGCCGCTTCCAACTCGGCTCCAAACCACCTAAAACCTCCTTCCCAAGGGCGGGAACAGGCGCTCAGCCGTGTCGGTCGACAACAGCCCGCTCAACCAAACCGGGCCGAGCGGGCCCCGGTTACCCACCAGGAGTTCCAGGACTTCCGGAGGGAAATCTTGGGGGCCATCCGAGGGGTCCCCGCCAATGAGAATGCCTGCCGTTCCCACACACGGTCGGAGGCCGAGGCTAGCGTGTCTCGCCCCTCAATAATCCCCCCAGAGTATGATGGCGACATTTTGAAGCACCTCCAAGAAATGGAGGAGCGTCTCGACCACTTTGGCAATGGCGACCCAAGGACAGCTCAGGGGTACAGGCCGGTTCGCCCTCCTTTCTCTGCCCTCATCCTGCAGGCGGAGATACCCCGCAATTTCCTTCCGTCTCAGTTCGAGACATATGACGGCGGGGGCGATCCTGCTGATCACATGGAGGGCTTCAAGACCCTTATGATGATTCACAGCGCATCGGATCCCCTCCTGTGCCAAGCCTTTCCCGCCACACTTCGGGGTCCAGCTCGGGAATGGTTCTCCAAGCTCACTCCCGGCTCCATCTATTTTTTCGACCAGCTAGAGGGCAGCTTCCTCGCCCACTTCGTAACCAGCCGAAAGGCCGAAAGAACGAGTGTGTCCCTGCTTGGACTCCGGCAAAAGGAAGGAGAGTCACTCCGGGTGTTCGTCCGAAGGTTCACCGCCGAGGCGAGGTCGGTCTCGTCCCTCGACCCCGGGGTTGCCTCGGCTGCCTTCAGGCACAACGTCCGACATGGACAGCTGAAGGCCTCCCTGGTAAAGAAGCCGCCGATAGACTTCCCTGACCTCCTCAATCGGGTCGAAAAATATATCCAAGCCGAAGAAGCCCTTAATCAACGGGCATGACACAGATCACTACCGTGCCCTGAAGGACGAAATTGAGGCCCTCATTCAACGAGGGTACCTCTGAGAATTCAAAAGGGAAGGCGCCCGGGAACAGAGGGACAACAGAAACAGGAGGGATTCCCCTCCTCCTCGAGCATACCGATAGTGTCCCGAGCGGGATCCGGAGCCCGAGGAACCGGAGGGTCAGGCAATCCTGCATTGCATCCACGGATGGCCCATGGGAGGGGAATCCAACACTTCCTGCAAAGCCTTCATCTAGGATGTCAACACCGTCTAGGGCCCTCTCTCCCCCCCGGGTCCAGCAACTTCCTGTCTCCTTCTCAGGAGAGGATCTGGAAGGGATCCGGCTCCCTCATTGTGACGCACTTGTCATCAGTCTCAGCATGGCAAACTTCGAGGTTCGGCGAATCCTCGTAGACAACGGGAGCTCGGTCAACATTCTGTTCTTGGAAGCATTCGAGAACCTGAAGCTCTCCCGTGAGAAACTAAAGCCGGACAGATACACCCTGCACAAATTCTCCGGCGTCCCTGTGACTATAGAAGGGATTGTCACCCTAGACGTCATGGCAGGCACGACCCCGAACAGAAGGACCGAGTCCATGGATTTCATGGTTGTGAATGTCAAGGCAGCCTACAACGCCATCCTCGGCCGTCCGGGGCTCTGCTCCCTCCAGGCGGTTCCCTCGGCCTACCATCAGAAAATGAAATTCCCTACCAACACTAGCGTCGGAGTTGTCCGAGGGAATCAAGAAGCTGCACGTTCGTGCTACATGACTGCGATCGGAAGCAGTGTATTTTCCCTCGATGCCATCGAGCTGGAGCCCGAAAGGACCCAGCCCGAACCAGAGCCGGCGGACGAACAAGAAAATGTCTCGTTCGAGACAGGGGATGCATCGAAGCATTTCCGAGTAAGCTGCTCCCTCGCACCCGACCTCAAGTCCGCCATAACCACTTGTATTCGCCGCAATGTCGACCTCTTTTCCTGGAAGCCCTCTGACATGCCCGGTATCTCCGAGGATCTCATCATGCACAAACTCAGCGTGATCCCTGGGTCGAAACCAGTTATCCAAAAGAGGCGCAAGTTCGCCCCGAAGCGACAACAGGCAGTGAACGCGGAAGTCGACAAGCTCTTGTCTGCGCGTTTCGTACAAAAGGTCAGCTACCCCGAGTGGCTGGCGAATGTTGTCATGGTCAAGAAGGCAAGCGGGAGTTGGAGGATCTGCATAGATTTCACCGACCTCAACAAGGCATGCCCCAAGGATTCGTTCCTTCTCCCCAGCATCGATGCCCTGATCGATGCCACCTCGGGCCACGAGCTCTTATCCTTCATGGATGCCTTCTCGGGCTATAACCAGATTCGGATGTTTCCTCCCGACATCACCAAGACGTCCTTCGTCACAGACCGGGTACTGTACTGCTACCGGGTTATGCCCTTCAGGTTGAAGAACGCCGGGGCCACCTACCAGAGGCTCATCAACCAAGTCTTCAAAGATCAAATCGAACGTAACATGGAGGTATACGTCGACGACATGCTCATAAAAAATCAACAAGGACAGGACCACATCATCGACCTGGAAGAAGCCTTTGGGGTCCTTCGAACCCACAACATGAGGCTCAACCCGACGAAGTGTGCCTTCGGTGTCTCCTCAGGGAAGTTCTTAGGGTTCGTCGTCAGCCAGTGCGGCATCGAGGCAAACCCCGAGAAAATCTAGGCCATAATAGACATGGCCCCTCCCAGGAACGTCAAAGAAGTCCAGAGGCTAACGGGGAGACTGGCGGCCATCGGCCGTTTCCTCTCCAAGTCCGGAGAGAAGTCCCTTCCGTTTTTCAAGGCGTTGCGCAGCACCGAAAGGTTCAAGTGGGGTACTCAACAGCAAGAGGCCTTCGCACAGTTGAAGGAGTACCTCGCCAACCCTCATCTCCTCAGCAAGCCGGAACAAGGGGAGCCACTCTGGCTCTACCTTTTCGCTTCGGAGAACGTGCTCAGCACCGTCCTCGTCCGAGAAGAGGAAGGGATTCAAAAACCCCTGTACTATATAAGCAAGGTCCTGCTCGACGCCGAGACCCGGTATTCCAGGATGGAGAAGGTAGCGTATGCCTTGGTCGTGGCCGCGCGGAAGCTCCGTCCTTACTTTCAGGCGCATTCGATCCAGGTACTCACGGATCAACCCCTGAAGGCCGTGCTCTACAAACCCGAGAGCTCTGGTCGACTAGTCAAATGGTCGATCGAATTCAGCCAGTACGACATCAGCTATCAACCAAGAACGACCATCAAAGGGCAGGCCCTCGCCGAATTCATTACAGAATGCACCATCTCCGAGCAACCCGCTAGCAAAGAAGCTGACCAGACGTGGGTAGTTTACGTCGACGGCTCTTCTTGCGAAACGGGGAGTGGTGCGGGTATCATTGTCCGGGGTCCGGATGGCTTCCTCCTTCAATATTGTCTCCGCCTCAATTTTTCGGCCTCTAACAACGAGGCTGAATACGAGGCCATGATCCCGGGCTCAACCTGGCTCATCAAGCCGGCGGCAGGCAGATCAGGGCCTTTAGCGACTCTCAGCTGGTGGTCAACCAGATCACCGGGGAGTACGAGGCTCGTGACGATCGGATGATCAAGTACCTGGCCGTGGTCCAACGCCTATTAACGTCCTTCGACGAATCGGCTGTCCTGAGGATCCCCCGGGAGCTGAACGCCCAGGCCGATGCCCTGTCAAAATTGGCTTCCTCATCCTTTGAAGGCCTCGACTGCACGGTCCTGATTGAAGTCCTTTTGAAGCCAGGTACAGACCCCCCGGAGGTTCTGTGCGTCGAAGACGGAGTTCCTCCCGACGATTGGACCACCCTTATCAAAAAAAATCCTAGTCAAGGGAGAACTCCCCGAAGACCGAGCTGAAGCAAGGCGGATCAGGGTCCGATCTGAAAGATTCACGGTCATCAATGCCACCCTCTTCAAAAGGTCCTATACAACAACGGATGGCAGACCCTACTTCTGCTGCCTAACCCCAGACGAAGCCAAGTACGCCCTCAAGGAGCTGCACGAGAGGATCGGCGGGTGTCACATGGGAAGCCGTTCGCTAGCGCGAAAGGCGTTGAATCACGGGTACTACTGGCCCACTATGCTGCAAGACGCCCTCGCCCTAGTGAAGAAGTGCGGTCCCTGCCAACGGTTCTCCCCCGTGAAGAGGGCTCCCCAGGCGAACCTCCGGTCAATGGCCAGTCCGACCCCCTTTGCAATGTGGGGGATGGATTTGGTGGGCCCGTTTCCAAAAGCAACGGGCCAGCGAAAGTTCCTCATTGTGGCAATCGACTATTTCACTAAGTGGATCGAGGCCGAGCCATTAGCAATGATCACCGAGCGACAAACCCAGCAGTTTTTCTGGAAACACATCGTTTGTCGGTTCGGGATTCCGCAGGTGCTCATCACAGACAATGGGACTCAATTCGCGGGTAAGTATTTTTGCAAGTTCTGCGAAGATCTCGGAATCCAGCAGCGCTTCTCCTCAGTATGCCACCCCCAGTCTAACGGTCAGGTCGAGAACGCGAACCGCCAAATCCTAGACGGCCTCAAGAAACGACTCGATAACTCTTCTAAGGGGTTATGGGTCGACGAGTTGCCAAGCGTTCTCTGAGCCCACCGAACAACAAAGAGGATCCCCATGGGAGAATCTCCCTTCAATCTAACGTACAGCGCGGAGGCCGTCATTCCCTTGGAAATCGGGATCCCTTCACCCCAAATCATGGCGTTCGACGAGTCCGCCAACTCCAAACAGCTGCGAGCCGACCTGGACCTCATAGACGAGGTCAGGGAGAAGTCCGCCATTAGAAGAAGCATCTACCAACAAAGAATTGAGAAGTTCTACAACAAGAAGGTGCGTCCTACCGACATCAAACTCGGAGACCTCGTTCTCCGAAAACTGGCAGTATCAAATCCCAGTCAAAAAAGGAAATTGGCCCCGAACTGGGAGGGCCCGTACAAAGTATCGGAGGTCGTGCGCCCATGGACATACCGCCTGACCAACTTAGAGGGCAAAGCCATCAAGAGGTCCTGGAATGCAGAACACCTCATCAAGTTCCTAGGAGGAGATTAGCCTCCATTCCCCCATGTAAATTAGGAAGAAATGTAATCGGCACGTCGTGCCTTATTTTTTGTAAGAATCCCTTATGATGTAAATATGCCAACTTTCTTAAACAAGTATTATGGCTTCATATTTTGTTCTCGATAAAAGACCTCTCGAGCTCGGCCCTCGAATAACAGCGCGAGCCTGAAAAGCTTCTCTTACAAGCTTGGGGCTCGGCGCTCGGATAACAGCGCGAGCCCGAAAAGCTTCTCTTACAAACTTGGAGCTCGGCGCTCGGATAACAGTGCGAGCCTGAAAAGCTTCTCTTACAAGCTTGGGGCTCGGCGCTCCGATAATAGCGCAAGCCGGAAAAGCTTCTCTTACAAGCTTGGGGCTCGGGGCCTGGATAACAGCGCGAGCCTGAAAAACTTCTCTTACAAGCTTGGGACGATAAAAGACTTCTCGAGCTCGGTGCTCGGATAACAGCGCGAGCCTGAAAAGCTTCTTTTATAAGCTTGGGGCTCGGCGCTCGGATAATAGCGCGAGCCGGAAAAGCTTCTCTTACAAGCTTGGGGCTCGGTGCTCGGATAACAGCGCGAGCCTGAAAAGCTTCTCTTACAAGGTTGGGGCTCGGCACTCGGATAACAGCGCGAGCCCGAAAAGCTTCTCTTACAAGCTTAGGGCTCGGCGCTCGGATAATAGCGCCAGCCTAAAAAGCTTCTTTACAAGCTTGGGGCTCGGCGCTCGGATAATAGCGCGAGCCTGAGAAGCCTCTCTTACAAGCTTGGGGTTCGGCGCTCGGATGACAGCGCGAGCCCGGAAAGGCAGGTCAACCTTGAGCAAGGCAGGGGCTTTCTTCAAAGCCCCACGGCCTTGACGCTCGGCGGCAACCCTCTGCTATGCCTGCTACTGGCTTTCTCCCTGGTGTGGGGGCTCGGCACCCGTCCCTCGCTCGGTTTGGGCTTCTTCAAGCCCATCAACCGATGCACGAGGTGACAGCCGCCAGCCACGCCCGCACCGTCTTTCCTGGGAACAAGTGCGGGAGCTCGGCGTCGACCTCGAACAAGGCAGGGGCTTTCTTCAAGCTCCATGGCCTTGACGCTCGGAGGCGACCCTCTGCTACGCCTGCTACTGGCTTTCTCTCCGGTGTGGGGGCTCGGCACCCGTCCTTCGCTCGGTTTGGGCTTCTTCAAGCCCATCAACCGATGCACGAGGCGACAACCGCCAGCCACGCCCGCACCGTCTTTCCTAAGAACAAGTGCGGGAGCTCGGCATCGACCTCGAGCAAGGCAGGGGCTTTCTTCAAAGCTCCACGGCCGTGACGCTCGGCGGCGACCCTCTGCTCGCCTACTACTGGCTTTCTCCCTGGTGTGGAGGCTCGACACCCGTCCCTCGCTCGGTTTGGGCTTCGTCAAGCCCATCAATCGATGCACGAGGCGACAACCGCAAGCCACGCCCGCACCGTCTTTCCTGAGAACAAGTGCGGGAGCTCGGCGTCGGCCTCGAGCAAGGCAGGGGCTTTCTTCAAAGCTCCACAGCCTTGACGCTCGGCGGCGACCCTCTGCTACGCCTGCTACTGGCTTTCTCCCCGGTGTGGGGGCTCGGCACCCGTACCTCGCTCGATTTGGGCTTCTTCAAGCCCATCAACCGGTACACGAGGCGACAACCGCCAGCCACGCCCGCACCGTCTACCGCCCACACTGCCATCCCCAAGGGATAACGGTGCGTCGTCAGCCCAGAGCAAGGCCGCAGCTTCCTTCGAAGCCGCTCGACCCATACGCCCGGCTACGGCCTAGTACCACGATTCAGCAAAATTTTATATTAAGGTTTAGTGTGTCCGCCTTCGGCAGACGCCCCGAGCTCCGAGTCGTTTGGTTGACCACCCTCTCGCCCGCGAGCAACTCAGGGTTTATGGCTTCCGCAAGCCAAAATCCCGAATTGTTCGAGGACGGCAGGGGAGCTGCCGACCCTCTGCTCTCTCCGTCCTGGGCCAACCCTCTGCTTCCAATCGACCCTCCTCTCACCCATGAACAACACGGGGTTTTCTGCTCTCGCAAGCCCGAAACTCCGAATTGTTCGAGGACGACAGGAGAGCCACCGAGCCTCGGCTTTCCCCGAACCCCCGAACCGATCGGCCGGCCCACCACTCACCAACGAACAATCCGGGGTCTCGCAGCTCTGCTGGCCCGAACCCCGAATAGTCCGAGGGTGATTGGTGTGCCGCCGATCCGGAGCATTCGGAGAACATTTTGTTTCTGGGCACCCGCCTTAGACAGGCACCCAAGTCAAGCGACTTTCACTTCTTAACAATTACTTGAGGGGAAGTGGGGATTATATAACCCCCTGAGGGGGGTAGTTATTACATCTGGGAATGCGAAACGACGGAAGGCGAAACGTCGCCATTAATGCTCATGGGAAGGCGAAACGTCGCCATTTATAACCCAGTCACCTCGGCGGCGACCACTTCGCAACAGACACAGCCGCCACATTCGGCAACCAAGACAATCAAGATACAAGAAAAAGAATGCTATTATTATTACTCATTGCTTACAACTCAATGAACGTCGGTACTATTACAAAGAACAACTCACTCACTCGCGCTCGGCTCGAAATTCAAACTCGGCTCCTCCTCCAGGGCTCTTCTGACACTCGGCTGGACCGGCCAGCGAGTATACCCCCGCCACCGAGCTTTCTGCATCATCAGGCTGGGGCTCATCCAACGGAGCTACCGGAGATCACCCCGGGGTCGCGTTGCTGGCCTCTTCGATCAGACCCGCGCCTAACACCAACTTCAGCCTGCGAATCTCTAACTCTTTTTCAACCACGGCCTCGCGAAGAAAAGATTTCGAGGCCGACCGCCCGCTCGAGGCATCCGAGAGGGACCAATCCGTCTCGACCACCCACCAGTCCCGGTCGGCTATGGCCTTCTTCAGGCGCGCCACCTCCAGATCGAGGTCCCTAGACTTGGTCAGAAAATAATTAACGGCGGCCGCTCGGTCCCAAGCCTGTTTTCGCTGGCGAACCAAAGTTGCCTCCATTTCCTCCTCCATCGCTCGACCCAGAGGTACCCCGGCAGAAACAGGGGCGGCGACCCAGGTCCCGTGCGTCTATCAAAAGGCGAGAGTAAACATCACAAAAAGCGCAAAGTCTTGAAGCCTCGGCCCAAAAAAGTATATTTCATTTCTTTCAAAAAATTGATACAAAAGCCGCGGAGGCCAGTCCGCTAGAGGCATTTACATCAAAATAAAAACAAAAAAAAACTAGTCTATTCTTGAGGGGGGGTGGCACATCTTCTTTGCCCTGGACACCCCCCGTCTCGTCACCACCAGGGGTCGGCGGAAGGTTTGCTTGCCATCCGTAGTAGAGGTGGTCCACGCTCTGCTCGGGGTAGATCTGCTTGATATGCGACTTGGCCTGATCATACGCCTCATCCTGCGGTATCATCAGAACCTCCGCCGAAGCCGCCTCCATCCTCTTCAGGGCCTTCCGCCCCTTTCGCCGCCTCCTCCTCCTCAATCCTCTCCTTGAGACGATCCACGTCAGCCTTGTGGATGTCGGAGAGTGAGGCCACCTGCACCTCGTGGACCTTCACCATAGTCTGGACCTCCTTCAGGCCGTCCTTTGCCTTGTTCATCTCGTGGAGGTAGTTCTCCGCGTTCCTCCTCTCGATGTAAATCTCCTTCTCCAAGCACTTTTGGAAGTGCTGGCCATGAAGCATCGCCTATCCGAAGGGAAAGAGGTTAGAAAAATTCCAAGTTCAAAACCAGAAAGGAAATGCAGCGCCGAGCTGGCTTACCGAGATGTGCGCTTGGGACCACCGCATGAAGGCCTGGTCCGCCGTCTGCACTGCCAGCGCCATCCGATCGCGTTCAGTGGCGGCCTTCGTGATGAATTCAATCGAAACGGTCCCATCGAGCAGACTATCCCCCTGCACGATCGACCAGTCAGGGGCATAGGGTCGCAGCCCCTGCTGACCCACCATCTCCTCGGCGGAAGGCCTCGGTGGTGGGAGTCTTTTTTTGGGGCCTCAACGGTCTTGCCCGAGCTACCCCTGCGTCCCGAGCTGCCCTCGACCCTTGGGGGTGATGCCTCTTGGCCTTCTTCGCCGGGGAGGGCTCCTCTGCTACCGGGGCTGCCCCGGCTGTGGGCGCCATCTTCGTCTTCTCGGCCGCCAGCCTCTCCTGCTCAGCCTTCTTCCTTTTCTCCGACCTCACCTTCTCGGCGGCGGCAATCAGCGCCCGCCTTTCATCCACCTGTTGAGAAGTCATCCCTGCAAAAATAAAAGAGGAAAGGCTAACGTCAACACGAAGGCTGAAAGATACAAAAATTTGGAAAGAAACATACTAGGGTCGGCAGGGCTCAGTCCGGCCCGGGCAAGGTGTAGCTCGGTCACTCGAGGCCACGCGATACTGTGCCCCCCGACTATTTTCTCCACCTTCTTCCATTCCTTGGCTGTCAAGTCACTTTTCTTCAGGTGCTTGTGGTTTGGTTTGAAAAAATTCCACCGGGTGGGTATCCCCCAAGGCCTCTCATTCCGAACCACGAAATACTTCTCTTTCCACCCCTTGATGGAATCCGGATGGCCGTGCATGATTTTCTTATGCGGCCTCGGCGAGAAATAAAAAATTCCCTCCTGATCTCCGAGCAAGCTAATTCCTAGCATGACATGGAAATACGTCAACCTTGGCTTCACCCGCTTCTCTTGGCACCTTAGGATGAAGCAGACTAAGTGCTTCCAAGAGTTCGGCCCGTACTGCATGGGGCACAGTTTCGCCTAATTCAAAATCCTCTTAACGAAAGGATGCAATGGCAGCCGCAGGCCCGAGAGGAAGGCGTCCTCGGGAAACATACAGTAGCCCGGCGCGAGAACCGTTGTGGGCCGAATGCCTGGGCTCGGAATAAAAACTTCGAACTCCCTCGGAATGAAGTAGGCGGCCCTCTGAAGGTGGAGGTAGTCCACCTTTAAGATACAAGGGATGCTATCCATATGAATCTTCACCCAAGTGTCCTCGCCCGGCACAGGAGGGATTGGTTCGATATCCTTGATATCATCGGGATACATCCGAATCGATCCCGGATTTTTGAAGGAGACCGGGGGAAACTCAAGACCCGATCTAGGTGCATACTCATCTGGTGAGGAAGGGTTGTGTGGGATGGTCAAGACCTTCTTCTTCCGACGAGGGCGAGCCTTCCGCTCGGGAGACGGCATCGACAAAGGGGGAAGGGATGGGAGGTCTTCTCCGACTCCGACCGATCTTCCCGCCGTACCCTGGCCAGCGCTTTCTTGAGCAGCCTCCCGTTCGTCACCATCATCCTCCTCATCGTCAACATCCTGGGCCTCAAGATCCTGATCCTCCTCGTCTTCCTCTTCACCCTCGGTACCCTGCTCCTCTTCCTCGTTGCCCCCCTCCTCATGATCCTCCAGATCCTGCCGCTCCTCGTCCTCGCCGTCCCCCTCTTCCCCTTCCTCCTCCTTTTCGCCCTCGTCCATTGGCTCCTTTCCCGGCCTTCTGGATCTCAACGGGGACACCACGAAGACTACGTCGTCACCACCATCCGACCCAGGGTCGGTCTGGACCTTCTCCTTCACCTTATACTTGCTTCAAGACGAGGACGTCTCTGACTCGGACTCCTCTGCGGAACGGCCTGACGAGCTAGCCTCGGATCCGAACTGAGTGCGCGACATTACTAAAATGGAAATACTAACCTGAAGCGTAAGAGTGTACGATCACCAGAAAGTATCGCCGACGGTAAGTAAAATCCCGCTCTTATAAAATTAGAAAGTGAGTAAAGAAGTGAGGAAGAAGAAATGAGGAGGGGAAAGGGGATTTATAAGGAGAAAGCGACTCCTCGATTTCCGCAAAAAAGATCGGGCCGTTGGATCTTAACTACCAAGATCTGACGGCCACCAAGATCTAGAAACGCTTTGATCCTTGCGCTCCTGATGTCAGCAATGGGCGTGAAATTACCCCACTACCCCCCAGGACTTTTTTCTCCTACAGACTTTTTTCGACAATTCAGGGGAGCTCGGAGCTCGGATGGTATCGGGAGCCAATAATTTCCCTTCTATCTCACAGAAGGGTCGGCGCTCGGATAACATCGCGAGCCACACTGCTTTCTCTGTTGCACAAGGGAGCTCGGAGCTCGGATGGTATCGCGAGCCAAAAATTCCTCTTCTATCTCACAGAAGGGTCGACGCTCGGATAGCATCGCGAGCCACACTGCTTTCTCTATTGCTTAAGGGAGCTCGGAACTCGGATGGTATCGCGAGCCAATAATTTCTCTTCTATTTCACAGAAGGGTCGACGCTCGGATAGCATCGCGAGCCACACTGCTTTCTCTGTTGCACAAGGGAGCTCGGAGCTCGGATGGTATCGCGAGCCAAAAATTCCTCTTCTATCTCACAGAAGGATCGACGCTCGGATAGCATCGCGAGCCACACTGCTTTCTCTATTGCTCAAGGGAGCTCGGAACTCGGATGGTATCGCGAGCCAATAATTCCTCTTCTATTTCACAGAAGGGTCGACACTCTGATAGCATCGCGAGCCACACTGCTTTCTCTGTTGCACAAGGGAGCTCGAAGCTCGGATGGTATCGCGAGCCAAAAATTCCCCATCTATCTCACAGAAGGGTCGACGCTCGGATAGCATCGCGAGCTAGACTACTTTCTCTATTGCTCAAGGGAGCTCGGAACTCGGATGATATCGCGAGCCAATAATTCCTCTTCTATTTCACAGAAGGGTCGACGCTTGGATAGCAGCGCGAGCCACAATGCAAACCACTATTCAGAAGGGCTCGGAGCTCGGATGACACCGCGAGCCCCAACTGTCCCCCACTATTCAGAAGGGCTCGGAGCTCGGATGACACCGCGAGCCCCAACTACCCCCCACTATTCAGATTGGCTCGGAGCTCGGATGACACCGCGAGCCCCATGAGCCCCCTCTAATCACCGGAGCTCGTCTGCCGACCCCCAAGTACTCGGTGAGCCGATCTCCAACAAAATCGACCTCAACGCCCCCTCGCCCTTCCAACTAGCGAGGGGATCGTCCACCAACCATCGGAGCTCGTCGGCCGACCCCAAAGTACTCGGTGAGCCGATCTCCAACAAAATCGACCTCAATGCCCCCTCGCTCTTCCGACTAGCGAGGGGATCGTCCACCAATCACCGGAGCTCGCCCGCCGACCCTTACTGCTCGACAAACCGAGCCCCAACGATTTGACCTCAACATCCCCTCACTCTCCCAACTAGCGAGGGATCGTCTACCGATCACCGAAGCTCGTCCGCCGACCATTAGTGCTCGACAAACCGAGCCCCAACAGGAGACCTCGACGTCCCCTCGCTCTTCCAACTAGCGAGGGGATTGTCCACCAACCCTCGGAGCTCGCCCGCCGGCCCCTAGCGCTCGACAAATCGAGCCCCAACGGGAGGCCTCGACGTCCCCTCGCTCTTCCAACTAGCGAGGGGATCGTCTACCGACCCTTGGAGCTCGTCCGCCAACCCCTAGGGCTCGTCTGCCGACCCCAAGCCTCGGCGAGCGTCGCTCTGACTCTCCTACTATTCTACGCTTAGCCTCCCGCGCAAACTCCAAGAAGGGATCCCTTCCTCCTACCCCCTGGCCTCTTTGGGAAGTAACAGATCCTACTTTCTCACCACAACATCCACCCTGCTCTTCCTACAGAGGCGAAGAATCACTCGTACATGGCTGGTTCACCCAGCCCTACCGGAGTGTGGGACTTGTGATATGGGTTAGGAATGACGTGGCCCATCCTGGGCCAGGATCCCCTCAGGATGCGCGCTCCTCCTGATCCTCCGGATCCGCCACGTCAGCATCAGAAAACCGCCTGGGCCGCTGCCACGTCAGCCCGGAAACCGTCCGGGCATCTGCCACGTCAGCCCTAAACCGTCCGGATTTCCACCGCTTCAGCTTCACGGGTAACCGGGTCCAGACCCGGCCCCAAACGGGTCCAGACCCGGTTGCCATCTTCTATAAATACCAGACCCCTATTCCTTCTCAAGGTAATCAAAAACTTTTCCACTCAAACCCTAGTTACTGTTACTCTCCCTTAGTGACTGACTAGATCGTCGGAGGGTCTGCCACCGGGAGCAATCCCGGTGTTCCGAGACCGTTTGCAGGTACACGAGACCCTCGGATCCGAGCCCCAAAGATCCGAGCCGAGCGTCAGCCCCACCTCAATACCACCTACCTCAGTACCGTTCGTCTAGTCGAGGGTCGTCTGCATAGGAGTCTCCTCTATCAATACAAATCGAGTAAGAACTCACGCCTGGTGCATCCACACGTTTCCCAAAAACAAACCGCATCAGGTAAGTTTATGATCTAGGGTTTGCATGAGGTCGGGTTTGATGCAAACTCAAATGGTTAGCTTTCTTTAGCATCAGAGGTCCGCCCGAACCGAGTAGGTGGATTTGGAAATGTGCATCAGAATGTTGGAGTTGTGCTTCGATTTTATAGAGAATCTGTCTTATATGAATTCGAACCAAACGCGTATCTCAATGTTGTTAATTGTCATTGTCAATCATGCCGAGATAAGGTTGCAACCCAAACTATATACAAATTACTACTACACTTGGTCATTCTCAACCATCAACTTAATTTAAGATTTGAAAATGGATTAAGAGTTGCACAGGCCAACAGGTGTATACGGACCTCGATGCACTTGTTTCGTGTACTAGTGAACTCTTCTCCTAATACACGGGTGGGAGGCGAGGGAGGGGGTCTACCAAGTGTGAAGCGACAAGAAAAGGTGGGGCCCACAGGACCATAAAATAGTGAAATAAAGGAACGGGTCACATGGCGATGGGGATGAGGGTGAGGTGGACCAGTGCGGGAAAAGGACCCCCATGGGGGCAATGGTTTGGAGGGACGTGTCGGATGACGCGTGGGGAGCGTAGCTGACGCGTGGGAGGGGTTGATACGTTTGTCCCGTCCTTGTGGCACGTCCACCTCATGGGGGGTGGAAGTCGGGCCCTTTCATTTCTGAGTGGGCCCCTCACAGGGTCTTATCGGGTCAGCAAAGAGCAGGGGTCGGCTCTCTCTGTGTGATTCCTTTCATCCTTATCCATCCGTCCACTGTTTCTTGTATATTTTATTTCCATTTGACACTTTGCTAGGTTTTTGTGGACTGTAGCTCCTATAGATATCACTATGAGAACTTAACCCATTATCCAGCAAATACGTATTTTTGTGTATTTGTAGTATTTAGATTTTTATAAATTATTTTTTCTGTTTTCAAATTTTTTTTATTAAAATGTATTGTTGGATCTTTTTTAAAGTCTATTTTAATTTGTAACTACCTTCCGATAATTTTTATATTGTAATACAAATATTATTATTATTATTATTATGACTTTGATTATTAAGGATATTATTATTATTATTGTTATTATACTTATTGTTTATTAAATTTTTGGAAGCCTATAGATCGTAATCTATGTTGTATTTTTATTAAAGTATGGATTTTATGTTTACCATTTTATTTAATTAAATAATATGTAATATTATTTTGCTCCTTATTATATTTTGGTTCAATTCAAATACAATCTTGATCATTTCGTGAGGTCTTACATTCTATTGTATTTAGTAGTTGTTGCCGCTGAAATCGGTGTGGGGGCAAACAGATAGATTTGTGGATTCGAGGGAAGGTGAATAGTCAAACCTGAACGACTTCACCAGAGTCTGACCGAAATCCTTTCGCCGTTAACCTGCAAAAAGTGCGAGACACCGGAGTTGATTCCGGCGACGCACCTTCCGACGCTCTTGTCAGTAATCTGAATGATTAAGAAAGAGCTTTAATTGGCAAAAGATTGATTACCTTCTTATGGTGGGGGGAGAGGGGTATTTATAGCCGCCTTAGGAGTCAGTTTCGGGATAAGATCAAATCCCTACTTCCCGATGTAGATGGATAGAAGTGGTTAAAACCACTGTTTGAGGATAATCGTAAATTTGAATCCTCTCCTATCCAGTTTAAGTGGGTTTCTTATGGGTTGGAACCCATACCCAGTAAGACAGGTTCGTTTATGGGTTATTGGATTTTGACGAAAGACCCAGTTTCCATTTCAAACTCGTTTATAGGCGAAATCACCATTTTACCCCTGAATTTTAAGATTCGTGTCCGATTCGAACGGTTCCGATTTAACCCTATTTTTAGCCATATCATGAGCCCCCCGCTCCCGAAGGCTGAGTTTCATCAGCCTTTGAGGAGTAGTTTTACTGATTTAATGGCTTGCAAGATTGTATCGAAGTCCAAATGAGGGGTTTCGGATCTTATACGAGGCATGATGGTGGTTTTCTAAGTTGGTAGCATGCTCAGAATTGTCGTTGAGCTCTTCTAGATCTTGGGTGATTTTTCTCGGTTAATTTTTGGATTATTTATTCAATTTTGCGAAGTGGTGATTTATTTTTTGAGGATATTAATTGATTATTCTAAGCAATAATTATTTACTCAGGGTTTCAAAAATATTTCCCTGGAATTATAATTATTTTTTTAGAATTTTTAATTAATTTTCCCAAAATTTTAATTATTTTTTCGCAATTTTTAAATAAATAATTTGAATTAAATGAATAAAAAATAGATTTTCATACCTATTTACGACGTGGAGCGATCCAGATTGTCCATTGGCGTTGGGCGCGGAAATCTGAGCGATCTAACAGCTGGAGCCAAGTGTTAGACTCCGAACTCGTTGCTTAAGAGAGATTCAACGGTTGTGGGAGCAGTTTCGAATGGAGAACCACTTCTTACTCGCTTATGAGCAAGTTGATGAAGTGGAGTCGAGCCAAGTGTTGGACTCCGAACTCATCGTTTGAAAGAGATTCAACGGTTGTAGGAGCAGTTCCGAATGGCGAACCACTTCTTACTCGCTTATGAGCAAGTTGATGAAGCGGAGTCGAGCCAAGTGTTGAACTCCGAACTCGTCGTTTGAAAGAGATTCAATGGTTGTGGGAGCAGTTCCGAATGGCGAACCACTTCTTACTCGCTTATGAGCAAGTTGATGAAGCGGAGTCGAGCCAAGTGTTGGGCTCCGAACTCGTCGTTTGAAAGAGATTCAACGGTTGTGGGAGCAGTTCCGAATGACAAACCACTTCTAACTTGCTTATGAGCAAGTTGATGAAGCAGAGTCGAGCCAAGTGTTGGACTCCGAACTTGTTGTTTAAAAGAGATTCAACGGTTGTGGGAGCAGTTCCGAATAGCGAACCACTTCTTACTCGCTTATGAGCAAGTTGATGAAGCGGAGTCGAGCCAAGTATTGGACTCCGAACTCGTCGTTTAAAGTAACACACTTGAGGTATTAAACAGAGATAAACTGAGCACAAGAGAATTATTATTCAAAAAAATTCTTTATTAAATACTGCTAATCGGCCGCTTCTAGGTTGCGAGCCGTTATTACAATGGAAAAACAAATAGAATAGCCTTAAAACTGATGTTGCTTGGAGAGGTGTTCAAATGCCCTCTTGGTACTTCAGTAAATGATCGGCATTATATATTCTTGGTATCTTCTTGCCCCCCAGGTCTTCATGCTGGTACGCTTCGGGGCGAACTACTCTGAAGACCTTATAGGGTCCTTCCCAATTTGGGGCTAGCTTGCCCCTCTAGTTGGGGAATGAGATGGCTAGCTTTCTGAGAACTAAGTCCCCCTCCTTAAGATCCGTAGGACGGAATCTTCTATTGTAGGATTGCTCAATCCTTCTTCGATAATTCTCTTGGCGAATTGATGCTCTTTCGCAGAGTTCGTCGATAAGATCCAGATTGGCTCGAGCTCCCTTGCGTTCTGCTCTTCATCATATGCAATTAGGCGGGGGGAATGGCAAACCAACCTCTAAGGGGATCACGACCTCGGATCTGTAGGTGAGGTTGAAGGGCGACTCTCTTGTGGGGGTTCTCTTTGTAGTGCGGTAGTTCCACAGTACATTAGGAAGCTGCTCTACCCACAATCCTTTAGCCGACTTATTTAGTCTCTTCTTGATGCCTGAGAGGATTTTCCTGTTGGCGTTCTTTACTTGGCCATTGGATTGAGAGTGGGAGACAGAGAACCGCTGCTGAATGCCGAGGTCTTCACAAAAGGAGCGGAATGTTCCCCCACAAATTGTGTTCCGGTTTCTGTCACCAAGACTCGGGGTATGCCAAACCTGCAGATCACGTTCTTCTAGAAGAACTGTTGCACCCTGTTCTCAGTAATAGTCGATAGTGGTTCCGCCTCAATCCACTTGGAGAAATAGTCGATCGCCACGACTAGGAACTTGAGCTGGCCTGAAGCCGGTGGGAACGGACCCAGCAGGTCCATTCCCCACATTGCAAAGGGGGTTGGACTTGAGAGGGAAGAGAGTTGATCTTGCGGTAGGCGTCAGATAGTGGAGAATTATTGACAGGGGCCACATTGTCGGACATGTTGCTCGGCGTCCCGGAGGAGGGTAGGCAAGAAGTACCCATTATTCAATACTTTGCGAGCGAGGGATCTTGATCGTGAATGGGCTCCGCCTATCCCTTCGTGGAGTTCTTTCAGAGCATACAGGGCTTCTTCTGGAGAGAGACACCTCAAGTATGGTCGGCCATCTACTTGGGTGTAGGAGCGTTTGTACAAGATTTTCTCAACGAGGGTGTACCGCTCCGCTCTTGTTCGGATTCAGCGAGCTTCTTTGGGATCTTGGGGAAGGCTCCTGTCTCTGAGGAACTCAACTAAAGGCCTCATCCAGTTATCTTCGAGTTGGACCGGTAGCGACTCTATTGAGTCGGGGGCTTCTTCTTCGATGTTGGGCCTTAGTAGAACTTCGATCAAAACGGTTTGCTTGAGCCCTTGGAAGGAGGAGGAGGCTAGTTTCGAGAGGGCATCTGCCTGGGCGTTCTCCTCTTGGGGGATCCGCTGGAGTTGTGCTTCCTTGAATGAAGCCATGAGACTTTTGACCTTGGCTAAGTACTTGGCCATACGGTCGTCTTGTGCCTCGTATTCTCCCAAGACCTAATTCACAACGAGCTGAGAGTCGCTGAACATTCGAACATGCTTCGCCCCTGCCTTTCGAGCCATGCCCAGGATCGCTATGAGGCCTTCGTACTCGGCCTCGTTGTTGGAAGCTTTGAAATTGATGCGGAGGGAGTATTGGAGGATGAAGTCATCTGGGCCTGCCAGGATAACTTCGGCTCCGCTCCTTTCGGCGCAAGAAGACCCATCCACATACACCGTCCAGATGGGTGGCCCATTTGTCGCTTGACTGACCTCAGGGATCGTGCTTTCCACTATGAACTCGGCTAGCGCTTGAGCTTTGATGGCGGTCCGAGGTTGATAGGATATGTCGTGCTGACTCAGATCGATTGACCACTTCATGAGGCGTCCGGAGGTATCGGGCTTATACAGGACCTGCTTGAGCGGCTGGTCGGTGAGGACGACCACCGAATGAGATTGGAAATAAGAACGAAGCTTTCGGGCTGCCATAACCAGGGCGTAGGCTATCTTCTCCAACCTCGGATAACGGAGCTCAGCATCTCTAAGGACCTTGCTCACGTAATAGATAGGCTTCTGTGTCTTGTCTTCTTCCCTTACTAGGACAGCGCTGAGGGTCTGTTCGGAGGCGGTGAGGTAGAGGTAAATGGTTTTCCCGGGTGTTGGCTTGCTGAGGAGTGGGGGGTTGACCAAGTAGGCTTTGAGTTGGTCGACTCTTACTGCTGCTGGCCCCACTCGAAGCCCTTAGCCCCTCTGAGGGCTTTGAAGAAGGGGAGACACTTTTCCCCGGACTTGGAGAGGAAGTGCCTTATAGCCGCGAGGCGCCAGTGAGCTTTTGCACTTCTTTCACATTTGAGGGAGGAGCCATATTATGTATGGCCTTTATCTTCTCAGGGTTGGCTTCAATTCTCCTCTGGCTGACCATAAAGCCCAAGAACTTATCCGATGAGACCCCGAATGCATATTTATTCGGGTTTAGTCTCATGTCATGCCTCCTTAACACGTCAAAGGCTTCTTGGAGGTCGGCGACATGGTCAGACCCATTGATGCTTTTCACCAACATATCGTCGACGTAAACTTCCATGTTCCACCCGATCTGATTTTTGAAGACCTTATTGACGAGACGTTGGTAGGTGGCTCTAGCATTTTTAAGCCCGAAGGGCATCACTCTATATTAGTAGAGGCCTTGATCCGTGACGAAGGACGTCTTCGGGATATCTGGGGGGAACATTCAGATTTGGTTGTATCCGGAGAATGCATCCATGAGGCTCAGCAGCTCATGGCCCAAAGTGGCGTCGATCAAGGTGTCGATGCTAGGGAGTGGGAAGGAATTCTTGGGGCATGCCTTGTTTAAATCTGTGAAGTCGATACAAATCCTCCAACTTCCATTGGCCTTTTTGACCATCACAACGTTCGAGAGCCACTCTGGGTAGTTGACCTCCTGTATGAACCGAGCTTTGAGGAGCTTCTCCACCTCCTCCTTTACGGCCTGCTGGCACTCGAGGGAAAACTTGTGCCTCTTATACTGGACCGGTCTGGCCCCCGGAGCGACACTTAGATGGTGGACGAGGAGCTCTTCGGAGATCCCCGGCATGTCGGCTGCTGTCCAGGCAAAGAGGTTGTGGTTTCTCTTTATGCACTGGACTATGTCGGACCAGATGGCATAAGGGAGGGTTTTGCTGATTAAGAATTTGCGGGTCGGATCTTCCTCCGAGAAGAGCACTTCCTCCAGCTCGTCTACTGGCTCCGACATAGGCTGGGTATTCCCCTGGGGAATCTCAAGGGCCTCGAGGGAGAGGATGGGTCCTCCAGTCGAGGTCATATAGCATTTGCGGGCCGTTTTCTGACTTCCCCTCACTTCTCCTACGCCCACTTTGGTGGGAAACTTCATCTTTAAATGGTAAGCCTATGGGATGACTTCTAAAGTAGCTAGGCCCGGTCGACCTAGGATCACATTATAGGCAGCTTGGACGTCAATCACCATAAAGTCCGTCGGCTCTGTTCGGGTAGTAGGAGCTTTACTAGTGGTTACGTCGAGGGTTATAACACCCTCGATCGTCACTAGTACTCCCGTGAACCCATGGAGAGTGTAACCGGCAGGCTTGAGTCTATCCCTCGATAATTGGAGCTCTCAGAAGGCTTCTAAAAAGAGGATGTTGACAGAACTGCCATTATCCACTAGGACCCTTTCTACCTTGAAGTTGGCCATGTGGAGGTTGATCACCAATGCATCACAGTGGGGGGTTCGGACACCTTCCAGATCATCATTCGAGAAAGTAACTGGGATTCCAAGACCTTTGGGAGGAGGGAGGCTATGCACTGAATTGACTTCCTTAACGAAGGCTTTTCGGGAGGAGTTGGAAGTTCCTCCCATTGGACCTCCGTGGATGAGGTGCAAGATGCGCTCTTCCTCGAAGTTGGGAGTTCCTTCATGCCTCTCGGGCCGCTTGTTAGCCCCCCTTGGGGGTGGAGGAGGATCGGCCCGGTCATTCTTTACAAATTTGGATAGCTGCCCTCTCTGAATGAGGACTTCGATCTCGTTTTTCAGGACCCGACAGTCGTTGGTATCGTGGCCGTGGTCCCGATGGTAGCGACACCACTTCTCCTCATCCCTCTTCTTCCCAGGAGTGTTCATTTTTGGGGCAGCAGGCAGAATTCATTCTTTCTCAACCTCCATTAGAATGGTCGAGACATTGGCATTGAGAGGGGTGAACCTCTCAAACCTGGGCGGTGGGCGACGCTGACCCCTATTGTCCTTTTGGAGATTTTTAGCTTCCTCGTCTTTAGCGGCCTTCCTCTTACTTCCAGAAGATGATCCCTCAAATGTAGGGCGGTGCACAGCTTCCTCCACCCGGATATACTTCTCGTTTTGGAGAAGAAGCTCGGAGAAGTCTCACGGGGGCTTCTTGGTCAGGGACGACCGGAGGTCAGCGTTGAGGACATTGGATTGAAAGGCGGCCGAGGTGACCGACTGATTAAGGAAGGCGATGGACCTGGCCTTCGCGGTAAACAGCTTGACATAGTCCCTCAGTTTCTCGCCCTTCTTCTGACTAAGGAAGAGTAGTGAAATACTCATCTTTTCGGAGCAACGGCAGCTCACAAAATGGGTTATGAAAAGGGCCTCAAACTGGTCGAAAGAGAAGCTGGAGGACGGGGCGAGGCGGGAGTACCATTCCCGAGCCGGGCCTTTGAGAGTGGCCGGAAATGTCTTGCATAGGAGGGCATCGGAGGCCGGATGGATCATCATGAGAGTTTTGAAACTGTCGATGTGATCCATGGGGTCTGATTCCCCCGTGTATGTCTCGAACTGCAGATGCTTGAAATTTGTCGGAACGGGGGCCTCCATGCTGGTACAAGAGAATGGAGGCCTGCTTGGACGAAGGGTCCTTCCTCTTAGTTCCTCGTCTCTATCGAGTTGACCGAGGCGCCTCTCCATCTCGTGGAGACGGTGGTAGACAGCATCCTCCCTTCAACGGTACCCTGGTGAGCCTCTAGACTCATCTTCGTACGAAGGGGAACGTGGGCTATGGCGACGGTAGCTCGGAGACTGGTGAGGATGGGGATGTGATGGCGGTGGCTCAGAGCTTGAGGAGGACTTTGGGATCGATGGCGAGGGTTTTGAACCGGCTCAGGAGTGGGGACCCTCTGAACATTATTGTTGTTTGGCGGGGCATTGAGGGCCCACAAGACTGCTGCTTGAAAGTCCTAGAATTCTGCTCTGGTGATGGATCCGTTCTGGTCCCTCTGGGCCTGTCGACCAGCGGGAGAACGGTTTCCCCTTTGACGGTACTCGGGGGACTCCCTCCGCCTCCTAGGAGAAGGGGACCTCCTGTGGTCGTGGCGGCGAGGAGATTGCGCCTTTGGACGTTCTGAGCGGGAGCCTCCCTCTCGGGCCCTTCTCTCATCCAAATGGAGGCGAAGGTCTTCCTCCTTCTGCCGATTGAATATGATGTTGCGGAGATCCTCTGATGTCCGAGGATTATGGGATGCCATGGAGTCGGTGGAAGGGTTATGTATCGAGATATGATAGCGGTAAAGAGGTTGCTTCTGAGGATTAGGACGAGAGGTCCCTACACCAGCATTCTGGGGGCTGAGTTGAGCCTACTGGGGTTGAGGATTTTGAAGAGGAGGTTGCCCCTGCTGCAGCGGCTGAACAGGTTAAGGAGGGAGCTGTCCCTGTTGCTGGACGGGTTGGACGGGTTGGAGGGGGGCCTCCGGTTGTGGTTGGGGAGGAATGGGAGTAGGTCTACGACTGGAGGCCGTAGATCTTACTTTCCTTGGTGGCATGGCTGGAGGCGGTCTTGACTGGTGGAAGAGATTGGACTGCTATTTGAGTGTTTCCACAGACGGCGCCAATCTGTTGCCGCTGAAATCGGTGTGGGGGCAAACAGATAGATTTGTGGACTCGAGGTGAGGTGAATAGTCAAACCTGAATGACTTCACCGGAGTCTGACCGAGATTCTTTCGCTGTTAACCTGCAAAAAGTGCGAGACACTGGGGTTGATTCCGACGACGCACCCTTCGACGCTCTTGTCAGTAATCCGAATGATTAAGAAAGAGCTTTAATTGGCAAAAGATTGATTAACTTCTTATGGTGGGGGGAGAGGGGTATTTGTAGCCGCTTTAAGAGTCAGTTTCGGGATAAGATCAAATCCCTACTTCCCGATGTAGATGGATAGAAGTGGTTAAAACCACTGTTTGAGGATAATCGTGAATCTGAATCCTCTCTTATCCAGTTTGAGTGGGTTTCTTATGGGTTGGAACCCATACCCAGTAAGACAGGTTCGTTTATGGGTTATTGGGCTTTAATGAAAGACCCAGTTCCCATTTCAGACCCGTTTATAGGCGAAATCACCATTTTACCCCTGAACTTTAAGATTCGTGCCCGATTCGAACGGTTCCGATTTAACCCTATTTTTAGCCATATCAGTAGTATTTGAGTATTAATTTAGTGCATACAAATTGATTAATTGTGTTACTATATTATTGTTGATCTATTTATTCATTTATTTTCCTAAAACTCCAAATCTATTTTCTATTGGATTTAAACCCAAAAACCCTATACCCATTATCTTATTAGATTTGAACCCATTAACCCAAAACCTCACCCTATATATATATACACCCTCCAACCCTAACCCTACTAAACCCTACTGTAATCCACTGTTTATACAGCTGCCAACCCCCCTTCGTTCTCCTGTTCACCCCCCCATTTTCACTTCATCTTCCCAGTTGTCGAACCCGAAGCTTGAACCCCTCCACACCCGACCCCTCTGTTCCTCCTTCTACCTCAACCTCACCGTCAGTCCTCGTCCTCATCGTCGCCACCCTGAGCCTCCAGCATCGCCTTCCTCCTCACACCTACTCCGAACCCATTCCTTACTGCCCTCAGCGCCCATCACATCCTCATGTGCACCCTGCTCCTCCCCCGAGCAGCACCCTGTTGCACCTTGCCATGCTACCGCCATCTCCACGCCACCGACTACAGCCGCTCCTCCGACCTCCCCTGTTTCCTCTCCAAAACAGAGGAGCACCCCCCTGTCGTCAACCTCCGCCACCACCCTCGCACTCTCCAAACTCTTCACCTTTCTCCTCCCGTAACCTTCGAGCACTGTCGACTCCACCGCCGAAGCCCCCATTGCCGAAGCTTCCCTCCTCGTCCTCATTCTACTATAGTCAGTCCTGACCTCGAGCCTCACATACACCCGTCGAGCCACAGTCGCTAGTCGAAGCCCTCGACCAGCACCCCGGCGCTCCTCGCCGTCAGCCTCGCACCGCCCTCGCCATCGCTGCCCTGTGCACTGTCGACCACATTCCCCAGTGCACCGCCTGCATCGGAGGAGGGGAGATTTGATCTTTGAATCTCAACCGTCCGATACCCTCCCGATCATGGTCATCATCTTGATCTCCTCTTGATTCAGACAATTAGCATCAGCATCAGATCATGACCGTCTGATCTCCATCGTGATTATGATCTTTGATCTCCTGATTTCTCGATCTCCACCATCCGATTTGATCAAGATTCAGTTCTTCATCAGCCAGATCAGACTGAGCCGTCGATTCTCTCGATCTTGATCTTGATTGTTGAATCTCAGCTGTCGATTTTCTTGATCTTGATCGCCATCAAGATCCGCGCCGATCTGATCCGTTCGATCTCAATCGTCGATCAATGCCTTCATCCAATCAAGGCAAGTATCTTTTTGTACAAATCGTTGTTCTAGTACAAGCTTTTATTTGAAAATACCACAAGTAGATTGTAGTTGTGACTTCCCTTTGGTTTATCATTTGATGATCTCATTTTACTTGTTGCCGTCCTTAACAATTCCATGATCATAAGAGTCACAATCTTTCGTTGATATATTCATTTCACAACTAGCTAGATCTATTTATTATCTAATTATTTGGACACATAAAATTATAAATCACCTTGACTTATAGATGTATATTGTATAATGTATGTGTTGATTTTACTTCTTTTGAGTCGAGAAATAAATGTGACTTACTGATTTGATATCTATTACATCTTGATTTGCGTCACACACTAATTTAGACTCATAATAGTCATTACTTTTTATGCACAAGAAACCACTTTTGTTGTTGTTCCTGTTTTTACTTGCTGTTTTGACCCTGATAACATCAGAACCTGGATTTGAGTTCTAAACATGAAATGTATCCCCAAATGTCTAGTTTACTATCCTTTTGACGGAATTGAATTCCGAGTTATGGTTTGTGAATTACCACTGTTTAGTGCTGCTGTATCTGAAATTTTAGATTCTTAAATTTGCTACGTCATTTTGTTTTACAAATTAAATTGACTATGCTAGCTATAAGATAATGACTTAAAATTTTGCATGCTGATACTAGACACACTAGAGGACCTTTCTTATTTTTCCTGGAATTAATTAATGAAGTTTCAGATCTGTTTCATATTTATAAACACAACTTTACAAATTCTGGTTGAACACGAATCCTGTATAGTTTTTTGTTTTGACACCAGCTGCTACAAATTTCATGTATCTTGTTTATATGCGCTGGATTCGATAGAGAGTCTAGTTTCTAGATTTTTAGACAGATTCAGATTTGCATTCCTGTGGTGACGGGAATCTCATTTTTGGTGCAGCAACGTCATGCTGTGCAGAATTGGAATTCTTGTCGTTTTTGATAATTATAATTTGTTTGATACTCGAATATGCATTCTACCTAACCTAAACTTGTTCCCTGTCCTTGTTCATGTTTACTTGCCCTGTTTCGCACGCTTTCATGCTTGTCTTGATAATAGTAATAAATAACAAGCCGGGGTTAAGGAAAAGACCATAGTAGTGGACAATATAGGTAAGTGTACTCGGAAGGGGGCCGTGTTTCCCATAATTTTAAGTTAAATGGAACTAAGTGCCATGTTGAACTAAGTGCCACGTCAGGGGTTGATGGGGGCCACCTCTAGTGCCTGCGGGGGTTATCTTTCGTGTCCATTATATGATTACATGATATGTGTTTGCATCAAATGGAACTAAGTGCCACGTAGAACTAACTGCCACATCAGGGATTGACGAGGCCCACCTCTAGTGCCTTCGGGGGCCACCTCTAGTGCCCATGGTTTGACCACATGCTCATATTTCCTAGATGATCTGAGTACACGCCTTTATAAAATCCACCACTAGGCCTAAACGTAACTTGTTTGTAAGTAGCAACTATGTGGTAAATAAATGGGATGCATGAAGTGCTACCTAGATAGAATTAAACAACAGACTTAAGTATAACATGTTCACTTGCACATTCTTGTTACCCGTTCCTGCTACTTGTTATATATTACATGTTATTTGTTACTTGATACTTGTTACTTGACACTTGTTACGTGATACTTGTTACTTGACGCTTGATACAACTACATGCTCACTTGTTACTTGTTCCTGCCACTTGTATTTGTTACCCGATCCTGTTATTTGATTTGCCTTACTTGCTAGCTAGTCTCTTGAACTTCACTACTTGTTGCATCCCTGCCATACCACAATGTATACTGTTGATTCCAAATCTTGTTTCATATTTTCTTGTACTTATTTTCATACTCCTTGCTTGTACTACTTGCGGCCCGAACTTACACTAAGGGTGTCTGTCCTTATTTCTCTATTTTTCTTCTGCATGATATATACAGGTTTTGGAGACCAATTTTCTACTGGAGTTGGTGAGCAAACGTTCTAGGCTTCACTTGGGAAAACTTGTTTTAATTATTTTGTATTTGAGTTATTTAATTTTTGTTGCTACTTGAAACTTGTAACGGGCTTATAGTCCCGAAGTTTTTACTTTTGATCCAGATCTTAATTTTATTTGGGATATTTATATTTGTTTCAAATATTTTCTGTTGATTAATAAATTATTCATGTATGCGTGATTGAATATATTTTTGCTATATTTCTTCTTATGATGCTGAGTCGATCCTACAGCTTATGAATGATGAAAATCATTCGCTGGGCTTGGTCACGTACTCGTATTCCGTATTTCTTTTTGGAAAGCGGAGCGTGACAAGAGCACTAGGTATGCCCGTGGGCACGCACCTACGGCACGTATTCGAAATGATACAATATATGAAAATCATGTAAATAGTAAGGGGTGATTTATACAGATGTTTATTTGCTAGTTGATGTTGATGTATTGATGTACTTTGAAGTAGGATTATGAAGTGACCTTGATGTTTATTGCTTTGTATATTGCAGGATTATTTATCAGCAGCTCGGGATTCAAAAATAGTATTGTGAATCTACAACAGTAGTGAATTGAAAATTTCTTGCTATGTGTGCCTTGAGCATAAGAGATTTCATTTTTGATTTTGAGTCTAACATAAGTAGCAATTCATTTTCTAACTGCATGAGTTACGGTTAACGCCTCAAACTGCATGAGTTAGTTCTCCCTTGTTGTTTTTTTATGTAGTTAACCATGTATGAATTTAAAAGAGAAAATTTGTTGTGATGTATACGTGAAGTGAAATTTCTACAAAGCAGATCAAGATATGATTTTACAGCTACAAAAATTCGAAATACAGGGATTAAGCATGGATTTGTCCATAAAAGCACGATCAAGCGATTCAATTAAAAAATTTGCAACGATCTTTCAAAACAGCAAATACCCAAATATTCAAAAAAACATAATTCGAAATTGCATGATAAAAAAAGCATTCTAATCAAAATTAACTCAGTGGAGCATTCTAATCCAAAACAATTGCTCAGTGAAGTATTCTACAATCAAATCAAATATGGTAATTCAAAATCAATTAAATGGAAGTGAATGTTATTGAGTTATGAAAGCATAATCCCGAAAAAAAACATAACTAAAATTTGAAATAATAAAAAAAGCATAATCCGAAATTGCATAACCAACAAAAACATCCGTTGTTTTTTTTTTGTTGACATACCTGGGTAAAAAAAATGAAGAAAGAGAAAAAGAATTATGAAAAAGGAGAAAAGAGGGGGAAGAGATAGAGAGAGAGAGTAATAAATGAAGAAGTTGTTTTGTTATGGGGGGAAATTTTGAATTTTGGGGGGAAACATTTGAGGGGAAAAATGTCTTTTGGAAGCAAAAATCTAGACCGTTGATTTTCTTCCAAATGAATGAGAGCCACTTGATAGCTTTCTTTGTATTTTATTATATAGATATGTAGTCGTTTTTTCCCCCAAATTTTGGAAAATATAGAAGACAACACGCTGTAGTGGTTCTCTATATTTTCAAAATTTGGAAAAAAAAAACTACTGTAGTCGTCTATATATGAGAGAAGATATAGGAAACCCTTAAATGTAGGAATCACAAGACCGTCTTGCATCCTTTCTAAAAAAATTGTCTCGGATGCAAGATGATCCTGCGTTTGAAGAATAAAATTTTAAAAAAATAACACAGGTCAGACGTAAAATGACCTTGCGTCCGATCAATATTTTTAAACAATAATGTGTCAGACGCAAAATCATTTTGCATCTAACAAAAAAAAAAAAAATCCGCTGAATCAATCGGACGCAAGAAGATCTTGCGTTCGATCGAAATTAAAAAAATGAAAAAAGCCACGGATGCAACAAGATGTTGCGTCCCAAAATTTTTGCCCCGATTTTGTCAATTTAGTTTCTATGGATTAGGCCTTATAAGATTATTTATGCATATAAAGTTAATTTGAGTTTGGTTTGATTATTTGATCAAGGGATGAGATAGAATGGGACTATAGCAATTATTATGTGTTCGTATGTATACAAATTTTTGTTTTTATAAATATTTTGGATTAAATTTTTTTAAAAAAAATCAATGGCTGGGATTAAAAAATAAAACGATCATCCTCCGTTGAACCAAATTTTGTGTTTCAACGGCTGCAACCTAACTCAAAATTTCTATTTCTAAAAGCCAAATATAGAAAATTTTGATTCTAACGACTACAGATGCTCTTAGACGGTTGCACCTCAGTGTGATCGGCTTGTTAAGATGTGCGCACAATGTGTGATGGATGTGTTCTAGTTCTTGCATCTGGTTGTTTCCAATACGGTTGATACTTGTTTTGGATGGCACAGGGAAAGTAGCTATGGGCTTTGCGACGAGTTAAGTGTCATGTTGGGGCTGATATTTGTGGTCATCGGGCATCGATTGGGTTAGACCAGTTTGTTTGTTTTTGCATTTTTTATGTAAACGTGGTTCCACCACAATGTTTGTTTGTTGTTGTGGCTTTTATCGAAATGTAACTGCGAGTTCAAAGTAGTCGAAGAGTAATTGAAAATAGAGTTGATAAGAGTATCACAATGGTCTCTTATTTTCTCATATTTGCCATATTTTGAGAAACCAAGGCTCAATGGTTTCTTATTTTGCCATATTTTGAGAAACAATGAACGGTTGCTTCTCAAATATGAGGAACGAAATGAGGATTCTCAAAATATAGGGGACGGAAATAATTTTTTTATTTTTATTCTCATTGGACGAAACAAGTTGTTTTGTCCCGAATTTTTTATAATTCTTTTTTAAAAAAGTATCGGACGGAACATGTTGTTCCGTCCGAAAAAATAATAATAATAAAAGAAATGTATCGGACAGGACAACATGTCCCGTCCGGTCTAAAAAATCGACAAACGGGACAACATGTCCCATTTGAGATGAAGCTGTCACTTTCAACAAGCTTAAACCCATTAATTAACACACTAATTACTTTTAGGAGTATGTAAAAAAGAGTTAGTATTATTTTAATCAATAATTAATTAACTAATTACTATTTAATAAATAACACTAATTTAATTTTACTATAAATTACAAAAATACTTTTCGGACGGAATATCATTCGATAAAAAGAAAATTCTTTCTCAAAATTTGAGAAACGAACTAGTGTAGCGATTCCTCATTTTGCCAATTTTCAATTTTGCCATTTTGCCAAAAAATCGGAAACACCATTGTGGATGCTCTAAGGCGTTTGATCCGCTATAACAAGTCACTAGTTCAAACTCACAAGTTAAATGAACTTTTCCTAAAAAATGAAAACCTTTATAATGAACTAGCTTAATACGACTGATGCAGTATGGGAAGTCTGAATATTTATAATGGGAAATGGCGAAACTCTTCTTTGACAATGGCGATTTTCAAACTAAAAATATTTTGAACTAACTCAAGTATGTCCTTAGCCTCCTGATTTATCAAACAGGTTGGTTTTAAAGAGAATAAACATGTGTGGAAGATATGTTCTTATGTTCATGAAGGGACATATACAAAAAAAAGCATTTTATTATTTGGTCTTTTGTGAGGCCATTTTTGATCTAGACTCAGGCATTCCGATTTTACGTTGGCTAAAGAAGATAGATAAGTAGTCCTGCTAGTAAATTATTTTTCTCTAATTCTACAAAAATTACATCTTATTTTAAAAACATAGCTCAACAAAAATTATATCTTATTTTTCTAAAAAATTGATTTCTGCGCGCGCGCGTGTGTATATATATATATATATATATATATATATATTATTAAGAGCTGGGAAGCTGAGATTCTTTTCGAGAGCTGGGATTCTCCACCGTTCGATTGAGATCTGATGGTCAAGATTTGATCCGACCATCAACAGATATGTTGAAGGGAAAAATAGTCATTTCTCAGCTCAGATCTTTCTCAGGACAGCTCTACTCTCTCCCGTTCTCTCTCTTTCTCTCCTTGACGAATCTGAAGAAATCCCCCTGCCCCCGTAAAAAACCTAGCTTCGAATACTTGGCCCATCTCACCCGTTCTCTCTCTCGCTTCGATGCGTCGCTCATCTCTCCCGTTCTTTCTCTTTCTTTGATGCGTCGGCCATCTCAGTTCCTGAGCATTTCGATGTTAGGGTTTTTGATTTTGGTCAATTTTAATGGCAAATGGAGTGTTGTGGTTTTGAGGGGTTTGGCTGCTATCGAAACCCACCCGATCGGATCTCTCTCTCTCTTCGATGCGTCGCTCATCTCTCTCGTTCTCTCTCTCTCTCTTTCGAAGCTAGGGTTTTTGGTTTTGGATTTTGGTCCATTGAGGTGTTTGGCTGCTATCGAAACCCACCCATTCGAAACCCTAACTCCACCTTTCTTCTCCATCCCGACATCTTCGAATCAGGTATAATTTTGTGAACCATTTTTTTCCCAATTTGTTTTTTTTCAAATCCCTTATTTTGTAAATTAATTGTTTGCTTTGAAAGTTAATTTGTCAGGTAATGTTTGCATCTGAAGAATAGTGTGTGGAACAAGATGATCAGCTACAATATGTCAGGGAAGTATTCGAATCCCATTTATCCATTTTGGGGTTTGGTCTTTCTATATTTTAGGTTTGATTGTTGATAGTTCGATTGGTGGTGGTTCACGATGTGAAACAAATCGGTATCATTCTATTTTATGTTTGGTTTGCTGTTAACCATGACTTTATTATGCTATAGTAGTATACTAGTCTGTTATCTTCATGTGATTGCGAGTTCACTTCTTCATTGGATAACTTGGATTCTAGTTTTACAAGTGATGATGAGATGGATTATGTTTCTGAAATTGCACACTATGAATCATTTATTTAATTATTTGTAGGAGTGACTAGTGATGAATTAATCCTATCTGAGCTTTATTTTTCCTCATTGGTTATAAGTGATGATGAGATGGATTATGTTTCTGAAGTTGCACACTATGATTTAATGATTAATAGGAGTGATAGTGATGAAACAATCCTATTTGAGCTTTACGATTGTTACTTCAAATGATTGTTTTTTCGGTAGAGCTGAGATTTTTTCATATTCGTCAAGGAGAGAGAGAGAGATAACGGGTGAGAGTAGCTCAGATGAGAAATATCTGAGCTGAGAAATGATTGTTTTGCCCTTCAACATATCAGTTGATGGTCGGATCAAATCTGGACCATTGGATCGCAATCGCACATTTGTTAAATTAATTTTTGACCCATATCTGTAATTATTGTTCTTTAATACCAAATAGCACATTTGTTAAATTAATCGTTATGTCTTCACTGTTTGCAGGCAAAATGATGATGGACATAAAAGAGATACATGATTTGAAATTTATCTTCGAAAAGTTGGTAAAATGATTTTGTTTATACAAATAATTCCGAAGTTAGTCGGCAATGATGAAAAGTTTATGCATGATTTTTTTTTGGAAACTAGTAGGCATGGCTAAATAAAGCTGCCCTAGTGACAAACTCAAATTTCTGCATTTGACTCATTTATACTTGATTTATTAGTAGGCAGTGATGAAAAGTTTATGCATGATTTTGTTTATTCATGATTTTTCCCTTTTGGAGTGTGTAGGCAGTGATGAAAAATTTATACAAGACAAGTTAAATGATTTTGTTTTTTTCGCACCCTCCTAACAAGTTAGTGTGCAAGTCATTTCAGATTCATGTTCAGTTGATGTTTTCGGCAATTGGTATACAAAATTTTTAAGGGTGGTGTTCAGCTTCATGTTTAGTTTCTGTTGTTTTGAGTTGGGGAGCTGAAATTTTTTGGTGGTGTTCACCCTTTTGTTCAATAAAAGTTTGTTCTGAGCTTACACATTTTGAACTTCATCTTCAAATGCTCTTGTACTGAGCTTACACATTTTGAGCTTCATGTATAGTTTATGGTGGTGTTATTCTGAGCCTGCATGATTTTTGCATCTCTAGTTGTTGTTCTGAGCCTGCAGATTATTTTCCAGTTATTGTTGTTCTGAGCCTACAATTTTCTTTGCTGTTATTGTTGTACTGAGCCTACAGAATTTTTTGCTGAAATTTTTGATGTTGTTCAAATACCTGTCTATCCTGAATTTGATGATACCCTGTCAATTTAAATTACCAGCTTTACCATGTTCATGAAACACTCTCTAGGAACAGCCGAGTGGTATGTGGTTATATCTCCAACTCAAAAGTTTACTTGCAGTTCATTATAATACATATATTTACGTACTTGCTTCTTTATTTTTTGATGAATCACTTTGTTCAGGAATTCAAGAGGAAGAACAAGAAGGATGTTACTGGAGAACCCGAGAGCCTTGAGAACACTTTTTGACCGCCCATTTTTTACCCATTTGAGAATGTTTCGACTGCCAGGATGTTTAAATGTGTGTTTTAATGTGTTGGTCATGTATGGATTGTAATGGAAATAATGGAAGTTGAAAGTTAAAACTAGTTTGTGGTTACAATTGTGTTTTTAATCCTTTTGTATAATCTCCATTTAGTTTCTGTTGTTTTCAACAATTGGTGTACACATTGGTTGGTGGTTGGTGGTGTTCAGTTTCTGTTGTTCTGAGCTTACACAATTTGATACTTCATGTTCAGTTTCTGTTGTTCTAAGCTTACACATTTTGAACTTCATGTTCAGTTTCTGTTGTTCTGAGCTGAGCTTACACAATTTGATACTTCATGTTCAGTTTCTGTTGTTATGAGCTTACACATTTTGAAGTTCATGTTCAGTTTCTGTTGTTCTGAGCTGAGTTTACACATTTTGATACTTCATGTTCAGTTTCTGTTGTTCTGAGCTTACACATTTTGAACTTCATGTTCAGTTTCTGTTGTTCTGAGGTGAGCTTACACATTTTGATACTTCATGTTCAGTTTCTGTTAATCTGAGCTGAGCTTACACATTTTGAACTTCATGTTCAGTTTTTGTTGTTCTGAGCTGAGCTTACACATTTTGATACTTCATGTTCAGTTTCTGTTGTTCTGAGCTTACACATTTTGAACTTCATGTTCAGTTTCTGTTGTTCTGAGCTGAGCTTACACATTTTGATACTTCATGTTCAGTTTCTGTTGCTCTGAGCTTACACATTTTCAACTTCATGTTCAGTTTCTGTTGTTCTGAGTTGAGTTTACACATTTTGATACTTCATGTTTAGTTTCTGTTGTTCTGAGGTTACACATTTTGAACTTCATGTTCAGTTTCTGTTGTTCTGAGCTGAGCTTACACATTTTGATACTTCATGTTCAGTTTCTGTTTCTCTGAGCTTACACATTTTCAACTTCATGTTCAGTTTCTGTTGTTCTGAGTTGAGTTTACACATTTTGATACTTCATGTTCAGTTTCTGTTGTTATGAGGTTATACATTTTGAACTTCATGTTCAGTTTCTGTTGTTCTGAGTTGAGCTTACACATTTTGATACTTCATGTTCAGTTTCTGTTGTTCTGAGCTTACACATTTTCAACTTCATGTTTAGTTTCTGTTGTTCTGAGCTGAGCTTACACATTTTGATACTTCATGTTCAGTTTCTGTTGTTCTGAGCTGAGCTTACACATTTTGAGCTTCATGTTCAGTTTCTGACGGCTGAGCTTACACATTTTGAGTTTACACATTGAGTATTCATCATATCATCACATGACACCAAAACAATAATAACAAATATATCTGAATGAATTTCGATCATCATACAAGTGTAAGGTGATGCAATGGTCTTGACACCTGAAATCTTATGCATGCAAACATCCTCAACCAAGCCCAATAACAGAACATGACAAATTAATATATTAAATAATGTTATTTGCTTCAATACATTGATAGTATACTTGCTTCAATAACGCACAAGTACATCAAAAAGTTTACAAATTTAGCAACTATACAACTTTTATCACCAAATATACAAGCTTTTTGCTCCAAATGTCAATTGCTGTCGAGTAGTGAGTAGCTCCAAGAAGCACTTCAAGATGAAATCAACCTGAAATCAAAATTAAAAACAGATTTCATTTAGCCTGGAAAGAACAAAATATTTATTTAAAAAATATAGTAGGTTCAGAACACAAAATATCATTCACCAGTTATAGTAGGTTCAGAACACAAATTATTTATATCATAAAATGTTTCGAAGCAGCAGCAGCAGCAGCAACATCAGTGTCACAAACCAAAGTGTTAAAAACACATTTGTAACCACAAACCAGTTGTAACTTTCAGCTTCCATTACTTCCATTACAATCCATACATGACCAACACACTAAAACACATTTAAACCTCCAAGCAAAAAACTGACTGACACCAGACCAAACCAATTCGAACATGATGTAATATCCCGATTTTCTTAATATATAAAGATTAATTCTTTTTTAGTATGTTTGTGTAGCACGTGGCTATTACTCCATGATGTATAAATTATATTTTTCCCTATAAATTACTTGCTTTAAAGCCCAATGTTAATTTGTCTATTTTTTCTTTTAATAAAATTTATTTTGGCCCAATTTGGTTTTAAGCCCATGGATTGTAAACTCTCTTATTATTTTTCCACAACTTGTAATGTAACATTTTTCTTGCTCTATTTTTATCCCGGGTATTAAATATGCTATTTGTAGGGTGTGGTTGTGTGTACACGTGCACTCAATGTATACGTGTATTAGGCACAACTCTTTGGCCGGTTTTGGGAGAGAGTGGGCTAGATCATGGGTAGTTACCCTGAGTTGTGGGTAGTTTTTGTAACCCCCAAATCAATCTCAGCCCTTAATCCTCCAACTCCCTAATAGATCTCAACCCTTCATCTTGTTGGTCTTCTAGTATAAATACCCCCCTACCTTCCCTATCTCTTTTACACTTAAAATTTCCTGAGTTTAAAGAGAGTATCTGTGAGTTGTGTGGGAGCTCTTCTGTGGAAGCAAGCAACATTGCTGGAGATTTCGGTGTGGAGCAAAGGAACAAGAAGTGCTGTGTTATTGAAGGACTTTGCGGGATTCCGGTTTATTTCTTCATACAAGGTGGGTGTTTCTCAGGACTTCTAATGTAGGAATAATGCTACAATGGCTATGATCGATATTATGCTATAAAAGTGATTTAAATGCAGTAGAAATTGCTTGAACTTGCTATTAATATTGAAACGGGGCTGTCGGTACAGTCGGCTGCCATGTGAGCCAGTCGACTGGTACGAGGCATTAATTCGCATGATTGCAATGATAAACGTGTGTATAAATGAACATGATGGTATGAATACTATTTGCATGGCTTCCCTATGACACATATGCTGGAGGGAAGGTAAATGAATAAAAAGAGCTCATGGTAATTAATAATTTTGGAATTGTCGAAGCAGTCGACTGATAGTGTGTTAAGTCGACTGGTACCTCAAATCTGACTGTGACTGTTGGGTAGTTTCATAAACTGATATATTTTCATCGTGTGGACCCAGTTTGATGACTTGGGATTTACATCTTTATTGTTTTAAGACATTATGGGCATATGTGAATGCATGTTTAAAGTATTTTCCTTAACGGAAAGGACATGGTAGTAATTTGATGATCCATGTTGTAGTGTTACTGAAGGATAAGAGACCTTGTCTGTGAAACATGAACTTTTGTGTACTGTTAGTTGACATCATGATGAAATGCACGTAAGAACTGTAAATGATCTATTGAAATTAGATCTGTCCAGTCGACCGATTGCGTGTAGCAAGTCGACTGATCTGGACATAGAATTATGCTGATAAAATTGCTAAGACAGACGACTGAGGTGTGAACAGTCGACTGTTGTGTGACTAATATTGTGAACTTGAAAGTTGCGGGACAGGCGACTGGTAGTGTACACAGTCGACTATCCCGAGCCCTTTTGATAACCCTGTATGTGACTGTATAAGTCGACTGGTGTTCTTCCAAGTCGACTGTACAGAAAGAACTTTGACATATTTGAATTCATGTTATTTTGCTGTTGGTAATTGTGAACTGTATGATTAAAGTCAATGGATTCTGCTTGTGGTTGCATGAATGGTGTAAATGAATCATAGATGAGAAATGGAAGATTAAATGAAATTATGAAATGTGAAATCATGATGAGAAAAGTCTGTGAGACTCAAAAATGAATGATGAGCTGATGATGCTCAGTTGGATATTGTGAGTGTGAAATTGAACGGAAGAGTAGCTAAGTCTCCCCGGCAGTGAATGAAATGATATTGAGAATTAGACCAGGTTGGTCAAGTGAAATGAAATGATAAGTCCGGATGATGGAGAGGCTAACTCTAGAGATTGATTTTCATTCATGATTCTAATTAAATTAATACATAGTGTGGAGGTGATGAAGATGAGAGAAAAACATGAGTATGAGAGCTAGGGTACGGTGCGGGTGTGTGAGCCGCAGAATGCATGCTTGACGAGTCAAGACATGGCGCGGGCACAACTCAGTAATGATCGGACTCTAGTCACGCTTATGGGATGTTTTGGTGACTGTAAGAGGAGTGTGTTCAGGGAGGAGGCTGAATTGTCGCAGAATGCATGCTTGACGAGTCAAGACATGGCGCGAAATTCTACTCCAAGGGCCAGGATACATGCTTGTACTCATAGATTCATCTAGGATACTCATTGGAATTACAGAAGTAGAATAAGTCATGGCGGGGGATTGAACCCTACAAAAATGAAGATCGTTTAAGGGGGCTTGCACTCGAACCTATGTAGTATGGGATGCATAGAATTCGAACAAGTGTGCATTAGTGTCATGATTAATTAAGTAAATTGCATTAAGGATTTAAGTGCACAGTCACGACACGACATCATTAAAAGTTCCCCCTTTATTTGCATGTTTATGTTGAACAAGTTTGTGATTTGTAAGAAATGAGACTCATTATACTGTTTCTGGCATAGAGAGGATGGCCATGTATAATTATCGTCGGTTGAATAAACTGACGTACCCACAGTTTTTATGCAGGATATAACTACATGTAAAAGGAATGGATGCATAAAGAGTTCATTATGCTGTTGTTCGTTTATGTAAATATTGTATATTTTGCTTCCGCTGTGTAAATTCAAATGTAATGTGTTGTAAACTCTGATGTAAAAGAAAAGTTTTAAATTTCCTTGTAAAATTGTATGTGAAGAAAGTGAAAAGATCCTGTAGAACATCTCGAATTCAGTAATTTGGGATTCGGGGCGTTACACATGAAGAGGATCATAACAACACCACCAAAAACTGAACATGAAGCTCAGAACAACAGAAAATTGAACAACATAAACTGAACATGAAGTTCAAAATGTGCAAGCTCAGCCCAGAACAACAGAAACTGAACATAAAGTTCAAAATATGTAAGCTCAGCTCAGAACAACAGAAACTGAACATGAAGTATCAAAATGTATAAGCTCAGCTCAGAACAACAGAAACTGAACATAAAGTTCAAAATGTGTAAGTTCAGAACAACAGAAACTGAACACCACCAACCACCAAAAAAATTTTGTATACCAATTGCCGAAATCAAAAACTAATCATGAAGCTGAAATGACTTGCACACTAACTTGGTAGGAGGGTGCAAAAAAAAAATCATTTTACTTGTCTTGTATAAACTTTCCATCACTGCCTACACACTCCAAAAGGGAAAAATCATGAATAAACAAAATCATGCTTAAACATGTCATCACTGCTTACTAATAAATCAAGCAAGAAGCTACTCAAATGCAGAAGACAGAGTTTGTCAATAGGGCTGCTTTATTAAGCCATGCCTACTAGTTCCAAACAAATGTTTTTTTTTTTTTTTTTTTTTTGCATCTCCACCTCTTCTCACGATCAATCGACGGTTTTTCTCATAGTAGACTTACTCATGTATATATTTATAGTGTAAAAAAAAACCAGTAGGCTCAGAACACACTATTCAAAACTAGGGCTGCATTGGGGTGTCGTGCCAACTAGAATATGATAGATAAATAATCAAGCATAAATACAACAAGCTGAAAAAATTATTCAGATCATAAAGTGTTTCGCTTCACTGCCTACACCAACACACCGAAGGAGAGAATCAAACCCCAAAAGGCTTAAATGAGTATCCAACACATACGCATCCAACGTGAGTTAGAAAAAATATAGTTTCTGTTGTTTGGAGCTTACACATTTTGCACTTCATGTTCAGTTTATGTTGTTTGGAGCTTATCATTAATTGTCTTATATATATAGAGTAAGTCTATTAAGAGCTAGGGAGCTGAAATCATTATTGAGAGCGGGGGTTTTTAGCCATTCATTCGCGATTGATCGCGATCGAACGACTTATATTTGATCCCGCTTATCTTCAGAATGTTTAGGGGTAAAAGGGGTAGAATCAAAAACCCCTATCTCTCTTTCTTACTCACGATCAATCGACCTCCTCTCATAATAGACTTACTCATGTATATATCTAGAGTAAAAAAACCAGTAGGCTCAGAACACACTATTCTCACTAGGGCTGTATTGAGGTGTCGTGCCAACTAGAATATGATAGATAAATAATCAAGCATAAATACAACAAGCTCAAAAAAATTATTTAGATCATAAAGTGTTCCGCATCACTGCCTACACCAAAACACTGAAGGAGATAATCAAACCCCAAAAGGCTTAAATGAGTATCCAACACATATGCATCCAACGTGAGTTACAAAAAATATAGTGATACTATCAATCATTGTGTTTCACCGCTGCCCAAAAATCAGATGAATTAGGCTAGACTCAAATCACTTAAATGTAAGGTAAGTGTTGAGGGCATTGGGGATTCCACAACATTCATTCATTTCTTCCCCATCTTCTCTCCCATTCATTCCCCAATTAAACTCTATTCAACTTTGCATAATTATCATGGCACACAACCAAATACGCTTCAAAACAATAATTTCAATCCCCAAAAATAAATAACCAAATTATATCAAAATGAATCTCATCATTGCCTACACACAAAACCGAAAGAAAATGCAAGAAATTTAATAGAAATCATAAAAGCATGTATTTGAATCAAACATTTTCCTCCGAAATCTGAGAGAGGCAGAACCCACTGAGAGTAGATTTCGAAACACTAACATCGATTTGGGTTTTTCTTCGCAGAGAGAGATAGAGAACCCACTGAGAGAAGAAATCAAAACCCTAACATCGATTTAGGTTTCGATGAAGAGTCGGAGACAGAGCAAGAGCAACAGATCTGAAGCAACCCACTGAGAGAGCTTTTCTTTGGTCGTGAGAAGATAAGAGAGATAAAGGTTTTCGATTATACCCCTTTAACCCCTCAACAGATCTGAGGATAAGCGCCTCCAGATGGTTTTTCATCGAGTAGGGTTTAGACAAGTGACGAAGAAAGAAGCGGGAGGGAGATCTCTTCTTTGGTCGTGAGAAGATAAGAGAGATATGGGTAGGGTTTAGACAAGTGACAAAGAAAGAGAGCGGAATGAAGAAAGAGAGCGGGAGAGAGAGCTCTCTCTTTGGTCGTGAGAAGATAAGAGATAGGGGTAGGGTTTCAATTATACCCCTTTTACCCCTAAACAGATATGAAGATAAGCGGCTGGAGATCTGAGCCATTCGATCGCGATCAATCGCGATCGAATGGTTGAAATCCCCAGCTCTCGATAAGGTTTTCAGCTCCCCAGCTCTTAATAGACTTACTATATATATATATATATGCTCCGTTGTGTACTAGGCCTCCGTGTGCACTCGTATGCACTTGGCCTTCCCGCCTTCGTATCAATGATCCGAACCGTTCACATTGATCTACATATAAAAATTAGTCTAAATATGTAAAATCAAATCATTTAAAATTCATTTGCCCATCCATTGAAGTGTTACAAAATTGTATGGCTGAAAATCGTTATTTTTATAGTCACGTGATGGATAGGAAAATAAATTTCAAATAAATTGAATTTTTATATTTAGACTAATTTGGACGTGTAGATCAATGTGAACGGTTCAGATCGTCGATATGAAGGCGAAAAGGCCGAGTGCACACGGAGGCTTAGTGCACAACGGAACATCTCTCTCTCTCTCTCTCTCTCTCTCTCTATATATATATATATATATAATCTTTCGTTGCACACTACTTTCCGTGAGCACTCACGGAGTAAAGACTCCACGAAAAATCTGAACCGCTCAACTTATTCTACATGCCTAAGATAGTTTAACAATAGTAAATCAAGTAATTTGAAGTTCATTTGCCCATCCATCATGCTTTTAGAATTTTTGGCTATACAATTTTGTAATGATGTAAATCATGGACAAATGAACTTCAAATTACTTGATTTCTTATTGTTAAGCTATCTTAGGTGTGTAGAACAAGATGAGCAGTTTGAATTTTTCATGGGGGCTTTACTTCGTGAGTGCTCACGAAAGTAGTGTGCAACCAAAGGAGCATATATATATATATATATATATATATATATATATATATATATATATATGAGAAATCTTCCGTTGCAAAGACACTATAGTGTGCAAACCAATGAAGCCGCTATTCAGGATAGCGGCCTAGGGTTTATTATGCCTGAAGCCCTTATCCTGTAATCTTCCGTTGCAAATGCACTGTAGTGTGCAAACCAATGAAGCCGCTATTCAGGATATCAGCCTATGGTATATTAATCCTGAAGCCCATATCTTGAATAGCGACATTATTTGCACTGCTGCTACTACTCCCAGTAGTGGCATTAGTGGTTTGCACGCGTTTGCACGCTACAATACATTTGCAACGGAAGATCCCCTGTGTGTGTGTGTGTGTGTGTTTTGGATCCCGTAGGCAAGACAAGAAATACTAGAGGGGGGTGAATAGTGTTTTATAAAAAAATAATTGCGGAATTGAACTTTTCTTCTGCCAGTCGATTTGAAAAGAGAAACCAGTCGACGGGACGACAGTTAAGAAGAGTATTTTAGGACGAGTCTGACCAGTCGACTTATAGAAGAACCAGTCGACTTACTAGACAAGTTTTCAGAGAGTATGTAGTACAAGTCTGACCAGTCGATTTAAAGGAGACACAGTCGACTGTCCAGACAAGTTTCACAGAGAACTTAAAAAAATAAGTAAATGAAATGCAAGTTCAAAGAGATACAATCATAGAGTACACACGATGTATCCTAGTTCGGTCCTCCCGATCTACATCCAGTCCCCAAGCAACCCACTTGAGATTTTTTACTATTCTTGAAAAAAATACAAGAATACCCTTCGGCATTAGACAACAACCTTATCCAACCCGTAGTCCTCTCTCACTACTAGAGAGAGCAACCCACTCTTCCACTAAGAGTGAAAACCTGACTCTACACCCTAGAGCCCTACTCTCCAACCGAACAGAAAAGAAAACAATAAAATTGTTTATAATCAACCTATAACCTTATTGTGATTGTGATTTTGTACGTGGCTTTTTGGTCGACTTCTGAATTCAGTCCAAAACAAAATCGATGTTATGTTGGACTGAAAACAGAGAACCAAGACTTAGTGAATTTGAAACCTTTTCTTTCTTGAAAGCACAATACTTAAACTTTTTCTCAAAAATGCTTGGAGGCCTTTCCATTGTGATTCTAAGGCTCTATTTATAGAGTAGAATCTTTGGAACATTGTAGAAACAGTTCCTACAACTGAAAAAATAGATATATCTTTTTGAATTTGAAAATACAAGTTTTGAAATCAGTAAACTGTCGAAACGACTTGAACAGTCGACTGGGTTGCCATTATGAGTCGACTGGCTAGAGTTTGAAGAAAATCAGACGGTTTTGTATAGATTCAGTCGACTGGTACTCAACAGCTGATCTAGTTCAAACTGTTTCGACCTTTAGATTTTGTAAAACACATAGTTATAAATTATGTGTGAGTGTGTGTGTGTGTGACAAGGCTGTACATCAATCTAAGACTCAACAAAGAGAAAAATTACATTTTACAAGACACACAAACTATAAGACATTGAAGCTTTGGTCTTGACTTGAGTCTTGAGTCTTGAGTGAAGCTTTAGCCTTGTCTTTGTATGAAGCTTTGCTTGATCATTCTTCAGCTTTAGAACATTGTGACTTGCTTGATCAATTTGCTTTGAGGCCTTTGTGTATCATACATGATAAACGTTGATACAACTTGCAATATATGAGAAATAGCATAACAAACTTTGCATTGTGTTGTAATCATCAAAATCAAGAATCAACTTTCTCCCACTTTTTGATGATGACAACACAATAGCTTACAATAATGGAAATAGATATTACACATGCTCCCCCTATCAAATGCAAGATATGCTACTCAAAACATTCACAAAATAACACAAAGCAACACAAAGCTTATAGCTATATTTCTCCCCCTTTGTCATCAAAAAAATGGAGGAAAATAAATAAGTAAACCACAAAAAGTACATAGCAAAATGACAAACGAAGACAAATTTATACATAGAAAGGAATTATTCTTAGTTCAAACAGTTACATAACAAATAGAAAATGCAACAATATGTAGGAAATACATAGAAAAAATATAAAAAACAGTAGCTCAGCAATCTTCATCATCTTCATCTTGGCCACCATGAGAAGGAGGAGGAATTTGAGTGGTGAACAGGTGGGTAAGATGAGAAATATTTGACTCAAGAACATCTTGACGATCCATTATATAATTGAAAGCATGATAAATACTGCGAGGATCATCAAAATCTGCTCGAGGACGAGAGGAACTAGAGGCTGAAAACGGATGGGCTGAAGTAGCTAAAGGAACAGGAGGGAAAGTCCTAGAAGGAGACCTAGGTGGAGAAGAGAGAAGCTTTATCCGTGCTAAACTTGCACGATCAAAAGACTCATTGTGCTTTACTACATTGGTCTCAGCATCGAGATCAACACCATAAGCACAAAAGACTTGAGTAAGAATGGCACCAAAAGGAAGAAATGAAGTATGAGCCTTATGAAGCCTGGAGAAGATGATACAATTCCAATTGATATTAATTTTGCCGAATATTGCATAAACGGCTTGTTGCAACTCCATGGAATACTGATCATAACTCCCTATTTTGGGAATGATATTGTATGATAGTATGCGTGCAACATGTTTTGCAACAGGGATAATGGACCTATTAGACATAGGGGGTCCATGATTTGGCAAATAAATTTTAGATAAAGTGGTGGCATCATCCATCTCAATTCTCCTAAATTAAGCCCTTCATCATCTAAACCCAAAATAAGATTGATTCTTTCGCAGGTGAGTTTCATTTTCTTATTTTTGACAGAAGTATAGATGAAAATCTCACTACCATCATCCGACTGAACAACCTTCATATTTGTATAAAACAAATAGATGAGTTGAGGGTAGTAGTAGGGTTGATTTTCTAAGGACAAAAACTCATAAAGACCACAATGTTGAAACAAAGGCATGAGATAAAACCTATCAAGATCGGAAAAATTTACAAACCGACCTAGAAAAATCATAATGGAACATATTATACCATTTTTCAACTAGGTCGGGACTTCTAAGGAATTGGATATAGTCCCTAGAAGATGAACCCTCCTCTACATGAGAGGTTTTTGATCTCTTAGGAGCCATGAAAAATAAAACTCTCAAACAAAGAAAGGGGAAGGAAATATGCCAACAAAAACTCAGAAAGAAACAGCGAGCTTCAAGAGAAGTTGAAGCACCACACGAAAATGGAAGGATTTGGGCTTCAAAGACTTAAAATTGGCAGCAACAACAATAGTAGCAGTCGACTGTGCGATTTCGGCCGAGAGAGAGAAGGTAAAGTAAAAGTGAAAGAAAGAGGTAAGTTTTTAGGGTTTGTAGAAAGAGTTGATGGCTGAGATCAAGAGGAAATGCAATCAACGGCTAAGGGTGGTCAAATTTAGCAGTAGAAAGTGAAAGTTTGCCTCAAAAAGTGTGCCAAAATTTGAATTTGAAGAAAACTGATTCGCGACAATCGACTTAGTCGAGAGCAAAATAGAAAATCGAATATAGCATTAATACAATGGGTCAGTCGACTGGGTACTGTGCACAGTCGACTGTCCAGAGCATAAAACTCAGACAAAAATTTAGAAACATAAAGATACTTGGCAGTCGACTGAACAATACTTGTAAGTCGACTTACCAGAGAAAAATTCAAGAAACATCATGAAAACTACAAATCCCTAGTTCTCTTCTTAAGGTGATAAAGGTATCTTCCTTAAGAGGTTTGGTAAAAATGTCAGCTACCTGTTTATCAGTAGAAATAAAGTCTAAAGAAATGTCTCCCTTTATAACATGATCACGTAAAAATAATGTCGAATATCAATATGTTTCGTACGTGAGTGTTGAACCGAATTTTTAGATAAGTTAATGGCACTGGTATTATCACACATTATTGAAGGTTTTTCAAATGAAATACCATAGTCTAATAGGGTTTGTTTCATCTACAAAATTTGGGCACAAGCCAAACTTGCAGCGATATATTCAGCTTCTGTAGTAGATAGGGATACCGAATTTTGCTTCTTACTGCACCAAGAGACCAGTGAATGTCCCAAATAGTGTCATGTCCCACTAGTGCTTTTGCGGTCAGTTTTACTACCGGCAAAATATGCATCACAATATGACAAAAGTTGAAAGTTATCGGTGCGTGGATAAAATAGACCATATTTAGTCGTGCCTTTAAGTTATCGTAAAATACGTTTCAAAGCTTTTAAGTGAGACTCCATAGGACTTGACTGATATCTAGCACACAAACATACACTAAACATATGTTCGGTCTACTAGCAGTTATATATAAGAGTGAGCCAATCATACCTCGATAGAGTTTCTGATTGACACTCTTACCTAATTCATCTTTGTCATGGGTAGTAGTAGTAGCCATAAGTGTGGTCTTACTACTCGTGCTATCCATGTTAAACCGTTTGAATAATTCCTTAGCATATTTTCCTTGATTAATAAATATGCCATTATGTGACTGCTTAATTTGTAGTTCAAAGAAATAATTGAGTTTACCTATGTGACTCATCTCAAACTCGTTTTTCGTGCTATTAGCAAACTCTTGACATAGATTACTATTAGTAGAACCAAAAATTATGTCATCACACTACAAAACACAACGGATAGACTGGCATTTTTTTTGATATTCACCGGCGGCTTAAAACGCCAGTGAATAATTCACCGGCATTTTTAAAATCGCCGGTGCTAATGCCACCGAATCAGGCGTCGCAGTATAGGGGGGGTCTACACCGGCATTTTTACGAATGCCGGTAAATCCGTAAGATTCGCCGGCGGTCGTAAAAGCGCCGGTGTAAGGCATATTCAAGACTGCCCCCTTCTCCCCGATATCCATTCTACACCGGTATTTTTATAAACGCCAGTGTAGGTATATAAATTTAAAAATATATATATATTTTTTTAATAAAAAGATGCAGCACTCTTACAATCAAAACCAGAATATAGAGTTCAAATTATTGAATTACAAAGAGTGAAAAAGAATACTTTCACTGCCAAATGCAGTCAAAATTTCTACTAACTGAAATGAAACTTATACTTTTATAATACTCGTGAAATAACTGTCAATTGAAATCACAACATAAGTTCAAACATGATTATTTTATCACTAGTCACTCCTCTGTAAATCATAGTATGCAACTTCAGTTACATAATCCATCTCATCATCACTTAAAACCATACGGCAAAGAACAATCTCATTTTCAAACCCAAGCAACAAGCATGAACATTATGTTAGAAACTGATACTCATGTAGACTCATGATTGTATATAAAGTTTAGATAAAAAATTTCCATCGCTAGTCGCTCCTTAAAAAATCATAGTGTGCAACTTCAAATACATGATCCATCTCATCTCCTTATTCAGACAAAGAGTGAAAAAGAATACTTTCACTGCCAAATGCAGGCAAAATTTCTATTAACTGAAATGAAACTTATACTTTTATAATACTCGTAAAATAACTGTCAATTGAAATTACAACATAAGCTCAAACAGGATTATTATATCACTAGTAACTCCTCTGTAAATCATAGTATGCAACTTCAGTTACATAATCCATCTCATCATCACTTAAAACCATACTGCAAAGAACAATCTCATTTTCAGAAGTTGTATATAAAGTTTAGATAAAAATTTTCCATCACTATTCGCTGCTCAAAAAATCGTAGTGTACAACTTCAGAAGAGTGTTCTTGCTAGAGCAAAATCACATGATAATCTCAGCTACTGAAACTAGAGAGTCGAAGTTGTGCAAGCTATAGACAACCAACCCACAAAGCATTAACTGATCTCGACCATACTTTTTTAAGTTCAAGGTATAATTAGAATATAAATACTAAACCCTTAACCATCAATACAACTTCGGAATCCATCTCCAAACCCATCTCCTTATCCAAGTGAAAGTAACATACTATAATTGATTCTAAAGTCATCTCCAACCCATCTCCAACCTACCTATCCCAACATCAATCCATTCCAATGTCATCCTCACCGCCACATTTAAATCGTAACCAACTACTAAAATAAACCCCTCATATCAAAATCAAGGTCTCCAATTGCTAAAATAAACCCCTCATATCAAAATCCAACAATCAGCAATTAACTACCCCACAATCATCATCAACACTTGATACAAACGAGTACAATACTCGATCATGATCTTAACTAACAAAACATGTGCTGCATTTGGAAACATCGCTAGTTGCAATACCAATTAATATTTCCATCAAAATTTCCACATCGAAAGGAGACCCCGCACAATTTCAACATCAAAATTTCCATCACTAGTCGAAAACAATCCCTAACCCCCAAATAATAACGACAATCCCAACATCGAAAGGATACCCCGCCTCACAATGGCGACCCAGTGGCGACGGCGGAGACCTAACCCCCAAATTGCCACTGCATCATAATGAAATCTAGAAGTAGATAGATAGTGAGAGAGAGAGAGAGAGAGAGAGTACTTGCAATGAGGTCCCGACGTCACTCGAAAGGAGACCCTAACCCCCAAATCACCACTGCCGAACAATAAAAGCGGAGGAGCAGAGAGAGAGAGAGAGAGAGAGAGAGAGAGAGAGAGAGTACTTGCGATGAGGCCCTAACGTCATGTGAAAGGAGACCCAGTGGCGACGGCGAAAGGAGGCGCGAACAAATTAGGGTTTGGAAAAAAAAAATCAAACGAAATGAAAGGGTTTCGCCGAAGGAATGGGGATTTATCCCAGTAAATTTACCGGCGTTTTTATTAATAAACACCGGTGAATGGGAGAGGAATTGCAAAGGCACATTATTGCTTTCTATTCACCGGCGTTTTTTTAAAAAAATGCCGGTGAATATTATAATTCACCGGCGTTTTGTACAGACCACCGGTGTATAACTACAGGATTTTGCGACCCAATCCTGGGCTTATCCTACCCCGGTGCGATTGGTAAAATGTCGGGGAATAGATGCCGGTAAATCCATCATCTGATATATTGATCAATATATATTTGTATGATTAAAATATCTTTCTTAATTCTTCTAATAAATAAAGTAGTATCTACTTTACCTATTTCAAAACCTGTTTCTAAAAGAAAAGTCTTCAATCGATCATACCAAGCACGAGGTGCTTGTTTAAGACCGTATAAAGCCTTTTTCAATTTAAAATCGTGGTTTGAGAATTGTTCATGTTCGAAACCTGGTGGTTGTTTAACATAAACATCTTCCTTTATAAAACCATTAAGGAACACACTTTTAACATCCATTTGAAAGAGTGTAAAATTCATAAAATAAGCAAAAAATAATAAGATACGAATTGATTCTAATCTAGCAACAGGAGCATATGTTTCATCAAAATCTATGCCGTCTTCTTGATTATACCCTTGAGCAACTAGTCTAGCTTTGTTCCTAACAACTTGTCCTGATTCATCTAACTTATTCTCGAATACCCATTTGGTACCAATTATAGTATGATCAGAAGGTCGTGGAACTAAATCCCATACATCATTCCTTATGAATTGGTTTAACTCATCTTGCATGGCATTCATCCAAAATTCATTCTCACACGCTTCTTGTATATTCTTCGGTTCAAAATCCGACAAGAAGGCTGTGTGAGATATCATGTTAACATGTGATATCGTCTAAATACCATGTGAAATTTCACCAATTATTAAGTCATGAGGATGATCTCTAACTTCAACAAAAGACTTTGGTAAAGTTAGAGACATCACAACAGGATCAGTCGACTTGACAAGTCCATCAGTCGAATGATTTACAACAGTCGACTTGACTTCCTTATCGGTCGACTTATCCGCAAGACTAGTTTGTTCTAAAGATGTAATTACTTTATTTAAAGGTGATGAATTAGTTTCATCATCTTCAATTAATGTCGATGAAGACAGAGATTCATCAAATGCAATATGCATGGATTCTTCAATAGTCATTGTTGACTTATTGAAGATTGTATATGCCTTACTCCTATTTGAGTATCCTACAAAGATACCCTCATTAGATCTAAGATCAAACTTATCTAAATTATCTTTAGTGTTCAGAATAAAACATTTACATCCAAATATTTTAAAGTAAGAGACCTTAGGAATTCTATCAAAAAATAGCTCATAACAAGCCTAATCAAAATTCTATTTAAAACATAACAAGCTGTAGCAACGGCTTCAGCCCAAAAATACTTAGGTAAATTGTTTTCAACAAGCATGGTATGTGCACATTTTTGCAAAGTCCTATTCTTCCTTTCAACCACTTCATTTTGTGGTGAAGCTCTAGGAAATGCAAACGAATGAGTTATACCATTCTTGTTGCAATATTCTGCAAATGTTTCATTTTCAAATTTTTCACCATGATCACTTCTAATAGTGACTATGGTTGGAGACTTTTTATTTTGAATTCGTTTACAAAAATCAGCAAATTCTCCAAAAGCATCATTCGTATGTTTTAAAAAGAAAGTCCAAGTGAATCGTAAAAATTGTCTACTAAAACAAATACATACCTACTTTTATTTAAAGAAGCGACTCTAGTAGGGCCAAATAATTCCATGTGAATTAATTCGAGCTGCCTACGAGTAGAAATTACTTTTTTTGTTTTAAAAGTAGATTTAATTTGTTTACCTAGTTGACATGCATCATATAACTTATCCCTTTTTAAAGGATTGTCTTGGCAGCCCTTTAACTAGGTTGTACTTAGAAAATTTAGAGAGATTTTTCATATTCATATGGCCAAAACGTCTATGCCAAAGTCAAGAATCATTATTAGAAGCTACTAAGCAAAAATCATTCGAAAACTCATATGCTTTTAAACACAATTCATAAATGTTATTTTTCCTAAAACCTTGAAAAGTTATATTTTGCATGGTAGAATCATAAATTAAACATGCATCTTTTTCAAACATGATTTTATAACCCTTATCACAAAGTTGGCTAATACTTAACAGGTTATGCTTAAGTCCACTAACTAATAAGATATCTTCTATAGAGGGATTAGTGTGCATACCGACCATACCAATTCCTATGACATTTTCTTTATTGTTGTCACCAAATGTGACTGTTCCTCTATCAATGTCTTGTATGGAAGATAGGAGGTTGGCATGATCAGTCATGTGCTTCGAGCATCCACTGTCAAGTATCCAACGATCTCTCTTAGGTACCTATAAAATATTCAATGTGAATATGGTACCCTTTTCATTGGGTCCAAAATAGATTAGTTTGTGGAAAACCAAACCCATGATGAGTTTGATTTTCCACCATAAGCAGAAATATAATTAGTAGAATTACATACAGTAAGCATATATGAACTAATATAAGCAATTCTACCTTTTAAACTCAGGTTGACTGGAACCCATACATATTTGCTCTGTCCAGTCGACTTTACAGCACCTTTCAGTCGACTTTTACTATTATTCAGTCGACTGGGAGGTAGTATAGGTCGGCTTATCTGAGGTATTTGTCTCGTTGAATGAGACTCAGTACCTCTGGACAGGCGACTGATGGCTGGGTGCAGTCGACTGGTCTGAACTTTAGATTTGCCTTTATCATGAAAACTTATAGTTTTAGACTTTTCAAAAAACTCATATAGTTTATGCTTAACACTGGAAATAGATACAGGTTTATTTATACTAGTGTTCTTAGAAGAATGAGATTTTTCAAGGGACTTTTTAAAACCATGTCCAAACTTTTGATTAGATAGCACTTGATTTTGAAGAACATCATTTAAATTCTCTTTTTCTTTATTAAATTTAGATACGTTCTTGGATATCTCTTCATAATTTTTCTTTAGAGACTCAAGATCCATATCTAAACTAGAAAGACGAGAATTTAAGGATTTTACTTCTTTATCAAGGTTAAGATTCTTTTGAGAAAGTATTTGATTAACTTTCTCTAAGTTCTTAACTCTAATTTTTTCTTTTTTAAGTTCTTGAAAAATTTCATTGAAAGTATCAAGTAAATCATTAGAATCATAGTCATTACTTACTTGATTTTGAGACGCCATAAAACACACGTTTGCAACCTCATTTGTCTCATCAATTTCTTCTTCCGACGAAGAATCGCTGTCATCCCAAGTTGCTTGGTATGCCTTTTTGTTCTTCACAAACTTGTTCTTTGTGTACTTGTCCTTCTTGAAGTTGGACGCCTTTTCCTTAGATTTAGCGTTCTCTAGTGGGCAATCCTTCTTCATATGGCTTGTCTTGTTACACTTTCTCGTGAACATGACAATCTCTTCCTCATCTTCTTCTTTATCCCCAGAGTTCGACATGGCTTTGAATGCTAATGTCTTCTTCTTTGATTGTTGTGGTTCGGCATCCTTCTTGCATTCTTCAAGTTGTACCTCATAAGCCATAAGATTTTCCACAAGATTCTTATGAGAAAGTTGTGTTAAATCATTGGCCTCTTCTATGGCGGTGGTCTTCTTCTCCCATTCTGGGGTTAGTGCACGAAGTACCTTCCTCACCATCTCAGCTTGAGTGTATGTCTTTCCAAGTGCCACAAGTGAATTGGTGATGTCTGTGAACCTTGTAATCATCTCAGACACATTTCCATTCTCCTTCAGGCAGAACATTTCAAACCTGTGAACAAGAATAGATATTTTAGATTCTTTTACTTTATTTGTTTCTTCATGAGTTACCTCGAGTGTGTACCAAATTTGATGTGCGGTTGTTACATTGGACACATGGTTGAACTCCTCCTTTGTAAGGGCACAAAATAGCACGTTCATTGCCTTTGCATTGTTCATTGTTTGGTTCTTCATGTCGTCGTTCTATTGTGCATATGGAATGGTAGGAGCAGCGTACTCGGTCTCCGTCATGTTCCATATTTCATAGTTGATGGACTGAAGGTAGATCTTCATTTTACACTTCTAATAGTTGTAATTGGTTCCATCGAAGAAGGGTGACCTTTGTGTAGATTGACCTTCATGGTATTGATTTGCATTAGAAGTAGTTTCCATTGCACTCAACCAGGCTCTGATACCAAGTGTTGGATCCTGTAGGCAAGGCAAGAAATACTAGAGGGGGGTGAATAGTATTTTATAAAAAAATAATTGCGGAATTGAACTTTTCTTCTGCCATTCGACTTGAAAAGAGAAACTAGTCGACTGAGGTGACAGTTAAGAAGAGTATTTTAAGACGAGTCTGATCAGTCGACTTATAGAAAAACCAGTCGACTTACCAGATAAGTTTTAAGAGAGTATGTAGTACAAGTCTGACCAGTAGACTTAAAGAAGACGCAGTCGACTGTCCAGACAAGTTTCACAGAGAACTTAAAAAATAAGTAAATAAAATGCAAGTTCAAAGAGATACAACCACAGAGTACAAACGATGTATCCTGGTTCGGTCCTTCCGACCTACATCCAGTTCCCAAGCAACCCACTTGAGACTTTCCACTATTCTTGAAAAAAATACAAGAATATCCTACTGCGTTAGACAACAACCTTGTCCAACCCGTAGTTCTCTCTCACCACTAGAGAGCAACCCACTTTTTCACCAAGAGTGAAAACCTGACTCTACACCCTAGAGCCTTACTCTCCAACCGAGAGGAAAAGAAAACAATAAAATTGTTTACAATCAACCTATAGCCTTGTTGTGATTGTGATTTTGTACATGGCTATTTGGTCGACTTCTGAATTCAGTCCAAAATGAAATCGATGTTATGCTGGACTGAAAACAGAGAACCAAGACTTAGTGAATTTGAAACCTTTTCTTTCTTGAAAGCACAATACTTAAACTTTTTCTCAAAAATGCTTGGAGGCCTTTCCATTGTGATTCTAACGCTCTATTTATAGAGTAGAATCTTTGGAACGTTGTAGAAACAGTTCCTACAACTGAAAAAATGGATATATCTTTTTGAATTTGAAAATGCAAGTTTTGAAATCAGTAAACTGTCGAAACGACTTGAACAGTCGACTGGGTTGCGGTGACTGGCAAGAGTTTGAAGAAGATCAGACAGTTTTGTACAGATTCGGTCGACTGATCTTTATCGGCAGTCGACTGGTACTGAACAGCTGATCTAGTTCAAACTGTTTCGACCTTTAGATTTTGTAAAACACACAGTTATAAATTATGTGTGAGTGTGTGTGTGTGTGACATGGCTGTACATCAATCTAAGACTCAACAAAGAGAAAAATTACATTTTACAAGACACACAAACTATAAGACATTGAAGCTTTAGTCTTGACTTGAGTCTTGAGTCTTGAGTGAAGCTTTAGCCTTGTCTTTGTATGAAGCTTTGCTTGATCATTCTTCAGCTTTAGAATATTGTGACTTGCTTGATCAATTTGCTTTGAGGCCTTTGTGTATCATACATGATAAACGTTGATACAACCTGCAATATATGAGAAATAGCACAACAAACCCCAATCAAGAGGTCGTCGCCGATATCTGATCCGCTGCTGATTCCATATCGGCGACTCTCCTCCACCAAATTGAGCGTGAATATTAAGAGACTCCGTATCGGTGACTCCCCTCCACCGAATCGAGAGCCTCTACATGCGATGCGGCAACTCTAATTTCATCTCATTAACCAAATTCTCATTCGAATTTTTAATTTTGTGTGTGTAGGGGATTACTCAGTTTTTTGTTGACTCGAATTTTGTGTGTGCATGAGATCTAAGTTCAAAGATGTATGATTGTTTTATTTTTGGGTTTAAAAACTTTAATTGGTAATTTATTTGATGAGTTTTTTATTGGTTTTGATTTAAGGTGTACGCAAGTGAGAGATTGATTATTTTGTGGCCTCAATTTGGGCTTCCAAAACCATAGCAGGATAGGTAAGCTGATCAATAACCTAAAATAACTTAGTAAATGTGCAACATTAATTTCTTTACTAGAAGAGAATGTATTATCTAAAGTGTTCCCTTCTCTGGCTATTAGAAACCATGGAGAACATAACATATAAGAACTTTTAGTGTATGTTTGGATATATAGGATTGGGATGACTGGAGTTTACCTAGTGAAGGGTGCAAACTCTCCATTCAAGAAAGACAGCTAAAGTAAATTTGTTTTCGATCCATTTTGATTTTTTTTTTTTATAAATGTGCAATGGAGAGACAAAGTGGAGATAAAAGAAATGATGAGCTTGGACTAGAGTTTTGAGAACATCATGTACTACATTTTGGTTGAAATAATAATAAGAGGTATTTCAATTGCAAATTGAGTCTCAGACAAACAAATATTTAGATTATTGGTATTGTAGATACCTTCACACCTGCACTTGGGTTACCATTGAATATAGACATGCTCATAGTGGTTATGAGATTAGAGTAAGCTTTATAAAACCTATATGATCATGCCCTTGCGTAACTATTACATGCATCTAAAAGTGATGCTGAAGTTAAAAAACTCTATGCAGTGTTTTAACAAACTATATGCATTGCAGATAAGTTCAAACTAATGATCAAGAAGGCGATGGTTGAGCTTAAAGGTAGATATGCTACTTCCTCATTTAATATGTTTCCTATTTTAATTAATTTGCTGGACCTCTTAAACTATTTTATATAATCAAAATAGGTGCACCGTTCCAAAGACGTGTCGTAGGCACGTGTCATGGGGCAAACATTGTGTGTGTATATATATATAGAGTGAGAGAGAGAGAGAGAGAGAGAGAGAGAGAGAGAGAGAGTGAGTGTCATGCTATTATAAGATGTAGAGTTTGTGGTGTAGAGTTAGCTCAGAGAGAGAGAGAGAGAGAGAGAGAGAGAGAGAGAGAGATTATTTTAGTAACATCTTTTTATTTGAAAACTGAGAGAGAGATGCTATTATGAGATGTAGAGTTTGAGGTGTAGATTTAGCTCCAACATAGTGTAACTTATTTTAGTAACATCTATTTATTTGAAAACTTTTGGAGTATATATATCTCCACTACTATAAACACAGTTGTGCTGTGTAGGAACGAGTCAACTAATCAATCTTAACTATATTTTTAAGTCAGAGTTAAATTAGCCATTAACTTAAAAATTGATTATCAATAGCTAAATTTCAACCACATTTAAGGTACATACGGTTTTGCCAAATAACCATATTTTGGTATTTTGCAAATGGATTTTGGAGGAGGCTTGCCGTCATTTAAGCTAATTTTTTGATTTTAAAAAAAATGACGGACCAAAGAACATAGCGAAAAGATTCTTTCGTCCGTCACCTTTTTTGAATATGGATTATAATTTGTCACCTAAACTTAAATATGAATTTGCTTTTTTGAATATGGATTATAACCTAAATTTAAATATGGATTATAAAGTGACATACAAAAGATCATCTTTCGTCTGTTGATTTAATAAAAAACCATCAGGAGAAAGATCATATTTCCATTAGGAGAAAGATCATATTTCGTCTGCTATAACATGACGTTTGCCATTTGCGCAGCCAAATTTGATAAATACTCTTATAGCTAACTAACTAGTGCTATAAATTTCTCCTATCACATTACTTTTTAGATACAACAAATACTAATTTCCTAAAATAGAGAATAAAGGGGTGAGTCACTACTCACTATTTATCATTCTAGTCAACTTAGCCAGGGACGACTCTTTAAAATAAAGACTCTTTAAAATAAAACCTCATACCATTATATAATTAGCATTATCATGTGAATGAAAAAAAATTTGCATTTTACAAAGGGTAATTGATGCTGCTTATTTCTGGTGTGAGAGCAACAGATGATGAGTTCTTATTTTATGTGGAAAGCAGATATCACAGTCGTTAATTTGATGCAGATGAGAGACTGGTATTCAAGTGGATTTGTGGAACTGGTGGTGGTTGTACTTGGTTGTTGGCGTATTCAAGTCAGTAAGCAGAAAATGAGAGATATAGTGGCAAAATCTTGATTACCTGGTAACTGAGGAGGGGGGCCAGTATTTATAGGCTTGTAGAGAACCAGTTATGAAAAGATTTCCTAAATGCATCAAGTCCCTTGGATTAAGGATGTGATTGGGTAATTATCTTCTTGATTTTAGGATATTTAACCACCAACCATAAATGACTGGTCATCCTTCTCCTGGTGGGCTGTTGTTTTTGGATGTGGGCTTGAGAATGGGTCATGCTTGGGCTGTGGGCTTACAGCTGATGTGATATTACTATTTTCGCCCCTATGTGTCTCGAGATTCACGAGATCAAATAGCTCAGATTGACTGAGTTTTTTACCTATATCATAGGGCCCCACTCTTGGAGGTTAGGTATTATAGCCATCGATGAGTAGCCCTCTCCTGTGTGGAAAAAAACTACACGAGGTCGCGAATGTCGAGGAGATTCTGTGGTCTACACTAGGTATTGTACATGGCTGGCTTGAAGTCCAAACCGAGCGTCATGGCACCAAGGCGACGTTGGGTCTTATCCTTGTATGGCTTGAAGTCCATGCTGAGTGCCGACCCTATGTGCCGCAGCGAGGCGAGTCAGCGAGGTGGCGAGACCAAGTGAAGTGCCCTAGTTCGTGAGTCACTAAGTATTCGACTTAATTCAATAGGGCAAGGGTTTTTGTGAAGTCTTTTTGTGTGTGGCTTGAAGTCCACGTCGAGCGCCGAGCCTATGTGCCTTGGCGAGGCGAGGCAATGAGGTGGCAAGGTCAAACGAAGTTTCCAAAGTTTTTTTTTTGTGTGACTCAAAGTATACGTCGAGCGCAGAGCCTATGTGCCTCGGCGAGGTGTGACAGAGAGGTGGCAAGGCCAATCGAAGTTTCTATAGTTTTTCGTATGTGGCTAGAAGTGTACGTCGAGCGGCGAACCTATGTGCATCGACGAGGCGAGACAGCTAGGTGGCGAGGCCAAGTAAAGTTTGTGAAGTTTTTTAACGTGTGGCTCGAAGTCCACATCGCGTGTCATTCCTACGTGCTTCGGCCAGATGAGGCAGCTAGGTGGCGAGGCTAAATGATGTTTCTAAAGTTTTTTGCGTATGGCTTGAATTCCACAATAAGCGCTGAGCCTACGTGCCTCGGTGAGGCAAGACAGCTAGGTGGCGAGGCCAACCAAAGTTTCTGAACTTTTTTTTGTGTGTGGCTCGAAGTTCACGCTCAGGGATGAAGCCAAAAAAAATGGAGGAAATCTTTTTGCGTGTGACTCGAAGTCCACGCCGAGGGACGAGGCTAAGCAAAATTAGGGATATCTTTCACGTATGACTCGAAGTCTGTGCTCAGGTATGAGGCAAAGCGGAGCTAATGAAATTTTTCACTTGTGGCTCGAAGTCTAAGCCAAGGGACGGAGAAAAGCGAAGTTAAGGAGATCTTTTGTGTGTGGCTCGAAGTTTGCGTTGAGGGACAAGGCCAAACGAAGATGAAGTTTTTCGTGTGTAGCTCACAGTCCATGCTAAGGGATGAGGCCAGGCGAATTTATGAAAATCTTTCTTGTGTAGATTGATGTCCACGTCAAAGTATGAGACCAAGCGAAGTTGATGAAGTCTTTCTCGTGTGGCTCAAAGTCCACGCCGAAGGACGAGGCCACGCGAAGATGAAGTTATTCTTGTGTGGCTCGAAGTCCGCATCGAAGGACAAGAAGCGAAGTTGTGAAGTCCACGTCGAGGGATGAGAAACGAAGTTGATGAAATCTTACGCCTGTGGCTCGAAGTCCACCCTGTGGGACAAGGCCAAGCGAAGTTGATAATTTTTTTTCCCGAAAGGCAGAAGACTTAGGATACTTTCTGATAACTTAGTTTTGAACACATGCGTGTGGCATGTGTATTGGCAGATGTCACTATTCTTGTGGAAGCACGCTCCCAGCATGTGAGTTGACTGACGTCACCGTTGTCAAAATTGAGGAGTTCTTTCCTTTTCAGCCATTTGATTGAATCGTAGGGTTGTGATCCTTTGTGGATATCAAGGAGTTCTTCCCCCAGCTTATATATCCCCCCTCACTCCCTCATTTCATTCTTTACGTTCTCTTTCTTATTTGTAGAGCTTCTCTTCCTATAACCTTTCCGACACAACAATTAGGTAAAGTGTTTTAAAATTATGTTAAGGGTTCAGTCCGGTGCCTCCGTCTCCACCTCCACCTCCACCTCCGATTGCGATGATAGTGATTCCTCGTCATTTTCTTCGTCTACTTCTTCGTTCAGAGATACCGTGCACAGTGTTTCTTCCGAGTCTTCTTCCTTAGAGGTGGAAGTCGAAGAATTAGATGTTCTACCTCATGATGTTAAGGGTGAAGAGGAGGAGGAGGAAGGGGAAGAGGTGGGAGATAAGGAGAAAGAGGAAGCAGGTGGCGAGGCGGGTCCCTCAAACAAAGCGGGTCGTCTAGGCTATTTGGTTTCTCCATCACCTCCTAGAGCTCCCCGCCCATTGAGGAGAAGGTTGAAGTTTACTTTTCTGACGAGCCCGAAGGCTGCCTATAGAGTATCTGCCCGAAGGGGGCTTCGACTTCCCATACTATCAGGATCCCATACCCATAAGAATGTAGCTGGACAACCTTCTGGATCTGGTCAAGTTCGGACTACAGCCATCCTCACCCAGCTGACAAGATAGGGAACATGCTTGTGAAGACTGATCTACCTCAGAGTCGTTATGCTACCACATTCCTCAGCAATTCGAGCTGATGGCCTCGAACCTCGGACTCAAACCGACGGATGACCTAACCACTTGGTTTTGCATGTTCCCATTGGATGCCTTCGTCTCGGGGGTCCGATTACCCATGCACCTATTCGTCGAGGAGGTGATGAATTGGGCCAGTGTTAGTTCGATGCAGTATGGGCGAACTCATGGAAGCTTCTTGTCAGCTTCATACTCCTTTTCGATGAGAATGGTGTGCTGCTGAGGTTAAAATATTTTCAAGCATGCCTAGCCCTCAGCACTGCCCAGACGTACACCTCGGCCCGGGAGATGAGTCGTGCATGACCACCCGAATTCTATAAAGGATTAGAAGACGAAGTACTTCGTCATCTGAAGCCTCGAGCCCTAGGAAATCCTTACGAAATGGCAATTTTGGATCCCGAAATATAAAGCCCGTAACTCAATGATTTCACCAGGCAAGATAAGGATGAACCGGAGAAGCTCTTCGTCGAGGGAAGTGTTAGTTAGCAGAAGGTGTCAGAGAGGCATCTTGTTTGGCTCGGACTGAGCCCTGCCGGCCCTTGTATATTTTTTATTCGTTTTGAATTGATTTTTTTTACTTTATCCTCACAACTCATTCTTTCTATTATAGTGATGATTGATGACAAGGACATCGAAGCGAGGAGGGCGGTGTTGGCGAAGAAGAAAGTTGCAGAGTAGCTGAAGGGGAAGAAGAGAGCCGCGACCTCTGCCTGTAAATAGACCTCCGAGGGGAAGTCCAAGAAGTCAAGGGTCCTGATAATCACCGTCTTTCCCAACTCGTCGAGGGTGGCTCCATGCTTGGAGAATCTCAAGGTGGCCGAGGAGGGGAGGTCCGGGCTCCCGTCCGTTCATTCTGAGGCCCGCGAAGTTATTGGGGAGGAGGCCATGGAGCCTTGGAGGACCAACTGGGTAGTGAAGGTGGCAGACTCAATCCTGGCGGGTCTGGTTGTCAACCACCTCCCCCCTCCCCCCTATGATAGAGAATGTCTTGCGATCGAGACATTCGACTCGAGCTACATGAAATGGGCTCAGACCAACATGGTGGTAAGTACTAGTCCTTGAAATTGGCTCAATCAATAGAAGTTTTTCTAAGTATATTGGCTTTGGTTTGTAGGTGACTCTGCAGGGGGCAGAGTTGAGGTGGCAGTACAATCGGGAGCTCAATCGAGTCGAGAGGGAGTGCAAGGATCTCAAGCTGAAGTCTGATGATTTGGAGATGAGTGAGAGGCTCTCAAGGCTGAGCTAGTCTCTCAGACTGCCAAGCGGGTCAAGCTGGAGAAGGAGAAAACTCACCTCGAGGCGAGGGAGAAGATGTTGAAGGCTGATATTGTGCAGGCCATCGACATGGTCATCCTCGCCCAGGATGAAGGATACGAGAGGGCCATCGAGCACGTTCAACAGAAGTATCCCGACCTCATCCCCGAGGGCCTTTCCTACTCCATGAAGTTCGACGAGGCTCCCTCGACTCCAAAGGAGATTCCCTCATGCGGGGAGAAAGACACTCGGTCTCCTACTGCTGCGGTCGACCCACTGGAGGCTCTTACGGAGCCAAGTACGACCGAGGTTGCAGGGGTGCCTCCGCCTCCCAAGTAAAAGGATGTAAGCTCTTTCAAATTTTTTTTTGGTTTTGTATGGAAGTTATTTTTTTGGGCTGAATTTCTCAATTTGGGATTTTTCATGGATTTTAGAATTTATTCAAGTCTTTAATGCTCTGTGTAACGTGGAATTTTCATTTCTTACTAAATCGCCGAATGTGTTTCCGTCGACCCTCGTTATGCCGAGCTTGAATACCTTAGAAATATATTGCATAACGTGGATTTGAGTTTGGTTCGCCATCATAAAGAAGTGAAGGAAAGAGAGTCGACATTTTCGTACCACATCTGAAAGTCACATCAAACGAGCTTAGAACTTGCTCAGCTAAAGAAGGCGTTGGTTGACAAGGATTCGGACCACGCAGGGGCTCTAGTAGCTTTCCTTGGCGGGTCGTCCCGACCCCCTTCCTTGGAGGATATGATGCATATGGCACTCTTTTCTTCGAGAGATGCTGGTAGAGAAGGAGTTGGAGATATACTAGTTGAGGTGGTGTTCGGAGTGACGAGATCTCAAGCAACTTCTCTTCATAGCAGTTGGATCTCTGTCCGAGGTCCCTCTCCGACGGTCCGGTTAGAGCCTACGAACCCTGGGGACGCTCAAAGCGGAGTGGCCAGATTGTCTAGTATGGTTGGCTCTTGGAAGGGGCCAGATCGACCCGTTGAGGCGCGAACCAAATCAAATTGGTCTCGAGTTGGTTTGCACGAGCCCAAAGGCAGATGCCCCCAACGAGGAGGTCTTGTAGCTAATCATTACGGCTCATTGTAACTTATTGTATCTTGTTGTAATTCTTCGGTCGTGCCGAATGTACCAATATGTACTTATTTACCCATCGGTTCCCCGAGTGGGTGATTGATTATTAATAATGAAGACTCTTTGCTTAGGACTTTTGCGTCAAATTTCTTGCATATGAATTTCATAACTTGTGGCTTTTGGAGCCCTATGGGTTGTCACGTGAGTGATCACGTAGACTGGCATGTAGGAGAATACCTTGGGATTTGAACCACCGTTCAATCTTAGGAATTGAACCGCTTTGATTTCTTTGGAGTAGAAACATTCTCTAGCCTTGGAAGTTGAAACGTTTTCCATTTGTAGTTGTTAGATGGAGATTGGCGGTTTGGATCTGTAACACCCCGCAAAATTTAATTGACAATTTTGTCCTCGGGTGTTACGCACGTGCATTTTGTACTGTTATTGATGATATCCATAACGCATTTTGATATGTATTTTGAATTCCAATTATTTATGCAATCCCATATTCTTAAAATCCCATTTGAGACAACTCAAATGATAAATTTCAATCTTTGAGTTTTACGTGCTTTTTACGTATTAATCGATGCACGTGTCGATTCTGGACGACATTCCACCGTTACGTGCAAAGTTTTCGATGGGTTTCAATTATTTATTTTTATAAACATGTTTAAATTCATTTTTGTAAATAGAATTCAATTGTTATCTATTATAATTAAAATAAATTTTTACGTGCAATACACGTATTTTCTGTATGTTTGAGTATATCATAGAAAATGTATATTAAATATACTTTATGTTGCATCCCAATTAACTATAAATATTTTTCGGTCGATAAAGTCAATTTTTGTATTTTTGAGATTGTACGGGCGACGCACGTGTTTCGGTACACGTGTTTTAAGCGTATTATTCTTTCAAAATGAATTTCATGAAATTGTGTGTGTCTATTTTAATTGTGCATGAAAATTATAATTTTAAAGTTAATTTTGTATATTTATTACATATATAAATAAATTGTTTTAAAGAGATTAAATAAATAAATTATTTTGTACACAAAGCACGTGCATGTGCACACGTGCGATGTGCACACATTGTTGGGGGCCGGACTGTTCATAAAAGATGGAAAAAACTAAATTTTTGATTTTTAAAGTAGGATGGAAAGCAAGTTTAAATTTTAGAAAATGGGAGTAGTGTGGAGGTAGTTATCTCATCATGGGTAGTTGCTACAACTCCCTAATTCATCCTAGCCCTTAATCTCTAACTAGTTGATCTAATCCTAGCCATTCAATCCACCCAAAATTATGTATAAATACCACATAGTTTCTTCTTATCTTAGTACATTAGAAAAATTTATTAAAGAGAGAAAAGATTTGAGTAAGAAAAAGATTGAGTAGTTTTGAGTTTTACCCATTGGAGGTCGGCTATACAACCCAATTTGAAGCTTTCGGTTTTGGCAAGGAGGTAGGAGGAGAAGGATCTATTCATGCATTCTAAGGGATTTTTCTAGGAGCTTTCTATTCGTATTTCTTCAACTTTAGGTGGGTGTTTCTTGAATGCTTTCTAATTTAGGAGTAGAATTTACATGATAGATGATATACAATTTATTTGTTGAATTTGAATTGGTATGATGAGATTACATGCTAGTTATTGTAGAAATTGATTGCTAAATTTTAATTGTTGGGATAGATATGAATTGTTAAATTTATGGTCCAAAATGTGTTATGATGATTGTTAGAATATTTGCATGCAAGAATATGTGCCATTTGGCAAGTTTTAATTGTATGATGCGTGATTGAAATAGTAATTAAAATAATGCAAATGTGTATAAAAGAATTGTCTATCGTTAATATAGCAAAGAAGTGTGGTTCTAACTTCAAAATATCTATTTTTGAGTATAGAGGTTTTTATAAAGTAATTTTGATAAAAGACAACAGTTTATTTGGAAAATTGATTGGATATATGTTTTGATACATGTTAAGGATTTCATTGAAAAGTGAGAAACTTGTGAATTTGAGAGCATATACGATATTATTTTTAAAAGGGATACATTCTGGAAATGATCTATATTTTTATATGGAAGTACAAATCAATTAAAATGTCGAAAAATATATGCAAGCTGTAGTTGGTGTAATTGACAGTCGACTGTTTACCTTCTACAGTCGACTGGAAAGTATAAGAAATTGGGTTTTCGTCGGCAGGACAGTCGACTGTCTACTTTCACAGTCGACTGCTACTGTCCTGAATTTTGATGTTTGAGTTTTCAAAGTATTAGCGGAACAGCCGACTGGCTCCTTGGCAATAGTCGACTGAACCGACTGAGATGTTTTGATGTTCGCAGAACAATCGACTGATACTGTCACCAGTCGACCGAACCGAACTATTTTCTGGTTCTTGAGTTAGATTGGATTTTGATAAATGAAAGTTAATTAAGTTTGAATATGAGATTTTATGGTTATTAATATTTGATTGAGTTTTATTGTGAAATACACACGAGGATGTGAAAGATGAAATTGATATAGATACCGAATTGAATTGTTCTCATGTTATGAGATTATAAAAGAAATATTTTGAGAAAGAGTTTGCGAACAAAAGAAATGGAAATGATTATTTGAGATTGATTATGAAGTATTGTTGATCTTTAGAGATAGTTGTTGGAATCTAGAGGCTAGGCGAGACCCTAGTGACCGGCAGTATTATTTATTGATTTGAGAGCTAACCGTTGAGGATTGAGCATCTCTTGAGAAGTAGCCAGGTAGGCTGACTGTCTCTGTTGTTTTGATTTAAGTCCGGTAGGGTAAGCTAGCTCTAGGTTGTGGTGATTTTCTTTTAAAACAAACATTGTAGGGATGTAATGAAAGTAAGAGAAAAACATAAGTATGAGGGCCATTGGATGGGTGTTGTGAGGGTATGCACAGGCTGTCTTCACGATGCGTCGTGACATGACGTGGATACTACTCCAGAGTACCATCCCGGTGGTGACGCTTGTGGGATGTTTGGTGACTATGGGTGGTGCCATCGTTCCAAGGCGGAGGCTGAATTGTCCATAGATTGCCTGCTCGATGCGTCGTGTCAGTGCGTGGGATTCCCCTCCAGACTGCCTGGACATGGGCTCATAGATCATGGAACATCTAGGATACTTATCGAAATTACAGATAGATACATAGTGAAGACGTGATGAAAGTAGGAGAAAAACACGAGTATGAGGGCCATCGGATTGGCGGTGTGAGAGTGATCTACAGGCTGCCTGCTTGATGCGTCAAGACATGGCGTAGGCACTACTCCAGAATTATCGTCCCGGTGCCGACGCTTGTGGGATGTTTGGTGACTGCAAGAGGATCGTGTGCCATGAAGTGAGGCTGAATTGCCACAGGCTGTCTTCACGATGCGTTGTGACATGACGTGGGATTCTCCTCCAGAATTTTCTGTACACGTGCTTGTACTCATAGATCATCTAAGATACCTACTGTAGTTACAGTAGTAGATTAAGTCATGGCGAGGGATTGAACCCTACAAGATGAAGAACAATTAAGAGGCTTGCCCTCGGACCTATGTAGTATGGGATGCATAGAATCCGAACAAGTGTGCATTAGTGTCATGTAATATAAATATCTGCATTAAGGACTAAGTGCACTGCACAACACGACATCAACAGGATAGTCCCTTTGTAGCTTTGTTTGTGATCAAGTTTGTGTTTGCTAAAGTATTTAAGAATCGTTATACTGTTTCTAGCATAGAGAGGATGGCCGTGTATAATATTTTGTCAGTTGTAAGCAACTGACGCGCCCACAGTTTTATATACAGGATTTGGAGTTACATGAAGATATAAAGATGATTTGATGCTGTTGACTACTTAAATGTTAAAGTTGTAACAATTGTACTTTTATTATTGTTGTATTTTATTGATTCCGCTGCGTATTGATGTAAAAGACTTTGATGTAATTATTGTTGAAATAAAAGTTTTAAATTCCTTGTAAAATTGTACGAAAGAAGTGTAAGGATCCTGTGGAAATCTCGAATTCAGCTGTTTTTGGAATTCGGGGTGTTACAGGATCTGTCCAAGTTAGCATTGCAGGGATCAAGAACTTCCTCCTGCAAGATCCTATAAAATCCCCATCCCCCTTCTAGTCTTTCTACTTATCAGCATTCATGTGGTCCTTTTACCACAGCTGACAGTTAGGGGTAACTGCGAAGCATGACTAGTCTACCCTTAGCTATCATCGTGCAACAGAATAGTCACTTCCTCCTTAGCCATTTAGAGTAGTTCTCATTTTATGTTTTGTTTATGCATCTTTGATTGAGATGGTAGTTGATGCAATCTAACAGGTAGTGGATGCGATCTCGAATGGCGAGTCCCGTTTGCATAATTAGTGACGGGTTTCTCGAACTATTCTTTGGATTCTTAGACTAGTTTCCTTGGTCCTGTTCCAAGCGAATATGGAGTTTTTCAAGTGTGACTTGAGATCCTTGCCGAGGGGCCACCCAGTGAAGAAGGGGAGTTCTTTGTGTGTGGCTCGAAGTTCACTCCGAGGGACAAGGCCAAGTGAAGAAGGAGTGTTCTCTGCATGTGGCTCGAAGTCCATATCAAGGGATGATGCCAAGTGAAGGAGAGTTCTTCTGTGTGGCTGGAAGTCCATGCCTAAGGATGGCACTCGGGCGAGCAGAATTGAATTTGGCAAAGTATGAGAGAAAAGTTGTATTAAAAAAAATGTATTCATTGGTGGCTGCATATCGGTGAGTGCATTATTACATTCAAAGGCTTTTTAGGGCCTTTTTATAATTTGTCGAGGGCATTGGAGCGTTAGGTGGTCTCAAGAAATTTCATCAAGTGTTCTGCATTCCAAGTCCTCTTGATCACTGTGCCCCCCAGGTCTTCGAGTCGGTAAGTTCCTGGATGAACCACTATGGAGACCTTGCAAGGGCCTTTCCAGTTTGGGGTGAATTTTCCCTTCTTGCGTGGCTTGGAGATCTCGAGCTTTCTTAGGACCAAGTCGCTATCCTTGATGTTCACTGGTTGGACTTTCTTGTTATGGAAATGCTTTATCCTCTGCTGATAGATGTTCTTTCTAACAACCGACTTATCTCACACTTTCTCAAGAGATATAGGCTGGCCCTGAGGTCGTCAGAGTTCGAGCCCTCATTGAAGCTCATTATCCGGGAGGAGGGTAGTCCGACCTCCAGGGGGATTACAACCTTGGTTCCGAACGTGAGATTAAATAGTGATTTACCTGCCTGAGTTTGCTTGGTTGTCCTGTACGACCAAAGCACACTAGGGAGTTCTTCGACCTACAATTCCTTAGGGGACTTGTCCAAACGCTTCTTGAGTCCGTCTAGAATTTGCCAATTAGTTTTCTCTACCTAACTGTTGGACTGAGGGTGCGAGATAGACGAGAACCTCTGTTGGATTCCTAGCTTTGTGTAGATTTTGTGTGAACTGAGTGCCATTATGGGGGATTAGGATTCTGGGGATCTCAAACCAGCACACAATCTGCTTCCAAAAGAACTGCTCAGCTTGATACTCCGTTATGGAGTGTAGGGGTTCAACCTCGACCCACTTCGTGAAGTTGTCATTGACAACAATGAGGAAGCAATACTGACCCATTGCTTTAGGGGATGGTCTGACCAGATACATCCTCTGCATGGCAAATGAAGCCGGACTCGCCTGTGACTTGAGCTCAGTTTGGGGGGCATGTTTAATGGTTGAGAACCACTGGCATGGGCCACATTTTCGGACGAGCTCCTGAATGTCCTGCAACAGAATTTGCAAGTAATACCGTGATTGAGGATCTTCCTCGCGAGCGACCTGCCCTCCATGTGGCTACTATCGAATCCCACGTGCATCTCTTTGAGGGCATATTCAGCTTCCTCGAGAGCTAGGCATTGGAGGTAGGGTCGTTCATCGGCCATGTTGTTCGACCATTTGAACAATACCCCCTCGATGAGCACAAATTACTTGACCCTGGCTCAGATCTTCCGTGCTTCAGATTTTTTTGGGGGTTAAGTCCCTCCTTTTGAGGAAGTTTAGAATCGGGTTCATCCATGTCGCCGATCGTGGTTGAGGTTCGACACAAAGGAAATTAGTGTTCCCTTTATCAATACTTGGTCGGACAAGGACCTCTACAAGAAATGTACATTCATGACCCTCGAAGGAAGAGGACGCCAGTTTGGACAATGCATCAACATGGTTGTTCTATTCTCGAGGGATACAGATGACGAAGGCTTCTTCAAAGTTTGTTAATAGCCCCTTGGTGAGGGCCAGGTACCGAATCATGTGGGCATCTTAGGCCTCATATTCTCCAAAGACTTGATTGACCACCAGTTAAGAGTCGCTGAAGGCACTGACCCGTCTCGCCCCAACTTTGTGGGCTAGGAGCAGTTCGGCAATTAGCGCCTCGTACTCGGCCTCATTATTAGAGGCCCAAAAGTTCAAGCATAAGGAGTACTGGAGAGCAAAGTTATCCGAGCCCTAAAGTATTACACTTGCTCCACTCCCTTCTTCACAAGTGCACACGTCCACATAAAGCTTTCATATTGGTGGCTCCTCTTGAGCATCGGTTGTCTCCGAGATAATGCACTTAGTGATGAATTCAACTAACACTTAACCCTTGATGGAGTTACTTGGCTTGTAACTGATGTCATGTTGACTCGGCTCGATAGACCATTTGATTAGACAGCCGGAGTTATCAGGCTTGTTGTGGATTTGTTTCAGAGGCTGGTCCGTGAGGACTTGGATGGACTGGGCCTAGAAGTAAGGGCGAATCTTTCGCGCCGCCATAACCAAGACGTATGCTATCTTCTCCATCTTGGAATAATGGAGCTCGACATCGTGGAACACCTTGCTTACGTAGTAGATAGGTTTTTGAACTCCACTTCCTCTCGGACTAAGACGATGCGGAGGGCATGCTCGGATACCACCAGGTAAAGGTAGAGGACTTCGCTCAGTTTCGGTTTGCATAGCATAAGGTGGTTGTGAGGTATTCTTTCAGTTGGATGAATTCTTGTTGCTGATGCTCTCTCCACTCGAAGTTCTTCGCCTCCCAGAGTGCTTCGAAGAAGGGAAAAGACTTTTCCCCGAACTTCAAAAGGATGCATCCGATTGCTGCAAGCTGGCCCATGAGCCTCTGGACTTCTTTGACGTTAGTAGGGAAAGTTATGTCAGGGATAGCTTGAATCTTCTCTAGGTTTGCCTCTATCCCCCGTTGGCTGACCATGAAGTTAATGAATTTTCTTGAGGTCACGCCGAAGGCAAACTTAGACTGGTTAAGCCTCTTATTGTTCTTTCTCATGACACCGAAGGCCTTTTCGAGGCCCCTTACATGATCTTTGCTTCCGAGACTTTTGACGAGCATGTCATACAAGTACACTTCCGTATTCCGTAAGATCTGTTCTTTAAAAAGTTTATTCACCAGCCTTTGATAGGTGGCTCCCACATTCTTTAGGCTGAAGTGCATTACCCAGTAACAGTAGAGACCTTGATCGGTGATGAAAGATGTCTTGGGGATATCTAGGGGGAACATTCGAATTTGGTTGTACCCGGAGAAGGCATCTATGAAGCTCTGGAGTTCGTGCCCAGATGTTGCATCAATTAGGGAGTCGATACTCAAAAGAGGAGAATGGTCCTTAGGGCATGCCTTGTTGAGGTCCGTGAAGTCAAGTCAGATCCTTCACTTGCCTCTTGCTTTTTTCTCCATCACGACATGAGCCAACCACTTCGGATAGTTGACTTTTTGGATGAAGCCCGCGACGAGGAGTTTCTCGACTTCCTCATTCATAGTTTACTGCCTCTCCGGGGCAAACTTTCTGCACTTCTGCTGCACCAGTTTTGAGTCTGGATTGACGCTCAATTTATGCATAACCAATTCTTTCGAGATGCCTGACATATCTGAGGGTGTCCAGGCAAACAGATCCTAGTTCAGTCGGATGCAGCAAATGATCACTTCTTTGAGTTTAGGAGGTAAAACCTTGCTTACTTGGAACCGTTTGATTCCATCTTCCTCAGAAAAGTAAATTTCTTCCAATTTATCAACTGGTTTGGAGCTAATCGAGCTGCTGTCACTAGGGAGTTCAACTGCATCGAAGGGGAGGAAGGTCCGTCCCTTTGTGGTAGTGTAGTAGGCTCGGGCGGCCTCTCGACTGACCTTTATGACTCCAACCTCAACACTCGTGGGAGATTTCATTCTCATGTGGTATGTCGAGGCCAAAACCTAAAGAGACGCAAGGCCGGGTCACCAGAAGATGGCGTTATAGGTGGCTTTGACATCAACCACCATGAAGTCCATTGGCTCGGTGCAGGAGGTGGGAGGTTTTCTTGCGGTCACATCCAGTGTGACTATCCCTTTGATTTGGACTAAAGCTCCAGATAAACCATGGAGAGTGTACCCCCGCCGGGTTCAATATTTCTCGGAAAGTTTTAGTCTTTCGAAGGTGACAGGAAATTAGTTGTTGACGGAGATGTCATTGTCCACTAGGATGCGGCGGACCTCATGGTTAGCCAAGCCTAGGCTGATCACCAATGCGTCATAGTGGGGAGTGCGGACACCCTCAAGATCCTCACCAAAGAAGAAGGCATGCAGTCCTCGGCTTCGAGGAGGGGGACAGTTATGGACCGAGTACACCTCTCAGACGAATGCCCTACAAGAGGAGTTGGAATCACCCCTCATGGGCCCCCCATGTATGGAGTGGAGGATGGCCATCCTCTTGGACTCCTGAAGCTCAGAGTCATTTTCTGGACGTTTGTTGGGCCCTCAGGGAGGAAGGGAAGTCCTCTGATCCTTCTGAGTAAATTTTGACAAGTAGCCCCTATGAATCAGGGCATCTATGACATCCTTCATGGCCCGACAATTATCGGTCTCATGGCCGAGGTTTCGGTGAAATCGGCAACAGAACCTTCTGTCCCTCTTTTTGTTTCTAGTATTCATCTGAGGAAGGTGTCGGATCATCCCATCTTTCTCTACCTCCATGAGGATAACGGGGACACTCGCGTTCAGCTGAGTTAACTTTTCGAAACCGAGGTGTCCGGGAAGGACGCCTTTGTCCAGAGGCATCCTTTTGAGACTTCTTATGGGCTTTAGTGATATCCATCTTCCTCTTCCCTTTGAGAGGAGATTCTTTACGACCCCCGGAAATATAAACTTTCTCGGACCGAATGTATTTCTCGCTTCGGAGGAGGAGATCGAAGAAGTTCGAGGGAGGCTTTTTGGCAAGTGAGGTCTTGAGGAGGTTATGCCGGACGTTGTGCTTAAAGGCATTTGCCACGACTCCGGAGTCAATAAAGGGGATGGACCTTGCTTCCCCCGTAAATCTTTTGACGAAGTCCCCATAGCGATTCTCTGTCATTCTACATCGAATCGAGCAATGAAGCATTGGTCTTCTCAGCCATACGGCTAGTCACGAAATGAGTGAGAAAAATTTCCTTGAGTTGGTCGAAGGAGTAGATGGAGCCAGGGACAAGCCAGGAGTACCACTCCCTTGCTGAACCTCATAGTGTGGCTGGGAAGGTTCTGCAAAGCAGGGTGTCGAAGACGATGTGAATCATCGTGAAAGTTTTAAAACTCTCGATGTCGCTGTTTTATGTTTCAAAGGCTAGGGGCTTGAAAATCCTCGGGATGGGGGCTTCAAGGATGGAAGATGATAAGGGGGTCAGAGGGGACGGTAGCCCCTATTTGACTGCCTCCCATCTTCCCTTATTTGTGCGAGTCGGTCATCCATTTTCTGAAGCCGTTTCATCACTAAGTCTTCGCGTCCCTCGGATCGGGTGGACCCGTTGGACTCCTCATTGTTAGCTAGAGCAAAGTGCGGTTTGTTTGAGTGATAGTCATTCCTGTTGCTTCCTCGAAGGGCTTGTAGGAATTCGTCGCGGAACTCCTGAAATTTGGCTCTGGCCTCCCTCTTCCCGATCCGCTATGGAGAGGCTTCGCTCCTCGTTCCTTCTTCGGGGTGAATGACTGGTGCGGCTTCGCTAGCGGTCGGAATGCCCTGCTTCATCTGGGAGTGGTCGAGTCAACTATTGATGATATTTCAGAGGTCTGACTCTTCTGGTTGTTCAGCCATTCTTCTGGCTGAATGATAAGCATTATGGATGGGACCTATCTTCTTTGGGACCCTTGAGTTGCCGCCCTACTGCAGGTCGAATGTGGCGGAGGAGGTTGTGGGTCTGCTTGGCGACCAACTGCTGTAGTCATCTACTCTTTCGGAGCCATGGCTAGACGAGATTCGGACTGCGGTGCTAATCAGAAGGCCAAATCTGTTTGTTTCCCACAGATGGGGCCAAATCTGATGCTGCTTTTCGTGTGAGAGCATCGATGATGAATTCTTATTTTATGTGGAAAGCTGAGATCACAGTCGTCGATCTAATGCGGATGGGATGTTTGTTTTTAAGTGGATTTGTGGATGTGGAGGTGGTTGTACTGGTTGTTGGCCGCTAGAAACTTGCAAAAAGCCTGAAACACCGAGAGTTTTCCAATGACATGCCCTCCGACGATCAAGTCAGTAACCAGAAAATTAGAGCTAGAGTTTAGTGGCACTTACCCTGTAACTGAGGAGAGGTGCCAGTATTTATGGGCTTGTGGAGAATCAGTTAGGGAAAGATATCCTAAATGCCTAATTAAATCCGTTGGATTAAGGATGTGATTGAATAATTATCTCCTTGATTTTAGGAGATTTAATCACCAACCAGAAATGGCTGGTCATCCTTTCCCTGGTGAGCTGTCGTTCTGGATGTGGGCCTGAGAACCGCCCATGCTTGGGCTCTGGACTTGCAGCCGATATGATATTACTGTATCGTCCCTATGAGTCTCGAGATTTGTTAGAGGATCAAACGGCTTAGGTTGACTGACTTTTTTACCCATTAGTAATCACCTACTATCCTAATTGCCATCTTTATTGAGGTGAAAGCCTCATATATTGTCACATTTATTTCATCACTGAACCGGAATTTTGTTTCTGCGAGTACTGCTGAGAAAAATGGCAGCTTTATATTTACCCATCTTGTGGTGTCCTCCAATTTTGTTTGTGTGTATAGTTTATGAGATCAGGAAGATCATATGATCGCTGTACATGAGTTATACTAGATACAGAGAAATTGAATTTAACAAACAACAGAAATTGGAGCATCTTAATGCATCACTACCCTATAAGCACATGATATATGAGATGCAATTCATGAAGAACCAAAGTTGATAACCCTTAACGTAGCCAGAGAGAGAAAAAGTGCGTCTATGAATGACGATGCACTATGAAGTTTGAAAGTTATTTGAAGGACTAAAATGTCCTAAACAAGTTTGGCAGCAACTTGAAATAAACAACCTAGGATTAGTTTTCTCTCATACAAAATGCAATTTTGTATATATCTTGAACGATATGCTTGAAGATTAGTATGCCAAGATAATTTAGTATGAAGAGGGAGAAACTCTTAACTATGCCAAGATTAATTAGTATGAAGAGGAGAAACTCTTTAACTTTTTGAAGAGAGATATGCTTGAAGATTAGTATGCCAAGATAATTTAGTATGAAGAAGAGAAACTCTTAAATTTTTTGAAGAGAGTGAATGCAAAGGGATGGAAAGAGAATACGAAAAGAAAATAATATATAGAAAAAACATTGAAAATTTGAGAGAAATGATGAAAAGAAAAAATATATAGGAAGGAAAATTAAGATTAAGGACATGTTAAATATAAGGAGAAATGACGAAACAATACCCAAAGTTTATCTTATTTTTCAAATATCACTCAAAGTTTATATAATACCAAAATAACACCCGAAGTTTTAAATAGGACCAGAAACCCTTTCCGTTAATTTTTTTAGCTGAAATAATGTGAAATTACAGAAATATCCCCAACTCCCCTTCTTCTTCTTCTTCTTCTTCTTCAATTTTTCATTTTTCATTTCTTTGGTTTTTTATTTTTATTTTTTTAATTTTGGTGGAGAAGAAGGTGGTGGTGATGAGTTTCGGAGGTGGTGGAGATGGTGTTCGGTGGAGATGAGTTTCGAAGGAGATGGTGATGAGTTTTAGCGGTGATTGAAGATGGTGGTGGAGATGGTGGTTGGTGGTGGTGATGGTGGTTGAAGATGATGGTGATGATGGTTGGTTGGAGGTGATAGTGGTGGTGGTTGATGGATGGTGGAGATGGTGGTGGAGATGGTGATGTCAGTTAGAGATGGTGGTCGGCGGTTGAGATGTTGGTTGGTGGTGGTGATGGGGTTTAAACCCATCAAGATGGTGGAGATGGTGAGGGCAATTTCTGCATTTCACACTCTTCTCAACAGGTATAAATCTGTTAAAAGGTATATTCGGAGAATTTTCTATTAAATTAATGATATACTTAACGACAAGGGTTTTTTTGTCATATTTTAAAAACTTCGAGTGCTATTTGGGTATTATAAAAAGTCTGGGTGCTATTTGAAAATTAGGATACACTTTGGATATCATTTTGTCATTTTCCCTAAATATTAAAAATTAGAGTTTGTAGAAGATGTAACCCTGCAAGAAGTTGAGGCCATAAAAGTTTCAAATAAAATAAAGAGTTAAAATTTTCAAAGATACATTCTATAAGTATTAAATTTAGTTGGAAGAAGGCTCTAGGTGTTTGTTCATCTTGATGAACGCCATTTATAGATCCTCAATGTGATAACACAAATGCTACACATACGTCAATTTTTTTTTATCTCAGACCTACACCAAGCACTGAAAGATAAACAAAAATTGATTAAAAAATTATCCAAGCCTTGTCTTTTAGTGATTAATGGGTCTCATTGTATTTATAATGTATATTTGAGGTAAATTTCATGCAGGTGTAGCATTCCCATGTGAAAAAATATATTGAAGTGTAATGTGGACATCAAGTATTGATATGATGCAATTTTATCAATATTAACATTATCTCAAGAGTATTCTCCTCTTCAGATTTATTATCTTGGATCGATCATTTTTTTTGAAAGAAAAATGTTCAAACATATAGTTTAAAGGATACACAAAATAATACTCAAAACCCTAGAATTTAAAGGTTTTAAACTCCCGTTTTATCAATAAAATTTAAAATTTAAAATTCCTAGTTCAACTAGGACTAGGGGTGGCAAGGGGTTGGGTTCAAGATCAGGTTCGGATTCGATCCTACAAGACACATTTGTAGATCCACTAAAATTTTGTAGGATTCATATGCAGATCCAAACCCAGTACAAAATGAAGGGTCCATTTGCGATCTAAACCCACTTAAATTTTGGATCTGGATTGTGGTGTCGAATTTATCCAATTTCATTATTTCTTTCAATATGATAGTAAAAAAATTCTATGCAAAGATTACAATTTGTATAAAATAATTAAATATTTCACATTACATATTTAAAATAATGAAAGTTATACAATAATTATATGACTAAATATTTGTGTTATCCCAATAGTTAAAACTTTTACCTTCTACGAAATAAGTGTTACAATTATGTGTATACTAATATTTGTACTACTATTTTAAACAATTTGTTTAAATCGTGTTTGGAAAAAAATAAGAATATCTGAGTATGAAACTCTATGTACATTTAGAAATGTATAACTAAATTAACAAATACTAATATATATAAAACTATTTCAGATTATCCATTGGGTGATCAGGTTTGGATCCTTAAGGATCCATATCTAGATCCAATAATTTTTAGGATCCATATCTTTTCCAGTAAGCTAACGAATCCATTTTGGAGGACCCATGCCTTAGAATTCGGTTTGAATTTAGATTCAGATTGGGTTATCTAGTTATCAGATATTGATATGGCAAAAAGTAGGGTTAAATCGGAACCGTCCAAATAGGGAACGAATCCTAAAGCTTAGGAGTAATATGGTAATTTTACCTACTAGCGGGTCTGAGGTGGTTATTGGATCTTCTCTTCAAAAGCCCAATAACCCACGAACGGATCCACCTCGACTGGATGCGGGTTTCAAGCCCAATAAGCCCAGTCCAGTAGGGTAGAATTAGGGTTTCTGATTAATTCTAATCAACGGCCCTGATTCGCACCTATCCTTTCACTGGGAATTAGGGATTATAGTCCTAATCTGATCCCAAAGGCGGCTATAAATACTTTCCATCCACCACCATTAAGAGGTAATCAATCTGTTGCCAATTTACGCTCTCTCATAATCTTCCTGATTACTGACTTGAGCGTCGAAGGGTGCGTCGCCGGGATCAATCCCGGTGTCTCGCACTTTTTGCAGGTGAACGGCGGGAGTCAGCGGTCAAACCCCGGCGGAAGAAGTTAAGGTTGGATTATTCAGTTCCCCTAAGAATCCATAAATACTATCTGTTTGCCTCCACACCAGATTCAGCGGTAACAGATTGGCGCCGTCTATGGGAAGCAACGAATAACAGCCATTCCTCTTCCCGTTGGTCAGATCTGACCCAACCATGCCTCCAAAGAAACTTAGATCTAGGGGGTCCAACCGTGGACCTACTCCTCAACAGGAGAACCCCCTAGAAACGGTCCAGCCACAGGGACTCCCTCCTCAACCTGACCAAGCCCCGCAGCAGGACCAACTTTCTCCTCAGAATCTTTAACCCCCTCGCGGTCAAACCGGTCCCCAGAATGTGTTAGTGTAGGTGCCCTAGAGGCAATACAATGATATTATGTAATCAGTATTATTGACATTATGTTCTTTTGATTATATTAATAATTTATTATGCTTCGTATTTACTGCGTTATAAATATTAGCATGATAAATGTCCTTAGATTATTAATACGAACTATATGAACATGAGATTATATATAGTATAATAATCTTAAATGTCCCTAGTCGAGTATTATTATTATTAGGACAGTAATAATACATTGAGACTAGTATGTTGATTGATTGATGACCACCTCTCATGGGTCATTAGTATAGAGATACTAAAATCAATACATAGGTAAATGTAAGAGTACATTGTACTGGACAGACCCACTGTGAGATTCTACATGGAATGAATTAATAAGTGTCATAAGTAATCTCACTGTGATAATGGTGTAATGGTCCTCTGACCTGAAATCATTATATTTCTACACGAGAATTAATGTACTTTGATTCTATCAAAAGTTATCTTTAATCGGGTAATGATAAAGATAGTATTGGGTTCATTATGAATCGTGTGAGAAATATGAATGATCTAGAAGGAATTTAACCCTCCTAATTTTAGGAGCGATATTATCGGCCTCTTGTTTGAGTGAGACTATGAAATGCATGGCCATGCTCAAATATTGATTTGTTTGAATAGTCTACTCATCGATCAAGAAAATAAAGATTAAATTATTAAGAGGATGACACGTCCCATGCCTCTAGTTTAATCTATAATATCAAGGTTAAAAGGATTATATTACATGGAGACATTAGTCACGAAAGGTTTAATTGAATCACCAATTATTATTATTACTTGGGTAGCAATGATGTATTACTAGATGCCGCTCATTGTTTATAATTTTATTATAAGATAATAAAATTATTGCCAACGTAATAATAACCTAAAGGGTCACACACTTAGAACGTTTAAAAGGAGTATTAATTTAAATTCGGAATTTAAATTAAATGATTCGAAATTAGTTATTTAATTAATTGAGTTGGACTTAATTAATTAAAGGATAATTCGAATTTAAATGATAAAACCAAATCAGATTGGTCTTATCAGAAGCCAAACTGATTACGGTTAATTCGAATTTAAATGATAAAACCAAATCAGATTGGTCTTATCAGAAGCCAAACTGATTACGGTTAAGCCCACCTCATTCTCTCCCTATAAATACACAGAGATGTATTGGTTTAGGATAATTTTTGACAAATCCGTTTTCCACAGAAAACCCTAGCCGCTCAACTGTTGAGAGGCAAAAGAGAGAGAGAGAGAGGCAAGCATCATCGGCTAGTACCGGCTCCCTTGATCGTTGGACGATCGGACGTTCGTGTAGACTGCCTTAGAGACGCGGATCTAGCTACTAGGGCTGCGTGGTGATTGTAACCTCCATCTTTCAGCCTTCGTAAAGCTCCGAAAGGTAAAATTTTATTTCTCCATTATTAGCCATGTCTTGTACACGGATCCTAGGGTTAGGGTTTCAGATCTGTTTTCATTTCTTTTTCGCTGCGTTTGTGCCCCGAAACCCTAAAGAATGCTGGTGTGGGGGGCTCCCGTCCCAATCCTCAGAAAAAACCTCTCCAACATGATCGCGTCTCCGTACACAATCCCTCTACCGATTCCATGGCATCCCACAACTCCCGAGCTTCCGATGACCTTCACAATACCATCCTCAATTGACAGAAGGAAGAGGATCTTCGCCGCCGTTTGGATGAAAGGCGGGCCCGAGAGGGAGCCTCTTGCCAACAACGTCCAAATGAGCGATCTCCTCATCCCCGAGACTACAGAAGGTCCCCTCCTCGCCGAAGGCGGAGAGAGTCCCCCCGGCCACCATAGGAGAAGACCTCACTCTCCTGATGGTCGGCGACCTCCGAGGAACGATGACGCACCTATCATTCGTGCCGAGTTCCAGCAATTCCAAGCAACCATCTTACAAGCCCTCAATCTCCGACCCAACAACAACAATGCTCGGAGGGTCCCCACTCCTCCTCCAGTCCAAAGTCCTTGCCGACGGTCCCTAACTCCTCCCCCAGCTCCTAGCAACCCCCAACACATTCCTAGTCCTCGTCACTCCCGGAGCTACCGTCGTCGCTCTCCCTCGTACGAAGACGAGTCCAGAGGCTCGTTTGATTACCGTAAAAGGGATGACACTGTGTACCGTCTTCTCCACGAAATGGAGAGGCGCTTGGGTCAGCTAGACAAAGAAGAGGAGCTTAGAGGAAGGACCCTCCGTCCAAGCCGACCTCCTTTCTCTCGAACCATCATGGAGGAGCCTGTTCCAATAGGCTTCAAGCCTCCACCATTCGAGACTTATTCCGGGGAGTCTGACCTCGTCGATCACATCGAAAGCTTTGAGACCCCCATGCTAATCCACCAAGCTTCCGATGCTCTGCTGTGCAAGACCTTCCCCGCTACTCTCAAGGGTCCGACCCGGGAATGGTACTCTCGCCTCGCCCCATCCTCAATATTCTCTTTCGAGCAATTCAAGACCCTCTCCGTCACCCACTTCGTGAGTAGCCGCCGAACTGAGAAGACCAGCATTTCGCTACTCTACCTCAACCAGAAAAAGGGTGATAAGCTGAGAGACTATGTGAAAAGGTTCACTGCGGAAGCTAGGTCCATCGCTTCCCTCGACCAATCGGTCGCAGCAGCAGCATTCCAATCAAATATCCTTAACTCTAGCCTTCGGTCCTCCCTCGCCAAGAAGCCCCTGCAGAACTTCTCCGACCTCCTTCTCCGAAGTGAGAGGAATATCCGCACTGAGGAAGCTGAGCATCGCCTCAACTTTGAGGTTCCTTCCTCCGGAACCAAAAGAAAGGCAGGTGAAGAAGAGGGAGCCAAAAAGCTCCAGAAGGACAATGTCGGCCAGCGCCGCCCACTTCCCAGATTCGAGAAGTTCACCCTTCTTAACGCCAGCATTTCTGCTATTCTTATGGAGGTTGAGAAGGAAGGGGTCCTACCTCCTTCCCCGAAGATGAATATCCCCGGCAAGAAGAGGGACAAAGAGAAGCGGTGCCAATATCACTGGGACCACGACCACGACACCAATGATTGTCGGGGCCTAAAGAATGAAATCGAAGCCCTCATTTAGAGGGGACAGTTGTCTAAATTTTTGAGAAAGGACCGAGTTGATCCTCCACCTCCTCCACCCAGGGGGGCTAACAAGCATCTTGAAAGGCGTGAGGAAACTCCCGAGTTCGAAGAGTAACGCATCCTGCATCTCATCTATGGAGGCCCCATGGGAGGCACCTCCAACTCCTCTCGAAAGGCTTTCATAAGGGAAGTCAACTCAGTACATGGCATGCCCCCTCCCAAAGGCCTCGGAGTACCGGTCACTTTTTCAGATGAAGACCTTGAGGGTGTCCGAACCCCCCATTGTGATGCGCTAGTCATCAACCTCCATATGGAGAACTTTAAAGTGGAAAGGATACTGGTGGACAATGGTAGCTCCGTTAACATTCTCTTCCTCGCCGCTTTCAAAGGACTCAAGCTATCCTGGGACAGGCTTAAGCCTGCCGGCTACACACTCCACGAGTTCACGGGAATGCCAGTGACTATTGAAGGGGTGGTCACCCTCGACGTAACCGCTGGCAAAACTCTTACTACCCGAACGGAGCCAATGGACTTCATGGTCGTCGATGTCCCCGCTGCTTATAATGTGATCCTAGGCTGACCCGGCCTAGCTGCTCTCGAAGCCGTCCCTTCCGCTTATCACCTCAAGATGAAGTTTCCCACCAGGGCAGGAGTAGGGGAAGTAAGAGGCATTCAGGAAATGGCCCGCAAATGCTACATGACCTCTACTGGGGGTCCAGTCCTCTTCCTCGAAACTCTTGAAATCCCCCAAGAGAGTGTCCGACCAACATCCGAGCCGGTAGATGAATTGGAGGAAGTTCTTTTCTCTGAGTAAGATCCGAACCGCAAGTTCTTTATCAGCAAGACCCTTCCATCTGCCCTATGCTCAGACATAGTCCACTACATTAGAAAGAACCGCGACCTCTTCATATGGTCAGCCACCGACATGCCAGGAATCTCCAAAGAGCTCCTCGTCCACCACTTGAGCGTTGCACCGGTGTAACACCCCAAATTTTTTTTTCTCCAAATTCAATTCTTTCAATTTCTGTATCACTTTAAATATAAACTAAGAAAGTTATAATTCAAGGAAAATTTTGGCAGAGTTTCTCCTGTAAATTTTGTCCCGAAACACAAATAGCTTACGGAATTCTGCTCAAAATTCCGTAGCTCACAATACATGCATTAATTTTACGGGCTCCCCAGGCCAAAATGAGCAGAAACACACAAGCAATATAATATAATGCTCTGGGGGCCAAACTCATAACGGATGATCAAATATTCAATAAAAACCATAAATTCCCTTGAAAACATAAAGGATTTTTAAAAAATTTAGAAAAACCTTTTTGTAAACCAACCACAGAACCCAATACTCCACAACGAGGTGGGTACGGGCTTTCTTATCTCATCACAGCACTATTTTTATATACCTTTACCATAATACAAAATAATACATCAACTATTCACTCTTCTACTTATACTAAATACATAAATAATCTAACATCTCGATAAAATAAAATTCTTAACTCTATCACTACCTCGCCATGCTGCTAGCAACCTGCAGGAGAGTTAGGGTTGTCCACTCTCAAGGAGGGACCCCCCTAACCCCCAGAAAACATCAGGGGTTAGCCATTTCTGGTGTGAGTGTAATTTAAAAATCTAACAAATGAATTAAATTGTATAAAGAAAATAATTTAACTTACAAACATCAAGTAGGAAGATACACCTTGAACATCTGAACTTAAAAACATCATCAATACAATTTTATAGCAAAATACTCTTCAAATCTGCATCGAATTATAAAATTACCCATAATTTACACATTCCACTATATACTTCACATCAACCTCATATTTATCCTTATTTTATATTCGCACACTACGAATTTCCATACAATCCATTCCTTTTCAAGTTAAATTCCCTAACCCGAACATTTATTCCTCCACAATTATCACCATATTAGCATTTCGCTATTTATATAAATATCACTTACATGATGCTATTATATCTTTCTTTAATAACCCTTTATATGAATACAAACTCGTAACACAACATACTTTCTCCATTAACCATTTTCGTAACCATTCTCCAAATACCGGTTTTTATTTTATTGTAATATAACAAGTATCACTTCTTACATATATGCTTCTATTCTCATAATGCCACATTCACTCATGTCTTATGACGCAAATATAACATCTTATTGCTTATTGCAATGCTCTTACATCATTAACACATCATTAATAAGAATGCTTATACTCATTACATCAAAAACATGCTTTATGGCTCATTCCCATCTCATTATACCACTTTAGTAATTCTCATTCTTCTAAGTAATATATCTTATTATTATCATTTTTACTTAATCCCCAAACATAATCTGGGGCCACAACATATCACTCCCCATAGCCGATAGCTTGGGTAATAGTCACTGCACCACAAACACACAGTTTGGGTAATATTACATCACGTCTCAAGCTGACAGCTTGGTTATTAATTCACTTCAATTACTATTCATCTTCACTGTACTTTATTTCTCATTTCCATTAATCATTACTACTATTATACCAACTCACCCTGCGAATTATGCCAAGGCAGGTAGTTCCCACAATTTCCACAGAAATAGCGGGCAGGTAGTTCCTTGACACAATTCCAAGGTGTAACAACTTATATCACACTGTATTTTACTTTAATAATCACTTACATAATACAATTACTTCGTACTATTCATAATAACACATGTCTCTTTTATTATTTCCATTTCAAATTAACCACGTACTGCATTTATCACTTCTTTTCATACACTAACTCATAACTCGTTTTCCTTCACATTTACTTCATTCACAACCACTTTCTTTCTCATACACAATTCACAATTCACTTTCTATACTTTCACATTTTTATTAACACTTAGTTAATTTATTAGTTTGTCGACCAGTGAGCCACAGTATCCCAACATACTGAAAGCCGATAGCCCAGTAAACACGCGGTCCGATGCTCTCCCAGAGTTTTACTAGTCCGAGACTACGTCTTCCTCCTAGCTGAACTAGCAAGGGAACCACTAACCCCTAGTCACACTAGGGTACTTCCTCCCAGCCAAAGCCAGCGAGGCAACACTCACCACTAGTCCCACTAGGGTGCTTCCTCGCGACGGCTGTCATCGAGGGAAAAACCACTAATCCCAGATAAACTGGGTACTGGTCAAAACCGGTCCAACAGAAGAGACACAAATTTGCTCCCGAGCACCAACAAGCTATCAAAGAAGAGGTGGATAAGCTTCTTAAGGCTCGGTTCATATAAGAGGTAAATTATCCTGAATGGCTCTCCAATGTGGTCATGGTAAAGAAGTCCAACAGGAGCTGGAGAATCTGCATCGACTTCACCGACCTAAACAAATCATGCCCTAAAGATCCATTCCCTCTCCCTAGCATCGACACCTTGATCGACGCAACCTCGGACCATGAACTCCTCAGCTTCATGGATGCCTTTTCCGGGTATAATCAGATCTGCATGTTTCCCCCGGATATCCCGAAGACATCCTTTATTACCGATCAAGGGCTCTACTACTACAGGGTAATGCCCTTCGGGCTGAAGAATGCCGGTGCGACCTATCAACGCCTCGTCAACAAGGTCTTTCAACAACAGATCGGTCAAAATATGGAAGTATATGTTGATGACATGCTAGTCAAGAGCATCCACGATGCCGATCATGCGGCGATCTGCAAGAGGCGTTCGAGGTATTAAGGAAGCATGATATGAGGCTCAATCCGAACAAGTGTGTGTTCAGAGTCTCGTTGAGAAAATTCCTAGGCTTCATGGTCAGCCAAAGAGGAATCAAAACCAACCTCGAGAAGATCAAAGCCATACTGGACATGGCTCCTCCCAAAAATGTGAAAGAGGTTCAGAAGCTAACCGGGCGCCTCGCAGCTATAGGGTGCTTCCTTTCCAAGTCAGGGGAGAAGTGTCTTCCCTTCTTCAAGGCTCTCAGGGGGGCTAAGGGCTTCGAATGGGGTCAACAATAGCAGGAGTCGTTCGATCAGCTTAAAGCATATCTAGTCAACCCCCCTTTCCTAAGCAAGCCTATCCTCGGGGAAACACTCTACCTCTACTTAGCTGCCTCCGAACAAACCCTCAGTGCTGTCTCGGTGAGGAAAGAAGACAAGGCTCAGAAGCCCATCTATTACGTGAGCAAGGTACTCCGGGATGCCGAGCTCTGCTACCCAAGATTGGAAAAGATGGTGTACGCCTTGGTTATGGCAGCTAGGAAGCTTCGCCCGTATTTTTAGTCCCACTTGGTGGTCGTTCTTACCGACCAACCGCTGAAGCAAGTCCTCCACAAGCCGGAGACCTCTAGCCGCCTCATGAAGTGGTCGATCGAGTTGAGCCAGCATGATATATCATACCAGCCTCGGACCACGATCAAGGCTCAGGCCTTAGCTGAATTCATCGTGGAAAACACCATTCCCGAGGTCAGTCAGGTGGCAAACGGACCTCCTATTTGGATGGTATATGTATATGGATCCTCTTGCACCGAAGGGAGCGGAGCTGGGGTCATTCTGGCAGGCCCAGATGACTTCGTTCTCCAATACTCCCTCCGCATTAACTTCAAGGCCTCCAACAATGAAGTGGAGTATGAAGCCCTTATAGCCGGTCTCGGAATGGCTCGCAAGGCAGGGGCACAACGTCTCCGAATATTTAGTGACTCTCAACTAGTCGTGAACCAAGTCTTAGGCGATTATGAAGCGCGAGATGACTGAATGGCTAAGTATCTAGCCAAGGTCCAAAATCTCATGGCTCAGTTCGAAGAGGCGCTCATTCGGCGGATCTCCAGGGAAGAAAATTCCCAAGCAGATGCCCTCTTTAAGCTGGCCTCCTCCTCCCTTCAAGGTCTCGAGCAGATCGTCCTGATTGAAGTGCTCCTGAGACCGAGCATAGAAGAAGAAACTCACGACTCGATGGAGTCACTGCCCGTCCAACTTTAAGACAATTGGATGAAATCCCTGATAGAATTTCTAAGGGATGAGCTCCTCCCCGAAGACCCTAAGGAAGCTCGTCGAGTTAGAACCTGAGCGGAGCGGTACATCCTTGTTGAGGGGGTCTTGTACAAATGCTCCTTCACCCAAGTGGACGGCAGACCTTATTTGAGGTGTCTCTCCCCGGAACAAGCCGCATATGCCTTGCAGGAGCTTCACGAAGGCATAGGCAGAGCACATTCAGGGTCAAGATCCATCACTCAGAAAGTGTTGAATTATGGATACTTTTGGCCTACCCTCCTATAAGATGCTGAGCAACACGTTCGGCAATGCAGCTCTTGCCAGAAGTATTCCAACATTCACTGCCTACCCCAAGCTCGGCTCACCTCCCTATCAAGTCCGATCCCTTTCGCAATGCGGGGGATGGATTTACTAGGGCCATTTCCACCAGCTCCCGGCCAACTCAAATTCTTAGTCGTGGCAATCGACTACTTCTCGAAGTGGATAGATACCGAGCCCTTGGCCACAATCACCGAGAACAAAGTACTTCAATTCTTCTAGAAAAGCGTCATATGTAGGTTCGGCGTCCCACGAATCCTCATAACCGACAATGGAACACAATTAACAGGGGCCTGCATTCCAAGCTCTGTGTGAAGACCTCGCCATCCAACAACGCTTCTCCTCCGTCTCCCACCCGCAGTCGAATGGTCAAGCAGAAAATGCCAACCGACAGATCCTCCCCGGTATTAAGAAGAGGCTGTATAAGTCCGCCAAAGGCTTATGGGTTGATCAGCTCCCTAATGTACTGTGGAATTACCGCACTACGAAACCGACCCCCACAGGAGAGTTGCCATTCAATCTTACCTATGGGTCCGAAGCTGTGATCTCCTTGGATGTCAGTGTACCCTCACCTCGCCTTATGGCCTATGAAGAAGAATAGAATGCTAGAGAGCTTCGGACAAATTTGGATTTGAATAATGAGCTCCGTGAAAGAGCTTCAATTCGCCAACAAAGCTATCGAAGGAGGATCGAGCTGGCCTATAACAAGAGAGTCCGTCCCACCGACCTTAAAGAAGGGGACTTGGTCCTCAGGAAGTTAGCAATCTCATTCTCCAGTCAGAAGAGTAAGCTAGCTCCAAATTGGGAAGGACCCAACAAGATTACCAGAGTGGTTTGGCCCGGGACATACCGTCTAGAAGACCTTAAAGACAGAGAGGTTCTCAGGACTTGGAATGCCGACCATCTCTTAAAGTACCAAGAAAGCGCTTGAACGCCTCTCTAAGTACCTTCAGATGTCGAACCGTTCCTTTCCTTTCACTTGTATTTTACTTTTTCTTTTTATTTTTCCAAATGTAATAACGGCTCGCAACTTAGAAGCAACCGATTAGTAGTTTTCAATAAAGAGCTTCTTATTTTCGTATTTTACTTGTGAATTGGTTGTATCTCTCTGTTTTTAACTTATTTGCACCCAAACGACGAGTTCGGAGTCCAACACTTGGCTCGACTCCGCTTTGCAAGTTCGCTCTTAAGCGAGCTAGAAGTGGTTCGCTATTCGGAATTGCTCCCACAACCATTGAAACTTACTCAAATGACGAGTTCGGAGTCCAACACTTGGCTCGACTCCGCTTCGCAAGTTCGCTTTCGGAATTGCTCCCAAAACCATTGAAACTTACTCGAACGACGAGTTCGGAGTCCAACACTTGGCTCGACTCTGCTTTGCAAGTTCGCTCTTAAGTGAGTTAGAAGTGGTTCGCCATTCGGAATTGCTCCCACAACCGTTGAAATTTACTCAAACGACGAGTTCGGAGTCTAACACTTGGCTCGACTCCGCTTCGCAAGTTCGCTCTTAAGCGAGCTAGAAGTGGTTCGCCATTCGGAATTGCTCCCACAACCATCAAAACTTGCCCCGCCACCGCGCATGAAATTCCTACAACCATACTCAACATGGGAAAAGCTGATGCTAGAGAAAGCTTCAAACATGAACTCGTTAAAGGCTTCGGTGAATTCCCAGCTCGGACGATTCTTAGCTTTATCATGAAGCGGAGTCGAAAATCTGCGACACACCTAGTCTTTGATCAAATACTGGACTATGAAATCACCCCTAGAATCTCGTGTATTGTCAACCAATAACCAGTTTGGAGACTCCCGCAAATTGGCTTCATTAGTCATAATAAACACTTTCGAGAGCAATAGGCAGATGCAATGACTGCTCCTCCACTGCAAGAAACGCACTTCTCTTGGAAAATCAGAAGGAAAGAAGCCCGGAGACTCGAACAAGCAAAAATCTTGCTCCGGGACCTTGGCACGCTTTGCCGAAGTGCTCTTAGCTCCGACGCCCCAAACAAGCAAAAACCTAGCTTCAGACCTTGGCACGCAAAAAGATAGTCACGAATAGCACAACAACACAAAGCTATCAAAAAAGCACAAGTCCAAGGAAGAAAAAAGCCTCATTTCCATTAAGTATGGGGAAACAATACAAAACAACTCCTCTTTACAACGAAGCTACAAGATTTCAAAAAGCAAAAACTACAATACTGACTCGTTACACTTAGACGAAATACAAAACTTGGAAAACAAAAAATCTTCAACGCTTCCTTGCCGCAGGGATGTTTCGCTTCAAAGACACTCGAGGGCGGCGACGCTTGACCCCGGTGCTCGTCCCTAAGCCGGCGAATTGAGACGTGTCTTCAGTACTGCTCCTAACAGTTGCGCCGACGGATGCTCTGCTCGATGATATCGCCACACCACTTTGGGCGTCACCTGGACTGGGCCAGCCTATGGGAGAACGGGCCGCGAGCTAATAAAACGAAATGCCTCGTTTGCTCTCCTCGCGAGTGCATGAAGTGCTCCTGACATTAATTGGCCCCGAGTGCGGCTTCAGGCGAGCCACTTCTACCTCTAGCTCGGCGATCCTTTTCTTCAGAGGGTCATCTTCCATGTCCACCTCGAAGCGAGGAGGCGCTGCGGTGCTCGGGATGCTAGAACGGCCGACGACGATTCGGCGGAGCTGAGTGACTTCGATGCCCCTGTCCACTGTGGCTCTCTTCAACGCATCGACTTCTGCTGTCAATTCGTCGCGTTCGGCCATCAGCTTTCCTACCGCCATAGTCAACTCCTCCTCTTCCGCTAGAAGCTCTGCCTCCACAATCTGCAGATGGTGAACCTCGGTGAGCATATCATCCCTCTCCGCCGTCATCTTCGACAAAGAGAGTTGGAGACACTTAAGCCTCAGCCCATTGGTGAAGGCTGTCGACGAGCCATCATCCTTGTCTACGGGGAGTATATCTGCGAGCCTACTCTCTAGCCACCGGATCTCGATGTCCCTCCGGCCCAAGACCTGCTACAGATGGTTCCGCTCACTTTCGGCTCTGCGCAACCCCAGCTCGACTTCGCAAAGATGCTCCCGGCACCGGGTCAAACACAGCCTCGTCGCCTCTAAACCGATTTCGGAACGAAACTCCTCCCCGGAGCAAGTTGGTTCGGCAAATTGAGTCACCTCGGTAAGCTGAAAAGTTCAAAGCAAATAACGAGCACTCAATAAACACTCAAAAAATCACGTCACGTCAGACTTCGGGACAAGGCCACATGCGCCTAGCTAAGACTAAAACATTTTGTTTCAACACAGTCAAATTTCAAGATTACAAGGAAAGAACAAAAGAAGACGAGTTCGAGCACAAAAATTGTATTTCCATTTCATCACAAAAATGTGGTGGCCAGTCCGCAATTAGGCAGTACAAGAATAGCTTGAAAAACAAAGAAAGAAAAAAGAAGAAAGGATAAGTCAGGGGGCGACCTCTTTCCCGGGGTGTCGAGACTGGGCGGAGTCGGACTCCCCTGAAGGAGGCACCATCGCCAGCGGAGTCACCACTGACCCCTGCACCTCACCGATGACCTCGACCTCGGCATCATCTTCGTCATCCCCTCCTTCCTCCTCCGAATCGGGGTCGAAGCCGTCAATGTGGTCCGGGAAGAGCCGCCACCCAGAGCAGTCGACCTCAGGATATCACTCCGACATCCGAGCAATGGCCTGGGCATACACCTTGGCCATATTGGCGGCGAGGAAGCCTTGCGCCTTCGCCATGGTGGCCTCTTCGGCCTCCTTCACCGCAGCAGCCTTGGCCTCCACCGCCTCAGCCTGCTGTTTGGACATCTCCTCCTTCTGCCGAAGCAGGTCGGCCTCGAGCCTCGTCGTCCTCCCCTCGAGCTCGACCTTCAGCTTGTCGAGCTCATTACCCATCCGAGCCTTCTTAGCCCGAGCTCGGTCGGACACTTGCTTCAACTCCTTTTCTAACTCCGTCATCCTCTCCATGAGATGACCGAAGTGGACGGTAATCTGCAGCGAAAACAAAGGGAAATAAGGAGTTAGAAAATCAAACATAAAAGCTACCTTCAAAAGTGAAAAGACGATGCTTACCGACATCGCCGAGCGGGCGATCTCGATGGCATCATCGCCTGCCAAGCCGGCATCCATGGCGGCCCGGTCCTTCAGCGTCGCCAGGTGCTTCACCACCTGCATACTCGCCAAGGAGTCACCAAGGAACCCATCATGCTTCCGAACCTGCCAGTCCAGAATATGGATCTTCTTGTGCTCCTCCGTCAGGAGCTCCTCGGCCGCCACCGTCAGCGGGGGCGTCTCCATCCCGAGTGCCAAGGCGATCGGGAAGTTGCCTACCCCGGCCGACGTCGAGGTTGCTATCAGAGCGTGGGTCGGGGTCACATCCGCCAGCAACTCCGACTGCTCGGTCGCTCTCGCGACCTTCTGGGTCTTCGCAGAAGGTAACTTGGTGGCGACCCTCTTGCGCTTCTTCGGCACCTTGCCTCCAAGGGTGGCCCTCTGCGCCAGCACTGCGTCGAAATCCATTGCCTCTGCATCAAACAAGGAGTTTGTTAAAAATACAAATTAAAATAAGCAAGGTTTAAGAAAAGAAAAAAGGGAAAAAGAGTCGCGTACTGGGATCTACACGGCTGAGCCCTCCCCTGAAGAGAATGTCTTCGGTCAGTTCTCTCCAATCATACTTCGGCCTGTCTAGAAGAGTCCGAACTGCCTCTTCTTCTTGAGGATGAAGCACCGGTGACTCCTTCACTCGCTTCGACACCACCTCCACAAAACCGGTGGGTATGGGCCATGCCTCCGCACTCCGCACTATGAGGTACTTATCGCGCCAGTGCTTTATGGAGTCGGGGCAAACGACGAGCCAACCTCCATGCCTCGGAGCTAGGTAGTACCGGAACTCCGACCGGTTCTGCTGATGAAACCGGTAGATCGTCCGAAGTACCCTCAACTCCGGCTCAATCCCAGCCATTTGGCAGTGGAGCACGAACCCATTGATAACTCTCCACGCGTTCGGCATTAGTTGAATGAGGCTGACCCCAAACCACCGAAGCACTTGAATCGTGAACGCATGGAGAGGCAGCCGAGCACCGGCGATGAAGGCATCGACTAGCCAGAAACACATGTTTACTGGCATCGGCGAATTTTCCCTAACCGCAGGACCCGGCAGCATCAGTTCGTACTTCTCCGGAATCTGAAAGCAATTCCGGATCGCTGCCAAGTCATCCAAGCTGAGGATAGACACCGTTTCGTCAGCCTCGGAGGTCTCCCTCGTCGCGTTCTCCTCGAAGGTCCTCCCCCTCCCGTGGATGATGCGCTCCACATGCTCCTCCGGAAGTTCTCGAACCCTTTGGAGCCCGGTCAGTGGCCCTGGATACCTGCCGAACGGCCCCATGCGCTTCGGATCCTCTACTATGCTATCTCGACTGGATACCCTCTTGCTCGGAGAAGGGGCCTTGGCAGCAGGATGGAAGGGCTCGGAGACAGGAGAAAGAGACATATTTATACTTGAAAAAAACTAAGTATAAATTACCTTGAAGTGATGTGTGTGGTCGGAATTTTCACTGGAAAGCAATGGATGATCACCGTGAGCTCTCACTAGCGCAAATTCACCGCCTGAGTAAAAGTTTGGAGAAGTGAAAAACGATAGTGGGGGGGGTGAGGTTTTATAGAGCTTGGCACACGAAACGAGGTTAATGGGCCCACAGAGCCAGCCCATTTACACAAGGCGACAAAATGACCTGAACCGTCATATTATTTATCGCGCCTAGTGGTACTATCACATTAATGGCTGTCAGAGTTGTTAGAAGTTCAGCAGCCATCGCATTAATGACTGTCACATCTGTCAGAAGTTCAGCAGCCATCACATTAATGACTGTAACATCTGTCAGAAGTTCAGCGGCCGCCAACGCAGCCTGACGTTCCCTATGTCGCCAAAAATCACGACTCAGGACGTCGGTACTAGCTGCCGAGCGCTCTTGCCACCGACCATGTTACATGGAAAAAAGGGGACCTCGGCACATGCCGCCGAGCGCTCTTGCCACCGACCATGTTACATGAAAAAATTGGGCCTCAGCACATGCTGCCGAGCGCTCTTACCACCGACCATGTTACATGGAAAAATTGAACCTCGGCACCCTTTGCCGAGCGCTCTTGGCACCGACCCTCTTACAGGGAGAAAACCACTCCGGACTTCGGCAAAGATTCGCCGAACGCGCCTACAGCCTGGCCGAGGTATCTGAGCTCTTCGACAGAAGGTGCCGAACCCCCACGAACCTCGGCCTTCTTCATGGCATAAGTTCGGAAGGGGTCGACGACGAAACCAAAGCATCTAAGCCATGAAACGATGGAAATAAAATCAGGTCACCCACCTAAATATTGCGAAAAAGATGATTTAAAATTCAGGATAATTAATTAAAAATTCTAAAAAATAATTATAAATCCGGGAAAATATTTTTGAGCTGCTGGGTAAATAGTTATTGCTTAGAATGGCTAATTAAGACCCCTGAACTACAAATCATCACTCTGCGAAGTTAGATAACCGTCGAAAGAAGGGATCAAGAACAACCTAGAGCGCGCAACCAACTAGGAAAATCACCATACTGCCTCATAAAAAGATTCGACACCCCCCATTTGGACTCCAATACAACTCCGCAGGCTATTAAAACAGTAAAACTACTCCTCAAAGGCTGATCAAACTTAGTCTTCGGGAGTGGGGGGACTCGTGATATGGCAAAAAATAGGGTTAAATCGGAACCATCCAAATAGGGAATGAATCCTAAAGCTTAGGGGTAATATGGTAATTTCACCTACTAGCGGGTCTGAGGTGGTTATTGGATCTTCTCTCCAAAAGCCCAATAACACACGAATGGATCCACCTCAACTGGGGCTGGTTTCAACCCACAATAAGCCCAGTCCAGCAGGGTAGAATTAGGGTTTCTGATTAATCCTAATCAATGGCCCTGATTCGCACCTATCCTTTCACTGGGACTTAGGGATTACATTCCTAATCTGATCCCAAAGGCGGCTATAAATACCCCCCATCCACCACCATTAAGAGGTAATCAATCCTTTGCCAATTTACGCTATCTCATAATCTTCCTAATTACTGACTTGAGCGTTGGAGGGTGCGTCGCCGGGATCAACCCCGGTGTCTCGCACTTTTTGCAGATGAACGGTGGGAGTCAGCGGTCAAACCTCGGCGGAAGAAGTTAAGGTTGGATTATTCAGTTCCCCTAAGAATCCACAAATACTATCTGTTTGTCCCCACACCAGATTCAGCGGTAACATATATGTTTGCCACCTCTAACTAGTGTTAGAAAATGAGTGTTTTATACACCATTTACGAACCGATTTTTGAGCAATTTTTTGAGTAAGATCCTCAATGAATTATTGAGAATCTTGATTGATTTGTGCTCTCCTTCGTGAGTAGATCAAAATCATATATTGGTTTGCTAAAAACGGTTAATGGGTGAATGAGAAATTGTCTCTCAAAGTGAGAAGTTTTCATTCTTGAAATGGGTTAAGGGAACATAGTCCCACATCGGAAAAATCAAAGGAAATAGAAAAGGATATATATCAACCTCCTTCTAAGCATTGTAAGATAGCTAGAAGAGAGGCTCTCTCTCACGCGCGCAGGGGGGGGTTGCAAATCTCGGACCGGTTTACATGCGACTTGTGTACGCCTGCACGAATGCCGGACTGACTTGACCCCACCCCGTGCAGAGCCACTTTTTGCTACAGTTTTGATTTTTTTTTGTAACGGCTGAAATGAATGCAGAAATAGTTCTGTCTGCCGTTTCAGTGCTATATTGAATGTTTTGTCTACCGTTACACTGAAGGCATTCAAAGGCAATGATTGATGTCTACCGTTACAGTGTTGTCATTCAATTGGTTGTCTGCCGTTATAGTGTCGGTATTCAATTGGTTGTCTACAGTTACAATGAAGGCATTAAAAGCCTTGTCTGCCGTTACAGTTTTAACCCTGGCTCTATAAATAGAGGCCTCCCCTCTCATTTCTTGACTGCAACAGAAACCTTCTTTCTTCCCTTCTCTGAGTGTTGTTCTGTTCTTCGGTCCCGTTTTCTTTTTCTTTTTGGGTAAGTCGGTGATAGGGTTCTGGTGCTGCTGCTCAGGTCGGGAGTGCTATGTGGTGCCTACGTGATCACTCCAGTCGTTGCATCCTAGGGAGACAGATGCCTTCGTTCATTCCAGCAACCGAAAGAGGCGAAATCTGTTTTAAGGACACAAGCCTCGACTTCTCAAATTGTAATTTGAAATTAGTTCTTGTAAGTTATTTCTTATTTATTTATTTTCTTTTCTTTTTGTTTTTTTCTTTTCCCCTCATATTTTCTTCTCTGTTTTGTGCCTCTCAATCGCTTGTGTTATTGTAAAACAAACTTCATAAAAAAAATTTTGTAGCAAAACTTAAAACAGATTTTGATTTTCTTGGTTTCCGGTTTTGAGCCACGATTTTTCTTTTTTTTTCTTTAATCTGGAAAACTTATACTCCGGTTGTGTAAATTTCAGAATCAAAATGACTACTACATCGGACAATGCTGCAGTGTCTGAAACGGTCTACGTGCCGGTTGCTGATATGACGCAAGAGCCGAATATTGCTGCGGCACGAGTGCCAATGCCCACCGTTGTACCTGTCTCAGTCTCCCATGGGGAGAAACCTGATAAGTTCAATGGGCAGAACTTTAAAAGGTGGCAATAGAAGATGATGTTCTATCTGACCACACTGAATCTTGCAAGATTCTTGAACGAAGATGCTCCAAATCTTAAAAAAGATGAGCAAGATAACCAAGTCATTGCCGCTGTGGATGCTTGGAAAAATACTAATTACTTGTGTAGAAATTACATAATGAATGGATTAGCCAATTCTTTGTATAATGAATACATTGACAAAAAAACAGCTAAAGAACTTTGGAATCACTAAACCATAAGTATAAAACCGAGGATGCCGGCGCCAAGAAATTCATTGTGGACCGCTTCCTAGACTATAAAATGGTAGATTCTAAAATAGTGATCAGTCAAGTTCAAGAACTACAACTGATCTTGCATGAGATTCATGCTGAAGGTATGAACTTAAGTGAAAGTTTCCAAGTGGCATGTATAACTGAAAAATTACCACAAGGTTGGAAAGACTTTAAGAATAACCTAAAGTATAAGCGAAAAGAAATGGGCATTGAAGATCTCATTGTCAGGCTTCGTATTGAAGAAGACAATAGAGGATCTGAAAAGGTTGGACTGGTCAGTCATGCAGCTAAGACAAATGTAATGGAACATAAACAACGTTCCAACAAGCACAACAACAAGGGTCCCAAGTTGGGGCCCAAGGGAGGAATCTCCAAGAAGCCGAAGTTTCAAGGCAAGTGCTTCAATTGTGACAAAATGGGTCACAAGTCTACTGAATGCAGACTTCCCAAGAAGAACAAGAACAGAGAAGCAAACTTGATTCAAGGGATTGCTCAAGATATTTCCGATATCAACCTCTCAGCTGTGATCTCAGAGGTGAATATGTTAGGTTCAAACCCGAAGGAATGGTAGATTGACACTGGGGCTACTCGACATGTGTGCTCAAACAGGAGTATGTTCTCCACTTTTGCACCATTAAAGAATGGGGAGAAAATGTTCATGGAAAACTCGGCTACTTCAGAAATAAAGGGCCAAGGCAAGGTGATCTTGAAGATGACTTCTGGAAAGGAACTGACTCTGTACAATGTTGCATATGTTCCTGAAATTCGTAAGAACCTGGTATCTGGTTCGTTTCTTAATAACCACGGTTTTCGTTTGGTGTTCGAGTCGAACATATTTGTTTTGTAAAAAAGTGGAATGTATGTTGGTAGAGGATATATGAGTGGTGGAATGTTTAAACTCAATGTAATAATCATGGTCAAGAATATCAATAAAGCTAGCTCTTTTACTTATTTGCTTGAGTCTTCCAATTTATAGCATGGTAGACTAGGACATGTTAATTATGATACTTTGCGAAAACTAATTAACTTGGATCACATACCAACATTTCAAATTGATTCCAAACACAAATGTGAAACTTGTGTTGAGACAAAACTAACAAGATCATCGTTTAAAAGTGTTGAAAGAAACACCGAACCACTTGATCTAATTCACACTGATATTTGTGATTTGAAAATGATACAAATAAGATGTGGTAATAAATATTTTATTACCTTCATTGATGATAGCACAAAATACTGCTATGTATACTTGCTTAAAAGCATGGATGAAGCTATAGAGAAATTTGCTCTCTATAAAAATGAGGTTGAAAACCAACTCAATAAGAAAATTAAGGCGCTAAGAAGTGACCGAGGTGGAGAGTATGAATCACCATTTACTGACACGTGTGCTAAGCATGAGATCATACATGAAATGACAGCGCCTTATTCTCCTCAGTCCAACGGTGTTGCTGAGAGAAAGAATCGTACATGGAAAGAAATGATGAATGCAATGTTAATAAGTTCTGGTTTGCCACCAAACTTGTGGGGAGAAGCTATTCTTTCAGCTAACTACCTTTTGAATAAGGTGCCCAAAAAGAAAGAAGAGAAAACTCCATATGAATTATGAAAAGGAAGAAAGCCATCCTACAATTACTTGCGAATGTCGGAATGTCTTGCTAAGGTGGCGGTACCTCCACCTAAGAAAGTGAAAATAGGACCAAAAACGGTTGATTGTATTTTCATTGGCTATGCACTTAACAGTAGTACCTATCGGTTCTTGGTGTACAAATCCGATATCACTGAGATATCAAAGAACACGATAATGGAATCTAGAAATGCATCGTTTTTTGAAGATGTATTTCCATTTAAGTCACAGGAGGAACCAAGTTCCTCCAAACGAACACATGAGACTATTAGTGAAGATAGTGAAGACCAAGATGAAGAAGTTGAGGAGGAACCTCGATGCAGTAAAAGAACAAGAACGGAAAAATCTTTTGGTCTGGATTTCTTGACTTTTATGCTTGAAGGAGAACCCCAAACCTTCAAGGTAGCGGTGAACTCTAGTGATGGTCCTCAATGGAAAGAAGCCATCAAGAGTGAAATTGATTCTATCTTGCAAAATCATACTTGGGAACTAATGGATCTTCCACCTGGTAGTAAACCTTTAGGTTCCAAGTGGATCTTCAAGAGAAAAATGAAACCTGATGGATCAATTGATAAATACAAGGCAAGACTTGTAATTAAAGGTTACAAACAAAAGGAAGGTCTTGATTACTTTGATACATATTCTCCTGTGACGAGAATAAATTCTATTAGGATGGTACTTGCAGTAGCAGCTCTACACAATCTTGAAGTACATCAAATGGATGTAAAAATAGCTTTTCTTAATGGAGATTTAGATGAAGAAATCTACATGGAACAACTTGACGGTTTTCAGTTCCAGGGCATGAAAAGAAAGTGTGTAAACTGGTGAAGTCATTATATGGCTTGAAACAAGTTTTAAAGCAGTGGCATGAAAAATTTGACAATGTCATGATGACAAATGCCTTCAAGATCAATGAATGTGACAAATATTTATATGTCAAAGACACAGAAGATGGATATGTCATTATATGTTTGTATGTAGATGACATGCTTATTATTGGAAACAATGATCAGATAATTAAATCTGTTAAAAACATGTTAAACTCGAGGTTTGACATGAAAGACATGGGACTAGCTGATGTTATATTGGGAATTAAAATCACAAGAACATCAGACGAGCTTATTTTAAGCCAGTCACATTATGTTGACAATATTCTTGGAAAATTTGATAAAGATAATTCTGGAATTGCCAAAACTCTAATAGATCTTACTTTATATTTATCCAAGAATAAAGAGGAGAGTATTTCTCAAGTAGAATACTCTAGAATCATAGGCAGTCTAATGTACTTAATGAGTTGTACAAGACCAGACATAGCCTATGCAGTGAGTAAACTAAGTAGATACACGAGTAGTCCTGGAAGCGAGCATTGACAAGAAATTACAAGAGTACTGAAGTACTTGTGTTTTACTTGTAACTACAGGCTGCACTATACGAGATACCCGGCTGTACTTGAAGGATACAGTGATGCGAACTGGATATCAAGTGATAATTCAAAATCTACTAGTGGCTATGTGTTTATACTAGGTGGTGCAGCAATTTCTTGGAAATCCTCAAAACAAACAGTGATTGCTAAATCCACGATGAAATCTAAATTTATCGCACTGGACAAATGTGGGGAAGAGGCTGAATGGCTACGCCACTTCCTTGAGGATATTCCAAGGTGGATGAAGCCTGTGCCTCCAATCTGCATACATTCTGATAGTCAATCTGCAATTTGTACAGCACAGAGCAATATGTATAATGGTAAATCTAGACATATTCGTCGAAGACATAATACCATTAGACAACTACTCTCTACTGGGGTTATCTCTGTGGACTATGTAAAGTCAAAAGATAACATTGCGGATCGGCTAACCAAAGGGTTAAACAAAGAGTTAGTTGATAAATCATCAAGGAGAATGGGACTAAAGCCCATGAAAGAATAGGTCAATACAATGGACACCCAACCTAGCTGACTGGAGATCCCAAGATCTAGATTCAAAGGGATAACTTAATTGTAAAGACCAAGTTGGATCACTGTGGGGATTTTCTCATGTCCATTCCCATGATGAAATAGTGATTCCCGTAAGGTAACAGGGTTAATTTAGGCTTTTAATGATTCTTATGTGTCGATATCTGAGCAGAGTAATGCGGGTTACTCTTAGGTAAGAAATCACCTATGTAAGAGGGAAGAAGGGCCGCTTCCAAGGGAATAATATAGGGAAATATTCCTGTTAAACTCTTGCAGAACCAGGCGTATGTTCATGGCCAAAACGAACATAACAGTGAGAACTAAAAATGCGTTAGGAAGATTTCTGTGTGAGATATGTCATCGTTTACACAAATGACAGAACAGTTCAAGGACATCGCATCTACTGTTTAGTTAGTAAAGTAAACATATTTTCATAAAGGAAGGTTCAAAGGGTAACACCTACCTATCTTATGCAGGAATCAACTGTTGAATTCTATCACCAAGCCTGTCGTGTCATTTTGTCCTGTCTGTGGTCGTCAATTTTCATTCATGTGGGGATTGTTAGAAAATAAGTGTTTTATACACCATTTACGAACCAATTTTTGAGCAATTTTTTGAGTAAGATCCTCAATGAATTATTGAGAGATCTTGATTGATTTATGCTCTCCTTCATGAGTAGATCAAAATCATATATTGGTTTGCTAAAAACGGTTAAGGGGTGAATGAGAAATTGTCTCTCAAAGTGAGAAGTTTTCATTCTTGAAATGGGTTAAGGGAACATAGTCCCACATCGAAAAAATCAAAGGAAATAGAAGATGATATATATCAACCTCCTTCTAAGCATTTTAAGATAGCTAGAAGAGAGGCTCTCTCTCGCGCGCGCAGGGGGGGTGCAAATCTTGGACCGATTTACATGCAACTTATGTGCGCCCGCACAACCTGCGGACACAAATGCCGGACCGACTTGATCCCACCCCGTGCAGAGCCACTTTTTGCTATAGTTTTGATTTTTTTTTGTAACGGCTGAAATGAATGCAGAAACGGTTCTGTCTGCCGTTTCAGTACTGTATTGAATGTTTTGTCTGCCGTTACACTGAAGGCATTCAAAGGCAATGATTGATGTCTGCCGCTACAGTGTCAGCATTCAATTGGTTGTCTGCCGTTACAATGTTGGTATTCAATTGGTTGTCTGCCGTTACAATGAAGGCATTAAAAGCCTTGTTTACTGTTACAGTTTTAACCCTGGCTCTATAAATAGAAGCCTCCCCTCACATTTTTTGACTGCAACAGAAACCTTCTTTCTTCCGTTCTCTGAGTGCTGTTCTGTTCTTCGGTCCCGTTTTCTTTTTCTTTTTGGGTAAGTCGGTGATAGGGTTCTGGCACTGCTGCTCAGTTCGGGAGTGCTAGGTGCCTACGTGATCACTCCGGTCGTTGCATCATGGGAGATAGACGCCTTCATTCTTTCCAGCAACCGGAAGAGGCGAAATCTGTTTTAAGGACACTGTGTGATACACAGGCCTCGACTTCTCAAATTGTAATATGAAATTTGTTCTTGTAAGTTATTTCTTGTTTATTTATTTTCTTTTCTTTTCATTTTTTTTCTTTTCCCCTCCTATTTTCTTCTCTGTTTTGTGCCTCTCAATCGCTTGTGTTATTGTAAAACAAACTTCATAAAAGAATTTTTGTAACAACTACGACCCTATAATTTGCTAGAAAACTACTCCCTCTGTCCCATAATATAAGTCATTCTAGCATTTTTTTTTTGTCCGATAATATGTCGTTTTAGGTTTTCGAGGAAGATGACTTAACCTTTGGAGAGGTACATTGATTTCTTTTTTATGAGACTTTTAATTTTGTTTATATGATTTGACATAATTCAAGGAGTACCCATAGGTGAGAAATTATTTATAGAAGAATATTTCAATGGACATGTAGGAGAAGATAACATGAGATATGAGAGGGTGTATGGTGGACATGTATTTGGAAATAAGAATGATGGTGGAAAGCCTCTATTAGATTTTGCGGCTTCGTATAATCTTATACTAGCAAATACTTATTTTTGGAAGAGGCAGGAATATTTGATAACCTTTAAAAGTGGGGCAAATAGGAGCCATATTGATTTTTTTATCACTAAAAAGTTGGATCGCTTGACATGTAAAGATTGTAAAGTTATACAGGAAGAGTATTTAACCTCACAACATAGATTAATTGTATTTGATGTTAAAATTGGAAAATAAATATGTGCGAGGAAGGCGACAATGAACCCAAGAATTATGTGGTGGAACTTGAAGGGAGAGAAACTAGAAGTTTTTAGAGATTAAGTCATTGAAAGAGCATCATAGAATTGAGAAGGAAAAATAAATATGATGTGGACTAAAATGGCTACGTGCGTCAGAGAAATTTTAAAGGAGATACTTGAAGAATGTAAAGGTAGAGGGTTGCTAACTAAAGAAATATAGTGGTGGCAAGAAGAAATTCAAAATATTGTGAGAGAAAAAAGATCAATCTTCAAAATATGGTAAAATAGTAGAAATGAAGAGGATTTGGAGAAATATTAGACCGTTAGAAAAGAAGTTAAGAAAGCGGTAAGAGATGCAAATGAAAAAAGCTTATGATGATTTATACAAAAAACTAGGAACAAAAGAAGGAGAAAACAATATTTATAAGCTTGCTAAACAAAAAGACATGAAAATAAAAGATCTGAATACAATTATGTGTATTAAGAGCGATGATTCAAGAGTTTTAGTTAAAGATGAGCAAATTAAGGAAAGATGGTAAAATTACTTTGAAAAGTTATTAAATAAAAAGATTGTGGGCAACTTAAATATAGAGGACTCGTAGGAGAGTCGAGAGCATATATTTTTCCGTAGAATTAGGATATCGGAGGTTTGAAATGCTCTAGGAATGATGAAAATCGAAAAAGTTTTAGGACCGGATTGTATACCCATTGAAGTTCGAAAGTGTCTTGGGGAGTAGGAGTATGTTGGCTAACAAGATTATTTAATGAGATTTTGAGGACTAAGAAGATATCCAATAAATATAGAATGAGTGTTTTAGTACCTATATATAAAAATAAAGGATATATACAAACTTACTCCAACTATCGAGAAATTAATTTAATGAGCCATACAATGAAAGTTTGGGATCGAGTGATCGAACATAGACTGAGACTAGAAAGTACAATATCTGAGAATCAGTTTGGGTTTATGCCTGGGAGGTCAACAATTGAAGCGATTTATGTACTGAGACTTATGAAAAAAATATAAGGAGAATAAGAAAGATCTACATATGATCTTTATAGATCTAGAAAAATCATATGATAAAGTCCATAGAGACATAGTATGGTGGGTATTAAATACTAAAAGAGTAATTATTCGGTACATTGAGGTAATTAATGAAATAACCATATGAGAGACTAGTGATTTTCTTGTTACAGTAGGTTTACACTAAGGTTTGGCTTTAAGCCTCTACCTGTTTTCTTTGGTTATAGATGAATTGACGTGAGGAATATAAGATGAGGTGCCTTGGTGTATGCTTTTTGCCGATGACATCGTCATAGTGGACGAGACTAGAGCATGAGTAAATGCTAAATTAGAACTGTGGAGAGAAACTTTTGAAGCTAGAGGCTTTATAATAAGTAAAACTAAAACATAGTATATGGAGTGTAATTTTAGTGATATTCGAAATACAACTGAGGAAGTGGTGAAGTTTGATGGTCGAGAGATACCTAAGAGATACAATTTTCGATATTTAGGCTTGATTATACAAAGAGATTGAGAGATTTGCGAAAATGTTATGCATATGATCCAAGCAGGGTGGCTTAAGCGGAAAAGTGTCGGTGACATTTTGTGTGACAAACGTATACTTTTGATGTTGAAGAAAAAGTTTTATAGGACGACTGTTAGACTATTAATAATGTATGGAGCAGAGTGTTGGGCAACAAAAAACAACATGTCCAAAAAATGAGTGTAGCGGAGATGATGATGCTAAAATTGATATGTGGTAAAATCAGGAAGGATAGAATTAGAAACGAGCATATACGAGACATGCTAAAGGTAGCTCATATCCAAGATAAGTTAAGAGAGAATTGCCTCAGGTGGTTTGGACATGTCACATGTAGACCTAATAGTGCCCCTGTTAAAAAGAGTGATTTGATAAGTATTGACGGTAGAGTTAGGGGTAGGGGAAGACCTAAACTTACTTGAGAGGAAACAGTGAGAAAAGATATGACAGCTTGTGACCTTACAGAAGATATTGCGTTAAACCGGGAAGAATGTAAAACCGGGATTCATGTAGCCGACCCCAACTAGTTGGGAAGACGCCTTTGTGGTGGTTGTTGTTGTTGTAGACTTTCAATTTTGTGTTGCCATTTAATTTTCATCAAATATATATATATATATATATATATAGGGTAGCGATCCAGTGAGAACCGTTCTCACGATAAGCTTCGTGAGAACTCCACGCCTATCCATCCTATGGATAATCCGAACCGTTCACATTATTTAACATAACTAAATTAGTCTAGAAATATAAAATCAAGTCATTTGATATTCGTTTGTCCATGCATCATGTCACTATAAAAAAAACGATTTTTCAGCCACACAATTTGTAACACTTCAATGATGGGCAAACGAATCACAAATGACTTGATTTCTCATACATAGACTAATTGAGTCGTGTAGATCAAAATGAACGGTTCAGATCTTTCAACAAATGTCCCAAACAAAAGTTCTCACGTGGTTCTCACCAAAAGAGTTCTCACTCGATCATTTCCCTATATATATATATATATAATAAAACACAAAGAAAGCTATCAAGTGGCTCTCCTTCAATCTCCCCAAAAATCAAAGGCCGAGATCTCACCTCACAATACATATTTTTCTCCCCAAATGTTTCCCGCCAAAAACTCAAATTCAAATTCCCCACCTAAAACAACTCCTATATTTATTTAAATTTTTTTTTCTCTCTCTCTCTCTCCCTCTCTCTTCTATTAAAAAAATTAAGAAAATACAAATTTAAAAATTTTAAAACTTTAAAAATAATTCAAAAAAATCAAAAAAATCATATAATATGTATTTTGCTGGACCCCCAAAAGTTTCTCATATAATATTATTAATGACCCTACCGATGGACCAAAACTCTGAAGTTATGGTAAGGATGAGGGTTTTAATATTTATATTCTAACATGCCCCCGCAGGTTGAGGGTCATCTTTTTGGGCCAAGACCTGGACTATACGCAGCGGTATTTTTTCTTCTTCTTCAGTCCGCATTTAAATTGCGCAGTCGGTGAGATTCGAACCTGGGTTGCACTGATCCATATTAATGACCCTACTGATGGACCAAAACTCCGAAGTTATGGTAAGGATGAGGGTTTTAATATTTATATTCTAACAAATATGTTTGCTACTTCAATTAATTTGCTGGATCTCCAAAACTATTTTATATGATCAAACAAGGTGCACCGTTCCAAAGACGTGCCGTAGGCACGTGTCAACGGGCAAACCTAGTATATATATATATATATATATATATATATATATATATATTCAATTAATTTGCTGGATCTCCAAAACTATTTTATATGATCAAACAAGGTGCACCGTTCCAAAGACGTGCCGTAGGCACGTGTCAACGGGCAAACCTAGTATATATATATATATATATATATATATATATATATATATATATATATATATATATATATATATATATATATATATATATATATATTATCACATCTAAGAGGATGACAAGTTTGACATTTTATAATAGATAGCTCATTTAAGATCTTTAATAACCAAAAATATTTATTAATTTTATACTAATCTAGGGTCTACCTTAATATAGGTATACAATCTATGAATAACTTATATTATGGGATTGAGGGAGTCGGACTCTAGAACTGATTTATTAATTTCAGGTTTCTAAATATATGTTACTTTTGTATCAAGCTTTGTACATATTTAATGCATTGAATTATCTCTAATATCTAATACTATAATGAGAAAGTTGGGGTTGTGTATTTTATATACAACCAAGCTTAATTGATCTAATTTTAACCACACATTTTTAAGTGAGAGTTCAATTTACTCAATTATTGTGAGTTGCTATAATATCCTCAAAATTCAAATTTATTTATAACATAATTATTTATGGAAGTATTATTTCTATAAAATAAAAGTTGGTAGCACTATGGGTAATTTATAAAAGGTACCACTGAGTTATAGTGGGTAAAGGGACAAGCCAGACTTCATCTAGTCTTACTTTAAAAATAAAAAATATAAAAAATATAGAAGCTTAAGAAAAAAGAAGACCTGAATTGCACATGTCGATTGCTAATCACATATAAGGGGAAAGGAGTGCGCAGTCTGGCAGAGAGGGAGTGGATTAAATTATTTGAAATTGGGCCTGGATTATGGTCCACAAAAAAAAATTGGCCTTCCACAAATCACTCACAGTCTCCATGAGTCCATGTACTGAAAAATCCGTTCGAATTGTTGGTAATCCCACCTCCCATTTATCTTTACTTCTGAACTAGTAATCTATACGTGCAATGCATATTATTTTTTCTTAAGCTCCTAATTTCATAAATTAATCTTAATAGGTACAATTTATACCTGACCAAAATTGGGGATTCAATCTGTACATGTGATGCACGTTCTTTTCATTGAGTGTGGGATTTGAATTGGTGGATTTAATTTGCATGGGCGATGCACGTAAGTTGAGTTGTTTACAACTTATACAACCCCAACTCTTTCATTATAATATTATTACTAGTAATTTACACGTGCGATACACGTCCTTATAAATATATATTTTTAAAAGTAAAAATTCCGAAGTTGTCTGCCCTCGAGCCTAAGATATTCTTTATATTAGTTATGCCTGTACATTGCATGGATTTATTTGGTTACAATGCACGTATTTATTCGGTTACACAACCCCAACTCTCCCATTCTAATATTTGAGATATTAGATAGTATAATGGACGTGCGATGCACACCTATAAAAAAGTAGTCATCAAATTAAATAGATAACAAAATGAAGATAATTTTAAGGTATCACTTATACGATGAAATAGAAACAATCTAAATATTTGAAACTTTGGTATATGTAAGTATATAAATGATATATACATACTTGCAGTGACCAACCACTAAATTAGAAGAAACAACATCCGATCAATTACAAACCGGCCAATTACAAAACTAATGTGATGTCTTGACTTTCTCCTTACAAATATGCTTTCATGCATATAATAAGTATAAATATAGACATCATGTGTTGTTAACAAATATAGATAACATATCATGTTTGTTGATAATCTAATTAATTTTTTTCTCACAATTATACACAATAGTATATAATAATAATAATAATAATAATAATAATAGTAGTAGTAGTAGTAATGGAAAAATCATGAACATATGAATACCAACTAATTACCATTTAATTTGAAGTTTCATGACATTTCACCGGTACATCCTTGACACTGTAATTCTCTTTCGTCTACTATTTCTATGTCATTACCCTATCGATTATTTTCCGGATGTAATCTATCCATTTTCCTTGATAGAAACTTAAAAGTTGCTCTACTATCAAGGAAAAAAATTATAATCAGACATAAATTAACTTCAATGAGTAATAATAAGACTTTAATTACCTGAACAATTTGAGTTGGTTTGTATATCCTCTCTTATCCCATGTTTAGCAAATTTCGAACTACATAACCTATATGAAAGAGAAAGAAATTGTTTTATATTACCATTCCCTGAGTCCTGATACGCATGAAAATAGTCTTACTATTAAAAGAGTTTTTTTTTTTTAAGAGAAAAGGTGGAATAATGCCACCATGTTTCATAAATAAGATTTTAGCAAAACAACCCCAGAGTATCAGAAAAAATACAAAAAACCTACACATAAGAAAATAAAACATAAACCTCCAACATCGGACTGGAGGGTGAGACAATCTAGAAGAGCTACAGAAAAGAACCAAAAGAACAAGTACATAGATAGCCAGATATAGACAGCAGTCCTTCCAACAAATATCTGGAACGTGAAAGTCTGGGGACCGTCACCCCGTTCAGTCTAAGGTTGGTTCGAACTCAACCTCCTCATCATCAAACTCGTATATCTAGAAGGTTCTGGCGGTCCTCCATCTCGGTCCTATGGCAACAGTTGTAGTCCAAAAGAAAATGAGATGTATGATTTGAGTTAGAATACCAGAAGTACTATTACAAATCTGACGAAAGTAAATGTTATTTCTGTCTAGCCATAAAATCCATGTAGTAGTGGCGATAGCGATGAACCATGCTTCTTTCATCTCGTGATGTTTAAAGTAAAATTTGTAGCCAACACAAAGATCCTCATATGTGTTCGGGTAATCCCTCGTCCCTAAGGCCCGAAGGATCTCAACCAGAGTAGCTTTACTCCGTTGGCAATCAACGAAAAGATGGTTCAGCGATTCCGAATGGGAGTTGTAGAACGCACAGTGTCGCTATGTTAGGTTGCCGCTTGGCAAGACTTTCTCTGGTCATAACAGAGAAAATAAACACAGAATTGTTAGAAAGAGCTAGTTATGCATGAAAATATCTCATCGCGAAAAATAAATCAAGTGCACTTATAAGAACTCTTACTATGGCAACAAAAATCCAATCAGATTCAAGTTCGGTTGGAATTGCAAAACCAACAAACATTTAACCAATAGTAACTTTAATCAACTGTAACTTTAATATGAAACTTCATGGTTCTCTTGACCAAGAGATTGAAGATATAATCAAAACCAATAACAAATTTTGGCTAAAATTTTCAAAATATTTTCTCAAACAGAATAAATCAAACACATCCTCATTACACTAGCTGATTTTAGAGAAGATAAATTCGATGAAAGCTAATATTTGAGAGCCACAGGAGCTGGTTTTAATGAAGATAAGTTCAATGAATGCTGATATTTGAGAGTTGTTTTTGCGTTTTGAACTTTTGAAAGAAATTGTAAATATGATGCATTGTAGCGTCCCGATTCCCATATAACTGGGAAACCGTGGCACATGCTAAGATCTTTCCTTCAATTAGTCACGACACACAAAATGCTGGAAATTAAAACTTTTTATTCAATACAGAGTTACCCCGCTGTAATTTCAAATATCAGTTTATAATACCAACTGTAGCGCCTGCCCTTTTTCCTTTTTGACTCCAAACTCAATTCTTCCAATTTCTATATCACTTTAACCATAAACTAAGATAGTTGTGTTTTAGGGAAAATTTCGGCAGAATCTCCCCTGTAATTTCTACCCCGAAACACAAAAAACTTACAGAATTCTGCTCTAAATTCCGTAGCTCACATCACAGGCAATAATATCACGGGCTCCCCAGGCCAAAATGAGCATCATCACACAGGCAATATATATATATGCTATGGGGGCCAAACTCATAACGGTTTATCAATTATCAATTAAAAACCATAAATCCTTTTGAAAACGTAGTAAGTTTTTAGAAAATAACTTGTAAAAGCTTACCACGGCGCCCGGTACTCCACGACGAGATGGGTACGGGTCCAAATCATATCATGCCACTCCACACTCTACTCTCCATCATCATCGACATACTTATATATCAAAAATACAATTTAGAGCACAAAACCCTTACTAATTACAATTAAACCATAACAACAAATAGTAAAGTGAAGCTCCACTCCACCGGAACTTGAACCTATACCTCACCTCTGCACCGCTGAGAACCTGTAACAGTAGGGGCCTATGGTAGTCCAGAGACCCCCTAACCCCCCAAACACTAAGGGGTTAGCCATTACTAGTGTGAGTACAATATATTAATAAGCAAATAAATTAACTTATAAGTAAAATAGAATAAACTTACGAATACCAAGATAAACCTGAACATGTAAATATCATAAATGGAATTTCACATCAAATACTCACTGCATCACTTCCTGCATGCATATCCATACATACTCACAGCATACTTATCATAAGTTTAGAAATCATTCCAATTTGTCACTTAAGGCCCATCACATTACGCCTTAAGCAATTATTCCTATAGCTTTATTTTTTCCACAAAGCTTTACATTCACAAATACTCTACTATCACATAATTGCATCATATTTACCTTTCATTGCAATTACAGACTCACGACTTATCTTCTTTCCCAATCTCATATCACACAACACCGTATTCATTCATTTCTTACAACATATATCATCACGTCTCGCAATACATCACTTCCACACTCATACTTCATCTTAAATGGAAAAATAAACGTGTATCCTAATTTTCTAGTGTTTGTGTATGTCATGACCTGAGTCTAATGCAACAATACAGAATATGGAACATATGCACTTAATCTAATGTCAGCAAGATTCTGAATGCACATGCATCCCATACTACATGTGACCCAGGTCAAGCCAACATACTTAGTCTAATGCAAGCGAGACTTTGAAAATGTATGCATCCCATACTACGTACTTTCCAAATCAAGCCGTTGTCTCTAAGTTTAGGGATTCGAACCCTCGCTATGCAATGCATTCTAATTTGGTCTACTTTCTGTTCCCGATAGATCGTGGCAATGAGGTTGCAGTCAATGGTCCCACCGTTCTGCAGTCAGCAGCCGTGACGAATTTAAAGATATACGGTCCCACCGTATGGCAGTCAACGGTCCCACCTGTAATATCCCGGACGGATATTACCGTATATAAATTATTATTTTATAATTATTTTATTATTATTTTATTTTAATTCCAAAATTAGAATATTTTGGTGATTTTCACCCGGTTTATTCATAGACATTATCTGTACCCAGATATCAGTCAGTATACATCCGTCTTGTATCAAATTGATACCGTGATCTTCCGAACTAATAATAGAATTTATTTTATTATTATTTCCGAGATTAAATTATTTTTATGCGGATTATGCGAAGATTTTCGTTATACAGACATATATGCGCACATACGTGTAGTATGTCGATTAGTACATTATATAAATTGCGTGTTGTGTATTTTTGGACAACACTTATCTTTGTTATGACAAAGCCTATTAGATTGTTAGGGTTTATAAGTGTTAACCTAGGTTAAGTGTGCATGAAGAGGTTAAGAAAACCCTTCTAGAAATCCTCACATAACACCTCTCCCACATAACACCATACCCTCACCATACCTCCATCTCATCCCTACCACCCTAGGAGTATGGCCGACCCCTATTTCATGGGAGGGCCTTTGTGCACTTTTGTATGTGCACATTTGCACTATCCACCCTTCTCCCCTCCTATAAATACCCCCTTCCTCCACCTTTGTCTCATTTTAGAAAGATCAAAAAGAAAGAAAGAAAGGAAAGGAAAAAAAAAGAGAGAACCTCATTCTAACTTGAGAGTTTTTCTTGTAGGTTTAGTAGAGATTTCTAAAAGCTAGGGGAAGGAGAAGTTTTAGCTAGCAAGTTCTTCCAACAAAGAAAACTAGGTAGGGGTTTCTCCTTGTTTGTTTGTTTGTTTGTTTGTTTATTTGAATGGTGTTTTGATGTTCTTCTTCTTCTTACCCTCCTTGTTTATTTTTCTTTTTGGTGTGGTTGTTTTGAAGTAGTATGGTTGTATGTGTTCTTATTTGAATGTTGTTAATAGTTGTTGTTTGACTCATAAAAGAACTAACTACTTGGACTAAAATGACACATGCATATGAACTTTTATATACAACCACTTAAGGTTGTAGGACTTGAATGTGAACAAATACATAAGGCATATGGACTAAGTGTACAACCATCTTGGTTGTAGGACACATTGACTTAGACAAAAATAGAAGAAGGCATATGTTGGTTAAACCCAAAATAGAAAGGCTCTTACTTATTTTTATTATTGTTTAGTTCTTTTATAAACTTAAGTAAGAAAGAAACCATTGTAGTTATTAATGGAAAAGAAACTATCTAATCACTAGTTGTAAAAGGATTAAAAAGATCTCTTTTATGTCCACTAGTAATAATAAGAAACATATGCTAATAAAGATTTTTAGTAAGTAATTTAGTTGTGGATATTTATGTTATATTTTAGTAGAAACTCATGGTAGTAGTAGTAGATATGTATGTTCCAATAAAGTAGTAGTAGTAGATGTTAAAATAAAATAGTTGTAGATATTTATGTTATGGGAAATCTTAGTAGATGATTATTAAATTGATGTTGTGTTTATGTTAAAGTAAATACCATGCTAAGATTGGATTAGATTAATTTATTCATGCTTAGAATGTTGTAGGATTCATTCTAAAAATACTTACAATGTTTAGAAATAATATTCATGCTTAGAATGTTGTAGGATTCATTCTAAAATTTTCTACCATGTTTAGATTAATTTATTCATGCCTAGAATGTTGTAGGATTCATTCTAAAAATACCTACCATGTTTAGAAATAATATTCATGCTTAGAATGTTGTAGGATTCATTCTAAAATTTTCTACCATGTTTAGATTAATTTATTCATGCCTAGAATGTTGTAGGATTCATTCTAAAAATACCTACCATGTTTAGAAATAATATTCATGCTTAGAATGTTGTAGGATTCATTCTAAAAATAGCTACCATGTTTAGATTAATTTATTCACGCTTAGAATGTTGTAGGATTCATTCTAAAAATACCTACCATGTTTAGAAATAATATTCATGCTTAGAATGTTGTAGGATTCATTCTAAAATTTCCTACCATGTTTAGATTAATTTATTCATGCTTAGAATGTTGTAGGATTCATTCTAAAAATACCTACCATGTTTAGAAATAATATTCATGCTTAGAATGTTGTAGGATTCATTCTAAAATTTCCTACCATGTTTAGATTAATTTATTCATGCTTAGAATGTTGTAGGATTCATTCTAAAAATACCTACCATGTTTAGAAATAATATTCATGCTTAGAATGTTGTAGGATTCATTCTAAAAATACCTACCATGTTTAGATTAATTTATTTATGCTTAGAATGTTGCTGGATTCATTCAAAAAAATACCTACCATGTTTAGATTAATTTATTTATGCTTAGAATGTTGTAAGATTCATTCTAAAAAATACCTACCATGTTTTAGGAAGGATATTTATGCCTAGAATGTTGTAGGGTTCATTCTAAAATTACCCATCATGTTTAGATTAATATATTCATGCTTAGAATGTTGTAGGATTCATTTTAAAATTCCTATCATGTTTTAGGAAGGATATTTATGCTTAGAATGTTGTAGGATTCATTCTAAAATTCCTATCATGTTTTAGGAAGGATATTTATGCTTAGAATGTTGTAGGATTCATTTTAAAATTACCCATCATGTTTAGATTAATATATTCATGCTTAGAATGTTGTAGGATTCATTTTAGAATTCCTATCATGTTTTAGGAAGAATATTTATGCTTAGAATGTTGTAGGATTCATTCTAAAATTCCTATCATGTTTTAGGGAGGATATTTATGCTTAGAATGTTGTAGGATTCATTCTAAAATTTCTATCATGTTTTAGGAAGGATATTTATACTTAGAATGTTGTAGGATTCATTCTAAAATTCCTATCATGTTTTAGGAAGGATATTTATGCTTAGAATGTTGTAGGATTTAAATTAAAAATGCCTACCATGCCTTGGAATGTTGTATGTTCATACTAGTTATATATCCATGCTTAAGATTGTTATAAGTGCATGCTAAATCACATTCATGATTAAGAATGTTGTAAGTTGATAGTTATGTCATATATACCATGTTTTAGTGGTACTAGGTTGATGCTTGCAATTGCATACCATGATTGGATTGCCGTAGGTTAAGTAATAAGAAATAGCCATGTTGAAATTGTAGTTGTAACTACCTTGTTGTAGTTGATGTTAGTAAGGAACCATACATGCTTGGACGGTATAGTATAGCATCCTAGTTGCATGAAGAAATGTACCAATGTTTATGTGGGTTAGGAAGAGAACCCATGGACTCTAGTCGAGTAGGTTCTAACTTAAAATGGAACCATAGTATATGAGAACCCTTCATTCATAGCAATAAGGCTTGAGAAGTTCTAATAGTTAAAAAGCTAGTTTAGGGTTTTCAATTACCTTAAGGGTCATCGACCATCAAGACCACATCCTACCCCCTTAGAGTAAATGGATAGATCTCACCTCGGGCATCGACGGGTCTTAACCAATGTAGGTTGACCGTGGGCCGAGAGTGTTGGTAGAATCCGAGTTAGGGGTAGGGATGAGTGAGAGTGATCTCGTTACTCGAGTCTTGGATCGAGGGACCACGAGTTGGACCATGATAATCTAAGTTGGAAATTATGTAAGATTGTATAGAAGTAGTAACATCATTAGGGTAGTGACTTATACAATCGTTACTTAACCTTTTGCTCGAAAGAAGGGGAGTTGGTAGTAGGGTGCACCGTACGACCAACCCTTTCTTTGGGGCCGATCTTAGGTGGTGTTATTGGGTTGCGCCTTCCTGTCAAAGGGATACGTACGGTGCCGTCTCACGAGTTGGGAGCACGGGTTGCGTATCTCGCGCTGTTAATTCCTGAAGTACCGTGGCTTAGGGGTGCCACAGGATGCATTGGGCAGTCCTGCGCTTGTGAGACCCCAGGGGTGCCACAGGGTAGGCTTCATGCTGCCCTGCGCTTGCGAGACCCTATGATTTGGATTTTTGAAATGACGCCCGATGCGTTGGGTTCGTCTAGTTTTGAGTGAGGTCCGGTTGGCCGGGTAGCAGTGGCTAACATAGACACCACTGGCGTACTGCATCAGTGGCACATGACCACATCTGCAACCTCATCAGTCACGTGTAGGTTTCAGGAACAGGTTGTGTACAATTAGAAGTTCATAACGCGGGTTCAAATCCCTATATATGGAGAAACGGCTTGAGATGGGGTCGCATGTAGTATGGGCTGCATGTTGCTTCAGAAACTTACTGACATTAGAATATGAGCATCCTAGTTTAGTTGACATGACATTAGAATATGAGTATTCTAGTTTAGTTGACAGTGCATTAGTATTCTAGTTTAGTTGACAGTGCATTAGTATTCTAGTTTAGTTGACAGTGTTTTGGTATTCCAGTTTGATTGACATTTATTAGATTCTAATCACTGCACTCACGAACACTTAAACTACACCGACATACTTCACCCTATTTGTATATATTGTGTTGGAGATTCGCTGCTATATGATCAGCCTTTAAGCGTCAGTGAATACTGACGTCCCCACTTCAATAGGTTGTGGACACAAGATCGCGAACCAGAAGGACTCTAGCCGAGGCATGATCTACAAGTGGAAAAGCAATGATTATCTTTTATTCATGTACACTCTGATATAATTTGTTGAAGGTTGTAATACTTGGGATTGTAAAGGTATTATTGTAACACTATTGTAATGTACTGCAGTTGTATGATATTCAGACTTGTAATACATTGGGTGTTGAAAATAAAAGTTTTAAATTCTCCTGTTTTTCTGTGTACTGTGACTAATTGAATGAAAAGGTTCTGGCTCGTGTCTCGTTTTCCCAGTATATGGAAATCGGGGCGCTACACCACCGTTCTGCAGTCAACAGCCGTAACGATAAAGATATACGGTCCCACCATATGGCAGACAACGGTCCCACCGTTCTGCAGTCAACAACCATGACGATAAATATATACGGTCCCACCGTATGGCAGTCAACGGTCCCACCGTTCTGCAGTCAACAGCCGTGACGATAAATATACACGGTCCCACGTATGGCAGTCAACGGTCTCACCGTTCTGCAGTCAACAGCCGTGACGAATTTAAAGATATACGGTCCCACCGTATGGCAGTCAACGGTCCCACCATTCTGCAGTCAACAGCCGTGACGATAAAGATATACGGTCCCACCGTATGGCAGACAACGGTCCCACCGTTCTGCAGTCAACAGCCGTGACGATAAATATATACGGTCCCACCGTATGGCAGTCAACAACCGTGACGATAAATATACACGGTCCCACCGTATGGCAGTCAACGGTCCCACCGTTCTGCAGTCAACAGCCGTGACGAATTTAAAGATATACGGTCCCATCGTATGGCAGACAACCAGTATCACCACTTAGTGCTAACTCTCAGGACGAGTTGGATTATAGGGAATCACCCCTAATACCAATTCGGACTTCGAGCGAAACAATAAAAGAAAACCTAATTAATGCAGTTTATTGAAAACAAGTTGTTATTCAAATCACACTCGGTGTCGATCAACAAAGTCGAGCCAGACTGGTCTGTCAAGGTAACAACCATCCCGGAATCACATCCACTGATTCCCAATACCTTCATAGGTCAGCGACCAAATAATTCCAGCCCGTGACCCTCAGTGAGTGGTCCAACGGCGCCCCAAAGATACAATATAATCAAATGAAGGTAAGCACACACATAACCATCGATTCTTGACCATTGACAGACTCGGGCATCGAGACACCAAACACAACCCGACCAGAGCTATATCTCAACTCACTCATGTCTACCATGAGTACTAAGCACCAGAACTTATCTTAGTTCCAAATGAAATTGCTAATACATCATTAAAAACCCGATAGCTCATGATCACCACGCTGCGATATGCAGAGGGCTCCTCATCAATTATCCGATAAAGTAATTCAAGAAGTAGCAGTAGCTGTAACCCAGGCTACGCTCATCGGAATTCAACACAATCAGACTTCTAGAAGGGTGGGGAGATCCCCAGCAATCCCCTAGTGGGCGACTCTCTCAACTATTTAAGAGCTCAAGTCCCCAAGCCAACTTAATCTTGAAATCAATCTCAACAACAGGGTGCTAGACTTACAACAACCACAACTTCCAACATAGCACACAAATTCAGCCACTCCTTCAGCAGAGCGTTTACTATCCTTGACCAAACGAACTCTAGAATTTCTAACGCTTGAGAATCATCAAATAAACCCATACCAAAAGCTACTCTCAAGGTTCATAGCAAGATCATACCTACACAAATGGTTATGACCTTTTGGACTTCAGTCCAAAAGCGACCGGCTTCAGCTCTGCCCTTTCAGACCAGCCGAACTCTGCAAGTTCCGAGGTATCAACCGACCTCGATAATTTATGAAATTAAACTATAGTTGTGGACACATACAAGAGTGTCCACACAAATCCTTAACTCAAAACATCTATGCTACACTAAGATACAAAAACGAAAATACACAGCAATTCATAATTTAAAATTTTCACAACGCACCATGTGCGTAAAATAAAAGATATCATACTCACATAATAGCCCGTGAAGACTCGAAGCACCATCTCACCATCCCGCGTCCAAAGTCGCCAATGTTTCCTATTATCAAATTTCAACACGATTAAGGCTCAAACCCTCCAAATCAATCACAAAAGCTAATAACCATATTCCAACCATCACATAAGCGTTTATTGAACGCCTGGGATGCACACGTGCATTGCGCGTAACATTCGAATTACTACGAAATTTTATCCCCATGAAATTACTAAAATCACCCCCAAATTATTCTAATGGTTCTACTAAAATTCTACTACTATAAGGGAGATAATTCTCACATATATAATTCTCTTTTACAAATCCAAAACCCTAATTTATTAACAACTTGCAAACTCCCTAATAATATGCTAATTTCTCGCCTCTACCACCCCTAACATCTTCTAATCTCCCTACCATAATACTCTTACTCAAAATAAATTTACCACACTAAATTTCATACAAGAACAAAATCTAGGGTTTACCTTTTCGAAACCCTTTCGAAAAACGGACTCCGCCACGACGTAGAGGACCCTCCAATTAGTCAATCCCTCAATTTAATTTGGAATCGACGAAGGGATGGGGTGGATTTGAGCGGGAGAAGGGGAGAGCCGAATGGGTTCTCCGCCGTTCGGTTCGATCGGGAAGAAACAGGAAGAAGGGAAAAGAAGGAAAAAGGAAAGGAGAAAGAAGGGGGGGGGGGGGGGGGGGGGGGGGGGGTTTATAAAAAAATATATAATATAAATATATATATAAGGAATAATTACAACTAGGCCCCCAGACCTCCAAAGTATTTCAAACAAACCCCAACTTTAATAGCACCAACAATACAAAATACATTAAAACGACTATGTAATAATCCGAATAAAATAATTTCATTTTCGAAAATAATAATGATAAAATAAAGTAGACAATATATCTTATATTTCTCGATAAAAATAATTATTATCGGAAAATACATATTCGCGCGAAATTCTCAATCGTGCACACATTTCGATGCAAATAGCCACATGCTATTTTTCGGGTCGTTACATGCATGACACTGTATGTTGGTAGAGTTATTATATTTAAGAGTTACAGTAGCTGATCAGCTACTATAATTGTATGTTGGTAGAGTTATTACATTTGAATTTAAGAACTGAATGTCTAAATATCATTGGAATGCACTGAATTATTTACCAAATAAGATACTGAGATATAAGACGCTAAGATAATCCCTTGAAAAAATGGTATAAAAAATTTGTTGAGAACATGAAAGTAGTTAATTTTCAATTAAGGCAATTCACTGTGGAACATAAGTAAGGAAATTTTATGGAAAATACAGATTAAATTAATCTATAATTCATGCTTGCAATGCTCTTTAAGACTTTGTCCATCAATTAAATAAAGTACGATAACGCCTGATTCCTGATCCTAAATTGAACCCTCCAAACCCATAACAACTATATCTTTATATCTACAGTCCAAAAATGTCGATGACTATGTGAATCTAATCATCAAAACTTACAGAAAACACATCACAATCATGGAAAACAAAGTCATCGAACTGTGCATTATAAGAACTACATCAATAAATGAAACTCAAATTTCATATAAATGACCACAAAATATACATCATCTAAATAAGATGGATGACCTGTTCGATGTGTGGCAGGAGTGGGGTGGCGGCAGCAAGGCGGTGGCGAGGCTGCAGTAGTGAGGCGCCAGTGAGGTATAGATCAAATGTTTTTTCAAAGGAGGGGAGGAACACGAAGGGGCGGTAGTGAGGCCGCGATAGCTAGGCAGTGGCTGTGAGGCAGTGGCGACGGCAATAGTGAGGAGGTGGCGATGAGGCAGCGGTGAGGTCGAGGCGAGGAAGACAAAGGGGCTGCGATGAGGCAGCAGTGAGGCGTGGGCTAGGAGGCGGTAGTGGCGGCGGTGAGGAAGAAATTGGAGAGGCGTGATAGTGATAGGAACGTGAGATAGAAGTTGGAGAGGCTAATTAGTCATTAGGGATTTTTTTAAATGTGGTTTATCTACAGTTACGTGCATTGCACGAATTTATTTGTCACATATGAGAACCCCAACTCTCCCATTAACGTATTATAGTACCTCAAGAGTTCTGAGGTAGCGGATATGAGACGCTCTGAATCATCATGAGGGTTTTGAACCCCTCGATTGATCAGTAGGATCTGACTCTCCATCGTAGGTCTTGAAAGAGGGGGGCTTGAAGCTCCTCGGAATTGGGGGGGGGGGGGGGGGGGGGGGGGGGGGGGGTCAAGGATGCTGGACGAGAAAGGTGGTCGGTCCGGTCGATACCCCGATCAGAATGCCCTGCATCTTCGCCAATTCGAGCAAGGCATTCCTCCAACTCGTGCAGGCATTTGAGGACTGCTTCTACGCATCCCTTGGATTAGGTGGACCCATGGGACTACTGGTTCTCGGCTCCTCCCGCACGATGGCTCTGAGTGCATAAGGTTCGAGCTCCGCCTCAGAGGGCTTGGAGGACATTGTCTCAGAACTCTTGAAATTCGGCCCTCATCACGCGGCGACCCTCTCCGTGGCCGTTTGGAGATCGGCGATCCCTTGGGGAGCGATTACGTCCCCTTTCCTCCTTGTGGGAGGAGTGGAGACTTCGGCTCGGACCGTGGTTAGAGGGTTCCCTCTCTCCACGGGAACGGCTAAGACAATTTTGGAGGTCGTCCTCATTCACCCGATTGTTGATGACATTTCAGAGGTCGGGAATCTCTGGGACCACGAGCTCTCTCGCAACCGAGCGTGAGGCACTCGGGCCGGGGCCGGACCCCCGGGGTTGTTCCGCCCGCTTTTGTTGGATCCCTGAGTGATGACTCGACTTCGGGTATGACGTTGAGGAGGAAGCGGGGGTCGGTCTGACTCCCTCTGGTTGCAGTCTTTTTGGCTTTGGGAGCCATGTAAGCATTTGTTCATGGAGTAGGGTCTGAGGAAGAGGCATGAATATGTTTTTCCACAGACGGCGCCAATCTGATGCTGCTTGTTTTTGGGTGTGGGAGCAACATATAGTGAGTTCTTTTGGTGAAGAGGAAACTCAAATCTCGGCCGCCGATTTAACCCTGCTGTTAGGCTGATGTGTGGTTTGATATGATGGATCAGGTAATGGATGACTGCCGCTGGATACCTGCAAAAAAATTTGAAACACCAGGAGGATTCTCAGTGACAGACCCTCCGATGCTCATGTCAATAATCATCGGTTTAAAAGGTGATTGAGTGATAAAATTGTGATTACCTAGTCACTGTAGCGGTAAGGCTGTATTTATAGGTTAGTGGAGGTCTAATTAGGGAAGATTCCCCATATATAATCCACCCGTTAATTATCTGATCATGAGGGAATCGAGCCGTGATGGGATGGATCTAGGCGATGGGCCCACAAGCGGTCCATGAACCGTTGTAAGATCGCTTTGAGATAGGTGCATTGATTGTGTGGTACAGATCGTCCGTCTTTTACCTTCATCACAAACTTTATGTGAGTTACAAACAGTAAAGCAAGGATATGGTAGCCTAACATTTAATAAGCATTATTAGAACTCTCAATGAACACAAAAAAGTTGGATGGTACAAAAACATGAAGTGCAGCATGTGTAACGGTTGGAGTACCGGTTTTCTATTAAAGTTTTCAAGCAAATGTAACCGTTTTTTCCTCCATTGGTACACCACTTAGTACAGTATCATACAACAACACAGTTAAAGGCACACATTCTCTCTGTGTTACTAAAATATAAATATCAACAAATACTCAAATACGATTAAGCAAAAGAACATAGAGCATTTTCCATAAAATTGCAAATGAGTTTCAAAATGATTACTTTTTATCATTTTTTAAGACATATGAAAAACGTTTTTCATAAAATTTGGTATGAGTTAAATTAAAGATCTATTGACTCCCATTAAAACCCTAATTTTTGTGTGGGAAAATTAAGGATACTAATAGAATTAAATATCAACATATTGAAATTAGGGGTGGACAACTATTAACCGAACCAATCCAACTCGAACCGACCGGTTTTTAACTGAACCAATTGGGGATTTGGGTTTGACCGATTCTTGATCTTCAATAACTAATTGGACAGGTTCGGTTGTTGGATGGAGCTTTTAAATAACGGATGAAACCGAATCGACCGTATCTCTATGCATTAGTCCATAAAAAACCTAGTTCTCGTTTAAGTTCTTGAATATACATACAATTTCATTTTCTTGGCGATACAAACAGACTCCTTCAACTTTTTTAATTCAAACCGAGAAGTTGTTCTACCTATGTTTTGATTATCCATATTCCTGTGTGTTATGTTGTTGAGAAATGTTTGATTTACAGTTTGGCCCGGCTTAATAGAATCATGAAGTTGATGTACCATTTAGTAGTTACTTTAATCAAGTCAAGTAGAAATTGTTATCTAATTCTTTTTTATTGTACCTGAAATTCAATTAACTATGGTTATTGATGTTCCTTTAATGAGAATAAACAAAGATTACAGAAGTATTCAGGTGAAAAAGCAATGTATCTCATCCATTTAAATGTCACCATCTCAAACAATTAGTATAAAATTCATTAGCAACTTGTGATTTTATGGATCTTCATTTTAAATTTATTTTTGAACAACAGTTAACAAGTTGCTAGCAGGTTGTTTCCTAAGATTGATTAAAGTTAATCTTTTAAATTTCAACGAAATTGTTGGAGGTGAAAAGTAGCACGTCAAACCGATCATCCAATTCAATCCAAACCGAGCTTAATCGGCTTGGATTGTAACACCCCGTACATAAGCGGTATATATATATATATATATATATATATATATATATATATATATAAATATATATATATATATATATATATATAATAAGTGAGATGAGTTATTGGTTGTTGGCCTATAGAAGGATCCTTTAGGGCTTGAATTAAAAGGGATTGATGATGGAGCCTATAGGATGGTCTATGGGGCATATGTTACATGTGCATTAAAATGAAAATGAGAAGTGTGCATGCATGCATTTGGGTGACGTGGCTTGCTTGGGCTAAAAGTCCCATATCGGTTAGTGAATGAGAAGTGTGTGAGTATATATAGGAAAAACCAAATGATAAAGGCACCTATAGGGTATACCCACCTTTTGATGGTGCATGTGGTGGGCGTGGCTAGAATTTTGTGTCCGTTCTTTCGCGTGCGCGCACACATAGCCGTGTGTGCAGCTGAGCCGGGTCAGGGGCATTACATGGATGGAAATCGATCCAATTAAGGCTCAGATTGGTTGCAGATGAAAAATTAAAAAACTGATCTTCCTTGGATCGGTGGTGGATAGTCCATATTAGGTCGGACACCGACTGATGCCCACCCCTAATTGAAATCATATTTCTTTATGGCAAATTGTACTCATAAGCTACTTATTTCCATTGCACTAATAATATTAATAACTGCAATTAATTACATAGCATCCAATGATTTTATCATTCAGCAACATGATATTAAAAAGGGTTTTTAACATGTATGTCCTTAACAAATATGTGAATATCACATATACCCCTCACAAATGAGTATTTTCATATTTACCCCTAACAATGTGTGTCAAACCTCTTAGTTACCCCTTAAGTTAAAATTACATTAAAAACATTTAAAAAGTATAAAATATACAATTTTATTTAATAGATTTTATGTAAAATGACTGAAATACTCTTCCTCCACTAGTCAAACTTATTCTTCCTACTTTTTATAAACTCAGTCGACTATAAAACGAACTGAAACACATCAACAATTCTCAATTTTCTTCAATTTTCTTAATAAATGGACAAATTTACAGTACATATTTGTAATTTCATCTTCTTTATCTTTTTTTTAGCCAAATTCGTCACTAATCTTATAAATTTCAAATACACGTAGTTTGAAGCAACTTTTAGGGGTAAATTAGAAATAAGATCATATTGTTGGGGGCATATATGAAAATACACATTTTTGAAGGGCACATATGATATTAGCATATTTGTTAGGGACATACGTGTTAAAAACCCTATTAAAAATCCTGGTAGCAATTTATAATCAATGGTACAGATACAAATTAGAACACCACCTAGTATAGCATCATACAGCAACACAATTAAACCATAATTCTTGGATTAAAACTGTAAAGAAGATGTGAATTGTTAAAAATTAGATGAAATTAGGACAAAAATTGGGCTTGAAATATGGAATCGCCCATATCATCGAAGCCACTGCTTTTCCGACGTCAGCGACAACGCCGAGAACGTAGAGTGGCAACAACGTTGATGGGAGCATGGGAGAGTTTGGAAAGGTAGCCTTTTCCGCTGAGGAGGAGGTGGCTTCACCATTCATATTCAACATTTTCTCCTCTTTCTTCATTAAATAATCCTACAATGCCAAACACAAAAATACCCGATATGAAGTTAATCACACATGGGAGCAAAAGTATCAAACCACAACAACATGGTCTCAAAAATCTTCTCATACAATTTTTTTTTTAAGGTAGAGAATTATGATCAATTCTTTTTCCATGATATTGATATTAATTGATCACAAATGTTAATTTCCCATTCATATTCAACATTGTCTTCTCTTTATTCACTAACTAGTCCTGCAATGTCAAACACAAAAACACTTGATAGGAAGTTAATCACACATGGGAGCAAAAGTATAAACCCACAGCAACATGTTATCAAAATAGAAATCTTTCTCAGATGCATTGATATATGACTTCTCTAAATGCCCCTTACAATCCTTTTTGCTACAGTGACAACATAGAAAATTCCCTTTATTCTAAGAAATGATTATTCCTAATGCATTTAATCAACTGGGAATCTTTATGTGTAGGTGAGTTTTGGGGTTAAGAGAAAGTTTAATAGTTTATTATCAGATCTTAAGTCACAACTAACTCAATAAAGGAACATCAGGTAAACACAGAGAGCAATTCAGCATTTATCGTTTACACTCATCGTATATGTGAAACCTAGAAAATATGAAGTGCATGAAAAAAGAAGTGGATATTCTCACTGAAAACTAGGCCCATGCCGTCGAAGCCATTGCTTTTCCGATGTCGGTGACAGTGACGGCAACATAAAGCGGCAGCGGCAGCAGCAATTCCAGTGGCGGCTTCGGCAGCAGCGGCATAGAGCGGCGGTGGGAGGAGGTGGAGAAGTGCAAGGGCTAGCAGCGACAGGCAAGCGACGTACAGCGGCAGTTGCGGTGGCAGTTTTGGTGTGTTTGTGAAGGAGGGTTCGAGAACTTTTAAGTTAAGGTAACAGGCTTGGGAATTGTTAGGTTTTGGTAATGGTGTTTTTTCTCCCTTTTTTAAGGATCCGGGAGATAGATGAGGAAGGGATAGGGGTGGCAATCGGGTCGTTCAGGCCGGGTCGGTCCGATTTTCAGGCGAGGCCGGGTCGAGTTGGGAAGTTAATCGGGCCGGGCCGGGCCGGGTTCAAATCGAAAATTTCGACCTAGTCGACCCACGAACCTATTTTGGTCGAACCCGTTTCGGGTCGGGACGGGTCGCGGGTTGGCCCGGTATATTTATTTTTAAATTTTTTTTAATTTAACTTACAAATTCTTTTAAAAAAATACAACAATTATAACTATATAAGAGTGAAACAAAATTGTATATATTATTCATTTCAACTTCTATGAACTTTTCAAACTTTTTTACATACTAATACAAGGAATAGAAACACAAAAAGAATATACAATTTTTCTTGAATTACGTTTACATGTTTGAGAGATAATCAGAATCTAGAGTTCAAGATAGCCTAAAGTTAGATTGAAGAGAGGGAATTGGGCTACTATCGTGTATCTCTACTTAACCTAAACCTAGGATCTTATCACTCAAAATTTCCTACTGTTGTTGTTGGAGTTCAAACGAGTTGCTTCCACTTATTGATCTAGATGCCAGTTTTCTTTGAGTCCTGTCTTCAGCTTTCATCCAATCTTCAGTGCATACGAGCATCTCCAATGAATCTGGCTTCAAGCGATTCCTCTAATATGTTAGAACCCTGCCACTTGTAGAAAAAGCACTTTCTGATGCAAATGTGGAGACAGGAGGAGTTAGTAGATCTCTAGCCATATGTGAAAGAATAGGAAAAAGTTTTCTTATTCTATGTCGTGTGTAGGAACATCGTGAGAACCTATGTTTAGAATGGGTTTATATCCGGGTTCCAATTGTGAGATTGTTGGAGGCTGACGAGAAGAACTAGTAGATTCTTATCCACTTTAGCTATGGCCGCTAGTTTGTGATCTAAACATGATAAATTCTTTGTAGTAGTAGTGGGTGTAAAATAAACGATTTCTAGTGTTTTAATAGTGTATGTGAAAAAATAATAAAAAACAATATAAGAGGGATATGTTTAAAAAATCTAAAAAACAATAGAAGGGTTGAGAAATAGAGATAACAAACAAATGTGATAAAAAAAATTTAGAACTACAACAAAAATAAAGAATTGAGAGGGTTGTGAAATTTTGATATTGTACTTCGCGAATAATCATATATAGAAATGAGAGAAAAAAAATAGTAGAAGTAGACGTAGTCGTTTGAGAAGATCACGTAGTCCTAGAAAAGAGAGAGAAAACTTCTTTGTTGAAGGAGTTCGTAGCAGACGAAGTTAAGAGTGTTGAATCAACACTAATTCGAATCGATCGAAATTGTGCACTTCTTTGGTGCTTGCTTCTTTGTTGAAAAAAACTTAGTTGAATTGCGTAGTAGTAGTAGGGAGAGTAAGATAGTAAAGTATGAAAATTTTGATTGCCCCCCCCCCCCCCTGGAAACAAGAAAAAAGGCTATTCTTCAAGGTTCGACCTGCGTGGGTCGACCGTTCGGTTCGAAAGCCGTGGGTTTCAAGGGGTTTGACAAGTCAACGGGTTGGCGGGCCGGGTTCAACGGGTCGAAACCCATTTATTTCCAATCCAGGTTGACCCGGTTAGGGTTTCAAGTTTGACTCGAACCTGAACTGGTTCGAGGCAAGTAGGGTTGAGTGTGGCGGGTGGTGGGTCGACCTGACCCGGATGCCATCCCTTCCGAAGGGAGTTAGAAAGTGGATTAAATGTCCATGTAAAACACGGGTTTGTTTGTCAACAAATGAGAACCCCATCTCTTTCCTAATATTAGAGATCTAACGTGTAATGCATGTTATTTTTTCTTTAGTTCCTATTTTCAAAATTAATTGGTACAATTTATATTTTATCAAAAATGAGGGATTTAATCTACACGTGTGATGCACGTTCTTTTCCTTAAGTTGGGGATTTAATATGGACGAACGACGCACGTAAGTTGAGTTGTCTAAAAATTACACAACCTTAAGTCTTCCATTATAAAATTTGATTAGATTGAATGTACAAAATCCCGAGCTCTCCCTCGTTGTTGAAATGGAGGAGAGGTGATTCTTGGTCTTGGTGCGGATTGCAATATGAAGTAGGAGATGGCTCAAATATTTATACTTTTAAAGATCTTTGGGTAATTTGTAATCAAATGAATTTGATGGCCTTAGCGCATCCACGGTCGTTTGCTAAATTTCCATATTATCCATATTTTGGCAATTGCACATCTGCAGTTGTTTGCTATTTATTCATATTTTGACAAAATCACTACAGTAGATGACTATATTTGAGAGGCGATATAAGAATATGTATATTATAGAGAAGATCCGTCCCAAATAAAAAATTAATTTTTTATTATATCGGACAGGTCTTCAAGTTTCGTCCCAAATAAAAAATTAATTTTTGATTAATTTTTTTACCTTTTCCATCCCATGAAATATACTTAACTAATTATACTCAGTATACTAATTAGGCTTAGTTAAATATACTTAACTAATTAATTAGGGGTAATCAGGGGTTATATTAATTAGTGGTAGTTAGGGGGGAAATTGAGCGGGCTAATGGTGGCTAAAAGTGACAGCTCCCCCACGGAAGGATCTTCAAGTCTGTCCGATGGGGGAGAGATTTATTTATTTATTTATTTTTTTACGCTCAGTGGGGATAAATTTTTTAGAAATAATTTTTTTCACGGGATGGACTTCAAGTTCCGTCCGATCAAATTTTGTTCAGCTATGCATATTATAGCATTTCATGACTGTAGGAAACACCGCTTTGCTATATCTAAAATATGCATTTTGCTAATTTTTACCTTTTACGACTGTGGATGCTCTTAACTCTCAGTAATGAGCATATTAGTAAAGATCTTACAATTTCTGGTTTTATAACTCTTTCCAAGGAATGGGATAGAACTACATTGCTGTCCAATTTCTCCATGGTGTTTGTCTCTGAAATTGAAATAATTCCGTGTTTGTCTCTGAAATTGAAATAATTCTGACACCGATACGGCCAAATTGAGATGTTGCCATTTGTTTGGGTTGGAAGTTGACTGAAGTTCCTCTCAAGGTGCTATATAATAATAACGTTTGTTTAGATGATTTGGTAGTGAACTATATAGTTCATCATGCTCTGTGGAAACTGAAGATAGCTCCAAAAGTAAAAACCTGGCTTTGGAAAGCCTTCATGAATGGTTTATCCACAAAGAATTTTGTTGCTAGAAGAGGCCTGACGAATATAGTGTTAGGAAAACTTAGGATCTTGTTGTGTCTTTGACATAATCAAAACAAACACAAAGCAAACTAGATCGCACCAATCACACAAAACACACAAGAATTGTCCCTGTTAGGGCTTTCACCTTAATCCAGGGAAGGAAGAACCGAGATGTTATTTTAACTAGAGAAGATACAAGAATATTACAATTTTCACCACGAACCTTTCTCTAGCCTAATTGGAACTTGGTTGCTGCTTACAATGGAGGGTCACCTTCTAATATAAAGTACTATCTTCTTCTATTCGGCACTCAATACAATCATATCATTCTAGGAGCCGTTTACATTGTATTTATAGATCTAGAGAAACCCTAGTTTAATACACTTGATACATTAACCATCTGATTACTACCTATATTAAGAGTCGTACGATCTGACTTGAAGACGAAGTTGGGCTTCTCATGAATCTCCAAGATCCGACCCAAATAATCCATCAATGCCGCAGTCGGTCGACCATACACAACAGTCGGTCGACCGTTCCCCTCTCGGGAACCTTGTACAATTGGGGTGGTCGACCGACCCCAAGTGCGGTCAACCGCAACTTCACTTGTTTACTTCTGCTGATTGCTTTCCTTCTTCTTCGATGCCTCGCTTCGATCCATCTCAACGCTTCATCGTCTTCTTCATCGGACATGTGAATGCAAGACATACAAACCCAACAATCTCCACCTTAGATTGCATAATCATGATACCATACCTGTGTGACTTAAAACTCTTCTAGTCCTTTGTTCTCTGCTTTGTAAATAACACGTTTCTATGACTTCTTCTGCTAATTGAAATCTACCTCCACCTGTTTTCCTCCAGCTGTATGCCCCCCTCAAGGCACACCCCTGTAGATGTAATCATGAAGGTGCCACCCTCCATACGAACTCCGCCAACTTCAAGGCTCACTCCACCTTCCAATGGTTTTCAAATGTTGCAGCCTCGATTCGGTAATTCTAGTGATGGCTTACTAGATAATGCTTTAGGAATAATGAACTTTCATACACTCGGCCGAGTTTTTTTGCTCCTACAAAGCCGGTAGAGGTTGTGCTGACCCTGCCCAATTCCCCTTTTACCCTTCATTACCTTTCGACGACTATCCCATACTTTCAAAACTCCACATCAAGTAGTGTACCTGCAGCCACGAGCATCAAGATTCCCTAAGGATATCAGATTTTGCTGTATCAAAAGAATATGCATGACCTCTTCTAGTGTGAACCCTTTACCATCTGGCGTCTCCAATTCAACTATTCCCTCACCCACTACTTCACAATTCTCACCACTCCTCGTCCTCACACTACGGCCTGTTGACGACTTGTAAGTAGAAAACATCTCCCTCTCGAAGCAAATATGAGAAGAACCTCCCGAATCAAGAAACCAACTTGAATCCACATTTGAAGAACTTGACATAAGAAGACATAGATCATCTTTATTACCTGACTCGGTTGTGCTAACTATCTGGGCTTGTACCATTTCTTTAGTAGCACTGTTCTGACTCAACCACTTGCGACAGTCTCTCTTGTAATGCCCAACTTCTCTACAATAGTGGCAACGAATCTTACCCCTGTGTGTCGCATTTCTTTCAATAGTAGCATCACCATCCATCGCAAAGCACCCTGTAGAAATAGACCCTCCTTCATGAGTCTCCTTTCTTAGTTCATCTTCCTTCATACCTTTAATCACCTCGGCTACTGTAAGTGTCTCCTTGGATGACTTTTGGTATAGCATGGTAGTTTTCAAGTAATCATAAGAAGTTGGCAATGAATAAATCAAGTTGAAAGCTTTATCCTCTTCTCTAAGATCATCAGCGTTAATTGTCTTCAGTTCAGATATTACCATATTGAACTCCACAATATGATCTTGAAAAAGGGTACCTTCCTTCATTGAGAACCTAAATAGCTTTCTCTTCCAATACATCCGATCTAATAAACAACGATTTCGAGTAGTCAGATTTGAGTCTCGCCCATAGACTCGCCACACTTTTCTCCTCAAGAATATTACACTTGACATCGTCCCCCAATTGCGACCGGAATAAACTCAAGACCTTCAAACAAATCTCATCCCACTTCTCCTACTTCATGTCGGTTGGCTTATTCTCTTCTAAGGAAAGGTGCAATTCCTTCTGAACCAAAACATCATACATGTTCACCTTCCATAGATTGAAGTTGATCTTACCGTCAAACCGCTTGATCTTCGTCTTTTGATATGCCATCTCCGCCAAGTAACTCGAACAAACCCACGAACCCGATTGCTTTGATACCACTTGTTACGAAAACTTAGAATCTTGTTGAGTCTTTGACACAATCAACACAAACTACCAAGCAAACTAGATCGCACCAATCACACAAAGCATATAAGAATTGTCCTAGTTGGGGCTTTCACCTTAATCCAGAGGGGAAAGAACCGAAATATTATTTCAACTAGAGAAGATACAACAATATTACAATTCTCACAACGACCTTCTCTCAAGCCTAACTAGAACTTGGTTCCTACTTACAATGGAGAAACTCTCTCACCCTCTCATATGAAGTACTATCTTCTTTTATTCGGCACTCAATAGAATCATATCATTCTAGGAGCCGTTTACATTGTATTTATAGATCTAGAGAAACCCTAGTTTAATACACTTGATACTTTAACCATCCGATTACTGCTGAAGAGATAACCCTGCATTGGGAGCCGTACGATCTGAATTGAAGGCGAAGTTGGGCTTCTCATGAATCTCCAAGATCTGACCCAAATAATCCATCGGCGTCGTAGTCGGTCGACCATACACAAAAGTCGGTCGACCGTTCCCCTCTCGGGAACCCTGTACAGCCAGGGCGGTCGACTGACCCCAAGTGCAGTCTACCGCAACTCCACATGTTTGTTTCTGCTGACTACTTTTCTTTTTCTTTGCTGTCTCGTTTCGATCCATCCCAACGCTTCATCGTCTTCTTCTTCAGACATGTGTATGCAAGACATACAAACCCAACATTTAGATCTCTGTCCCAGGTGCATTCTAGAGGAGGAGGATATTGATCACATTCTATTTGAATGTGAATGGGCGAAGCAGGTTTGGTGTGCTTTTGGTAACCGATATAATATGCACATTAAATTCTCCTCAACTGCGACCATGGTGGGACTGTATTCCAAACCCTGCCTTGGGCACTGGCGATGTGAGATTAGTTGGTCAAGGCTTTGTAGTCTCAGTTGGATGGCACATTTGGACTGCACATTGTTCATACGTGTTTAGTGGTGATGATTTTACTCCAGTTTCAACTATTCAGATTGCTGTAGCTAGTATTGAGGAATATTGAAGTCTTAAGGGTGGTTTCGATGGTTGTAAAATGTATATTAAATCTAGAAGATTACTATATAAAAAGAAATATTTATAAATAAGTTCTAAAAAAGTGATTTGTTTGGATATAGTTTTACTGTAGTGTAGGATAGACTGATAGAGAGAAGAGATAAATAAAATTTTAAAAAGTAGTAAAAAATAATTGTAGAGGAGTATGTTGTGTTGTTTTATTAGATAATGTGAACAGAGATGAGAGATAAATCAACTTAAAAGTCTATGAATAGTGTTTCTCATACATTCTACTCTCATTTTCAGTGGAAAACAAAATGGGCAAAATCACATTATCAAATTTGACATGTTTTACTCCTAAACAAAGCTATGAATTGTGCACCTGTATCCAATTTGTTTTCCTACGATAACTTTTCGGCCAAACAAACAACCTCCTAATTGGGCCCAATTTTAGTAATGTCGGAAATTGTACAACAACCCTTTGACGGGTCCTTAGATGATCATGCTGCAGGGTATGGCTTCATTGTGAAAGATGCAGTGGGTAAGATACTTCTAGCTGGGGGTGTTCCAGTCTAAACCATGTCCATCAATGTAGCAGAAATGAGAGGTATTGGGGCAGCTGTGAAGGCGCTTCATTTGATTGCACATGATGGACCATTCTGCATTGAGGGGGACTCTGAGGTTGTGGTGATGTAGGCACAATCCATCTAGTTGTACTTAGTTTACTTGACGAGATCACAATTTCTTCAGTGAAGCATATTTTTCAAGAGAAGAATTTATGCACTCACAATCTTGCGAAATGGGGGAAATGCTGGAAACTAAATTTATTATTGTTTTAAATAACGATGTAGAACTGGATGCTCTCGTTGGGGCTAACGTGTGTGGTGTTCTCATTGGGGCTAACGTGTGTGGCGCTGAGCTTCGGCAATTGTAGTTTTGATTTAGCTTATTTACTTTCTGACTATTAAAAAAAAGAAGATAATTCTTGTGATGGATGACCACTTGTGCAATATGCATAGCTCATCATATACAAATTTAGAAATGGTTTTCTTTCCTTGATTTTTGTATACATTTAGAAAGAGATCCATGATTAATTCTACATTTAAATACACATTTTAAACTCTAATACACTTGTTATGTAACATACACCTACATTTAATATAACAATTAATAATAGAATGAGAAAGAGTGTGCACATAGGGTGCACGTGCACGTGCTTGTGCATTAGAAGAGGTGGTCGACCATACATGGAGTGAGGAGAGAGTGGGAGTGTGTGAGAAAGTGGGTAGTTATTTGATTAGTGAGAGTCATCTCAACCACACAATACTCCTATAAATACCCCCCCCCCCAACATGAACACACATAAAAAATCAAAAGAAAAATTAAAAGAGAAGAGAAAAGAGGAGTTAGTTTTTTGCAAGAGAGGATTTTCGGTTGCTTTGCTTAAGGAGGAGAAGGCTATCTTTTGTTGGAGCTTTAGAACAATTTTCTAGGAGTTCTATTTACAATTTGTATCAAGAAAGATGTGTGTGTCTCTTTTACTTTCTAAATTATGGTAGAATGCATGTGTAGGTAGATTATGCTTGAAACGGACAATTGGCATGCGTTCTTTATTTACTTTTGTGATGCATGTTGTGTTATCTAAAATTCTTAATAATAATGAAATATGAGAAATGATGCATGCTAGTTGAAAGTTGCAATATAGAATTGTTAGGTTGTCAAGTTGAAATTCTATTTAAGAACATGTTGTAGTGTTGTTAAGCACATAACAGTATGCCATGATTGGATTATATGAATTGTGTGTATTGTACATAAAATTGTTAAGTTTCATGTACAAAATTGGAGTAGATTATAATTCAAAAGAGAGATGTAAATTTTCCTTAAATTCAGAATAAATGGCTAAAATAAATTATATTCATGCAGTCTTGATAATAAATAAAAGTATATGTTTATGAAGGTTCTCAAAAATTACTATTTACAATATTTGTGTAAATTTTTACTTTAATATAGATAAAATCAGTGAAGAAGCATTTTGGGAAATTTAGAAAGATAATCTAGTAGTATTAATTATGATGGAAAATAAAGAAATCAAAATAGATGAACAAATTGAAATGAAATCAAATCAGAGACTGAGTTGTAAGGTTTCAAACCCCTATACTATCAGTTGTGATGTTTGGGTGTCTTGGTTAGCGCGTGAGTGCAAAGGGCTTGGGTGCCTCTGGCTGTGCTTGGGTTCGAGTCCAGTGGGGGTTTTTTTCTCTTCTCAATTTCATCAATTTTACCAAATAACAGTAGATGAGTATTTAAATAACTTGGTGGAATTTTTAACATAATTCGTAAGTGGCTCACTGGTCTGGGCGACTCTTGGGGTTGCTGTTGGCCTGGGTTCGATTCCGGGTGTCTACTTTTTGGATTTTATTCTATTTTTTGAGATTTTTCAAGTTTAAAAATTGTAAAACTTTATAGAAATATTATAGAATATTATTAGAACACTTGAAAATTATTTCATATTATTCTAAGAGATATTTTGAGAATTTAAAAGTCATATTCATGTATTGGTTGAGTTTTGAATTCAAGTTTAAAAAGAAAAAGTATATGATTAAAGATTTTAAGTGTTGATTTACAATAAAATTAAGGCATAATTATGAGTTGGAAATAAGGAACTTCTAGTGATTAATCCAAAGAATTTTGGTATTAAAAATTGATGATTAATTGGAAGAGCATAGAATATTATTATAGTGAATGATTTGGTTCGTTAACCAAGGAATTGTCTGCAAAAATTTGATTTGAGAAATTGTTATTGAATGTTGTTATAGAAGTGAATACTTCATGATCTATAATTATGAAGAAAGTGGATAAAGAGAAATGATGGTTAAAAATATTTATGTTGAGGTTAAATATAACCTGATTGATCTGTATAGTGAGATGGTTGTTGGAATCTAGGGGCTAGGCGAGACCCTTACTAACCGTCATTTTGTGAATGATGAATATTTGAGAAATAACCAGTGTGGGTTAAGTTTCTCTTGAGAAGTAGCCAGTGTGAGCTAACTTTCTCTCGTGATGATTTAAGTCCGGTAGGGTAAGCTAGCTCTAGGTTATGATGATTATAACTAAACTTAAGGACATGCACTAGGGAGAAATGTGATGAAGTATGTGAAAACATGGGTGTGAGGGCCTCATATGATTTGCGGTGGGAGATTAGCTTCAGAATTATCGGGGTGTGAGGCAATATGTCCAAAATTACTCGCGGTGGGATGTATTTCTTTAGAATTATCGGTATCAAGGCAACGCTCATGGGGTATTTGTGTGATTAGTTACCTATGACAGCGCGGTGTGGGTTTCGTCTCCAGAATTATCTGGGTGTTCGGCATGATGACCGAAAATCACTCGCGGTGGGAGAACGACTCTCAAGAATTATTGGGGCCATAGCTCGTGGTGTGGGTTTTGCCTCCAGAATTATCGGGGTTACGACTCGCGGTGGGAGAGCAATTCTCAAAAATTATCTGGGTGGTACTAGATACTCACCGGATATCTAAATGTTACATTAGTCACCGTTGTAGTATTTTCATAACGAGAGATTAAACCTATAATGAGGAGTACGATAAGGGCTTGCCCTCAGACCTATGTAGTATGAGATGCATAGATTCTGAACAAGTGTGCATTAGTGCATCATAGCGTAAACATTTGTGTTAGGAATTAAGTCATATCATACACTGACATGTTTAGTATAGTTACTTTTTTACACTTTATTATGCATTCAAGTTTGTGTTTGCTAAAACAAGAGAATCGATGTATTATAGCATTGCGTCAGTTGTATGCAACTGATGTGCCCACAGTTTTCTAGTTAAAATATTGGACTTGGAATGGACTTGAAGTCACTATGATGAGCTGTTACAAGATTGAACAATTTTCATTATTGTATATCATGTTGTATTCATTTAAATTCCGCTCAGTTGATGTAAAGAACATGTTGTAAATAAAAGTTTTAAATTCCTTTGAAATTTATACAAATTTGAAGTAAAAGATGCTGTATTTGCTACAAATTACATGTATTTGGAATTCGGGGCATTACAAATACAATAGTTGCCAGGGAAGAACCCCCCGGAACAACATCAGACAACGCTCTCAAAGGTGTCCCAGTTGGAACGGTTGGGGCAGGAGCAAAGGAATCCTTAGAAGTAGGCGTATGGCTCGATGTTCTCTTGCACGTCTTAGGCTCGTCAGTCCTGTTGTTGCGGAGGGTCTCCCGATCAAAGATTGTTGCTGCTTATTTTAGTGTGGGAGAAAACATATATTGAGTTTATATTTTGAAGGAAACTACTAAGGATCTAACCTTTGATCGTCGCCACAAAAAATAGTTAGAGCTCCTGAGATTGGATCTGGATCGGTGAAAGAGCATCATAATATGATCCAACGCTTGCTGACGAGGCCGATGGACCTGCAAAAAGTCTGAAACACCAGGGGATGGCCCTGGCAACATACCTTCTGGTGCTCAAGTTAGAACCAGTGAGAGAAAAAGAATTTGAGAGAGAAATTGCAAATGACCTTTTGACTGAGGGAGGGGGAAGGGTATTTATAGGCCTGAGAAACAGTTACAAGATTGATACTAATCTGTTATCTCCTGTTGATTCTTCCCCTTAAGAGATAAAATCGGTTACTCTTTGGATGGGGACAAGAGATTTGACTTATGGTCCTCATAGGCTGGGTTTCTCTCTTAGTGTGCCCAGTCACTTTTAATGGGTTTAAAAGCGGCCCAAGTCTTGTTAATGAATCTGGAAAAAGCCTGGACCTGTTAAAGAGGCTCGTTATTGTTAATGTGACTGTAGAAGCTTTAAAATCTATGTTTGAATCGTACGACCTCGATGTGCTACGATTTTAACCATTATCACAAGCCCCCAACTTTCAGAAGATAATTTTCTTGGCTTTCAGGAAGTAGTTTGCTTTATTTTGGAGTTCTAGGTCACTACTTGGCTTTAAGGGACGATTAGAGATACCTGAAACTTGTCAAAACTTCTGGCGGCGGCGAATATTTTCCTGAACTTTTTTGAAATTTTCTGAAATTTTCCATTATTTTTTTCTTTGAATTTTTAATAATTTCCCCCAATTAATAATTGCTTTTTCAAAATTTTAATTAATTATTCAAATTTTAATTATTTATCAGAAATTTTATTAATTTTCAGAATTTAATAATTATTTTTGAAAATTTTAATTAAAATTTATAATTTTAAATATATTTTGGTGACTTTTTTTATTATTTTATCTGACCTGGTGCAAATTTTGGAGCAATCTGCGACGTTGATCAGGCTCTGGTTTATCTGCTGATGAGATCTGGCAGTCAGGATTTGAGCGCTTTGATGAGGGGGTCATGTGGCGCAATCGAGAGCATACATCACACTCATGCTTGCATGCTGATGGGATCAAACGGGCGAGATGCGAGCGGAAGAGCAGAGGTGATGCAGCTTCATCGAGCGCGTTCAACATGTTGGGTCTGGCTTTCATGAGTGATCAGACGGCTGAGAGTTGAAGCAGAGCAGCAGGGATGAATGCAGTGATGTGGCGCGATCTCGAGCCTCCGTCAAGGGGGAGCTCGTGGATTTGGGCGGTCTGATGGTTGTCGATGGCTGCGAGCACTCACTTGGTCACCCGATCATTTGGGCGACCTACTTTTTCGCCGAATCTACTCTTGGCGACCACCTCTTCGGCGATCACTCCTCGGCGACCAAGACCCTTGGTCGACCATCTTCTTTGCCAACTTCAGAGCTTGGTGATCAGGTCTTAGTGACCACCATCTTGGCGACCTCAAAGCTTTGGCGATCAAGTCTCGGTGACCACCAACCTCGATGACCATCTTATTGGAGACCTTGGTTTCATTGACCAGGGTTTCGGCGAGCAAGGATCTTCTTAGTCGAGCAAAGCTTCTAGTTCCGGTGAGCTTTAGGCAACCAGAGCTTTAGGCGACCAGAGCTTCAAGCGAGTTGTTTGGGTTTCAACAATCACCTAGTTCGTCGACCTAGGCTTTTGGTGACCTTTTCTTCGGCAACCAAGCTCTCTTGGCGAAGTAGAACTCTGGCAACTAGGAGCCTCGTCGACCAACTATTCCTTGTCGATCTTTGAGATGTTCAAGAGCTTCGGGTTTGGGTTTGGTTGCAGTCATCGAAGCTCTTAGCTGATCTCGTGTTTGAGTTTTATTGGTCTTTGAAGCTTTGAAACCGGTTGTGAGTTTGTTTGGATTTAAGGTCAAGTGCTGTTCTTCTTGAGCTAGCCCTTGTTGGTTTTGAATTGTGGATAACTTGTTGGAGGCTTGTGTTGGATCACCTCCAAAGTCCTTTGGCAAACTCGGGTTGGAGTTAAGGTTTGACCATCTATGGGTTTGAGGCTTTGTAGTTGGATATTCGGGTTTGAGGCTCTGTCCTTAGAGTTGGATTTGAGTTGTGTGGTTTGAATCACCATCTCCTGGGAGCTTTGGGTTAGAAACTGGTTGTGTTGGGTTTTTAGCAAAGTTGGAGATTTTATTTGAGTCGAATTGGAGTTTGGCTAAGTGTTGGAACTTTGCTGACCTAGGGAGCAACAGTGAAGCATTTGTCAGAGGCTTTGTAGGCCAAGTTCGAAGCTTCTTGTCGAGTTGGACTTGTTGCGAAGCTTTGTTGAGCTTGGTTTGAAGATCTTGCATTTTGACTTCTAAGCGTTTGTTTAGCGGCTTACCTTGTTGAACTTCTCTTTTGTCAACCAAGCATTGTGTTGTTCGCTTGTTGAGCCGCTCTTTCATCAACCAAGCACGTGGTGTTGTTCGCTTGTTTTGTCAATCAAGCGTTACATTATAGGACTAGTCTTGTTGGACGAGTGATTGTGCCCGCAAGTTCGTAGAGGCAACTCTGAGATGGAGTTGGATGTAGAGCTTGTTGTTTGTGCCTAGTAAGCTTGTAGAGACAACTTTGAGATGTAGTTGGACATTTAAACTTGCCATTTGTGCCCAGCAAGTTTGTAGAGACAACTCTAGAGCAAAGCTAACATTTGAACTTGTTGTTTGTTCCAAACAAGTTTAAAGAGGCAACTCTGGGACGGAGTTGGATGTAGAGCTTGCTATTGATCCTAGCAAGTTTGTAGAGACAACTCTGAGATGGAGTTGGACATTGAGCTTGCTGTTTGCACCCAACAAGTTTTGTTGAGGTAATTTTGAAATAGAATTGAACATTTGAACTTCCTGTTAGCACCGAGCAAGTTTGGAGAGGCAACTCTGAGGCAGAGTCGAACGTAAAGCTTGTCGTTTGATCTTAGCAAGTTTGGAGAGGAAACTCTGAAACTGACGTTTGAAATTGCTATTTGCGCCCAACAAGTTTGTAGGATCAACTCTTAAACATAGTTGGATGTAGAGCTTGATATTTGCACCCAACAAGTTTGTAGAAGCAACTATGAGGTGGAGTTGGTCATTTTGGACTAGTTGTTTGCATACAGCAAGTTTGTAGAGACAACTCTGCGACGGAGTTGAATGTAGAGCTTGTTGTATGATCTCAGCAAGTTTATAGAGACAACTCTGAGATGGAGTTGGACAATTGAACTTGCTGTTTGCATCCAACAAGTTTTGATAGACAAATCTGAGACGGAGTTGAACATAGAGCTTGCAATTTGAGCCAAGCGAGTTTATAGAGATAACTCTCAGATGGAGTTGGACGTCTGAAATTGCTCTCTTGTTCAATTGAGTTCTCTTCACCCAAATTGGTGGGATGATGTGATTAGGATGAATGAGGAAGACCCATACTTTAAAGAATTGACAGACCAAGCTGAGAAATCACTAAGTACCAAGTTTTTGAAAACTCATGGAGTTTGGTATAAAGGATCCAAGGTAGTGCTTAGCCCAGCATCAGCTCTTAGAAGATTGATAATTTTTTAGCATCATGATACACCTATAGGAGGCCATTCTGGATACGATAAAACTTTGCAAAGAATACGCAGATCATTTTGGTGGAGAGGAATGAAATTGGATGTCAGGAATTATGTTAAAGAATGCACAACTTGTCAAACAAGCAAATATGTGTTCCAATTGCCTTCGGGATTGCTCCAACCACTACCAATACCTGATAAAGTTTGGGATCAAGCTAGTATGGACTTCATAGAGGGTCTTCCCCTTAGCTGCAAATATTCAGTCATTTTGGTTGTGGTGGATAGGCTGAGCAAATATGGTCACTTCTTTCCTATCAAGCATCCATACACTGCATCATCTATTGCTCAAGTGCTAACTAATGGCATCTTTAAGCTATATGGAATGCCAATTTCCATAGTATGCGATAGAGGAGCTGTGTTCACAAGCTCAATCATGAAGGAATTTCTTCGTCTACAGGGTACTAAACTCACCTTTTCAACCGCTTATCATCCTCAAACAGACGGCCAAACCGAAGTGGTTAATAGGAGTTTAAAAACTTATTTGAGATGTTTTTGTCATTACAAACCAAATGATTGGAGCAAATGGTTACCCTGGGATGAATACTGGTACAATACTTCCTATCATAGCGCAATAAAATCCACTCCGTATGAAGTGCTTTATGGAAGAGCACCCCCAACTCTTATCTCCTACATTCCACACACAACGAAGAATCCACATGTGGAAGAAAACTTGCTGGCAAGGGATGAAAGTTTGAAGTTGCTTCAAGACAATTTGAAGAGGGCTCAAGAAAGGATGAGGAAACAAGCTGATCATCATAGACTGGATAAAGAATTTCAGGCGGGGCAATTAGTTTATGTTAAGCTGCAACATTATAGGCAAGTTTCTATGGCAACTAGAGCTATACGCAAATTGTCTCCATTGTATTATGGACCATATGCAATACTGGAGCGTATTGAGGCTGTTGCTTACAAATTGGACTTGCCACCAGGATCTAAAATCCATCCAGTATTCCATATTTCACAACTCAAAAAGCACCTTGGGCCTTCAGTTGATGTGTAGCGAAGAATTCCTGATCAAGTCTCTACAGCACTGTTTGAACCTGAGGAAATTTTGGATCGAAGATCAGTCATTAAGGGAAGGAAATTGGTGTCAGAGGTTTTAATCAAGTGAAAACAACAGGATACTACTAATTCTACTTGGGAGCCATATTGGGAATTGGTGCGAAAGTTTCCACTCTTCGACCATGAGGCAAGGTCTTTGAATAGGGGGGGAGGAGTTGATACGATCCAGAGATTATAAAGCATCAGCAACATTGGCGAGAGGAAGCTGGAGCTGCGGAAGAATGCGAAGGAAGTGAAGCAGCAGAAGAAGAAGGATTGTATCTGTTGGTATCAGTAAGAGTGTAATAAATGTATGTACAGGGGTTTAATTGTAAAGTGGAAAATGAATCGGTATGGGTGTAAAGCAGCCGTTGGATGCTAATGAGTTAGATTGAGGTTGTTAGATAGGAGGGGCCCACTTTGTAACCGATTGTAACGGCCTGTCCAAATACGTAGTATGCACGTATTTTAGCTTTATAAATAAAGGACAGATCCAGTTGGGTCTGTGTGTGATTTGAAGCTCAATTCCTCGCATCCTCTTCTTGATTTCTTTTTTCCTCACCTTCCAACCACCATTAATATGTTCAGATAACTCACCTCCTATTCCGCCATGGCCAAGAGTAGAGGTAGAGGTGTATCAGTTCAGCTGGTTCGAGTGAAGGAGGCGATGGGTTTCGGGAGCAGGATAGAAGAAGAAGAAGAAGAAGAACGACTGATGAAGGGGATTAGTTAGATGATTAGGGTTAAGGAGAATAAATAAGGGTTAAGATTAGGGTTTAGTTTGAATTGGATATGGGCCTAGAGTTGGGCTTGGATTATTTTAAAAAAATAACGGGATTTAGCTGGAGTTGGGTATTTTTAATGGGCTGATTACAACATGATCAAATACTTAAATAATAAGGTTAAAGAATGAAATAGGATTTTTTTTTTGTTAAAATACATAATCATTTGAAAATAACTACGAATACAATTCATGATTCGAAAGGATTTTAATAAGAGATCAAAATGAATTTAAAATAAAAACGAATTTAAAAGTGGAAAGAATTTATAAAGACCCGAAATACAGAAAATGCACCGAAAATATGTATAAGTGAAAACGGGAGTTACAAGCTACTAGCCTGAATGCTGAACTGTCAGGATACTGCTGAATAAAATGGTATTTTTATTTCTTAAATGGTGTAAATATAAAGAATTATTTTACTAGAAATCGAAGAAGACTCAACTGTGATTTTAGAATACCAAATTTTGTTAAACTATGATAAGGATTCAATTTTTATACGGACTTATGGAGTAAGTGGTTAGAATCTGTCCTGAATATCAGAGAATAAACTGATCTAAACTGAGATAATGATAAAACATAGTAGAAATTATTTTAGATAATGATGATTACTATTTAGAACTTTATCTTTAGGTTCTTAACTCAAAGGCAAGAGACAAATCGACTGTAATTGGACATCAGTAACGTATGGGTGGATACTATTTTCTTTGAGTTGTTGTTGTATCCTCGCCTTTGAATCGCTATACCATTTTTTTAAGTTGTTATACCATTTCCTTTGAGCTTGTTAATTGACCTCAAGAGACTTGTTTGAATATCATCTTACTTGAAATGGTGCTAAGTTTTCTCATTCGAGATAAATTTATTGTGTTGTGCGTTGTGGTGATGCTATCGTTCGAATAGCTTCCATTGGTCTTATCATAATGAGATCTAAGTAGTGAAAACTGACGTGAACAACCTTGTGGAATACAAGGATTAGTGTATGCAAGCGACAATACATGTAAGTCGTGGTGAGTACTCCCGAGGAAAGTGAATTACCCATAACAGGTAAGTACACAAAGTGGCGGTTCACGACCATTTGGATCACTCAGTGTAGATTCTATTATTGATTTTTGCTTGATTGTACTTCTCGCGTATGCATCTGCTGTCATTTGGTTTATGTGAATTGATTTGATTCCTGATAAGTAATTGAAATTCTTTTCATTCTTACCTTTCTTATCTTGCTAAACGATTTTTCCCATACTGAGCAATTTGTGCTTATGTTCTCAACACTCTTTCTTAGGGAAGCAATAGAAGCCCTATGATATGGGTAAAAATAAAACCAAATCGACACTGTTCAAATCGGGCACAAATCCTAAAGCTCTTAAGGGTAAAATGGTAAATTTCACCATATATGGGCTCGTGAAGGGAAGTTGGGCCTCTTTTAAGCTCAACAACCTAAAACAGACTTGTCATACTAGGCTGCCATAACGGCCCAACATGAAGAAGTTCATAATTATCAAAAGTGTTTTCTTAAACTCTCTATCTCTAAGAGAGTAACCACTTCTATCTCTCCATCCATAAGAGAGTTTTAAAATCCTATCTCTTTATCAAGACAATAGTCCTAACCCTATCTCTATAGCTATATCTATCTATTCATGAAGAACAAAGTCAACTAACTCTATCTCTTTATAAAGAAGAGAATAACTGACTTTATCTTTTCATTAATAGGAGAGAATAACCAACCTTATCAAAACACCGGGAAGTAGAGATAAATCAATATCTTGAAACTGGCCCCCCCGAGCGTCTATAAATACCCAATGACCTTTTTAGAAATGAGGTAATCGCAAATTCCGCTTTCAAAACTCCTCATATCTTATGAGTAATTTGCTTGGGCGTCGGACGGTATGTTGTTGGCACCAACGCAGATGTTTCAGACTATTTTGCAGGTCAATCAGAGCGATCACAACTGTTCTGATCTGATCTAAGCGTTCACATGAGTCATATTTCAGAATTAAGATTGGTTTGTAGTGATCAAAACTAAATGTCAGATTTTTATTGTTTCCATAAAAGAATTCACACTATCTGTTTGCTCCCTCATTAAAAATAGGAGCAACAGTCTAGCATAGCATTTTGGGAGAAGTATAGAAGTGGAGTCAGTAGCTTAAACTTTGGTAATATTTTGTGTTATATATATATATACTAGGTTTGCCCGTTGACACATGCCTACGACACGTCTTCGGAACGGTGCACCTTGTTTGATCATATAAAATAGTTTTGGAGGTCCAACAAATTAATTGAAGTAGCAAACATATTATATGAGAAACATTTGGGGGTCCAGCAAAAAATATATTATATGATTTTTTTTTATTTTTTTGAATAATTTTTAAAGTTTTTAAAGTTTTTAATTTTTTTTATTTTTTAATGTTTTATTTTTAAAAATTTTAAAATTTTTAATTTTCTTAATTTTTTGAATAGAAGAGGGAGGGAGGGAGAGAGAAAAAAAAAAATTAAATAATTATAGGAGTTGTTTTGGGTGGGAAATTTGAATTTGAGTTTTGAAATGAAACTTTTGGAGGGGAAATATGTTTTGTAAGATTAGATCTGGACCTTCGATTTTTAAGAGGATTGAAGAAGAACCACTTGATAGCTTTCTTTGTGTTTTATTATATAGATATATATATACACACACACGTGCGCGCTTCTACGTAAAGAAAGGGTCAAGTATTTTGGAACAAAGTAGTTTATGTAATCAGCTCATGTATGACTTTTAAGAAATGAATATATTTTGTGCATGTTGAGGATTAGCGCTCGGATATATGGGTTTGGATAATACATTATGGATGGGGGTTTTACACTTGGTATCAGATCAATAGGATGATCATTCTACTGATCATTGATCCTGAGGACTAGGGTGACATAATTCTTTAAGGATTAGATGATTTTTGGAGTTGTAGGAATTAAATGATGTATGAGGTTGACAACTTAGGGCTAGTCATTTTATTTTAAGGATATACGATCTTTCAAATTTCGAGCATGAAATTTTGTAAGGTAGGGGGAAATGTAATACCCCATTTTGGGAAGTTAATTGTTACACTAAAAGACGAGATGAACTAACCTGCAATATGAATATTGGGAAAGGTCGTTTTCTAATACTGCCAAAGGCATTTGATTGAAATGTGTTGTATGCAAAACTATGGATTTTAGGGGCCTAAATGTAAAAATTTATGGGGCTATTCTTTCTTTGGATCAGGTTGGGGAAGCTAGGTGTTAATGCAAATGGATTTCTTAATGTTTAAATGGAATGGAGATCAGAGTGAGTAAATTTTTATATATTTATATGAATATATTATCCATTGAAATCTTAGCGATTAAGATATCTCATCAAGTGTATATTTATGGGCAGACATTATGGAATGAGATAACAAAAAGGAAAGACAGCTTGGGGAGAGATTGCTGCATGATTTTGAATAGAAAGGGGAGAAGAACACATCTAAAGCAGTAGAAAGGAATCCACCATATATTTTGGGGAGTCCTCGATCCTATTTCGATAGTTATTTTATTATCAGTATCATCTGTGTATTCATTTACATGTTCATTTCATAAAGATTAAATGTGTATTTTATTATGCATACATTGGATTAGACAATGTTAATTTCAGTTGCTATAAAGTATGATCATAAAGGGATTTTGCTGTTGATATTGTCGTTGATGTTGTTGTGGGTAAAAGACCAAAGTGCCACACAGAGGTTAGTGACACTTCGGGAATAGATGTGAGTGACGTATAGTATGTTGGAGCCACCTCTAGTTTCCGTGGGATTACTGCAGTTATATGGAAGTTTAATAAATTTACTGGATTTTGTTCAATTGAGAAATGAAAGTACTAAAGCTGCATCTTTGTGAACTTATCTGATCCGCTACTGAGGTAGTATCGAAGCTCACTGGCCTTGTGGTTGCTCAGCCTCTTATTTATACATATTTTTGTAGAGATGGAGGTTATATAATTTGCAGGAATGGGCATAATGATCTGAGGTGATTAGTGATAAACATGTTGAAGATTGTATTTTATTCCTGGAGATGTAATTAGTGTTTCCGCTGTAACAAATATTTGAGGTTAATAATATATTGGATTTAGCCGCTATGTACTTTTTGTTTGATGGATGATTACTAACGTGCTCGTGCCCGTATATATTTTTTTGGGGCCGGGAAGTTACTCTTGGCATTAGAGCATAGGTTTTAGATTCTGAAGACCTTAAAACTAAGCTGACTATTGCAAATATCATTAGAATTAGAAAGATGAGGATGATTTAGAGACTGTAACCTAGGAGCAAGTCAAGGAAATAATAGGTGGAGTATTAATTATTTTTTAGCCATAATAAAATGATGATACCCTGACTGAATAAGGTATTTATGACTGTGATGAATGATAGTTGAATTCAATTATTTCAGGAAGATGAGTGGAGATCATGCAATTCGTGGAGATGATAATAATGAAGGATGCAAAGCCCTTTTGGAGTATTATGAAAATAATGTCTACGAACTGGAAAGTGAAATGAAAAAGCTTAGAGCTAGGCTTGTTCAAATGACAGAACATTGTACATCGTCTGTATAAAGAGAACCTTTATTCCCAACACTATGAACAACAACAGAGTAAAAGCCGAATGAAAGATGAAAGATACAAAGCTGAGATTGAGGAGCTTAAGGCCAAACTTGTACGAGTAGAGGCAGAACATAAGGTGGTGTCAAATGATAAAGCAAAGACTAGTGAAAGCCCTGTGAGATTTTGGGGATCAGGGGTGTGTGGAGGATCAAAAAGGCCAATGCTTTAAGCTGTGGTGCATGTATATGTAGACTAGTTTTGAAATTGAACCTGACATCTATATAATAAAACACAAGGTAATTCAAAAGAAAGCTATCAAGTGGCTCTCTTTTAATTGGAAGAAAATCACCGGTCCAGAATAATGCTCACAAAAGATATTTTTCCACCCATTACTATAGCTACAGTATTTGTTACTGTAGCAGGTACTGTAGCTACAGTAGCTACATTCAGATTTATACTTTATGTTGTGTGAAGTAGTTGATATTTGTTTGGGTTTTGAAATTAATTAACCATCCCTACTTTTAATTAATTAAGAAAAGACTAATTAAAATTACATTAATCTTTATTAAGAAAAGATTTAATTGTTGTGGTTGAATTAGTCTTTTCTTAATTAATTAAAATTTATGGACTAAAAGTTAATTAGTTTCAATCTAATTAAGCTTAATTAACTCATCCAAAACGTTAGAGATTAAGCTTAAATAAAATTAATTAATCCCTAATTTTGGATTAATTTCAAGTAAAACAAAAAATTAAAATGTGTTTTAAATTACTTTCGCTACAGTATTACTACAACCAAAATAAAGCTAACATTTAATTATTACTATAGTAAACCTATATTTTCCCGCATGTTACTATAACTACAGTACCTGTTACTATAGCTACAGTAACCACATTCAGATTTATACTTTATGCTGTGTGAAGTAGTTGATATTTGTTTGGGTTTTGAAATTAATTAATCTTTAATCCCTACTTTTAATTAATTAAGAAAAGACTAATTAAAATCACACTAATCTTATTTAAGAAAAGCTTTAAATGTTGTGCTTTAATTAGTCTTTCCTTAATTAATTAAAATTTAATAAAAGTTAATTAGTTTAAATCTAATTAAGCTTAATTAACTCATCCAAAACATTAGGGATTAAGCTTAAATAAAATTATTAATCCATAATTTTATATCAATTTCATGTAAAACAAAAAATAAAAAGGTGTTTTAAATTACTTTCGCTAGAGTATTACAACAACCAAAACAAAGCTAACATTTAATTATTGCTTGAGAAAACCTATATTCAACCAAAGCTACTTTTAAGAAATCAAATCTAAGGAATTGTTTTCGCTACAGTGCTTTTCCATCTCTTCATTGTTTTTACAACCAACCAAACCATCCCTAATTGTTTTAGTATGTAATTATTTTACGACATTCTAATTATTTTTTGGGTAATGCTACACCTACTACCAAATCTATTACTTTTCTCTTTACTACCTTAGGTGGTACACTATTAGTGGAGGTTATTGTAGAGTAGGTGGTAGAAACATCCAATAGTAGTATACCACCTAAGGTAGTAAGAAGAAAAGTAGTAGAGTTGGTAGGAGGTGTAGCATTACCCTTATTTTTTATAACTTATCGTGTAGTCACTAACAAGTTGGTATTGCATATAAATGTTGACCTATGTGATTTGTTAGTCAAATGGGATTGCATATATTAAACTGTTTACAGTGTTATTCATAGATTTCATCGTTCAGAAGATGTGCCGTAGGCACGTGTCCACGGTTAAACCTAGTATATAAATAAATAAGCATGTCAGTGCTAAGTATCTAGCTGTACTCCATATGTATGTGAAGTAACTATCGTGTTAGTTTGAACTACTTATGTAACATATCGTGTCAGTTTGAACTATGTAATATATTGTTGTATGTAATCTAGTGTATGTTTTAAAATAAGAATATGGTTTGAACAGGGACATATCTGAGTTTCAGGGGACCCTAAACAAGTTCACAAATGGGACCATTTGCAAGTTGACAAAATAAAAATAATAATTATTTAAATGCAAATAAACTTAGAGTCTTGAAGGACAAACTATTTAAAAGAAAATAAATGTATATATATACTTCAATATATATATATATATATATATATATATATATATATATATATATATATATATATATAATAAAACATAAGGCAATTCAAAAGAAAACTATCAAGTGGCTCTCTTTCAATTGGAAGGAAATCAACGGTCCAGATTTATGTTCACAGAAGATATTTTCCTGCCCGTAACTGTAGCTACAGTACAACAGCTACATTCAGATTTATACTTTATGTTGTGTGATGTAGTTGATATTTGTATGGGTTTTGAAAATTAATTAACCTTTAATCCATACTTTTAATTAATTAAGAAAAGACTAATTAAAATCACACTAATCTTAATTAAGAAAAGCTTTAAATGTTGTGGTTTAATTAGTCTTTTCTTAATTAATTAAAATTTAGGGATTAAAAGTTAATTAGTTTCAACATAATTAAGCTTGATTAACTCATCCAAAACATTAGGAATTAAGTTTAAATAAAGTTAATTAATCCCTAATTTTGAATTAATTTCTTGTAAAACAAAAAATAAAAAAAATGTTTTAAATTACTTTCGCTACAGTATTACTACAACCAAAACAAAGCTAACATTTAATTATTGCTACAGTAAACCTATATTCAACCAAAATTAATTTTAAGAAATCAAATTCAAGGAATTGCTTTCGCTACAGTGCTTTTCCATCTCTTCATTTTTTTATAACAAACCAAACAACCCCTAATTGTTTTAGTATGTAATTATTTTACGACATTCTAATTATTTTTTGGGTAATGCTACACCTACTACCAAATGTAATACTTTTCTCTTTACTACCTTAGGTGGTACACTATTAGTGGAGGTTATTGTAGAGTAGGTGGTAGAAACATCCAATAGTGGTGTGCCACCTATGGTAGTAAAGAGAAAAGTAGTAGATTTGGTAGTAGGTGTAGCATTACCCTTATATTTTATAACTTATCGTATAGTCTCTAACCAGATGGTATTGCATATAAATGTTGACCTATGTGATTTTTTTAGTCAAATAGGATTGCATATATTTTACTGTTTACAGTATTATTCATAGATTGCATTGTTCAGAATATGTGCCGTAGGCACATGTCCACGGGTAAACCTAGTTAATTGATAACATATGCAGTTTTACATGAAATGCATTGTGGCAAAAAAAAACTTGGACAAACTCTAACAACAAAAACGAAATATGTCATCTCAAATATTTCAAAAGTCTTGCTACATGTAAATCTTTAACATCACATACACAATTCATGTTCTCTAAAGCAAGCTCATTATTTGCATCCAAAATTAGCTACAAAATAAAACACACAACAAAATATCATCAGTGCAGCCTGAATGACCATACATTGTTTAGTTGATGCAATAGAAAATCAATACCATAGAATTAAAACAATTTGCTGATGGAAAGAGTTGAAACATACGATTTATTCTGTGTAAATATAAGGTATCAAATTGAAGACTAGGTGTAACCCTCGTTTCTGTATATACAAAATCTTCTGTATACTTGTATTTTATTTGTTTATAAATTATTTTCATTCCCGATTGTACGGATTTTATTTTTCTTTGCTCCGTATTCTTGTATTTCAATTTTTTTGTAAATTCTTTTCTTTCATTTGAATTTATTTTCTTGTACATCCCCTGTTTGATTAAACCCTAACCCGTCTAAATTCTCCTATTCTCGCGAACCCAGATTGCATTCATTTGCATATTCGATTACTTTGTTGGAACCCAGAATTCTAATACATAATATCATATTATTATTTGATTACTTTATTTAATTGTGAAGCTCAACTCCTAATTTATTCTTTAATGTCGTTATTTGATCACTTGTAAATCTATTTATTCATTTTGTAAACCCGAATCATATTTCATTCTACAATATTTCTTTTGATTATCTATTATTTTCTCAAAGCCCAATTTTAATCCATACTATTGTTATTATTATTTGATCTCTTTTGGATGTGAAGCCCAACTTAAGCCCACTAACAAACTCCTAACTCATTCTATATTATTATTACCTGATTATTTATTTTGTGAAGCCCAAGTCTTAATCAAAACCCTTAATTCTAAAATCCAAACCCAAAAATATAAAACCCAAATTCTAAATCCTACCCAAAATCTTCCTATATTGTCTAACTACCCAGTCCTAACCCCCTAATTATCTCATAATCACCCCAACTAACCTACCCCACTAATCTCTTAATGATCAGCCTAACCACCCCCTAATCACTATCTTTTAAACAACCCCCATCTTCTTCTCTTCTTCTTCTTGGTCTGGTTCCGAAGACCCATCTCTAGCCCAAGCCTCGACCACTACTCCTTCACTCCTAGCCCCTCGCCAACTCCGAGCCTCGTCGAACCCATCGCTGCATCCCTCCAAGCGCTGCTCCCCACCACCGAGTGCCATCAAAGCCTATCCCCACAATCCCTCGCCAACACCTCCTGCACCCTGCACACCTCGCAGTCTCGCACCCCATCCCCAACCTCGACAGAACCCAATGCCCTCGCTGCTTCTCCCATTCGTCCCCTCCTTCGTCGACTGCCTATCCACCGCCATCGTCCTCGCCTCCCGCTCGAGCTCCACCCTCTCCACACCGCCTTCAATCTTTGATTGCCTCTTTCCTGTCAAGCCACCCTCAGTGCCTGCACCTATGGCTCCTCCACCCTCGATCCTTGCGACCCTCATCCGACGCCCTTCAACCTCGTTGCCATTTTCGTCCACCACTGCACTCGAGCTCTCCCCCACTGCCACCACCTCACAGCCGGCCTCCTACTCACTCCAATCGCTCCACCACAATCACTTGTCGACCACCGAACTCTAACAGCCGGCGTCTCTCTCCCCCGTATCTCTCTGCCTTCGTCTTCCAAGCCAGCGCCACCATCACGACGGCCGTCTCTCATTACCGCAGCCACCGTGCAACCCAAGCTTCATCATCCCCTCCAAGCCACCGACTGCATCTCCACCATCTCCACTGCACTGAACCCAGTCTCCACCTTATCACCGAGCTTGTATCCTCCTTGCTGCCTCCCTCACTCACTGCTCCTCCCTAGCGACCACCACAAACACCCTGAAGACACAGTCGTCGTTCTTGTTGTTGGCTGCCGTCATCCTCCTCACTGTTGTTGCCACTATCTCTCACAGTGGGTTACCGCCGCTATTGCTTGTAGCGTTGCCGCTGCCCTGTGTGCTGCTGTCATCTCTCTGTGGTTGTAGCTACCGCCTGCACGTGTTGTGCTCTTTCGGTTCTCGCTGTCGCTTGCTGCTGCCGTGTCTTACATGTGTTCTCACCATTCCGTAGTTTGCACGTGTTTTGCCACATTCGGAATAATCGTCGTTATAAGGCAAGTACCTTGTACATTTTATTATTCCCTACAAGCATATTGTTTGATCTCCATCAATTAGAAATTAGATCATTTCATTTGAAATCCGTTATTCTTGTAGTATTCATGTTTCGCGATTAGTTATTATATTGAATCAAATCAATTCTTTTACCTCCATGATTCGATGCAATCAAAAGATCGTAGTTTTTCATTGTCCTCACATTCATTGCAAAAACACGAATTTGAAACTAAATGTTTTTAAGTAAGAACCGTTACAATTTGAATTGGCAAGTTGCTGTCTTGCTATTTCTGTAACTTGTAGCTAGATTTTGACCTATCAGCTGTTCAAATTAATTAGAGCTTTTTACACGAGAGTCGTAGCGCTGTGAGTCTAGTTTCTGGAACATTCGACGGATTCAAACTCCGAGTTGTAAATAATGAGTTATCATGCTTTTTGTACTGTAGGTCTACACATTCTAGATTGTTACTTACAGCACATCGACATGTTTCTCAAATTAAAATGTCATATTAATAGGTGAATAAAGACTTGATATTGACTGGAATGTTAATAAACATGATTATGAATCGATTTATAATTTTTGTAAGATTTTTTTTAATTGAATTTAAAGTAATTTTTATATACACCCGATCTATTGCTTGAACAGTAGATCCATGAAGAAATAACTGTTAGACATAGTTTATGTTATTAAAATGTATCGTGTGAATATGCGTTGGAACCGGCAGGGGGTCTAGTTTCTAGAACCCTTGACGGAACCTGATTCACTATTCTGTAGCAGATGGAAAGCAAGTTTTGTATAGCAACGTTGTGCTGTCCAGAATTGTATATTCATGTTTTTAAAATATAAACATCTTATTTTTGTATTTAATAATTGAATTGATACAGTGGATAAATCGAATGACTTTATATCATGTACTACATGGTTTATTATTGTAACTGTTTCACTGATTATACCGACTGCCAGTATACCGATTACATGTACAGGACTGAATCACATTAAAAGAATGACAAGTCGGGGTAATAAGGGTACGACCTAGTAATGGATAACATAGGGGACTGTACTCAGAAAGGAGCTCATAGTTTTTTTACCTTTATTGAATAACTGAATAACTGTAGCGCCCTGGATCCCCGTTACCGAACATCCATGACACAACCAGAATCTTTGCTTTCAAATGCATCTCAACATAGTAATAACACGGAAGTTTAAAAAACTTTTTATTGCCAAATAAAGTCATTACATCATCAATTACAACCAATATCTTGTTCTTGAACAGGGAGTACAAACTACTTTAACTCATTACAACTTATTACAAAAATATTTACAGACTCCTCTTGTAAAGCTATCAGCTGTCTTCCGGAATGGTAATCGACTGATCACCGCCGAAACATCCGCTGAGTGGTCAATCTGCTTTCCTGGGACTTGCCTCTCGGCTTGAGTCTTCCACTGCGCGACTCTGATATTTCTGCACCTGCTTGAATGGTAGGACCGATACCTAAAAGGTATGGAACGTTAGTAATTCTACTGACGCAATGCTAATAAGAAACATAGATCTCCAACTCGCACACCCACAAACCATCTTGAATAGAAAAAGAAACGTGCATCCTAATTTTCTAGTGTTCGTGTATGCCATGACCTGAAGTCTAATGCATAATACTGAGTACAGAAACGGATGCACTTAATCTAATGTCAGCAAGACTTTGGATACGCATGCATCCCATACTACATACGTTCCAGATAAAGTCGTCTTCTCCAATTTCAGGGTTTCGAACTCTCGCCATGCAAATACATTCTACTATTATACTCAACCTGTTCCTATTAGATACCACGTGGTTGGTGAATCCTACAGTTATTACTGCTAAATACAGTGGTGTCCCCATTCACCACTAGTGCCCAATCCGGTCTGGATCACACCAAATATCGTGACGATCTTACATAAACACAATCTGCATATCTATGGCACCAAAGATCCATGAGACTACAACCCCTATGGTCCGTTTGTGTCCACCAACAAAAGAAGATGAAGGCCTCAAGGGTCTAAGCCCCCTAGCCGACAGGAATCCTCCCGTTCTTACCACGGCACTTCAGGAATTAACAGAGTGAAATATCTCTACAAGGAATTTGCCATATACCAACGGACACCTATAGTGACGGATCTCTAAAACTGTGGGTATAGGTATCATATACCTACAAATAAGATAAAACACTGTGGGTATAGTCCATAATTTATTTTCCCCCAAAATTTTTCATTTTTCCTCTTTCTTCCCCCAAAATATTTCATTTTATCCCTCTAAAACTCCTAAATCCCTCTCTCCCCAAACCCAATCTCTAAATCCTCCTCTTCCCGCTGTCGTTGCCCCTCTCTTCTCTGCCGTCGCCTCTTCCCGCTACCGTCGCCCCCCTCTTCCCACTGCCGTCGCCTCTTCCCTGCTGCTGTCACCTCTTTCCGCTACCGTCGCCCCCCTCTTCCCACTGCTGTCGCCTCTTCCCGCTGCCGTCGCCCCCCTCTTCCCGCTGCCGTCGCCCCCCTTCTTTACACAACGGTGTATGGACAAAGAAGAATTCTCGTAATGAATCTCTCGCTTTCTTGCACAAGCATGCTAAGCAATCTTTTCCGTTCTGCTGATTTGGATACACAGTTTTCTTGTTTATTGAAGCAAGGTAATGAATATAATATTCTCAAGTTGATCTTTCCATTTCTTTAAAAAGGGTGCTCTTAGTAATGATATGGAACGATCTGAGGACTGAAACTTTCAGTTTACCATAGATTTAATTCTGGTGGTTTAATTTTCTTGAAAATATTTCTTTCATTTCTCGTTTGAAACTTCACTAAGGAAATTGTAATATCTTTTTAGCTGCAAGCGGCATCCCTGTCAGCCTGTCCTGTTGTTCGGGAGCAAATTACAAATCTTTGCATCAACATTCTTCACTGTTATCGTAAATTCTGCGCTACTGTATCATCATCTGGACAACTAATTCTTCCAGAAACTCTCAAGCTTTTGCCTCTGTATACCTTAGGTACCGGTATTGGCCTTTATATTCTATTTCTCCAATTATTTCTGATTCATATTTTATAAGCTAACTGTGTGTTGATAATTTGTTATTCTTGAATTGTTTGCATTCTTGCCGCATCCTTCTTATTGTTCATGTTTTTTCAATTTGGTAGGGATTGATGTGTCATGTACGTTTGAAAATTACTATTTCGTGGAAGTTCCTTTGTTTTTGATTGAATGTGTATCAGTTGATATACAGAACTATATCTAATAATTGTCCTCTAATTCTTTTCCACTTTGAGTCTCAAGGTTTCTTTTATCTCTTAATTATGGTGCTTGCCTTACTCATAACCATCTAATCCAAAATGTAGGAAGTTCATAAGAATTTCCATAGAACTCCGACAATTCATGTGAACCATATCTAGGTATGCTGGTAAGTGATAACAATTTTCCAAACATTAACATCCTTGGAAATGGGCTTTCAAAGGGAAAAAGCAACTTTAAACCATAGATATAAACAGTGCATTTTCAATTCGACCCATGGAAGTCAAACAAAACTCCTACCTAAAGAGAAAATGACTAACCTGGCTGTGAGTCCAGCTTTAAAGTGTCTTTGTTGTTTTTCTGCCATGGATCCATGTTTATCACTTCACTATGATATTTTCTTTATCAAATATTTTTGTCTTGCATTTCCTTAAGATTGAATACTAATGGTTCCCATCCATTTCATTTGGCTACATCTTTAAGAAGAAAATGATCTCACTTTATTTTGGCTACATGCCAGTCCACATGTTTGTAATGTGGACTGGCATGATGTTGACCTTGATGGTAGTCCATATAATAGTTACATCATTTTGTCGAATAGGTTTATGAATGATTTTGCTTGTTGAATACTTCAAAGTACATCCTGTCTTAGAGAGAGTGTGCATGTTTGGTTAGAATTAAATTTTCAGTGGTAGATGAGAGGACTGTAGGAATATGAGTTTACCATGCGTGTTAACCTTCTTAGGAGATTCCCTACAAAATCTCTGTCGAGTTATGGCTGATGTAATCTAATTATTATAAATTCTTTATTAGGCATTTCCCCCCTAGGTTTGGAGTCTCCTTTAACTACTGAGCAAATAAACCTTTCTAGAGGTCAGTACAAAGACGATTCATATGTCCGAAACTAGTGAATTTGGGTTAAATGGTTTTTGTTTTTGTTTATTCCTGAACATGGCATGATCATAGTTGTATTTTCTTTCTAGGTTTATTTTTTTTTTTATTACTCATTTTACTTATTGTTTGTTCTTAATTATGATAAGTTATCCACTTTTGTTGTTGTTCTTCACATTTCAAAATTCATCCCAGAATATGTTGTATTGCTATTAATATCTGTTTTATCAAGTTGAAATTGGCAGTCCTTGTGCATGTTCCCTCTGTCTCTAAATCCCCTCCTAGATGTTTACCTAGCTTGAAACCTCAATATAAAACCTTCTTACCTACTGCACTAAATTGTATCATTTTTATTTTATAAAATAAGTTAATACTATCTGAAAATGACATTGGAGTTAATGACATGTTTTACTTGCAGATGATACTTCCTAGCTATATGAGTGATGCGTGGCTTGAAAATTCATGGAAACAGAGGTGTGAAAATGCACATAGTGCTGAGTCTATTGAATTACTCACCAAGGTGAGTGGGTTTCTATTTATCTGCTGTCTTGCATGCTTTATCTAAATTTATGATCTTGTTCCGTTTCATATTTTATAATTTATGGATACTATGTTGGAAATGTCAAATTATGTCCCCTCTTTTCTTTTTGTTTTATTTTTTTTTTATTTTTATAAAGTTCATGTTTGTAAGAGGGGTTTTTTTAAAATAAATTGTAAAGGAGGCTTGTATACGTGAATTTCGTGTTATTTGTTTAGATTTATCTAGCTGTGTACTTTAACAAAGTGAGTATTAAGTCTGAAAAAACTACCACTACATATCTTCTGAAAGTTAATTATTAATAGTATATACTTTCCAAAGGCTTCTTGTCTGTAACTTATAAGCTTGAACCAGCTCGCATGTTTTAACTTATTTATTGGATTGCATATACTAGAGTTACTCAATACATGTAAATTATAGGTAAATAGAAACAATTTTTTTACTAAAGAAATACACTATAGGTAACAATTTGTTTAAATTTATTTAAGCTTAATATTACAGGTAACTATTAGATCAGCTCTGTGTAGACAAACCTTAAATTTGTGATCATAGGTAATATTTGTTCAGGATCATGGAATTGTATGAATCTTGTAAAGTCCAAGAAAGGTGATACTTATATATACAGTATATACTAGAGTTACTCATACCTGGAATGAATAGGAAGAATTTAATCATACTTATTTTTATCGGAACCTTTTCTAGATAGCTTCTTGTCTCACCTTTTCTAGATAGCTTCTTGTCTCACCTTATGAGAGACACGATATATACTAAAAGACCGTGTGTGCATAGGACGAGCGCCTTCAAAATTTGAGGTAGGGTTCCAAAGGTGTTCCGTGTGATTGTTCAAAATTTGACAACCATCTTTAACTCTCCAGTCATTTTGTAGTTTCTTCTTTCGAAAATTAGAGAAACTTGACTCTTTTTTCATAGATTTTTATTTGTTTGATGTGCAGGTTGATTTTTATCTACTCAATTCTGGGACCCAACCTGATGGTAATAACTATCATTTCCTGTTTTAAACTCGAGTGTTTTTTATGGAAATGAAGGTTAGGGGAGTTGATAACTTTCTATGCATCATTTTCACTTTTTCAGTCCCAAATAATATTTAATCGTAATATTTGGTAGATCTGCAAGATTGGGCCCTTCCTTTAAACTAAAGAATGTCATCTTTGTTTAATTATTCTCAATATTTAACATGTTAGAGAAGTGATGATATGCTCATAGCTGTGCATTCATACTCAACACATGTGCTTGCTTTGTTGGTATTTTACAAAGTTAGGTGTCGCATTTCTTCAAATTTATTTGTTAGTGATATGTGTAACAGGGAAGGTTTATTACATTTTTTGCATGCATATTTTGTACTTTAATTCCTTTAAAAAGAGTTTTGAAATTTTTATGTTGTGCTTTGTTGATGGTCTTCTTTGTTATTTTGGAAGTAAATGACAATAAATGATGGAGGGGCAGTGCAATAGTAAGGATAATACACACTGCGGTGTAAAATTGAATTGAAGACCAATGTCATGAAGCAACCTATGACCAGTTTGGATGGAGAGGTATGAATGTGTTCATTTGTGCAACCCCTCTTCCATTAGAACTAATAATTAGTATCGAGGCTTTTGCGCTGGTTGATAAATATCTATTTTGCGTTGGTTAATACACTGCTGTGTAAAATTGAATTGAAGATCTAGAGTACACTGTTCTCTAGATCTCTAGATCATTTATCAATACAGCGCAGTGTGTATTAATTGTTGATCATTTCACTTGAAGTTTTTTGTTTCACAGTGCATCCTTTTGCTACGTACTAGTAGACTGGATCCTATCAATCAGATCTAGAGTACACTGTTCTCTTTTTGACTATTTGTTGATGACCAAAGTTGGATCTTTTTGCTTTGTTTTGTTTGTGAAGGGCTCTCAACAAATGAGAAATGATTGAACTCGCTCAAAATGCAGCCGAGTTTGTGTTTGCCAACGATGAAGTGAAGAAGGTTGTAAAGAAGATTTGCAGGATGCTAAAAGAAGATTACTGCAAAGAGAATCAAGATCAATCAAGATCTGGTTGCCGTAAAATAAGAAAATTGTTAGTGTCGTATCTCAAGTGAGGAGTTAATTGAATGTTATCTTATAATGTCATTGAATATGTTGATCGTAGTTTAAAGTATTGATTCTCATGTCTGCTCACATGAATTCAATTGTGTATTTGGTTATTAACTATTTTGTAATTTGATATGCTTGTAATACTTCATTAATTTTTAATATGATTGAAGTTTATTTTTTTTAAATTTTGTTTCATAAACACATTTATCTATTTTATTGTGTATTTAGTTTATAATTGGATTAATATTATAAAAGAAAATATTAAATTATTATAAGAGTAATTAATAAGAAAAAATTGTGTATAGAGCGATGAGTACATATTCAGATAATTGGATGCGAAAACCATCGCTAAAACCTATAGCAATGGAGTTTCAACCATGGGTATAGAAAAGCAAAAGGTGTCTTTAAAACCTATACCAACGGATACGAAACCGTGGGTATAACACCGAGGTTTTGTCCAACGGGTGAAAAAATCGTCGCTACAGGCTATAGTGACGACATTTTGCCGTGGGTATAGCTAATTAAAAACGACGGAAAAATATGTCCGTTGGTATAGGTTTTAAGGGCTATACATACGGTTTTTCGCCTTTTACCCACGGCTTTTTGCTGTCACTATATGTCAAATTCCTTGTAGTGTATGGCTCCCGTGTGCTCAGCTAGTGAGCAAACACAGCCCGTATCCCTATGACAGGAAGAGACAACCCTGGTTATCACCGCCTAGTGCTGGCCCTCAGAACAAGTTGAATTATAGGAAATCGCTCCTAATACCAACTTGGTCTTTAAGCAAAAAGTAAGGAAGCTTAATTAAATAATAATTACTAAAACATGCTTGTTACCCAAAATCATGCACGAAGTTTTATCAACCAATTGATTCCTGACTGATCTGTCAAATGATAACCCGGCGAGTCGATACTTATCGGCTACCATACAGTTGTTGGTCCTTGACCAACTTCCCGGCCCGTGACCCTCAGTGAATGGTACAACGGCACCCAAGAAATGCCTTTTACCGGCAATACCTTCAAACATGATACCCAACTATTGACAGACTAAGGCAATCAAACACAAGCAAACATACTTAAATGTGATAAATTCAATATCTTTAGTATAGCAACGGTACTAGTTCACAAATCCAAATGTCTAATCCTAGCACTCGGATTGCATGAAAGAATGCCTAGGGTTGATAGCCGTAGGGTATCACTCTACCCTAAGGACTAATTCAAGTCACACTTGTCCTCAACAGGTGCCTAACAACATTAAGATAAGTAATATCACCGATTATCCCCAATAGTAAGTCCATTAACCCTTAATCACAATAGGGGAAAAAGTACTCCCAATACATAGTCAAAAATTAGGATTTCCATACTAAGTTGATTCTGTCCAGAAAAAGGGTCATAACTCTCAAAGTAGAACTCATATTTGGGTGTTCTTACCCATTCTGGAAAGCTAAGAATCTAGGCTACAACTCTTTAGTTGACCATTACATCAGATTCATCCATTTAATTGCTTAAAATAACCTTACAATCATCAGCCCGTGTACTTCCTGTATAATGGCTGTACCTTACCGACAGTATAAAAACCTACTTGCTCATCGAAAAGACACAAATCCATGTTCTATGAAAAGCTAAGCATGCCCTCTACAATTTTCTAGTTGATCACAAATCCAAATTATTTCATTTGATTACCATAAAACACTCATCTTTCTCAGGTGTACAGAACCATATATGAAGTGCTTACACAACAGAGCCTATAGCCTAAAAACTGGTCTCTCTTCCATCCTGTAAAAATCATAACTATTACTAAACTTGCAGGAATTCCTTGATACAAGGCTTGTTGGAAAGCTTAGGATGTCTACTATAACCTCCTAGTTATTCATTTCCTCAAATTCTGCTCATACAGAGCCAAAAAATTGCAATCACATCAGGGTGTCAATTCTAACTAAGTTCTGCATAGTACTTACTTAAAAATTTCACAATAAATCACATGCATAACCAAAGATTGTCAAACTTATATTTTCAGAAACTAGACATCATCATGCACATCATACCCAAAAGATCTCATCATGATTCCAAGTATTCAATAAGATCTACTTATTACAATCCGGTACAAAAGTTTCACTGTTTACCAGTCACTATCATGAATACTCTTGCTTACATTTTTTTGAACATGTATCAAATGTCATCAAAATAATTTCAATCTTTTTATGTAGGGTCTAGTTTCATACAGGATACTATGGTAAAAATTTCAGAGATAGATCATGCATCAATAAATTCAAAAAATTCCTTCAAGTTCAGGTTGGGTAAAAGACAGAACCAGTCTCTGCCTTACGACCCAGTCATCAAAAGTGATTTTATTAAAATACCAAATAATGTCATAAAAATCCAAAATAATTCATGTAGTCTCTAGAAATGTATAAGATCATGCTGTAAAAAGTTCATGGTCAGATTCTATTTATATTGCTCTCTGGAAATTCGGGAATACAACATGCAATTTGTGTTTTCTGTTTTCAATTTCAGATTTTCAACAATCTACCTCTAACAATCATCCTCATAGCTACTATTACTAATCTCATTCAAGAATCAAACAAGGAAAACAAGAAACTAGAGTTTAGAGAACTCCTCACCCTTTAGTGAAGTTGAGAAAAGTGAGTAGGTAGGCCTCCTCCCTCTAGTTCCTACTCAAAAAATTGCTCTTGATCACCTCATTTTTCTTCTTCTTTCACTCTCTCCTTCTTTCTTTCTCTAGAAAATTTCAGAATTCTGAAATGAGAGTGAGGGAGAAGCTTAAATGAAGTGAGGGAGAGATTTTAAAGCGAGGGGATTGGTTGAGAGCCATGTGGCAAGGTGGTTTTTCACAAAACCATGCCTTCTTGCTCATAGTTTTTGAGATATTTTCCATGGCTCATTTCTAGCCATTTGATCATGATGAGATGTGATGAATGGCTAGATGTGAGTGCTTGGCAAAGAAAGAAAAATGTATATGGTGTAGTATCATACAATTTGATAATTGCATATGTAGCACACGTATATACTAGTATATGTACTAGTGTCGATTTTCTCATTCTCGTGCACCACCATGAACGCAATCATTTATATATATAAATAAGAAAATTAATCAACACTAAAATATATATAGATATTTTATCTACACTTAAAATTAGATATATTGAATTTATATAAGAAAATATGTTTATAAAATAATTATTAGAAAAATATATAATCGCGTGCAAATCTAAACTATACACGGATTATAATGCAAAATAGTTATATGCTATTTTGTGGGGTGTTCCAATAACTGAATAACTGAATGGATGAACATTGTATATTGTTCATTGAACATTGATACAAAATACTGAATGACTGAATAACTGAATAACTGAATATGGTTTCCTGTCTACATGTTTTCCCAAGTACATGTTCAATAGAATTTACCACTAGTTCCTAAACGTTCACTTGATTGTATGCACCCGAACCTGTGGTATGGGACACAGGATTGCATGCATTAGATAGGACTGATTAAATGAATAAACTTAACATTAATACTGAGCACATGCATATTCCTGTTTTTATGTTACCTGCTCTGTTTACAAGTTATTTGATCCATGTTTACCAATTTCATGATTCCTGCTCGTAAGACAAGTTACCTGATTCTCAATTACATATTTGTATTCCTCATTACATGATTTGTTTCCTATACACATGATTCCCCGATATTGCTGTATTCCATTTCTTGTTACCTACTTACTTGTACTACTTGCGGCCCGTTACTTGCTCTAACGGTATCATCAATCTTTCTTTGAGTAAATGTTATACAGGTACATATGATGGGCTGGAAGAACTCGACAGACTGTTACTGCATTGTATATTCTCCGGCTATTCTATAAGTTCTTGTATATCAGATATCGATTATTGAATTATATTCTTGTTCCTGTGATTATTATTGTATTGTTGAGCTTGTTGGTATTGTATAGCTTATGGATGATGAGTTGGTATACTTATATCATTCGATGGGGCTCAGTTATGTACCTGTGACTTTGTATAATGGGAAGTGGGGTGTGATAAGTTTTTAGTGGTTTCAGAGCCAGGTTAGGCTAATGTGTTAGCCAAGTTAGGTTTAGGCCCTAACCAGTTAGACTCTAGCCCGGTTCGAACCATGTTAAGCTCAACAATATGCACACTGCAATGATCACATGAACATGTAATAACCATCTTGCAATCTGGATGCTAGTCTCATTCGATCCATTTTGGTCCTTTCATATTCATTTCCTTCATTATTGTTTTCTCCCGGCCCTTGCAGTCATTCATATTCATTGATTTCCTATTGGGTATACATTCATTCTTTTCCTACCCATATGATTCTTGATTCTGGTGCCACCATTCTGTAATTCTTGTTTAGTTCGTCGACCGGCTACACGTGATCTACAACGACATGTCAGCAACTTGAATCATCCCCACGAGAGGAAGCATTGTCGTTCGCTCCAAGATGTACATGCAGATTGTTGGAGTTAATGGACGCTGATGATAGAGTTTACTGATCAGAGTGGCGTAGCAGAAGCGTGGTGGGTCCATAACCCATAGGTCCCAGGATTATCATGTTGCTTCTCCTTCCTTGCATTGTTTGCTCCCTTCCATTCCTTGCATTCATCCTCATCCATTGACTCATTATCTGGTTCAATTCTTTCCTATCCATTCTCTCTTCGATTCCACTTCTACCAACTCCTTCATCTTCCTGCTTCGTTACCTCACAAGTCTTGTACAGTTTCTTTTCTTCTGATACCGTTTACTTCCTTCCATGCATTCCATTCGTCATTATTCATTATTTGACATCAATCTTATCCATGTTCTTGCTTATTCCGGTGATGTTACCATTTTGTATCTCTCCCTCCAATTTCTTGCTTCGTTTTCTCATAAGTTTTGTTTTGATTCTGTCCTACTATCCGCCAGAATGAATTTCGAGGATGAAATTCTTTTTGTAAGGTGGATAGGATTGTAACCCCCGTTTCCGTATATACAAAATTAGCTGTATTTTTGTATATTATTTGTCTATAAATTATTTTCGTTCCATATTGTACGAATTTTATTTTTCTTTGCTATATATTCTTGTATTTAAATTTCCTTGTAAATTATTTTCTTTCATTTGAATTCATTTTCTTGTACATCCCATATTTGACTGAACCCATACCCGTCTAAATTCTCCTATTCTCTCGAACCCAATTGCATTCATTTGCATATTCAATTACTTTGTTGGAACCCAGAATTCTAATCATATTATTATTATTTGATTACTTTATTTAATTGTGAGGCTCAACTCCTAATTCATTCTCTGTTGTTGTTATTTGATCACTTGTAAATCTGTTTATTCATTTTGTAAACCTGAAACATATTTTATTCTACAATATTTCTCTTGATTATCTATTATTTTGTCAAAGCCAAATTTTAATTCATACAATTGTTATTATTTTTTGATCTCTTTTGGATGTGAAGCCCAACTTAAGGCCACAAGCAAACTCCTAACTCATTCTATATTGTTATTACCTAATTATTTATTTTGTGAAGCCCAGGTCTTAATCTAAAACCTTAATTCTAAAATCCAAACCCAAATATAAAACCCAAATTCTAAATCCTACCCAAAATCTTCCCATACTATCTATGTCACGCCCCGCTTTCCAAAAGGAATACGCAATACGAGTACGTGACAAAGCCCAGCGAATAATTTTCATCATTTATAAGCTGTAGGATCAACTCAGCATCATAACAAGAAATATAACAAAAATGTACTCAACCACGCATGCATGAATAAATTATTAATCAAAAGAAATTATTTGAACAAATATAAACTTCCCAAATAAATATAAGATCTGGATCAAAAAGTAAAACTTCGGGACAACACGCTCGTTACAGGTTTCAAGTAGTAACAGGAATTTAAATAAACTCAAATACAATATAACTAAAGAAAAATTTCCCAAGCGAAGCCTAGAACATTAGCTCACAAACTCCTTCTGGCAGCTCATCTCCAAAGACTGTATATATCATGCAGAAGAAAAATAGAGAAACAAAGACAAACGCCCTTAGTGCAAGTTAATGCCACAAGTAATACTAGCAAGGGTACAAGAACGAAAATATAATAAAGAACAAGAACCAAGGTATAACAAGGATCAAAGACAAGAATCAAGGAACATGAAATAAAACGAAGTCAAGTGTGATGCAACTAGAAATAAACATATGAACGGAAAGACAACAACCTGCAACTAGAAAATAAGTAACGAAAATGGGTTCATGCAAACTCGTGAATCAAAATCATGTGACTTCAAAATCAAAATCATGTAGCTTCTAAATCAAAATCATGTAACTTGTAAATCAAAACCATGTAACCAAATCATGTAACTTGTAAAGAAATCAGGAAACTGGTAGACAGGATCATGCATGTGTTTAGTGTCAACTTAAGTCTATTCATTTAATTCTATTTAGGTAGTACTTCATGTGTCTCAGATTTTTACCACATGGTTGCTACATAAAATCAAGTTACGTTTAGATTTTGTAGTGGATTCTACAGGGCTGTGTACTCAGGTATCAAGTAATCCAAATCATATTAACCAAATCATATTAACCAAATCATATCGAGTATTCCAAATTATCCAAATGTAATCCAAATCATATCATGTAACCAAATGACGGAATCACGGACTCCCTTCTGAGTACACTTTTCTATATTGTCCACTACTAGATCGTTCCCTTAACCACAGCTTGTTACTTTTTATTACAAAATAAACATGATCAAGAGATAACGAGAACAAAATCGAGACAGGACAAGGATGTATCAAGAGCTTATATGATGGAAGGAACATGTTCTAAATTACAAAATGTAAGAAACAATACGCAAATATTTAAACCATAGCAAAATACTAATTCTGGACAGCAAGACGTTGCTGCACAAAAACTGAGATTCCCGCTACCACAAGAATGCAAATCTGAATATGTCAGAAAATCTAGAAACTAGAATCCCTGCCGGTTCCAGCGCATATAAATAAGATACATGAAAGTTGTAGCAATTGGTGTCAAAACAACAAACTACACAGATTCGTGTTCAGCCAGAATTTGTATAATTGTGTTTAGAAACATGAAACAGGTCTGAAACTTCATCAAATAATTCCAGAAAAATTATGGAGGGTCCTCTAGTGTGTCTAGTATCATAATGCAAAATTTCAAGTCATTATCTTATAGGTAGCATAGTTAATTTAATTCGGGAAATAAAGTGATGCAACAAAATTATGAATCTGGAATTCTACGACACAGCAGCAGTAAAACTGCAATAACTCACAAACCATGACTCGGAATTCAATTCTGTCAAAAAGTTAGTAAACTAGATATATGGGGCTACATTTTATATTAATAATGCAAGTCCAGATTCTGATGTTATCGGGATCAAAACAGCAAGCAAGGACAGGAACAGTAACAAACATGGACATTCCTGCATGAGTGTATTATAATCATACAAGTTGTAAAACGAACGTATCAACAAAAGGTTGTGACTCTTATGATCATGGAATTGATAAGGAGTAGAATGAGATCATCAAATGATAAGCCAAAGGGGAGTCACAACTACAATCTACTTGCAGTATTGTCAAATAAAAGCTTGTACTAGAACAACGAATTTTACAAGAAGATACTTGCCTATTAGACGACAAAATTGAACACTAAGAATAACTGGATAAGTATCCCGAAGCAACAAACACGTACACTCGCAAGCACGTGCGAGCTACGTGCAAAACAGTAAAACACAGCAACACCAAGATCAACCTCCACACCAACAGCATACAGCCAACACTCAATCCCAATCACAATGGAATCGGATAGCTGAGATTCAAAAGATCAACTCTGATCAAACAGCACACAGCCAATGGCTTGGCTCTGGTTTGGCTCCATTGGCGGAAGGCGACAGCGACGTCGAGGGGAGCTCAACGCAGGAAGATGACGACGGTGACGTTTGAGTGAAGCAGCGATGGGGGTGCTTTGCTTTGATGGGTAAAACATAGAGAGAGCGGTAAGGGCAGTTGGCTACAGGCTGGCGTGGCACGTGCGGCGACTGGTCGAGGAGAGGATGTAGACTAGGATGAGGGTTGCAAGAGCGGGGCAGCAGGAGATGACTGGTGAGCGGAGGGCTTCGGTTGTCGATGGGTTCGATGAGAACCCAGAGGAAGAAGAAGACGTGGGCGAGGGGCTGAACAGGAAAGAGGCCAAGGCGTTGGCAGTGAGCGGTGGCAGGGACAATAGGGCAACTGGTTGCGGAGGTCGAAGACGAGGAGGTGCGGCTGTTCTGTTTTGGAGAGGAAATAGAGGAGTCGAGGCAGAGGAGGGTGATGATGAGGTGAGGAAGACGATAGATGGGTCGATGATGAAGTGGTTGGGTGATCGATGCTCGGAGAGTGACTGGGGAGCAGAGGATGAGGAGGAAGATGGAGGAGCGATATCGAGGATAGGGCGGCCATGGCGGAGATGGAGGGGGAAGACGAATAGGAAAGATGAAGAGGTAGGGATGAATAAAAGATGGGGGGTTTGGCGGCGGGTTATACAGTAGGGGGTAGGTTTAATTAGGCCAGGGTTAGGGTGATATGGTAACAGGGGTTTATATAGAATAGGTTATAAGATAGGATATATATATAGGGTAATGGGTTCGGGTTCCTAGATCCAATAGGGGAAATAGAATAACAAATAAAAATATAATTTATAATAAAATATTATTTGCTGTACAATATGAAATTTATTTTGAAACGACTACAATTGCAATTAATAAATAGAAATGGGTTTTTAATAAGCAACCGAAAGTAATAATAATAATAACAACAATAATAATAATGATAATAAAAATAGTAGTAAAAATAGATATAATAATAGTAATAATATATATGTCAAAAATGGAAGTTTAACAGATTCATTAAAATAATTCAAACAGTAATGATATACAATATAAGTAGTTGATCAATTAGGAATAGAAATTAAAGTTAAAGAATACCCTTATTTGAAATAAATATAAATCTTTTATTAGAAAAGATTTAAATAAAAAGCCCAAAATGATTCTAAAACAAAAATACGTTTATAAATAATCAAAATATGAAAAATATTCAAAAAAATATGTATTTATGGAAACAGGGTTTGCAGTCTAACTACCCAATCCAACTAACCCCTTAATTATCTCATAATCACCCAACTAACCTACCCCCACTAATCTCCTAATGATCAGCCTAACCACGCCCTAATCACTTTCTTTTAAACGACCACCATCTTCTTCTTTTCTTCTTCTTGGTCTGGTTCCTTAGACCCATTTCCAACCCAAGCCTCGACTACTCCTCCTTTCCCTTCGAGCCCCTTGCCAACTCTGAGCCTCGTCAAACCCACCACTGCATCCCGCCAACCACTGCTCCCCACCACTGAGCGCCATCCAAGCCTCTCCCTGAAATCCCTTGCCAACACCTCCTGCACCATGTACACCTTGCAACCTCATGCCCCATCCCCAGCCTCGATAGAACCCAACGCCCTCACTGCTTCTCCCGTTCGTCCTCACCCTCGTCGACAGCCTATTCACTGTCATCGCCCCCGCCTCCCGCTCGAGTGCCACCCTCGCCACACCGCCTTCAACCTTCGACTGCCTCTTCCCCGTTGAGCCACCCTCGATGCCTGCACCTCCGAGCTCCTCCACCCTCAATCCTCGCGACTCACATCCGATGCCCGACAACCCTATCACCATTGCTGTCCACCACTGCACTCGAGCTTTCCCCCACTGTGACCACCTCGCAGCCGACGTCCTGCTCACTCCGATCGCTCCACCGCAACCACTTGTTGACCACCGAACTCCAATAGCAGGCATCTATCTCCCCCGCATCTCCCTGCCTTCGTCTTCCAAGCCAGCTCCACCATCACGACGGTCGTCTCTCATCACCGCAGCCACCGTGCAACCCGAGCCTCATCAGCCCCTCCAAGCCACCGACTCCACCATCTCCACTGCACTGAACCTAGTCTCCACCTTGTCATCGAGCTTCTCTCCTCCTTGCTGCAACCCTCACTCACTGCTCCTCCCTAGCGACCACCGCAAACAACCCGAAGCCACAATCGTCCTTCTTGTTTTTGGCTGCCGTCGTCCCCATCGCTGTTGTTGCCGCTGTCTCTCGCAGTGGGTTACCGTCGCTATTGCTTGTGGCGTTGACGCTACCCTATGTGTTGCTGTCGTCTCTAGGTGGTTGTAGCTGCCGCCTGGATGTGCTGTGCTTTTGTTGTTCTCACAGCCACTTGCTGCTGCCGTGTCTTGCATGTGCTCTCATCGTTTTGTGTTTTGCACGTGTGTTGCCACCTTCGGAATAATCATCGTTGTAAGGCAAGTACCTTGTACATTTTATTGTTCCGTACAAGCATATTATTTGTGTAACACCCCGAATTCCAAAATACAACTGAATTCGAGATTCCACAGATCTTTACACTTCATTTAGTACAATTTTACAAGAAAATAAAAACTTTTCACTTTACATCAGAGTTACATGAGATTTTTACACTTTACATTTTACAGCGGAAGCATATATCACAAATAATTTACATGAAATGACAACGGAAGCAATTTACAACATTATACAAAGATACAACAACGAATTATCTATGAGCATCATTTCTCCTTTAATCTTTATCAAGCCATTTATCCTGCATACAAAACTGTGGGTACGTCAGTTTATTCAACCGACGAAAATTATACATGGTCATCCTCTCTATGCCAGAAACAGTATAATGATTCTCATTTCTTAACAAACCACAAACTTGTTCACAAACAAAGTTAAGGGGACTATCCTGTTGATGTCGTGTTGTGATTGTGCACTTAGTCCTTAATGCAATTATTATGTTATATGACACTAATGCGCACTTGTTCGGATTCTATGCATCCCATACTACATAGGTCCGAGGGCAAGCCCTTAATCGTACTTCATTTTATATGGTTCAATCCCTTGCCATGACTTATTCTACTACGGTAACTACAGTAAGTATCCTAGATGTTCTATGATCTACGAGCCCATGTCCAGGCATCCTGGAGGGGAATCCCACGCACTGACACGATGCATCGAGCAGGCAACCTATGGACAATTCAGCCTCCGCCATGGAACAATGGCACCACCCATAGCCACTCAAACACCCCACAAGCGTCGCCACCGGGACAATAATTCTGGAGTAGTGCCCACGCCATGTCTTGACGCATCAAGCAGGTAGCCTGTGGATCAATCTCACACCGCCAATCCGATGGCCCTCATACTCGTGTTTTTCTCTTACTTTCATCACATCTTCACTATGTATCTAGTCCTTAGTTTATTAGAATCATGAACAAAATCAAAGCTCTAGAGTTAGCCTCTCCACTATACCGGTCTTAATTATTCATTCAACGTGACCCAAATCTTGGTCTTTCATCTCAACCATTTATTACAGTTCATTTCCTTTCAATTGCCGATGGGAGACTTAACTACCCTTTAGTTTCAATTTCAATTCACAATTACCAAAAATTGAGCCTTTCAAGCCCATAAGTTCATTTTTCATAATCACAATAGATTTTCCTTTTCATGTTCATAGCTTTCACAATCATAAAACTTTCATAAATTCAATGAAATGATTTGCTTCATTTCATGTATAAATTCATGCAAAGACAAATAGAATTTACTTCTTCTAAATTGTCACAACAAATAATCATTCATCAACAGCAGATTCATAATCTTTATCTTAAAGCAAATCTTAGAATTCTGAGATGTCGAAAAAATGATCTGGACAGTCGACTTAGAATATATCCAGTCAACTTATTCAGCAAGGATTTTATTCAAGGAAAAGTTTCGGAATAGTCGACTGCTGCACATGACCAGTCGACTGTGCCGCAGTGTTAACAACTCTAAAATATCAATCACGGGTCAGTCGACTGTTACTCAAACCAGTCGGCTGTTCTACAAGGTTTTGATTCAAAAACTTTCATTGTTCAGGACAGTCGACTACTACATTTATTCGGTCGACTGAAAAGAGTTAAACTTCGAATTAGGGAAATATTTCTTCCTTCTTTCTTTTGATTAGCACACAGCATTTTGTTAGACTACAGTATATTCAATATCGATACAAACAGGCAATTTTATCCGGTTACCATCATCATAAACATAGTTTACAATCTAATGTAGAATTCTCATAACTAGTATTTTTCGTTCACACAATTACGATTTTCTAACCATACACTTTTCTTTTACTCATTGTCTGTCTACGGAGATGAATATTAACTCCGAATTAACATGCTAGAAAAGTCAAGATAATAACACACATTAAATATATCATTTCATGGAATTTCGAACTACACAAATTTTATTTCATCATACCAGTCGACTGTTCGACATGATCGGTCGACTGTACAGGTACGTTCCAGTTTCTCAAAGTGTCTTTAGTTCTTTACCATTCATTCAATTTCTACATCATGTATAGCATGGAAGATTTCAATATAACAATCATTCTATCAATTCAATTTACACACGCATAATAACAAATCAATCTCAATCCTAGCATGATTTCTATACTAGAAGTAATGAGAAACACCCACCTTTTGAAGAGATAAACGAAATTCTTTAAAGCTTCCTAGTGCGATGTATGTTGATTCTTGATTTTGATGATCACAACACACTGCACATGTATCTATGCTAAACTTACAGGTGCTATACACAAAGGACCTACTATTATACAGCTGAACAAATGATCAAGCACAAAAGCTCCAAATAAGAGACAATGGCCAAAGCTTCACTCAAAGACTCAAGACTCAAGACCTCAAGCTAACTATGATGATCCACGTACTCTCTATGAATGTGTCACTTATCTTATGAAACATTCAGAGACTGTGGATACCCAGCTTCACACCATTGATTCCAAACTTGATCACTTAACTGATCTTTTCCATACTCAATTTACTCCTCCTTCTCATGCTGCCGATGAAGACTCAGACGAGGACAATTGAAGTCTTTTTATTTTTTCGCTATTATGTAATTTTCTATTTTAGTTTGTCTTAATGAACTTATTTATTTATGAGAACATTTCTTAGTTTATTTCTGTGTTCTTTAATATAAAAGACTGTTTCTTTTGTGTTTTTTTTGTTGATGACAAAGGGGGAGAGATATCCTCTTATTCAACTGTGTTTGATTTCTGTGTATTGAAAATTACTCTTGTCAGTCGACTGGCTACAGGCATATCAGTCGACTGCTGCATCTGTGATTCCTTATGTTACTGCATCTGTGATTGTGATTTTACTATGTATATTTTTTGTCTGATCAGTCGCCTGAAATACTCTTAAGTCAACTGATACATACTGTATGATACATTTTCTTTCTGTATGCATGATGTGTTTTTAATAGGGGGAGCATATCATTACTATGCTTGTATATTATATATTATTATCAGCTATTGTATTGTCATCATCAAAAAGGGGGAGAATGTTGATTCTTGATTTTGATGATCACAACACACTGCACATGTATCTATGCTAAACTTACAGGTGCTATACACAAAGGACCTACTATTATACAGCTGAACAAATGATCAAGCACAAAAGCTCCAAATAAGAGACAATGGCCAAAGCTTCACTCAAAGACTCAAGACTTCAAGCTCAATTGTGTCAAATTGTTGTGTCTTGTAAACATTGTATTTTTACTTTTGTTGAGTCTTAGTCTGATTGTAAAGCCTTGTCACACACACATACACTCACTATTTCATAAATGTGTGTTTTTCAAAAACAACAAAAGAGTCAAAACAGTTTGATATAATTTAACTGTTGAGTACCAGTCGACTGATACCTCTGGCAGTCGACTGGCAGTACAAAATTGTTTAAATTTATTCAAACTCTGACCAGTCGACTCATATGGCAACCCAGTCGACTGTTCAAGTGCTTTTGACCGTTTTCTGTTTTCAAAATTGATTTTTCAAAATCAAAAGCTAAAGATCCGTTGGTTGACAGTTGGAATAACTGTCTCCCAACGTCCAGGAGATCAAACTCTATAAATAGAGTTCAGATCTCACTGAAAAGTTTTTACAACAACTTTTCTAAGATCCGAGCATTCTTTGAGAAATTTTAAGTGAAAAGTGAGAAAAAAGCTTTCAAGTTCAAAATCTGTGGTTCTCTACACTCAGTCCAGTATAACAACGATTTCGTTCTGGACTGGGTATAGAAGTCGACCTTGTTTTAGCCACGTGCAACAACACAATACACCAACAAGGCTATAGGTTGACTGTAAAGTCTTTCTTGTTTCTTTTACTCTCGGTTGGAGAGTGGTTTTTGACTCTAGGTTGTAGAGTCTGTTTGTTTCACTCTTAGTAGTAGAGTGGGTCTGCTTTCTCTGGTTGAGAGAAAGGACTACGGGTTAGACAAGGTTGTTGTCTTAACGCCGTAGGGTATTCTTGTAAACTTTTTCAAGAATAGTGGAAATCTCAAGTGGGTTGCTTGGGGACTGGATGTAGGTCGGGAGGACCGAACCAGGATATATCTTGTGTACTCGGTGATTGGTTGTCTTGATCTTGCATTTACTTTTGTTTACTTAAGATCTGTAAAACTTGTCTGGACAGTCGACTTCTTGCACTATCAGTCGACTGGTCAGTCTCGTTTTAGTTGTACTTTCATTGTGTCTTCAGTCGCCTGTCTCATCTATAAGTCGACTGCACAGAGTTGTTGTATTTGCTTTAATTTGGTCATATCAGTCGACTGGTTCACAACCAAGTCGACTGCACCGAAGAAAATTTCTGTAGTTTTTTATTAACACTATTCACCCCCCCGCCCCCTTTAGTGTTTGTTGTCTCGCCTACAGGATCCAACACTTGGTATCAGAGCAAGGTTACAGGCTATGGCAACTACTTCAAATACAAATCAGTACCATGAAGGACAATCTACACAATGGCCACCGCTATTCGATGGAACTAACTACAATTATTGGAAGTGCCGAATGAGAATCTACCTCCAATCAATCAACTACGAGATATGGCAAATGACAGAGACGGAATACACTGCTCCTACTATTCCATATGCACAATGGAATGATGATCAAAAGAACCAAATGATGAACAATGCCAAAGTAATGAATGCTTTATTTTGTGCACTCACAAAGGAAGAATTCAACCGTGTATCCAATGCTACTACTGCACATCAAATCTGGCATACACTCGAGGTAACACATGAAGGAACAAATAAAGTTAAAGAGTCTAAAATCTCTGTTCTTGTTCACAGGTTTGAGATGTTCAGAATGAAGGACAATGAAACCGTATCCGAGATGATCACTAGATTTACTGATATCACTAACTCTCTTGTGGCACTTGGAAAGATTTACACTCAAGCAGAGATGGTTAGAAAAGTCTTACGTGCACTCACTCCAGAATGGGAAAAGAAGACTACGGCAATAGAAGAAGCAAATGACTTGTCACAACTTTCTCTTGAGAATCTTGTGGACAATCTCATGGCATACGAGGTCCAACTTGAAGATCGAAAGAAGGATACAGAATCTCACCAAGCAAAGAAGAAATCATTAGCTTTTAAAGCAATGACAGATTCAGAAGATGAGGAAGAAGATGAAGAGGAGATAGCAATGTTCACCCGAAGATTCAAAAAATTCTTAAAGAAGGGTAAGTTTAACTCTAAAAATAGAGATTCTAACGACCCTCCTACTTGTTTCAGGTGCAATAAAACAGGACACATGAAGAAGGATTGTCCCCTTGAAAATGCAAAGAACAAGGGAAAATCATCCAACTTCAAGAAAGACAAATATTCAAAGAATAAATTTGCCAAGAACAAGAAGGCCTATCAAGCTACATGGGATGATAGTGATTCGTCTTCCGAAGAAGAAACGGATGAAAACAATGAAGTAGCAAACATGTGCTTCATGGCTTCACAAGATCATGTACCCAAGAAAGATCGCTGGATACTAGACAGCGGATGTTCGAAACATATGACAGGACATGCCAACCTTCTATCCACCATGCAAAGCATAAATGGAGGAACTGTCACCTTTGGAGATAACAACAAAGGCAAAGTCATAGGAATTGGCATGGTCGGTAAAATTTCTAACCCAACCATAGAAAATGTATTATTAGTTAGTGGTTTAAAGCATAATCTTTTAAGCATTAGTCAATTATGTGATAAAGGGTATAAAATAGTTTTTGAAAAAGATGCATGTTTGATTTATGATTCTACTATGCAAAATGTTATTTTTCAAGGTTTTCGTAAAAATAATATTTATGAATTGTGTTTAAATGCAATTGAGTGTTCAAATGATTTTTGTTTAATAGCCTCTAACAATGAATCTTGGCTATGGCATAGAAGATTTGGACATGTGAACATGAAAAATCTCTCAAAATTATCTAAATATAACCTAGTTAAAGGACTGCCAAAACTATCCTTTAAAAAGGATAAGTTATGTGATGCATGTCAACTAGGAAAACAAATCAAATCTACTTTTAAAACAAAAGAAGTAATTTCTACTAGTAGGCCGCTCGAATTAATTCATATGGATTTATTTGGCCCTACTAGAGTTGCTTCTTTAAATAAAAGTAGATATGTATTTGTTTTAGTAGATGATTTTTCTAGATTCACTTGGACATTCTTTTTAAAATATAAAAATGATGCTTTTCATGAATTTGCACATTTTTGTAAACGTATTCAAAATCAAATATCTCTAACCATAGTCACTATTAGACGTGATCATGGTGGAGAATTTGAAAATGAAACATTTACAGAATATTGCAACAAGAATGGTATAACACATTCATTTGCATTTCCTAGAGCTTCACCACAAAATGGAGTGGTTGAAAGGAAGAATAGGACTTTGCAAGAATGCGCACGTACTATGCTTGTTGAAAGCAATTTACCAAAGCACTTTTGGGCTAAAGCTGTTGCTACAGCTTGTTATGTTTTAAATAGGATTCTTATAAGACCTAAGCTAAAGAAGACTTGTTATGAGTTGTTTTATAACAAAATTCCTAAAGTCTCTTACTTTAAGACATTTGGTTGTAAGTGTTTTATTCTAAACACAAAAGATAATTTAGACAAATTTGATCCTAGATCTAATGAGGGTATCTTTTTAGGATACTCAAATAGGAGTAAAGCATATAAAATTTTCAATAAGTCTACAATGACTATTGAAGAATCAATGCATGCTACATTCGATGAATCTTTGCCTTCATCAACTTTAAATAAAGATGATGAAACTGATTCATCACCTTTAGATAATGTGATTAAATCTTTAGAACAAACTAATCTGACTGATAAGTCGACTGATAAGGACTTCCAGTCGACTGAAGTGAAGCAGTCGACTGAAGAACCTGCCAAGTCGACTGATCCTATTGTGATATCTTCAACTTCACCAAAATCATTTGTTGAAGTTAAAGATCATCCTCATGACTTAATAATTGGTGACATCTCCCATGGTATTCAGACACGTTCACATGTTAATATGATTTCTCATACAGCTTTCTTGTCGGATTTTGAACCGAAAAATATACAAGAAGCTTGTGAGAATGAATATTGGATGAATGCCATGCAAGATGAACTAAACCAATTTATAAGGAATGATGTATGGGATTTAGTTCCACGACCTCCTGATCAGACTATTATTGGTACCAAATAGGTATTTAAAAATAAGTTAGATGAATCAGGACAAGTTGTTAGGAACAAGGCTAGATTAGTTGCTCAAGGGTATAATCAAGAAGAAGGTATAGATTTTGATGAAACATATGCTCCTGTTGCTAGACTAGAATCTATTCGTATTTTATTATCTTTTGCTTGTTTCATGAATTTTATACTTTATCAAATGGATGTTAAAAGTGCCTTCCTTAATGGGTTTATTAAAGAAAATGTTTATGTTAAACAACCACCAGGTTTTGAACATGAACAATTTCCAGATCATGTTTATAAATTGAAAAAGGCTTTATACGATCTTAAGCAAGCACCTCGTGCTTGGTATGATCGTTTGAAAACTTTTCTTTTCGAAACAGGATTTGAAATAGGTAAAGTAGACACTACGTTGTTTATCAAAAGAGTTAAGAATGATATCTTAATCATACAAATATATGTTGATGATATAATTTTTGGTTCTACTAATAATAATCTATATCAAGAGTTTGCTAATACCATGAAAAACGAATTTGAGATGAGTCACATGGGTGAACTCAATTATTTCCTTGGACTTCAAATTAAACAGTCCTCAAGTGGTATATTTATCAATCAAGGAAAATATGCAAAGGAATTACTCAAACGTTTTAACATGGATAGTACTAGTAGTAAATCCACACCTATGGCTACTACTACTACTCTTGACAAAGATATATTAGGTAAGAGTGTTGATCAAAAACTCTATCGAGGTATGATTGGTTCACTCTTATATATTACTGCAAGTAGACCAGATATTATGTTCAGCTTATGTTTATGTGCTAGATATCAATCTAGTCCTAAAGAGTCTCATTTAAAAGCAGTGAAACGAATTTTAAGATATATTAAAGGCACATCTGAATATGGTTTATTTTATCCACGCACCGATAATTTTCAACTTCTGTCATATAGCGATGCTGATTTTGCTGGAAGCAAAACTGATCGCAAGAGCACTAGTGGTACATGTCACTTGTTGGGACATTCCCTAGTCTCTTGGTGCAGTAAAAAGCAAAATTCCGTATCCCTATCAACCACAAAAGCTGAGTATATCGCTGCAAGTTTGGCATGTGCACAAATCTTGTGGATGAAACAAACTTTATTAGATTATGGTATTTCATTTGACAAACCTTCAATTATGTGTGATAATACCAGTGCAATTAATCTATTTAAAAATCCGATTCAACATTCACGTACGAAACATATTGATATTCGACATCATTTTCTACATGATCATGTTTTAAAAGGAGATATATCTTTAGACTTTATCTCTACTGATAAACAAGTAGCAGACATATTTACCAAACCTCTTAAAGAAGATACTTTCATTAACTTAAGAAGAGAACTAGGAATATGTGATTTTATTGATATTTGTTGAAAATTGTTTCTGTTAAGTCGACTGTGTTTTGAATAAGTCGACTGTACTGTATCTTCATATATACCTATTTTGTTCTCTGACCAGTCGCCTGATCTTTAAACCAGTCGACTGATCAGCAGATATAAAAATTTAGTCTTGTCTCGACTAAGTCGACTGATATACCCTACCAGTTGACTGTCGCGAGTTCAAATGTCTTCAGCGACGATTCATCGCAGCTTTTGAGATAAAACTCTCATTTCTTTTCACCCGTGACTTCTCCTTTCAACCATTGATCTGTTCTCGTTCAATCTCAGCCATCCATCTTCAGTTAAAAACCCTTTCACCTCAGCCTCCATCCTCTTTTACTTTTACCCCAAATCTGAAACCCTAAGCCAGAGAAGAAGAAGAAGTCGACTGTTGCCCTGGTGTTTGATCGACTGCTGTCTGTTTTTCTTTCCAATTTTTTGGTAAAATCCTTCCCTCACTTCTTTCCAATGGCACCCAAGAAATCTAAGAGAACTCATGGTGATGCTAGTTCTTCATTCCAAGATTATTCTCAATTTCTATTGAGTCCCGATCTTCTTGAACGATGGTACATTATGTGTACCATTGTCATCTTCCCCGGGAGATATGTTAATTTTGATGATCTTGATCCATTTAATCTTGTTCCTCTATTTCAAAATAGTAGCCTTTATGAATATCTATCCTTAGTTAATCAACCTAACTATTATCCCCAACTCATCTATTTGTTTTACACTAATATGAGGGTTGTACAAAAGAAAGATGGGGATGTAGTTATCCGCTTATCTGTCAAAAATGTTAAAATGACACTCACACCCGAGAGAATCAATCTCATAATGGGTAATGATGACGGGGGATTAGATCTAAGTGATATTATCCTTGATGATGCATCTATCTTATCTAAAATATTTTTGCCTAATGAAGGATCTCCAATGACTAGCAAAAATATTACTCCTATTGCTAAGCTTGTAGCCAGAATACTAGCCTAAAACATCCTTCCCAAAAGAGGAAGTTATGACCAGTACTCTCTGGAATTACAAAAAGCTGTTTATGCAATGTTTGGTAACATTGCTATAAATTGGGGTCGTGTCATCTTTTCAAAATTTGAACAAAACCACACCCACTTCTTACCTTTCGGTGGGCTTCTCACTCGTGTCTTTGAAGCTTTCGGTATTGATCTCGATTCCGAGACCAATGTCGTTACGCACTATGAGTGCTTCGATCGTGCTAGTTTAGCACGTATGAAGCTTCTTGATCCTCCTCCTAGAATAGCCCCTAGGTCTCCTCCACTTTCTCAAGCTCCTTTAGGTTCTACTGCTAGACCTTCTAGACCTTCTGCCTCTTCTAGTTCATCTCTTCCTCAAGCTAACTATGATGATCCACGTACTCTCTATGAATGTGTCACTTATCTTATGAAACATTCAGAGACTGTGGATACCCAGCTTCACACCATTGATTCCAAACTTGATCACTTAACTGATCTTTTCCATACTCAATTTACTCCTCCTTCTCATGCTGCCGATGAAGACTCAGACGAGGACAATTGAAGTCTTTTTATTTTTTCGCTATTATGTAATTTTCTATTTTAGTTTGTCTTAATGAACTTATTTATTTATGAGAACATTTCTTAGTTTATTTCTGTGTTCTTCAATATAAAAGACTGTTTCTTTTGTGTTTTTTTTGTTGATGACAAAGGGGGAGAGATATCCTCTTATTCAACTGTGTTTGATTTCTGTGTATTGAAAATTACTCTTGTCAGTCGACTGGCTACAGGCATATCAGTCGACTGCTGCATCTGTGATTCCTTATGTTACTGCATCTGTGATTGTGATTTTACTATGTATATTTTTTGTCTGATCAGTCGCCTGAAATACTCTTAAGTCGACTGATACATACTGTATGATACATTTTCTTTCTGTATGCATGATGTGTTTTTAATAGGGGGAGCATATCATTACTATGCTTGTATATTATATATTATTATCAGCTATTGTGTTGTCATCATCAAAAAGGGGGAGAATGTTGATTCTTGATTTTGATGATCACAACACACTGCACATGTATCTATGCTAAACTTACAGGTGCTATACACAAAGGATCTACTATTATACAGCTGAACAAATGATCAAGCACAAAAGCTCCAAATAAGAGACAATGGCCAAAGCTTCACTCAAAGACTCAAGACTCAAGACTTCAAGCTCAATTGTGTCAAATTGTTGTGTCTTGTAAACATTGTATTTTTACTTTTATTGAGTCTTAGTCTGATTGTAAAGCCTTGTCACACACATATACACTCACTATTTCATAAATGTGTGTTTTTCAAAAACAACAAAAGAGTCAAAACAGTTTGATATAATTTAACTGTTGAGTACCAGTCGACTGATACCTCTGGCAGTCGACTGGCAGTACAAAACTGTTTAAATTTATTCAAACTCTGACCAGTCGACTCATATGGCAACCCAGTCGACTGTTCAAGTGCTTTTGACCGTTTTCTGTTTTCAAAATTGATTTTTCAAAATCAAAAGCTAAAGATCCGTTGGTTGACAGTTGGAATAACTGTCTCCCAACGTCCAGGAGATCAAACTCTATAAATAGAGTTCAGATCTCACTGAAAAGTTTTTACAACAACTTTTCTAAGATCCGAGCATTCTTTGAGAAATTTTAAGTGAAAAGTGAGAAAAAAGCTTTCAAGTTTAAAATCTGTGGTTCTCTACACTCAGTCCAGTATAACAACGATTTCGTTCTGGACTGGGTATAGAAGTCGACCTTGTTTTAGCCACGTGCAACAACACAATACACCAACAAGGCTATAGGTTGACTGTAAAGTCTTTCTTGTTTCTTTTGCTCTCGGTTGGAGAGTGGTTTTTGACTCTAGGTTGTAGAGTCGGTTTGTTTCACTCTTAGTAGTAGAGTGGGTCTGCTTTCTCTGGTTGAGAGAAAGGACTACGGGTTAGACAAGGTTGTTGTCTTAACGCCGTAGGGTATTCTTGTAAACTTTTTCAAGAATAGTGGAAATCTCAAGTGGGTTGCTTGGGGACTGGATGTAGGTCGGGAGAACCGAACCAGGATATATCTTGTGTACTCTGTGATTGGTTGTCTTGATCTTGCATTTACTTTTGTTTACTTAAGATCTGTAAAACTTTTCTGGACAGTCGACTTCTTGCACTATCAGTCGACTGGTCAGTCTCGTTTTAGTTGTACTTTCATTGTGTCTTCAGTCGCCTGTCTCATCTATAAGTCGACTGCACAGAGTTGTTGTATTTGCTTTAATTTGGTCATATCAGTCGACTGGTTCACAACCAAGTCGACTGCACCGAAGAAAATTTCCGCAGTTTTTTATTAACACTATTCACCCCCCCTCTAGTGTTTGTTGTCTCGCCTACAGGATCCAACAATGTACGTCTCCTCCTCCTCCTTGCTCCTTGCCAAAACTGAGAACTTCTTCTGTAGTGATGACCGGCCTCCAAAGAACACTCACTCTCAACTCTCCTTAAAAATTACTCTTAGTAGATTTTTAGTGTAGAAAATAATTAAATGGGAAGGGTATTTATATACAATTTAGGAGTTGATTGGAGGGCTAAGATCATATAGATAGTTATACGATAGAGGGTTAGGATGAGAGTAGGAGTTATGGCAACCAACCACACACTCAAATAACTACCCACACCCTCTCCATTCAAATGCACAAACCGGCCTCCCTTATTTGGTGTGTTCATGCACGTATACGTGCAATGCACGTGCACTCACTAGTTCCCAAAAATATTTACATTTTATTTTATGAAAATAATCTTATAAATATTTAACATTACAAGTTGTAATTAAATAAGGAATGGTTCATGTGCCTTATTTAATTGGGCCAAAATAATATTAAAAAAATAAAAGGAAATGCTTTTGTTTATTTGAAGAAAATGGGCCTTTATATAAAAGAATAATTAGAGAATACATATACGTATATATACATATACACATTATTTATTATAAGATTTTATACTACAAAAATTGTACGTGCATACTACGTGCAAAGAAAAAAAAAATTCATAAATGAAAATCGGGGCATTACAATTTGATCTCCCGCAATTAGTAATTTAATCATTGCATTTGAAATCCGTTATTCTTGTAATATTCATGTTTCGTGATTAGTCGTTATATTGAATCAAATCAATTCTTTTGCCTCCATGATTCGATGCCATCAAAAGATCGTATTTTTCCATTGTCCCCACATTCATTTCACAAACACAAATTTGAAACTATATGTTTGCAAGTAAGAATCATTACAATTTGAATGTCAAGTTGTTGTCTTGCTGTTGCTGTAACTTGTAGCTAGATTTTGACCTATCAACTTTTCAAATTAATTGGAGCTCGTAGCCCTGTGAATCTAGTTTTTGGAACATTCGACAGATTCAAATTCCGAGTTGTAGATAATGAGTTATCATGTTTTTCATACTGCTAGGTCTACACATTTCAGATTGTTACTTATAGCACATCGACATGTTTCACAAACTAAAATGTCATGTTAATAGGTGAATAAAGAATTGATATTGACTGGAATATTACTAGACATGATTATGAATCGATTTATAATTTTTGTAAATTTTTTTAAAATGAATTTAAAGTATTTTTTATATATTAGAAGTTGACACCGATCTGCTGCCTAAATAATAGATCCATGGAGAAGTGACTGTTATTTCTAGTTTCTGTTATTAAAATGTATCGTGTGAATATGCGTTGGAATCGGCAAAGAGAGTCTATTTTCTAGAACCCCTGACAGAACCCGATTCGTTTTTCTGTAGCAACGGGAAAACGAGTTTTTATACAGCAATGTTGTGCTGTCCAGATTGTATATTCATGTTTTTAAAATATAAACATGTTATTGTCGTATTTAATAATTGAACTGATATAGTAAATAGATCAAATGACTTTATATCATGTACTGCATGGTTTATTATTGCAACTGTTTTGCTGATTACAGTCGTATACCAATTACCTGTACACGACAGAATCACATTAAAAGTATGACAAGCCGGGGTAATAAGGGTACAACCCAGTAGTGGATAATATAGGAGAATGTACTCGGAAGGGAGCTCGTGGTTTCCCTACCATTACTGTATGAATGAATGACTGAATAACTGAATAGCTGAACATTGTATATTGTTCATTGAACATTGATATAGAATATTGAATGACTGAATAACTGAGTATGGTTTCCTGTCCACATGTTTTTCCGAGTACATGATCTATAATTAACTACTAACGTCTAAACGTTTACTTGATTGTATGCACCCGAACCTGCGGTATGGGATGCAGGATTGCGTGCATTAGATAGAAGTGATTAAGTGAATAGACTTAAGATTAACACTGAACACATGCATATTCCTGTTTTCATGTTACATGCTCTATTTACAAATTATATGATCTCTGATTACCAATTTCATGATTCCTGCTCGTAAGACAAGTTACCTGATTCTCGATTACATGTTTGTATTCCTCGTTACATGATTTGTTTCCTGTACACATGATTCCTTGTTCTGCTGTATTCATATTCTTGTTACCTACTTGCTTGTACTACTTGCAGTCTGTTACTTGCTCTAACGGGTACCATCTATCTTTCTTTGACTAAATGTTATACAGATACAAATGATTGGTTACTGAAACAACTCAACAGACTGTTATTGCATTATATATTCTCCGACTATTCTATAAGTTCTTGTATCTCAGATATCGGTTATTGCATTATATTCTTGTTCCTGTTATTATTATTATTATATTGTTGATCTTGCTGGTATTGTATAGCTTATGGATGATATGAGTTGGTATTTTTATATCATTCGCTGGACCTTAGTTACCTACAGGTGATTCCTTATAATGGGAAGCGGGGTGTGCCACTAGATTGTGCAGAATAATTTAAAGCAAATGGAATAAGCATATAGTTGTTAAGCTACATTGTTTCTTAAAATCATCACTACTAAATTCACTCATAAATTAACTTGAATTCTGAATTTAATGTTGAATATAATTGCATCAATAAGTAATGACATGGCTTGGATATACTAAGTTATATTGATTATTGTTTATACAAATACTAAGATATGAATGCCAGAGAAAGAAAAAAAAAAGTGATTCAATAAATAAGTTTTGGAGTTTACCCTTCAAAAGACCAAGTGTATTTGATAAATATTAAAATATATTTCTTCTTAGAAGCCCAATAAAACTCAAAATCCATAGATTGAAAAGTCCATACTCATTCCAAAAATTTAATGACATGAGATAAAAAACAATTATTTGAGCCAAGTTTTGATCATAAGTTGTGCAGAATAATTTAAAGCAAATGGAATAAGCATATAGTGGTTAAGCTACATTGTTTCTTAAAATCATCACTACTAAATTCACTCATAAATTAACTTAAATTCTGAATTTAATGTTGAATATTATTGCATCAATAAGTAATGACATGACTTGGATATACTAAGTTGTATTGATTATTGTTTATACAAAAACTAAGATATGAATGCGAGAGAAAGAAAAAAAAAGTGATTCAATAAATAAGTTTTGGAGTTTACCCTTCAAAAGACCAAGTGTATTTGATAAATATTAAAATATATTTCTTCTTAAAAGCCCAATAAAACTCAAAATCCATAGATTGAAAAGTCCAAACTCATTCCAAAAATTTAATGACATGAGATAAAAAACAATTATTTGAGCCAAGTTTTGATCATAAGTTGTGCAGAATAATTTAAAGCAATTGAAATAAGCATATAGTGGTTAAGCTACATTGTTTCTTAAAATCATCACTACTAAATTCACTCATAAATTAACTTAAATTCTGAATTTAATGTTGAATATTATTGCATCAATAAGTAATGACATGACTTGGATATACTAAGTTGTATTGATTATTGTTTATACAAAAACTAAGATATGAATGCGAGAGAAAGAAAAAAAAAGTGATTCAATAAATAAGTTTTGGAGTTTACCCTTCAAAAGACCAAGTGTATTTGATAAATATTAAAATATATTTCTTCTTAAAAGCCCAATAAAACTCAAAATCCATAGATTGAAAAGTCCAAACTCATTCCAAAAATTTAATGACATGAGATAAAAAACAATTATTTGAGCCAAGTTTTGATCATAGGATCTATGGGTTTTTAGGCCCACCACACCTCCGCTGCACCACACTAATTTGATAATGAACTTATTGAACAAAATTTATATACATATATAGTAACTTAATATAATATGGAGTCCTATAAAATTAGAAACCGCCTAAAGTAGTTGTTTGTGTTGCTTGAGATCCGATCCGCCCCTGGATTTGAAGTAAATCATGCTGTACAATTCTTATATTCTGATATGTCACATGAAAGTAATCTTTAGTAAATTTCTTGTTGAACAGAATGGAAGCACAAGGGATCACTCAAGTGGGGGGAAAATGGGGAAGGTAGTTGATATGGGTCAGAAATAGCATGGCCCATCCTGGACCACTAGATCCCCTCAGAGATGCGCGCACCATCTGATCCTTCTGATCTGCCACGTCAGCACCGGAAAACTGCCCGGAGCTCTGCCACGTCAGCTCGGAAACCGCTCCGGCGTCTGCCACGTCAGCCCTATACTGCCCGGCTTTTCCACCGCTTCAGCCATGCGGGTAACTGGGTCCGGCCCAGCCCCAAACGGGTCTGGACCCGATTGGCTTCCTCTATAAATACCAGACCCTCCCCCCTCTTTACAGGTAATCAAACCTTTTCCACTAAAACCCTAGTTACTGTTGCTCTTATCTTAAGTAACTGACTAGATCGTCGGAGGGTCTGCCACCGGAACCAATCCCGGTGTTTCTAGACCGTCTGCAGGTACTCAAGACCTCGGATCCGAGCCCTCTGATCCGAGCCCAGACATCAACCTCACTCCAAGCCCGTCGTAGGTACCGCCCGGCCAGCCGAGGGTCGTCTGACCAGCAGCTTTCTCCTTCAATACAAATCGAGTAAGAACTCACACCTGGTGCATCCACACGTCTCCCAGAAACCAACCGCATCAGGTTGGCGCCGTCTGTGGGAAAGCTACTTCGGAATCCGACCCGAGTCCTACAGCCAAGGTACCTCGACTGCCGAACTCCCATGGCCTCCAAAGGCAAGGGGGCTGCGTCCTCCGTCAACCGACGGGACACACCCCAACCAAATACCAATGCCGGGCCACGCACATCAAAGCACAGGGCTTCCCATCAGGGATCCCAGCGGAGCGCCACCCGTACAGTCCAGCCCGACCTATGAAGGGTAATCACCAACCGGCAGGTTAGTCGCAGTGGGGGGAGGGCCGCTTCCAACTCGGCCCCGAACCATCCTAGACCACCGCCGGAAGAACGGAGGCCAGCACTCAGCCGAGTTGGAAGGCAACCTCCGGTCCAACCGGTCCGAGCCAAGGGAGTTCCTGTCACTCAACAGGAGTTCCAGGACTTCCGAAGAGAAATTCTTGGGGCTCTCCGACGGGCCCCCAGAGAAGAAGCCCGACATTCCCGAACCAGGTCGGACGCCGAGGCAAGCATGTCCCGCCCCTTAACAAACCCGACTGAGGACGACGGCGAACTCCTAAGGCGCCTCCAAGAAATGGAAAATCACCTCGATCACATAGGCGACGGCGGCCAAGGAGCGGCTCAGGGGTACAGACCTGTCCGACCCCCTTTCTCCGCCCTCATTCTCCAAGCGGAAATACCTCGGAATTTCTGACCACCTCAGTTCGAAACCTACGACGGCGAGGGAGATCCTGCTGATCACATGGAGGGTTTCAAAACCCTCATGATGATTCACAGCGCTTCGGATCCCCTGTTATGTTGAGCCTTCCCTGCCACCCTCCGGGGTCCGGCTCGCGAATGGTTTTCCAAACTGACGCCCGGTTCCATCTACTCATTTGACCAGCTGGAAGGCAATTTCCTCGCCTACTTTGTCACCAGCCGGAAGGCGGAGAAGACAAGTGCTTCCCTACTGGGACTCAGACAGAAGGAGGGAGAATCACTCAGGGCATTCGTCCGGAGGTTCACAGCAGAGGCAAGGTCGGTCTCCTCTCTCGATCCGGGCGTCGCCTCCGCGGCATTTCGGCACAACGTCCGTCATGGGCAGCTGAAAGCCTCTCTGGCGAAGAAGCCCCCCATCGATTTTCCCGACCTCCTCAACAGGGTTGAGAAGTACATCAAGGCGGAGGAAGCCCTAAACCCAGATGAGTCCAGGGAAGCACCCGGAAAAGGGAAGCGGAAGGCCGAGGAAGTCGAGCCTTCTAAAAAGGCTCCGAGGGACGTGGGCACCATGAAGAAAGTACCGCCGGTCCCTCGCTTCGAGAGGTATACCCCACTCACCCAAAATGTGTCCTCCATACTCCTGGCAATCGAGGACAGGGACCTCGTTCAGTATCCCCCCCGACCGTCCAACAACACTAGAAAGAAAAGGGATCAACGGTTCTACTGCCTCTTCCACCGAGACAACGGGCACGACACGGATCACTGTCGTGCCCTGAAAGACGAAATCGAGGCCCTCATTCAGCGAGGGTACCTCCGGGAGTACAGGCGGGATGACGCTCGGGGACAGAGGGACTCGAGGAGCAAGAGAACCCCACCTCCTCCTCGAGCTCCCCTGCAGCTCCCCGAGCGAGAGCATGAGCTTGACGAGCCTGATGGCCAAGCCGTATTACACTGCGTCCATGGGGGACCCATGGGAGGGGAGTCCAACACTTCCCGCAAGGCGTTCGTCCGAGATGTTAACACCGTCCAAGGACCTCTCCCCCCTCAAATTCAACCACTCCCCGTCTCCTTCTCGGGTGACGACCTGGAGGGGGTGCGGCTCCCGCATTGCGACGCCCTCGTGATCAATCTCAGCATGGCAAATTTCGATGCTCGGCGGATCCTTGTAGACAACGGGAGCTCGGTCAACATTCTGTTCCTCGATGCTTTCGAGAACCTAAAGCTGCCCCGTAGCAAGCTCGAGCCAGCAGGATACACCCTGCACGGATTTTCTGGAGTTCCGGTGACAATCGAGGGGATCGTCACGCTGGACGTCACAGCAAGCACGACCCCAAACCGAAGAACCGAGTCCATGGACTTCATGGTTGTCAACGTCAAGGCAGCCTAAAATGCCATACTCGGCCGTCCAGGCCTCTGCTCTCTCTAGGCTGTCCCCTCGGTCTACCACCAGAAGATGAAGTTCCCTACCAGTACCGGGGTAGGGGTGGTCCGGGAGAACCAGGAAGCCGCTCGCTCATGCTACATGACGGCAATAGGAAGCGGAGTGTTTCCCCTCGATGCCGTGGAGATGCAGCCCCAAAGGACCCAGCCAGAGCCAGAGTCGGCAGACGAGATGGAGGATGTCTCCTTCGAGACAGGGGATCCGTCGAAACAATTTCGAGTAAGTCGCTTCCTCGCATCCCGCCTTAAATCCGACCTCATCACCTGTATTCGGCGCAATGTCGATCTGTTCGCCTGGAAGCCATCTGACATGCCCGACATTTTCGAGGATCTCATCATGCACAAACTCAGCGTGATTCCCGGGTCAAAACCGGTGGTCCAAAAGCGACGTAAGTTCGCTCCAGAGCGACAACAGGCGGTTAATGCAGAAGTCGACAAGCTCCTGGCCGCGCACTTCATCCAAGAGGTCAGCTACCCCGAGTGGCTGGCGAACGTCGTCATGGTCAAGAAGGCGAGCGGGAGTTGGAGGATCTGCATAGATTTCACGGATCTCAACAAAGCGTGCCCGAAGGATCCATTCCCCCTCCCAAGAATCGATGCTCTTGTCGATGCAACATCGGGTCACGAGCTCCTGTCCTTTATGGATGCATTTTCAGGATAGAACCAGATCCGCATGTTCCCTCCCGACATCGCCAAGACATCCTTCGTTACAGACCAGGGGCTCTACTGCTACAGGGTCATGCCCTTCGGGCTGAAGAACGCCGGCGCCACTTATCAGAGGCTCGTCAACCGGTTCTTCAAGGAGCAAATCGGGCGCAATATGGAAGTATATGTGAATGAGGACCACGTAGCCGATCTGGAGGAGGCCTTTGGGGTACTTCGGACCCATAATATGAGACTCAATCCGAACAAATGCGCCTTCGGCGTCTCCGCGGGAAAGTTTCTTGGGTTTATTATCAGCCAACGGGGAATCGAAGCGAACCCCGAAAAGATCCAAGCAATCCTAGACATGGCTCCTCCCAGGAACATCAAAGAAGTCCAACGACTGACGGGGAGACTGGCGGCCATCGGCCGTTTCCTCTCCAAGTCCGGAGAGAAGTCTCTTCCATTCTTCAAAGCCCTGCGCGGCACCGGTGGGTTCGAATGGGGAGTCCAACAGCAAGAGGCCTTCGCCCAATTAAAGGAATACCTCGCAAACCCTCCCCTCCTCAGCAAGCCCGAACCAGGAGAGCCACTCTGGCTTTACCTATCAGCCTCGGAGAAGGTGCTCAGCGCCGTTCTCGTTCGGGAGGAAGAGGGATCACAGAAGCCTGTGTACTACGTCAGCAAGGTTCTGCTCGATGCCGAGACCAGGTACTCTCGGATGGAGAAGGTAGCGTACGCCCTGGTCATGGCCTTGCGAAAACTCCGCCCATATTTTCAATCTCATTCTGTCCAGGTGCTGATGGATCAACCCCTGAAGGCCGTACTCTACAAACCAGAGAGCTCGGGTCGACTCGTGAAATGGTCGATTGAGCTCAGCCAGTATGACATTGGCTATCAGCCCAGAACAGCAACGAAAGTTTCTTATAGTTGCGATCGACTACTTCACAAAATGGATCGAGGCCGAGCAATTAGTTACGATCACCGAGCAGCAGACTCAACAGTTCTTCTGGAAGCACATTGTCTGTCGGTTCGGGATCCCCCAAGTGCTCGTCACGGACAACGGGACCCAATTCGCAGGCAAACATTTCCGCAAGTTCTGCGAAGACCTCGGTATCCAGCAGCGCTTCTCTTCAGTATGCCATCCCCAGTCCAACGGGCAGGCAGAGAACGCGAATCGACAGATCCTCGACGGACTCAAGAAGCGACTCGATAACTCCTCCAAGGGGTTATGGGTCGATGAACTGCCGAGCGTTCTCTGGGCCCACCGAACAACAAAAAGAATCCCGACGGGGGAGTCACCTTTCAATTTAACATACGGTGCCGAGGCCGTCATTCCCCTGGAAATAGGCATCCCCTCTCCCCGGATTATGGCTTTCGATGAAGCGAGCAACTCCATACAACTGCGGGCCGACCTAGACCTCATAGACGAGGTCAGGGACAAGTCGGCCATTAGAAGGAACATCTACCAGCAAAGGATCGAGAGGTTCTACAACAAGAAGGTGCGCCCAACAAACATTGCACTCGGAGATCTTGTCCTCCGGAAACTGGCGGTATCCAACCCCGGCCAGAAAGAAAGTTGGCACCAAACTGGGAGGGCCCTTATAAGGTCTCAGAGGTCGTACGACCGGGTACCTATCGGCTGACCGACTCCGACGGCAAGCCCGTCAAGAGGCCCTGGAATGCGGAACACTTGATTAAGTTCTTAGGAGAGTAGCCTCCATATAAAATGTAACGATCGTAATCGGCACGTTGTGCCTAGTCTTTTGTAAAGTCCTGTAAACGGCACGTCGTGCCTAGACTTGTTTATAAAAAGCATATATTGTAAACATGTTAGCTTTCTTAAAACAAACTCACAAATCCAAACCTTGTAAACAAATAAAGAACTCCTCACGGATTCGGCGCTCGGATAAAAACGCGAGCCCAAACATGCTTCTCTTACAAGCATAGGATTCGGCGCTCGGATAAAATCGCGAGCCCAAACATGCTTCTCTTACAAGCATAGGATTCGGCGCTCGGATAAAATCGCGAGCCCAAACATGCTTCTCTTACAAGCATAGGATTCGGCGCTCGGATCAAAGCTCGAGCCCAAACATGCTTCTCTTCTTTGCATAGGACTCGGCACTCGGATAAAATTGCGAGCCCAAACATGCTTCTCTTACAAGCATAGGATTCGGCGCTCGGACAAAAACGCGAGCCCAAACATGCTTCTCTTCTTTGCATAGGACTCGGCACCCGGATCAAATCGCGAGCCCAAACATGCTTCTCTTCTTTGCATAGGACTCGGCACTCGGATAAAATCGCGAGCCCAAACATGCTTTTCTTACAAGCATAGGATTCGGTGCTCGGACAAAAATGCGAGCCCAAAATGCTTCTCTTCTTTGCATAGGACTCGGCACCTGGATCAAATCGCGAGCCCAAACATGCTTCTCTTCTTTGCATAGGACTCGGCGCTCGGATCAAATCGCGAGCCCAAACATGCTTCTCTTACAGGCATAGGATTCGGCGCTCGGATAAAATTGCGAGCCCAAACATGCTTCTATTACAAGCATAGGATTCGGCGCTCGGATAAAAGCTCAAGCCCAAACATGCTTTCGAACCATCTCTCCAAGAGAACATGTGCAAGAGCTCGGTGTCGACCCCGAGCAAGGCGGGTGCCCTCTCCGAGGGCACCGTGACCTTGACACTCGGCGGCAACGCTGCGCTACACCTGCAATTGCCTTTCTCACTGGTATGGGGGCTCGGCATCCGTCCCTCGCTCGGTTTGGCCTCCTCCGAGGCCATCAACCGATGCTCGAGGCGACATCCGCCAGCCACGCCCGCACCGTCTCTCCAAGAGAACATGTGCAGGAGCTCGGCGTCGACCCTGAGCAAGGCGGGTGCCCTTTCCGAGGGCACCGCGACCTTGACGCTCGGCGGCAACGCTGCGCTATGCCTGCAATTGCCTTTCTCACCGGTATGGGGGCTCGGCATCCGTCCCTCGCTCGGTTTGGCCTCCTCGGAGGCCATCAACCGATGCTCGAGGCGACATCCGCCAGCCACGCCCGCACCGTCTCTCCAAGAGAACATGTGCAGGAGCTCAGCGTCAACCCCGAGCAAGGTGGGCGCCCTCTCCGAGGGCACCGCAACCTTGACGCTCGGCGGCGATGCTGCGCTACGCCGCGCTACGCCTGCAATTGCCTTTCTCACCGGTATGGGGGCTCGGCATCCGTCCCTCGCTCGGTTCGGCCTCCTCGGAGGCCATCAACCGATGCTCGAGGCGACATCCGCCAGCCACGCCCGCACCGTCTCTCCAAGAGAACATGTGCGGGAGCTCGGCGTCGACCCCGAGCAAGACGGGCGCCCTCTCCGAGGGCACCGCGACCTTTGACGCTCGGCGGCGACCTCAACGCTGCTACCGCCCGTTCCCTCGTCGCGTGTTGGAAAAATTTTTATTAAGGTTTGAGGCGTCCGCCTTCTGTAGACGCCCCAAGCCTCGAGTCGGATTATTGGCCACCCTCTCACCCGCGAACAGCTCGGGGTTTACGGCTTTTTGCAAAACCAAAACCCCAAATTGTTCGAGGATGGCAGGGGGGCCAAAGACTCGCGGCTAGCTCCGTTCAAACGGATCAGTCGACCCTTCTATCGCCCAAGAACAACTCGGGGTTTACGGCTCGAGCGAGCCCAAAACCCCGAATTGTTCCCGGACGGTGGAAGAGCCACCAAGCTTCGGACCTTTCCAAACATCCCAAACGATCGGTCGGCCCACCGCTCACCAACGAACAACCCGGGGTCCCATGGCCCTGACGGCCCGAACCCCGAATAGTTCGAGGGTGATCGGTGTGCCTCCGATCCGGGATGCTCGAAAATCTTATATTTTTTTGGACGCCCGCCATGGGCAGGCATCCGAGTCGAAGGACTCACTGATTGAAAACTGAAAGGGAGTGGTGATTATATAGCCCACTGAGGCCTCATTTATTATGCCTGGGAATGTGAAACGGCGGAAGGCAAAACGTCGCCATAAATATCCATAGGAATGCGAAACGACACAGTTATTGACGCAGTCGCGTCAATTGCGACTCCTCGAAGCCCGGATGGAAACTCGAGCCGTGTCACCTCTTTCTCCTACTCAGCCACCGCTCGGAGCTCGGATAGAATATCGAGCCAGTCAGCCTTCACCTTATCAAGTAGGGCTCAGAGCTCGGATAAAAATGCGAGCCACACGACCACTTCTCGTCAGTCTCGTTTCTTGGCTTCACTGAAGAGTCTAGATCTGTTCTTCATCTCCCGCTTACTTCTGTTCAACCCATTATCAATGTCTTCCAAAAAGCGATCCAAATAGGTTTGCGGAATCAAAATGGATCCTAGAAGAAGAACTTTCGAAGAGGCAGTCTATAACACCCATGCGTCTGTAGCAGTAGACGGCTTACTGGACCCGTGCATCAGAGGGTTCGGAGCTCGGATAACATCGCGAGCAAGTAAGCCCTCCTCTCTAACAAAAGGGTCGATGCTCGGATGAAACCGCGAGCCATACCGCCAATTCCCCTTCTCTTCATTACAGAGGGGTCGACGCTCGGATAGAAGCTTGAACCATGCCGTCTTCTCCTCTCACATGTGGGGCTCGGAGCTCGGCTTGAAACTCGAGCCAAGATCCCCTTCTCTTAATTACAGAGGGGTCGACGCTTGGATAGAAACTCGAGCCAGGCAACCTTCTCCTTCCTCAGGTGGAGCTCGGAGCTCGGATGAAAACTCGAGCCAGGCCACTTCTCCCTTCTCAGTGGGGGGCTCGATGCTCGGATCGAAGCTCGAGCCAGGCCACTTCTCCTTCCTTAGTGGGGGCTCGACACTCGGATCGAAATTCGAGCCAGGCCACTTCTCCCTACTCAGTGAACGCTCGACGCTCGGATAGAAACTCTAGCCAGGCAACCTTCTCCTTCCTCAGGTGGAGCTCGGAGCTCGGATGGAAACTCGAGCCAGGCCACTTCTCCCTCTCAATAGGGGGCTCGACGCTCGGATCGAAGCTCGAGCCAGGCCACTTCCCTTCCTCAGTGGGGGCTCGACGCTCGGATCGAAATTCGAGCCAGGCCACTTCTCCCTTCTCAGTGAACGCTCGGAGCTCGGATCGAAGCTCGAGCCAGGCTACTTCCTCTTTCTCAGTGGGGGGCTCGACGCTCGGATCGAAGCACGAGCCATGCCACTTCTCCTTCCTCAGTGGGGGCTCGATGCCCGGATCGAAATTCGAGCCAGGCCACTTCTCCCTACTCAGTGAACGCTCGGAGCTCAGATCGAAGCTAGAGCCACACCACCTTCATCTTTCTCGGAGGTGGCTCGGAGCTCGGATGGAATCTCGAGCCACACCACCTTCATCTTTCTCGGTAGTGGCTCGGAGCTCGGCTGGAATCCCGAGCCACACCTCTTTCATCCTTCTCAAAGGTGCCTCGGAGCTCGGATGGAAAATCGAGCCATACCAACCTCATCCATCACAATGGGGCTCGGAACTCGGATAGAAGCGCGAGCACACCACCTTCGCCTTTCTCGGTGGGGCTCGGAACTCGACGCTCGGATAGAATCCCGAATACCAGACGCTCTCCTCGCTCTTCCAACTAGCGAGGGGATCGTCCCCAGACCCTAGGAGGCCGCCCTGCCGACCTCTAATGCTAGGTAAACGAGCCCCAAAAGAAGGTCTTGACATCCCCTCGCTCTTCCAACTAGCGAGGGGATCGTCCCCAGACCCTAGGAGGCCGCCCCGCCGACCTCTAACGCTAGGTAAACGAGCCCCAAAAGAAGGCCTCGACATCCCCTTGCTCTTCCAACTAGCGAGATGGTCGTCTACCGACCCCTAGGCTCGTCGGCCGACCCGTGGGCTCGCCTGCCGACCCTTCGTCCCGTTTGCCGAACCCTTGGTTCGTCCTCCGACCCGTGGGCTCGCCTGCCGACCCTTCGTCCCGTCTGCCGAACCCTTGGTTCGTCCTTCGACCTTTGGGCTCGTCCGCCGACCTTTGGGCTCGCCCGCCAACCCCCAAAGCTTGACTCAGGCGTTCCTAGCTCTCTTACCCTTTTACTCCCCCTCCTGCGCGAAACTCCAAAACGAGGGATCCATTACTCCTGACCCCTGGCCTCATTAAGGGAAAGCACAGATCCTACCGTCTCACCCCGACATCTGCTCTTCCCCCAGAGGCAAAGAGTCGCTCCTACACGACTGGATCACCCAGCCCTACAGGAGCGTGGGGCTCATGATATGGGTCAGAAATAGCATGGCCCATCCTGGACCACTAGATCCCCTCAGAGATGCGCGCACCATCTGATCCTTCTGATTTGCCACGTCAGCACCGGAAAACCGCCCGAAGCTCTGCCACGTCAGTCCTATACCGCCCGGCTTTTCCACCGCTTTAGCCATGCGGGTAACCGGGTCCGGCCCAGCCCCAAACGGGTCTGGACCCGATTGGCTTCCTCTATAAATACCAGACCCTCCCCCCTGTTTACAGGTAATCAAACCTTTTCCACTAAAACCCTAGTTACTGTTGCTCTTATCTTAAGTAACTGACTAGATCGTCGGAGGGTCTGCCACCGGAACCAACCCCGGTGTTTCTAGACCGTCTGCAGGTACTCAAGACCTCGGATCCGAGCCCTCTGATCCGAGCCCATACATCCACCTCACTCCAAGCCCGTCGCAGGTACCGCCCGGCCAGCCGAGGGTCGTCTGACCAGCAGCTTTCTCCTTCAATACAAATCGAGTAAGAACTCACACCTGGTGCATCCACACGTCTCCCAGAAACCAACCGCATCAGTAGTCAACTCCATAATACACTAGACCAAAACCACCATGACACTTCTGACAACCAAACCATATTAGCAGAGATAACAAAACCATTAGGGGACGGAAGGAGGACGATCTGTTTATCAGTCAATTTGAGAGGAGGAATCGAAAAGAATTTCCTGGAACCACCGACCCGGTTGAAACTGAAAATTGGATAAGTGGAATTGAGAAAAAATTCCGAATTATAAACTGTTCCGATAAGCAGAAGGGGGAATTTGCCACTTACAAATTTACAGATGAGGCCGATCGATGGTGGAATACAATCGCTAGGTCACTTCCAGCAAGAGAGGTGAATAGTTTAACATGGGAGAGGTTTAAGGAAATATTTTTGGAAAAATTTCCGTAGAGTTTAACGGGGAAATTGGAAAGGGAATTTTCTGAACTGGAACAAGCAGAAAATGAATACATCACCCAGTATGAGGAGAAGTTCACTCGGCTATCTGGATTCGCATCGCATTTGGTGGATACAGAAGATAGGAAAGTTCACAGGTTTGAACATGGGCTTAAAAGCCCCGCATGCGTAGAATAGTGACCGTAAATTTCCTAGAGGGGTGAATTTGGTAATTATGCAGAAATTAAAAAATTAAATAAAATACGAAAATAATGAGATAGTTACAGAAAGTAAGTAGAGTAAGCATGTCAAATAGAGCGATATAACGTAGTTCGAACCCCAGACCTATGTCCACACCACCTACTTGTAGCAATTTTTTACCTCATGCATTTTATTATACTTTAAACCCTTTTACAGTGATTGTCGAAATTCAAGCAGAGAGACCAATTACACCCGCAAGACTTCTTCAAATAAGTCTCGCAAAACTCACCGAAGTGGATGAAAAAAAAAACTCTCAAGATCTATAACGAAAACAATAAAAGTTCTCACATTCGAATCCTTGATTGAATTATTAGTTCAGAAGAATTATAATTGCAAGCGGTTCAAAAATACTCAGTGAATTCGCCTCTATTTATAGAGCGAGTAAATGTATCTTTCCAAAAATGAAAATATATTTTCAAAATAGTCAAAACTGTACGAGTCCGGTCGACCGTTCTTTTGAGTAGTCGACCATTCACCTTTTAACTAGAGAGTCGAGAGGTAACCAGTCAACTGACTTACTTTTAAACTATAGTGAGCGGTCGGCGGTTGTGACGGTCGACAGACATATTGTACGGTCGACCGCTATCATGCAGATTCAACATTTATTTGGCGAATACTGTTTATATTTTTTCCAAATACTAATCAATCAATGAACGACCATTTACGTATTATTTTCTCAACGAAAACAGAAATAAATAATTGATCATTGATGGCTTTCTTGAGGATTTGAAACACATCTTTCTTGAGTTTAAATCTTCTTGATTTTTGCAATCTTCTTTGATACATTCATCTTTTGCTTGATTGCTAATCTTTTTGGCTCTTTGTTTTGAATTACTCTCTATAAATCCTGTAAATCTTAACTGAAAATATTAGCCTTAATAATATGTTTTATGTACACCAAACTTAGGGTCAACAATCTTTCCCTTTTGGTGTGAACAAAACATACATTTACAACTCTTTCAAACTGTGATAGAAAGAACATTTGACTGAAAAAGAGTAAGAGGAACGGTCGACTGTGCAGTCGACCGTACAACCCTTCAGGGAGACAATCGACTGTTTAGGCGACTAAACAAAAGTTGCTCAAGCTGAAATATTAATAACGTTTAATTCCCCTTTAAAAGTGAAAGCGTTTTTCATCTAATGGTTTTGTAAGAATATTAACCAACTGTAAATCCGTTGAAACATAATCAAGAACAATATCTCCCTTTTGAATAATCAAGGACAATATCTCTAATGGTTTAATAAAATATCTTTGTGTTTTGTGTGCCTATAAATGATTAAAAAAATTACTTCATACTCTCTCAGTTTATTTTTCGTTCATAATACTTTGCATTGTTATACTTGTACTCCAATGAAGTGAATGAATTTTTCTCATCATATTTATCTCAAGCTCAACCTGCCTTTACTTAGAAAGCTCCTTGCACATACTTTCATTAGTAGAACAGGGTATAACAGAAATGTCTCATATTTGTTCTTGTGCTAATTTATTTGAGTTTAAGTTTATTAGGTGCAAGTATACATTAGTACTTATTTTCTAATAGTTACTTTACCAAAATCATATTATTTACCTTTAACAGTTTTGCTAGTATGCATATTTATTAAAAATAACTATGTAACTTATATCGTATAGTTGAGAGAAAGGAATTGTTTTTTAATTTTATTAGCAAAAGTCTATATAAAATTTACACTACCTTCAAAAGTTTTAAAAAATATGTCCTTCCCTTTTCTTTTCATGATAGTGATGCAAAATGTTGTTTTCATCCTTCATGAGCTTTAGACATCTACTGTCAAAGTGCCACCGATATTTAGGTGAAATACCTTGATGTACGTACTTTAAGATTAGCAGGTATCTAGGTAGGTACTGTTCCTGCACTTGTATTGTCCAAACGAAGTTAGTATTCCTTTTTAAAGCACAACTGTAAAAAATATGTCTGAATCCACAACATTAGTGACAAGCAATGTAATTATGTCTTGGATCATGCACATGTGCATAGTTATGTGTTGGTTTGTAACTGTTTTGTGGCTATGCATTGTGTATGACAATATTGCTTAGAATTTTGACGTTGTATTTGCTCATTGTAACCAAGTCCTCGATTATCATGTTATGACCTTGAATTCTTTGTCATTAGATAATTGGGCCCTTCATAATTTTCAACCATTTTTCGAGCTCATTTATTCTATTACAAAGTTTTTTCTAGTTTTCTCATCATCTTTGGTATTCCAACGAAGAGTATCTAGAGTAGCATCAAATATTCTATTATGTTCGAGTGCTTTCTTAAAACTTATTGTTTCCAACTACATCATCAATTTTTTTTGCATTCATTTAGATCGTCGGTGAGTTTTAGCAACATGAGCAAAATTTTCATGAATTTCCTTTAGGTTTACATTATGTATTGCCAGACATTTTTGAATCTGTTGTTTCAAACATTCATTTTCTTATATCAGCACATCATGATCCTTCCTAATTGACTCAAAATTTTCAATAATCAATGAATATTTATTTTTCAACTTTTGGTTTTTAGCAATGCTAAAGTCATGTGCTTCATTAGACATTTGTGTATACTGTTTCAACTCATGACTTAATTTCTTTGCATTATCTCTTAAGCCATTAGACATATCAACTAGATCATCATAAGTGTGTTCTTCGATTACCTCTTCTTAGATTGGTGATTGCACCTCACCATCCCCAATGTCCATGAATCCAAAGTCGTTGTGTTCTTGCTCTTCATCGTTGGAGTATGAATCTAGTCATGTTGCCTTCAATGCAATCTTTCTGAATTCTGAGATAGAGGTAATGATAATCTTTGTTCCTATCCTACGAGAGGGGACAGTTTGTGCGGAAGTGTCCTCGTTTCTTGCATTTCTAACATATGTCTTTTTTGTCTTTTTCTCTTCCTCCTTGAGAGCTGCCATACTTTTTGCATTTGAGATATTACAGAATTGTTTAGTCAGCAATGCGATATCTTCATCTGAATCTTCATGAATAGACTCCGATTTTGATGGTCGTGAAGTTTCTGTTTTCAAGGCAATGGTTTTCTCTTCACTTGGGTATAATCCCAATATTCTGCCGATACCTCTTGGTTTCGGCAATCTCCATTTCATACATCTTCAATTTTCTTTGAAATGTGTAGTTGTCGAAACCTTTTCTTCAAGCATCTTCCTAATTGCAGCAGCCTTAATATCTCATTCAGGTGTGTGACAGCTTATGAGTTTTCTGACCTTTTGGTCATCATCAAACTCATTACCTAAGCTCTCAAGTTCATGTGCGATAATATCAAATCGGGCTAGCATCTGATCTACGGTCTCTCCTGGAAGTATACAAAAAATATCAAACTTATAAAAACATAAAGTGACTTTGGCAATTACCTCAGATGCAGTTCCTTCATGACGTTATAACATATTGTTCCAAATTTCATAGGCTATTTTGCATTTGCGCCCACATCACATCAATTCTTCATTATTCAGACCTGCATAAAGTGTTGTCATGGCTTTGGAGTTTGCAGTTTTCAATGATAGTTCAGCTGATGTGAAGGTATTCTTTCCATCACTAACAAGGATATCTATTTTATTGACACAGAAATTCCATATTTCTTCTCCCAAAATCTGCAAAAAATGAGATGTATGAACTTTTCAAACATCATAGCATTTTCCACAAAATGAGGTGAACGTGTTAGGCTTGTTCCATTGGAGATGAATAATTCCGATGTGGACAATTTTTCGGGAAGAGAGATTTCGACCATTGGACCTTTTGCACAAGCTTTTAAGCTATTTATGACCATTTTGCTCTGATACCATTGTAAATCACCTTTGGAGGGGGGGTAGGGGGAGGGGGGGTGGGGGGGGTGAATAGGATGATTGTATGGAAATTAAAACTTAAATATAGTGCGTAAAGTACGGAGATAGAGTTAGAGAAAGCAAGCAGAGCAAGCACGCAGGACAAAGCGATATAATGTGGTTTGATCCTCAGGTCTACGTCCACACCACCTACTTGTAGCAATTTTCTGCTACAAGAGTTCCATTATACTTTAATCTATTATACAGTGATTCTCGAAATTCAGGCTGATAGACCAATTACACCCGCAAGACATCTACAAACAAGTCCCGCAAAACTCACTGAAGTGGAAAAAAAGAAAAACTCTCATGATCTATGACGATCTTGACTGAAGAAAACAATAAAAGCTCTCTTATTCAAATCATTGCTTGAATGATTAGTTCAGAAGAATTATAATTTCAAGCGGTTCAAAAATACCCAGTGAATTCACCTCTATTTATAGAGTAAGGAAATGTATCTTTCAAAAAATGAAAAGATATTTATGAAATAGTCAAAATTGTACGAGTACGGTCGACCGTTCTTTTGAACAGTCGACCGTTCACATTTTAACTAGAGATTCGAGAGATGACCGGTCGACTGACTTACTTTTAAACTATAATGAGCAGTCGGCGGTTGTGACGGTCGATAGACATATTGTACGGTCGAACACTATGGTGCATATTCAACATTTATTTTGCGAATCTAATTTATATTCTTTCCAAATATAATCAATCAATCAACAACTCTTTACAGAGTATTTTCTCACAAAAACATAAATAAATAATTGATCATTGTGAGCTTTCTTGAGGATTTGAAGCACATGTTTCTTGAGTTGAAATCTTCTTGATTTCTGCAATCTTCTTTGATACATTTTTCTTTTGCTTGATTGCTAATTTTTTTGGCTCTTTATTTTGAATTACTTTCTCTATAAATCCTGTAGATCTCAAATGAAAATATTAGTTTTAATAATATGTTTTGTGCACACCAAACTTAGGGTCAGCAATCTCCCCCTTTTGGTGTGAATAAAATACACCTTAGAATTTAAGTTTAAAACAAATTCAACTTCTCCCCTTTATCCAATACTCCCCCTAAATTCATGCATGTACGAATTTAAATGAGTGTGTGTTCATGATACATTCTATATGCATAAAACAAAACATGCTTCAAAACATGCACACATAATTGTGAGTTAAAGATCAAGAACACACAAATTTAGAGGAGAAGATTCATGAATAGATAAATTAAATTCTAAACTCTAAGATTTTCTCTCCCGTTTTGGAACACACTAAGAGGGGACAAAAGACACAATGTAGAGAAGGTTTTAGAAGACACTATGTGAATAAAAAAACCAATAGAATAGGGCACGGTCGACCGTGCAGTCGACCAGTCAGATTGTGATAGAATGAACGTTCAACTGAAAAAAAATAGTAAGAGGAACCATCGACTGTGCAGTCGACCGTAGAACCCTACAGGGTGACAGTCGACTGTTCAATTCTCCTTTTAAAAGTGGTAGCGTTTTTCATCTAATGGTTTTTTTTAGCCAACTGTAAATCTGTTGAAACATAATCATGGAAAAATATCCCTTTCGAAAATGATCTTTAATGAAATACTAGCGAATGTCTATATGTTTTTGATGAAGTAGTAGCAAATATCTATGTGTTTTGTGTGCCTATAAATAAGGAAAAAATAACCTCATAGTCTCCAATATATTTTTTGTTCATAATACTTTGCATTGTTATACTTGTAGTCCAATGAAGTGAATAAATTTTCCTCATTATATTTATCTCAAACTCAACTTGTCATTGCTTAGAAAGCTCCTTGCACATACTTTCATTAGTAGAACAGGGTATAACGGAATTGTCTCATATTTGTTCTTGTGCTAATTCATTTGAGTTTAAAGTTTATTAGCAAGTAGTAAATATTAGTACTTATTTTTTAATAGTTACTTTACAAAAATTATATTATTACTAAAAAAAGTTGAACTAAACTCATTTACCTTTAACAGTTTGGCTAGTATGCATTTTTATTAAAAGTAACTATGTAACATATATCGTATAGTTGAGAGAAATAAATTGTGTTTTAATTTGTTTACGAAAAGTCTATATAAAAATTAAATTAAAATTGGGTTACCTTCAAAAAAATTTTAAAATATGTCATTCCCTTTCTTTTTTTGATAATGATGCAAAAATGTTATTTTTATCCATCATGAGCTTTATGCATCCACTATCAAGGTGCTACCGATTTTTAGGTGAAATGCTTTGATATGTAACTAAATTAAGATTAGTAGGTATCCAAGTAGGTATTGTTCCTACACTTGTATTCTTCTTTATTCAAACGAAGTTAGTATTTCTTTTTGAAGCACAACTGTAAGAAATATGTCCTAATCTACAATAATAGTGATAAGTACTGCGATTATTCCTTGGATCATGCACATGTGCATAGTTATGTGTTGATTTGTAACTATTTTGGTGGCTATGCAAATGTGTATGACAATATTATTTAGAATTTTGACGTTGTATTGGCTCATTGTAACCAAATCCACGATTATCATGACATGACATTGAATTATTTGCATAAGATAATTACGACTTTCATATTTTTCAACCATTTTTTTGAGCTCGATTATTTATTACAAATCATCTTTTGTATTCCAACGAAGAGTGTCTAGAGTAGCATCAAGTATTCTATTATGTTCGAGTGCTTCCTTACAACCTTCCAGCACCTTATCAAATTTTCTTTAGCATTCATTTAGATCGTCGGTGAGTTTAGCAATATGAGAAGATTTCTCATGATTTTTTTTTTTAGGTTTTCGTTATGTATTTCCAGACATTTTTGAATCTGTTATTCGAAATATTCATTTTCTTCTATTAACACATCATGATCCTTCCTAAATGACTCAAAATTTTTAATAACCAATGAATTTTTATTTTTCAGCTTTTGGTTTTTAGCAATGCAAAAGTCATGTGTTTCATTAGACATTTGCGTATATTGTTTCAACTCACGACTTAATTTCTTTGCATTATCTCTTAAGCCATTACACATATCAACTAGATCATCATAAGTGGGTTCTTTGATTACCTCTTCTTGGAGTGGTGATTGCACTTCACCATTCCCAAGAGCCATGAATCCAAAGTCGTTGTGTTCTTGCTCTTCATTGTCGAAGTCTGAATCTAGCCATGTTGCCTTCAATGCATTCTTTCTGAATCCTGAGTTAGAGTGATGATAATCTTTGTTCCGAACCTACGAGAGGGAACAGTTTATGCGGATGTGTCCTGGTTTCTTGCATTTGTAACATATTTCCTCTTTATCCTTTTATCTTCCTCCTTGAGACCTGCCATACTTTTTGTATTTGAGATACTTACAAAATTATTTAATTAGCAGTTGCATATCTTCATCTTATTCTTCATGATCTGACTCTAATTTTGATGGTCGTGAAGTTTCTGCTTTAAATGCAATGGTCTTCACTTCACTTTTGGGTATAATCCCAATATTCTGCCAGTATCTCTTGGTTTCGACCATCTCCATTTTATACGTCTTCAATTTCCCTTGAAATGTGTAGTAGTTGAAACCTTTCTCTTCAAGCATCTCCCTCATTGCAGCAAGCTTGATATCCCATTCAGGTGTGAGACAGCTTATGAGTTTTCCGATCTTTCGGTCATCATTTAACCCCTTACCTAATCTCTCATGTTCATCTGCGATAATATCAAATCGGGGCTCGCATCTGATTTACGGTCTCTCGTGGAAGCATACAAAAAATATCAAACTTATAAAAACATAAAGTAACTTTGGCCTTTACGCAGCTCCTTCATGATGGTTTAACATGTTGTTTTAGGTTTCATAGGTTGTTTTGCAGTTGTGTCCACATCGCATCAATTCTTTATTATTCAGACCTACATAAAGTGCTGACATGGCTCTGGACTTTACAGATTTCAATGATAGTTCAACTACTGTGAAGGTCCCTTTTCCATCACTGACATGAATCTCTATTTATTTACACAAACATTCTATACTTCTTCTCCCAACATCTGCAAAAAATGAGACATACGAACTTTTCAAACGTCATAGCATTTTCCATCAAAATAAGGTGAACCTATTAGACTTGTTCCATAGAAGATGAATGGCTCCGATGTGTACAAGTTTTCGAGAGGATGGATTTCGGCCATTGGACATATTGCTGAAGATTTTAAGCTATTAATGAGCACCTCGCTCTGATACCTCTGTAAATCACCTTTTTTTAGGGGGGGTGAATAGTGTGATTGTGCGGAAATTAAAAATTTAAATAAAATGCGTAAAGTAAGGAGATAGAGTTAGAAAAAGCAAACTGAGTAAGCACGCAAGACACAGCGATATAACGTGGTTCGACCCCTAGGTCTACGTCTACACCACCTACTTGTGGTAATTCTTTGCCACAAGCGTTACACTATACTTTAAGCCATTGTACAATGATTCTCAGAATTCAGGTCGATAGACCTATTACACCCGCAAGACTTCTAAAAACAAGTCCCTCAAAATTCACCGAAGTGGAAAAAAAAACTCTCAAGATCTATAACGATCTTTACTGAAGAAAACAATAAAATCTCTCACACTCGGATCGTTGATTGAATGATTAGTTCATAAGAATTATAATTGCAAGCATTTCAAAAATACTCAGTAAATTCGCCTCTATTTATAGAGCAAGGAAATGTATCTTTTCAAAAATAAAAATATATTTCCGAAATAGTCAAAACTGCACGGGTACGGGCGACTGCTTTTTTGAGCAATCGACCGTTCACCTTTTAACAAGAGAGTCGAGAGGTGACCGGTCGGCTAACTTACTTTTAAACTATATTGAGCGGTTGGCGGCTGTGACGGTCGACCAATATATTGTACGGTCGACCACTATCGTGCAGATTCAACATTTATTTGGCGAATCCTCTTTATATTCTTTCTAAATACTAATAAACCAATCAACGAATCTTTATTAATCAATCAATCAATCAATCAACGACTTGAAAAAAAGAAGTAAATAATTGATCATTGCGGGCTTTCTTGAAGATTTGAAGCACATGTTTCTTGAGTTGAAACATTCTTGATTTTTGCAATCTTCATTGATATATTTCTCTTTTGTTAGATTGCTAATATTTTTGGCTCTTTGTTTTGAATTACCTTCTTTGTAAATCCTATAGATCTCAACTGAAAATATTAGTCTTAATAATACGTTTTATGCACAGTAAACTTAGGGTCAACAGTGACTGTGCAGGCGTGTTGATTTAGTACATTCCGTGACCAGGTTATGTTCATGTAGCAATTTTATTGAAAATGAATATTTCCTATACTTAATGTTCTTAGTCCACTCTTCCTATGTTGATGAATCAGGCTCGGAACTCCAACTTCTGCTCTCTGTCTCTCTGATCCCAAGCTCGAACATGTATCCAATCTTGGCCTCTGAGCTTGAGAACCACATCCTGCTTTTGTATAGTGACAAAGAAAAAGGACTTATTCTTGTTTGATCAATAGAACTCGATCCACAGAGAATGGTTGTAGAAAGAGATGGGCTCGACTGGGGTCTTGAGGCCAAAGAAAGGATGAGGGCAAGAAAGAGAGTACAACTAAAAGAACTTATAGGCAGGCAGATTGGAAATAATTATGGCTGCAAACGGATCGAGCTATTCGCGAGCTATTCGGCTCGAACTCGGTCAAAGCTCGGTCAAATCTTGGCTCGAGCCGAGCTCGAGCCGAGCTCAAGCTCAAAACTGAGCTCGTTTCTTTAACGAACCGAGCTTGAGCTTGGGTTTTTTTATTTTAGGCTAAGCTCGCGAGCTATTCGGCTCAAATACAGTCAAAGCTCGGCTCAAACCGATCTCGATCCGAGCTTGAGCTCAAAACTGAGCTCGTTTCCTTAACGAGCTGAGCTCGAGCCTGAAGGTGTTCGGCTCGGCTCGGCTCGATTGCAGCCCTAAAAATAATTAGTCCCATACCATCAAAATATATGGACGGAGGCCCAGTCGAGTGGTTCCTCAATGCCATGAGACTATATTGAAGCTATCCGAGGAAGCCGAAGAAAGCTATGCCTTTGATGAGAAATAAACATAGAAGGTGAAGATTGACCTGAGTCGAGGGACACGGCTCTAACTCTTATTCGGGCATAATCCCTGACCAAGACTTCTACTCCCTAGTAGGCACAGGAATCCTTGTTTATTTTCCCCTATGGAATCGAAGCTATGATTGTCGCCTAGATCGAAAGCTTTGCTTTCTCTCATTCGTCTTTTCCCAGAGATGGATTGCCACGTTGATAGTGAAAAGCGTTTCCCCACCATAATCTGTCAATTCCTATTTTTTTATTCGGATGTCATATCTATTCTTTCTGTATGCCCTCGAGGATTTCTTTCCAGCTTTTGCTTTCCCCCAATAAAACCATACTCTTCCCGCTTAGGTGACCAAGGCAGCAAGTCTTGTTGATCACCCTCTTGGACTAGTATTTCTCAGTCATCCTGGATATTTGAGCTAGGAGAGACCCATCATATCTCTACTATTTTAATGGAAGAGTTGGGGTTTGTAACAAACAAATCATAACTTTGTAACTATATAAACACGTATAATACACATCCAAACTATATCCAACCAATATAAATGTGCACCGCACGTGTAGCCCAAATCAAAACATTCAAATATAAACTATTTTTTCCCTTATTCAATATATATTCATTTAATTTGATGACTTTACTTTTTTTAGACGTGGATCACGCGTACATTATACTAGTGATTACTAACAGCACAGTTCTTACTTCTTCTGTCACACCATCCTCATCTATTTCTGCTCTTACAGTTAGTGATGCTTTTGTTCCTATTCATTAGGTTGGATCTGTGACTCGCTCTTTTGATCCATCTGGTCGTTTATCCCTTGATGCATTATATCATGTTCTTCAGTTATCTTTAAGTTGATTGGTTATTACATTACTTTGACTTCATCTGAGTGTCTGGTGCAAGATCGACACTCCGGGATGCAAACTGGGACCGGTCGTACCATTCAGGGTCGACAGTCTTATCAACTGACGGTCATAGTTACCAGTAATATGTTGTGTTTGAAGAAAATAATTTTGGGGAAAATAATTCTTATTCTTCTTATTGTACTTTATTCTTTACTGTATACATCTATATATAAGGATTACATTCTTGGAGAAGAAGAAAAGAGATTGAGAGAAGATTGGGAAGATGAGAGATTTGGAAAATCTGTTTCCTATATTAGGAAACAGAATATACAATTACTATATTTCAACACTCCCCATCAAGTTGGTGCATAGATATCGAGCATGCCTAACTTATCAACAAATTTCAAGAAGAGCCGAGTCGAAACGGCCTTGGTTAGGATATCTGCGAGTTGATCTTCTGACATCACTTTGGATATCTCAATAACTTTCTCATCTAATTTTTCTTTGATGAAGAATCTTTCCACCTCTACATGTTTCGTCCTATCATGCTAAACTGGATTAGCCACAATATCACACGCCGCTTGACTGTCACAATACACCTTCATAGGTTTCTTTGGACCATAGCCTAAGTCCTGCAACAGGAGTTTTAGCCATAAAGCTTCTGTTATACTTAAAGCTACTCCGCGATACTCAGCCTCTGTACTAGAGCGTGCAACAATATTTTGCTTCTTGCTCCTCCATATAACTAAATTTCCTCCCACAAAGGTGAAATATCCTGAAGTGGAGCACCTATCGATTGTAGATCATGCCCAACCAGCATCAGTATATGCCTCAACCTTTTAAGTGACCATGTTTCGCAAATAAGACTCCTTTTCTTGGGGCTGACTTAATGTATCTCATAATTCTCATTACCATGTCCATATGTTATTTCCGAGGTGCATGCATAAACTAACTTACCACACTTAAAGCATATGACAAATCTGGCCGTGTATGTGCAAGATACATTAGTCGTCCAACCAATCTCTGATATCTTTCCTTATCACAAGGCACTTGATCAGCTTCGTTGCATAGTTTCAGTCCTTCTTCCAATGGTGTACTAATCGGTTGACAAGCGGACATTCCAGTTTCCTTCAATAAATCCAGAGCATATTTTCTTTGAGAAAGAAATATCCTCTTTCTTGAGCGAGAAACTTCAATACCAAGGAAGTATCTCAAAGGACCAAGATCTTTCATTTCGAACTCTTGTGACAAGTAGTTCTTTAATGCATTCATCTCCTCAGGATCATCTCCAGTTACTATCATATCATCAACATAAATAATAAGAGCAGTAATTTTACCTTCTTTCCTTTTTAGGAATAGAGTATGATCAAAATTACTCTGATCGTATCCAAATGTCCTCATTAATTTTGTAAATCTCCCAAACCAGGCTCTTGGTGACTGCTTCAGTCCATACAATGCTTTCTTCAGACGACATACTTTGTTGCTGTGTTGGACTGGTCTGTTCGACCTTGGTGGAAGATCCATATAGACTTCTTCTGTCAATTCCCCATGCAAAAATGCATTCTTCACATCAAATTGCTCCAACGGCCACTCAAGATTTGCAGCAAGTGACAGTAGAACTCGAATAGTGTTGAACTTTGCCACAGGTGCAAATGTTTCGTCATAATCAATTCTATAAGTTTGAGTGTACCCTTTGGCAACCAGCCTTGCCTTGTACCGCTCTATCGAACCATCCGATTTATATTTCACTGTATAAATCCATCTGCATCCTACTGGCTTCTTCCCTACTGGCAGCTCGACTATCTCCCAAGTCTCATTCTTCTTCAAGGAATTCATCTCCTCATCCATAGCTGCTTTCCACCTTGGATCGGCTAAGGCTTCCTCCATACTGTTAGGAATAGATACAGCAGATAATTGATTCACAAATGACTTATTTGATTCAGACAATCGATGAGTGGACACATAATGACTCATGGGATACTTTGTAGGCTGTCGATCAGGAGTTCTCATCTTGGAGCTTCGGACAGCGATGGCGATTGGTTTTGGAGTTCTGCTGGGAGTAGAGATAGATCTGATGGTACTGGAGATGGAGATGGTTCAAATGGTGCTAGTGGTGGAGATGGCTCATCTTCATGGAGGTTCGGCACTAACTGCAGATCTTCGTGGAAATTTTCTTCCTCAACCAAGTCTTCATTCGAGTGATCGTCATTACTTACATCTTGATTTTCTCCCCTTATATCTAATTGTTCAGTTTGAATAGTAACCACTTCATTATAGGCAAGAGTTTGAACTTCACTTCGGTACTCTCCCTGAAATTCAACCTCAAAGGAAAAATACATCTCATCTTTATAGAACACAACATCCATAGTCACAAACATCTTTTGAGTTGGTGGGTGATAGCACCGATACCCTTTCTTATTTTGTGCATATCCCACGAAAACACAGCGGACAGCTCGAGGAGTTAACTTATTGCATTCATGTTGATGAAGATGAACAAAAATGCAACACACCCAAACACACGAGGTGGCAAGTTGACGACTTTTGGTGCATTCACAGCTTCAGTTAATGCTTGAAATGGTGTAAGGAAGTTTAGGATATTAGAGGAAACTCGGTTGATTAAGTATGCAGCAGAAGCAAGGGCTTCTCCCCAATAAATGAGTGGCATATTTCCATGGATGAGAGAAACACGGACCACTTCGAGCAAGTGTCTATTTTTCCTTTCTGCAACCCCATTCTGTTAAGGTGTATACGAGCATGTAGTCTGATGAACAATTCCGTGTTCCACCAAATATTGTTGCAGATTTGAACTCAGGTATTCTCTGCCATTATCACTCCTAAGAACTTAAATCTGTGATTTATACTGAATCATAACATACTTGTGAAATTTCTGAAACAAACCACTAACTTCACTTTTTGACTTCATCAAACAAATCCCGGTCATACGGGTACATTCATCAATAAAGGTCACAAACCATTTGGCTCCTCCAAATGTAGTGGTTTTGGATGGACCCCAAACATCAGAATGAATAATCATAAAAGGTAGGGAGCTTTTACTTGGACTTGGAGGAAAAGAGACACGATGACCTTTTGAGAGTTCACACACATCACACCGAAAGGCAGATATATCCAACTTCAAAAATAAACTTGGAAATAATTTCTTCAAATAACTAAAAGAAGCATGCCCTAGACGTTGATGCCATAACCAAATATCTGATTTCTTCTTCTCATCTTCGGATCCTTCCACACTTAGAGCTTGAGTCAACTTGCTCGAACATTTAGATTCTAAATCCAGGTAATAGAGCTTCCCGTGCCTAACCCCATAACCAATCGTCTTGCGAGTCTGAATATCCTTAAACACGCAATGGGAAGGCCAAAAGACTATAATACAATGTAAGGCAGTAGTTATTTGAGCAACAAATAATAAGTTGAAATTCAAGGATGGCACAACTAGGGCAGTACCTAAGGTTAGGTTATTTGTGAGATGTATGGTACCCTCGCCAGTAACAGTGGCAGGATCACCATTGGCAATGGACACAGTCGATTTAGTGGATGGTTGAAAATTTTCAATTTGTCTAGAATCAAAAGTCATATGGTCGGTAGCACCCGAATCAATTATCCATGCACTTTCATAACAGAAGCAGAAATATTAAATACCTTACCATCATTACCTGCAGCTGTGACTAATGTAGAGGCGAGTCCAATACTCTTCTCAGCTCTATCAGTTTGTCCCATGGTAGCGGCACAAAGGGAAAAAACAATGGATCTGATCTTCATTAACCAATAGCAAACAACACAACTTGGTCAAGAACAGCTCCAAGTCTTAAACAACCAGCAAAACAACAACAATCCAACACCCAAACAGCAACTCCACGGCAGATCAGAACACCAAACACCGAGATCCAAATGCCAAACACAAGATCCAAACGCCAAATACAAGATCAAGATCCCTCCTTCACAAAACACCAAACACCAGCCCAAATCAACCCTTCATCTTCACCCCCAACAGCAAACTAAGAGAGACACAGCAGCAACAATAGAAGGGAGAGAGGGCAAGAGGGAGGACAACGATGGCTGCAGTGACGGCCGAGGGGCGGCGGAGTCGACGCTGTCTACCAGAGGAGACGACATCGGCAGCGAGGTCGAACGGCGTCGGGGTGAGGAACGGAAACAGCAGCAACGGTTGATGGGTTTCTTGGTGGGCTGTCGATCGATCAGAGGACAGGGAGTTCAGGTTTGGGTGGTTCACATGGCGGCCGATGAACGCAGGGCGGCGCGAAGGCATCGATAAGAAGAGGAAAAAAGGTTGGGTTCTGGTGGTTGTTCGATGGGGGGTCAGGGCGGCACGACAGGAGGCATCGAAACAGGGAGGATTTTCGGTGACGGGATCTGACGGGATAAAGGTCGATGATCAGTGACGGGATCTGACGGGATCAAGGTCGATGATCAGTAACGAGATGAACAACGGGATCAGATCAAGATGAAGGTGATCAGCCTCCTCTTCTTCTTATTCGGTTGGCTTAGATCTGATTAGGCTCTGATATCATGAAGAAAATAATTTTGGGGAAAATAATTCTTATTCTTCTTGTTGTACTTTATTCTTTACTGTATACATCTATATATAAGGATTACATTCTTGGAGAAGAAGAAAAGAGATTGAGAGAAGATTGGGAGGATGAGAGATTTGGGGAATCTGTTTCTATTATTAGGAAACAGAATATACAATTACTATATTTCAACAGTGTTATATCGGCCTTCTGAAGCAAAGTATGCCCTGAGACTATACTAGTAAGTGTACCAGAACAGAACATGACACCGTTGTGACCACTACATCCGAGTCAGCCTATAACAACTAAAGAAACCAGTGGGTAACGGACTAAGTCAAAAAACTTACTCAATAGGGCAACGGTTTAATCTTTCGCTTACTAATTGCAGTGGAGAGGCAGGGGTGACACCCTCACTTCGCTTGCTTTCTTGCCCGAACCTTGCTTTTCTCCATGCTATCTGACTTGAGTACTTCCCGAGGCAAGATGCAGAGGAGATTTTTTCCCCTAAGGTAGGAAGACCAAAACAACTATTTCGAAACCAAGACCAATTCGCTACCAATGCTTCAACTGGATAGCAGCCCGCCTTTGCAAGGCACCCACATATGATTTTGACACACAAGGGACAATTTAGTCATCAAAATCTCACATATATAGCTTACACCTAGGGAAAGCTCTATCATAGTTTTGTCACACACTCATAAAAAACTGTTGCCATCCTTCATGATATGCTGATCATCTAATTTTGTACTACTACTAGATTTGCCCGTGGGCACGTGCCTACGGCACGTCTTTAGAACAATACAACATATGAAAACCTTTGTAAACAGTAAATTAACAATTATGTAGCTCAAGTTTGAATAGTATGACAATAATTAGTTATAAATAAAAGTCAATGTTTCTAATAGTATATGTTGAAAAATAATTATAAATTGGGGGTATAAAAGTCCATATTTTCATAAGTATAAATATATAAAAGAGAGAGAGAGAGAAATAAATTTTTAAAATTTAATTTTTTTTATTTTATTAATTTTTAAATTTTTATAAATTTTTATAAGTTTTTGAATTTTTTGAATTATTTTTAAATTTTTTAAATTTTAAAATTGTTTAGTTTTTAAGTTTTTTTAGTATTTTAAATTTTTTAATTTTAAATTTTTTTAATTTTTTATTTACTTAATTTTTGAATAGGGGGGGGGGGGGGGGGGGGAGAGAGAGAGAGAGAGAGAGAGAGAGAGAGAGAATTAAATAAATGAAGGAGTTGTTTTGGATGGGGGAGATTTGAATTTGAGTTTTAGAGGAAAACTTTTGGAGGGAAAAATGTGTTTTGTGAGGTTAGATCTGGACCTTTGATTTTGGGGAGATTGAAGGAGAGCCACTTGATAGCTTTCTTTGTGTTTTATTATATAGATTGCTTCTTTCAAAGTACTTTCAAGCACTACTACAAGCAAGGAAAGTAGTATGTTTTCTAAGAAGTAGTAGTAGTAGTTCAAAGTAGTAAGTCCAAAGCAGGGAAGGACTACTAGTTGTGAAAGTCTCCGGTTAAGGAGCTCGCAGCCGAGAATCAAAATAATATTAGTAATCAATTTCCTGTCATAGAGCAGTCACTAAAGCAAGTATTATAGGGCACTTTCGGGGCGTAGTTCGCCGGACGGACTAGTAGGCTTTCAAGTTGGATAGGAAAGGAGAAAGGAGAGCGGAGGGTACCAATCTGGAGATAGGAAATAGATGGGTCTTTAAGGCTGGTTGAATGGATCATAGAAGGTGCAAGATGTGCTGCTATTTGATGCGTGTTTTCCAGTTGAGTGAAGTTGTTAATTAGGAATTAAATAACTAATTTTATCCCTTAACCAGGAGAATCTTCAACCAAATTTGAGAAAGATACATTCACAGATCTTTCTTATAGAGCAAGACAAGACTCCTAACCTATTAATACTCCTCCCCCCCCCCCCCCCCCCCCCCCACCCCCACCCACCAAAATGACAGGTAATCAAACTTTTGCTACGAAAAACTCTCCTTTTATTTTTGAGTTACTGACTTGAGCATTGGAGGGTTTATCGCCGAGGTCAATCCTGAAATTTTAGACGTGCTGCAGGTTTGTCGCTGACATCTCAACCGTCCAATTCAGATCCAAGCGCTCCCAAACAATTCAGATGCAACAACAAGGAGTCTTAATCATATTTCGTCACAAAGATCGACAATTAGATCTATAATTTATTCTCAAAACCTGAACTCATCATCTGATTGCTCCCACACAAAAAAAACAGTAATACGTTGGTGTCATCTATGGCAAACAGACCTGCCTCCGATCAAATCCGCTGGTAAAAAACCACTTTCTCCAGCCCTACCTGCCAAGGGGAATAAGGCGGCGGCCGCCAGCCGTCAGTCTGAAATTACTCTTCCTTCTCCTGTAGCGCCCCGAATTTCCAATATGATATCTTAGAAATACGTGGCACAATTCCCAGCATCAACTTCAATGTAATCATAAACATAGCAACCAAATACAGGAAAAATTAAAACTTTTTATTAAATCAATTGTTTACAAAGTACAGCGGAATACAAAACACCTTGAATTACAAATTTCTTTCTTTACAACACTTTCGTTTACATATTATATAAGTCATTACATCACTTTAACTCAAGCATCCAAATTCCAAGCTATTGGAAATAACCTGTAAAATGTGAGGGTAGAGATAACCCTAACCCCCAAAACTAAAGGGGTCATCCATAACGGTGTGAGTGACATAAAAATAAATAACGAACAACATAAGTAAAGCATAGATTCATAGACGACATATAATAAACAAGAATACATAAAATATGACATAGCAAGGAAACATGAAAACGTCAGATGAAACTAGACTAAGTGTCAAGTGTAAAAAACATAAAAACACATGCATGAAATCAAGTCAAGAAAACACAATTCTATATGCTGACTCTCTATGCGTACTTGTCGAATTCTATGCATCCCATTCTACATAGGTCCAGTACAAGCCCTTAACTTCTCCAAATTGTAGATTTTAATCCCCCCGCTATGCAACTAATCCTAACACGATGACTACTACGATATAAAGATAAACTGTGAGTATTATCCCATGTCCTGATAATTGTGGAGGTCAATCTCTATCCACAGATAATTCCGGAGAATATTTCACTCACACCTAGAAATCTTCGAGAATACCCCATACCGCAAGCTATGGCACCTCATCACACGAATACCACATGAGCGTCGCCTCGACCCCGATAATTTCGGAGATCAATCCCACACCACAGGTAATTCCGGAGACTATTTCACTCACACCTGGATAATTCTGGGGATTATCTCACACCATAAACCATACTGAGATCCATAACCCATGTTCTTGTTCATCATATCACCACTAGTGCCTGTCCTTAACATTTTAAGTTAATTAGTTAATTACTTTACGAATCTCCTAGAGTTGGTGTACCCTACCGGACTTAACTCAACAACCGATCAACTAAAATGCCTCAACAGGCCCAAACATAAATATCTCAACTGCCAGTATACTAGGGTCACACACACCCTCTAGAGACTCACACTCAAATATCCAAACCAATCTTTTAACTTAAATTGCTTAGATAAAACAACACGAAAAACATTTGTTCAGTAGAAGATAAGGTATGGAATAGTAGATTATAGATTAAAATATTTAGAGAGTAAATCATTTAAAAGAATATTCAAAGATACAAAGATACATCAGTATCAGTCGACTATAGACAAGCATAGGTCGACTGTCCAGAAAGAAAATTCAATAGCTTTGAGAAAATAATTCTAAGTATTATAAGTCGACTGTAAAAAGCCATCGGTCGACTGTCCAGAGTGAAAAATCTAATATCTTTAAGAAAATAATTCTAAGTATAGCAGATTGTAAAAGCCATAGATCAACTGTCCAGAATGACAACTCCAAAACTTACATAAAATAATTCTAAGTACTAACAATCGACTGTAATAGGTCATAGGTCGACTGTCCAGAGAAAAATCCAAATCTCAGGGAGACATCAAAACAGAGCAGACTCAGTCGACTGTAAAAATGGGTCAGTCGACTGTTCCGCGTGATATTTTAAAAACTTCAAGAAAAATTCAGAAGCCAGGTAGCGACAGTCGACTGTATAAATTAACCGGTCGACTGTCGACCTGCAGACTGCAGTTTTTAGTTGTGCATATTTCAACCGATACATAACTTTACTTTATGAAAAAGATTTCTACAAAAAGCATATTTCTTATTTGATCAAATACAACTTGTAGGATATATAATAGTCCAAAAAAAACTAAATCAAAACTACTTGAATTTATAAAAATAGCGATTTGTTAATTTCTTTCAATCAAACTTGAATTGTGCATATAATAAAAATAGAGTTTCTTAAAAATTAATTGTACATTGAAATAGCTTCATATTCAGATCCAAACCATATGAATACCAAAATCTCAAAAAGATCCCCAATTTGGATATTTTTCCTCAAACTCAACTCGATTCTAAATTTTGATTTCTCAAGATATGATCTCTTGATTTATAAATTCTTTCTCCAAATTTCTCAAACTAATTCACCCTTATAACTCATAAACATAATCAATTTATAATGTTACCATATCAAGTTTCAATCCACCAATACTCAAAAGTGTAGAACCCCATATTTTCAAATATCATTTTAAATATTTGGGAATGAATTTAAACTGATTTTTGGAGATTTAATTAATATTTTCTAAAGGATTTATTCTTTTACACGTGCAAAACACGTGCAAATACTTTCTTGCAAAGTTTGAAAGTCAAGTTTTCTTCATGAAAAATCATTATTTAATATTTGAAATTTATTTAGTATTTTTCCAGATTTTTCTGAAATTAATTGGATATATTTGCAAATTTTGAGAAAAGAATGACCTTTTTGCAAATTTGACATTTTTAGGGGTTAAAGTGCAAAATGTAATTTCTGGACGTTTTGAACAGTATTGGTTGAGATTTAGAATTTATATTTTCCTTTAAATCCTAATTTAAATGAATTTTGATTGAATTTCCAAGACTAGACCTATATATGTGAAGTTGTATTTTGGAAAGGATTATTTTGCAAAATGGGTAAAACCCTAAACCTAATCCCGGATATTTAAAGGAATTTTTTCTAGCCGTCATTGCTAAAAATATAGAATTTTGGTGATTTGTTTTGGTGGAGGAAGAGGAAGTTTGGATCTAGCAAAAGGAAGGCTTTTCGTAGGATCTTCTCAATTCAAAGGTGAGTGACTTTGTTTTGTTTTGTTTGTTTTGTGAGTGATATGAAATTGTTTTGTTTTGTCTTGTTGTATAAATGATACGAACTTTGTGTGGTGGTTTGATTGATGTGATCGATTGTTATGATTGTATTGACATGAATATTATTTAGTATTTTGCATGGGAACAATGCAAAGATCGTTGTTTGTATCATGATTGTGTAATCTAAGAATATTGAGTAGATCTTGACTTACGAAATTGTATTGCTAAAATGCATGTTAAGATTTGAGTATGGTTATGATCGGATGATGAGCATCTGGATCTTATATTTGTAAATCAGATTTTTATTAAGAGTTGTGAAAGAAATTTAGTATTGAGAAACCCTAATGTGAGAATTAGTAATTTAGAACATGAGAACTTGAGTTTTGACATATTTGATGTTTTGAGTAATGTATCCATAATGAGGAATTATTGAGATTTGTTATTTTTCCTGAATACGAATTATTTCATGAACAAAGAATCTTTAGAAAACTCCAGTTTGATTTTGTATTCAGAACTAAATTATATATATAAAAAAAAGACTGTAGGCCGACAGTCGACTGGTCTACTGTACAGTTGACTGGTACGAACCTGCTACTGTATTTTAGTTTCCTTGAAAAGTCGTTCTGGACAGTCGACTTAGCTCATAGGCAGTCGACTGGTTCACTGAGAAATTATTTTGTAAAATTATTACAGTCCTTTCTGGACAGTCGACCATGACCTCTTTGAGTCGACTTATGTACTTAGAATGTTTCCTTGAGAATCTTTGGAATTTACCTCGGGTAAGTCGACCGATGACTTTCAAGTCGACTGTCATGACTTAGTTTATTTTCATAAAATTTTGGATATTTGTCCTCTGGACAGTCGACTTACTACAGTATAAGTCGACTGGTGCTGATGAGTGTTTGTAAACTTGAGGATTATTTCGAATGATTGGTTTTCAGATAATTCAGTCTATACTTGATCTTCAGTTCAGTATTTGATTTAAGATATTCAGTCGAGCCACTTGTTTAGTGTAAATTTGATTTAGACATTTGAGTTTGAGTCTCTAGAGGTGAGTGACCCTAGTATACCGGTGTTGAGTTATTTTGTTGAGGCCTGTTGAGGCATTTAAGTTATTCAGTTTTGAGTTTAGGCCGGTTACACCACTCTAGGAGATTCGTTGTGTAATTAAGTAACCCAAAAATAATAAGGACAGGCACTAGTGGTGATATGATGAACGGGAACATGAGTCAAGTACCTCAGTATGGCTTTCAGTGTGGGATTTAATCTCCGGAATTATCGAAGTATCTTACTTTGGGTGTGGGATCTATCTCCGGAATTATCCAAGTATTTTACTTTGGGTGTGAGATATATCTCTGGAATTATCCAAGTAGTTGCTTTCGGTGTGGGATTGATCTCCGGAATTATCATAGTCGAGGCGAAGCACATGTGGTATTCGTGTGAAGATGTGTCAATGTCTCGGTGTGGGATTTAATCTCCGGAATTATCACGGTAGTTACTTGTGGTGTGGGATTGATCTCCGGAATTATCGAGCATGGGCTAATTCTCACAGTTTATCTTTATCTCGTAGTAGTCATCGTGATAGGATTAGTTGCATAGCGGGGGATTGAACCCTATGAAGTGAAGACGTTAAGGGCTTGCACCGAACCTATGTAGAGTGGGTTGCATAGACTTCGACAAGTATGCATTAGAGAGTCCACATATAGAATTTGTGTTTTCTTGACTTAGTTTTATGCATGTGGTTTTCCGGTTTTCTACACTCAACACTCGGTTTAGTATCACTTATTGCTACATTCTGGCTATCTCATATTTTATGCATTTTGGTTCACTATATGTTACTTATAAATCCATGCTTAAGTTTTATTTATGTTGTTTGTTGTTTTATGTCCCTCACACCATTTATGACTGACCCCTTTAGTTTTGGGGGTTAGGGATCATCTCTAGCCTCATGTGTCGCAGGTTGTTGCTTAGAGTTGGAGGTTTGGATGCTTGAGTTAGTTTTGAGATTATCTACTTTGAAAGAGTTTTGTGTAAATTTGCAAAAGCAGATTTGAGATAGTTTTGTGTTGTAAATAAAAAGAAAATTATGAGTTGAGATGTTTTGAATTCCGCTGTGCTATGTAAAAGTTTGTTGTAATAAAAGTTCAAAATTTTAGTGGTGTTGGTTGTGTTTAATGTTACATTGAAGTGGATGATGGGATTGTGCCACGTATTTTCTAAGTTATTATATTAGAAATTCGGGGCGCTACAGAGATTGGTATCAGAGCATGCTTCAATAGTAATACTAAACATGACTTAAAAATAACCTAGGTGTGGACACTAGAGTGTGAGTACCTAGGTGTGGACATTAAAGAGTGAGTGTCACATAGTACTGAAATATGATGTTTTACTTTTGGGATACAAGTGAAGTTTTGCCAAAGGATATTGATGTGAGTTTCAATTGTGTGTGATGCTCTAACTTTTCCCTCATTTTGCAGTATTCAGAATGGTTGCACCCAGGCCCAGGAATGGTGGTAACAATGAGGATGGATCTGGTAGTTCTCGAGGAACGGGAATTGACCTTGAGGCTGAATTTGCCAAGGTGTATCAGACGCTGAATGCGCTGATGGCATTTAATTTGGCGCAAGCTCAGAATCAACAGCAGAATTAGCAGCCAAATCATGGGGCTGGACAGGGATTGGTTAATGCCGACCCTATCAAGCAGATTGAATCCTTTAAGAGGATGAGGCCGCCAGTCTTTGAAGGGAAATCTGATCCAAACACAGCTGATGATTGGATTAGAAGGATGGAGACAATCTTCGAGGTATCGGAGACTCCGGTAGCCAGCAAGGTGAAGTTGGCTACGATGCAGCTGGAAAAGGACGCTGGTGTCTGGTGGGAATCGCTGAAGAGGACTTTGGGAGACCAGCCAATGACTTGGGAAGCTTTTCTGGAGGAGTTCAGGGATCGCTTCTTTCCCCTAGATGTTCAGGAGAAGAAGGCAACCGAGTTCTTGAACCTTCAGCAGGGTAGCATGACCGTACGAGAGTATGAGACCAAGTTTGCTCAGCTTTCGAGGTATGCGCCAGAATTGGTCATTGACGAGGCAAAGAAGGCCAAAAAGTTTAAGCAGGGCTTGAGGCCAAACTTGGGGTCGAGGATGATCCCATTGGGCATCAGAAGGTTTGACAAGCTGGTCAGGAGAGCAGCTATGACTGAGGAGGACATGGACCAGTTCCAGAAGAGGCAAGATACATGGAACCGGAACAAGATGCCAGCATCAGGTCAGAGTGGGAAGGGATTCCCCGCGAAGCAGATCAAGTTCAGTGATCCGGTGCAGAAGGCATCTACAACTCAAGGAGTGACTTGTTATTACTGTAAGGAGGCAGGTCATTAAAGGTCAGCGTGTCCGAAGTTGGCAAAGCAGATTTGTTCCCAGTGTGAGCAGGCAGGACATTCTCAGCCCCATTGTCCACAATTGAGGAAGGATGGTTTGGGTGGAAGCAAATTTCAGAAGAAGCAAGGGCGAGTATTTGCATTAACCGAGGAGGACGCGGGTAACTCGGAAGATGTAATACAGGGTATGCAAGAATTTTGATTTTAATTTTAAATCAATGTAATAAGTAAAACCTTTGTTTGAGAACAATTTAAGATTGAGTATCGTTCTTATTGTAACAGGAGTTGTTTTAATTAATGGAATAAAGGCAAGGGTTTTATTTGATACTGGTTCATCGCAAACTTTTATATCGCCAAATTTTGCAAGGATCTTAGGTGTGGAACCTAAGTTATTTCCAGGTAGGGTTTTGTCGGTGGCAACGCCGTCAGGAGAAGAGTTGATTGCGGATCGATATTATGAAGGCTGTGATATCGAGATTGGTGGGAGGTTGTTCGGCATTGATTTAATCGAGCTGAAAGTCTTGGGTGTGGATGTCATCGTGGGCATTGATTGGATGGCAATATATGATGCCACAATTGAATGCAAGTAGAAGGAGGTGTTGGTGAAAGCACCAGGTGGACCCACAGTGACTTTCCAAGGGAAGAAGAAGATTCCGAAGGTGGCTGCAATGGTATCCAAGATGGTTATTTCAGATGAAGTCAAGGGCATTCCGGTTGTCCGGGATTTTCCTAAGGTGTTCTTGGATGATTTTCCAGGATTACCGCCGCAGAGAGATGTGGAGTTTTGCATTAATGTTCAGTCGGGGAGTGCACCGATTTCTAAGGCTCCGTACAGGATGGCACCTGTAGAGCAGGATGAAGTGAAGAAGCAGATTGAGGAGCTGTTGAGCAAAGGACTTATAAGGCTGAGTTCTTCTCCGTGGGGAGCTCTAGTGCTGTTAGTCAAGAAGAAGGACGGGTCAATGAGGATGTGCATTGACTACCGGGAGTTGAATAGGGTGACTATTCAGAACAAGTATCCACTGCCGCGGATTGATGATTTGTTCGACAGGCTTCGAGGAGCAGCTGTGTTTTCGAAGATTGATTTGAGATCAGGGTATCATCAGATTCGAGTCAAGGAGGAAGATGTGAGTAAGACAGCTTTCAGGACTCGTCATGGACTCTATGAGTTTTTGGTAATGCCATTCGGGTTGACGAATGCGCTAGCAGTTTTCATGGATATGATGAATCGGGTTTTGAGGCCATTTATTGACTCCTTCGTGGTGGTTTTCATCGACGATATCTTGGTGTATTCGAAGTCAGAGGAGGAGCATTCTATGCACTTGACAGCGGTATTATAGAAATTGCAGGAGCATAGCTTGTATGCCAAATTGTCGAAGTGTGAGTTTTGGAAGCCTGAGGTAGCTTTCCTTGGTCATATCTTTTCTAAGAAGGGAGTAGCCACTGATCCTCAGAAAGTTGAAGCAGTGAAGGATTAGCCCAGGCCAACGTCTGTGAAGGAAGTCAGAACTTTCTTGGGTTTAGCTGGTTACTACAGAAGATTTATCCAGGGTTATTCTCAGATTGCAGTTCCTTTGACAGCTTTGACCCGGAAGAATGTGGCATTTTTATGGACTGATAAGTGTGAGGAAAGTTTCCTTGAGTTAAAGGAAAGGTTGACTACTGCACATATCTTAGCTTTGCCACAAGCTGGGAAGGATTATGATATCTTCAGTGATGTGTCTCTCAGAGGTTTGGGTTGTGTCTTGATGCAAGAAGGCAGGGTTATTGCTTTTGGTTCCAGGCAATTGCGTCCGCATGAGAAGAATTATCCGACGCATGATTTGGAGCTAGCAGCTATCATTTATGCCTTGAAGCAGTGGAGGCATTATGTTTATGGTGAGAAGGTTAACATGTACACTGACCACAAGAGCCTGAAGTACATTTATCAACAGAAGGATCTAAATCTTCGGCAGAGAAGGTGGTTGGAGGTATTGGAAGACATTCGTCCCGAGATCAAGTATTATCCGGGCAAGGCGAATGTGGTGGCTGATGGACTTAGTAGAAAGAGTAGTTTATCAAGTTTGATCACTACTCGAAGAGAGTTGGCAGCAGAGATTGATCAGGCAGGTATCGAGGTGGTGCTGCAAGGTTTATGGGCATCTTTGGCTCAGTTGAGGCTGCAACCATCCTTGAGAGAGAGGATTGTGGAAGGTCAGAGATCAGACTCAGGGATTCAGAGGATGTTGCAACAGGTTTCAGATGACAAGCTATCAGAGTTTCGTGTCCAAGATGGAGTTCTTTGGATGGGTGAGAAGTTGTGTGTTCCAGATAATGTAGATTTGAGAGAGAGTATCTTGCAGGAAGCACACAGTACCTTTTTGTCAGTTCATCCTGGAGGCACGAAGATGTACAGGGACATCAAAAAGCACTTTTGGTGGTCTGATATGAAGCGGGATGTGGCAGATTTCATGGCAAGGTGTCTGACTTGTCAGCAGATCAAAGCAGAAAATCAGAGACCTGGAGGTTTGTTACAACCGTTGCCCATTTCAGAGTGGAAATGGGAGAAAATCAGTATGGATTTCATCACGGGTTTGCCAAGGAGTTCGAAGGGCAATGACTCGATTTGGGTTGTTGTGGACCGTTTGACTAAGTCGGCTCACTTTCTAGCCATGAAGATTACTTGGTCGATGGAGAAATTGGCTGAGTTATACATTGGGGAAATTGTGAGACTACATGGAGTTCCTGTGTCGATTGTATCCGACAGAGATGCAAGGTTTACTTCAAGGTTTTGGAAGAGCCTACAAGCAGCTTTAGGCACCAGAACTGATTTCAGTACCGCTTTTCATCTACAGACCGATGGTCAGACGGAGAGGGTGAATCGAGTGCTGGAAGATATGTTGAGGGCTTGTGTTATGAATTTTGGTGGTAGTTGGGAGAGATACTTGGCATTGGTTGAGTTTGCTTATAACAACAGTTACCATGCGAGTATCGGGATGGCACCGTATGAGGCTTTGTACGGGCGGAGGTGCAGGACACCTGTTTGTTGGTATGAGGTTGGCGAGAGGCAAATGTATGGTCCTGAGATCGTACAGCAGACATCGGAGCAGATTGAACTGATTCGCAAGAGGTTGGTCGAGGCTCAGAGTCGGCAGAAGAGTTATGCTGATACTCGACGAAGAGACTTGGAGTTTGAGGTTGGGGATGCAGTTTTCCTCAATGTTTCTCCGACCAAAGGAGTGATCAGGTTTGGTAAGGGAGGCAAGTTGGAGCCAAGGTATATTGGGCCATACAGGATCATGGAGCGGATTGGCAAGACAGCATATAGATTGAAGCTTCCAGAGGAGTTGGCACAGGTGCATGATGTATTCCATGTGTCATTGTTGAGGAAGTATGTGCCAGATCAGAATCATCAGTTGGTAGAGATTCCTGAAGATCTACAAGTGAACTTGAGTTACAAGGAACAACCTGCTGAGATCGTTGATCGTAGAGAGAAAGTTCTTAGGAACAAGGTGATACCTATGGTCAAGGTGTTGTGGAGGAATCATCAGTTCGAGGAGGCTACTTGGGAGCCAGAGGATCGCATGCAGAAGGATTTCCCTGAGCTTTTTGTATGAGTGTATTTCTTTTATGTGATTGTAATTCTTTTGAATGATTGTACCATTGATTGAGTTATAATTCTTCTATTTTGATTATGTTGTCCTATGCAATTGTTTGGACTATATTCTATTTATGAGATATTGTTTCCTTTGTTGGTATGTGGTTTGGACTCATTAGTAGTAGTTCTGAGGACAGAACTCTTCTAAGGAGGGAGTGATGTAGAACCCCGTATTTTCAAATATCATTTTAAATATTTGGGAATGAATTTAAACTGATTTTTGGAGATTTTATTAATATTTTCTAAATGATTTATTCTTTTACACGTGCAAAACACGTGCAAATACTTTCTTGCAAAGTTTGAAAGTCAAGTTTTCTTCATGAAAAATCATTATTTAATATTTGAAATTTATTTAGTATTTTTCCAAATTTTTCTGAAATTAATTGGATATTTTTGCAAATTTTGAGAAAAGAATGACCTTTTTGCAAATTTGACATTTTTAGGGGTTAAAGTGCAAAATGTAATTTCTGGACGTTTTGAACAGTATTGGTTGAGATTTAGAATTTATATTTTCCTTTAAATCCTAATTTAAATGAATTTTGATTGAATTTCCAAGACTAGACCTATATATGTGAAGTTGTATTTTGGAAAGGATTATTTTGCAAAATGGGTAAAACCCTAAACCTAATCCCGGATATTTAAAGGGATTTTTTCCAGCCGTCATTACTGAAAATACAGAATTTTGGTGATTTGTTTTGGTGGAGGAAGAGGAAGTTTGGATCTAGCAAAAGGAAGGCTTTTCGTAGGATCTTCTCAATTCAAAGGTGAGTGACTTTGTTTTGTTTTGTTTGTTTTGTGAGTGATATGAAATTGTTTTGTTTTGTCTTGTTGTATAAATGATATGAACTTTGTGTGGTGGTTTGATTGATGTGATCGATTGTTATGATTGTATGTTTGACATGAATATTATTTAGTATTTTGCATGGGAACAATGCAAAGATCGTTGTTTGTATCATGATTATGGAATCTAAGAATATTGAGTAGATCTTGACTGACGAAATTGTATTGCTAAAATGCATGTTAAGATTTGAGTATGGTTATGATCGGATGATGAGCATCTGGATCTTATATTTGTAAATCAGATTTTTATTAAGAGTTGTGAAAGAAATTTAGTATTGAGAAACCCTAATGTGAGAATTAGGAATTTAGAACATGAGAACTTGAGTTTTGACATATTTGATGTTTTGAGTAATGTATCCATAATGACGAATTGTTGAGATTTGTTATTTTTCCTGAATACGAATTATTTCATGAACAAAGAATCTTTAGAAAACTCCACTTTGATTTTGTATTCAGAACTAAATTATATAAAAAAAAAACTGTAGGCCGACAGTCGACTGGTCTACTGTACAGTCGACTGGTACGAACCTGCTACTGTATTTTAGTTTCCTTGAAAAGTCGTTCTGGACAGTCGACTTAGCTCTTAGGCAGTCGACTGGTTCACTGAGAAATTATTTTGTGAAATTATTACAGTCCTTTCTGGACAGTCGACCATGACCTCTTTGAGTCGACTTATGTACTTAGAATGTTTCCTTGAGAATCTTTGGAATTTACCTCAGGTAAGTCGACTGATGACTTTCAAGTCAACTGTCATGACTTAGTTTATTTTCGTAAAATTTTAGATATTTGTCCTCTGGACAGTCGACTTACTACAGTATAAGTCGACTGGTGCTGATGAGTGTTTGTAAACTTGAGGATTATTTCGAATGATTGGTTTTCAGATAATTCAGTCTATACTTGATCTTCAATTCAGTATTTGATTTAAGATATTCAGTCGAGCCACTTGTTTAGTGGAAATTGGATTTAGACATATGAGTTTGAGTCTCTAGAGGTGAGTGACCCTAGTATACCGGTGTTGAGTTATTTTGTTGAGGCCCGTTGAGGCATTTCAGTTATTCAGTTTTGAGTTTAGGCCGGTAGGGTACACCACTCTAGGAGATTCGTTGAGTAATTAAGTAACCCAAAAATAATAAGGACAGGCACTAGTGGTGATATGATGAACGGGAACATGAGTCAAGTACCTCAGTATGGCTTTCGGTGTGGGATTTAATCTCTGGAATTATCGAAGTATCTTACTTTGGGTGTGGGATCTATCTCCGGAATTATCCAAGTATTTTACTTTGGGTGTGAGATATATCTCCGGAATTATCCAAGTAGTTGCTTTCGGTGTGGGATTGATCTCCGGAATTATCGGAGTCGAGGCGAAGCACATGTGGTATTCGTGTGAAGATATGTCAATGTCTCGGTGTGGGATTTAATCTCCGGAATTATCACGGTAGTTACTGGTGGTGTGGGATTGATCTCCGTAATTATCGAGCATGGGCTAATTCTCACAGTTTATCTTTATCTCGTAGTAGTCATCGTGATAGGATTAGTTGCATAGCGGGGGATTGAACCCTATGAAGTGAAGACGTTAAGGGCTTGCACCGAACCTATGTAGAGTGGGTTGCATAGACTTCGACAAGTATGCATTAGAGAGTCCACATATAGAATTTGTGTTTTCTTGACTTAGTTTTATGCATGTGGTTTTCCGGTTTTCTACACTCAACACTCGGTTTAGTATCACTTATTGCTACATTCTGGCTATCTCATATTTTATGCATTTTGGTTCACTATATGTTACTTATAAATCCATGCTTAAGTTTTATTTATGTTGTTTGTTGTTTTATGTCACTCACACCATTTATGACTGACCCCTTTAGTTTTGGGGGTTAGGGATCATCTCTAGCCTCATGTGTCGCAGGTTGTTGCTTAGAGTTGGAGGTTTGGATGCTTGAGTTAGTTTTGAGATTATCTACTTTGAAAGAGTTTTGTGTAAATTTGCAAAAGCAGATTTGAGATAGTTTTGTGTTGTAAATAAAAAGAAAATTATGAGTTGAGATGTTTTGAATTCCGCTGTGCTATGTAAAAGTTTGTTGTAATAAAAGTTCAAAATTTTAGTGGTGTTGGTTGTGTTTAATGTTACATTGAAGTGGATGCTGGGATTGTGCCACGTATTTTCTAAGTTATTATATTAGAATTTCGGGGCGCTACAAAAAGTGATAAAGATCTCATCTTTATTAGATTATGCATGAAATCTACCATATTCGATCAATCCAACATCAATCCAAAAGAAAATAGCCTTCCCATGATCTCTAATAGGTCATTCATCCATCCCGAATTACCCACATACAATTTTATTCATAAACGACTAGAGTTTCACAAGTTTTAAATTTTAAATTCATCAATCCATCCAATCCATCATGTACCTATTCATACTCAAACCCTAATATGATTTCTAGTAAATAAAATACCACATACAACATTCCAAGGACAAAACAAAACAATTTATATCGCTCACATAGAACATACACAAAACCAAATAAAATAAAACAAGTCAATCACCTCAATGAAGAAATCCAATCGAATTAATGAAGAATAAGAAAAGTCATTCTTTTGCAAAATCCAAGATCACCCATTTGAAACTCCAAGAAATTAATGGTAAAAATATATTTTATTTTTGCAGAGGAGAGGGACGGCTGTAGTGACTATAATATAGGCCAAAATCGGGAGTTTCTAGGATTTTACAAGTTTATGGAAACATCCCTTAACAAATTATTACTATATAAACCTTTCTTTAAAAAAGTAGTTAAATAAGTTAAATAAATTAAAATAAAACCAAATCCTTTTACTACTGAGTTTTCCAGTCATCCAGCACAGCCCAGAAAAATTAAAATTTCGGATTTGTACTAAAAGTTGTAATTTTGCACAAAAGTCCTTCTTTTTGTAATATTTGCAAATACGTCATAAAATATTCAAAAAAATCCAGAAAATTCAGAAATAATATCTAATAATAAATATTAGATTTTCCAATTAAAATATCTGACTTTTACTCTCCAGAAAAATATTTGCACAAGATCCAACATAAATTCCATATTTGCAAAAACACCATATTTGTTTAAATCTTTACCAAATTAACTCTAAATAAAGTTTAAATATATTTTATTTTCAATGATGACAATGGTAAGCCCAAAAATCAGTAAAAACGAATTTTCATTATTTATTTGAGATCCAAACGTTTTTTTTTTACATAAAAGCCCTTCTCTTTCGAGGTATTTATAAAAATAGTTTCTTTACTCAGAAAAATTCCAAAATTTAGGATATACTTAAATATAAGTAGAAGAATTTATTAAAAATATAAAATTGGCTATTTGCTCCAAAAATATTTGCACGTGTAAAATCGAAAAATTTGTAAAATAGTCAAATTAATTTAAATAAATATGAAAATTAAAATATCATAAATAAATAAGGAAAATCAATCATTAACCATAACATTTTAAGAATTCAAAATACATAACTTTGCACGTGTGTTGCACGTGCGTAATTGTAGTTTCAAGAAAATAGTCAAAATAGTCAACTTTACAAATTTAATATTATTTAATAATGAAAAATAAATCAGTTTATTTTGTGGGGTATTACATCTCCTCCTCTTGAGCAGCCTCCACGCCCATCGTCACAGGCCCTTCGTCAACCATCGCAGCATCCCTTCTGCAGGGCCATATCAGCGGGCTCCCAACGACGACGCTTCGAACACCGCTATGAACCTGACCCCAAACCTCACCCGATTGAGGACCGGTTCAACATCCGCACAACCTCTTCTCCTATGGTGCTCCCTGCTATGCCCCTGAATCCACCTAATCTCCGCAATGTCATCAACAACCGGCAACAAGGGAAAGACATCTGTCAATGCTTGGAAGGAAAGTGTTCCCGAGACGAGGTCCTCTGCTCAGGGCAACAAGAACGCAGTAGTACCCTTCTCCCCTTCGACAGAAATCCTGATAATTGCCTTTACCGTGGGGGTGAAGAAACCTTAGGAGCCCAACGCTAATTAGTTGAGAAGCCCCCAAGCACCGCAGAGAAGAGAAGGCACCCATCACTATGGTTGAATTCCAAGAATTCAAGTATGAAATCCACAAAGCCCTCCAAGTTGCCCCGAAAAGGGGTTGGCAGACAAGCAGTCGCCCACTTTCCATTGTGCAAAGAGAAGATTCTCATGGATCTACCCGGTCGAGGGACTGGAAGACCCAGTCATGAGTTGTCTCTAAGAAATGGAGGACCGCCTAGCCCGTATTGATCAAGAGGAGGATCGCCGCAATAGAGCATACTGGTCATCTTGACCTTCCTTCAGCAGGTCCATTTTGGAAGCTCCTACTCCAGAGAACATCAAAGCTCCTCACTTCGACTCATATAATAGAGACTCCGACCCAACGAACCACATGGAGTTTTAAAACCCTCATGATCCACCAAGCCCCCAACTCGCTTCTTTTCAAAATGTTCCTAACAACCTTGAAAGGATTAGCTCGGGAATTGATATGGCTAAAAATGGGGTTAAATCGGAACCGTCCAGATTGGGCGCGAATCTTGAAACTCGGGGGTAAAATGATAATTTCACATACAAGGTGGATCCAAAGCGGGTACTGGATCTCCTTCGCACGAGACCCAATAACCCACGAGCGGATCCACACCGATTGGGCACGGGTCCCGACCCGAGGCGAGCCCAGACCAGCAAGAGACAAATCAGGGCCACTGATTTGACCAAATCAACGGGCCTGATTTGCTCTCACCGGGAATCAAGGGGTTAGTTTCCTAAACAAACTGTGAGGATTTTTCTCCTAGCAGTTACACTGGAAACCAGGCCTCTAATCACTCCCCTGGCGACTATAAATACCTCCCCTCTGCCACTGTGACCAGGTTAATCACTTTTTCACCACTTTAAGCTCTTTCTTTAATCACCACTGGTTACTGACAAGAGCGTCGGAGGGTGCGTCGCCGGAATCAACCCCGGTGTTTCGCACTTCCTTGCAGGTTGCGGCAGGAGCAAGAAGGCTTGAATCAGCTGTTCAGGTTTTCTCGAACTCACAAATCTTATCTATTTACCCCCACACCGAAATCAGCGGTAACAGATTGGCGCCGTCTGTGGGAAAAACCGCACGAACAGCCTCAGCCCCTTCCTTGTCGTCCTCTCCAACCATGCCTCCAAAGAAGGTCAAATCTAGAGGGTCCAATCGCGGGACCAATCTCGCCGACCCTACAGAGGAAGCCCCTGTCAATCCTATTCCACAGCCCGATCTTCCTCCGCCGGCCCAGTAGGGCCAACCTCCTCTTCCCAAGCAGCAACCCAACAATGGCCCTTCCGGCCATAACGGTCGGAAGCAGAAGCAGCCCCTCAATCCGGACCATGTTTCGGTTCGTAATGAATCCTCGGATTCAATGGCTTCTCATCATCCCGACCTCCGCAACACAATCCTGAACCGCCAGAAAGATGAGGACCTCTGCACCCACCTTGATGAGAGGCGGGCCCGAGAGGGAGCCTCCCGCTAGCGTCAGGGCGAGCGGTCCCCTCACCGCCGAGACGGTCGAAGGTCTCCGGACCACAGGGGCCGAGCGGTATCACCCGAGCGCCGAAGAAGGAGACCGCACTCCCCCGCGGATCGGCATCATCGGAGGAACAATGACGCACCGATCACTCGTGCCGAGTTCCTACAATTCCAAGACACCGTACTGCAGGCTCTTAACCTTCGGCAGAACATCCAAAATGCCCAGAGGGCTCCAACGCCCCCGAGGGATCCCAATCCTCGTCGCCGAACCCGAAGTCCTTCTCCGGCACCCAGCCGCCAGCAGCAGCGCTACAGTCCTCGCCGATCCCAGGACTACCGGCGCCGCAGTCCCCTCTCCCCCTCCTATGAAGAAGAGTCCGTGGGATCGTATGATTACCAGCGGAGGGATGATGCCCTCAACCGCCATCTCCATGAGGTGGAGAGGCGCATTGGTCGCATGGACAGAGAGGAGGAGTCCCGAGCAGGAACCGTCCGCCCCAGCAGACCCCCTTTCTCTCGGTCGATCATGGAGGCCCACATACCGAGGGGTTTCAAACCTCCACAGTTTGAAATGTACTCAGGGGAATCCGACCCAGTTGATCACGTCGAAAGCTTCAAGACCCTGATGCTGATCCATCAAGCTTCCGACGCCGTGCTCTGCAGGACCTTCCCCGCCACCCTCAGGGGGTCGGCTCGGGAATGGTATTCAAGACTCGCTCCCTCCTCCATCTTCTCATTCGAGCAGTTTGAAACACTGTTCATAACTCACTTCGTGAGTAGCAGGCGAGCTGAGAAGACAAGCCTCTCCCTACTGAACCTGCGGCAGGAAAGGGAAGAGAAGCTGCAAGACTATGTGAAGAGATTCACCGCAGAGGTCAGGTCTATCGCCTCCTTAGACCAGTCAGTGGCGACCGTGGCATTCCAGTCGAACGTCCTCAACGCCAACCTCCGATCGTCCCTAGCTAAGAAGCCCCCGCATAACTTCGCCGACCTCCTCCTGAGGTGCGAGAAGTATATCCGAGCAGAGGAGGCTGAAGCTCTCCCGAGCTTCGGGGGGACCTCCTCCGGGTCGAAGAGGAAGGCGACAGGGGAAGAGGGGTCCAAGAAGGCGCAGAAGGACAACGGCGGTCAGCGCCGTCCTCCCCCCAGGTTCGAGAAGTTCACTCCCCTCACCACTAACGTCTCCACCATCCTAATGGAAGTGGAGAAGGAGGGAGTCATCCCTCCAGCTCCGAGGATGCACACCCCGGCAAAGAGGAGGAACAAAGATAAATGGTGTCGTTACCATCGGGACCACGGCCACGACACGAACGACTGCCGGGCATTAAGAGATGAGATAGAAGCCCTCATCCGGAGGGGGCAGTTGGCCAAATTCGTAAAGGCTAACGATCGGGCGGATCGCAACACTCCTCCGCCTCGGGGGGCTAACAAGCGCTCCGAGCGACGCGAGGAGACACCCGAGTTCGAGGAAGAACGGGTCCTGCACCTGATCCACAGAGGCCCCATGGGAGGCTCCTCTAATTCCTCTCGAAAGGCCTTCATCCGAGAGGTCAACTTGGTCCACAGCGCCCCTCCTCCTAAAGGTCTCGGCGTCCCTGTGTCTTTCTCCGATGAATACCTCGAAGGGGTCCGAACCCCCCACTGTGACGCCCTCATCATCGACCTTCGCATGGCCAACTTCAAGGTGCAGAGGGTCCTAGTAGATAACGGGAGTTCGGTGAACATCCTCTTTCTCTCGGCCTTCCGAGGCCTGCAGCTGTCCCCGGACCGTCTCAAGCCGGCCGGTTACACACTCCACGGGTTCACGGGGGTCCCAGTAATTGTCGAGGGGGTGATAACCCTAGACGTGACTGCTGGAAGCACCCCTACTACCCGGACCGAGCCGATGGACTACATGGTCGTCGACGTCCCGGCAGCGTATAATGTCATTCTGGGCCGACCCGGCCTAGCCGCCCTGGAAGCTGTCCCCTCAGCATACCATCTCAAAATGAAGTTCCTCACTCGGTCAGGAGTAGGGGAAGTCAGGGGAAGCCAAGAGACAGCCCGGAAGTGCTACATGACTTCCACTAGGGGACCAGTGCTCTCGCTCGAGACACTAGAAATCCCCGATCCAAAAGTTCGGCCAACGTCCGAGCCGGCGGACGAGTTAGAAGAAGTGCTCTTCTCAGACGAGGACCCGAGCCGAAAGTTCCTCATCAGCAAGTCCTTGCCGACCGCGCTGTGCTCCGACCTGATTAAATGCATCTGGGATAATCGTGACCTGTTTGCATGGTCGGCCGCGGACATGCCCGGCATCTCCGAGGAGTTGCTCGTCCACCGCCTAAGTGTCGAACCGGGGTGCAAACCGGTTCAGCAGAAGAGATGAAAGTTCGCTCCCGAGCGACAGCAGGCCATCAAGGAGGAGGTGGATAAGCTTTTGAAGGCTAAGTTCATACAGAAGGTAAACTACCCCGAGTGGCTCTCCAATGTTGTAATGGTCAAGAAGGCCAACGGCTCTTGGAGAATATGCATCGACTTCACCGACCTCAATAAGGCGTGTCCGAAGGACCCATTCCCTCTTCCGAACATCGACACCCTCATTGATGCCACCTCGGGCCATGAGCTCCTTAGCTTCATGGACGCCTTCTCCGGCTATAATCAAATTCGAATGTTTCCTCCGGACATTCCGAAGACCTCCTTCATCACCGACCAGGGCCTCTACTGCTATCGGGTCATGCCGTTTGGGTTGAAGAACGCGGGCGCCACCTAACTTTGCACGTGTGATAAATGTTCCGCGCCTCGTCAACAAGGTCTTCCAGAGCTAGATAGGTCGGAATATGGAGGTGTACGTTGATGACATGCTCGTCAAAAGCGTCCGAGGCACTGATCACGTAGCCGACCTCCAGGAGGCCTTCGGCGTGTTGAGAAGGCACAGCATGCGGCTGAACTCGAACAAGTGTGCGTTCGGGGTTTCTTCGGGAAAATTTGTCGGCTTCATGGTAAGCCAACGGGGAATCGAAGCGAATCCCGAGAAGATCAAGGCCATATTAGACATGGCCCCGCCTCGGAACATCAAGGAGGTGCAGAAGCTTACTGGTCGGCTCGCCGCTATCGGTCGGTTCCTCTCCAAGTCGGGAGAAAAGTGCCTCCCCTTCTTCAAAGCACTCAGGGGGGCTAAGGGTTTTGAATGGGGCCAACCACAACAGGAATCGTTCGACCAACTGAAGGCCTACTTGGTGAACCCCCCTCTGCTCAGCAAACCGGTCTCGGGCGAGACTCTCTTTGTCTATTTGGCTGCTTCCGAGCAGACCCTAAGTGCTGTCTTGGTGAGAGAGGAGGACCGGGCCCAAAGGCCTATCTACTACGTGAGCAAGGTGCTTCGGGACGCCGAGCTCCGCTATCCGAGGATAAAGAAGATGGCCTACGCCCTGGTCATGGCAGCGAGGAAGCTTCGGCCGTACTTTCAATCCCACTCGGTCGTTGTCCTCACCGACCAACCCCTAAAGCAGATCCTCCACAAGCCTGAGACCTCGGGCCGGCTGATGAAGTGGTCCATAGAGCTGAGTCAGCATGACATCTCTTACCAGCCTCGGACGGCAATTAAGGCACAGGCCCTCGCCGACTTCATCGTAGAGTCCACTATCCCTGAGGTCGGCCACGTCCCGAATGGACCTCCCATTTGGACAGTCTTTGTGGACGGATCCTCCTATAACGAAGGAAGCGGCACAGGCATCATCCTGAACGGCCCTGACGACTTCGTCCTCCAATACGCGATCCGTATGAACTTCAAGGCCTCGAACAATGAGGCGGAGTACGAGGCACTCATTGCTGGTCTCGGACTTGCACGAAGTGCTGGGGCGCAGCACCTCCGAATCCACAGCGATTCCCAGCTCGTCGTGAACCAAGTCTTGGGCGAGTATGAGGCCCGAGACGAGCGGATGGCAAAGTACCTCGCTAAGGTTCGGGCCCTCATGAGCCGGTTCGAGGAGGCGCTCATCTAGTGGGTCCCTCGTGAAGAGAACTCACAGGCCGATGCCCTCTCCAAATTGTCCTCGTCCTCCCTGCAAGGTCTCGAACAGACCGTACTGATCGAAGTCCTTTCTAAGCCGAGCATCAAAGACGAGACACCTGGCTCAGCGGAATCGTTGCCGGTCATGTTACAAGATAATTGGACGAAGCCTTTAGTGAAGTTCTTAAGGGACGGGCTCCTACCCGAAAACCCCAAAGAAGCGGCCGAGTCCGAACCTGGGCCGAGCGGTATGTCTTGATCGAGGGCATCTTATACAAACGCTCTTTCTCTCAAATAGATGGCCGACCATACCTGAGGTGCCTCTCTCCGGAGCAGGCCGAATATGCCCCACAAGAGCTCCACGAAGGCATCGGCAGGGCACATTCAGGGTCCAGGTCCTTGGCCCGAAAAGCTTTGAATTATGGATACTTCTGGCTGACCCTCCTTCAAGACGCCGAGCGACACGTTCGGCAATGCAGCTCTTATCAGAGACACTCCAGCATCCGTCGCCTTCATCAGGCCAACCTTGCCTCCCTATCAAGTCCTATCCCCTTCGCAATGTGGGGGATGGATTTACTAGGGCCTTTCCCTCCGGTTCCGGGTCAGTTCAAGTTCTTGGTCGTAGCCATCGACTACTTCTCGAAGTGGGTTGAGGCTGAGCCCCTCGCCACTATAACCGAGAACAAGGTGGTACAGTTCTTCTGGAAGAGCATCATCTGCAGGTTCGGCATCCCCCGTGTCCTCGTGACGGACAACGGGACTCAGTTCACTGGCGCAGCATTTCGAGCTCTGTGCGACGACCTTGCCATCCACCAGCGCTTCTCGTCCGTCTCCCACCCTCAGTCGAACAGACAAGCAGAAAATGCTAATCGGCAGATCCTCGCCGGCATCAAGAAAAGGCTGGACAGAAGTTCCAAAGGCTTATGGGTCGACCAACTCCCCAACGTCCTATGGAACTACCGCACGAGCAAGCGGACCCCCACAGGCGAGTCCCCGTTCAACCTCACCTATGGGTCCGAGGCCGTGATACCTCTCGAGGTCGGAATACCTTCCCCTCGGCTCACAGCCTATGACAAAGAACAGAATGCCAGGGACCTCAGAGCAGAATTAGACCTGATAGATGAACTGAGGGAAAGAGCGTCGATTCGGCAGCAGAATTACCAAGAAGGGTTGAACTGGCATACAACAAAAAGGTCCGACCCGCCAACCTTAAGCAAGGAGACTTAGTCTTGAGAAAACTGGCCATATCCTTCCCCAGTCAGAAGAGCAAGTTGGCTCCGAACTGGGAAGGGCCGTACAGGATCACGAGGGTAGTTCGGCCCGGAACATATCGTCTTGAAGACCTAGAGGGCAGAGAGCTTCCGAGGACCTGGAATGCCGACCACCTCCTAAAATACCAAGAAAGTGCTCCGGCGCCACTCTAAGTATCATAGGATATCGAGCCATTCCAGTCCTCTGACTTGTAACCTATTTTCATAAATTGTACTATGTAAAACGGTTCGCCGTCGATTATCAATAAAGAAAGCCCTTTCGTATTCGTGAATTCGCATGTTTCTCTCCCCTCTTCTCATCTGCTTTTTAAATTGTGATTTCAACCAATGGTTCGGAGTCCACGTCCGGTTCGGCTTCACCTCCTCGGCTCGTCCCCGGATGAGCCAGGGGTAGATCGTCGTTCGGGACTGCCCCCACAACCGTTGAACTACACCGATGGTTCGGAGTCCAACACTCAGCTCGACTTTACCTCCTCGGCTCGCCTCCGGACGAGCCAGGGGTAGATCGCCGTTCGGAATTGCTCCCACAACCGTTGAACTACACCGATGGTTCGGAGTCCAACACTCGGCTCGACTTTACCTCCTCGGCTCGCCTCCGGACGAGCCAGGGGTAGATCGCCGTTCGGAATTGCTCCCACAACCGTTGAACTACACCGATGGTTCGGAGTCCAACACTCGGCTCGACTTTACCTCCTCGGCTCGCCTCCGGACGAGCCAGGGGTAGATCGCCGTTCGGAATTGCTCCCACAACCGTTGAACTACACCGATGGTTCGGAGTCCAACACTCGGCTCGACTTTACCTCCTCGGCTCGCCTCCGGACGAGCCAGGGGTAGATCACCATTCGGAATTGCTCCCGCAACCGTCGAACTACACCGATGGTCCCGGAGTCTAACACTTGGCTCCCAGTCCCCCCAAACTTGCTTCGCGGCAGACTGGGAGTGGTCCCCCCTCAGCTTCGCCAGTGGAGGGATACCGAAGCTACGTTCGGCCACGTAATCCGAGCAATCTTGCCTAGCAGCCGAAGCCCGAAGCCCTACGCCTTCGGTCGGCTACCGAGCAAGTGCCTTTCCGAGCTCGCAAACAGAGAAAACTCACTTTCTCCTCAACTTTCGCGCATGATCTCCATCAGACGGCCCAGATCTTGCCACCGACGCTAAATGACAAGATAGCATTTTCTTGGGAACTGAGCCGCCTCGAGATTCGTGCCTACGTTCAACGGCTCAGATCTTGCCACCTACGCTAAACGACAAGATAGCGTTTTCTTAGGGACTGAGCCGCCTAGAGATTCGTGCCGTACCTTGTCAGGGTCGCTAAACGACAAAATACTGTACTCATAGGAACCCGTTCGGTTCAACACTCTCGCCGACGGAACTAACACGCTCGGTTCGAGGATCTCGGCGCGACCAACACAGTTATAAGCAAGATAAATATGCAAAGCGACGAAAGATATTTTATTAAACAACCAGGCCATAATACAAAGCACATCTTTTCCATGGTTACAAAGTGTTTACAAACAAAATACACGCCGCCGACCCACTACACTTGGCCCTCATATGGAAATATCTTCACTAGACTGTTCGGTCGCCTGTCCGTCCTCCTCGGCTGATGGCTCCCCTACATCCTTCTGGAGCTTCGCTACCACAGTCTGCAAGTGTCGAATCTCCGAGAGCAAATCGTCCCGCTCGGCTATAATATTCGACTGGTTGTGCCGAATACACTTGACCCGAAGAGCGTTGCTGAAAGCGGTTTGCGAATCTTCGTCCCCTTCTGCAGGGCTCAACTCGGCGATCCTATTCTCCAGGCGTTGGATCTCGGCTTCCCGTAGGTCGAGGACGGACAAAAGGTGGGCCCGCTCACTCTCAGCTCGGCGTAACTCCAGCTCGACGCTCCTAGGACTCAGAGCCGCCTGTCCCAGAAGTGGCCTCGGATTCATAGTTATCATCCGAACCGTGGAGATCAGCATATGGGTCGGTCGCCTCGAGCTGAAAAAAGGGAAAAACAAATAGCAAGACTTCAAAAACATCGCCGAGGCCCAACACTTAAAATTTTCCAAATCACAAATCCGGATTCATATTCAGACATATCAATTCTACATACAACGAGACAGATCCAACAACAGAATTTTACAGCAACAAGGAAAACATGAAACGACGTGGTTAGGGCCTCTTCGGAAGGGGAATGCTTCGGTTTAGGGAAACGCGAGGACGACGAGGCCTGCCCTCCGAGCTCGATCCTAAACCAACGAAGCGCGACCCCCCTTCGCTGCTGGCTCTAATTGCGGCGCCGACCGAGGCCCCGCTCGACGAGACGACCGCACTGCTCTGAGCATCGGCTGGACTCCGCCTGGTCATAGGCGAGCGTGTCGCAAGTTTCGTAAAACGTAATCCCTCTCTCGCTCTCTTTGTGGGTACATGATGTGCTCCGGACGTTGGCTCTCTCGGGCAGGGGCTTGAGCGACGCGACCTCCTCCTCCAGTTCGATGATTCTATCCCTCAAAGCAGCGTCCTTTGCCAACTTCTTCAGTCGAGGGACCCTCGACGAGCCCGAGGCGTTGGCACTATCGGTCGCAAGCCGTCGGTAATGGGTGACCTCGATCCCCCTATCTATGGTAATCCTCCTAAGCTTGTCGACCTCGGCTAGCAGCTTCTTGCGCTCGGATGACACCTTCTCCAGCTCGGATGCAAGCTTCTTTTCTTCCGCCGAACGGCCTCGCCCCGCTACCTCCAAGTGTCGGATTTTGACCGAGAGCTCTTCGTTCTTCCGCTCGGCGACGGCGAGCTCCCCACCTAGCCGCTCGACCTCGCCCTCAAGAGCAGAGACCGGGGGTCGTTTTCGTAGCTGCGCCAACTCGCGACACTTCGCCCTGGCCAGCGCCTTTACCTCCCCCAGTTCCAAAAATAAGTAAAAGCGCTTATCACGGCTCAACGACAGCTCTCGCTTCGTCTTGACTAACTCCTTACGGAGGTACGAAACCTCCGTGATCGGACCGAACTTTACCTGAAAAGCGGAGATAAATCCGATGGGACAATACATGGAAACATCTACAACTAATCACACGCAAATCCGAGGCTCAACACTTGGATAAATTTTGGCCAAACAAAATGTTTTCATTCAAAACCGAGGAGAAAGTTTTACAAAAGCGGTGGCCAGTCCGCGGTTAGGCTTACAAAAAGAAACAAAACAACAAAAGACTAAAAGAGACAACCGAGTCAGGGGTCGACCTTTTTACCGCTCGGGTCCGTCGACCCCCCGGTCTTGCCCTCGCCGTCGCCCTCGCCTTCGCCTTCGCTCCCGCTCTCCTCCTCGGAGTCGTCCTCCTCCTCGCCCTCGGCCTCGGTCTCCCCTGGGCCTTCGACACCTTCCGTCTCTCCCTCGGGGTCGAGCAGCCCCTCGGGAACCTCCTCCTCCCCTTCCACGGGGTCGTAAAAACGGTAGGAGGACGTGTCGAAGCCTGGGTTCTTGGCGGCTACGTGGAGCAAGGCTCGACCGTAGGCGTCCTCCATGTTCTGGAGCATGTGCTGCGCTGCCTCCTCCTGCACGGCCTTCTTCACCTTCTTTTGGTGTTTGGCCATGATCCTCTCGGCCCTCTTCCGAGCCTTCTCCGCTTCCGACCGAGCATTGGCCAGCGCCTCCTTCAGCTCGGCAGCCTCCTTCTCCGAGGCCTCAAGTTTGGCCGCCGTGTCCTTCGACAGCTGAATGGCGTCGGCCAGCTGCTTCTCCAACCCCGCCACTTCAGCAGCCCTCTTCGCCGAGAGGAGCTGCTCGGCATCAAGCAGCTGCGTGGCCTTGACACGCTCCATCCTCTCCCGTTCATTCTCCTGCTCCTTGCTCGCAAACTCCTCGAGCAGGAAATTGAAGTGGTAGAGGGTCTGAAAAAGAACAGCACATTAAAACCCGAACCCAAGGACTTAGAAAAATTCTAAGAAAGAAATTTTGATGAGGGAAAGCTCGGCCTACTTACCGACATAGTATTCCGAGCAATCTGCATCACGGCGTCCCCTGCTAGTCCGGCCTTCAGGGTCGCTCGATCCTTTGGGGTCGGCAGGTGCCTCACCGCCTCCATGCAGATGTTGCCGTCGCCCAAGAAGCCGTCGACATTCATCACCTGCCAGTCAGGGACGAAGATCTGCTTATGACGCTCAGTCAAGATCTTCTCCGCCTCGACAGTGAGGGACGGAACTTGGAGGGACAACACCTCCTTCACGCCGAACGCACCGCTCGACGAACCGGGAGCGTCCCCCTTCGGGGTCGGTGTCGGCGCACCCGAAGCAGGAGGGTCGAGGACCATGACTTCCCCCTGCTCGAGGACCATGACCTTCGGCTGGTCGGCAACCTTCGCGACCGAAGGCTTCTTCGAGGCCCGGCCGTCCTGAGGCCCTGCCGAAGGCCTCTTCTTCTTCGCCTCCTGCTCCGACCTGCCCTTCGCCATCAGAGCCTTGTAGTCCAGCTTCATCGTCTCTGCACAAGCCGAACGAAAAAACTTAGAAAAATTTTCATGAACTCTAAGCAAAGAGTATAAATACCAGAAGCATACTAGGGTCGATCGGACTGAGACCCCCTCGGAACAGATTCTCCTCGGTAATATCTTTCCAGCTTAGCGCTGGCAGGGCGAGGAGCTTCTTCTGGACCTCCGCCTCCTCGTCACTCAGAACCGTCTCCTTCTTGGTTCGCTTGGGCAGACCATCCTTCGCCCAAACCGTCGGTATCACCCACGGCGCAGGGGCTCGGATGAGGAAGTACTTCTCATTCCAATGTTTGATCGAGTCCGGATTCTCGATCAGCTTCACGCCCGTCCGGGGCGAAAGATAGAATCTTTGTTCGTCACGCCTTGGCTGACAAGGTCGGTAGAGACTCCGAAAGAGGAACATACTCGGCGTGGCGCCAACCTCTTGGCATCGGAGGACGAATGCCATGACGTGCCTCCATGTGTTCGGCATCAGCTGGGCGGGGCTCAAACCGTACCACGTCAAGACATCGACAACGAATGGGTGGAGGGGAAAACGGAGTCCGGCAATAAGGGAGTCGACCGGAAAGACGCACACGTCCGACGAAGACTTTGTATTGGCTCGGAAACCCGGCCCGGGGAGGAGCAGTCCGTAGTCGGCAGGGATCCGGAAACCCTCTCGGATCAGGTGAAGGTCGGTCTCGGTAAGAGACGAGATGGTATGGTCCACCTCGGACAGCTCCCTCGGCTCATTCTCCTCCACCAACTTAGCCGTGCCTTGGGTCACTCTCTCCAAGGTGTCCTCGGCATAGTCTCGTACACCTCCCACGCTCGACAGAGCAATGGGCTGCCGACCGAACGCTCCCGCCGTCTTCGGCGTTTCCACGATCGTGACCATGGCCTTACCCTTCTGGGACACCGCCGCGACCTCCTTAGGCAGCTCGGCCACTTCGCCCTCTCTATCCGGACGAACGATGTTCTGATCGCTCGGCTCCACCACCTCCTTCCCTTTGCCCCCTCGGACTACTGCTTGCTCCGAGGCGAGGGTCTCATCCGAGGACGCAACCTTAACCATTTTCTAAGAGAGAAGGGAGAGAGACTGACCTTGAAGTGATAGATGCGGTCGGAAAGTTCGCCGAAAACAAGAAACGCCTTGCCGCGTCAGCTAGCACCACGACCAAGGAGCTAAAAACTTCGAAGGCGAAAAGTAAGAACTGAAGAGAGAGAGTAAAAGTAAAAAATGAGACTTGGTCTGAGAGGGGGGTGAAGATTTATAGTAAAAAAGAACGTCCCTTGGACTTCCAAACGAAAAAGTGCGACTCTTGGGCCGCTCTCGAAACGTCGCGAAGGCCCAACACAACTACCTTCTTCGCCAAGATAACTAGCTCGGCATACCAGGACCAGGAGCCGAACCATGCGCCGTCCGACCACGCCAGCAAAGAGACCGGTCGGCTACCGAGCAAGTACCAATCCGAGCTGGCAAACGGAGAAAACTCCCTTTCTCCTCAAGCTTCGCGTAAAATCTCAATCTGACGGCCCAGACCTTGTCGAGAACACTAGACGACAAGATAGTGTTTTCTCGAGAGATGTGCCCGTCTCGAGATGCGCAACGCCATCCAACGGTACAAATTGCGTCAACTCGCTCGGATGGCCTACACTTCCTCCATACCCCACCTCTGTCTGAAGAAAGCAGAAAAAATTTTAATTCAAAGTTTTTAGGCACCGCCTTCGGCGTGCCCCCCAGGCCCCATATCTCGGTCGGTATTCCGCCAACCCACGGGGCCCGGTCAAAAACAGATCGGCACACCCCCCATCTCTAACTCCTTCGGGCCGACAACCATCGGAAGCCGTCGGCCCGGAAGGAAGACAGAGATGGGAAGAGGCCCATCATTCCGAAGCTGCTGCAGTCCCTCGGCTCCGAACTAGGGTCATCACCTCTTCTACCATGACCTTCCCCGACCCTGACACCCACGGTGGGCGCCCTCAGAATCGGGTGAAGATCATGGTGGAAGAACGACCACTCGTCCTTCCTAAGCAAAGTCGTCCCTCGGCTCCGGACTAGGGTCGTCACCTCTTCTACCATGACCTTCCCCGACCCTGACACCCACATTGGGGCCCTCAGAATCGGGTGAAGATCTTGGTGGAAGAACGACCACCCGTCCTACCGAAATAGATCGTCCCCTTCAGATCTGGACTTCGGTGGTCTACCCTTCGGCCCAAATCTCCCCTGACCCTTGACACCTCCATCCGGACCGTCAGAGTTAGGAGAAGATTTGGGCGGGAGAACGACCACCAGCCGTCCCGAAGCAAACCCTCCCCTCGGACCGGACTTGGGTCATCACCTCTCCTACCGTGACCCTCCGATTCTAACACCCACGCCGAGGCCGTCAGAATCGGGAGAAGATCACGGTAGGAGAATGACCACCCGTCCAACTGAGGCTCGTCCCACAAATCCGGACTCCGGTCATCACCCCTTCTACCAAGATCACACCCGATCTTGACACCCGAATCGGGCCAGTCAAAATCGGGTGATGATCATGGTGGAAGGGTGACCACCCGTCCTTCCGAACGAAATCACTCCTCGGATTCGGACATGGATCGTCACCTCATCCACCATGATCTTCGCCGACCCTGACACCTACTGTGGGGCAACCAGAGTCGGCAGAAGATCTTGGTGGAAGAACGACCACCCGTCCTTCTGAAGTAACTCGCCCCTCGGGTCCGAACTACGGTCGTCACCACTACTGCCTTATCCTCTCCCGCTCCTGACTTCCTCTTTCAAGCCGTGAGGAACGGGAGAAGAAAAAGGCAACAGAGCGACCACCCGTCCCTCCGAAGTAACTCATCCCTCGGGTCCGGACTACGGTCGTCACCACTACTGCCTTATCCTCTCCCGCTCCTGACATCCCCTTTCGAGCCGTGAGGAACGGGAGAAGAACAAGGCAACAGAGCGACCACCCGTCCCTCCGAAGTAACTCATCCCTCGGGCCCGGACTATGGTCGTCACCACTACTGCCTCGTCCCCCCCCGCTCCTGACATCCACTTTGGGGCCGTCTGGAACGGGAGAAGAAAAAGGCAAAAGAGCAACAACTCCTTCGGACCTCGAAAGATAAGTTACCCAAGGCCAATACCTCCGAGGTTTGAAACTCTACATTGTTGCGATTGAAATGACAAAGGGAGTGGAGTACTCATAAGCTCTCCTCCAAGATCAGGCCATTATGACCCTCGGAAGTTGAAACGCCACACATTAATTGAAGAAATTAGCCTTAATGACCTGGGGAAGGTGGAATGCCGCACAAACCCCGGGGCACCATTAATGCCCTTGGGAACAGGATCATCTCGGGACAGATTGCGCCATATCGCTCGACCTGTCGGGACCCCCTGTCTTCGGTCAGCTGCCGAGCAAGTGCCTTCCCGAGCTCGCAAACGGAGAAAACTCACTTTCTCCTCAACTTTCGCGCATGATCTCGATCAGACAGTCCAGATCTTGCCAAGGACACTAAACGATAAGATAGTGTTTTCTTGAGAAATGTGCCCGTCTTGAGATGCGCATCGTCATCCAATGGCTCAGATTGCGCCACGTCGCTCGACTTGCCGAGACCCCCTGTCCTCGGTCGGCTGCCGAGCAAGTGCCTTCCCGAGCTCGCAAACAGAGAAAACTCACTTTCTCCTCAACTTTCGTGCATGATCTCGATCAGACGGCCCAGATCTTGTCGAGGACACTAGGCGACAAGATAGTGTTTTCTTGAGAAATGTGCCCGTCTTGAGATGCGCGTCGTCATCCAATGGCTCAGATTGCGCCACGTCGCTCGACTTGCCGAGACCCCCTGTCATCAGTCGGCTGCCGAGCAAGTGCCTTCCCGAGCTCGCAAACAGAGAAAACTCACTTTCTCCTCAACTTTCGCGCATGATCTCGATCAGACAGCCCAGATCTTGCCGAGGACACTAGGCGACAAGATAGTGTTTTCTTGAGAAATGTGCCCGTCTTGAGATACGCGTCGTCATCCAATGGCTCAGATTGTGCCACGTCGCTCGACTTGCCGAGACCCCCTGTCTTCAGTCGGCGACCGAGCAAGTGCCTTTCCGAGCTCGCAAACGGAGAAAAAAGACACCGAGCTACCACAACCGCTGGATCTCTCAAAAATTCGCGCCCGTCTATGATCAACGGCCCAGTTCGAGCCACGTCATAAATCGGTATTTAAAATCATTTTTTATTTATTTAAATCGTTTTATTTATTTAAAAATTGTGAAAAAATTGCTAAAAATTCGGGGAAATTGACTAAAAATTCTGGAAAATAATTAAAAATTCGTGGGTATATTTTTGAGCCCCCGAACGAACAAATATTGCCTAGAAAGTACTGTTAAGGCCCTCGAACGATTAGTAAACACATCGCAAAATTAAATAAATAGCCCGAAAAAATAAATAAAGACCGCCAAATACTCGATATGGCTAGAGAACAGCACATAGCATCAAAAATTACCTCACTACCCCCTTCAAGATTCAAAATCCTCTACTTGGACTCCGATACAACTCCACTAGCCACTAAAACAGTTAAAATACTCCTCAAAGGCTGATCACCCTCAGTCTTTAGGAGTGGGGGGCTCGTGATATGGCTAAAAATGGGGTTAAATCGGAACCGTCCAGATTGGGCGCGAATCTTGAAACTCTGGGGTAAAATGGTAATTTCACATACAAGGTGGATCCAAAGCGGGTACTGGATCTCCTTCGCACGAGACCCAATAACCCACGAGCGGATCCACACCGATTGGGCACGGGTCCCGACCCGAGGCGAGCCCAGACCAGCAAGAGACAAATCAGGGCCACTGATTTGACCAAGTCAACGGGCCTGATTTGCTCTCACCGGGAATCAAGGGGTTAGTTTCCTAAACAAACTGTGAGGATTTTTCTCCTAGCAGTTACACTGGAAACCAGGCCTCTAATCACTCCCCTGGCGACTATAAATACCTCCCCTCTGCCACTGTGACCAGGTTAATCACTTTTTCACCACTTTAAGCTCTTTCTTTAATCACCACTGGTTACTGACAAGAGCGTCGGAGGGTGCGTCGCCGGAATCAACCCCGGTGTTTCGCACTTCCTTGCAGGTTGCGGCAGGAGCAAGAAGGCTTGAATCAGCTGTTCAGGTTTTCTCGAACTCACAAATCTTATCTGTTTACCCCCACACTGAAATCAGCGGTAACAGGAATGATACTCCTACTCTCTCCAAGATCAAATTCTCCTTCGACCAACTTGAGGAGCTCTTCCTAGCCCACTTCATCACTAATCGCAAGATTGAAAAGACAAGTGTCGCACTACTTGAGTTGAAGCAGAAGGAAAGATTTGCTTAAAGACTTTGTTAAGCGCTTCAGAACCGAGGCCAGATCCATCTCCTCCCTTGTTCAGTGGCGGTAGGCCGCCTTTCAACGTAATGTTACCCATAAAGAGCTTAAAGCATCTCTCGCTAAAAGGACTCCTTGGGACTTCACTGGCCTCCTGGAAAGAAGTGATAAGTACATCCAAGCCGAAGAGGCCCTTCATCCCGAGGGTTAGATGAAGTCCCTCTCGGAGAACAAATGGGAAAACACTAACAAAGAATTATCCAAGAAGGCCCAAAAGGATAATTCTGACCAACGTCGCGCTCCAGCTTCTCGCTTTGACAAGTTCACTCCCCTGAATGCCATCATATCAGTTGTCCTCATCGAGATTGAGAAAGAAGGATTGATCTGCCCTCATCCTAAGATGTAAAAACCAAGTAGAAGAAGGGACATGAATTTGTGGTTTCGTTTCCACATAGACCATGACCATACCACTGATGATTGTCAATCCCTCAAAGAGGAGATTGAGGCCCTGATCTACCGAGGTCAGCACTCCAAATTCGCCCAGAGAGACAAGACCTGCCTTCTTCCCACTTGGATTGCTAACAAGCGCCTAGAGAAGGACCTCGAGTCCCTAAGATTGGATCACATGGCGGTCCTTCACTCCATCTACGGAGGACCTATCGATAGAGAGTCTAACTCCTTCCAAAAGGCGTTTGTTTGAGAAGTAAACTCGGTGTATAACTTTCCTCTTGCCAAAGGCTCCGGCGTTTCGATAACTTTCACCGACGAGCATCTTGAAGTTGTCAGAACACCTCATTGCAATGCTTTAGTGATCAGCCTCACCACTGCAAGCCACGAAGTGCACCGCATTCTAGTATACAATGAAAGCTCAATGAACATCTTCTACTTGGAGGCGTTTGAGGGCCTCAAGCTCACTTGGAACAGTTTCAATCCCACCGAATGCACTCTCCATGGACTCTCTGGGTTCTATTCCAAATCAAAGAGGTAGTGACCCTCGATGTAACTGCAGGAAGAGCCTCAACCACTTGGATGAAGTCATGGACTTCATGGTGGTCAATATTATGGCATCTTACAACGCCATCCTTGGATGCCCCCGTGTAGCAATTCTTCAAGATGTGCCTTTAGCTTTCCATATAAAGATGAAGTTCCCTATAGCCAAAGGGGTAGGTAAATTCATGGGAAGCTAAGAAGTCGTTCAGGCCTGCTATACGGCTATAGTGGGGGGTGGATCCTCCCTCTCGATGTCATAGAGCTCCCTCGAGAGAGGAGCCAAATTAACTTCGAACCGGTAGATGAATTGGAAGAAGTCCCCTTCCCCTAAGGAGATAAGACAATGTGCATCCAAGTAAGAAAAACTCCCCTCCCCAAGTAAAAGAGCAAATCGTTCGTTGCATAACGGAGAACCAAAATATTTTTTGCTTGGACCACTGAAAACATGCCAGATATCTCTAAAGAGCTAATCATGCACCGTGTGAGTGTGAACCCAAACATCAAGCCATCAAAGAAGAAATTGACAAACTCCTAGCCGTCCATTTCAGCAAAGAGATTAGCTACCTCGAATGGCTAGCCAATGTGGTCATGGTAAAAGTAGCCAATAGCAAGTGTAGAATTTTCATCGACTTGACCTACCACAACAAGGCATGCCAGAATGACCCATTTCTTCTTCCCAGTATCGACGCCTTGATCGACGCCACAATCCGAGTATGAGCTCCCAAGCTTTATGGATCCTTCTTGGGATATAACCAGATCCATATGTTTTTGCATGATATCCCAAAAACATACTTCATTACTGATTAAGGTTTCTACTGTTACCAGGTCATGCCTTTCAAGCTAAAGAACGCTGGAGCCACCTACTATTTCCTGGTGAACAAAATTTTCAAAGAGAAAATCAGGATACACATAGAAGTCTATGTAGATGACATGTTCGTCAAGAGTCTCACTAAAGATGAACATGTGCCCGACTTCCAAGAAGCATTTGATGTGATGCGAAGACCCAACATGAGATGGAATCCTTCGAAGTGCGCCTTCGGGGTCTCCTCGAGGAAGTTCTTGGGTTTCAAGATCAGTCAAAGAGGAATTAAGGCAAACCCTGAGAAGATCCAAGCCATAATCAACATGGCTCCGCCGACCACCATCAAGGAAGTTCAGAAACTTATAGGGAGCATTACCGCCATCGGCCACTTTCTGTCCAAGTCTGGGGAGAAATGCCTTCCATTCTTCAAAACCCTCCGAGCGGCAAAAGGTTTTGAGTGGGGAGAAGAACATCCAGTGGACTTTGAACAGCTCAAGGTGCATTTCATCAATCCACTACTCTTTAGCAAGCCAGAGCAGGGTGAGGTTCCTTACCTCTGCCTGACCACTTCCGATCAGACTCTCAGTGTCATCTTGGCAAGAGAAGACGACATGAAATAAAAACCAATCTACTATGTGAGCAAAGTCCTTCACGACACTGAGCTCTGTTATTCCAAAATGGAGAAAATGTCCTACGCTCTGATCATGGAAGCTCGTAAGCTTTTCCCCTAATTCCAAACTCATTTCATCTCTGTCCTCACCAACCAGCCTCTTAAGCAAAGACAACATAAGTCGGAGAACCCTGGGAAACTCATAAACTAGTCATCGAGTTGAGCCAACACGACATCAGTATCGACCGAGAACGACTATCAAAGCCCAATCCTTTGCCTAATTCATAGTTGAAAGCACTATTCATGATCCCCCCGAGGAAGCCAAGGCCTCCCCCTCCCCCACCCCACCCCCACAATCCGAAACGGTTACTTTGATGGGTCCACCTGCCTTGAACGGAGCAGAGCCAGAATCATCTTGCTCAGACCCGATGGGTTCACTTCCAGTACTCGCTGTATCTCAACTTCCCAGCCTCTAACAATGAAGCCAGATATGAGGCACTGATTTCCGACCTCCTCCTATCTCGGAGAGTAGGGGCACAGAGGGTCAGGGTGTTTAGCGACTCTCTGGTAGTGAACCAAATCCAAGAAGACAATAAGGCCAGAGATGACTGCATGGTCAGTACCTAGCTTGTGGGAAGAAACTACTGGCCGCATTCAAAGAAGTCAAAGTCACCCACATCCCACTCGAGGAAAATAGACAAGCAGATACCTCCCTAAGTTATCATCCTTTTCTGTCGATGCACTTAACAACACAATGCTTATTGAAGCTCATACTCAAGCCAAGCATTAAAGAAGGAACTTTAGAGCTCATGTTTGTCACTCCCCATATCCCTGGAGATTATTGGATGAAACACTTGATGGACTTCCTCGACAAGGAAATCATCCCTGCAAATCAACTGAAGGATATACCCTTGTTGAGAGGATTCTCTAAAAACGTTCATACACACTAGTAGACGACAAGCGTTACTTGCTATGCCTCTCCCCAGAGGAAGAAAAATATTCCCTTAGAGAAGTACACGAAGAAATCAGTGGCAGCCACTAGGGAGCAAGGTCCCTCACAAGAAAAATTATCAACTACAGGTATTATTGGATCACGCTCCTTGACGACACCCAAAAGTACGTCCACCAATGTACTCCTTTCTAGAAGTAATCCTCCATCAAGTGGGTACCCCAAGCCAACCTTGACTCCATGTCACATCCTACGCCCTTAGCCATATGGGGAATGAACTTACTCAGACCGTTCCCCCCCCCCTCCCACTACTGGGCAAAGGAACTTCCTCGTGGCAGCCATCAACTACTTCACAAAGTGGATCGAGGTAGAACCACTGGCTTTTATCACCGAGCACAAAATTCACTGATTTTTTTGGAAGAACATCGTGTGTAGGTTCAGGATCCTCCGAATCCTCGTCGCTAACCATGGAACACAATTTACTAGAAAGGGATTCCAAAAGTTTCGCATCGATCTGAGAATCGAACAACACTTCTTCTCCATCTTACATCCTCAACCCAATGGTCAGGCCATAAATGCCAACCGACAGATTCTTGATGGCTCCAAAATAGGGTCGGTCCTGAGAAATTAGAGGCCACATGCAAAACTTAAGAATGGGCCCTAATATAGGAAAATTTATTATCGATTTATTGTTTTATGGCTTTATTGTTTCATAAAGCAAAATATAACTAAGATGTTCAAAGAAAAATATATTTTAAAAGGAAATTCTAATTTTCCTATAATAACTGAATCCATACGTAGTCACTAAACAAAATCACCAAAGCTCTTAAAGAAATGTTCAAACATTACAGTTATAATGAATATGCTTTAGATCGAAGTCTGACTGTCAAAGTCCTGTTTCAAAACTTCCTACAATCAATTTGTTCATGACAACGAGTAATAAAAGAATCAGTGCCCCGTAGTAGTCACATAGTGATTAAAACTAAAAGTAACAGTATGATGATGGTAAAAATCGCAGCAAATCGGGGTCGTACGATTCCAGCAAAGATCTCAAAGATTCTATAGGCAGATTAATAATAACAGACCTCTTTAACTGGTCTAGGCCGTCTCCAGGCTCCTCTATAAGACATGAGCTTCATTCAAGCCCATAAAAAGTCACAGACTAGGCCCACTAGAAGAGACACCCAACCCATGCAGGCTAAGAGTCAAATCTCTTATCCCTAACAAGAGAACTTATCTTTTGAGGGGGAGAAACATAAAGGAGATAAGTAATTCATATCGATCCAACAGATCTAAATCAATCTCTTGATATGTTTCTCAGGCCTAAAAATACTCTTCCCTCTCCACAGTTAGAAGGTAATCAATAATTCGTCAGTTTCTCTTTCATATTCCCTTACTCTTTCTGGTTCTGACTTGAGCGTCGGAGGGTCTATCGCCGGGGCGAACCCTCGGTATTTCACGCTTTTTACAGGTCCATCGGCCGCTTCAACGACTGTCGGATTCAGATCACGGTGATCAATCAATGATCCAGATTCAATCTCAGGAGCCTTAACCGCATTTCACGGCCAAGGTCAAATGTCATATTTTTAGTAGTTTCCATCAATTATTAACTCACTATCTGTTTGCTCTCATACCAAAATAAGCAACGACAGATTGGTGCCGTCTGTGCAAAACTATACAAGTAAGACTTGCTTCCATGCCACCAAGTCAAACTACACAATTATCAATCCAAGTAAAACATCCAAGTGAAGTGACAAGTGTAAATACTTTAATTGTAAATTTATGATGTAATTTGAGTTGAAATTATTGTAACACTTGAATATTGTAATACATTTTATTAAATAATTTTTTTTTAATTTCCAGTATTTTCTATGTTGTTAGACTATTTGAAGTAAAGATTTTGGATTGTGTCTCTGATTTCAGCTTAGGAACTCGGGGCGCTACAGGGGGCACGTGCGGGAGTTGTGGCCACTGTGGCTGCAACGCTAGCAGCGCCGCGTCATTGCCTCCCCAGAGCAGCTGCGAGGAGCGGGAGTGGACCCCACGAACGGGCACATTTTATTTGAAACCGTAGTTTTTACAAGTTGATGCTTATACTTTATAGAAACAAAAATTAGCTAAGATCCAAATTGTATACTGTACTTTATTAACACAAAATTAGCTAAGATCCAATCAATTTGATCTACCTGTTGGCAAGTTGTGATGGATAAACTTTTGAATCCTCCTACGTTTGTAAGTCAGTGAACTCAATTCTGAACGAAATTAACTACCTAGTTGGCCCTTTATCAATCACTATTAATTTACACGTGCGATGCACGTCTTTATAAATATATCTCTACTACTATAATGGGAGAAGACCTTAGTGTAATTTGTCCATATCCCCGCCCGTGCAATGCACGTGCTGATAGAATTTTTTTTGCCCTTTTCATCCCCCAAAATTTTTCCCACGTGCACAACACGTGTATAATACTAGTATTTTTTAAAGAAAAAATTGATGTTGTCTGATATTGAAATGAAGACTTCATTTATATTAATTATGCATGTGCATTGCACGTCATTGCACGTGTTTATTAGGTTACAACTAGGGCTGCAAACGAATCGAGCTATTCGTGAGCTATTCGGCTCGAGCTCGGTCAAAGCTCGGCTCGAACCGAGCTCGTTTCGTAAACGAGCCGAGCTCGAATTTGATTTTTTTTTTTTTAGGCTAAGCTCGCGAGCTATTCGGCTCGAATATGGTCAAAGCTCGGCTCGAACCGAGCTCGAGCCAAGCTCGAGCTCAAAATTGAGCTCGTTTAGTAAACGAGCCGAGCTCGAGCCTGAAGGTATTCGGCCCGGCTCGGCTCGATTGCAGCCCTAGTTACAACACACACATTTGCTTGGTTACAAATAAAATTTATTTGCTGATAAACTCTCTCATTAAAATAGTAGAGATAATGATATATCGGAAATTGGACAAGGTCAAGTACCGCTTGCGAACTTCCCCTTTTGCAACCCTAGAGTCCTTCACCTTTCGCTAAAATGCCACTAGTCACTATCGTTTAAGTCCGTTAATTCAGAAAAAACAAAACTAACAAATTAACAAACAAAAAACCATAAAGAAACAAAAACAAAAATATTATAAAAAAAATGGAGTGGTTACCATGACTTTTGAAAGGAAACTTCAATCCCGAACCTATAAAGTACTTTCAATTTTTTGAATTTCAAATACACCGAATAGTAAAACTTCTTTCACATATGAAAATAAAACACTATTTATTTGAAATTGACACTAACGTTTGGTACGTGGGAATGTACAAAGAAATCTCATATTTTTCTCATATTATTTTGTTTGGTATATGACAAACATAGTGTCACATCCCGCTTTCCAAAATACGGCATACGAGTACGTAATGTAGGTCCAGCGAATAATGTAAACATCATCCATAAGCTATACCAGTCTAACTCAACAATATGAAATAACAATCACAACCATGCAAGAAGATATAATCACATAAAAAAGATCAACTTCAACAATAAATAAAATAATCCAAATAATAATATCCAACATCTGGGATAAAAATAAATTTCAGGTCATAAAAGCCCAAAAACAAAGTATAATATCAAGACAATGTTCAAAAAAAATAAATCTATCAATAAAGTAAACTTGTAATACCCCGAATTCTAAATAAGACGGAATTCGAAGTTCCACAAGATCTTTACACTTCACTTTGTGCAATTTTATAAGGAATTTAAAACTTTTATTACAACAGAGTCTTTTACATCAACACACAGCGAAAAAAATAAAATACAACAATGATAAATGTACAACTGTAACAACTTTAGCATTTAAGTAATCATCAGCAACAAATTCATCTTTATATCTTCTTATAAACTCCAAATCCCGCATATAAAACTGTGGGCATGTCAGTTGGTTACAACCGACGAAATATTACACACGGTCATCCTCGCTATGCCAAAAGTATAACGATTCCTAAATACTTTAACAAAAACAAACTTGATCACAAAACAAAGGTAAAGAGGGACTATCCTGTTGATATCGTGAATGCTGTGCACTTAATCCTTAATGCAGTTATTTATATTAGATGACACTAATGCACACTTGTTCGGATTCCATGCATCCCATACTACATAGGTCTGAGGGCAAGCCCTTAATCGTTCTACATCTTGTAGGGTTGGATCCCTCACTATGAGTTAAACTACTACGGTAACTACGACAAGTATCATAAATGTTCTATGAGTTACAAGCCCATGCCCAGAAATCTAGGAGAGAATCCCACGCCATGACATGACGCATCATGCAGGCATCCTATGGACAATTTACAGCCGTCATGAAACGATGGCAGTACGTAGTCACCAAACACCCCACAAGCGTCGCCAACGGTACGATATCTTGGAGATGTATTCACTCCCTGACATGACGCATCATGTGGACATCCTGTGAACACTCTCACACCGTAGATTCGATGAGCCTCATACTTATGTTTTTCTCTTACTTTCATCACATCTCCACTATAGTGTAGTCCTTACATTTTTAGTTTGTTTTTAGAAGAAAATCATCACAACCTAGAGCTAACTTATCCCACCGGACTTAAACCAAACAAAAGAGACAGTCAACCCAACCTGGCTATTTCTCAAGAGATGCTCAACCCGCACTGGTTAGCTCTCAAATTCATTAAAAAAACTGCTAATCACTAAGGTCTCGCCTAACCTCAAGATTCCAACAACTATCTCCTTCTAGATATCAACAATAAGTCATATTCAATCAAATAATATTTCAATTCATATATTCACAATCTCTTTCTAAAGAAAACATTTCTTTATAAACTCATAACTTGAAACAATTCGATTCAACTCTTTTGTCAATTTAATCACTTATCGCATTGTGTTCAAATCAAGTAATCTTAATCAAGTATTAATAATCATAAAATCTCATTAAGAAGACTCTAAGTGCTTTCCAAACTTTCATTTCTGTTAAATTAAATAAGAGTCACAATTTTCAATATAAAAATCACTTCTAATTCTTTTAGTCGATAAACTCGAGCTCTTTAATATAAAATCCCCTTTTAATTCTCACAAAATATATCTAAATATTGTAGAAATAATTTTTATAAAGTCTAAAAAAATTTAGAAGAATATTAGTATTTATTTCCAATATTTATTTCACTTAGAAATTCAAAATATCAAAAAAAAATCAAAAAGGAAAGTAAAAGGGCATGGTCGGATTCGAACCCAGGCCAAACCACCCAAACCCGCCGATGAATAGTAACCGTTTTAAAGTGCACCCGAAGACCAGTGGGTCTAGAGTGGCTAACTGTCATATAGTGAGTTAGGTTCCTTATACTCCAACTTTTTGTTTTCCTCTATATTTTAACTCATTCATAAATTTTGATTTCCACCTTTTGTCTCAAAAATATTTGTTCATAACAATACATGTCCACATTCCCAAAGACGAATTTATACTGATTTTATTTATAATAAGGTGAATCCATACCCAATAAATTCAAATTAGTAATTTATGAGAAATTTTATATACATCAATTAACACTACTACTCTTTATAACAAAATAGCATGAACGTAATTTCTTTTAATTATTATTTGAGTTGATGGAGAAATTTTCACATCTCCATATAATTGTAATTTATCCCAAATAAGGCATAATTTTACCCCCTTCACATACAATTCATCTACAAAATCTAATCATGGTATACTACAATTTGCATGACATCAATTTAAATTACTCTAATAAAAATTGTAGTTTGTCTACATAGCAATTTCAGATTGCAATTTTTTAGTTCCATGCATTCTTCCACATTTATCAACTACTAAATTTCTAGATATCAGTACAATATGTATCACATAAAGGTAATATAAATTTAACAACTCATACTACATCTACCAAAATTACCTAAGCATCATACTCCTAATTTAGAAAGGATTTAAGAAACATACCCAATGAAAGTGTGATGTACTCAATTGAAATCCTAGAATAAAATACAAGAGAACTCCAATATTCCTCCTCGAATTCCGTACACAAAGAAACTCCAAATTCCATTTCGGCAACAATACAAAACAGCACCTCCTTCTCATTTCGGCAGAGCAAACAGTGAAGCACCTCACTCATCTCATATATATATATATATATATATATATATAAGTGGTAGGTGGAGAAACACAGGGGTTGGCTGGGTTTGGTTTCGGATTGGAACAGAGAAGGAAAGAAAGACTCATCTCATTAACATATACATATATGTATTTATATATATATATATATATATATATATATATATATATATATGTTCGAAGGGTGAAATGAGTGGAGAAGACAGAGTAGCTTGCTAGATGGAGATTTCGGCAGAGCAAATAGAGAGAAGCAAGGGATGGGAAGAAGATGAGAGTGTGGGGTATTATATAAAGAGTAATAGAGTAGTTAGAATAACTGTTCTACCCACTAATCCACTCATAATTTCAAAAACATACTCTTTCCCTCCAACTCCAAAACAACCTGCTGTCCTCTTCATTTGCCTAAACACATGCACGTGTGTTGCACTTGCACACACTTCACAAAATTTAATTAATTATTTAATTTAAAATATATATATATAATATATAAGAATGCATATTAAATTTGTTTAATTAAAAATTATAATTTTTTTATGCATGAAGAAAATAAAAACACACACTTCAAAATTTTATTTTGAAAATGAATACGCCTAAATACGTGCACCGCAAACACGTGCATCACCCGTAAAATATCAAAATACGAAATTGAATTTATCAACGAAAAAATATTCAAAGATAATCGAAATATAAGGAAAATATATATATTAATTTTTGTATATTCCACAACGTAATCACTACGTACATAGAAAACACGTGCACCACACGTACAAAAATATTTTAATCAAAATAGGAGAAAAATGAATTTTTATTTATAAAACGAATTCAAATACATAAAATAAATAGTTGAAATACATAGAAAATATCAAACGTAGCGGTGAAAATACGTAATCGATACGTGCATCAAAACACGTAAAAATACAAAGATCGGAATATTATATTTGAGTTGACTCAAATATGATTTTAAGAATACGGGAAATGCATAAATAGTCGGAATTCAAAATATGTAGTGAAACACATTACGGATATTACCTGTAAAGGTACAAAATACACGTGCGTAACACACGATGGGCAAAATTGTCATTTTCAATTTTGCGGGATGTTACATTCTCCCCCCTTAGAACAGTTCTGTCCTCAGAACTCGCTAAGGTAAAGTTGTATTTTGTACACACCAAAGAAAAATATTATTATTATATACAGAAAAGTGCAAACATTACGAAATAAATGTAGTATAAAAATAAGCAATGTGAAAAAAAAAACCAAGACAAACTTTTATAAGAAAACTATGAGTATCTAAATTTTATAAGAAAGGAATAAGAAAAGTAGGAAAATTGCAGGAGAAAAGAAACGTGACCATAAAAGGTAGTATAGATTGAAAGAAATATCAGGTAAAACATTAGATAAAATAAAAAATAAACTTAGTCATTAATTGTGGAATAGTTCGGAAAACAATGCAATAAAGAGAAACATAGTCGATAGATAATTTATAAATATATTTAGTAATCAAAATTTATCGAAGCAATAAGCGGTAAAATGATCAAAATTGCAAACTGATTTGGTACTGTATAACAAAAATTGAATTAGCAATTTAAAAGAAAGCTATTGGATAAGAGTTTGAAAAATAAACGAGAATAAAATTTAATTAAAAGTATAGATAACATAAAATAATTTTTTATACCAATTAATATCATAAAATAATTTGTAAGGTAACTATAATAATTATACATAGGATTTGAAACTTAAAGATATAGACGGCATACATCGAAATACTTTCGAATTGTTAAGTAGAGCAAAAAAACCAACATACAAAATTTATATACGTATATAGGCATCAAAATTATAAGGGTGAAACAAACAATAGCATGATACGAAAATTATAAATGATTTGTAGTAATAAAACAAAACATCATAGTAGAGAAAGTAATAACATATCACAAAAACCAGTTATATACAAGTAAATTATGAATCGTAAACAAAATATATAAATAATAAGGTATATATAAATAATAAGATATATATATATGTGTGTGTGTGTGTTATATATATATATATATATATATATATATATATATATATATATATATATATATATATATATATATATATATATATATAACACACACACACACATATATATATATATATATTGTTAGGCGAGTAGCCACCAAATCTAAGATAAGTTAGTAAAAAAAATAAAATACAATCAAGCGGTATGAAATGCTAAAAGATTCAAAATACTGGGAAGAAGATAGTTGATATTAAGTAGTAGATACACAAGTAGGATAGATATAGAAATCAGTATAAATAATATAATGCTAGGTTGTAAAATATTATAAAATAGTATAAGTTAATACAAAAATGGAATAGTAGTAAGTAAATATTATAGAAAACAAAGTAGGGGTTATCAAAGTAGATTTTTCCTTCTGGTGAAGGTTCGCCTCGTTGGTATCCAATTGCAGGCTTGCCTCCTTGACCTCAAGTTGCAGAATTGCCTCTATGACATCTGATTGCAGTTTACCTTCTGAACTTTCAGTTGCAAACTTTGCCTCCCCGACGTCCAGTTGCAGTTTGCCTCCATTGACGTCTAGTTGCAGGTTTGCCCACTCGACATCAGGTTGCACCAAAACGGGAGATGGAAAGATGTAATATTTCATATACACTTGGATAATGGGTGTTTGATAAGGTATGGTATTATGTTTTGAAATCAGTGGTATAAAAGTGGATGAAAAGTTGTAAATAAAGTAGGAAATTACAACGAAAAAATATTAAAATAGATATATAGACTTTGAATATAGGATATACAAAAATTTGTAGTAATAAAAATGATTTATAACATTAAGAAGAAAATAGTGTAAAGTATATGCACGAGCTGAAAACACAAATGAAAACGATAAATATGTAGTGTATGTATTATATTGAAGAAGCGTAAAACCACAAAATTTATGAGTAGCGATTAATAGTAAAAGTGAATATAACAAAACAAATTAGTAGATAATATGCAACAACAATACTATCGAATGTAGATAATAAAACAAAATGGTATGTCATATTTATATGGGTAGAATATTTCAATCTTGTTAAAAATATACTGAAATATATAAGACAATATAAGGAAATAGAAAAATATAGTATCACAAAATCAATCACATAAAATGAATGTACATAAGCCAAAATCATAAGCAAAATTCAAAATATATTAGAAATAATAAATGAAGAAAATAATAGTTGCAATATAAATTTAACAAGCGGTAATCTAAAACATAATAAAATACGTAAAGTAATAGCATTGTAAACGGATAAACATAAAGTGACATAAAAACACGAAAAACAAAATTTTAAGACTGAAAGACAGATAAAACAAATTTAAAAGATCAAAATTAAGGAAGATAGACAAAATAATAGATATCCAATTGATTTAATAATATAAAAAATATTTATTTGAAAAATATTGAACGTTGAAAAGTACTATGATAAAAATTTATGAAGAAAAATTTGAGAAGGAAGTGTGTCTACGTGTATGGTATCATGAATGTAGGTTCAAATCAACCATGCTTTCGCGTGCCACTCTGATACCAAGGAAAAAATATACTCACATACGTTCTCACATCAATGTATACGGGGAGAGCATCATGAATGAATTTGAATGCATGTTCAATGACTACTTCATTCATGACTCCAACCATCTAATAGGGAAAGGGAAGGGAAAACATCAGTGTATAGAGCAACACAAATGTAAATCACTTACATTTAAATCTCTATAAACTGAACTCACACTCTAATGTCCACCCTAATGTGTCGTCCTTGTAAATTTGTACTACTTATTGAAGCGTAGCTCTGATACCACTCTGTAACACCCCGAATTCCAAATAAGACTAAATTCGAAGTTCCACGGGATCTTTATACTTCACTTCATACAATTTTATAAGGAATTTAAAATTTTTATTACAACAGAGTCTTTTACATCAATACGCAACGGAATAAATAAAATACAACAATGATAAATGTACAACTGTAACAACTTTAGCATTAAGTTAATCATCAGTAACAAATTCATCTTTATATCTTCTTGTAAACTCCAAATCCTGCATATAAAACTGTGGGCACGTCAGTTGCTTATAACCGACGAAATATTATATATGGCCATCATCTCTATGCCGAAAGTATAACGATTCTTAATACTTTAACAAACACAAACTTGATCACAAAACAAAGCTAAAGAGGGACATCCTGTTGATGTCGTGGGTGCTGTGCACTTAATCCTTAATGCAGTTATTTATATTAAATGACACTAATGCACACTTGTTCAGATTCTATGCTTCCCATACTACATAGGTCCGAGAGCAAGCCCTTAATCATTCTTCATCTTATAGGGTTGGATCCATCGTTATGAGTTAAACTACTACGGTAGCTACGAAAAATATCCTAAATGTTCTATGAGTTACGAGCCCATGCCCAGACATCCTGGAGAGAATCCCACACCATGACATGACGCATCATGCAGACATCCTAGGGACAATTCACCTCCACCATGGAACGATGGCACTACGTAGTCACCAAACACACCACAAGCTTCGACAACGGTACAATATCCTGGAGATGTATTCACGTCCAGACATGACACATCATGTGGACATCCTGTGAATACTCTCACACCGTAGATCCGATGGCCCACATACTTATATTTTTCTCTTAGTTTCATCACAACTCCACACTATAGTGTAGTCCTTACATTTTTAGTTTGTTTTTAGAAGAAAATTATCACAACCTAGAGCTAGCTTACCTCACTGGACTTAAACCAAACAAAAGAGACAGTCAGCCCAACCTGGCTACTTCTCAAGAGATGCTCTACACACACTGGTTAGCTCTCAAATTCATTAATAAAAACTGTCGGTCACTAGGGTCTCGCCTAGCCATTAGATTCTAACAACTATCTCTTTCTACAGATCAACAATAAGTCATATTCAATCAAGTAATATTTTAATTCATATATTCACAATCTCTTTCTCAAGAAAACATTTCTTTATAAACTCGTGACTTGAAACAATTTGATTCAACTCTTTTGTCAATTTAATCACTTATCGCATTGTGTTCAAATCAAGTAATATTAATCAAGTATTAATAATCATAAAATCTCATTAAGAAGACTCTAAGTGCATTCCAAACTTTCATTTTTCTTAAATTAAACAAGAGTCACAATTTTCAATATAAAAATCACTTCTAATTCTTTTAATTGATAAACTCGAGCTCTTTAATGTAAAATAGCATTTTAATTCTAACAAAATATATCTAAATATTGTAGAAATAATTTTTATAAAGTCTAGACAATTTTAGAAGAATTTTAGTATTTTTTCCCCAATTTTTATTTCACATAGAAACTCAAAATATCAAAAAAAATCAAAAAGGAAAGTAAAAGGGCATGGTCGGATTCGAACCTAGGCCAAACCACCCAAACCCGCCGATGAACAGTAACCATTTTAAAGTGCACCCGAAGAACAGTGGGTCTAGAGTGGCTAACAGTCATATAGTGAGTTAGGTTCCTTATACTCACTCTCTGTTTTCCTCTTTATTTTAACTCATTCATAAATTTCGATTTCTACCTTTTGTATCAAAAATATTTGTCCATAAAAATACATGTTCACATTCCCAATGACGATATTATACTAATTTTATTTATAATAAGGTGAATCCATACCCAATAAATTCAAATTTATACACATCAATTAACACTACTACTCTTTATAACAAAATAGCATGAACGTATTTTCTTTTAATTATTATTTGAGTTGGAGAAATTTTCACATCTCCATATAATTGTAACTTATACCAAATAAGGCATAATTTTACCCCCTTCACATACACATACAATTCATCTACAAAATCTAATCATGGTATACTACAATTTGCATGACAACAATTTAAATTACTCTAATAAAAATTGTAGTTTGTCTACATAGCAATTTCATATTGCAATTTTTCAGTTGCATGCATTCTTCCACATTTATCAACTACTGAATTTCTAGATATCAGTACAATATGCATCACATTAAGGTAATATAATTTTAACAACTCATACTACATCTACCAAAATTACCTAAGCATCATACTCGTAATTTAGAGAGGATTTAAGAAATACCCACCCAACGAAAGTGTGATGTACTCAATTGAAATCCTAGAAATAAACTCCAAGAGAACTCCAATTTACCTCCTCAAATTCTGTGCACAAAGAAACTCCAAATTCCATTTCGGCAACAATACAAAACAACACCTCCTTCTCATTTCGGCAGAGCAAACAGTGAAGCACCTCACTCATCTCATATATATGTACATAAACATAATAATATATATATATATATGGTAGGTGGAGAAACACAGGGGTTGGCTGGGTTGGTTTCGGATTGGAACAGAGAAGAAAAGAAAGACTCATCTCATTGACACTTCATATACATATATGTATCTATATATATATATATATATATATATATATATATATATATATATATATATATACATTCACATATGTTTGAAGGGTGAAATGAGGGGAGAAGACAGAGTAGCTTGCTAGATGGAGATTTCGGCAGAGCAAACAGGGAGAAGGAAGGGATGGATAGAAGATGAGAGTGTGGGGTAGGGATGGCAAATGGGCCGGGTCGACCCGCGACCCGCCCGCGATCCGCTCGTTTAACCCAGGCCCGCGAATTTCTGGTTCGGGTTCAGGTCAAACCCGTTAACAGTAACGGTTCGACCCGGGTCGTAAAATAGCGAATTTAACCCGATCAACTCGGCCCGTTAACTCGGATGCACAGTACTCGACCCGCCCGTGAACCCGCGGGTTGCGAACCATTTGACCTGTACAGGTCAAACGTTCGACCTGCGGGTCCAACAAGCTGTAAGTTACCGAGAGCCTTCAACGGCTCTTTTATCCGTTATTTTTGTTTTTTTTTTTTTGGTTATTTTTTTTGTTTCTTTTTCCCTATAAATACCCCTAAAACCCAAACAAAAAATTCACACCTTACTCTCTTACTCTCTCTACTATTATTACTCAATTCATTTCAATTTGTGAACAATTCAACAAACAAGGTAGCAAGACATATACACGATCAAACGACAAATTCCGATCGTATCGAACTCAAAATTCATCTACGTCTTCAAGTCTTCAACTCTCCTCTAAGTGATCAAGTCTTCAGCTTTCCTCCAAGCTCTCTTCAAGTCTTCAATTCTGGACTTCTACTTCTACTTCTATTCTTATTTTTACGGATTTTTTTTATATACGAGTATCCATGATGAACGGTATCAAAATTTCATATCGCTCTTCTTCTATTGTTCTTTTTTGTAATTATAATTTTTGTATCATATTTGTTTGTTGGTTTTTTTATCTTCTCTCTCACAACCCTCTTGTTTTCTAGATTTTTTTGTAACTTATTGTGCCTACATTGTGTTTAATTTTTTTACATACACTACTACATATCAACATGTCGAGATCACGCGGTAGCGGACGTAGCCAAAGTGGAAAAGATTCCACCGGCACTTCCCGTAGGTCTCTAATTGTCCCACAAAATAACCCCGTCGAAGACTACCCTAATCCTCCTCCCCAACAATGGGGTACACACGATGAGTTTGTAAGAGACATAGAATCAGAAGAAGAACCACAACAACAGGCCACCGAAACAACACAACCGGCTACTAATAGGAAAACTAGAGGCGAAAGTAGTGATTGTCACAAATTTAATGATTATATTCCGGACGAAAATGTACTTGGTGTAGGTTTAAAAGTGTGTAAAACATGTTCGAAGGCATACAAATGGAAGAGGGGTGGGGGCACGGGTACAATTAAGTGACACATCTTAAATGTGCATAAAGAACTTCTTGTTGACCTACCCGGCCAATAAAAAATCTACCCTAGGACCGGTCTATTTGATAGCCACCCTTATGATCCCAAACTTGTTCGTCTGGAAATGGCCTGATTAGTAATCAATGAAGAGTTACCATTTTCCTATCCCGATAGTAGGGACTTGGAAATTTTTAATCAAACCGCCTTAAATCCTTATTTCAGAAGAATCCCTAGGAATATTTGCAAATCGGATTGTTTTAAAATGTACAATGAAATGAGGAAAGCTTTGATTACAATTTTATGGAGTTTAACTTGTAGAGTTAGTTTAACTACCGATTGTTGGATGGGTTGCAACAATATTCCAATGATGGGAATAACCTGTCATTGGATCGATAGTGATTGGATTCTTTAAAAAAGAATCATATCACTTGCCGCGTTGCCTTATTCCCATAGTGGCGATGAAATTGCAAACCGTATTATAGAAATTTGTGATGTTTTTCATATTCGCGATAAAATTATGTGTATAAGTTTTGATAATGCATCTAACAACAATGCATCAATTTTTATTTTAAAAACCGCATTAAACCCTCCATCTGACAATATTTTTCATGTTAGATGTGCATGTCATATTTTAAATTTATGTGTTCAAGATGTATTAAAAATAGCCGAATCATATATAGTTAAAATTAGAAATTGTGTACATTTTATTGCATTAAGTGGCACCATATTTCAAGAATGGAAAGCTTCGTGTAGGCTTAAAAACGTACATTTTAGAAAATTTCCAAAGGATGTTAAACACCGATGGAACTTTACTTTTGATTTGCCACATGTTGTTACTAAATATAAAGAATGTGTAAATGATTTTGTATTGCAAAAAATATGCACAATTTTGAAATGACTCCCGTTGATTGGTATAATGCCAAATCTTTGTTGAAATTTTTAGAACCTTTTAAAACCGCCACTTTCAAATTTTCAAAATCTTATGAATCTACTTCTAGTTGCATATTTATTTCAATAGTTACTGTGATGCAAACTTTTAAAGAAATGATCGATGATGCTTTTGTTGGTGATATTGTAAAACCTGCATACACAAAATTTTTGAAGTATTTTAACCCTCCTCCTATGTTGTATTGTGTTGCTACTGTGATGGATCCTCGTATCAAATTAGAAGGTACGAAGAGTTTAATTGAATTTTTTTAAAATTTACTTGGGGATGATGATAAAGGAATTGATTGCGCTTCTTTTTTGGTTAAATTTGAATCGACATTAAATCACTTGTATGATTATTATGATAGATGTTTTGCTTCTAGTAGTACAACTTCTTTAGTTAGTTCTTCTTTTGCTAGTTCTAAAGGTAAGGGTAAGAGTAAATTTGATGATAGAACATTTAATTTACTTGCACAAATTCAATCAAAAAAACCTAGGACCAATCAACCAAATGAATTAAATTGGTATAACCAACAAGATTCAGAGTCTTTTAGTTCTTCACTAAATATTTTACAATGGTGGAAAGACCATGAACACACTTATAGTATTCTTAAATATATGTTTAAAGATGTACTAACTCCTCCTGTCTCTACAGTTACTTCTGAAAGCACATTTTCTACAAGTGGCATGATTCTAACTAATTACAGGAATCGCTTGAAGCCCCAATCGTTAGAGATGCACGTCTGTACAGAAGACTGGCTGAAGGCTAAAGATAGGACCCAAGGAAAAGCATTATCGACGTCCACAAGTGGGAGCAACTCGCAGGAAGAAGAAGAAGAAGAAGAAGAAGAAGAAGAAGAAGAACAACAACAACAACAATAGCAACCAAAATGAAGAATTCACGACCAACAACAAGTCAACAACAACAAATTGAAGGTCATCAAATTGAAGACAATTGTAAATAGACAAAAAATTGTATTAAATCTTTGCTTGTTATTTAAAATTAGGAAAATTGAAGTAAATTGGAATTATATATAATAAATTAGTTATTGTATAAAACAAATTTGTAGAAAATCTTTATTTCTTATTACAAATTGTGAAACTTGTATAAGTTGAAATCATATGAATAATATATCATTTTTTTTTTGGCAATTTCACTCTTTCAATCTTATTATTATTATTACAATTTTTTATGTTTATTATTAAAATTGCATATTTTTTTAAGTTAAAAAAAAAAAGTTAACTCTAGCTCTAACCGGGCCAACCCGCGACTCGACCTGACTCGACCTGACCCGACCCGGGTTGGACCCGAAAGGGTTCACGGGTTGGGCGGGTCGTGAATTCACGTCTTCGACCAGGCCCGACCCGGCCCGTTTAACTCATCGATCCGACCCGAACCTGCCCAAGTTGGGTACAAACCCGGGCGGGTTCGACCTGACCCGGACCGCTAAACCCGTTTGCCAACCCTAGTGCGGGGTATTATCTAAAGCGTAATAGAGTAATTAGAATAACTACTCTCCACTAGTGCACCCACCAATCCACTCACAATTTCAAAAACATACTCTTTCCCTCCAACTCCAAAACAGCCGACTGTCCTCTTCATTTGCCTAAACACGTGCACGTGCGTTGCACTTGCACACACTTCACAAAACTTAATTAATTATTTAATTTAAAATATATGTATATAATATATAAGATTGCATATAAAATTTGTTCAATTAAAAATTATAACTTTTTATGCATGAATAAAATAAACACACTCACACATCAAAATTTTATTTTGAAAACGAATACGCCTAAATACGTGCACCGCAAACACGTGCGTCGCCCGTAAAATATCAAAATACAAAATTGAATTTATCAACGAAAAAATATTCAAAGGTAATCGAAATATAAGAAAAATATATTTATTAATTTTTATATATTCCACAATGTAATCGCTATGTACATAAAAAACACGTGCACTGCACGTACAAAAGTATTTTAATTAAAATAGGAGAAAAATGAATTTCTGTTTATAAAACGAATTTGAATACATAAAATAAATAGTTGAAACACATAAAAAATATCACACGTAGTGGTGGAAATACGTAATCGATACGTGCATCAAAACACGTAAAAAGCACGTAAAAACACAAAGATCGGAATATTATATTTGAGTGGACTAAAATAGGATTTTAAGAACACAGGAAATGCATAAATAGTCAGAATCCAAAATACATAGTAAAACACATTACAGCTATTACCTGTAAAGGTACAAAATATACGTGCGTAACACACAAGGGGCAAAATTGTCATTTCCAATTTTGCGGGGTGTTACAAAACTAAGAAGCGTGATCTTTGGTTCCATCTCCTAGAATCGTTGCTCACCAATTCCTGTTGGCATTGATTCTTTAGTACCTGTAAATTCTTGATCTAAAAAGAAAGAAAATAATGTCCTTAAAGCAAATCGTGAACAGCAGGTAGAGAAAACATGGAATAATAGAAACATGGTATATCAAAAGAAAAGGGACGAGATCAAAGTCACTAACAAAATTCAAAGATTGGCAATAATGTCAAGGGTCTATGTTTAATCATGCATTTAATTAATAGTTTCAATTCAAGTCCAATGTCGATGACAGTATACAGGATCAAGCATGAAATGTCAAATCACTACAAACGGAGAAGGCTTCACCGGCGGTTTTTAAAGGCTTCACCGGCATTTATAAACGCTGGTGAATACCCTACCGGCGCGTTGAACAGCGCCGCACCAACCGCCGGTGGTGTGCGTGCCGGGCATTGTTGGCCAACCTTCCCCGGCGCTTCCACAACCGCCGGTATATACAAGACATTGGCCGACGCTTCTAAAAGCGCCGGTGAAATTAGTTTTTCATTTTTAAAAAAAAAGAAATTAAACCTACCCCGGCGGTTTGGAAACGCCGGGGTATAGTTTTTATTTTTAAAAAAAAAAGAAATTAACCCTACCCCGGCGGTTCGGAAACGCCGGGGTATATATATAAATAATATAATTTTTCGTAAAAAATTTGAAATAATATAATTTTTATAAACGTTCACCGGCGTTGTGGAAAACGCCGGGGTTGTTTTGAATTTAAAAAAAAAAATTCAAAATCTGTATATATATGCAGATTTTTTAATATATGCAAATGTTGCTAGTAAACCCAAATTTATATTCAAAATTTTACACGCACACCCATGGAAATGAACAATAAAAATTTTAGCTAACAAAATTCATTATATTTCATACTGATTAACATACACAACTTCAGAAGTTTAAAGTTCTGTAAAATTCATAATCGTCGACAACAATAACACAAGTATTAAGTTATACATATACCATGTTTACATCAATAAAGTTCTAACAAGTTTGATCATACAAACTGATTGCACCACAAAAAAAGACCAAAAATGACTTGCAATTAGTAGATTTTTTTAATTGGTACGCCTCCTTAAGTCGTTGCTTCCATCATGCTCGCTTTGGTTCTCTGGATTTGCCCGACTTGAATTAGTTGGAACTCTATTCTGAAACTGTGTAAGTCACATTGTAAAAAAAAGAAGGTTATAATTTACTAATCACATGACCTGTTTATAAACCCCCACTTGCAAAAGTGCTACATATATACACATGGCCTGTTTCATAATTTTTAACTAAAATCAGGGATGACAAGGAAATAATCCATACAAAACCCAACAATCTAATTATCTAAATGCATGTTAGAAACCAAATATTTCATTAAATCCTAATAGACCCAAAAGGGTGAATGTTAATGGTCCATGGAGTCAGATATAAAGGAGATAGGGACCAAATAAAGTTATGTCCATAGCTAGCTGCATATCGATATTGGATGCTTGGCTTAAACTTTAGCAATCAAAGATGGGGGGACCAAACCGATGGTGATATCAAACTAACAACAGATCTACCCCCTCCCTCGAAAAATCTGGCAATCGTTGTCACACTGCGCAGGAGTTGTCGATGGATAAATATAGTATACCCTCGAATTGTATCTGCATTATCGTAGTCTAATACCTGACATTCCTAACAATCAAACACAAATGCATTTGTTGCCTGACAGAACCAAAAAGACTCGGAACAACTCAGAGCTTTTGATCTATCTGTGTGTGTTACGAGGAAAAACACTATAGAAGAATGAGAGTTTGAGCAAAATGGATGGTGAATGGAATTAGCAGTTGAGCACATGGTTACAGAATAATGCTGACAGCTGGGTGTATGCAAGGAGAATCTATACACATATATTGCATGTGTTTGTATCTGTTTATATAAGCGTTGGCATTGAGTCAGTGCAGACTATTTCAACCTCCCACCATTACTAAGCAATTTGAATTCTGTTTCTAGAATTGTTTTCGCTAATTATTGAACGTTGTAATTGAGTAATTCTAGATTCTCAGGATAGTTTACACAAGCTGTATGTTGGATACAAAAAAAAAATGGTACTATTAGGTTATAATTTAATCATATATCAGATTAAAGCAAAGTAATCAAGTATGTTCCGAAAAATATACTTGTAAATGTGATTCAAAGTTAAATAAAATAAGTTTAAAAAAACAATTTCTAACCTGTGTCGGAATGGCTGGTTCGGAATTTTGTTGCCTCACCAAAGCTGCAACTACCTCTTTAAGCTGTGACACATCTGACCTTAGAGAGCGTAACTCCTCGTCTCTCGGATCCTCAGCACTAGACGCACGAGCTTTGAAGACTTCAGTAGGCGTTGGGCCTAAACCCATTCCACGCACACGGCCAGGGCGCTCTGGGCCTCTTGTTTCGATCAATGCATGACGCTGAAGTGATAATGAGTCAAAGTCAGATGTGGTAGAGTCGGGGGCCATTGTGGAAGACAGTTCAGCATACTTGACTCTGGCAGTGCTCTGTTAAATTACAAATTGGCATAAAATTATATAAGTTATTTACTTCTATAAGCGACTTAACAAATCAAAGAACGCATACTTCATGAAGAAAAATTACCGATATCATCGCAGCTGTTGTGGAAACAAATTGGCCATCTGATTTCTTGTGGGTCGCGTCAAAAAAATCTAAATCGCCAAACTTGTCTGCACCGTGTTCCTCAACCTTTATATTAATAAATCACAGATATAAGAAACTTTATAATCTTTGTATATTCATTAGTGAAAAAAAAGGCTTAACACATACCAATCTCTCACGAACTGTAGCGAAGCTACTAGTTCCAGCAGTGTGCAGTACATCCTATTTTCCTCGACTTGCCGAACCAATTTCAGACCTTTTCTGCACATTTCAGATAATTACAACTCAATCAAAATAAGTTTAAATAATCAAATGCAATACTATATTAATCAACTATCAACTTTGCAATTCCTTCAAAAAAAAACTATCAGTTGTTCAAATTAACCAAATACTTCTCAAGCATATCACCCAGAGAAAGCTTTTATGTTTTGTATAACACTCCAAAAACTTGATTTTTTGATAGAGCCCCATGAAACTTTTAAGTACTATCAAGCATATTTACCAGAAGCATCCAAATAATCTTATTCATATCACACTACTTAAATGTTATGGGGTTATACCAGAGCAATAAGTTCCTCAAAAAATTGTTTTGAGGTTGATTACAAAAAGTATTGTATACATAATCAGCTTTGACCAATGAATTCATTCACTTTCCTTTTTCTTTTGTTGTTTCTGTAAATTTCCAGGCAACATACGCCAACCCGTACGAAGTTAGACGGATTCTCATGATGGGTCTTCCTTCTACATCTAACCATGGAGGACTCACTCTCCACTCTAGGCCTCCACCTTGAGGCTTCCCCCTTCTCATCCATTGATATGATTAAATTCGGAGTTAATGATTTTAGTTTTCCACTGTATTTTAGATACAACTATAGGAGTTAATGAGTTGGTAAATCAAGTAATTTCTGTTATATACTCTTCCATTGTGGATTACATTTTCTAGTAATTAATTGCATATGGAAACAGTTGCATTTCATGCATTTCAGATGTTGCAAGCAACCAATACCTGCTGCTATAAAATTTCTGTACTAGTTGTATATATCTGTAGTACTATTTTCGGTGTTCAGCATATATACCCATTCCTGCATACTTCATATTCAGTAAAAGATATATATATATATATATATATATATATATATATATATATATATATATATATATTTGTGCATACTTCATATTCAGTAAAAGATATACATTTGTGCAAACTCCTATATATTCAGTAAAAGATACATATATATATGCCCATTTGTGCACATACTCCTATTTCAGTAAAAGAGATGCATATACCCATTGTGCATGTGGTTCAATTTCTATATACCTGCATATGAGCTATTTCTATATATTTGCACTGAGCTAATTCCTATATCCTGCATAGAGTTCAACTTCTATAACTGCAAATATATTTTATACCAGTAAAAGATTATATGCACATCGTGTGTTTATTCTTCAATTCAGTAGAAGGGGATACTTTCTACATATCAGTTGTCATAAATATATATACTCCTATGATCACATCAGTATCTACTATATACTCATATGTCCATATCAATATTTCCTATATACCTGCATATGATTAAACAAGTCAAATTACTAGAAATTGACAACATTACTAGAAATGAAAGCATACATACTCTGCTTTGATTAAACAAGTCAAATTTAAATTTAAATTTAAAAAAATACCATTGTATGTACCCTTGGAGAAAACCATTGATCACCAAATGTGTTTCAACTTCGACGCATGTCTTCAGATGACAGTTAGTACACCGCCGGCATGGACAAAGAATCAAATTTGGATCACGAGAATTTTTCTTGGCGAAAATAATGAAATCTTTAACGCCGTCCCGATACTCCTTTGATAATCGTGATTTGCTCATCCAGCTTTTATCCATTTCAACAATATCACTAAATCTGAAATTAAAATTTCATATATTTAAATATTATTAACATCTACCTTACTATGTTGATTGGTCATGAATAGTGTGAAATAATAATTATTACACCTATTAATGGTGGAGTGTCATTTGCAATGTTAATATGCATATTTATCACTTAACAGGCCTAAAATGACATAAAACACTTAACACACCTAAAATTTCCAATCATGGTCAGTTAAAGTGAGCTATTGTTTGTTTATTTATAGTTTTTCTTGAGTTAGCTCTTTATTTCAACTAGTTGCCAGAAACTTTCAAGATTATAAACTTATTATAGTTAACTATGTAGGTTAATAATTTCACAGCTATTATTCTATTTACTCATTTTTGTAAGTTTGCAATAAAACTAGTGACAGGAGATTGTTTCATGTTGCATAAAAATATAAAACTGATATATACCAGTTCAAGAACAAACTAGTTACATTTTTTAATGAAGGAATCTAAAACATTTTACTCAATTAAACACTTAACACACCTAAAATTTCCGATCATGGTCATAGAACCATCAGACAACAAACTAGTTAAAAGTTGACAGAACAAAGACAATATAAAATAATAGAGCTAAGCATACTTCATACTATCGACACTTGAACTACACTATCTGAAGACCTCAAACTATCATATTGGATATATAGCATATGTTGAAGTGTGCTTGGTCTTTCTTAAGAGAACGGACGCAGACATCTTACTTCCAAGTTGTATCATAACATCCATATATCTCAATCTATGAGCAAAATTTATGCATATTTAACTTAAGAAGTCCGAAAAGTAACAAGTAGATGATAAAGACATGGATGTGCATCTACATTATAAAGCTTCAGATATTTATTATACCAAATTCATCTGAAATCCATCTAGGTTAAGAAATCAATTTAAATCATTCAACATCAAGATAATCACAATTTTTTTTAGCTGTATCATCAAGAAAAATGACCACAATGTTATCAAATCTTTTCCTTTCTCTTATTTCAATAGAAAATTTAATATAAAATGCTATAGGGGTTTGTACTTTTGTTATTACACAAGTCAGCAGTGATGTTCATTGTCACAAATTTGGCTATCTACATTTTCTCCAAAAGGGGGAAATTTTATTAAAATATAAGAATATTTTTCTTTTGATTAATAATCTTTGTATGCAACCTTTGAGATGTAAGTTTGTTAGGATCTGATGGTCCTACAATGTTTATTCAAAAGTGTTCGCAGTATAGGATTGGTAGGATCTGATGGTCCTACTATGTATGGAACATCCACATTACATTCATGGCCTATTTGCCAAACATGTATTTATTTGTGAACATCATGCACTTCCACTCATTTATTTGAGACTATCCTTAGAGCGAAAAGGCTGCCAAACTAATTATTATAAAATGAATACAAGTTTAAGTGCATGATCCAACTAAAGAAGTGAGATAAATGAAACTACTCTATCAAAAAGGGTTGAAGAGGCTAGTTTACTGTAATACCCTGATTTTTCAATTAATGAAAAATTATTTATTTTGCACGTAGTGTGCACGTGCAATATTTTGATTGAATTAAACCTTATAATTATTCCATGAGGTGTATAAATATTTAAATATGTGTTCTCAAGTTATTTTATACAAAAGCCTTTTTTCTTTAAATAAATAGAAAGCCTTATTTCAAAAGCCTTTTTCTTAAAGCCCAAAATATATTTTTTATTTTATTTTTAAATAACTATTTTGGCCCAAACTAAAGCCCATGAATTAATCTATTTTTATTTAACTTGTCATGTAGAATACTATTTTAATACTATCTTATTTTTATACAGAATTAAAATGTACATTTTTTAGGCCTAGTTGCATGCACGTGCACTACACGTACACGTGCAATATGCACTTCTCCATGGAGGCCGGATAGCATCTTTTTGGGAGGGAAACTCAAAATTTGAGTGGTGGTCATGGGGGTGGTTATTTAGATGTTGGTAGTTTTTATAACTCCTACTCTAATCTTGGCCCTCCATCCTACAACCAACTAGTCAATCCTAGCCCTCCATTCCACTCGATTTCTAGTATAAATACCCCCTCCCATGGCTAGTATTCTTATGCAATTATATCTTTCCAAACCTAAAGTCTAATTTAGTAATAGTTGTGAGTTAAAAAGATTGAGAGATTGTGTGGGATTGCTTGCATTTTTTCAAGGAGAAGGAGGCCGGCCATTCCAAGAGGAGCTCGGTTGGTGTTGTGGAGCTTGTGCACGCATCATCTAGGAGGAGGTGCATCTCGTCGCAAAGGGCTTTTGTTGCTAAATTTGTTTGTTCTCTCCATACAAGGTGGGTAACCTTTCCTATTTCTAATATAGGGATCCATGCTAGAATTAATTATCAAAGCGATGCATGAAAAACATTAATAAGAACACACTTTAATTGAGAAGTTAGTTTATGAATTGGTTGAAATGTTGTGATTAACTTGTATGTGGTTCTAGTATTAATTTGATTTGTGGGCTAATTCTCCCTATTTCTAGTTAGGAATATGCTAGTATTATATTGAACCATGAAGTATGAAAATGACTAATAAGCATGCACATTAAATTTGGAAAATGACCCCTAATTGATTGGATTGTTAACATGGATATAGTATGTAATTCTATCGTTAAAATTATAAGTTGCATATGTAATTGATTATGAGTATAGATTGATGGAAGAAAATACATTTGTTACCATCATAAATTATATGTAAAAGTTAGTACTTTGTTAATGCTAATGTACGTTTTGAAGAGATCTCTGGAGTTATTGTGGGAATGGATAAATTCAAAAAATAGATGTGTATGTTGAATAAAAGATTAATAACAGTAAATTAATGTAAGAAAACTGTGGATAAAAAGATTAGAAGGCCAATTATTAAGCAATGTCAAAAATGAGAAGTATAGTAGTTGTAAATAATTCATTGATTTGTGTGAAAAATATATTTTTTATTAGTACAAAAATTATTTTATTCATACTGATATGAAAATCATGTGAAGGGAAGTCAATCTGGAATTTTTCAGTAACTTCTATAAAAGCCTTATGAAACAAAGATTAATTGAACATCGAGTCTTTTTTACAACAGTGGCAATTGATTCAAAAGGATTTTAATTTGTACTGTGACAACCTGAGCATGTAGCTCAAGTGGTCACTGTGTGCGGCTGTGTTTTTTCTGGGGTGACTGGTTCGAACCCTGTGGCATACACTTGTTTTCATTTTTTTTTAAAACAGTAGAATCAGCGAACAGAGAGTAATAAATACTCTCTGTCTCCTGCTTATATCGCCAGAAGCATTCGGCCTGTTGGTTGTGGCTTGCGGCTGTTTCCCTGTGGTGCTGGGTTCGAATATTGCTATCGGCAAGATTGAAAAATTAATTTTTTTGGGTTTTTGAGTGTCCAAAAATTATGAAGAAAATATGGTTATTCTCCTAAAAATGTAAGGAATTTTACAAAAATGATTTAGGGGATTATTGAATGAAATTAACTATGATTTGGAGTTAAAATACATAAATAGAAATATGGCTCTATATGTGTTATTGATGTGAAATTATAACTTAAAAGAATAAGTGAAATGAAGGATTAGGAGTTGATTTGACAAAAGAAACTTGGTTGTGTGACATAATGCAATTTATTTCTCATTTGTGGAACAATATGAAGCATGCATATGGTTTTGTAATACCCCGATTTTCCTTAATATATGAAAGATTATTTATTTTTTTTCTTATGATATGTTTGTGTAGCATGTTGTCGATTATTTCTTCACATGATGAATAAAGTGTATTATTTCCTATAAAGCATTTTCTTAAACCCCAATGTTGATTTACTTATTTTCCTTTTTAAAAATATTTATTTGGCCCAAATGAACTTAAGCCCATGAATTCAACCTTTTATTTTCCTACAACTTATTTTGTGTAACACTTTTTATATGAAATGAAACTTATTATATTTTTGTACAAATTTTATTAGTGTGAGTTGTGCAGGCACGTGCATTTTGCATACACGTGCATTGAGCACACTCTTTGGCCGGATTGAGGGTAGTGTAGTGGGATCATGGGCGGTTGGATTGTGTGAGTGTGGGTAGTTTCTCAATTCCCTAATGCATCTCAACCTTTGATCTTGTAACTCCCCAATAGATCTTAGCCCTCTATTATATTTATCTCCTAGTATAAATACCCCTCCCATCTCTCTATCTCTTTTACACTAAGATTTTCTAAGAGTAAGTGAGAGTATTTGTGAGTTGTGTGTGTGCTTTGCTGAGGAGGCCGAGTAGCATCTGAAGGTTCGGTGTGGAGCAAAGGAGCAAGGTGCAAGGAGCAAGAAAGCGTTCACTATCTTGAGGAGCTTTTGCGGGATTTTCGATTATTTCTTCATATAAGGTGGGTGTTTCTCAGGACTTCTAATGTAGGAAATTATACTATGACTATTTGAATGCTACCATGCTATGAAAAGTGAATTGAATGTAGTAGAAATTGCTTGAACATGCTATTGATATTGAGAACGGAACTGTCGGTACAGTCGACTGCCATGTGAGCCAGCCGACTGGTACGAGACACCTTTTTCATGATGTGTTGATAAACATGTGTGCGAATGGACTTGATGGTGTGATTACTAAATTGATGTTTTTCCCTATGACACATATGATGGAGGGAAGGTAAATGAATGAAAAGAGCTAGTGATGATTAATAACTTATAATCGTCGGAGCAGTCGACTGATGTTGTGTTAAGTCGACTGGTACCGTACTCTGAGTATGACTGTTTGGAAGTTCCATGAATTAAGATATTCTATTATGTAAACCTAGTATGATGACTTGAGATTTATACCTTCATCATCATAAGAAAGTATGAGCAATGTGAACGCATGTTTAAAGTATTTTTCCTAAAGAAAAGAGCATATTAGTAACTTGAAAATTCATGTTGTAATACTACTGAACAATAAGAGACTCTGTTTATGAAACATGAATTTATGTATATTGTAAATTGACATCATGATGCAAGTGCATGTAAGAACTGTAAATAATCCATTTTAATTGAAAATGGATCTGTCCAGTCGACCGAATGCGTGTAGCAAGTCGACTGATCTGGACTTAGAATTGTGCTGTTTGAAAGCCCAGGACAGACGACTGGTTGATGAACAGTCGACTGTCATGTGGACAACATTGTGAACAGGAAAAGTTGCGGGACAGGCGACTGGTTGAGTACAACAGTCGTCTAACCCGAGCATTTATGATGGACCTGTATGTGACTGTATGAGTCGACTGGTGTTCTTCCAAGTCGACTGTACAGAGTGGACTTTGATATATTTGAATTTATGTTATTTGCTGTTGGTAATTGTGAACTTTATGATTTAAGTCGATGGACTCTGTCTATGGCTGTATGAATTATGTGAAATGAATCATAGATGAGAATTGAGAATTAAATGAAAATATGAAAGACTAAAATCATGATAAGAAAGTCTGTGAGACTCTAAAATGAATTATGAGCTGAGGATGCTCAATTGGATATTGTGAATTTGAAATTGAATGAAAGAGTAGCTAAGTCTCCCCCGGCAGTGAAATGAAATGATATTGAGAAATAGACCAAGGTTGGTCATGTGAAATGAAATGACAAGTCCGGTTTGGTGGAGAGGCTAACTCTAGAGCTTGATTTTTTATTCATGATTCTAATGTAACTTTAATACATAGTGTGGAGGTGATGAAAGTGAGAGAAAAACATAAGTATGAGAACTAGAGTTTTACGGTGCGGGTGTGTGAGCCGCAGAATGCATGCTTGATGAGTCAAGACATGGCGCGGGCACAACTCAGTAATGATCGGACTTTAGTAACGCTTGTGGGATGTTTTGGTGACTGCAAGAGGATTGTGTTCAGGGAGGAGGTTGAATTTTACCACAGAATGCATGCTTGGTGAGCCAAGACATGGCGTGGGATTCCCCTCCAGGGTCCAGGATACATGCTTGTACTCATAGAATCATCTAGGATACTCATTGTAATTACAGAAGTAGAGTAAATCATGGCGAGGGATTGAACCCTATAAAAATGAAGAACGAATAAGAGGCTTGCCCTCGAACCTATGTAGAATGGGATGCATAGAATTCGAACAAGTGCGCATTAGTGTCATGTGAAAATTAAGTAATTGCATTAAGGATTAAGTGCACAATCACGACACGACATCTTTAAGAGTTCCCTTTATTTACATGCTTATTATGAACAAGTTGTGATTTTGTTAAGAAATGAGATTCATTATACTGTTTCTGGCATAGAGAGGATGGCCATGTATAATTATCGTCGGTTGAATAAACTGACGTACCCACAGTTTTGTATGCAGGATAAATTACATGTAAAGAGGAATGGATGCATAAAGAGTTTATCATGTTGTTGTTCATTTATGTAAATGTTGTATATTTTTGCTTCCGCTGTGTAAATTCAAATGTAATATGTTGTAAACTCTGATGTAAAAAAAAAAAAGTTTGAATTTCCTTATAAAATTGTACTCAAAGAAAGTGAAAAGATCCTGTAGAACATCTCGAATTCAGTGATTTGGGATTCGGGGCGTTACAGAGTGGTATCAGAGCCACGCTTTCTACGCTTTCACACTTGTACAAGTTTATAAGGAACGACACCCTAGATGTGGACATTAGAGTGTGTGTTTGAGTTTAGAGATTTAAATGTAAGTGACTTATATTTGTGTTGCTCTATGATTTATGCTTCTTCCTCTCTATTTCTAAGATGGCTGATCACTTCGACCCTGCTGGAGGCGACGACTGGCATATTATTGAGGAAGAGTACCATCCTGGACAGGCTGATTCTGAGGACGAGTATCACCCTGGGCAAGCAGATTCTGATGATGAGGAGTACCCTGAATCTCGAGAGATCACCCCACCGCCGGATTCATCTGATGATTCTTCTTCCGATGAAGAAGAGGGACCAGCTCTGAGTGGCACTGTGGCTTCTCTTCAGAGGCAAGTGGATACCCTGAAGTATAGAGTTGGAGTTTTGGAGGCTCAGCTGGCACAGCGGAAGGCCGATTTCTCTGTTCTCAGTCACCGAGTATGGGAACTTGAGAAGAGAAAGAACCTGACGGATGTGTTGAAGGACCAAGTGGATGAACTGCGGGAAGAACTTCGAGCAGCGAAGAGGACCCGTAGAGATTAGATTGTCCTAGTTTCTATTTTCTTCTATTCTGATGTCAAAATGTTTTTTAATTCGAATGTATAAACTTTGGAATTCAATGAAATGCAAGTTGGTTTAATTTCTTGTCTTATACTTCGAATTTGATGGATCTTTTGCATCAGAATATGTCGAGAAGGGGAGCCAGGAATGGTGAAGGTTTGGACCTGGAGACCGAGCTTGCAAGGGTTTACCAGACGCTGAATGCAGTGGCTGTAAACCAAGCTAGGGGGCCGGCGAATCCAGTACCCGAGGCGATTAAGCTGGTGGAATCATTCAAGAGAATGAAACCACCTGTGTTCGAGGGAAAGTCAGACCCAGATGCGGCTGACAACTGGATCCGTCAAGTGGAGACGATCTTCGAGGTGTTGGAGACACCGGAGGGCAGCAAGGTCAAGTTGGCGACTTTGCAGTTGGAGAAGGATGCGGCTGTTTGGTGGCAGTCGATGAAGAGGACTGTGGGCGGCATGTTGCTTGGCTGGGAGGAATTTCTGGAAGAATTCCGCAGTCATTATTTCCCCTCCGACGTCTAGGAGAAGAAGGCCATGGAGTTTCTGTCACTTCAGCAAGGCAGCATGTCAGTAAGGGAGTATGAGACTAAGTTTACTCAGCTCTCCAGGTATGCTCCAGAACTGGTGATGGATGAGGCGAAGAAGGCTCGCAAGTTCGAGCATGGTCTGAGGCCGGGCTTGAGGTCTCGTATGATACCCCTTGGTATCAGGAGATTCGATAAGCTGGTGAAGAGGGCGGCAGCAACAGAGGCGGATATGGAGCAGTTCCAAGTTGTTCAGAGCCGGAGGAACAACTGGCAGTCCGGGAAGAGGCCTGCACCATCGGGGAGTTTCAAGGGGCAACCATCTGCACAGAGGTTCAAACCGACAGGGGCGAACGCTATCAGTGTAGCTGGAGGACCTGGAAACAATGTGGGGAGACCTTCCGCTCACTTGCTTTAATTGTGGTGAAGTGGGACATTACCAATCTCAATGTCTCAAACCACGGGCTGGCAATCACAATGTGCCAATACAGCAGGCTGGGAAGAGGCCGTACCAATCAGGACGAGTATTTGCTTTGACGGAAGCTGATGCTGATGAGGCAGATCAGGTCATCTCTGGTACGAAGGCTGATGTTTAGTGTGGTTTTTGTCATTTCTCCTTCCCGTTTATATTGTGAAACTGTTATGTAATGGTGTGTATTATGTAACAGGAGAACTCTATCTTAATGGAAAGAAAGCTGTTGTATTGTTCGATACTGGATCCTCTCATACTTTTGTGTCTCCTAGATTTGCTAAAGTGTTGGGAGCTGAACCGAAGATGTTTCCAAGCAAGATCTTAGCAGTAGCTACTCCGTCAGGGGAAACTTTGACCACTGATCGGTATTATGCTGATTGCGAGATAGTGATTGGGGATCGAATTTTTGGCATTGATCTGATCGAGCTGACTATCTTGGGGGTCGATGTTATCATTGGCATTGATTGGATGTCGGTGTACAGTGCAAGCATCGAGTGTAAGACCAAGACGGTAACAGTGAAGGCTCCAGGTGGACCTGAAGTCACTTTCCAAGGGAAGTTGAAGTGTTCTAAGTTGGTGGCAACTATCCGCAAGGAAGAGACTCCTGTGGAATTGCAAGGGATTCCTGTGGTTCGGAACTATCCGACAGTGTTCTTGAAAGATTTTCCTTGGTTACCTCCGCATCGTGATGTAGAGTTCAGCATCACTGTTCAACCGGGAAGTGCACCCATTTCTAAGGCACCGTATAGGATGGCTCCAGTGGAATAGGATGAGGTGAAACGGCAGATTGAGGAACTGATAGGAAAAGGCTTTATTCAACCTAGTGCGTCACCTTGGGGAGCACCAGTGCTTTTGGTAAAGAAGAAGGATGGATCGATGAGGATGTGTATCGATTACCGGGAGCTGAATAAGGTCACTGTTCAGAATAAGTATTCGATTCCTCGAATTGATGACTTGTTCGATTGTCTACAAGGAGCAGCTGTATTCTCCAAAATAGATCTTCGATCAGGATATCACCAAGTGCGAGTGAAAGCCGAAGATGTGCACAAAACTGCGTTTAGAACTCGGCATAGGCATTACGAATTCTTAGTTATGCCATTCGGAGTGACGAATGCACCCACAATCTTCATGGACTTGATGAACAGAGTTCTAAGGCCGTTTATTGATTCTTTCGTCGTGGTGTTTATCGACGATATCCTGGTGTACTCCAAGTCTGAGGAGGAGCACACTGAGCATCTGGCAGCAGTTTTGCAGAAGTTAGAAGAGCAGAAGTTGTATGCCAAGTTATCCAAGTGTGATTTCTAGAAATCTGAAGTGGCATTCCTAGGTCACATCCTTTCTAAGGAGGGAGTGGCAACTGACCCTCAAAAGATAGAGGCAGTGAGAGATTGGGCTAGGCCTATTACAGTGAAGAAAGTCAGAAGTTTCCTTGGGATGACTGGATACTACAGGAGATTCATTCAAGGTTATGCTCAGATAGCTGTGCCGCTTACTGAGTTGACCAAGAAGAATGTGAGCTTCAAGTGGACTGAGCAATGTGAGGCGAGCTTTCAGGAGTTGAAAGATAGACTGACTACTGCACCTATTTTGGCTTTGCCTAGAGCAGGGGTTGAGTATGATGTTTATAGCGATGCTTCACATCGGGGGCTTGGTTGTGTCTTAATGCAAGAAGGTAAAGTAATCGCTTATGGGTCTAGGCAACTACGACCGCATGAGAAGAATTATCCGACTCATGATCTGGAGTTGGCTGCGATTATCTTTGCTTTGAAGCAATGGAGGCACTACGTGTACGGTGAGAAATTGAATATGTACACAGATCACAAGAGCTTGAAGTATATATATCAGCAGAGGGATCTCAATCTGAGGCAGCGGAGATGGTTGGAAGTGCTCGAGGATATGCGACCTGAGATCAAGTATCATCCTGGAAAGGCTAATGTTGTTGCTGATGCACTTAGTCGCAAGAGCAGTTTGGCCAGTTTGATTACAACTCAGAGGCATCTGATTGAGGAGTTGGATCGAGCAGGTATTGAGGTTGTCTTGTAAGGATTAGGAGCATCTTTATCTCAGTTGAAGCTTCAGCCTACTTTGAATGCAAGGATCATTGCAAGTCAGGAAGTTGATGCTGATATCTTGGAGATGAAGGAGCAGGTTGGTGCTGGCAGGTTGCCCGGTTTTCAAACCAGGGATGGAGTGCTGTGGTTCGGAGATAGGCTGTGTGTTCCAGATCAGGCGGACCTGAAAGAAAGTATTCTTCAGGAGGCGCATGCTACTCTTTTGTCAGTACATCCTGGGAGTACTAAGATGTACAAGGACATCAAACAGCATTTCTGGTGGTCAGGTTTGAAGCGGGATGGGACCGAATTTGTCGCGAAGTGTGAGGTTTGTCAGCAAGTCAAGGCCGAAAATCAGAGACCCGGAGGTCTATTACAGCCGTTACCTATTCCGGAATGGAAGTGGGATGACATCAGTATGGATTTCATCACGGGATTGCCTAAGAGTTCTAAAGGCAATGATGCGATTTAGGTCATAGTCGATCGACTTACTAAGTCCGCTCACTTTTTAGCGATGAAACTCACTGCTTCGATGGACAAGTTGGCTGAGATGTATGTTGGTGAGATTGTTCGACTTCATGGCGTTCCGTCAACTATTGTGTCTGATCGAGATGCGCGGTTTACTTCGCATTTCTGGAGGAGTCTTCAGGCAGCTTTGGGTACCAAAACGGATTTCAGCACTGCTTTTCATCCACAGACCGATGGGTAGACCGAGAGAGTCAATCGTATTCTTGAGGATATGCTTCGGTGTTGTATACTAGACTTCGGAGGCAGTTGGGAAAGGCATTTACCTTTGGTAGAGTTTGCCTACAACAACAGTTTTTAGGCTAGCATCGGGATGGCGCCGTATGAAGCTTTGTATGGCAGGAAGTGCAGAACTCCTGTTTGCTGGTATGAGGTTGGGGAGCGTCAGTTGTTTGGTCCTGAGCTTGTGCAGCTGACTTCTGAGAAGATTGATCTGATCAGGAAAAGGTTGGTAGAAGCTCAGAGCAGGCAGAAAAGCTATGCAGACAACCGGAGATGGGACATTGAGTTTGAGGTTGGTGACTTCATCTTTCTGAAGGTATCACCCAGTAAAGGTGTGGTTCGTTTTGGCAAAGGCGGGAAGTTAGCCCCGAGGTTTATAGGCCCATACAAGATATTGAAAAGGATCGGAAAAACTGCTTACCGGCATGAATTACCGGAAGAGTTGTCTCAGGTGCACAATGTCTTTCATGTGTCTATGCTGAGAGGTTACATTCCAGATCCGAGTCATTATTTGCCTGAAGTGCCGGAAGGTTTACAGTTAGACCTGAATTACATCGAAACTCCTGTTGAGATTGTTGACCGTAGGGAGAAAGTCTTGAGGAATAAGACGATACCGATGGTCAAGGTAGTCTGGAGAAACCATTTGGTTGAAGAGGCTACTTGGGAATCTGAGGAGAGGATGTTGAAGGACTATCCTGAGCTTTTTGCTTGATTGTATTTGTTTGATTGTATCTTTGTATCTCTTGTTGTTGTGGTGTTTCCTGTTTTCAAGCTCTTGGCTGTAGTTCCGGGGACGGAACTATTCTAAGGAGGGAGTGATGTAATACCCCGATTTTCCTTAATATATGAAAGATTATTTATTTTTTTTCTTATGATATGTTTGTGTAGCATGTTGTCGATTATTTCTTCACATGATGAATAAAGTGTATTATTTCCTATAAAGCATTTTCTTAAAGCCCAATGTTGATTTACTTATTTTCCTTTTTAAAAATATTTATTTGGCCCAAATGAACTTAAGCCCATGAATTCAACCTTTTATTTTCCTACAACTTATTTTGTGTAACACTTTTTATATGAAATGAAACTTATTATATTTTTGTACAAATTTTATTAGTGTGAGTTGTGCAGGCACGTGCATTTTGCATACACGTGCATTGAGCACACTCTTTGGCCGGATTGAGGGTAGTGTAGTGGGATCATGGGCGGTTGGATTGTGTGAGTGTGGGTAGTTTCTCAATTCCCTAATGCATCTCAACCTTTGATCTTGTAACTCCCCAATAGATCTTAGCCCTCTATTATATTTATCTCCTAGTATAAATACCCCTCCCATCTCTCTATCTCTTTTACACTAAGATTTTCTAAGAGTAAGTGAGAGTATTTGTGAGTTGTGTGTGTGCTTTGCTGAGGAGGCCGAGTAGCATCTGAAGGTTCGGTATGGAGCAAAGGAGCAAGGTGCAAGGAGCAAGAAAGCGTTCACTATCTTGAGGAGCTTTTGCGGGATTTTCGATTATTTCTTCATATAAGGTGGGTGTTTCTCAGGACTTCTAATGTAGGAAATTATACTATGACTATTTGAATGCTACCATGTTATGAAAAGTGAATTGAATGTAGTAGAAATTGCTTGAACATGCTATTGATATTGAGAACGGAACTGTCGGTACAGTCGACTGACATGTGAGCCAGCCGACTGGTACGAGACACCTTTTTCATGATGTGTTGATAAACATGTGTGCGAATGGACTTGATGGTGTGATTACTCAATTGATGTTTTTCCCTATACACATATGATGGAGGGAAGGTAAATGAATGAAAAGAGTTAGTGATGATTAATAACTTAGAATCGTCGGAGCAGTCGACTGATGTTGTGTTAAGTCGACTGGTACCGTACTCTGAGTATGACTGTTTGGAAGTTCCATGAATTAAGATATTCTATTATGTAAACCTAGTATGATGACTTGAGATTTATACCTTCATCATCATAAGAAAGTATGAGCAATGTGAACGCATGTTTAAAGTATTTTCCCTAAAGAAAAGAGCATATTAGTAACTTGAAAATTCATGTTGTAATACTACTGAACAATAAGAGACTCTGTTTATGAAACATGAATTTATGTATATTGTAAATTGACATCATGATGCAAGTGCATGTAAGAACTGTAAATAATCCCTTTTAATTGAAAATGGATCTGTCCAGTCGACCGAAATGCGTGTAGCAAGTCGACTGATCTGGACTTAGAATTGTGCTGTTTGAAAGCCCAGGACAGACGACTGGTTGATGAACAGTCGACTGTCATGTGGACAACATTGTGAACAGGAAAAGTTGCGGGACAGGCGACTGGTTGAGTACAACAGTCGACTAACCCGAGCATTTATGATGGACCTGTATGTGACTGTATGAGTCGACTGGTGTTCTTCCAAGTCGACTGTACAGAGTGGACTTTGATATATTTGAATTCATGTTATTTGCTGTTGGTAATTGTGAACTTTATGATTTAAGTCGATGGACTCTGTTTATGGCTGTATGAATTATGTGAAATGAATCATAGATGAGAATTGAGAATTAAATGAAAATATGAAAGACTAAAATCATGATAAGAAAGTCTGTGAGACTCTAAAATGAATTATGAGTTGAGGATGCTCAATTGGATATTGTGAATTTGAAATTGAATGAAAGAGTAGCTAAGTCTCCCCCGGCAGTGAAATGAAATGATATTGAGAAATAGACCAAGGTTGGTCATGTGAAATGAAATGACAAGTCCGGTTTGGTGGAGAGGCTAACTCTAGAGCTTGATTTTTTATTCATGATTCTAATGTAACTTTAATACATAGTGTGGAGGTGATGAAAGTGAGAGAAAAACATAAGTATGAGAACTAGAGTTTTACGGTGCGGGTGTGTGAGCCGCAGAATGCATGCTTGATGAGTCAAGACATGGCGCGGGCACAACTCAGTAATGATCGGACTTTAGTAACGCTTGTGGGATGTTTTGGTGACTGTAAGAGAATTGTGTTCAGGGAGGAGGTTGAATTTTACCACAGAATGCATGCTTGGTGAGCCAAGACATGGCGTGGGATTCCCCTCCAGGGTCCAGGATACATGCTTGTACTCATAGAATCATCTAGGATACTCATTGTAATTACAGAAGTAGAGTAAATCATGGCGAGGGATTGAACCCTATAAAAATGAAGAACGAATAAGAGGCTTGCCCTCGAACCTATGTAGAATGGGATGCATAGAATTCGAACAAGTGCGCATTAGTGTCATGTGAAAATTAAGTAATTGCATTAAGGATTAAGTGCACAATCACGACACGACATCTTTAAGAGTTCCCTTTATTTACATGCTTATTATGAACAAGTTGTGATTTTGTTAAGAAATGAGATTCATTATACTGTTTCTGGCATAGAGAGGATGGCCATGTATAATTATCGTCGGTTGAATAAACTGACGTACCCACAGTTTTGTATGCAGGATAAATTACATGTAAAGAGGAATGGATGCATAAAGAGTTTATCATGTTGTTGTTCATTTATGTAAATGTTGTATATTTTTGCTTCCGCTGTGTAAATTCAAATGTAATATGTTGTAAACTCTGATGTTAAAAAAAAAAAAGTTTGAATTTCCTTATAAAATTGTACTCAAAGAAAGTGAAAAGATCCTGTAGAACATCTCGAATTCAGTGATTTGGGATTCGGGGCGTTACAGGTTTAGTAATGTGAAATTGATATGATGTGATAATTGATAAAGTATATGCAAATTCATATACAGTTATGGACTTGTGAACACATTAGAAGTCATGAATTGAAAAGAGAATATACACGTGTGTATGAGAACTCAACGTGTGGTATTTATGAGTTGGAAATTATGAAATGAAAATTGAAATATAAGAGTAGCTAAGTCTCCCCGGCATTTGGAAATGAAATGAAATGAAATTAGACCAAGGTTGGTCATGTTGAAATGAATGAATAAGTCCGGTTAGTGGAGAGGCTAACTCTAGAGATTTAATTTTTGTTCATGATTTTTGATAAAACTAAGGATTAGTACATAGTGGAGTCGTGATGAAAGTAGAAGAAAAACACGAGTATGGGGGCCATTGGATAGCGGTGTGAGAGCGATCCACAGGCTGCCTGCTTGATGCGTCAAGACATGGCATGGGCGCTACTCCAGAATTATCGTTCCGGTGGCGATGCTCGTGGGATGTTCGAGTGGCTATGGGTGGTGCCATTGTTCCATGGCGGAGGCTGAATTTTTCATAGGTTGCCCGCTCGATGCGTCGTGTCAGTGTGTGGGATTCCCCTCCAGGCTGCCTGGACATGGGCTCATAGATCATAGGACATCTAAGACACTACTGTAGTTACAGTAGTAGATTAAGTCATAACGAGGGATTGAACCCTACAAAGATGAAGAATGAATAAGGGCTTGCCCTCGGACCTATGTAGTATGGGATGCATAGAATCCGAACAAGTGCGCATTATTGTCATGTAATATAAATAAATGCATTAAGGACTAAGTGCACAATCACAACACGACATCAATAGGGTAGTCCCTTTAGTTTGAAATGTGACAAGTTTGTGTTTGCTAAATATGGAAAGGTGAGTTATACTATTTCCGGCATAGAGAGGATGACCGTGTATAATGTTCGTCGGTTGAATAAACTGACGTACCCACAGTCTTATATGCAGGTAAATGGCTTGTTAAAGGTTAAAGAGGAATGGACGCTTAAAGATTATACCATGTTGTTGTACATTTATTTAATTGTTGTAAATTTTACTTCCGCTGTGCAAATGTAAAAGTGTAATATTGATGTAAGCTCTGATGTAAAGTGAAAAGTTTAAGTTTCCCTGTAAAATTGTACTAAAGAAAGTGAAAAGATCCTGTAGAACATCTCGAATTCAGTGTATTTGGGATTCAGGGCGTTACAGAGTGGTATCAGAGCCACGCTTTCTACGCTTTCTACACTTGTACAAATTTATAGGGAACGACACCCTAGATGTGGACATTAGATAGTGTGTTTGAGTCTAGAGATTTAAATGTAAGTGACTTACATTTGTGTTGCTCTAAGATTTATGCTTCTTCCTCTTTATTTCTAAGATAGCTGATCACTTCGACCTTGCTGGAGATGACGACTGGCATATCATTGAGGAAGAGTACCATTCTGGACAAGCTAATTCCGAGGACGAGTACTACCCTGGACAAGCAGATTCTGACGGAGAAGAATGGCCTGAATCCCGAGAGATCACTCCACCTCCGGATTCATCTGATGACTCTTCTTCTGACGAAGAAGAAGAACCAGTTCCAAATAGTCTTGTGATATCTCTTCAGAGGCAGGTAGAGACACTGCGAGAGAGAGTCAGATTGTTGGAGGCTCAGCTGGCGAAACGGAAGGATGACTTTTCAGTTCTCAGTCACCGAGTATGGGAACTCGAGAAGAGGAAGAACCTGACTGATGTGCTGAAGGATGAAGTTGATGAACTACGGGAAGAACTTCGAGCAACGAAGAGGACCCGTAGGAGTTAGACTGTCGTAGCTTCTATTATTTTCCATTCTGATGTCAAAAATGTTTTTAATTCGAATGTATAAACTTTAGAATTCAATGAAATGCAAGTTGGTTTAAATTCTTGTCTTATACTTCGAATTTAATGGATCTTTTGCATCAGAATATGTCGAGAAGAGGAGCTAGGAATGGTGAGGGGTTGGATCTGGAGACAGAACTTGCAAGGGTCTACCAGACGCTTAATGCAGTGGCTATGAACCAAGGAAGGGAGCCGGCAAATCCAGTGCCCGAGGCGATTAAGCTGGTTGAATCGTTCAAACGAATGAAACCACCTGTATTCGAGGGAAAGTCAGACCCAGATGCGGCTGACTACTGGATTCGTCAAGTGGAGACAATCTTTGAGGTGTTGGAGACCCCTGAGGGTAGCAAGGTCAAGTTCGCGACTTTGCAACTGGAGAAGGATGCGGTGGTTTGGTGGCAATCCATGAAGAGGACCATGGGAGGTATAGTGCTTGGCTGGGAGGAATTTCTGAAGAATTCCGCAGTCATTATTTCCCCTCCGACGTCCAGGAGAAGAAGGCTATGGAGTTTCTGTCGCTACAGCAAGGCAGCATACCAGTGAGAGAGTATGAGACCAAGTTTACTCAGCTCTCTAGGTATGCGCCTGAACTGGTGATGGATGAGGCTAAGAAGGCTCGTAAGTTCGAGCATGGATTGAGGCCGAGCTTGAGGTCCCGGATGATATCTCTTGGTATCAGGAGATTCGACAAGCTGGTCAAGAGGGCAGCAGCGACGGAAGCAGATATGGAGCAGTTCCAAGTTGTTCAGAACCGGAGGAACAACTGGCAGTCTGGAAAGAGGCTTGCACATTCTGGGAGTTTCAAGGGGCAACCATCTGCACAAAGGTTCAAACCGACAGGGGCGAACACTATTGGTGTGGCTGGAGGACCTGGAAACAATGTGGTGAGACCTCCTGTGGTAACTTGCTTCAACTGTGGTGAAACGGGACATTACCGATCTCAATGTCCCAAACTACGGAATGGTAATAGCAATGTACCAACGCAGCAGGCTGGGAAGAGGCCGTACCAACCAGGGTGAGTGTTTGCCTTGACTGAGGCTGATGCTGATGAGGCAGATCAGGTCATCTCTGGTACGAGGGCTGGTGTTTAGAGTTTTGTCATTTCTTTTCCCGCTTATATTGTGAAACTGTTACGTAATAGTGTGTATTATGTAACAGGCGAACTATATCTTAATGGAATGAAAGCTGTTGTATTGTTCGATACTGGATCATCTCATACATTTGTGTCTCCAAAATTTGCTAAAGTGTTGGGAGTTGAACCGAAGATTTTTCCAGGCAAGATCTTAGCAGTAGCTACTCCGTCAGGGGAAACTTTAACCACTGATCGGTATTATGCTGATTGCGAGATTGTGATTGGAGATCAAATCTTTGGCATTGATCTGATCGAGCTGACTATCTTGGGAGTCGATGTTATCATTGGCATTGATTGGATGTCGGTGTACAGTGCAAGCATCGAGTGTAAGACCAAGACAGTAACAGTGAAGGCTCCAGGTGGACCTGAAGTCACTTTCCAAGGAAAGCAGAAATGTTCTAAGCTGGTGGCAACTATCCGCAAGGAAGAGACTCCTATGGAAGTGCAAGAGATTCCTGTGGTTCGGGACTATCCGACTGTGTTCTTGGAAGATTTTCCTGGGCTACCTCTGCATCGTGATGTAGAGTTCAGCATCACTGTTCAACCGGGAAGTGCACCCATTTCTAAGGCACCGTATAGGATGGTTCCAGTGGAACAGGATGAGGTGAAACGGCAGATTGAGAAACTGTTGGAGAAAGGCTTTATTCAACCTAGTGCGTCACCTTGGGGAGCACCAGTGCTTTTGGTAAAGAAGAAGGATGGATCGATGAGAATGTGTATCGATTACCGGGAGCTGAATAAGGTCACTGTTCAGAATAAATATCCGATTCCTCGAATTGATGACTTGTTCGATCGTCTACAAGGAGCAGCTGTATTCTCCAAAATAGATCTTCGATCAGGGTATCACCAGGTTCGAGTGAAAGCTGAAGATGTGCACAAAACTGCATTTAGAACTCGACATGGGCATTACGAATTCTTAGTTATGACATTCGGAGTGACGAATGCACCTGCAATCTTCATGGATTTAATGAACAGAGTTCTGAGGCCGTTCATTGATTCTTTCGTCGTAGTGTTTATCGACGATATCCTCGTGTACTCCAAGTCAGAGGAGGAGCACACCGAGCATCTGGTTGCAGTATTGAAGAAGCTGGAAGAGCAGAAGTTGTATGCCAAGTTATCCAAGTGTGATTTCTGGAAATCTGAAGTGGCATTCCTAGGTCACATCCTTTCTAAGGAGGGAGTGGCAACTGACCCTCAGAAGATAGAGGCAGTGAGAGATTGGGCTAGGCCTACTACAGTAAAGGAAGTCAAAAGTTTTCTTGGAATGACTGGATACTACAGGAGATTCATTCAAGGTTATGCTCAGATAGCCGTGCCGCTTACTGGTCTGACCAAGAAGAATGTGAGCTTCAAGTGGACTGAGCAAAGTGAGGCGAGCTTTCAGGAGTTGAAAGAGAAGCTGACTACTGCACCTATTTCGGCTTTGCCTAGAGCAGGTGTTGAGTATGATGTTTATAGCGATGCTTCACATCGTGGGCTTGGTTGTGTCTTAATGCAAGAAGGAAAAGTAATCGCGTATGGGTCTAGGCAACTACGAACACATGAGAAGAATTACCCGACTCATGATCTGGAGTTGACTGCGATTATCTTTGCCTTGAAGCAGTGGAGACACTACGTGTACGGTGAGAAGTTGAACATGTACACGGACCACAAGAGCTTGAAGTATATATATCAGCAGAGGGATCTGAATCTGAGGCAGCGGAGATGGTTGGAAGTGCTCGAGGACATGCGACCTGAGATCAAGTATCATCCTGGAAAAGCTAATGTTGTTGCTGATGCACTTAGTCACAAGAGCAGCTTAGCCAGTTTGATTACAACTCAGAAGCAACTGATTGAGGAGTTGGACCGAGCAGGTATTGAGGTTGTCTTGCAAGGATTGGGAGCATCTTTGGCTCAGTTGAGGCTTCAGCCTACTTTGAGTACAAGGATCATTGCAAGTCAGGAGGTTGATGCTGATATTTTGGAGATAAAGGAGCAGGTTAGTGCTGGCAGGTTGCCCGGATTTCATACCAGGGATGGAGTGCTGTGGTTCGGAGATAGGCTGTGTGTTCCAAATCAGGCGGACCTGAAAGAGAGTATTCTTCAGGAGGCGCATGCTACTCTTTTGTCGGTACATCCTGGGAGTACTAAGATGTACAAAGACATCAAGCAGCATTTCTGGTGGTCAGGTTTGAAGCGGGATATGGCTGAATTTGTTGCGAAGTGTGAGGTTTGTCAGCAAGTCAAAGCCGAAAATCAGAGACCCGAAGGTCTATTACAGCCGATACCTATTCCGGAATGGAAGTGGGATAACATCACTATGGATTTCATCACGGGATTGCCTAAGAGTCCTAAAGGCAATGATGCGATTTGGGTCATAGTCGATCGACTAACCAAGTCCGCTCACTTTTTGGCGATGAAACTCACCGCTTCGATGGACAAGTTAGCCGAGTTGTATGTTGGTGAGATTGTTCGACTTCATGGCGTTCCGTCAACTATTGTGTCTGATCGAGATGCGCGGTTTACTTCGCATTTCTGGAGGAGTCTTCAGACAGCTTTGGGGACCAAGACAGATTTCAGCACTGCTTTTCATCCGCAAACCGATGGGCAGACCGAGAGAACCGTATTCTTGAGGATATGCTTCGGTGTTGTATACTAGACTTAGGAGGCAGTTGGGAAAGGCATTTACCTTTGATAGAGTTTGCCTACAACAACAGTTTTCAGGCTAGCATCGGGATGGCGCCGTACGAAGCTTTGTATGGTAGGAAGTGCAGGACACCTGTTTGTTGGTTTGAGGTTGGGGAGCGTCAGTTGTTTGGTCCTGAGCTTGTATAGCAAACTTCTGAGAAGATTGTTCTGATCAGGAAGAGATCGGTGGAAGCTCAGAGTAGGCAGAAAAGCTATGCAGACAACCGGAGAAGGGACCTTGAGTTTGAGGTTGGTGACTTCGTCTTTCTGAAGGTATCGCCCAGTAAAGGTGTGGTTCGATTTGGCAAAGGCGGGAAGTTAGCCCCGAGGTTTATAAGCCCGTATAAGATATTGAAAAGGATCGGGAAAACTGCTTACCGGAAGAGTTGTCTCAGGTGCACAATGTCTTTCATGTGTCTATGCTGAGAGGTTACATTCCAGATCCGAGTCATCATTTGTCTGAAGTGCCGGAAGGTTTGCAGTTAGACCTGAATTACATCGAGTCTCCTGTCGAGATTGTTGATCGTCGAGAGAAAGTCTTGAGGAATAAGACGATACCGATGGTCAAAGTAGTCTGGAGAAACCACATGGTTGAAGAGGCTACTTGGGAATCCGAGGAGAGGATGTTGAAGGACTATCCTGAGCTTTTTGCTTGATCTGTATTTTTTGTATCTTTTTGTTCTTGTTTGAGTGTTGTATATTTTTTTTTTTCCTCGCTCTTTATTGTAGTTCCGGGGACGGAACTATTCTAAGGAGGGAGTGTTGTAATACCCTGATTTTTCAATTAATGAAAAATTATTTATTTTGCACGTAGTGTGCACGTGCAATATTTTGATTGAATTAAACCTTATAATTATTCCATGAGGTGTATAAATATTTAAATATGTGTTCTCAAGTTATTTTATACAAAAGCCTTTTTTCTTTAAATAAATAGAAAGCCTTATTTCAAAAGCTTTTTTCTTAAAGCCCAAAATATATTTTTTATTTTATTTTTAAATAACTATTTTGGCCCAAACTAAAGCCCATGGATTAATCTATTTTTATTTAACTTGTCATGTAGAAGACTATTTTAATACTATCTTATTTTTATACAGAATTAAAATGTACATTTTTTAGGCCTAGTTGCATGCACGTGCACTACACGTACACGTGCAATATGCACTTCTCCATGGAGGCCGGATTGCATCTTTTTGGCAGGGAAACTCAAAATTTGAGTGGTGATCATGGGGGTGGTTATTTAGATGTGGGTAGTTTTTATAACTCCTACTCTAATCTTGGCCCTCCATCCTACAACCAACTAGTCAATCCTAGCCCTCCATTCCACTCGATTTCTAGTATAAATACCCCCTCCCATGGCTAGTATTCTTATGCAATTATATCTTTCCAAACCTATAGTCTAATTTAGTAATAGTTGTGAGTTAAAAAGATTGAGAGATTGTGTGGGATTGCTTGCATTTTTCCAAGGAGAAGGAGGCCGGCCATTCCAAGAGGAGCTCGGTTGGTGTTGTGGAGCTTGTGCGCGCATCATCTAGGAGGAGGTGCATCTCGTCGCAAAGGGCTTTTGTTGCTAAATTTGTTTGTTCTCTCCATACAAGGTGGGTAACCTTTCCTATTTCTAATATAGGGATCCATGCTAGATTTAATTATCAAAGCGATGCATGAAAAACATTAATAAGAACACACTTTAATTGAGAAGTTAGTTTATGAATTGGTTGAAATGTTGTGATTAACTTGTATGTGGTTCTAGTATTAATTTGAGTTGTGGGCTAATTCTCCCTATTTCTAGTTAGGAATATGCTAGTATTATATTGAACCATGAAGTATAAAAATGACTAATAAGCATGCACATTAAATTTGGAAAATGACCCCTAATTGATTGGATTGTTAACATGGATATAGTATGTAATTCTATCGTTAAAATTATAAGTTGCATATGTAATTGATTATGAATATAGATTGATGGAAGAAAATACATTTATTACCATCACAAATTATATGTAAAAGTTAGTACTTTGTTAATGCTAATGTACGTTTTGAAGAGATCTCTTGAGTTATTGTGGGAATGGATAAATTCAAAAAATAGATGTGTATGTTGAATAAAAGATTAATAACAGTAAATTAATGTAAGAAAACTGTGGATAAAAAGATTAGAAGGCCAATTGTTAAGCAATGTCAAAAATGAGAAGTATAGTAGTTGTAATGTATAATTCATTGATTTGTGTGAAAAATATATTTTTTATTAGTACAAAAATTATTTTATTCATACTGATATGAAAATCATGTGAAGGGAAGTCAATCTGGAATTTTTCAGTAACTTCTATAAAAGCCTTATGAAACAAAGATTAATTGAACATCGAGTCTTTTTTACAACAGTGGCAATTGATTCAAAAGGATTTTAATTTGTACTGTGACAACCTGAGCATGTAGCTCAAGTGGTCACTGTGTGCGGCTGTGTTTTTTCTGGGGTGACTGGTTCGAACCCTGCGGCATACACTTGTTTTCATTTTTTTTTAAAACAGTAGAATCAGCGAACAGAGAGTAATAAATACTCTCTGTCTCCTGCTTATATCGCCAGAAGCATTCGGCCTGTTGGTTGTGGCTTGCGGCTGTTTCTCTGTGGTGCTGGGTTCGAATATTGCTATCGGCAAGATTGAAAAATTAATTTTTTTGGGTTTTTGAGTGTCCAAAAATTATGAAAAAAATATGGTTATTCTCCTAAAAATGTAAGGAATTTTACAAAAATGATTTAGGGGATTATTGAATGAAATTAACTATGATTTGGAGTTAAAATACATAAATAGAAATATGGCTCTATATGTGTTATTGATGTGAAATTATAACTTAAAAGAATAAGTGAAATGAAGGATTAGGAGTTGATTTGACAAAAGAAACTTGGTTGTGTGACATAATGCAATTTATTTCTCATTTGTGGAACAATATGAAGCATGCATATGGTTTAGTAATTTGAAATTGATATGATGTGATAATTGATAAAGTATATGCAAATTCATATACAGTTATGGACTTGTGAACACATTAGAAGTCATGAATTGAAAAGAGAATATACACGTGTGTATGAGAACTCAACGTGTGGTATTTATGAGTTGGAAATTGTGAAATGAAAATTGAAATATAAGAGTAGCTAAGTCTCCCCGGCATTTGGAAATGAAATGAAATGAAATTAGACCAAGGTTGGTCATGTTGAAATGAATGAATAAGTCCGGTTAGTGGAGAGGCTAACTCTAGAGATTTAATTTTTGTTCATGATTTTTGATAAAACTAAGGATTAGTACATAGTGGAGACGTGATGAAAGTAGAAGAAAAACACGAGTATGGGGGCCATTGGATAGCGGTGTGACAGCGATCCACAGGCTACCTGCTTGATGCGTCAAGACATGGCGTGGGCGCTACTCCAGAATTATCGTTCCGGTGGCGACGCTCGTGGGATGTTCGAGTGGCTATGGGTGGTGCCATTGTTCCATAGCGGAGGCTGAATTTTCCATAGGTTGCCTGCTCGATGCGTCGTGTCACTGTGTGGGATTCCCCTCCAGGCTGCCTGGACATGGGCTCATAGATCATAGGACATCTAAGACACTACCGTAGTTACAGTAGTAAATTAAGTCATAACGAGGGATTGAACCCTACAAAGATGAAGAATGAATAAGGGCTTGCCCTCGGACCTATGTAGTATGGGATGCATAGAATCCGAACAAGTGCGCATTATTGTCATGTAATATAAATAAATGCATTAAGGACTAAGTGCACAATCACAACACGACATCAATAGGGTAGTCCCTTTAGTTTGAAATGTGACAAGTTTGTGTTTGCTAAATATGGAAAGGTGAGTTATACTATTTCCGGCATAGAGAGGATGGCCGTGTATAATGTTCGTCGGTTGAATAAACTGACGTACCCACAGTCTTATATGCAGGTAAATGGCTTGTTAAAGGTTAAAGAGGAATGGACGCTTAAAGATTATACCATGTTGTTGTACATTTATTTAATTGTTGTAAATTTTACTTCCGCTGTGCAAATGTAAAAGTGTAATATTGATGTAAGCTCTGATGTAAAGTGAAAAGTTTAAATTTCCCTATAAAATTGTACTAAAGAAAGTGAAAAGATCCTGTAGAACATCTCGAATTCAGTGTATTTGGGATTCGGGGCGTTACATTTACTCCCGTATACAAGATCAGAAAAATGTATGACAACACTTCACAAATATGCAGGCTTTGATTTCAATAGCATTTGTGCATTTGTTTCTTTAAATCTATTTCAAGTACATATTTATGCCCTCTCTCTCTAATCGATTGTATTTTGATCCATGGATGAGCACACACATACATATTTTGTTGTGTGCCCCCATTCTATTATATATGAAGAATTTATTGTGTTACTATATTTGTGTATTTGTGTTCATGTCGTGTGCTTCATGGAACACATTGTCTAAGAAATGGCAACACTGAACCAAACTAACTGGAAATATAGAATATTCTCACTATCTATTCATGCGAAAACCCTTAGCTGCCTATAAGTCCAAGCAGCTAGCGGACTTTTATAGACGACTTAGAAATAGATTACCCTGGTTAGGAACTATTCCTCTCCATGACTTTTCATTGGCAAAAATGGAGTGGTGTATATATGTATACCACTACTAGCTAACGAAGAAAATGTTCACTGCTATATAAGCATTATCAAATCCTAATTAGTCCACATTATCAAATCCCAACCCATTCTCAAATCGCAAAATACCCCTAAATCACAGATTATTTCACACAAAATCCCAAACAATTTCATTAAAAAATAAAAAAAATTATTAAAAGTCGAAAATAATCATACCGGAGATAAGAGAGGGTTTGAGAGCTAGAGAGAGGGGGAGAACGATGGCGTACGGCGGAGGAGCACGGTAGAGGAGCTCGGTCGGGGAGGCGCACAGCGGAGGGGACGAGCGATAGGGTTTGAGAAAGGAGCGAGGGGATTTGGGTAGCGGCGCAAAGAAACCAGCGAAGAGATTTGGAGATTTGGAGATTTGGAGAGGAGACAAGGAGATTTGGAGGAGGAGACGAGGGATTTGGAGATTTGGAGGAGGCGCGAGGGATTTGGAGAGAAGAAATTTCGCGCGTTAGGGTTTTGGAAGAAATGGGAGATTTGGAGGAGACGATTTTGTTAAAGAAAATTATTAAAAAAAACTGCGGTTATCGGGAGATTAAAGGGTAATTAGATACCTTCCCCGACGCTTTGTATACAACGCCGGGGAATATACGATAACCCCGGCGGTTATCATAAAGCGCCGGTGAATAATTTTTTTTTTTAAATTAATTCATCCCCGGCGTTTAATTAAAGCGCCGGGGTAAAAACGCCCCTGTAGGGTAATTAATTTGTAGTGAATACAAGTTATTAATCATTTATTAACCTATCTAGTGCACGTATTACTGTGTCTAATTCTACAGGTTTGGCGTAAGCACACAGTGTACGCTTTAGACTGATGGTGAATTCACGGTTCGTATGCTCGGCCCAGTAATCAGTGTTTAATATTCAGTGACAGTGATTATCAAGCAGTATTTTATGGCCATCATTCAGTACAAGTCAAGCAGTAGGGCCCGACTGAGTACAGTTTCCGATTGTTCACTACCAAGTCATCCTATAATATTCCGGTTTTTATCATTTTATTTCATCCTATGCGAACATGCAAGAAGGTGTCAATATTTTATCATGCTAGGTGTGACTAATTCTACTCGTTACAGAAAAATAAGAAGCAAACATATTAAATTAACACAAATCACAGTATCACACAATCTGGACAACATGACGTTACTGTACAAAAACACAGATTCCCGTAACTACAGAAAATCTGGATCCGTCAGAAATTCTAAAAACTAGACTATCTTCTGGTTCCAGCGAATATATATACAACATATAAAAGTTACAGAAACTAGGGTGAAAATCCTATTCTTTTAAATTTTATGTTCAGGCAGCAAGTTATAAATTGTGTTCACCTATATGTTTTAGGTCAGAAAACTCATCAATTAAATCTACTAAAATTCAGGGTGGTTCCTACACATGTTTAGTCTCAGCCAATTTTGTTTCATATTTTTATTTTATTGTTATAATATTCTATTTAATTACGAAACAGAAAGATACACATGAATTTATGAATCTGGAAATTCCGACACAGCTGTACTAAAATACTGATATCTAACAGATTATGCATCGGAATTCAAATTCGTTAAAAGTTCTGAAAAGTAGATTCATGGGGCTATAATTCATATTCGAAAAGTTATTTCAAATTATGACAGAAACATGGTCGGAAATCTGATACAAAAAAGAACAAACAACAGGCCAGAATATAATTTGATATGAATATGCAACAACTTAATCATACAACCATATAGTTCATCCTAATTAATAATCAAAGTGATGCTAGATGTTTAACATGCATAATTCCAGTTTTAAGATGCAATTTCACAAGCATGGTAATAAATTCATTAATTCAACTTCAATCTAACAGATTCAATTCATCAAATAATTTTATAACATGGATCTAGTTATTTTTCAAGTAACGTGTATATGCAATGTACAAAGGGGACTATGTTTTAGATCAAAGATGTAGTCACGATGTTAAGAATATATCGGGTTAGCTCGTGTAAACCCTCAATATACTTAACGGAATTCAAATAGTAGTACGATAAAAAGGATTTGGATCTACTTGCAGAAATCAAAGAATCTTGAACAAAAACAATAAACTAGTTCAAGAAGAGACTTGCCTTTTAATTGTTGATTCCGAATATTTAGAATAATTGGATAAGAATCATGGGTGACGAATCCACGAACGGAAACACGTGCGAGCTACGTGCAAACGCCCACACACAGAATAGCAACCACAACTTCCTTGCTCTTCACAACAGCAAACACACACAGCAACTCAATTCCCTCCTGGATCCTCTTCACAAACACCAAATACGGATCCACGATCTCTTCTACTACCAAACACCAAACATAATCCCAACTCCCTCTTCTTCTCAACAGCGACGGAGAGAGAGAGAGAGAGACGATGGGAGGGGAACAACAACTGGCGACAGCAGCAACGAGAGCGAGGGGCGGCGAGGGTGCTGCTGTGTCTAATTTTTATATAAATATTTTTACTCATTTACCTATAAAAATTGCTTGTATTCGTCTATATTGTTTATAATTCATCTTATTTCCATATATTTCTAGAAATTAATTAGTTTTGAATGAATAAGATTTTTGATGTAAAATGTGAACATTTTTGGTAAAATTCAACAAACAAAACAAACAAAATGATTTATTAAATTTTATTGTTTTGTTGATTTTTAAATTTTACAATTTTGCCGTGTGAAATGCAAGATATAAATTTTAATTGCCAATGGAGAGTGAAAATACAATAAACAATTTTAGAAGGGTTTAAATGAGCTAATATGATTTTTAGTTTGTTTAATTAATTTTAAACTAATTAATTGTATATTTATTTTTAAATCCTAATTTCTGATTTTATTTTTTTTGCAGCACGTGTTTGAAGAAAAAAGAAAGAGAAGAAACAAATAAATCAAGAATAGAGGGTTTTCTGCAAAAGTAAACCCTAAATCACCCTTCCTGTGCCTATAAATACAAGAGAAGACAAGAAGAGAAGAACAACGCTTAATAAGGAGAGAGAGAAATAGCTGATCTCCACATTTAAAAAAAAAACAACGAAACCCAAAGCGACGAACAGGCAAGCAACAGGAGAAGTTGATGTGGGTGGCACGTGCTGTGTGCAGGGGTTCTGTGGCTAGGGTGTTGGTACAAGGATCGAGGAGAGAGAAGGAAAGGGTGACGTGGCGTTTGGCTCATTTTTCAAGTGGACGAAACAGAGAGAGGCAGAAGGGTGATGTGGCTGTCCTTCTGTTCGGCTCGTGCTTCCAGGCGGCTGACGTCATCAACAAGCTGACGTGGCTTGCGGCGGGAACCAAGAGCAACGACGAAACAGAGAGTAGCTTTGTCCTTTGGTGTGCTTGCGGCATGTTTTTCGAGGCAGAACAGATTGAGGATCTGACTTGTTTGGGCATGCAATTCGAGGCATCTCGGTTTGCAATTTTTTCCTACAAAACAGTTCTTCATCTCTTTTCTTTCTCTAATTTTTTTTATAATGCGATTCAAGACTGTGTTTGTTAGTTGCAAATTTATTATGAACTAAATATTATTTTTTTAGGGCTTTGATGTAGCATAGTTTTGAGAACACAATTTTAATTCCATATTATTTTTCTATTTTTTCATGGTTGTGTGTTTGATTTTTGATCTTAATGCTTGCAATTAGTTGACCGACGTTTGTATGATCTATTAAATCATGGAGAGACCGAAAGGTAATTTGTGATTTAGAACAATAAAATTAAACACCATCGATTGAGCGAAATTAGAGATGATTTACCGCGATTGATGTGACTGCTAAGAAATCCACAGAACTTAACGAGTCTTCAATTAATTAAATTTGTGCATGAACTATGATAAACTGTTAGTTTGCGATATTTTGGTGTTGTCACTACAAGGAATTTGACATATAGTGTCCGTGGGTAAAGGGCGAAAAATCGTAGGTATAGCCCGTAAAACCTATACCAACGGACATATTTTTCCGTCGTTTTTAATTAGCTATACCCACGGCAAAATGCCGTCACTATAACCTATAGCGACGGTTTTTTTACCCGTTGGACAAAACCTCGGTGTTATACCCACGGTTTCGTATCCATTGGTATAGGTTTTAAGGACACCACTTACTTTCCTATACCCACGGTTGAAACTCCATTCCTATAGGTTTTAGTAATGGTTTTCGCATCCAAATATTTAAATATATACCCATCGCTCTATATAAAAAAATTTCTTATTAATTACGCGTATGATAATTTAATATTTTCTTTTATAATATTAATCCAAGTATAAACTAAATACACAATAAAATAGATAAATGTGTTTATGAAACAAAATTTAAAAAAATTAAACTTCAATCATATTAAAAATTAATGAAGTATTACAAGCATGTCAAATTACAAAATAGTTAATAACCAAATACACAATTGAATTCATGTGTGCAGACATGAGAATTAATACTTTAAACTACGATCAACATATTCAATGACATTATAAGATAACATTCAACTGACTCCTCACTTGAGATACGACACTAACAATTTTCTTATTTTACGGCAACCAGATCTTGATTGATCTCGATTATCTTTGCAGTAATCTTCTTTTAGCATCTTGCAAATCTCCTTTACAACCTTCTTCACTTCATCGTTGGTAAACACAATCTCGGCTTCATTTTGAGCGAGTTCAATCACTTCTCGCTTGTTGAGAGCCCTTCAGAAACAAAACAAAGCAAAAAGAACTAACTTTGGTCATTACTGGAAAATGTTTCCTCCAATAAACTGAGATTCAAAATGTACCTATCGAATGCTTCCTTCTCTGCTTCAATATTTCCTTCAATATGCTCCCTTGATTTTAAAAACCTCCACTTATTTATATTGATATAGTCCTGGAAAAAGCATAGAAACAAGTTTTGGATTTCGGATAAGATAATTGTCACCATGACTGATTTCAAAGAAAGAAACTCGAAGTCTAAATTTCAAAATCAATATAGTCTAACTGATTAAATTAAAGACTTTCAAGCAACAACTTCTAGGTTCAGAGAACAAACCAAGTCCCTTCTGTACATAAATTAAATCATAAATTGTTCGAACTTTAAGAGATAAAGATATATATTCTCACCAAAAAGGCAAGGATAGAACAATGTGACACAAAATATAAGGAAATCAAATTTATCTAGTTAAAGAAATAGAAGTACACATTGAAAACTAATCTTAAACTAAACAATTGAAACAATAAATCCAAAATTTTAAATTAAGGCTAAGCTAAACAATTAGAAGACTACAAAATCAAACCATGATGGAAGAGAACCCAATACCAATAATAGCACAGGTTAAACTGCTAGTTTACACTAAAGTGCATCATAGAGGAATGATACTGGAAAGAAGAGCACCACCAATAACTAACATCATTAATGAGTCTTAAATGAATACTTGCTACTAGAAATTTAAAAATGAGGCATATTTCTAACTTTTCTAATAATTCAGATAATATAGAAAAATTGGTTTGTTTTGTAACCATTTTATAGTAAGAAGTTACAGGTTGAAGAGTGAAGTGCAGACAACATACTACCTTTCTGGTGAGAGGCTTCTTGGCACGCATGGAGTTAGCAAAAGCAGCAGAGAGTTGTCTAAGTGACGAAAGCCTCCAAGAAGCCCTAAGATGGTAGCAAATAAACTGGTCAAAATAGTTCCTCAGACCATTTACATCTTAAACCTTTTCGTTATTAAACATGAGCTACCCAGTTGAAGGCGTATCAGATGATGGTTGTTCTGGCAAAGGGGTGGTAGAAGGAGGTGCCTTGTCAGGTAAAATACTGCTTTGTTTCAGAACTGAAATATGAGCCCAGATACAAACTTAGCGATCCAAGTATAGCCACTATTAAAAAAATTAATATTTCCAGCGAATTGTACAATTTAGAGCAACAGCACAATAAAGACGGACAATGCATAATTTAATTTGTAACAGAATAAATATGTCGAGTCATAAGATGCATACCATATATATGACACGGATTTTGAGCTTTGGCAAAGCAATTCTTGCATGACTGAAATGGACACCTGCGTGAACCAAGTATATTAAAAAATTAATCAGGGGAGGGAAAAGAATCTCAACTTACAAAAAATGAAACTGAAAATATTATCCACATAAATGGTTCTCTTATACAGAATTTTTCACGGGACAAATAAATCAGAGGTGGCACCTTACTTTCTATCTAATATGCATGAATAAGGTAGGACAATAACATACCACATGATACGATCCATTTCCTTGAGTTGGGTCCTTGATGACTGGGAATGAACAATCTGCAGTCCTATCCTTGCTCTAGAAACAAAAGTATTTTATTAAGATTTAAAAGTAACCAACATAAGATTGTAAAAATAAGGTGTCACAGGCTCACCTTGTAAGATTATAATGAATAAATAATTTGCAGTTCAAATAAGGGTATCAATCTTGCATTATTACATGTATCATCAAAGATTACAACTTAACCAAAGCAAACCAACAGGAAGACATACTCACAGAGGTCACACAAGAGAGAATAAGAATATTACCTTTGCGATTGCCCAAAACTGAGCAAAATCAGCTACCCGCAGATTGCGGTCATCCACTGTACGAGGCAAACATACCACCAAAATGGATCAGTTGCCAAACAATGTTGCATCAGTCATTAGTGAAAATGAAGGCAGTGCAGACTGCATATGCACCACATTCCTCCACAATCATCATCAACCAAACTAAAGTATTCAGTGTTCTAAGCTATAGACTTTTAAAATTGTAATTATATACTGGAAGAGGCAAATGTTGATAGGTGTACTCTTGACCCTAAAAAAGGAACTTAACGTGCAAATATTAATTAAAAACTTTCAGCAGAAGGTTATTTTAGATACCATCCAAATGTAGGACATGAAACAATGGAACAACTTTGATAAGAAATCCTGAAAAATAATTTGTGTCTTGATGAGAAATGATAGCAGGTTCCTATCAGAAACCATCATACCAATTATAAAGGTGAAGTTCCCTTCATCTAAGGTCTTCTTGAATGCCTTTAACATGCTGGACCGGTAAGCCTACCAAACACAAACACCACAGCATATATCAAATGACAGATATATAAGTTATAATTACAATAAACGCACAAGCATATATACTCTTGCAAAATTGATGAAGTAATGTACAAGGAGAAAATATATTTTAAAAATCTAGTTCAAGTGAGGTAATGATGCGACTAACCAATACAGATTATCACACAGTAAATCATAAAGAAAGACAATTGAAGATTGAATCAACTAGGATTCACTAATTCCCCTTCCCTTAATTAATTCAATTTCCAGAAGCAAGGCTCCTACTAGTTAGATATGCAATCATACTGTGATACGACTGTTGCTACACAATAAATTAATAGGGGGTAAGATTTTTGGCCCATAATCATGAATCTTGAGAAATTTGATGTAGTATTGACGAGCATAAGATAGAAAGGATTGGTGGGTTGTAGCAGTTTGGACATTTACAACAGAAATCACTGAGAATGTTAATTAGAAGGAGCAACAGAAATGTAGATAATAGGAATATTAGGATGAGCTATGAAGAAAATGAAGGAAGATACGCAAACAGTGCCAAACCACAAAAAATGATGTGAGACTATAAGAAACTTTCTTTCGAAATATGAGTACTCGAAGCATAGAATTGAATTATTCTCCTAAAATTGAAAACCAGTTGATACGGAATAAAAATTTAAGTATAGGGGACACCAGTGAGATGTGGTGTTTTCCACATGGTTACTGCCCAAATTCTTTTTCACTCATGAAATATGTAGGAGACTCAAATTAGATTAAAAACTTCTTGATTTCCAATTTTGCAAATGCCACAAAAGTACATTAAAGAACATTCTTCTCTTCATAATTTTGAGATAATTTTCATTAATTCATAAAAGTTCACGTCTTCCAATTTTAGCACTTTCCAAAATGCAATTGTTTCTAACTTCTTATACAACAATACAATTTGATCTCCTTTGATCCAAATAATTGCCTTGTCATGGAATAATACCATATCTAGAAATTGAATTGCGTAAATGAAGTAGAAGTAGTCAAGACAACCAGATTAAAGCTACACAAATAAAATTTAAAAATTAGTATCAAGTGCAGAAAGAGAAAAAAATTATTTGATTCACCTCTTCCATTTCAGGCTCATATCAATACTCAATCACTTTCTTAATAGTCTGTTTTCTTCCTCTAGATGAACCAGAGCATTTAGATCCATCATTGTCCTCAATCTTGTAAAAATAAAAGATTGAGAAAGCAGTTCATTTAATCAAAATCTCGTAAGAATGAGAACTATTAAACACTATATGAAACAAGGATCAATCACTAAGGCAAAGTATGGAAAAACATGTAATAAAATGAATTCCTCACCTTTTCAACTTCAATCATGAAATAATCATCCATTGCATGGATTCGTGGTGCATTCCCTCCAGTTTCGACTTCGAGGTCACGTAATGCTTTCGACGCTCATGAGGCATTGCTGCTGCTGCTCGTCGACGGGATTGGGGAGAAGTAGAGGGGGTTTCGATTGGGGCTGCTGGCGTTGGGCGTCGACAGGAGTAGGGAAAAGGGGGGGTCTCGATGGGAGTGGAGACAACTAGATAGGGGCTCACGGTGGTGGCTCGCCGGAGAACGGGTCGACGATTCGAGATCGAGAGAGAGATAGAGAGATCAAGTTGTCGGCACGGCAGCGGGGAGGGGGCACGGCAGCGGGGAGGGGGGATTTGGAGATAGGGTTTGATGAGAAGGGGATTTGGAGATAGGGTTTGGTGAGAGAGGAAGAAATTAAATAATAGTTGTGGATTAAAAGCTTATAGTTACGGATTAAAAGCTCTATAGCTATAGGATACTTATACCCACAGTTTACTACACGTCTGTAGCTATATGATGTCTATATCCACGGTTTTAGTAATCCGTCACTACAGGTGTCCATTGGTATATGGCAAATTTCTTGTAGTGTGTTCGAGAGAAAACATTGAATACTTAGGGGATTTTGGTCTACAACTTGGAAAAATAATCTTTTTATTCATATGGAACTATAAAATGTGTGGGATAAACTAGGTGAAATCAAAAGTCCTAGAATTTATTTTGCAATTAATAAATAACAAATTTTTAGGTTTCGCCCCGCTTATTTAATTTAGTTAGTTCCTTAGACTAATTTAAATTAGTTGCTTTCTTTATTAAATTTCGATTTTCCAAATAGTAGTTAATATAGTAATTTTGGTACTCAATAAAATAATTAGTCCATGTGGGTTCGATACTCTTTTCACTTAACTATACTACTTGTTGCGATTTTGTACACTTGCAAAAATTCACATCAAATTTTTGGTACCGTTGCCGTGGACTAGTTATTCTTTTATTAATATTGAAAATTGCTAGATTATTACTAGTTTGGATTTTTTTTGTATTTTATTTTTGTTTTATTATTATTTTACCTCTTTATTTTCTTTTGACTTACTTTTTTTTTTTTTAGTTTTTCTATTTTTTTCAATACTTATATTTCAGGACATACAAGAACATTATCATGGCAAACTATGACAACAAGGCTTTGAGAGACTATGCTATACCCTCAATTCATGAACCAACATGAAGCATAAAGAGACCGGTTATTGAAGCTAACGATTTTGAGATTAAACCGGCGATTATTCAAATGATCAACAGACTGTTCAATTTTGGGGACTATCGCACGAGGATCCTTATGTTCACATTGCAAACTTTCTTGAAATTTGTGACACTTTTAAGCACAATGGAGTATCAGATGATGCCATCAGATTGAGACTCTTTCCTTTTTCACTAAGAGATAAAGTTTGGCTTGGCTAAATTTTCTACCACCCGGTAGTATTACTACTTGGGAAGTACTTGCACAAAAATTTCTAGCTAAATATTTTCCGCCGACAAAACAACGAAGCTAAGAAATAATATTACCACATTCCTTCAATTTCAGACTGAGTCTTTGTATGATGCATGAGAGAGGTACAAAGAGTTATTAAGAAAGTGTCTTCATCATGAACTACCGAAATGACTGCAAATTCAAATATTCTATAATGGTTTGGGAGTTACAAATCGATCTATGGTTGACGCAGCAGCTGGAGGTGCACTAATGAGAAAAACTCAGGAAACAGTCTATGAACTTTTAGAGGAGATGGCCTCTAATAGTTACCAGTGGTCTTCAGAGAGAACAATGCCAAGAAAAGTGTCTGGAGTTTTTGAACTTTATCTAAACAATTAGGTAATATGAATTTTAATGTTGTTCAAACTAATATTATTTTTGATTTTGTGCAGGAAATCATTCATGTGCAGATTGCTAAGTGGGGAACCCTTTTGCTCCATCAAATGACGAACATGCAAATTTTGTGTCAAACTTTCAAAGGCAAAACAATCATTATGCAAACACATACAATTCAGGATGGAGAAATCACCCCAACTTTTTTTGGAACAACGATCAATGAGGAGCAATTAGATCACCTCAGAATTTTCAGCATCAAGAAAAGAAGCCGACACTAGAAGAGATGTTCATGCAACATATGCAGATGACAGAGCAATACATGCAGAATACAGATTTGATGATCCAAAATGTTGCAATTTCAACTTCATCTTCCATTCATAATCTTGAGGTTCAAATTGGTCAAATTTCAAATATTCTAACGAAAGAACGGTAGGAACATTACCAAGCAACACAGTGACCAACCCCACGGAGCATGTCAAAGCAATAACACTAAGAAGCGAGATGACAATTGAGCAACCACAAGAGGAAAATGGCGAACAAAATGTGGTTAAAAAGGAAGATGAGTACGAACCAATTGTGGAGGAACAAACGCAGCATGAGCAAGTAACGTTTGATGTTTTTAAATCCATAAAGTTTCATCCTGAAGAACAGTCGTGTTTTCAAGTAAGTAAAACTGATTTAATTGTGGGCGAGAAATATAGTTCTGAAATTGAAAAGTTACCTATAAAAGTATGTCCAAAAAATTTAGCAACTCTTGAAACTGAGTAAGAAAAAAACTCAGAATGTGTTATGTATTTGGATGTTGCACCCTCTATTCATTCATTTTCTAAACAAAAATTCAAAGAGGTGGGAGAATCGAAGACGTCATCATCAAGAAAGAAACGACTCAAACCAGAGCTTGAACCTGATCTACACCTGAAGAGAAGTATTAGAAAAGATGTTTTGATGTTGTTGGATCTTGGCGTCACATAACCATTGCAGCTACCATGTCTGGCTGAAGACTTAAAACTTAGTGCTTCTTGGGAGGCAACCCATGTTTCTTTGACTGCATTTAGATTTTTTTTTTTCTTTTAGTTTATTTTTAATTTTAATTTTTGATTTTATTTTGTTGGATTGCATGAGTTTGGAAAGTCCCTAGGCGCAGCTGTTTTCTACACCTATATTGATGGCTGTTTTTTAGCAGGATGGAGTTAGAATCTGAAAAAGTGTTCTAAAGAGAAATTGTAGAAAATTGTCTTAGCTTTTCAGCACATAAAGAATCAGGCCATTTGTACACCTACAACTCCAGATATCGCTGAAATACTGAACGTCGCACCTACAGAATTTTTAGACGAATCAGGGGAGAAATTCCGAACTTTTTGCATTCTTTTTGCATTCTTTTTGTTTTTCTTTTTTCCTTTCTCATTGAGGACAATGTGATATTCAAGTTTGGGGTGAGGGTTACAATTTTATTTTATTTTATTTTTTTGAAAAGAAAAACAAAACAAAAGAGACTTCAATTAAGCTTATCATTACACTTTTGAGTTCTTTATTATGCTAAAGCATTGAAATAATTTTTTTAGGATTGACAATTTCTTATAAAGCAAGATTTTGGCATACCCATTTAATTTAGGATTATTGAATTTCAAAATTCCTTACAAAATTTTAAGAGTCATGCGATTATACATAAAAGAAAAAAATGTGATATTTTTTCTTGTGATTATCCTCTTTGATCTAGTCCTAAACAGAGTTTAAGTAAATAGAGTGTTAATGATCAAATAGTTGAATGAATAAAGTCTATCTACTCCAATATTTTGAGTTGCTTAGTAACTAGGGGTATTCATCACAAATGTTTACTTTTACGTCAAACGGCAACTTGAAATATGAGTATGCAAAGCACTTTAAGTTTGTGACTTGTTGAGTAACCGGGTGAATTCATCACAAATGTTTGCATTCGCGTCAAAAGGCAAGTGACAACTTAGAGAAGAGACTAAAAAATATTGTTCATAAAAAAAGTGGAAAAAAACTCTAGTTTGCTACTCGGTTTGTAGTAGTGAAAAAGGGAAATCACAGATGATGTTGTTACGTACTATAATTACATTAATTACATGACAATTATGATTAGGTTTGGAATTATGAATAAATAATTGCACTGGAGAAAGTGAGTATGCTTGATTTTACTTTATTTGCTATTGTTTATATTTTTAATTGAAATTTTGATGCTTGCATGATGAGATCTCTTGGTGTGATGAGTTAAGCAGTTATTGATCCTTTATTGAGAATTTTACTTTTTGCTTAAGGACAAGCAAATTCTTAAGTTTGGGAGTATTTGATGTGTCTAATTTTTATATAAATATTTGTAATCATTTACCTATAAAAATTGTTTGCATTCATCTATATTGTTTATAATTTATCTTATTTCCATAAATTTCAAGTAATTAATTAGTTTTGAAGGAATAAGATTTTTGATGGAAAATGTGAATATTTTTGGTAAAATTCAACAAACAAAACAAACAAAATGATTTATTAAATTTTATTGTTTTGTTGATTTTTAAATTTTACAATTTTGCTGTGTGAAATGCAAGATATAAATTTTAATTGCCAATGGAGGGTGAAAATGCAATAAACAATTTTAAAAGGGTTTAAATGAGCTAATATGATTTTTAGTTAGTTTAATTAAATTTAAAATAATTAATTGTATTTTTATTTTTAAATCCTAATTTCTGATTTTATTTTGTGGGTGCAGCACGTGTTTGAAGAAAAAGAAAGAGAAGAAACAAATAAATCAAGAATAGGGGGTTTTTTACAAAAGTAAATCCTAAATCACTCTTCCCGTGCCTATAAATAGAAGAGAAGACAAGAAGAGAAGAACAACGCTTAACGAGGAGAGAGTGCGACGACTGATCTCCACAATTATAAAAAAAAAATAAAAAATAAAAAAAACAACGAAACCCACAGTGACGAACAGGCAAGCAACAGGAGAAGTTGACGTGGGTGGCACGTGCTGTGTGCAGGGGTTCCGTGGCCAGGGTGTTGGCGCAAGGATCGAGGAGAGAGAAGGAAAGGGTGACGTGGTGTTTGGCGCATTCTTCAAGTGGATGAAATAGAGAGAGGCAAAAGGGTGGCGTGGCTGTCCTTCTATTTGGCTCGTGCTTCCAGGCAGCTGACGTCATCAACAAGCTGACATGGCTTGCGGCAGGACCCAGGAGCAACGAAGAAACAGAGAGGAGCTTTGTCCTCTGGTGTGCTCGCGGCACGTTTTTCGAGGCAGAACAGATTGAGGATCTAACTTGTTTGGGCACGCAATTCGAGGCATCTCTGTTTGCAAATTTTTCCTACAAAACAATTCTTCAACTCTTTTCTTTCTCTAATTTTTTTATAATGCAATTCAAGACTGTGTTTGTTAGATGCAAATTTATTATGAACTAAATATTTTTTTACTGGGGCTTTTATGTAGCCTAGTTTTGAGAACACAATTTTAATTTCATATTATTTTTCTATTTTTTCATAGTTGTGTGTTTGGTTTTTGATCTTAATGCTTACAATTGGTTGATCGACGTTTGTATGATCTATTAAATTATGGAGAGACCGAGAGGTAATTTGTGCCAAAAAGAGACGAATAAATAGAAGACGATGAGATAAACATATAGCAGATCAATTTAAACTCAAAACATGAAGGGCAAAAAGTTGTAACGAGCCAAAAATAGCAGAATTCAAGTCAAAAGAGGACGGAATGATCAAGAGAGAATAAATGAAACCAAGAAAAGCAAAATTTTTTTATTAAAAGGAATTCAGATATAATAATCACGAAAAATAAAATAAAATACAGAAAATCCAAAATAGAAAAAAATAGGGGTTACACATAGTTTTGGAAGGAATGATAGATTCCCAAGGGAATCAAAATCCTTTGTTGGGAAGGATTTCCAAATCCCCCCAAAAAATCATGGGATTTGAGGATTACCATGAGATTTCCATAACAGACAATAAAATAACCAAAAAAACTAGAACAAAAAAATATAATCCTCCTTAAAATAATGGGATTTGAGCATTCTCATGTGATTTATATAACAAACAATTTTAAAAACTCAAAAAAACTAGAAAAAAAATTTAAAATACTAAAGGATTCTCGGGAATGCAATGTACTACACCAAATGCAATAATGCAGCATTTCCGGGAATCTTCATTCCCACCCTCACATTCTCGGTTATTCTTTTATTCCCAGGAAGTTTTCGATCCGTGTACCAAACGCCCCCTATAATATGTATATTGCAAACTTTTAAAGAACGGTGAATGTTTTCAAATTTTTATATTGGTGTATAAATGAGAAAGAGATCAATTTTAAAAACAATCAATATAAGTGATAAAGTAACTCTTTTGCTTTTCTTTCGGGTGATAAAAAAATTTGTAACACGGGCATTGGAGAACAATATAATGAATAGGTGTTGCCGGTTTTTTTCTTCACATGCGTATAGTATGTACAAGAATACATGAAATTATCCAAATAAAATTAAAGAATATGCACAATATACGTACTTAACACCACATGAATGAAGTTGACTCATTCATAATGCTTATTATCTGATTATTATACTAAGAAATACATTTAAAAAGAAACCATCAACTGATAAAGAAGAAATATGCATATTAAACATCAAAAAGTGGAACTAGGGAGCTCATACTTATGTCAATTAACGACCATAGAAACTCGTCCATTTCTTGGTAATTTTGTTTCATAGCTCTAAATTGTAATTTTGAATCTCCAAACTGTTTGATCACCACCATTTCTCATCCAAAATGCTAATTCACTAAAATACTTCTGAAATTATATTCTTAGATTTTATTTTTCTAGCAAAAAGAATATTTAAGAACATTATTCCAGAATAAAATCAGTGGGATTTTTTCCCAAGAAAACACCCAGACCAACCAACAGACCCCAAATTCCAACTTGTGCTTTGAAACTGGAACTACTACTAAACGACACGTTGAGCATGCCCCAATGGCCCTTCTCCTCCACATGTGTGATGACCCACCTTGATTCACCGACTGATATAGCTGATAGTACTGAAACTGCAAATGCAGCTGGAGTTGAGGCAACAGCTGCAGATGGTGCGTCAAATGCAGATAAAGAAGCTGGGATTATGACAGCAAATGAGCCAAATGCAGGTGCAAGAGTGGACCTTTCTGCACGTTTGAAGAGAACACCTACACATCTGAGGGATTTCATATTCTAACATGAATGGTTTTTGGCGGGAAGAATTGGATGAATTGGATGAAGAGAATGTTCATTTAAGAAGTTTGTTAGAGAATGGGTAGCTGTAATTGATTGATTGTAAGGCCTATAAATATGAAGAAATAATGTTGGGAAAAATAATTCTTATTCATCTTGTTCTTTGTTCTTTTTGTATCTATATAATAAAACACAAAGAAAGCTATCAAGTGGCTCTACTTTAATCCCCCCAAAATCAAAGACCTAGATCTAACCTCACAAAAGATATTTTTCTCCCAAAAGTTTCCTTCCAAAACTCAAATTCAAATCCCCACCCAAAACAACTCTTATATTTATTTAATTATTTTTTGTTCTCTCTCTCTCCTTCCCTTCTCTATTCAAAAAATTAAAAAAATAAAATTTTTAAAAATTTTTTTTAAAATAAAAAATTTAAAAACTAAAAAATTTAAAAATTTAACAACTTTAAAAATAATTCAAAAAAACAATATAATATATTTTTTTGCTCTATGTTTGCTACTTCAATTAATTTGCTAGACTTTCAAAACTATTTTATATGATCAAACAAGATGCATTGTGTCGAATACGTGCCGTAGGCACGTGTCAACAGACAAACCTAGTACATCTATATATAAGGATTACATTCTTGGAGAAAAAGAAAAGAGATTGAGAGAAGATTGGGAAGATGAGAGATTTGGCGAATCTGTTTCCTATATTGGAAAACAGAATATACAATTACTATATTTCAACACTCCCCCTCAAGTTGGTGCATAGATATCGAGCATGCCCAACTTGTTAACAAATTTCAAGAAGAGCCGAGTCGAAACGGCCTTGGTTAGGATATCTGCGAGTTGATATTCTGACTTCACTTTGGATATCTCAATAACTTTCTCATCTAATTTTTCTTTGAAGAAGAATTTGTCCACCTCTACATGTTTCGTCCTATCATGCTGAACTGAATTAGCCGCAATATCACACGCCGCTTGACTGTCACAATATACCTCCATAGGTTCCTTTGGACCATAGCCTAAGTCCTGCAACAGGAGTTTTAGCCATAAAGTTTCTTTTATACTTAAAGCTACTCCGCGATACTCAGCCTCTGCACTAGAGCTTGCAACAACATTTTGCTTCTTGCTCCTCCATGTAACTAAATTTCCTCCAACAAAGGTGAAATATTTTGAAGTGGAGCGCCTATCGATTGTAGATCCTGTCCAATCAGCATCAGTATATGCCTCAACCTTCAAGTGACCATGTTTCGCAAATAAGACTCCTTTTCCTGGGGCTGACTTAATGTATCGCATAATTCTCATTACCGTGTCCATATGTTATTCCCGTGGTGCATGCATAAACTAACTTACCACACTTAAAGTATATGACAAATCTGGCCGTGTATGTGCAAGGTACATTAATCGTCCAACCAATCTCTGATATCTTTCCTTATCACAAGGCACTTGATCAGCTTCGTTGCATAGTTTCAGTCCTTCTTCCAATGGTGTACTAATCGGTTGACAAGCGGATATTCTAGTTTTCTTCAATAAATCCAGAGCATATTTTCTTTGAGAAAGAAATATCCCCTTTCTTGAGCGATAAACTTCAATACCAAGAAAGTATCTCAAAGGTCCAAGATCCTTCATTTCGAACTCTTGTGACAAGTAGTTCTTTAATGCCTTCATCTCCTCAGAATCATCTCAAGTTACTATCATATCATCAACATAAATAATGAGAGCAGTAATTTTACCTTCTTTCCTTTTTAGGAATAGAGTATGATCAGAATTACTCTGATAGTATCCGAATGTCCTCATTGCTTTTATAAATCTCCCAAACCAGGCTCTTGGCGATTGCTTCAGTCCATACAATGCTTTCTTCAGACGACATACTTTGTTGCTGTGTTGGACTGGTCTGCTCGACCCTGGTGGAAGATCCATATAGACTTCTTCTGTCAACTCCTCATGCAAAAATGCATTCTTCACATCAAATTGCTCCAACGGCCAGTCAAGATTGGCAGCAAGTGTCAGTAAGACTCGAACAGTACTGAATTTTGCCACTGGTGCCAATGTATCTTCATAATCAATTCCATATGTTTGAGTATACCCTTTGGCAACCAGCCTTGCTTTGTATCGCTCTATTGAACCATCAGACTTATACTTCACTGTATAAATCCATCTGCATCCTACGGGCTTCTTTCCTTCTGGCAGCTCGACTATCTCCCAAGTCTCGTTCTTTTTCAAGGATTTCATCTCCTCATCCACAGCTGCTTTCCACCTTGGATCAGTAAGGGCTTCCTGTACACTGTTAGGAATAGATACATCAGATAATTGATTCACAAATGACTTATTTGATTCAGACAATCGGTGAGTGGACACATAATGACTCATGGGATACTTGAATTTACTAGTGGGATTAGGCTCGTAAGTGGATTTTGGGATACCTCTAGTAGTACGGTTTGGGAGTTCTCTTCTTGGAGCTTCGGACAGCGATGACGATTGGTTTTGGGGTTTTGTTGGGAGTAGAGATAGATCTGATGGTACTGGTGGTGGAGATGGTTCAGATGGTGCTGGTGGTGGAGATGGCTCATCCTCATGGAGGTTCGGCACTGACTGCAGATCTTCGTGGAAATTTTCTTCCTCAACCAAGTCTTCATTCAAGTGATCGTCATCACTTACATCCTGATTTTCTCCGCTTATATCTGATTGTTCAGTTTGAATAGTAACCACTTCATCATAGGCAAAAGTTTGAACTTCACTTCGGTACCCCCCCTGAAGTTCAACCTCAGAGGAAAAATACATCTCAACTTTATGGAACACAACATCCATAGTCACAAACATCTTTTGAGTTGGTGGGTGATAGCACCGATACCCTTTCTTATTATGTGCATATCCCACGAAAACACAGTGGATAGCTCGAGGAGTTAACTTATTGCATTCATGTTGATGAAGATGAACAAATGCAACACACCCAAACACACGAGGTGGCAAGTTGACAACTTTTGGTGCATTCACAGCTTTAGTTAATGCTTGAAATGGTGTGAAGAAATTTAGGATTTTAGAAAGAACTTGATTGATTAAGTATGAAGTAGAAGTAAGAGCTTCTCCCCAATAAATGAGTGGCATATTTCCATGGATGAGAGAAGCACGGACCACTTCGAGCAAGTGTCTATTTTTCCTTTCTGCAACCCCATTCTGTTGAGGTGTATACGAGCATGTAGTCTGATGAACAATTCCGTGTTCCACCAAATATTGTTGCAGATTTGAACTCAGGTACTCTCCGCCATTATCACTCCTAAGAACTTGAATCTGTGATTTATACTGAATCATAACATGCTTGTGAAATTTCTGAAACAAACCACTAACTTCACTTTTCGACTTCATCAAACAAATCCCGGTCATACGGGTACAGTCATCAATAAAGGTCACAAACCATTTGGCTCCTCCAAATGTAGTGGTTTTGGATGGACCCCAAACATCAAAATGAATAATCATAAAAGGAATGTAGCTTCTACTTGGACTTGGATGAAAAGAGACACGATGACTTTTCGCGAGTTCACACACATCACGCCGAAAGGCAGATATATCCAACTTCAAAAATAAACTTAGAAATAATTTCTTCAAATAACCAAAAGAAGCATGCCCTAGACGTCGATGCCATAGCCAAATATCTGATTTCTTCTCCTCATCTTCGGAACTTTCCACACTTAGAGCTTGAGTCAACTTGCTCGAACATTCAGATTCTAAATCCAGATAATAGAGCTTCTCGTGTCTAACCCCATAACCAATCGTCTTGCGAGTCCGAATATCCTTAAACACACAATGTGAAGGCAAAAAAACTACAATACAATGTAAGGCAGTGGTTATTTGAGCACCAGATAATAGGTTGAAATTCAAGGATGGCACAACTAGGACAGTATCTAAGGTTAGGTTGTTTGTGAGGTGTATGGTACCATCGCCAGTAATAGTGGCAGAATCACCATTGGCAGTGGACACAGTTGATTTAGTGGATGGTTAAAAATTTTGAACTTGTCTAGAATCAAAAGTCATATGGTCGGTAGCACCCGAATCAATTATCCATGCACTATTCATAACAGAAGCAGAAATATTAAATACCTTACCATCATTATCTGCAGCTGTGACTAATATAGAAGCGAGTCCAATACTCTTCTCAGCTCTATTAGTTTGTCCCATGGTAGCGGCACAACAAAAACAACGGACCTGATCGACACAACTTGGCCAAGAACAGCAACTAGCAACACAACAAATAGCACCAACAGTAACACAGCAAGCACCAACACCAACGAACACCAATCAGGGATCGGGAGCTCGGGAGGATGACAGGGAGGATCAGGATCGGGATCTTCTTCTTCCTCAGGTCTGATTTGATCAATCAGCAACTCAGCAAACAACTCACTCAATAAACAGCAAGAGAGAGACAGCAGCAACAGTGGCAAGGGGGAGGCGATGTTGGCGGTGCTGACTGGCAGCGCAAAGAGACAGAGGGCGGCGCGTTGACGGCACACTGGGGGCGGCGTGGGGATCGGCACGGCAACGGGAGGTGGCACGCCGTCGATCGGGAACAGGAGCAAGGGGAGGGTCTTTGGCTGTCGATCGAAACGGAAGAGGGGAAGGGGGTTTCGGTCTGGTGGTTCGGGGGTTTCGGCCTGGTGGTTCGGGGGTGAGCTGGCAGCGCTGGTAGAGGATGGCGACGAGAGGGGGGATGGCGACGGGAGGTTGAACGGAGAAGGGGATGGGTTCTGTTGTCGACGAGAACGGGAGAGGAGAGGTCGGGGGTGCAGGGGAGTTGCGACATGAGGTCGGCGGCACCAGGGGGGGTGTCGACGGGAGTGGAGGTCGCCGGAGGGGGGAAGAATGCCGGAGAAGAGGATGAACAGGAATTGAAGAAGATGAAGGTGAACGGGATCTGGAGATCTGTAGTCGACGAGGATGATGATCGGTGACGGGATCAGCAATGGGATCAGCAACGGGATGATGATCGGTGACGGGATCAGCAACGGGATCTTTGGATGACGAGGAGGCAGATCTGATCACCTCTTCTTCTTCAATTGGCCTAGATCTGGTTAGGCTCTATTATCATGAAGAAAATAATGTTGGGAAAAATAATTCTTATTCATCTTGTTCTTTATTCTTTTTGTATACATCTATATATAAGGATTACATTCTTGGAGAAAAAGAAAAGAGATTGAGAGAAGATTGGGAAGATGAGAGATTTGGGGAATCTGTTTTCTATATTAGGAAATAGAATATACAATTATTATATTTCAACAAAATAGACCTAAATAGCTGTAAGAAAGGGATATTATTAATGAATGAAATATTTTTTCCTACTAGTCTCTTCTAATCCCTCATACTCAGTTCTTCCCCAAACCTGTGAAATCTTCTGAAATTCTCAACCCCTTTCTCTGAAATTTCTTGTAGCTTCGTATCATTTGGTGCTTTCACTAATCTGAAGTCATGGCAGATGGTCGACAATCAATCGATGAGGCGACTAGATGGAGAACGCATGTGGATGAGTCGATTATGGTATTGAAAGAGTTACCGAAACAAAATGGCGATCAGTTGCAAGGGTTATCTGCAACTATGGAGATGCAAGCTAAACACAGTGAGGAATAACAAGGAATACTAACAAAGTAATTGCATCAGATCGTAGGGGGTTAATGATAATACAATCACTGTAAGGACTTCTCCAACCCAGCCTAATCCTTTTATCAAGAACCCTAGATTATACTTTCCACGATTTGAAGGTAAAAATACGATGGGACGGCTTTTTAAGGCAAATCAAAATTTTAATTATCATAACACCCCAATAGAGCATCGACTTGATATTGGATCATTCTATATGGATGGATGTGCCTTAGCATGGTTTCAACAAAAAATCGATAATGGAGAATTTAGGGTGCGTTTGTTTTGATATTCAGAATAGAGTATTCAGAATACTCTATTCTGAGTTGGCGTTTGTTTTAAGTGTTATTCCCAATTGATATTCAGAATACTCATACCCCCTATTTTCCAAAATACCTCCTTTACTCTCTTCTCACAGCAACTACAAAGCAAGAGAGCTGGTGGCGCACGACAGAGGAGTTATTATATATATATTATTATTATTATTATTTATTATTATTATTATATATATTATTATTATTATTATATATATTATTATTATTATTATATATATTATTATATATTATTATTATTATTATTATTATTATTATTATTATTATTATTATTATTATTATTATTATTATTATTATTATTATTATTATTATTATTATTATTATTATTATATATATTATTATTATTATATATATTATTATATATATTATTATTATTATTATATATATTATATATATTATTATATATATTATTATTATTATTATTATTATTATTATTATTATTATTATTATATATATATATTATTATTATATATATTATTATTATTATTATTATTATTATTATTATTATTGTTATTATTATTATTATTATTATTATTATTATTATATATATTATTATTATATATATTATTATTATTATTATATATTATTATTATTATTATTATTATTATTATTATTATATATATGATTATTATTATTATTATTATTATTATTATTATTTATTATTATTATTATTATTAATTATTATTATTATTATTATTATATATATTATTATTATTATTATATATTATTATTATTATTATTATTATTATATATATTATTATTATATATATATATATTATTATTATTATTATTATTATTATTATTATTATTATTATTATTATTATTATTATATATTATTATTATTATATATTATTATATATATTATTATTATTAATTATTATTATTATTATTATGTATATTATTATTATTATTATATATATTATTAATATTATTATATATTATTATTATTATTATATATTATATATATTATTATATATTATTATTATTATTATTATTATTATTATTATTATTATTATTATTATTATTATTATTATTATTATTATTATTATTATATATATTATTATTATTATTATTATTATTATTATTATTATTATTATTTCAAATTGATATTCAAAATTTTCAGAAATATAACAGAACAGCTTTTAAACTCTCTTTTTCAGAAAAACAGCTTTCAGATAATAGTTTTCAGCTAAAAATATAACCGAACAGCTTTTAAACTCGTTTTTACAGAAAAACAGCTTTCAGATAACAGTTTTCAGCAAGAAATATAACAGAACAGCTTTTAAACTCTCTTTTTCAGAAAAACAGCTTTCAAATAATAGTTTTCAGCTAAAAATATAACCGAACAGCTTTTAAACTCGTTTTTACAGAAAAACAGCTTTCAGATAACAGTTTTCAGCAAGAAATATAACAGAACAGCTTTTAAACTCCCTTTTTCAGAAAAACAGCTTTCAGATAACAGTTTTCAGCTAGAAATATAACAGAACAGCTTTTAAACTCGTTTTTTCAGAAAAACAGCTTTCAGATAACAGTTTTCAGCAAGAAATATAACCGAACAGCTTTTAAACTCGCTTTTTCAGAAAAACAGCTATAAGATAACAATTTTCAGCAAGAAATATAACAGAACAGCTTTTAAACTCGTTTTTTCAGAAAAACAGCTTTCAGATAACAGTTTTCAGCAAGAAATATAACCGAACAGCTTCTAAACTCGCTTTTTCAGAAAAACAGCTATAAGATAACAGTTTTCAGCAAGAAATATAACCAAACAGCTTTTAAACTCGTTTTTTCAGAAAAACAGCTTTCAGATAACAGTTTTCAGTAAGAAATATAACCGAACAGCTTTTAAACTCGCTTTTTCAGAAAAACAGCTATCAGATAACAGTTTTCAGCAAGAAATATAACAGAACAGCTTTTAAACTCGTTTTTTCAAAAAAACAGCTTTCAGATAACAGTTTTCAGCTAGAAATATAACAGAACAGCTTCTAAACTCTCTTTTTCAGATAAACAGTATTCAGAATACAGTTTTCAGAATATAGTCTAAACAAACAGCTTTTAAACTCATTTTCAAAATACCTCTATTCAGAATACTCTATTCAGAAAACTCTATTCAGAAAACTCTATTCTAAATATCAAAACAAACGCACTCTTAGAAATTGGGATGATTTTGTTGCATAATTGGATAGTAGATTTGGCCCTTCGGCATATGTGGATCATGCATGTCTTCTATTCAAATTGACTCAATCAACTACGCTCTGCCTATCAAGATGAGTTCAATGCACTAGTTAACAAAATTAAGGGATTATCAGAAGATACAATCTTGAGCTGTTATGTCTCTGGTTTGAAGCTAGAAATTTGACGGGAGGTGTTGGCGCATAAGCCTTCATTAGATGATGCAGTTGGATTGTCACGACTGCAAGAGAAGAATTTTCTTGATATGAGGTCTACTAATAGTAGAGGGGGTATATAACACCTTGGCAGCCACCACCTGGTACATTACCACCACTACTTCCAACTCCACCCAAACCTCTCTAGTCTTCACAACTACCATAACTATTGCTGATCAAGGGAGAAAACTACCTATTAGACGCATTCCTCATGCAGAGTGGGTGTTACGGAAAGGGAAGGGCCTATGTTTTAACTGCGATGATAAGTTTACCCCAGGCCATAAATGTAGAAGGCATTTTTTCATGCTCTTATGTGAAAATGAGGAATTCGATGATTCTTCATTTGTTGTTCATGAAAGCCAGTCTTATCAGAGTATGTAGAAGGGGGAAAGTGCACCTGAGATCTCTTTCCAGACGCTTGCAAGTCATTCTTCTCTACGAACACTAAGAGTGCAAGGGACAATCAACAGTTTAAATGTCCAAGTGTTCATTGACTCTGGCAGCACCAACAACTTCATACAGGAAAGGGTTGTAAAAATTTTAAGTTGCCTATTTACCATTCTCACCATTTTAATGTAATGTTTGGCATTGGCCAATCTCTCAAGTATGAAGGCTTATGTAAAGTAGTTCCAATCCTCTTACATGGTCACCCATTTACAGTTGATTTCTCTGTCTTACCCTTGTATGGTGCTGATGTAGTGTTGGGTGTTCAATGGTTGAAGTTATTGGGTAAAGTGATCACGAATTACTGTGAGATGACTATGAGCTTTGTTACGACCAAGATACAGCGATCCTCAGAAGCGAAGAAGTTGTTAGTCCAGCTCAAATTGAATTACAGGGTTTAAGGAGGGAAGTCACAACCAATGCAGTAAGTGAGTTCTATCATTTAGAATTACAGGTTACACAACAAGAAGAAGAATTACCTGCAGACTTGCATCAACTGTTGAGAGAATTTTGGTTGGTGTTTGCAGAGCCAGTTGACTTACCTCCGAGCAGAGAGTTTGATCATCCACTCCATTTGATTCTTGGGCATCCTTCGACAAATGTTAAATCGTATCGATACCCACATTTTCAAATAGAGGAAATAGAGCTGCAAGTTTCAAATATGCTCAATGATGGCATAATCAAACAGAGCAAAAGCCCCTTCTCATCACCAGTCTTTCTCGTGAAGAAGAAAATGAGACATGACGATTAGACGTTGATTATCGAGCTTTAAACGCAATTATAATTAAAGATAAACGTCCCATTCCTAGTTCGGATGAGTTATTTGATGAATTGGGAGGAGCACAGTATTTTTCTAAACTTGATTTAAGGCCAGGTTATAATCAAATTCGAGTGCAAGCATCTGATACTCATAAGACGGCGTTCAGAACACACGATGGCCATTTTGAGTTCCTAGTTATGCCATTTGAGCAAACTAATGCACCATCAACATTTCAAGCCGCTATGAACACAATCTTCAAACCTTACTTGTGAATTTTTGTTTTAGTATTCTTTGATGATATATTGGTGTATAGTAAGGATTGGAAGGAGCATTTACACCATTTGGCAATTGTCTTGAGAGTTCTTGAACAGAATTTATTTTATGTGAAATTATCTAAATGTGCTTTTGGAAAGTCCTCCATTATATACTTGGGCATATAATATTTGTTAAAGGTTTGGAAGTGGATTGCAGTAAAGTCCAAGCCATTCATGACTGGCCAGTACCAAGTTGTGTGAAGCATGTTCGATCCTTTTCGGGATTCACTGGTTGTTACAGGTGATTTGTGCGCCATTATGCCTCTATATCAGCTCCTTTAACTGATGTACTCAAGAAAGATCAATTTTTGTGGGGTGTTCAAGCAGAGAAGGCATTTAATCAGCTCAAAGAGGTTTTACTGAAGTCACCAGTTCTCGCATTGCCTGATTTTTGAAAACCTTTTGTGGTGGAGACAGACGCATCAGGAGCAGGGATAGGAGCTGTGCTAAAGCAAGGGGGCATTCTATTGTGAATTTTATCAAGAAAATGAGTAAGAGAATGCAGGCAGGATCGACATATGTGAAAGACAGAAGGAGTCAAAAGATGGAGGCAATACCTGTTAGGGGGAGATTTCACCATACAAAAGGATCATCAAAGCCTACATCATTTACTAGATCAAACCATTCAGACCCCAGAGCAGCAAAAGTGGCTTCACAAAATTAGCTGGCTACAGCTATCAAATTGTGTACCTGGTCCTAAAAACATACCTGCAGATGGGTTGTCAAGAACTCCTGAGGGTGAGAATGTGTTGTTTCTGTTAGTTTCTTCTCCACATGTGGTATCGCTGGATCGAGTGAAACTAGAGCTGATTAATCAAGTAAAATATAAGCAAATGATGAAAGAAGTAGTAGAGAACCCTGAGTTCAAACCTGATTATAGGGTAAGAGATGGTCTCTTACTATTTAATGGCAAAATTGTGGCACCAGAAAATTTGCAAAGTGAAATCCTGCATGAAATGCACTCCTCCCCAAATAGGGCGTCATGTGGGAAATGCTAAGACATTGGCCAGACTGCGAGCTTCTTTTCACTGGGAAAACATGCACAAGTCTGTGCATGATTTTGTTCGAAGTTGTTTAATTTGTCAGCAAACGAAGTATGAGACTTCGAAGCCAGGAAGGCTTCTATAGCCACTGCCTATACAAGAGAAAAGTTGAGAAGATGTCGCTATGGATTTCATTATGGGCCTGCCAAATTCTCAAGGGAAAACAATGATTATGGTCGTAACTGATCGCTTAACAAAATATGCTCATTTTTTTCCATTGCAAAGTAGATTTATAGCAATTAAAGTTGCAGAGGTCTTCGCTGCGAATATAGTGAAGCTTCATGGACTGCTCAAGACAAACGATTCTGATCAAACTCATGGGGGCTTTCGTCAATGAGGTGTTGGTGCGTTGGGAAAGCTTACCAAAAGACCAACCAAATTGGGAGAAAGAATCTGCGATAACTAAGGCTTTTCCATATTTGAACCTTAAGGGCAAGGCTCGTTTTGAGAGGCAGAGTATTGATACACTGACTGATATAGCTGATACTATAAGTGAAAATGCAGCTGGAGTTGAGGCGGGAGCTGCAGATGGTGCGTCAAATGCAGATAAAGAAGCTGGGATTATGGCAGCAAATGAGCCAAATGCAGATGCAAGAGTGGAGCGTTGTGCACGTTTGAAGAGAACACCTGCACACCCGAGGGATTTCATATTCTAACACGAATGGTTTTTCGCGGGAAGAATTGGATGAAGAGAAGATTTCGTTAATTAAGAAGTTTGTTAGAGAATGAGTGGCTGTAATTGATTGATTGTAAGGCATATAAATAGATCTGAATAGCTGTAAGAAAGGGATATTATTGATGAATGAAATATCTTTTCCCTAGTCTTCTAGTCTCTTCTAATCCCTCATACCCTGTTCTTCCCCAAACCTGCGAAATCCTCTGAAATTATCAACCTCTTTCTCTGAAATTTCTGATGTGTCTAATTTTTATACAAGTATTTGTACTCATTTACCCATTAAAATTTCTTGCATTCACCTATCTTGTTTATAATTCGTCTTATTTCCATAAGATTTCAAGTAATTAATTATTTTCGAAGAATTAAGATTTTTGATGCAAAATGTGAAGATTTTCGGTAAAAAATCAACAAACAAAACAAGCATAATGATTTATTAATTTTTATTGATTTGTTGAATTTTAAATTTTACAATTTGGCCTTATAAAAAGTAAAATATAAATTTTGTTTGCAAATTGAGCTGAACGTGCAATAAACATTTTAAAAAGGGTTTAAATAAGCTAATATAATTTTTAGTTAGTTAATTAATTTTAAACTAATTAATTTTATTTTTATTTTTATATTTAAATCTTAATTTTCGATTTTATTTTGTGTGTACAGCACGTGTTTGAAGAAAAAGAAAGAGAAGAAAAAGGAGCAAGAAATAAAGAGCAAATTAAAGAATGAAACAAATAAATAAATAATTGTGGTTTTTCTGCAAAAATAAACTCTAATCTCTCTTTCGTGCTCCTATAAATACAACAGCAGATTGAAGAGAGAAGGGGGCGCTTAACTAGAGAGGGAGACGTAATGAGACTCTTTATAAATAAAAAAAAAAAATAAATAAAATACATATAAACAACAGAGTAGAGGCTAAAACGAAGCAGCCAGGCGCACGTGAAGCAGAAGAAGACGAAGATAGCCAGGTTGACGTGGTGGGCACGTGGCGACGCGCTTTGCTGATGTGGCACGCATTTTCAGTGCCGTCTGCTCAAGACAGAAGACAGAAGGAGAGAGAGTGCTGACGTCTTCAGCGGTGGCTCCGACTTCAAGACAGAAAGAGGGAGAGAAAGACTTATTGTTCTGCGCGATTTTCGAGGCTGTCCTTTTTTGTGATTTGTATGATTTGTTGGATCATAGAGAGACTGAGAGGTAATTTGTGATTTAGAACTATAAAATTAAACACAATTGATTGAGCGAAATTAAAGATAATTTACCGCGATAGATGCGGCCGTTAAGAAATCCACAAAACTTAATGAGTCTTCAATTAATTAAATTTGTACATGAACTGTGACAAACTGTTAGTTGGAACTATTTTTGTTGTTGTTCGAGAAAAAACATTGAATAATTTGGGAATTTTGGTCTACAACTTGGAAAAATAATCTTTTTATTCATATGGAATTATAAATTGTGTGGGATTAACTAGGTGAAGTCAAAAGCCCTAGAATTTGTTTTGCAATTAATAAACACAAAATTTCACATTCCGCTCCTCTTTAATTCATTAATTTAGTTAGTTATTTAGATTAATTTAATTTAGTTGTTTTATTTATTAAATTTCAATTTTCCAAATAGTAGCATATCTAGTAATTTCGGTACTCAGTAAAATAATTAGTCCTTGTGGGTTCGACACTCTTTTCACTAAAACTATACTACTTGTTGCGATTTTATACACTTGCAAAAATTCACATCAATTTCTTGTAGCTCCGTATTACACCTTCTCCTCCCTGGCATGTGCCTACTAGATTTTTGGATTTTTTCCCCAAAATGACCAACTTTTCAAAAATAAATACCTACCTGGCCCACTTTTGAAACAAATTACTGAACTGACACACTCATTGTTTCGAATAGATATTTTAGTTGTAGGAATTTCTCCCATATTTGGATAAATTTGGCCAAGTCTCAAAACACTAAATCTAAACTTACTGTTACAAACAAACAACGAGTCTAGTTCAAATCGGGTCGTTGTTCTTAACAACGAGTTTGGTTATAGGAATTTCTTCAACAGTTGGAGAAATTTCGCCAAGACTTAAAACACTAAAGCTAAAGTTATTATTTCGAACAGCGCCCAGATTTGAACTAGACTTGCTGTTTGAAATAGTGAGTCTGTTTCGAACAGCGACCAGATTAACAGCGAGCCTAGTTCAAATCTGGTCATTTTTCGAAATAGCTAGTTTTGTTATAGGAATTTCTCCACCACTTGGAGAAATTTTTCCAAGTCTCAAAACACTAAAGCTAAACTCGTTGTTTTCAACAGCGACCTGATTTGAATTGGCAATTCGTGTCGTTGTTTGAAATAGCAAGTTTAGTTATAGAAATTTCTGCAGAGATCTTGCCAAGTCTCAAAACAGTAAAGTTAAACTCGTTGTTTCGAACAGCGACCCTATTTGAACTAGATTTCCTATTTGAAACAACGTGTGGGTCTGTATGGTAAATTTTTTTGAAAGTGAGTTAGTTTGGTATTTATTTTAAAAACTGGGTCATTTTGGAAAGAAATTCAGATTTTTGCTACGCTTCTCAAGGTGACAAATGGGCCCAATATCTGATAAATCAACCAGGGATGCTCTCGGATAAGGATATATCTAATTCAATTCGTATCTAAATCCAAAATTTTTGCTGATATGGATATAAAATATCTGTATCCGGACAGATATGGATACAGATTCGGATATCCGAATCTAAAAAAATTCGGACACGAATACGGATACAGATATCCCTAAAAAAGCAGATGCAGATATGGATATCTGCTTAATTTAATATATATATATATATATATATATATATATATATATATATATATATATAGGGTAGCCTTCGGTTGCGAACCACTGTGCGAACTCAGCTTGCGAACTCTTCTTTTTGCTGTTGGATCCAAAACAACTCCATCGATGGCTATGATCGAATCCCCCTCTTCTCAGTTGTTAGCGGAGGTAATTTGGTCATTTTAATTCGATTTCCCTTTACCCCCATCTCCCTCACTCTGTCGTTTCTCAATCCCAAATCGAAAGCCAAAGCCCCCTTCTCTCTATCAGAAGAGGCGAAACCCTAATCCTCTTTACCTCCCTTCACTCCATCGTTTGCGAACCTCAAACCCAAATCGAAATCGAAAACCCCCTTCTCTCTATCAGAGCGAGTGAAACCCTAATCCCCTTTAACGAGCTTCACTCTATCGTTTGCGAACTCAAACCCAAATCGAAATACCCCCTTCTCTCTTTCTCAGAGCGAGCAAAACCCTAATCTTCTATCGATTCCCTTCTCTCTCTCGTCTCGAAACCCTAACGGCTGTGTGCGAAATCTTCAGTGCGAACTCCTCCTTCTTCCAAATAGGTATTTTTTTCTGTTTCAGTTTCATTATATTTTGAAATAATTTGTAGAATTGTTGAGTAATTTGTTGTGTTGGTTTATGTTTCGTTTCCTTTGATAATAGGTATGGATATTGATGAAAGGAGATCTGATATCGATGACAATTTTTTGAATGTACAAGTAGGTGAATTTATCCCAGTTGTGGACGACCACCTAAAACCAAAGCTCGGTACAACTTTTGATACTTTAGAGCAAGCTGAAAATTTCTATAACAATTATGCTACATGTGGGGGTTTTCAAATGCGTAAGGGTTCAACCAAATTGAAGGGAACCGTTGTAGTAGATAAGTCGTTTGTTTGTAATAAAGCCGATATTTCGAAGAGTAAGTCTAATGATGTTAGGCAGGGGGACTACAAGTAGATCCGACTGCAAAGCATTAATTCGTGTGAAAATAAATGAAGAAACACATTCATGGGTTCTTTATTCACTTACTGAATTACACAATCATGTATTTACCTCACCCGGTAGAAGACATTTGTTACCGCGAAATCGTAATGTGTCAGATTCCGATAAAGTAATAATGGATCAACTTACACAAGCTAATATTCCAACGTGCAAACAAATTATTTTTTTTTGAAAATTCGAGTGGGGGTCATGATAGGGTTGGATTCACCGAGACCGATGCTAGAAATCATGAGAGAGACTTATAGGAGGCTATGAAAGGGCACGATGGACAAATGTTGATTGATTTTTTCAATTGGCAAAAAGAAAAAGATCCTACTTTTTTTTATGATTTCCAAATAGATGAGTTTGGTCGGTTGAGTCACTGTATTTGGGTCGATGGTATTGCTAGAAAGAACTATGAAGAATTTGGTGACGTAGTTTCCTTCGATGCAACATATAGCACGAACCGTTATGGAATGCTATTTGTTCCCTTTGTTGGAATCAACCATCATTGGCAATCTATTTTCCTAGGGTGTGCGTTCATCCCAAATGAAACGACTTCCTCATTTATATGGTTATTTCAAATATGGTTAGTAGTAATGAAACATGCACCATTTGGCATGGTCACTGATCAAGATCGTGGGATAAGTGCTGCAATCAACGCTGTTTTTCTTGAAATTCGCCATAGATTTTGTATTTGGCATATTTTAGATAAGATACCACAAGAGGTGCCTAAAATGAACCAAGATGTTGAGTTTATGAAAGATTTTAAGAATATTGTCTACAATTCTGATGATTGTACTACTTTTGAAGAAAATTGGAAATCAATTCTTGGTAAGTATGGTGTGGAAAATAATAAGTGGTTGCAAGATAAATTTGAAATTCATGAGAAATGTTTTCCTGTCTATCAGAGAACATATTTTTCGGCCGGAATGTCAAGTAGCCAAAGGAGCGAGGGAATGAATGCTTTCTTAAAGAAACATACTAAAAAGAAGTACTCACTACATGAGTTTGCCTTAATATTCAAGAGAGTCATTGCAAGACAAAGAGAACAAGAACTTCAAGAAAATCATCGTACAATTGAGAAGAAACCAAAATTGAAGACCGAATGGTATATAGAGGCACAAATGGTGCAAGTGTACACTTTGGTTATTTTTTATGATTTCCAAGAAGAACTAAAATCAAGCTTAATATATAATGTAAATTTGGTGTAAGAAGATGAGAACCAAGTTATTTACCTAGTGAAGAAGTGTGGTGAAACAGAAAATGCAAAAGTGGTGACTTATTCTAAAGAGACTCAAATGGCTATGTGTGAATGCTTGTTGTTTGAATTCGCGGGCATTCCTTGTAAGCATCTTTTGGCATATCTTAAGTACACTGATCACAAAGAACTACCAAAGCAATATATTTTAAGAAGATGGACCCGAGATGTAATCCGAATAAGCAATATATTCACTAATAGGAGAGGACTTCATGAAGGTAGTAGTGAGAATTTAGGTTCTCGCTATTGTGAGTTGAGTAAATTAGCCCAACAACAAGTTGATATTGGATTAGCTTCCAATGAAGGGTACGAATTCATGCGGAACAACATGATCAAAAGTATTGAAGGGTTCCATCTTGTACAACCCGAAAGTAGTGGATCGGCATATGGAAAATCCATGGAAAAGTCTAAAGTTCTCGTGGAGGAGCCTAAGCAATGCAATACAAAAGGAAGGCCTAGTGGGAAGCGATTGAAGCCAACAAGAGAGAAAGTAAGGAAACCTAGATGGTGCAAGGATTGTGGTACACGCGGACTACACGATTCAAGAAATTGCCCGAACAATTTAGAGGGGTAAATATTCCACATCTTTTAGACATTGGTTGATTTAAATTGCTTGTGAGCTTAACTAAGTATTTCTTTGGTTCTTTTTTTAGTGGGCGCATTGGACATGAAGTAGATCCCTCATCCGGAGAAAGTACCGATGACACTGTTGCTTGAGGGAAGTTCTTCTTTTAGTGTGTTCAATTCTGAAGTTTATTATCGGCTATGTTTTATTTTGTTTATAAGTAGGCAATGATGACAAAAAATATTTTATACAAGCTGAAGAAATGGACTTATCTGGAAATCATTGTTTTGTTTTTGATAAACAAAATTTTTGTTTCAGTTTGAGTTTCAACTCATATTTCAGCTTCAACTCATATTTCAATTTCAGTTTGAACTCATGTTTCAATTTCAGTTTGAACTCATGTTTTGTTTCAGTTGCAACTCCATATTTCAGCTGAACTAAATTTAGTTTCAGTTGCAACTCCAGATTTTGTTAAAAAGTTTAAGCTTCAGCTCAAATTTTTGATCAAATTATGGATCAACTTGTTGGCCTGGCATAGTATTGCAGCCTAAGTGTGAACATAATTATGATGCTTTTCAGTCATGCTTGATTCAGTTGATAATAATCTAAATCCCTGTCATATGCTAGGTTGTGTTCTGAGCCTACTAATTACTTAAAATATGTTAATTAGTTGTGTTGATATCTCAGATAAATAATTACGAATCATCTATCTAAACCCTTTCTTTCTTAATGCTAGTAGTTTGTACGGTTACTGGAGGTTACCGAATGTGTGATGCTGGAAATTCGTTACAGAAAATTGAGATCTTTATTGCCATGGGATGATAGTCTTGCTTATCTTTTCTTTTCGTAGTCTACTTTTGTACCACTTTAACGGAATAATTAGCTTTTGTGGTTGTGGCCATTGTAATAGGAAACTAATGTATATTTTGTCCACGATTTAAATATTTTACTTTGTTACAATCTATTGTAAATCGGGGTTTATTAGCACCATATCTGCATTTATTTTATTTTGTTCTAGTTATCAGTTTAAGTAGGCAATTATGTGTGGGCAATTGAAACAAATTTGCTCGAAGGAACAACATATCTGCTCGAAGAAATAAATTTTAGTTCAGCTCAGCTCATATTTTGTTCAACTAGGCAACTAAAATATTTTGTTCTTATTATCAGTTCAGCTCAACTCACAATAGCGAGTTTCAACATCAGCTTTTTTTTTGTCGCCCCTGTCTATCATATTTTCAGCTTCAACTCATATTTCAGTTTTAGTTTCAACTCTTGTTTCAGTTTCAGTTACAACTCATATTTCAGTTTCAATTTCAACTCATATTTCAGCTTCAAAATTTTGTTTTAGTCCCAGTTTCAGCTAATATTTCAGCTTCAACTCATATTTCCGTTTCCCACAACACTTGTTTCAGTTTCAGTTTCAACTCATATTTCAGCTTCAACTCATATTTCAGTTTCACTTTCAACTCACAATTCAACTTCAACTCATTTAAGTTCGAGTTTCAACTCATATTTCAGCTCATTTAAGTTCGAGTTTCAACTCATATTTCAGCTCATTTAAGTTCGAGTTTCAACTCATATTTCAGCTTCAGTTTCAACTCATATTTCAGCTTCAGTTTCAACTCTTGTTTCAGTTTCAGTTACAACTCATATTTTAGTTTCAGTTTCAACTCATATTTCAGCTTCAAAATTTTGTGTCAGTCTCAATTTCAGCTCATATTTCAGCTTGAACTCATATTTCCGTTTCACACAACACTTGTTTCAGTTTCAGTTTCAACTCATATTTCAGCTTCAACTCATATTTCAGTTTCACTTTCAACTTATAATTCAACTTCAACTCATTTAAGTTCGAGTTTCAACTCATATTTCAGCTTCAGTTTCAACTCATATTTCAGTTTCAGTTTCAACTCATGTTTCAGTTTCAGTTTCAACTCTTGTTTTAGTTTCAGTTACAACTCATATTTCAGTTTCAGTTTCAACTCATATTTCAGCTTCAAAATTTTGTTTCAATCTCAGTTTCAGCTCATATTTCAGCTTCAACTCATATTTCAGTTTCACACAACACTTGTTTCAGTTTCAGTTTCAACTCATGTTTCAGCTTCAACTCATATTTCAGTTTCACTTTCAACTCATAATTCAACTTCAACTCATTTAAGTTCGAGTTTCAACTCATATTTCAGCTCATTTAAGTTCGAGTTTCAACTTATATTTCAGCTTCAGTTTCAACTCATATTTCAGTTTCAGTTTTAACTCTTGTTTCAGTTTCAGTTACAACTCATATTTCAGTTTCAGTTTCAATTCATATTTCAGCTTCAAAACTTTGTTTCAGTCTCAGTTTCAGCTCATATTTCAGCTTCAACTCATAATTTCGTTTCACACAACACATGTTTCAGTTTCAGTTTCAACTCATATTTCAGCTTCAACTCATATTTCAGTTTCACTTTCAACTCATAATTCAACTTCAACTCATTTAAGTTCGAGTTTCAACTCATATTTCAGCTCATTTAAGTTCGAGTTTCAACTCATATTTTAGCTTCAGTTTCAACTCATATTTCAGTTTCAGTTTCAACTCTTATTTCATTTTCAGTTACAACTCATATTTCAGTTTCAGTTTCAACTCATATTTCAGCTTCAAAATTTTGTTTCAATCTCAGTTTCAGCTCATATTTCAGTTTCAACTCATATTTCCGTTTCACACAACACTTGTTTCAGTTTCAGTTTCAACTCATATTTCAGTTTCACTTTCAACTCATAATTCAACTTCTACTCATTTAAGTTCGAGTTTCAACTCATATTTCAGCTCATTTAAGTTCGAGTTTCAACTCATATTTCAGCTTCAGTTTCAACTCATATTTCAGTTTCAGTTTCAACTCATATTACTGCTTCAGTTTTCATTATACCAAAAATTTACAGTATACAAACTCAAACCTCATATTACATTATACAGTGGAATATCAATATACAAAATCGAGGCCTAATAGTATAAACTAAAAGATGAAAAAAAATGTCGAATTTCTGGTGCTGCTGATGCTGAAACGAAACTGCTCGAAGCTCTGTCAAGTAGCAAAAGGAGGGAACTGCTCCACCCCCCATAAAAAAATAACATAAAAAGCTTAGCAATATCCGACTGCACTATTATCATCGTAAATTGCAAACAATTGAAGTACATATAGGCTCAGAACAACCTTGCACATAATAAGTAATTATGAAATAAGTCAAATATAATCAAGCATGAGTATAGCACATATGTTGTCCCAAGCATAATCAGGCACTTATTCATAACCATGATCTCACTACGGCTGCATTATTATGCCATGCCAACTAGTTTCAACCATAATCTGAATAATAACTCATTTTTCAATTTCAGTTTCAACTCATGTTTTGTTTCAGTTTCAACTCATATTTCAGCTAAACCAAATTTTGTTTCAGTTTTGCATAAAAGTAAACTTGTTTCAGCTTCAGCTTAGCAATTTTTTTCCCCAGCTTCAGCTCAACCAAAATGCGGATCCCTCATTAAATAGAATCAGGATTTAGTATAGCACTTATTCAGATGCATGATCTCACTACGACTGCATTATTATGCCATGCCAACTAGTTGCAACCATAATCTGAATAAATAAAACCTCTTATAAGATGTCCCTGAGAGTATACGTCTCTAACTGAAAAATTACCAAATTACCAAATTACCCCTCCATTTGCAATGGAGGAGTACATGTCTCTAACCGAAAAAATAACCAAATTACCCCAAAGATAACTAAGAAGAGAGCGTGAACAATCACAGCCATTTGATGGAGGGTTATGGTTCGCACGATGAGTTCAAACCATAATACAAGTATAAATTAACCACTCCTTCATTTAAATAATTGCAACGTACTAACTCAGCAAATACAAATCAAACATGGTGAAAACAGTGAGTAAAGAAACTAAATGCTGCACTCATTGTACTCTATATGGGTGGCCTTCTGTTACGAATTGTTCGTACAAATGCTTGTCAAACAGAAGAAGCAGCAAAATGCCTACAACTGCTTGTAAATTCTAGATTGTCATCACTGCCTATACCAAAATGCAATAAGATAAGCAATTAAGATTTTAAAAAGGGAATAGTCAGAATCAAACACTTCCCTCAATTGATATCAAGCATCAGTGTATTAGCAAAAATATATCCATAGTCGGAATCAAGCCATGAAGAAAGACTCAGTGAAGCTCAAACGCTTCCTACAAATTCAAACAAAACATTTGATCTCTATTAAAAAATACCTCATTGGGTTTCCTACAAATTCAAGGAAGAAAAAGAAAAACGGAACCAAAAAAATAAAAATTTATACCTAATCAAAACCCTAGGGTTTCCATTTGGAGCTATTTTGGATCCAACGGCAAGCACAGAAGTTCGCAAGCTGAGTTCGCACACAGAGGTTCGCAACCGAAGGCGACCCATAACGAAATCGATGGAGCTATTTGGAAGAAGGAGGAGTTCGCACTGAAGATTTCGCACACAGCCGTTAGGGTTTCGAGACGAGAGAGAGAAGAAAATCGATAGAAGATTAGGGTTTCGCTCGCTCTGAGAGAGAGGGAAGGGGGTATTTCGATTTGGGTTTGAGTTCGCAAACGACAGAGTGAAGCTCGTTAAAGGGGATTAGGGTTTCGCTCGCTCTGATAGAGAGAAGGGGGTTTTCGATTTCGATTTAGGTTTGAGGTTCGCAAACGACGGAGTGAAGGGAGGTAAAGGGGATTAGGGTTTCACCTTTTCTGATAGAGAGAAGGGAGTTTTGGCTTTCCATTTGGGATTGAGAAATGACAGAGTGACGGGAGATGGGAGTAAAGGGAAATCGAATTAAAATGACCAAATTATCCCCGCTAACAACTGAGAAGAGGGGGATTCGATCACAGCCATCGATGGAGCTGTTTTGGATCCAATGGCAAAAGAAGAGTTTGCATGCTGAGTTCGCACACAGTGGTTCGCAACTGAAGGCTACCCTATATATATATATATATATATATATATATATATATATATATATATATATATATATATATATATATATATATATATAGGGGTCGGTTCGGGTGAGAACCAACCCTGGGGTGAGAACCTAAGGGCCTATCCCAGCCATTCATCTGTGTAATCTTAACGGTCAAGATTTTTTAAAATTAAACAATAAGATTAATTAATTTTTGCATTAAGATGTCAATCCCTTTAATTAAGGGATGGGGACCGCGTAATAAAAGGAATAATTATAAATTGCCTTTTTTTGTGTGCGACGGTTAAGGCAAATTTGGTCAAACTGGAGAGAGAAATAATTTATTCCCGTAAAATATTGGAGAAGATTTTGTTTCCCAAATTAATAGCAACTGCAGAATCATTCACCATTTCGTTCCTTACAGAGACTGTTTATTACAGTTGCTATTTATAATTATTACAGTTGCTGTTTAAGTGGTCAGGTATTGCTGTATAATTATTTCAGTTGCTATTTATAATTATTACATTTGCTATTTATAATTATTACAGTTGCTATTTATAATTATTACAGTTGCTATTCGAGAAGATTTTGTATCCCAAATTAATAGCAACTGCAGAATCATCACCAATTCGTTCCTTCACCAATTCGTTCACTATATAGCAACTGACTGTATTGTAAGTAGATACAACTAGTGCATATTTTAGCAGGAATATATATATATATATATATATATATATATATATATATATATATATATATATTGTTTGTTTATCAATTTGCAAACTTATGTTGTACATGCTGTCAGTTTCCATATAGCAACTGAATATTTTTTGAATAGCAACTAACTGCATTGTACGTAGCAATAAAAATTTCATATTTAGCAACATTGTACGTAGCAACAAATGTTGTTCATCCTGATGAAGATTGTGGTTCGGCTGAAAATAAAATAAAAAAGGCAATATATGTTGCCTAATAATCTGTGATCTACATTCCTTTTAAATAAAATAAAAAATGCAATATATGTTGCCTAATAATCTGTGATCTTTCATTCCTTTTATTACTCGGTCCCCATCCCTTAATTAAAGGGATTGACATCTTAATGCAAAAATTAATTAATCTTATTGTTTAATTTTAAAAAATCTTGACCGTTAAGATTACACAGATGAATGGTTGGGATAGGCCCTTAGGTTCTCACCCTAGGACATGGTTCTCACCCGAACCTTCTCCTATAATAATAATAATAATAATAATAATAATAATAATAATAATAATAATAATAATAATAATAATAAATATATATTATTTATATACTGAAAAGTGAAATCCCCCTCCCCCCCCAAGTCCCCGACTCCCCATTCCCCAACCCTAATCTTCTAAATTCGGTAAACCCAACTTCTCGACGCCTCATCATTCGATCTCATCGATGTCGCGATGCCGTCGATTACTCCGACCAAGCTTTACCCATCGTCGTCGATTACTCCTTGCCGTCGATTACTCCGCCCAAGCTCCACCTATTCCTGTCGATTTGTAACTCCCTGTTCCAGTTGCACGTATTTTATTACGTGAATTTTTGTATTTCAATTTTTAGATCAGTTTTATTTTTCTCTTTGGACTCTTTATCTAAAGCCAGAATATTTTTCTGATCAATTCTATAATTTTGTGATTTTTCGACCGGAGTTTAAATACAAATTTTAAACTCTGATTAATTCTAATCCTAATACTAATCCTAATCCTAATCCTAATCCTAATCCCGCCTAATTCTACGCCTAACTTCACATCCCCCCCCCCCTCATTTTCTCCTTCTACGCCTAACTCTCATTTTTCCACACATCCTTTGATTTTTCTACACCTCTCCTTTGATTTTTCTACACCCCTCCCATCCCTTCCTTTCTATATATATACACACACACACACACATGCAGAGCTCCTACCTCTTTCTCTTCTCTTATCTACAGTCTTCATTTTTCCTTCTTCTCTTCCTCTGCCTTCTTCACACCCGAGAGCTCACGCAATTACCTTCCACCTTCGAGCCAACGACTCCGCTTCTACGATCCCGTGAACCCCGAAAAGAACCCGATGTCGCGCCACCTTGTTGTTGTCGTCGCTCACCGTTGCTACCGTTGTTCACTCGTTGCCGTCTTGCCGCCATTCTTACCGCCGTTGTGCCGCCGTCCGTTGCCGACATCGCTTCTTTCCGTGGTTAACACTACCATCGTAATCGTCACGTTATAAGGCAAGTACCTTGTACACTCTTTTTGTTCTCGTACAAGCATTTTCCTTTGACTCGTGGCAAGTAGTCCAGTTATCATCATATTTTATTGTCAAACTCTATTCTAGTCACTGGTTCCATGCTATATCAACTCAAGAGTTGTAGCGCCCCGATTTCCAAATACTGGAAAAACCGAGACACGAGCCAGGACCTTTTCTTCAATTAGTCACAATACACAGAAAAACAGGAGAATTTAAAACTTTTTATTCAACACCCAATGTATTACAAATCTGAATGTCCTACAACTGCAATACATTATGATAGTGTTACAATAGTACCCTTTCATTCCCGAGTGTTACCATTTTTAACAACTTACATCAGAGTACAAAGAATGAAGAACAACACTTGGTAACTCTCACTTGAGTACTTTTCCACAATAGAAAATCAACGTAATTATTACAGCGGAAACTAAAACATGATATTGACTCCTCGCTTTCCTTGCCTTGAGTCCTCCTGAATCTCGCACCTGTACTTCTGTGATCCAGTACCTATTGAAGTGGGGACGTCAGTATTCACTGACGCTTTAAGGCTGATAACTTAGCAGCGAATCTCCCAAAACAACATACAGAAACATGATAATTGTGTCGGTGTAGTTTAAGTGTTTGTGAGTGCCATGACTAGAATCTAACGTAATATTAACTAAGCTAAGATGCTCTTATTCTAATGCAAGCAAGTCTCCGGAACAGTATGCATCACATACTACATACGCCCCATCTCAAGCCGTTTTCTCCATATAGGGATTTGAACCCGCGCTATGAATTCTTATTTTGTACCCATCCTGTTCCTGACATGATACTACATGACTGGTGTCTATTGCCCGACGTACCGGACCTCACACCAAAAGCCAACATGAACTACAAGATACTTGCCAACCTTCTTCCGTGCTCTCAACTCGTCATGAGAAGGCATAGAACCTGTCGGGATCGTAGGGTCTATTTCCCTAGGAACCCTCTCGTTCTTATCATGGTACATTCAAGAATTAACAATCAAGATACGAAACCCGTGCTCCCAACTTGTCATAAAAAAGTACCGCCCGTATCCCTTTGACAGGGGAATACATCCCGATAACACCACCTAGTGTCAGCCTATAGGAGAGGTTGGATTATAGGGTATCACCCCTGACACCAACTCTCACCCTTTGGCAATTTTAGATAAAAATCGTTAAGTAACTGTTACTACCCTAACGATGTCACTAACCCTTAACCAACAAGCGGGACATACCACGGTGCTTTCAACTCGACATGAAAAGTACCGTATGTGTCCCTCTTCTAACCAAACAAGTGAAACACGGCGTTGTGCTTCCAACTCGGCATGAAAAGCACTGTACGTGTTCCTCTTCTAACCAAACAAGTGCCACAATTAACCCATTTTAACCTAGACTTCTCAAGATCTCATCGGATCTACTCACAGCCTACAATACCTACATACGAGCCAATTAAGCTACGTATGAGGTGACTACATACAAAAACAACCATACAGGTAATCAAACCTAGAAGCAACCAAACGTGCTTACTAGCAAACTTGATCTTCTATTATTAGAAGCAACAGAAAAATCTACTAACAGCCTGAAACAGGCATTCTACCAATGCGAAGCCCAAAACGACCTAACAACTTTTATATATGAAGCTATAATATACCATTCAAGCATGCATGGCTCTTGAATCTAGAACAACTAAGCAATCTCAACATGAGTTCCTTCTAGGGGATTGGCTAGAATGACCTCGCAACTTAATATTGCAACTACAACATGATTTGTTCTCCACTAGTTACAATCCACATCATGCTAGTTCTCTACTAGCACAATTTACGATAACATGATAGTTCCTTACTAACGCTATAACTACAACGCGATAGTTAATACTACAACCACAACGTGATAGTTATTACTATAACTACAACACGATTTATCTCTTTGCTATACTCTTTAACTACAAGTATGGATACAACTTACGTAGAAATCCACTATAAGTTAAAGCATGAATAGCCACTAGATTTAAGCATGGATATCTCTTACTACTTTAAGCATGGTTAATTGCTACAACTTAGCATGAGTACTAACAATTTAGCATGGTATACAACCTTAACCATTCCTACAACAATCCTAGGCATGGTAGGTAATTCAACATCAATCCTACACATTCCTAAGCATGGATTATACTTTCCTACAACAATCTAAGCATGGTAGGTAATTAAACAATAATCCTACAACAACCTAAGCACGGATTATACTTTCCTACAACATTCTAAGCATGGTAGATTAATTCAATATTAATCCTACAACAAGCTAAGCATGGATAGGTACTTGGCATCAACCTACAACATTCTAAGCATGATAGGTAATCAAACAATAATCCTACAACAATCTAAGCATGGATTATAGTTTTCTACAAAGAATGAAACAAGGTATGATACTTTCCTACCATCATCTAAACATGGTATTTATTTTTCCTACAATAAATCAAGCATGGTATAATACTTTCCTACCATAATCTACACATGATATTTATTTTTCTTACAAGAAGTAAGCATGGTATAATACTTTCCTACCATAATCTACACATGATATTTATTTTTCTTACAAGAAGTAAGCATGGTATAATACTTTCCTACCATAATCTAAACGTGGTAGTTATTTTATCATGGATCCTACAATATTCTAAGCATGTATATCATTCTTAAACATGATAGACTATTTTGGCGTGGATCCTACAACATGTATATCATTCCTACACATGGTAGGCAATTTTAGAATTAATCCTACAATATCCCAAGCATAAATAACCTTCCTAAAACATGATAGGAAATTTTAGAATGAATCCTACAACATTCTAAGCATCATTAAACATGCTAGGTATTTTTAGGATAAATCCTACAACATTCTAAGCATCATTAAACATGCTAGGTATTTTTAGAATAAATCCTACAACATTCTAAGCATCATTAAACATGCTAGGTATTTTTTTAGAATAAATCCTACAACATGTATATCATTTCTACATATGATAGATAATTTTAGAAGGAATCCTACAACATTCTAAACACAAATAAATTAATCTAACATGGTAGGTATTTTTAGAATAAATCCTACAACATGTATATCATTTCTACATATGATAGATAATTTTAGAAGGAATTCTACAACATTCTAAACACAAATAAATTAATCTAACATGGTAGGTATTTTTAGAATAAATCCTACAACATTCTAAGCATGAATAAGTTAATCTAAACATGGTAGGAAATTCTTAGAATGAATCCTACAACATTCTAAGCATAATTAGCACTCCTAAACATGGTAGATAATTTTAGAATGAATCCTACAACATTCTAAGCATAATTAAATTAATCTAATATAATCTTAGCATGGTATTTACTTTATGAACATAAAATAAACATCTACAACTATCTACTACTACTACTACTCCATTTTAACCAAGAACATAACATACAACTATCTACCACTACTACTACTTTATTTTAGTCAAGAACATAACACCCAACTATCTACTATTACTACTACTTCATTTTAATCAAGAACACAACATACAACTATCTACTACTACTACTACTTTATGGACATAAAACATCTACAACTACTTACTACTACTTCCTTATTTTATCAACATACCACTACTACTTTATTTAATCAACATACTACTACTACTTTATTTTAACATGCTACTACTTAATTGTCTACTAGTCTTTATTAGTATTGATTTATTATCACTAGGGTTTATAAAAGAAAAGATCTTTTTATTTATTCTACAACTAGTGATTATAAAAGAAAAGATCCTTTTTTTTATTTATTCTACAACTAGTGATTATAAAAGAAAAGATCTTTTTATTTATTCTACAACTAGTGATTTAGGTTAGTTTCTTTTCCATTAGTCAAAACTAACATCTAATTTTAGGTTCTTTTACTTAAGATTATCAAAGAAAATAACAATAACAAAATAAAGTAAGAACCCTCATTTGGTTCAACCAACCATATGCTTATCTTTTAGTCCAAGTCCAATACAAGTCCTACAACCAAAAATGGTTGTATAAAAATGTTCATATGCTTTATGTGCAAGTCCATATTCAAGTCCTACAACCCCAAAATGGTTGTATGTTCAAGTCCATATGCCTTATGTCATTTTAGTCCAATAACAAACACAAACAACAACTACAACTATAAAGATTTGATCTTTATGCTTGTTTAGCACTACTACTTGTTTCCATTCAACCAGATTACTAAAAACAACCATCCAAAAAGAAAATAAAACAAGGAGGGTAAGAAGAAGAAGAACATCAACACATCATTCAAATAAACAACAAACAAACAAACAAACAAACAAACAAACAAACAAACAAGCAAGGAGAAACCCCTACCTTAATCTTTTGTAGGAAGGACTAGCCTATGCTCCTTCTCCTTCCCCTTAGCTTCTAAGAACTCCTAAGAAAACCTACAAAGAAAACTCTCAAGTTAGTATGGTGTTCTCTCTTTCTTTTCCTTTCCTTTCTTTCTTTCTTTTTGATCTTTCTAAAATGAGACAAAATGGAGAATGAGGGGGTATTTATAGGTGGAGAGAAGGGTGGAAAGTGCAAAATGGCACTCAAAAATATGCACAAAACCCCTTCCCTAATTTGGGGGCAAGCCATACCTTAGGGAAGGTAGGGGTGAGGTGGAGGGAGGTGTTATGTGGTGGAGGTGTGGTGTGGGAGAGATAGTTTCTAGTAGGGGTTTTTACTTAATCTTCTTATGCATACAAAAACCCTAGATTAAGCCTCCTAATCAAGCCCTAACCCTCTAATTAGGTTGTTATAACAAGATAAACTCCTAGTCTAAAAATAAACAACACACAATTTGTATAATGTACTAATCGACATACTACTCGTACGTGCGCATATATGTCTGTATACCGAAAATCTTCGCATAATCCGTATAAAAATAATTTAATATCGGAAATAATAATAAAATAAATTTTATTATTAGTTCGGAAGATCATGGTATCAATTTGATACAATACGGATGTATACTGACCGATATCTGGATACAGATAATGTCTATGAACAAACCGGATAAAAATCACCAAAATATTCTAATTTTGGAATTAAAACAAAATAATAATAAAATAATAATTTATATGCGGTAATATCCATCCGGGATATTACAAGAGTGAACCGTTAAAACATTTCGAATCGTGTTATCGAATATCGAATATTCAACCTTACTATCTCTAAAATTTCTTGACCTTGCACTGAGAATTCGACCATATTTCCAATACTGGATTGAAGATTTTCTACATAGAAATCATAGCCCATCGAGTTCCGAATCTAGAACATCTTACGGTTTCTCAATCGAATGTATAGATTGTGAGATATCGCGATTTTAGTACTGACATATCATGAATTTTTGAACTTGCACGGAATTACTAACCGGTATCTCGTACTGAGAATTCGACCATGTTCCCGACACTGGATTGAAAAACTTACTACATGAAAATCGTAGCCCTTCGAGTCTAGATATCCGAAACATCCTACAGTTTCTCAATACGATGTATAGATTGTGAGATATCACAGTTTTAGTATTGTGACTCCGAATTTCCAGAATGCGCGCGAAACATCGAAACCAGCGAAGAATGAATTTGTACGCATAGCTACTTTCTTTAGAATGTATCGTGTGAATATGCGTTAGAACCGGAAAAGAGTCTAATTTCTAGAATGTCTGACGGAATCGGATTTGCTTTTCTGTAACAACGGAAAAGTGAATTTGAATGCAGATATGTCAAGTTGTGTAAAAATTCATCTCTACGGTTTTGCATATAAACCCATTACTTTTCATATTTAATGAACTGAGTGTATTATTGTTCTTGTAATAATAACTTGCATATATATAATAGGTTGATAGAATGCATTTTATACCACTTGATAATTTATAATAACTATTCTCGATACATGTACTCATTTTACGTCTCATGTCCATGATTACTGTCCTTGATATTTTCCTTAACTAAACTATTTGATTACACCATTCCACTAGTCGTACCAACTGCATGTTCATAATTAATTATAAAAGAATAACAAGCCGGGGTTATAAGGGTACGGCTTAGTAATGGACAATATAGGGGAGTATACTCGGAAGGGGGCCCGTGTTTCCCAAAATAGTGATTCTTGATTCTTGATTCTTGATTACACAATTCTTGATTACATAATTCTCGATTACATGATTCATGATTACATGTCTTGATACTATCACTGGAAAACCCGAGTACATAATCCTATAGAATTCATTACTTAAGTCTAAACGTCACATGATTGATATGCACCGAACTTGTGGTATGGGACACAAGATTGCGTGCATTAGATAAGTTAATAAAACAGATAAACTCGAGATTTCCACTAAGCATGATTCTTGATTACATGACTCTTCGTTACATGATTCTCGATCATTGATTACATGATTCTTGATTACATGACTCTTGATTCTTGAATACATGATTCTTGATTACATGACTCTTGATTACATGACTCTCGATCCTTGATTACATGATTATCGATTAACTGAGCCTAGGTTATCAATTGCTTATACCTTAAAGTCTAGAATACACTAGTTACAGTTATTACTTACATGGTCATATTGTTCCAGTTCCTTGCTTACTTCCATATTGTATTTGTACTTCTACTTCTTTTTTCTTCCATGTTATATCTTGTTATATTACCCCATTTTCTGCTTGTTGCTATTTGCTGCCCGAAACTTGCTCTAACGGGAACTTTTCTATTTTTCTTTGAGTTAATAATTATACAGGTACTGATGGACCCGACGAGCAGACTCTCTAGACGATCGTTGCTGCTTCCTTACTACTTCATGTTGTTTTTCTTTCAGTCGCTATTTTATCTAGTTGTTATATCGAACTGCTTATCATATTATTTTAATTCTGGCACCTTGTACTCCCGGGCATCTTGACCCGATGTTGATGTATTATCCAAATGATGGTTATTCTATTTTCAGTTCATGTGTTTATTATATTTGCCTGCGTGAATGTGTTATAAAGATCTTGTTGAGCTTATAATTGTACAGCTTATGGATGATGTATATCATTTGCTGGGCCTCAGTTGCGTGCCTGTATTTCTGTATAGTGGGAAGCGGGGCGTGACAGGTTTTTAGTGGTATCAGAGCCTAGGCTCGAACCATGCTAAGCTCAATAATATACACCACGTGGATCACATTAATGTTAATAACCAACTTGCCATCTGGAGATTTACCCCATTCGAATACGCATTTCAGACTATGGTTCACGGAGGCTCTTCGACTTCTACACCCAGGGATGAACTATCGGAGATCGTCGCCATTCTCCAGGAGATGCAACAAATGATGGAGCTACAGCAAGAGCAAAATGAACTGTTGTGAGCTAATCTGGATAGGGTACAGGATGTCGCAAACTCCATTCAATGGGACTTGTTTGTGCACCAACATAAGAGTTACACCACCATGCTCGATACCCAGGAGCAGATCCGTGAGGGTGGACTGCCGTTCAGGAGGCATTACATCTCCTTACTGTCGCACAATTTACAGATGGACCGATACGGAGGCCAGTTCAGATCCTGACTACTAGAGCATCACCTTACTCATTGGCGACTCCGAAGAAGGACCAGAAATGCTATTATTGCCGTCGAGTTGGACACATACGCAAGAACTGCTGGAAAGCCAACAACTTGTGTCTTGCATGCGGATCGAATGATCACAAGGTTCGGGATTGCCCGAAGAGAAAGAGTGTCACACCAAAAGGAGGATCAAATCCTAGTGGAGGACAGACTGGAGAGTGTAATCAGGCTTATAACCTGATTACAAAGGAAGCAGAGATCACCAAAGAAACAGTTACCGGTATATTTTGATCTAATCATACTTCAGTTCCTGCGTCGTTTGTTACCTTCTGTGCATTGCATTCATTCTCATCGATCAATCCATTATTGAGTATCATACTAGTTATTTCTTTCTATTCCTATTTTCTTGAATCTTCTGTTGGAAGAGTGTACGAATTTTGTTGGGCTAAATGGCAAATAAATTGGAAACTGAAATATCAACAAGAAGACTCATCACTATTTTCTAAAACTGCTATTACTACACCTCACAAATATACACTCTATTCTTTTTCTTCTTTTCTGCTTGTTTCTTGTTCTTATCTTGCTTAATTTTTTTTCTTCTTCCTAAACCTCTTATTTATAGGATTGAGAAATGAGTATCTGACAAATTATTCATTCCCGTTTCTCCCATTTTTCTTTGTGGCACCAATCTTGCCACAATATTTCAATATTGTTCGGTGGGTGGGGCCCACTTTACCAAATAAGTTTGACAACCAACATCTTCGTGTTACCAATCTCTTAATTCTTCTCAATTCATCGATCGCTATCACGTGATATCAGCATCTAGAAACATCACCATCAGAATGGCGCAACGAAAGCGTAGTAGAGTCCCTTATTGATTCGTGGAATGAATTTCAAAGCAAATCGTCATCAACATCTCAGGGTTCGATGTTATATTTAGAATGGATAGGGAACAAAGTGCAAATATTGGCCATAAGCCGGTTATAGGGGGCGGTGCATTAATAAAGAAAATACAAGAAGAAGAAGAAATAAAAAGAAGAGAAAGAGAGAGAGAGAAGTCAAAGAAAGAAGAAAGAAAAAAAGAAAGAAAGAAAAAGAGAAAGAAAGAGGAAGAAGAAAGAGAGAGAAGTTGGAGAAGGAAGAAGAAAGAAAGAGAAGTCGGAGAAGAAAGAAGGAGAGAGAGAGGTTGGGGAAGAAAGGGAAGAAGAGAAAGAAGAAGGCAACTCGGGAGCAAGCTTCGGAGAAGAGAGAAAGTGAGAAGTCGGTAGCAGAGGCGGAAGTAAGAAAGCAAGAGAGAGAGTAGTAGCTCGAATTTTCTTGGCAAATGGAAGGAAAAGATCAAGAATTGGTGGTAGGGATGAAGAGAAAATCGGTGCAAGAAGAAGGAGAAGTGGGTATGAAGAAGCTTTCTTCATCTTCATCATCTTCATCGAGATTCGGCAGGATTTGTGTATTTTGTGGCAGTAGCTCTGGCAAAAGAGCTAGCTACCAAGAAGCCGCGATCGAGCTCGGCAAGGAGCTTGTAGAGAGAAATATTGATCTCGTCTACGGTGGTGGGAGCATAGGATTGATGGGCCTAGTTTCCGACGCCGTTCGTGCTGGTGGCTGACACCTGTTGGGAGTGATTCCCAAGTCACTGATGCAGAAAAAGATTACTGGGGGAACTGTGGGAGATGTTAGAGTTGTCTCTAACATGCACGAGAGGAAGGCTGAAATGGCTCGCGCTGCTGATACTTTCATAGCCTTGCCCGGAGGTTATGGAACACATGAGGAATTGTTCGAGGTGATCACTTGGGCTCAACTGGGGATCCACAGCAAACCGGTGGGTCTTTTAAATGTTGATGGATATTACGACTCACTTCTATCCTTCATAGATTCAGCTATGGCTGAGGAGTTTATATCCAGTAAGGCTAGACGTATTTTGATTTCAGCTTCATCGCCTAAGGAGTTACTAAGAAAATTGGAGGAGTATGTGCCAGAGTGAGATGAGCTTGTGACTCAGCTGAACTGGGATGTTAGCGATGTCAGTGGTTCAGATTCTGAGCATAGACATTAAATTGTTGATTCCTCCAGTTAAGGATGCACAATTTGTCTTTAGTTGTTTTCGTGCCTTTGTACTCTTTGTTTCTTTTATCTTCTGTTGTACTCTTCATTGAAGAGTATTGTATTTGCTTCTTAGCTATCCTATATCCCGCCTAAGTAAATTTCGAGAACGAAATTTTTTTGTAAGGTGTGTAGGATTGTAACTCCCTGTTCCAGTTGCACGTATTTTATTACGTGAATTTTTGTACTTCAATTTTCAGATCAGTTTTATTTTTCTCTTTGGACTCTTTATCTAAAGCCAGAATATTTTTCTGATCAATTCTAAAATTTTGTGATTTTTCGACCGGAGTTTAAATACAAATTTTAAACCCCGATTAATCATAATCCTAATACTAATCCTAATCCTCATCCTAATCCTAATCCTGCCTAATTCTAAGCCTAACTTCTCATTCCCCCCCTCATTTTCTCCTTCTACGCCTAACTCTCATTTTTCCACACATCCTTTGATTTTTCTACACCCCTCCTATCCCTTCCTTTCTACATATACACACACACACACATGCAGAGCTCCTACCTCTTTCTCTTCTCTTATCTACATTCTTCATTTTCCCTTCTTCTCTTCCTCTGCCTTCTTCACACCCGAGAGCTCAACCAATTACCTTCCACCTTCGAGCCAACGACTCCGCTTCTACGATCCCGTGAATCCCGAAAAACAACCCGACGCCGCGCCACCTTGTTGTTGTCGTCGCTCATCGTTGCTACCGTTGTTCACTCGTTGCCGTCTTACCGCCATTCTTACCGCCATTGTGCCACCGTCCGTTGCCGACATCGCTTCTTTCCGTGGTTAATACTACCACCGTAATCGTCACGTTATAAGGCAAGTACCTTGTACACTCTTTTTGTTCTCGTACAAGCCTTTTTCTTTGACTCGTGGCAAGTAGTCCAGTTATCATCATATTTTATTGTCAAACTCTATTCTAGTCACTGGTTCCATGCTATATCAACTCAAGAGTGAACCGTTAACACATTTCGAATCGTGTTATCGAATATCAAATATTCAACCTTACTATCTCTAAAATTTCTTGACCTTACACTGAGAATTCGACCATGTTCCCAATACTGGATTGAAGATTTTCTATGTGGAAATCATAGCCCATCAATTCCCGAATTCAGAACATGTTACGGTTTCTCAATCGGATATATAGATTGTGTGATATCGCGATTTTAGTACTGACATATCATGAATTTCTGAACCTGCACAGGATTACTAACCGGTATCTCGTACTGAGAGTTCGACCATGTTCCCGACACTGAATTGAAAAACTTCCTACATGAAAATCGTAGCCCTTCGAGTCTACATATCTGAAACATCCTACAGCTTCTCAATCCGATGTATAGATTGTGAGATATCGCAGTTTTAGTATTGTGACTCCGAATTTCCAGAATGCACGCGAAACATCGAAATCAGCAAAGAATGAATTTGTACGTATAGCTACTTTCTTTAGAATGTATCTTGTGAATATGCGTTAGAACCGGAAAAGAGTCTACTTTCTAGAATGTCTGATGGAATCGGATTTGCTTTTCTGTAACAACGGAAAAGTAAATTTGAATGCAGATATGTCAAGTTGTCTAAAAATTCATCTCTACGGTTTTGCATATAAACCCATTACTTTTCATATTTAATGAACTGAGTGTATTATTGTTCTTGTAATAATAACTTGCATATATATAATAGGTTGATAGAATGCATTTTATACCACTTGATAATTTATAATAACTACTCTCGATACATATACTCATTTTACGTCTCATGTCCATGATTACTGCCCTTGATATTTTTCTTGACTAAACTATTTGATTGTACCGTTCTACTAGTCGTACCAACTGCATGTTCATAATTAATTAAAAGAATAACAAGCCGGGGTTATAAGGGTACGGCTTAGTAATGGACAATATAGAGGAGTATACTCGGAAGGAGGCCCGTGTTTCCCAAAATAGTGATTCTTGATTCTTGATTCTTGATTACACAATTCTTGATTACATAATTCTCGATTACATGATTCATGATTACATATCTTGATACTATCACTGGAAGACTCGAGTACATAATCCTATAGAATTCACTACTTAAGTCTAAACGTCACATGATTGATATGCACCGAACTTGTGGTATGGGACACAAGATTGCGTGCATTAGATAAGTTAATAAAATAGATAAACTCGAGATTTCTACTAAGCATGATTCTTGATTACATGACTCTTCGTTACATGATTCTCGATCATTGATTACATGATTCTTGATTACATGACTCTTGATTCTTGAATACATGATTTTTGATTACATGACTCTTGATTACATGACTCTCGATTACATTATTATCGATTAACTGAGCCTAGGTTATCAATTTCTTATACATTAAAGTCTAGAATACACTAGTTACAGTTATTACTTACATGGTCATATTGTTCCAGTTCCTTGCTTACTTTCATATTGTATTTGTACTTCTACTTCTTGTTTCTTCCATGTTATATCTTGTTATATTACCCCATTTTCTGCTTGTTGCTATTTGCTGCCCGAAATTTGCTCTAACCGGAACTTTTCTATTTTTCTTTGAGTTAATAATTATACAGGTACTGATGGACCCGACGAGCAGACTCTCTAGACGATCGTTGCTGCTTCCTTACTACTTCATGTTGTTTTTCTTTCAGTTGCTATTCTATCTAGTTGTTATAGCGAACTGCTTATCATATTATTTTAATTCTGGCACCTTGTACTTCCGAGCATCTTGACCCGATGTTGATGTATTATCCAAATGATGGTTATTCTATTTTCAGTTCATGTGATTATTATATTTGCCTGCGTGAATGTGTTATAAAGATCTTGTTGAGCTTATAATTGTACAGCTTATGGATGATGTATATCATTCGCTGGGCCTCAGTTGCGTGCCTGTATTTCCGTATAGTGGAAAGCGGGGCGTGACACGATTACTCCGACTAAGCTCCACCCATCCTTGGCGATTACTCTGACCAAGCACCACCCATCCCCATCGATTACTCATCTTCATCAATTACTCCGACCATGCTCCACCCATCCCCGTAGATGAACAATCGCCATCGATTAGTAAGACCAAGCTCCACCCATCCCTGTTGATTACTGTCTCTCCTTCTACTCCACCCATCCCCTTCGTTTTGCTGCTCACCAGCTTCCCCAAATTTCAAATCAGAAACCCCATTTTCCAAATAAAAACAATCCTAAATCGGAAACCCTATTTCTCCCTCTTTGCTATGGTTCGCTGCTATTTGTTGTCGTTGTTGCTGTCTTTGCTGCCGACAAAAGCCAAAGAGTTGACAAGACGGTATAAATCTCTCTCTCTCTCTCTATATCTTTCAATATATTCTTCATTGTATTTTGGTAGTTTTAAGTTGGCTGCTCTTCACAAGTGCAACGATTAATTATGTTTTATATGTTATATTCTTTTTAACTAAAAAAATAATGTTCATCATGTCTTGTCCTAATGAAAAATCTATCACTCAACCCATCAATACCGAATCATCAAGTAGTTCAAATACTCAAGTACGAAAATCACCGAGAAATAAATCGAAAGTGTGGAAAGATTTTGTAAAATATGATGAGGACGTAAAAGAATTGGTAGATGGGAAAGAGATAGAAATAAAATACAAAAAAGCCGAGTGCATACATTGTCATTTCAAAACTAGTGCTGAAAGTAGACTTGGAACTACACACATAAAGAATCGTATAACAACATGTTCAAAGAAACCAACCACCGATATTCGCCAAATGTTGATACGAGCATCCTCCAAGAAAGTTGATGGAACTTGTAGCTTAGAAAATTTTTAATTTGATAATGAGAAGAGTCGCTATAAATTTGCACAAGAAATCATTGCTCATGAATATCCATTTAATATGGTGACATAGAGAAGGTTTTTTAGATTATTTGCACTATTTCGTCCCGAACACATAGTTCCTTCTCGCAATACAATCACAGAATTGTGTATGAATGTATATCTTGATTACAAGAAGTTGCTGGACACATTTTTCATGCATACACGTAGAATAAGTTTCACAATGGATAAGTGGAGCGCATCTTTACAACAAAAGTTATACTTGTGTGTTATTTCTCATTTCATTAATGATGCTTGGAATTTGCAAAAGAGGGTTGTCGGTTTTATTAAAGTTAGAGAGGTACGGGGATTATTCTTTGTGATGTTTTTATGTCGTGCATGCTTTAATGGAATATTGATGGTAAGATTTTTTTTCGTTATCGTTGATAATGACATGGCTAATGATGTTGTTATCTCGTTGGCAAACGATCGTATTTTTGATACGCTTCCTTGCAAGAGTTCTTTTTTTCATGTGAGATGTGCCGCACATATTATTATCTTGTTGTCCAAGATGGTTTGAAGCAAATCTCTGAAGCTATTCATAATGTGAGAAAAAACATTTTACAGTGTCACCACAAGTGCAAGAAAGTTTCTATGATATTGCTAAACAACATGGTGTGAATGGAAGGCATGTTTTTCTTGATATCTGCACAAGATAGAATTTAACTTATGAAATGTTAAGTGTTGCACTAGAATATAAGCAAGTATTTAGTAAATTTTGTCTCAAAGACAACAAATACAATTCTTGCCCATCGGGAGATGAATGAAATCATATTGATACCTTGACTAATTGCTTGAAGCATTTTAGTGATCTAACTAAGCTTATTTCTGGTTCCGATTATTGTACTGCTAATCTTCTTTTCGAGAAATTTTGTGAAGTTCTATTACTTCTAAATAAATGGGAGAGAAGTTCAGATACTGTAATTGTGAAAATGGCAATTACAATGAAGAAGAAATTTATGAAGTATTGGTTGAAAGCTAACAAGCTTTTTACAGTTGCTACTTTCCTTGACCAAAGATATAACTTAGTAGCCATTAAGTTGTACTATGAAAAGATATATGGTTTTGATGGTACAAGATAGTTGAGAAATGTTGTAAACTTAATCAAGGAACTTTATGGTGAATATTTGTAAAATTCTCATGAGAAAAGTCAATGTACCACAAGAAGTTGCCTCAAGCAATTCTTCACAAATGGTGGAACGCGTTGGTGAAAAAAGAAAGACTAGATTTGATCAATATATTGGGAGTTGTGAAAGCATGCATTCGAAGACGGATTTAGACATATATATGGATGCGGGTGTTTTTAGGTGGAGTGAGTCTACAATGGGAAAATTTGATATATTAGCTTGGTGGAGAGGGAATATTGGAAAGTATCATTTACTTGCAAGGAATGCACGAGATGTTTTTGCTGTCTCGGTTTCCACAGTAGCTTCGGAATCTATTTTAGCACTAGTGGTCCTGTGATCCGTTGTCATAGAAGCCGAATGAAGAAGGAAACAATTGAAGCATTGATATTAACTCAAGATTGGCTACGAGCAGAGGATGGAGGTAATTGCAATACAACTTATGATTCATTATCTAACTATCTTTATTGTGTGTTAATTTTGTAGCATCCAAAGTAGATTTATTTTCTAATGATTTGGTCAATAAAGATGTGAAGATGGAGGATGAATATATCACTCTTATACCAACAACGCTAGGTATGACAAGATTTAAATAATGTTACACCACTTGCAAGAATTTTTAGTTATTTATATAAACATAATTTTATTTACATTTTGTTCTTAAGGTGACAATGAGGTGGATGAGTATATCTTGGAACAACTGGATGATGATTTTTGAGAACATGGAGGGACATTTATTTTACTTTGATGTTATTTTGTATGGATTTTATGTTATGAATCTTATTATGGATGTTTGTGTAACAAGCTTGTTTTGAGAGACTTGTATGTTTGGATTCATGTTTCCTAGTTCTTTTCTTTCTTTGTTTGTTTTTTTTTTGTTGCTAACCATGGATGCAAGATTTACAAATGATCGTAGCTTCGTGTTTCTTCAGATGATCATGGCACATCTAGGTCAGTAATATAGTAATGTACTAAGGTTAGTAATATAGTAATATTCTTAAACAAAAGCATCATAACATTTAAAAGTGAAGTTTTTGTTGCTTGTCATGGCTGCAATTATCCTCTTTGCAGGCAGTGTTTGAATGAGGAGATGAAAAAGGGGCATGTGAACTGTTTGAGGTGTGGAGAGCCTTACATTCATGGTAAATTTCGAGGCCTTAATTCTGAAAATTTTATTTTTCGTTGAGTTTAGTTTTTTTTAGCATTGCATTATGTTTCTTGCATGTGAAAACATGTTAAAATTTTAGCCTTTAGGCATGTGGATTGTTGTGGGTCTGGGATTGTTTGATGTTTGGTTGATTGCCTCCAAGACAAACACTGTTATACACGGGTTGTGCAAAGTCACTCGTATACATGTATATCTCATAATCCCTTGCAACTTTGATCAATCTGTAGTGGGCCTTTGCAATTGTAACAAGGGTTTGAGCTTATCGATGATCTGAGTTAGGGATATGAGAGGAGGAGGATGAGAGATCATAGAGATAATGATGAATCTATACTGATTCAAATGCTTGGAAGACCACCTATTGAGCATAACTAAAAGTATGTCTTTCCCTGCTTGTTTATACTTTTGTAGATTGCTTCTGAAGCATGGATTAAGAAAGGTGATCCAAAAGAAGTCATGCAGCGAAGTGAAGAGAGTTCGTCCTGATCTTCTGATTGTTAGGAGCCGTGGGCTTGGACCTTTCCAAAGGTACTTTTCAGCCATGTAGTTCTCATTATTTCTTCATTTAGTCCACCTATTGAGAATGTATCATCCTGTCATCCTGTTTGCTTTGTTATGTTGCAGTTCTTCTCTAATTCTTTGTAGCATCACATTATGTCAACTATCCGTATATTTTTTAAGCACTAATTATTCGTAATCTCTTTGCATTTAGCCTGAGGAGTAAAGGAAAATCATATTTTGTACATTTGTTATACTCATTAATAATTTATCTTCATATTGTTGCTATCTTTTTCATAATAAGATCACTTTATTTTTATGAGTTCCTACTACTACTAAATTCTGAAGTTAAGTTCTTGAATTACTAGTATAAAGTTGATAAACTCTGTGGCTAACTATTCACACCCTATTTGAGTTTAGTCTAAGAAGGGGTAAAAGAAAATCATGTGTGTACATTCTAAAGTTAATTTGTTTTTATATTTTTGCTATCGTTTTCACTATCAGATATTTTCATGAGTTCCTTATGTTTTATTTAGGAACTTTTTACTTTTGTGTTGTATATTCTTTTTGTTCTCATGCTACACACTTGTAGGCAGTAGCCAATATGCCAGAATTTTCCCCATGTACCCTTCTATCATAGGCTTTCTTGCACTATCTACACAAGATACTTTGCATCCGAATATGTGCTTTATGAAGTAAACAAACTGCAGTGCTAATTTAAGACCTACTTTGAGTTATGCTTCAGGACGTTCTCATCCAAAGAACTAAAGTTATCCTTTATGTGCAGTGTGGAGCTTCGTGTATGCTTCTGGCCACAGAGGGATGATAGTTGCCGGTCATGCTACTGTGCCGGAATTGCCCAGGCTTCATGAGAAGGTCAACATTTCTAAATTCGTGTGCTTCATGAGAATTGTATATGTACTTGTGCTTCCTGCATTCTGAATTTAACTCGACTATTAATTAAACATATTGTCTTTTATGGCAACGGTAGTTAGGAGTTGTCAATTACCGTTTTGGTCTAGTAACCAAAAAATGCTATTCGAGATAGGGTAGACTGGAAACTATATATTTGATATCTGAATTTGTATCCGTTATTCGGTAGACCGTATCTGATTCGCATCCGTATTCGAAATTTACGGATACGGATATAATTTTTTTTTCCGAGCCATATCCATATCCGTATCCGAATCCGCTTTTGGAATGCGGATACAAATGTTGGTATAGCCAATATCTAATCCGTATCCGATCCGAAAGCATCCCTAAACTAAACCCAATAGAGAAATGAATCCTTAATTTAAGTGAACCAGTTTTTGGAATGCACTCGGATCCTTATAGATCCAAACCCTATTGCCAAATTAACTTAATAAAAACAGTCCATTTGCTTAGCTCACTTCGTCTTCTTAAATAATACATAATGGATACAAAAATTAGATATATATTCGTAAAAAGAACCTACCTTATTTATAGTAGGGGTTTTCTGATCTAGCATTAAATTTTGGATATGCACTTTTAAATATTTGACTTTCTGTTTATTACAATGTAGAGTTTTTTCGTAGCCTTGTCTCGAATCTGATGTCTTCTTTTACTCATTGACGTTTGTTATTACATCGCTTTACCATATAAACTATACAACTTAGTGATAATACGGAAATTTTTTTTATATATAAATTACATTAACTGCATTGTATTTCCTTCTAACTAATGTGCACTTTTTCATAACAAATGCTATTTTTCAAATTTTTATAGTTATATCAAAAGCATACAATTAATTGAGAATTTACTATCGAAAGAGTGCCTTAAAACACTAGTAAAACCTTTATTTTAAGAATATAAAACGCAAGTGAGGCCAGGACGACTATTATTGGATTTCTTAGTGAGTCACTAGACTACAACAAAAAACCAACCCGTTATCCCCTAAGAGCATCCCAACCCAAATGGAATCTCATCCTCATTCCCATTTTGGAATTCCATTTTAGCATATTTTTTAGAATATGCTATTTTGATTTGGGATTTTAAATGTAATGCTTTAATGGTACATGTTGCTGCTGATTTTGGTATGGGAGCAAATAGATGAATTTACGGATTCTTGGAGAAAACAATAAAGCAAACTTGTTGACTTGTTGACCTTCACCAATGCGTTGACTGGTTTCCTGCCGCTGCCGTTGACCTGCAAAAAGTGCGAGACACCGGGATGGATCCCGACAACGCACCCTCCGACACTCTTGTCAGTAATCTGAATGATTATAAAAGAGCTTTAATTGGAAAAGTATTGATTACCTGGTAACAGTGGAGGGAGAGGGGTATTTATAGTCGCCTTAGGGATCCGTTTCAAGATAAGAACATATCTCTACTTCTCGGTGTGAATGGATAGAAGCGGTTAAGATCACTTCTTAGGGATAATTATGAATCTGAATTCTTTTTTATCCTTCTGAATTGGTTTGTAATTGATTGGGACCCGTACCCAGTAAGACAGATCCGTTTATGGGTTATTGGGCTTTGAATAAAGACTCAGTCCCCATTTCAGACCCGTTTGTAGGTGAAATTACCGTTTTAAGATTTGTGTCCGATTCGAACGATCCTGATTTAATCTCATTTTTAGCCATATCACGAGCCCCCCACTCCTGGAGACTGAGTTCTACAGTCTTTGAGGAGTAGTTTGTTATCCTAATGGCGTACGGGATTTTATCGGTGTTTTTAAGGGAGTTCGGACCTTACTCGAGGTGTAACAGTGTTATTATGAGCTTGTAAAATGCCCAAAAATATTCTTAGAATTTTCTAAATTTTCTGTGATTTTTCCAGAATTTTCTGAATTTTTCCTCATTTTTTTTGAATTTTTTATTCATTTTCCGAATTAAATAATTAATTATCGAAAATTTTAATTAATTATTCTAATTTAATAATTATTATTTTCAGAATTTTAAAATAATTTTCAGAATTAATAATTATTTTTAGAATTTTTTAATTATTTTTTCGATTTTTAATTAATTTTTCGAATTTTTTTAAAAATAATTAATTCAAATAAATAAATAAATAAATTAAATATTACCTAGACACGTGGTGCATTTCTGGACGTCGATCATGATCAGATGGCGTGCATCACAAAGAGGATCATTTTCTGGACACGTGGCGCGTTTCTGAGCGTTGATCATGTCGTGGTGCGAATTTTGGGATGATCGGACGGCTTGTGTAGCTCGGCAACATTTTTCTCCACATGTGGAGGTCGGTGGCCCGGTAGCTCGGCACCCGTCCTCGGATCTGGCCGACCATTGTAGGTGACGCCACGTGGCATTTTTTATTTTTTTTTCTTTTTCTTTCTTCTTCCCCGCTCTGTTTCTTTCTCCTCTGCTCTGTTTCTTTTTCGACCACGCCTCGACTTCGACTCCGCCCTTTACCTCCATTCGATTTTGACCTTACCGCCTCGCCCCCAACCTCTCCACCTCTCCGACTTCGTCTGGCGAGGAGGTCGACGACGAGGGGAATGGAGCTCGGCGACGAATGAGATGGAGAGCGGAGTTCACCGCTCAACGGGTCTGTTGAGAGTAGGGCTCGATGACTGGGTTCGGCAGCTGTTACCGCTGAATCTGGTGTGGGGGCAAACAGATAGTATTTGTGAATTCTTGGAAAACTTTGAATAGCAAACCTGTTACCTGTTCCGCCGGAGTTTGACCATTGACTCCCGCCGTTCACCTACAAAAAGTGCGAGACACCGAGGTTGATCCCAGCGACGCACTCTCCGACGCTCAAGTCAGTAATCAGAAATGATTATGAAAGAGTGTAAATTGGAAAAAGATTGATTACCTCTTAATGGAGATGGATGGGGGGTATTTATAGCCGCCGTTGGGGTCAGATTAGGAATGTAATCCCTGTGGTTAGATAAGGAATGTAATCCCTAATCCCCAGTGAAAGGATAGATGTGAATCAGGGCCGTTGATTAGTATTAATTAGAAACCCTAATTCTACCTGCTGGACCGGGTTTGCTGCGGGTTGAAACCCGCACCCAGTTGAGGTGGATCCGTTCGCGGGTTAGTGGGTCTTCGAGGAGGAGAACCAGTACCCGCTTCAGACCCATTGGTAGGTGAAATTACCATTTTACCCCTAAGCTTTAAGATTCGTTCCTGATTTGAACGGTTCTGATTTAACCCCATTTTAGCCATATCATGAGCCCCCCACTCCTGAAGACTGAGCTTGATCAGCCTTTGAGGAGTAGTTTTACTGTTTTAATGGCTAGTAGAGTTGTATCGGAGTCCAAATGCAGGGTTTTGAATCTTTGCAGGGGGCAGTATGGTGATTTTTTAAGTTGGCTGCGCACTAAGTTGTCCTTGAGCTCTTCTGGACATTTGGTGATTTTTATCTATTTTTTCGGATTATTTATTTAATTTTGCGAAGTGTCGATTCGTCGTTCGGGGGTCTTAATAAATTGTCCTGGGCAATAATTATCTACTCGGGGCTCAACAATATTTTCTCGATTTTATAATTATTTTCCAGGATTTTTAATTAATTTTCCAGAATTTTTAACCATTTTTTTGCAATTTTTAAATAAATAAAATGATTAAAATAAATAAAAACTAATTTTTAATACCGATTTATGGCGTGTCGCGATCTGGGCCCTCCATCAGCTTCGAACGCGATTTTCTGGGGGATCGGATGATCCAGGTTGCTCGGCAAATAGTTTCTCTGTATGAGAGGGTCGGTGCCTCGGTCGCTCGGCTCGGCTCGGTACCTCGGAATCTGCCGAACTTCGTGGTAAGATCCTGGGCGTCCATCTCAGCGCGGATCTCGAAAAAACGCTATCTTGTCGTTTAGTGAATGTGGCAAGATCTGAGCCGTCCATCGCGTCGAGCACGTTTTTTGACAAGATCCAACGGCAGAGGAGGGTCGTCTTAAATTTTCCCCGTATGTGGGGATCGGTTCCTCGGCACCTCGGTTCGGCTCCTTCTGCAGCTCGGCCCGGAGCCTCAGGATCTGCCGAGCTACGTGGCGCGATCCTGAGCGTCCATCACGGCGTGAATCACGAGGACAGGGTTCAGATCACAAGAAAACGTTATCTTGTCGTTTTGTGGGCATGGCGCTATCTGAACCGTCCATCAAGTTTTGACACGAATTTTGGAACGATCCGACGGTGATTCGGCCTCGGGAGAATTTTTCTCCATATGTGGAGGTCGGTACCTCGGCACCTCGGTTCGGCTCCTTCTACAGCTCGGCCCGGAGCCTCAGAATCTGCCGAGCTATGTGGCGCGATCCTGAGCGTCCATCACGGCGTGAATCACGAGGACAGGGTTCAGATCACGAGAAAACGTTATCTTGTCGTTTTGTGGGCGTGGCGCTATCTGAACCGTCCATCAAGTTTTGACACGAATTTTGGAACGATCCGACGGTGATTCGGCCTCGGCAGAATTTTTCTCCATATGTGGAGGTCGGTACCTCGGCACCTCGGTCGGTTAGAACGGTTGTTCGGTGGCACGTCGAGGTGTTGATTTCCGAGGAATGGAGTTAGGTGTTTTGAAGAGTTCTGGTTTTGAACCGTCGCCATCCTCCGACCCCGCAGCTCGGTTGCTTAGCCAAGCTGTTTGGTAGCTCGGCTATGCACACCGGTGGCCGAGTCATGGACTTAAGCGATTTGAAGAGTTTTTGTTTTGAAATGTCGCAACTCTCCGTTTTGACGTTTTGCCTTCTCTTGGTGGGCTTTTAAATGCCCAAGGAAGCCCAAACATCGCTTTAAGGTTATAAATCCTCACGCCCTCCACCTCTTGGCTCATTCTCACTTTTACTCTATAGTTTTTACTTTCACTGTGAGTTTGCTCTGCTAGCGGCGATTTGTGCTCTAAGGTGGTTGCACTAGCTGTCGCGTGGGCCAGGCAATTTCCAGTGATCTAATTCCGGCCGTGAACGTCACTTCAAGGATACATCACCTCAAGGTCAGTTTGTTTGTCTTATACTTTCTTAGATGTCAAGGGTAAACTCGGGTATTGAGGCCTCGTCCTCGGACGATAGTAGTGCCGAGGCGAGGAGGCAAGTGGCGAGCCGGAGAAAGGGGAAGGAGGTGGTAGGACCGTCCGTGGCTGTGGAGAAGAGGAAGAAGGTAGTGGCCTGGTCGCCTGTAGTCGAGGAGATCGTGGAGACTAAGAGGCGAGCCCCTGAGTCGGGCCGGTACCCTAGCGTCTTGTCCGGCCATGCCGGTATTAGGCGGTACAAGGGTGATCTTCTGAAGAAGGCGATCATTGGTATGTCGGAAGTTTACGAGGAAAACAATCCGAGGGAGACTACCGAGGTGGACGAAATTACCTCGGTATTGTCTGAGAAGGACCTGCTCCGGATTAGAAAGGGGTTCGCCATCCCTCCGGAGTACAAGCGGATCCTCCCCGGCCCTGGGATGCGGGCAAACTCCGAACTGTCGCCGGATACGTGTGTGTTTGACGTCGACTCTTTGAGCGCCGGCTTGCGGTTCCCCTTGCATCCATTCGTGTTGGAGGTACTTCAGTGGTATTGCTTGGCGCCAACCCAACTTATGCCGAACTCCTGGCGCCACGTGCTCGCCTTCTTGTTGTAGTGCCGCAATGCCAAGGTCGAGCCTGACTTGGTGGTCCTCCGGAGCTTGTATCGAATTCACCGGATGAATAAGGCCGAGCCTCGTTACTACCTGTCACCTCGGAAAGGCATTAGGCTCATAGAGAATCCGAATTCGATAAAAGGTTGGAAGGAGAAGTTTTTTCTGTTAAAGGGGCCCTCGACTTTGGACTTTCCGAAGCGGTGGAAGGTAGAGGTGCCGAAGTTCGCAAGGGTCGACCCAGTGCTGACTGCGGCCGAGGAGGAGGTGGCGGCGAAGCTCATTGCTTTCCCCATGTTGAGTTGGAGAGAAATGACCGAGGAGGTGCTATACGGGTCGGGCCTTAGTCCGATCGACCCGAGTATGCCCCTGACATCTTGTAGCAAATTTTTTTTTCTTTAAGTTTCTTGTTCGTTTTTCTAACTTGTTGTTTGTTTGGTTGTCCGGAACAGAAGCGCCGAAGATGGATTTTCTGGGGATGATGAACGAGCGAGGCAAGGTTGCCGACGGCAGAAAGAGGAAGAGGTCGAGCACGGGTCCTTCGTCCGGCCGCCCTACCGAGGCTCCCTCGGTAATCGCCAACCCTACCCCTGCCACTTAAGCGCCATCGTTGGTGGTGGCTGTGCCCGCTGACACTTTGGCTCCGACTTCGTCTGCCGCGGCCGGTGAGGTCTTCTCCGTTTCGGCAGATCTGTCGCTCGAGGCACCTCCCCTGACGACTCAGGCCGAGGAGATTCTAACCGAGCGGCACAAGAAGCTGTTCGTCCCCGACTGGCGAGTGAAGAACCATGACGGCTTCCTTGGCGAATCGCAGATGTGTATGCAGGCCGTCAAGCATCTCGCAACCCCCAAGGACCGGGCTGCCCTGAAGGCGGGGACGACTGGCGACGACACCTACGAGGTCGCCCGGTCGCTTATGTTGGTAAGTCTTGATTTTCCTCTCTTTATGATTTTTGCCTAAGTTCACAGCTCGGCACTAACTCCTTCTTGCCACAAACCACTTGTCACTTCGGCCATCTGATTCAAGAGTTCACCGAGCAGGAGCGGGAACTGAAGGCCGCCCGTGACAAGGTCAGGGCGGAGAAGGCGAGGGCGGTTAGGCAGCTCGAGGCGGAGCAACGCCGCTCGGAAGGCTTGGAGGTCCGAGTCACCGACCTCGAGGCGGATTTTGAGCGAACTAAGCAGCAGCTCGCCGTGGAGGTCGCCAAAGCCGCTAAGGCTGCCGAGGAGTTGGCAGAGTTGGCGAAGGCCCTGGAGGCGGCGAAGGCGGAGAAGGACGCCGCGGCGGCAGTTATAAGGGCGGAGGTCGAGGCCGAGGCGAAGAAGCATATGGCTTCGAATATGGAGATGTCCTATGCCAGGGTGCTCGACCACGTCGAGGCTCGAGTCCCCGGCTTTCAGAGGGTCGGGTATCGGCTGTGGCCTGTTGTCGAGGATGAAGGCGAGGAGGTCGAAGAAGACGACGAATGGGACGAGGAGGATGAACCTTGGGATGGGAAGGTGCCATCCGACCCCAAGACCGTGTCGGTCGATCCTCGAACCGAGGGGTCGAGGGGCGAAGGGCCATCTAGCGAGGCGCCGGTATCTCAGCTGCCGCCCCAGGTGGACCCCTGATTCTTTTTATTTTTGTAATTTTTCTTTCTTCTCAGTGTAAGCCTTATAGCGGACTGGCCACTGCTCTTTTGATGTGAATGAAAAAGGCTTCTCTTTGAAAATTTTGTCTCAAATTTGTCTAAGTGTCTGGCTCGGCTATAGTCTTTCAATGTGATGCCTTCGTCTTTTAGATCGTTGAACTTGATTCGGACATCGTAGCAGCTCGGCGCCGTGCGGAACTGTTCAAGCAGTCTCGCGAAGCTCGTCTTGAGGGCAAGATTGACCTGATCCGAAGAGTGCTGTTCAACGTGGAGAAGAAGAACAGCGAATTACTGGCCGAGGTGCATCACCTGCAGATAGTCGAGGAAGAACTCTCCGCTAAAGAGGAAGAGTTGGCCTCAGCGCTGGCCAAGCGAGACGAGCTCGCGACGAAGGTCGAGCAGCTGCAGAGGGTTATAGTTGACAAAAGCATCGAGGTGACCCATCTGCGTCGCATCATATCCGATAGTGCAGAGTACCCGGGTTCGGCAAAACTCCCTCGGCTAAAGATATTGGTGAAGGACGACACCTTGAAAGATAGGATCGTCGAGCTCGAGGAGGAGGTCGCTCGTCTAAGGCCTCAGCCCGCGAGGGCCAACGTCCGCAGCACCTCGTGTACACGCGAGGAGTGCAAACGAGGTATTTCCTTCTACGAGCTCGCGACTCGTCCTCCCGCCACAGGTCGGACCGCGGCCGATGCCCAAAGTGGCGTAGCAGTTTCCTCGAGCGGAGCCTTAGTAGGAGCCACCGTTAGAGTTAGCGGCGAAGAAGCATCTCGGTTCGCCGGCCTAGAGACGAGCTCGGAGGTTAAGCAACGCCGACCCCGAGTGTCTCTAAATCGGAATGTCCCCGTTCCGAAGAGGCGTTGATAAAGTTGTACTGGTCTCTCGAGTCTTTGTAACGTCCTTTTTTAGCAACTTTGCCTTGTAAAATTATTAAGTTGTTTTAATAAAATTGGAGTTCGTCTGCTTGCTGTTGTGCCGTAGCTACTTTACTTTTGAAACGATTCATAAGAGCCAATAGTTAGCTCCTTTTACTCGTTCTAGCTGTAGAATTTTTTCTTCGTGTTCGGGATGTGCCGAGGTCTCTTTGCGCTTCGACAGTTAGGTAGCTTGGATTTATGGCCGAACTACGTGGCGTGATCTGGCGGTGGATCATGATCAGGGCGCGAATCACGAGACAAGAGGCTCAAATTTCGAGAAAACGTTATCTTGTCGTTTTGTGGAGACGTGGCGCGATCTGAGCCGTTCATCACGTGTTAGCACACATTTTGAGGCGATTAGACGGTGAAGCTGGCTCGGCAGCTTTTTTCTCCATATGTGGAGGTCGGTACCTCGTCCGGCCAGTTCGGTGACTCGGTAGCTCTGCCTCTGCCCAAAGTAATTTGGTCGAACCAAGTGTTGAACCCCGAACTGGTCGTTAGAGTTGAGTTCGAAGGAGTTTGTTCAATGGTTGTGGGAGCAATTCTGAATGGCGACCCACTCCTATCTCGCTTAAGAGCGAGCTTGCGGAGCAGAATCGAACCAAGTGTTGGACTCCGAACTCGTCATTAGAGTTTGTTCAACGGTTGTGGGAGCAATTCCGAATGGCGACCCACTCCTAGCTCGCTTAAGAGCGAGCTTGCGGAGCTAAGAGCGAGCTTGCAGAGCAGAATCGAACCAAGTGTTGGACTCCGAACTCGTCGTTAGAGTTTGCTCAACGGCTGTGGGAGCAATTCCGAATGGCAACCCACTCCTAGGTCACTTAAGAGCGAGCTTGCGGAGCAGAATCGAACCAAGTGTTGGACTCCGAACTCATCGTTAGAGTTTGTTCAACGGTTGTGGGAGCAATCCCGAATGGCGACCCACTCCTAGCTCGCTTAAGAGCGAGCTTGCGGAGCAGAATCGAACCAAGTGTTGGACTCCGAACTCGTCGTTAGAGTTTGCTCAACGGTTGTGGGAGCAATTCCGAATGGCGACCCACTCCTTGCTCGCTTGAGAGCGAGCTTGCGGAGCAGAATCGAACCAAGTGTTGGACTCTGAACTCGTCGTTTGGGTGAAGAGTAAAAGCAGAGAGATGCAAGCAATTTTACAAGTAAAATATGAAAAAACTTTCTTTATTAATAACTAATGGTTGGCTGCTTCTAAGTTGCGAGCCATTATTACATGAGAGAAATAAAGGAAAAAATACAAGTAAAAAGAGAGGAACGGTTCGACTTCCCAGAATACTCAGAGAGGCGTAGAGGCTCTGTCTTGGTATTTCAGAAGATGGTCGGCATTCCAAGTCCTGGGGATCTCTCTGCCTTCAAGGTCTTCTAGCCGATATGTCCCGGGCCGAACTACTTTGGTGATCTTGTAAGGTCCCTTCCAATTTGGAGCTAGTTTACTCTTCTGACCGGAAAAAGAGATTGCTAACTTTCTGAGGACCAAGTCCCCTTATTTGAGGTCGGTAGGACGGATTCTCTTATTGTATGCCAACCCAATCCTTCTTTGGTAGCTTTGTTGACGAATGGCCGCTTTTTCACGGATCTCATCAATCAAGTCTAGATTTGCTTGGAGGTCTCTGACATTTTGTTCTTCTTCATAAGCCATTAGACGAGGAGAGGGTATACCAACTTCTAGGGGGATCATAGCTTCGGACCCATAGGTGAGATTGAATGGGGACTCTCCTGTGGGGGTCCATTTTGTGGTGCGGTAGTTCCACAGCACGTTAAGGAGCTGATCGACCCATAAGCCTTTAGAGCATTTATCCAGCCTCTTCTTAATACCGGAGAGGATCTGTCGGTTAGCATTCTCCACTTGGCCATTCGACTGTGGATGGGAAACGGAGGAGAAACGTTGTTGGATGGCGAGGTCTTCATATAGAGCTCGGAAGGCAGCCCCGGTAAACTGGGTTCCGTTATCTGTTATGAGGACTCGAGAGACACCGAATCGGCAGATTACGTTCTTCCAGAAGAACTGAAGTACTTTGTTCTCGGTGATTGTGGCCAAGGGCTCGGTCTCTATCCACTTCGAGAAGTAGTCGATTGCCACAACTAAGAATTTGAACTGGCCGGGAGCTGGTGGGAATGGCCCTAGTAAATCCATCCCCCACACTGCGAAAGGGATAGGACTTGATAGGGAAGTGAGTGGAGCTTGTGGGAGGCGATGGATGTTGGAGTACTTCTGACAAGAGCTGCATTGCCGAACGTGCCGTTCGGCGTCTTGTAGGAGAGTGGGCCAGAAATATCTGTAATTCAACACTTTGTGGGCTAGAGATCTGGACCCTGAATGTGCCCCGCCGATGCCTTCGTGAAATTCTTACAGGGCGTAGTCAGCTTGTTCCGGGGAGAGGCATCTCAAATAAGGCCTGTCGTCTACTTGTGTGAAGGAGCGCTTGTATAGGATGCCCTCGATAAGTGTGTATCGCTCTGCTCAGGTTCTTACTCGGCGAGCTTCCTTAGGATCTTCGGGGAGGAGCCCATCCCTCAGGAACTCAACGAGGGGTTTCATCCAATTTTCTTGAAGCAGGACAGGTAGAGACTCCATAGAATCGAAAGTTTCATCTTCTATACTCGGCTTGAGGAGTACCTCAATCAGGACGGTCTGCTCGAGACCTTGGAGGAAGGAGGAGGCTAGCTTGGAGAGGGCATCGGCCTGGGAATTCTCTTCTCGGGGGATTCGTTGGATGAGGGCTTCTTCAAATAGGGCCATGCGATTCCTGACCTTGGCTAGGTACTTAACCATTCGGTCATCTCGTGCCTCATACTCGCCCAGGACCTGATTTACGACCAGCTGAGAGTCGCTAAAGATCCAGAGGTGCTGCGCCCCTGCATTGCGAACCATTCTGAGGCCGGCTATGAGTGCTTCATATTTTGCTTCATTGTTCGAGGCCTTGAAATTGATGCGGAGGGAGTATTGGAGGATGAAATCATCTGGGCCGGCTAGAATGACCCCGGCTCTGCTTCCCTCGTTACAAGAGGACCCATCCACATAAACCGACCAGACAGGTGGTCCCTTCATTGCTTGGCTGAACTCGGGGATGGTACTTTCAACTATGAATTCTGCTAAGGCCTGAGCCTTGATCGCGGTCCGAGGCGGATATGTTATATCATGCTGGCTCAGCTCGATAGACCACTTCATAAGGCGACCGGAGGTCTCTGGCTTGTGGAGAACTTGCTTCAGCGGTTGGTCGGTAAGAACGACCACCGAATGGGACTAAAAATATGGGCGAAGCTTCCTTGCAGCCATCACTAGGGCATATGCCATCTTCTCTATCCTGGGGTAGCGGAGCTCGGCATCCCGAAGTACCTTGCTCACATAATAGATGGGCTTTTGGGTCTTATCTTCTTCCCTCACGAGAACGGCGCTGAGGGTCTGCTCGGAGGCTGCTAGGTAGAGGTAGAGGGGATCACCAGGAATTGGTTTGCTGAGGAGAGGAGGATTGACTAGGTAAGCCTTGAGTTGGTTGAATGAATCATGTTGCTGCTGACCCCACTCGAAGCCTTTAGCCCCCCTGAGAGCCTTGTAGAAGGGGAGACACTTCTCCCCTGACTTGGAAAGGAAACGCCCTATGGCTGCCAGGCAACCCGTTAGCTTCTGAATTTCTTTGACATTCTTCGGAGGAGCCATGTCTAATATGGTCTTGATCTTCTCGGGGTTGGCCTCGATTCCTCTTTGGCTGACCATAAAGCCTAGGAATTTCCCCGACGAGACTCTGAACGCACATTTGTTCGGATTGAGCCTCATATTGTGTTTCCTAAGTACGTCGAATGCCTCTTGCAGATCGGTCACATGATCGGCCCCGTGGATGCTCTTCACAAGCATATCGTCAACATATACCTCCATATTTCGGCCAATTTGAGCTTGGAAAACCTTGTTAACGAGGCGTTGATAAGTGGCACCTGCATTCTTCAAACCGAAGGGCATTACCCTGTAGCAGTAGAGGCCCTGATCGATTACAAAGCAGGTCTTCGGGATATCCGGGGGAAACATACGAATTTGATTGTAGCCTGAGAAGGCATCCATGAAGCTGAGGAGTTCATGGCCCGAAGTGGCATCAATCAAAGTATCGATACTTGGAAGAGGGAAGGGGTCTTTGGGGCATGCCTTATTAAGATCGGTAAAATCGATACAAATCCTCCAGGTCCCATTGGACTTCTTCACCATTACTTCATTCGAGAGCCATTCGGGATAGTTTACCTCCTGTATGAACCGAGCCTTCAAGAGCTTGTTCACCTCCTCTTTTATAGCTAGCTGGCTCTCGGGGGTGAACTTGCACCTCTTCTGTTGGACCGGTTTGGACCCCAGAGCAATGCTGAGGTGGTGGACCAAGAGCTCTTCGAAAATTCCGAGCATGTCTGCATCTGGCCAAGCAAAAGGGTCTCGGTTCCTTCGGATGCACTGGACTATGTCAGAGCATAGGGCGGATGGGAGGGTCTTGCTAACAAAGAACTTTCGACTTGGATCCTGCTCAGAGAAGAGCACTTCCTCCAACTCATCCACCGGCTCGGACGTTGGTCGGGCAATATCTTGGGAGATTTCCAGAGTTTCGAGGGAGAGGACTGGACCGAGGGTAGAGGTCATGTATCACTTGCGGGCTGTTTCCTGATTGCCTTTTACTTCCCCTACTCCTGTCCGGGTGGGGAATTTCATCTTGAGGTGATAGGCGGAAGGGATGGCTTCAAGGGCAGCTAGGCCGGGCCGACCCAAAATGACATTGTAAGCTGCAGGGACATCCACGACCATAAAGTCCATCGACTCTGTTTGGGTAGTAGGAGTTTTGCCAGCGGTTACGTCGAGGGTGATCACCCCTTCAATAGTCACTGGCACTCCCGTGAACCCATAGAGTGTGTAGCCGGCGGGCTTAAGTCTATCTCGGGATAGCTTGAGGCCTTTGAAAGCGGCGAGGAAGAGGATGTTAACGGAGCTACCATTGTCCACTGGGATCCTTTCCACCTTAAAGTTTGCCATATGGAGATTGATGACGAGTGCGTCACAGTGGGGGGTGCGGACACCCTCAAGGTCTTCATCTGAGAATGTGACGGGCACTTCGAGGCCTTTAGGAGGAAGGGTGGCGCGAACCGAATTGACTTCCCTTATAAACGCCTTTCGAGAGGAGTTGGAGGAGCCCCCCATTGGGCCCCCATGAATGAGGTGTAGGACACGCTCCTCTTCGAAGTCGGGCATTTCATCGCGTTCAGGATGCTTGTTAGCCCCACGAGGCGGGGGAGGAGGATCGGTTCGATCCTTTCTCACAAACCTGTTTAGCTGACCCCTCTGGATGAGGGCTTCTATCTCGTTCTTCAAGGCCTGACAATCATTAGTATCGTGGCCATGGTCCCGGTGGTAGCGGCACCACTTCTCTTTATCCTTCTTCTTGCTAGGGGTGCTCATTTTTGGTGCAGGAGGTATCACCCCCTCCTTCTCAACTTCCATAAGAATTGTGGAGATGTTGGCGTTAAGGGGAGTAAATTTTTCAAATCTCGGCGCTGGCCGCCATTATCCTTCTGGAGCTTCTTGGCCCCTTCCTCTTCTGTTTCCTTTCTCTTAGACCCGGAGGAAGACCCCTCCAAGTTGGGGCGGTGCTCAGCTTCTTTGGCTCGAATATACTTTTCGCTCCGGAGGAGGAGGTCAGAGAAGTTCTGTGGGGGCTTCTTGGCGAGGGAGGAGCGGAGGCTGGAGTTGAGGACATTGGATTGAAATGCTGCCGCAGCGACCGATTGGTTGAGGGATGCTATGGACCTGGCTTCCGCTGTGAACCTTTTCACATAGTCTCTCAGCTTCTCACCCTTCTTCTGGTTGAGGTAGAGTAGGTCTTCTCAGTTCAGCGGCTACTCACGAAGTGGTTGACGAAGAGGGTCTCAAATTTCTCGAAGGAGAATATTGAGGATGGGGCAAGGCGAGAGTACCATTCTCGAGCCGGACCCTTGAGAGTTGCGGGGAAGGTTTTGCATAGCAGAGCATCGGAAGCTTGATGGATGAGCATGAGGGTCTTGAAGCTTTCGATGTGATCGACGGGGTCAGTCTCCCCGGAATAAGTCTCGAATTGAGGAGGTTTAAAGCCAATTAGTACGGGCGCCTCCATTATGGTTCGGGAAAAAGGAGGTCGACTAGGGCGAAGGGTCCTTTCTTTAAGCTCTTCTTCACGGCTTAACTGACCCAAGCGCCTCTCCATTTCGTGGAGATGGCGGTGGACAGCATCATCCCTTCGACGATAATCAACCGAGCCTCTAGACTCATCTTCGTACGAGGGTGAGCGGGGGCTACGACGACGGTAGCTCCTGGAGCGGCGAGGACTGGGAATGTGCCGGGGGTTGCTAGGAGCTGGGGGAGGAGTTAGGGACCGTCGGCGAGGACTTCGGACCGGAGGAGGAGTGGGAATCCTTGGAGTATTGGTGTTGTTGGGACGGAGATTGAGAGCTTGTAGGATGGTTGCTTGGAACTGCTGGAACTCGGCACGGGTGATGGGTGCCTCATCGTTCCTTGGATGTTGCCGACCGGCAGGGGAATGGGGTCTTCTCCTGTGATGCTTGGGGGACTCTTTCCGCCCCCTTCGGGTAGGGGACCTTCTATAGTTTCGGCGGTGAGGAGATCGCTCATCCAGACATTGTTGGCGGGAGGCTCCCTCTCGGGCCCGCTTTTCATCCAGACGGTAGGGAAGATCCTCATCCTTCTGCCGATTGAGGATGGTATTGCGAAGGTCGGAAGCTCGGGGATTGTGGGAGGCCATAGAATCCGAAGAGGCATTGTGGATTGAGACATGGTCCTGATGGAGAGGTTGTTTCTGCGGGTTGGGATGCGAGACCCCTGCTCCGGCATTTTGAGGACCGGGGGGACCCTTAGGAGGTTGTTGATTCTAAGGAGGCTGGTCTTGTTGGAGAGGGTCCTCGGCTTGAGGAGGAAGTTGCTCCTACTGCTAAGCGGGTTGGATGGGGACTTCCTGTTGCTGATCGGGATTGGGTCCACAGTTGGACCCTTTGGATCTTACTTTCCTAGGAGGCATGGCTGGAGAAGATCTGACCAACGGGAAGAGGGAAGGCTGCTATTCGTTTGTTCCCACAGATGGCGCCAATCTGTTACCGCTGAATTTCGTGTGGGGGCAAACAGATAGTATTTGTGGATTCCTGGAAAACTTTGAATAGCAAACCTGTTACCTGTTCCGCCGGAGTTTGACCGTTGACTCCCGCCGTTCACCTGCAAAAAGTGCGAGATACCGGGGTTGATCCCGGCGACGCACCCTCCGATGCTCAAGTCAGTAATCAGAAATGATTATAAAAGAGCATAAATTGGCAAAAGATTGATTACCTCTTAATGGAGATGGATGAGGGGTATTTATAGCCACCGTTGGGTTCAGATTAGGAATGTAATTCCTGTGGTTAGATAAGGAATGTAATCCCTAATCCCCAGCGAAAGGATAGATGTGAATCAGGGCCGTTGATTAGTATTAATTAGATACCCTAATTCTACCCTGCTGGACCGGGTTTGCTGCGTGTTGAAACCCGCACCCAGTTGAGGTGGATCCATTCGCGGGTTAGTGGGTCTTCGAGGAGGAGAACTAGTACCCGCTTCAGACCCATTGGTAGGTGAAATTACCATTTTACTCCTAGGCTTTAAGATTCGTTCCTGATTTAGACGGTTTTGATTTAGCCCCATTTTTAGCCATATCAGTAGCAGAGAGGCCAGTTCGGAGCTCGTCGAGGTGAGCTCGACGACGGAGGAGTGGGTGAGGAGCTCGGCAGCGGAGCCATGGCGTTGTGACGGAAAGAGTTCGCGAGAAGGTGGCAAAAAGTTGGGTTCGAGCTCGGCATTGGAGCTCGATAGTGGAGCTCGGAGGCGACGGTGTTTGCCGAGGAAGGGCTCGACGAAGCTCCGAGCTTCGACGATGAGCTTCGGCTGCTCATGCGAGCTCGGCGAGGAGAAGTGGCGAGCTCGGTGGCAGTGGAGGTGGAGCTTTGAGCTCTTCGACGGCTTGGCGAGGGGGGAGCTCAAGCTCGGTGTTGGAGCTCGTCGGTGTGAAGAGCTTCGGAGGGAGGAGCTTCGACAGAAATGGCGCTCGGAGATAATGGAGCTCCGTAATGGAGTTGGACAAAAGGGGGAAGCTCGACAGTGGCGTTCGCAGAGGAGCTCGCATGGGTTCGACGAAGTTGGAGCATGTCGCGGAGGGTCAGCTCGTCGATGGAGGGAGAGCTCGGCGAAGAGAGAGGAGCTCGGGATGGAGCACATCGTCTTTTCATGCTTGGCGTGGTGAAGAGCTCCGAAGCTTGAGATGAAGGTGGCGATTGAAGAGGTCGGCATAGTGAAGAGCTCCGAAGTTGGGTTTTTGTTCCCTTGGTTTTGGCGAGAATGTGTGGAGGAGAAGAAGTGAACGGAGAGAGGAGGTTCAGGTTTTGGGTCCAAATGTGTTTGGATCCGACCCGTTAACCCTTTATCTCATCTTCTCTTGATTCTTTTATTTTGCTTTTGGGCTGCTTGCTTGTTCGGTGAATCCGAGCACGGATTTTGAGGTACATTTTTGGCCATTTTGTAGTTCGGTAGCTCGGTAGCTCGGATTTCAGATCCAAGCTACGTGGCTCCATCTGGACGGTTGATCACGATCATGGCGCGAATCACAAGGCAAGAGGCCCAGATCACGAGAAACCATGATCTTGTTGTTTTGTGGAGACGTGGCAAAATATGAGTCATCCATCAGTCATTGGCACGAACATCTGGACGATCTGACGGTCCAAGGAGCTTGGGGGTATTTTTTCCCAATACGGAGGTCGGTGCCCCGGTAGCTCGGCGTTGTAGCTCGGTAGCTCGACGCTGTGGCTCGGGGGCATCTTTCTCCGAAGGGGCACCTCAGTAGCTCGGCGTAGCTGTGTTGCGATCCACTTTTCTGGTGCTACGGAGGTCCGATCGGGGCGTGCGACCACTCATTTCGAAACTAACTTGAAGATCTACAACTTCTCTTTAGGAGTGGGTTGAAGAATCACCGTTCTTCATGGTCAAAATAGTCCCGCAACATCTTTGTCTTGAGGAGTGTTTTGGTCTTCAGAATCTTCGAAGAGGAGCTCCACTCCTAGGGGCGAAGAAGATGGGCTAGGGAGATCCTCGTAAGAGCTGTGGGAAGATCCATTCTTGGAGGTGCGTGCATGGAGCAACTATAGGGGAGAGTTTTGAGCTCCGAACTCGCTTAGAAGAGGCCTACTCGGGAGGTGAGTAGGACAATGAGCTTGGCTCTTGGAAAGAGCCATTCGGGAGACGAGTTTGAGGAGCAACTTTAGGGGAGAGTTTTGAGCTCCGAACTCGCTTAGAAGAGGTCCACTTTGGAGGTGAGCAGAGCGAAGGTCTTGGCTCTAGGAGAGAGCCGTCTCGGGAGACAAGTTTGAGGAGCAACTCTAGGAGAGAGTTGTGCTCCGAACTCGTCGAGAAGAGGTCCATTGTGGAGGCGAGCGAAGCAAAGAGCTTGGCTCTAAGAGAGAGCCATTTGGGAGACGAGTTTGAGGAGCAACTCTAGGGGAGAGTTTTGAGCTCCGAACTTGCTTAGAAGAGGGCCACTCGGGAGGCGAGTAGGACAAAGGGCTTGGCTCTACGAAAAAGCCATTCGGGAGACGAGTTTGAGGAGCAACTCTAGGGGAGAGTTTTGAGCTCCGAACTCACTTAGAAGAGGTCCACTTTGGAGGCGAGCGGAGCGAAGGGCTTGGCTCTAGGAGAGAGCTGTCTCGGGAGACGAGTTTGAGGAGCAACTCTAGGAGAGAGTTGTGCTCCGAACTCGTCGAGAAGAGGTCCGCTGTGGAGGCGAGCGGAGCGAAGAGCTGGGCTCTAAGAAAGAGCCATTTAGGGTGACGAGTTTGAGGAGCAACTCTAGGGGAGAGTTTTGAGCTCCGAGCTCGCTTAGAAGAGGCCCGCTCGGGAGGCGAGTGAGGTGAAGAACTTCACAAGGCTCTAGGAGAGAGCCATAAAGGAGACGAGTTTAAGGAGCAACTCTAGGAGAGAGTTGTGCTCCGAACTCATTGAGAAGAGGTCCGCTTTGGAGGCGAGCGGAGCGAAGTGCTTGACTCTAAGAGAGAGCCATTTGGGAGAGAAGTTTGAGGAGCAACTCTAAGGGAGAGTTGTGCTCCGAACTCGTTGAGAAGAGGTCCGCTTTGCAGGTGAGCGCAGCGAAGAGCTTGGCTCTAGGAGAGAGCCATTTGGGAGACAAGTTTGAGGAACAACTCTAGGAGGGAGTTGTGAGCTCCGAACTCGTTGAGAAGAGGTTCGCTCTAGGAGTGAGCGGAGCGAAGAGCTTGGATGTAGGAGAGAGCAATTTGGGAGGCAAGTTTGAGGAGCAACTCTAGGGGAGAGTTGTGCTCCGAACTCGTTGGGAAGAGGTCCGCTTCGGGGGCGAGCGGAGCGAAGAGCTTGGCTCTAGGAGAGAGCCATTTGGGAGACAAGTTTGAGGAGCAACTCTAGGAGAGAGTTGTGAGCTCCGAACTCGTTGTTTAAGAAAGATTCAACGGTTGTGGGAGCAGTTCCGAATGGCGAACCACTTCTTACCCGCTTATGAGTGAGTAATTTGAAGCGGAATCGAGCCAAGTGTTAGACTCCGAACTCGTCGTTTAAGAGAGATTCAACGGTTGTGGGAGCAGTTCCGAATGGCGAACCACTTCTTACCCGCTTATGAGCATGTAATTTGAAGCGGAATCGAGCCAAGTGTTGGACTCCGAACTCGTTGTTAGAGGGGGTTAACGAGGTGTAGGAGCAATTCTGAATGGTGAGCTGCCCCGCCCTTGCTTGTTTGCAAGCGGCTAAAGCAACGTCGAACCAAGCGTTGGACTCCATACTTGTTTTTGAGCTTAGTAAGTTGCAGGAGCAGCCATGTAGGAGAAGCTGGATTCTGAACTCACCATTTAACGAGTCGTAGATGTGACTCGGAGAGATAGAGATGAAGCAAGAGTAATAATTTTCAATGAAAAAATGTAAAGCTTTATTGAGATAAACTAAGTGGCCGCTTCAACAGGGCGAGCCATTATTACATGCTATTGGCTGGGTTACAAGCATTGACCTTATTGAAAATCAAGATCCTATTTCTACGATAAGGTGAAGACCACTTGGGCGGAGCTGGGTTCTCCCTCCATTGGACCACCTTGGATGAGGTGGAAGACGGCCCCAGGTTCTGAGTCTTGCAGCTCGGCGGGCCTCTCTGTTCGTTTGTACGCTCCTTAGGGGGGAAGCTCGGCCCTATCTTTTTGGATGAACTTGGTCAGGTGTCCCCGCTGTATGAGTTCTTCGATCTCCTCCTTGAGAGCCCGACAATTATCCGTGTCGTGGCCGTGGCCTTGTGAAAGCGGCACCACTTATCCTTGTTCCTCTTCTTGGCAGTGGTATTCATTCTAGGGGGAGCACGGAGTAGCCCTTCCTTGTCCTCCTCCATAAGGACTTCTGATATATTAACAATGAGGGGGGTGAACTTCTCAAAATGAGGAGTCAAGCGGCGCTGGCCATTGTCGTCCTTCTGGGATTTTTGGGACCCCTCTTCGCTCGTATTCTTTCGTTTGTTCTCGGAAGATGGTTCTTCAAGAGTAGGGGGGTTGAGATCCTCTTCCACTCGTATGTACTTCTCCACCCTAAGTAGGAGTTCTGAGAAGTTCCGAGGAGGCTTCTTGGCCAGGGACGCCCTGAGGCGAGCGTTAGTGACGTTGCGCTCGAATGCGACAGAGGCTACTAATTGGTTGAGTGAGGGAATGGACCGGGCTTCGGCAGTGAAGCGTCGAACGTAATCCCTTAGGCATTCATCCTTTTCTTGGTTGAGGGTCACCAGAGATATACTTGTTTTCTCGGCCCGGCGGCTACTCACGAAATGAGTAAGGAAGAGCCCTTCAAACTGATCGAATGAGAAGATGGAGGCCGGGACGAGTCAAGAGTACCATTCTCTTGCAGGTCCCTTCAACGTAGTAGGGAAGATCTTGCAGAGGAGGGCATCTGAAGCATGGTGGATCATCATGAGAGTTTTGAAACTCTCTATGTGATCCGCGGGGTCCGACTCCCCGGTATACGACTCGAAGTGAGGTGGCTTGAAGTTTTCTGGGACGGGGGCCTCCATGATGGTGCGGGAGAATGGAGGTCTGCTCGGGCGAAGGTTTATCGCCCGTTGCTCTTCTTCCCTATCAATTCGGCCGAGGCGCTTCTCTATCTCGTGGAGACGGCGGTAGACTGAGTTTTCTCTTTGATTATATCTTGCAGAGCCCTGGGACTCATCTTCGTACGAGGGTGGACTGGGGCTGCGGCGATGGTAGCTTGGAGATGGATGAGGACTGGGAGTGTGAAGGCAGTGGCTCCTAGCTTGCTCATGAGTAGGTAGTCTCTGGTCGTTATTTGGGCGATATTGAGGGCCCGCGGAACGGCCTTTTGAAAATCTTGGAGCTCCGCCCTTGTGACTGGTGCCTCTCCAGCTTGGCGGTCCCAATGTGTGGCTCAGGCTTATTGGAGAATGAGTTTTCCGTCGATGACACTGAGGGGACTCTCTTCGCCTCCTCGGGGGAGGGGATCTTCTGGTCCATAGTCGGCGGGGGGTCCGGACTCTTGAGACCCCTGGGTGCTCAGGTTGATGGGCTCTCCCAAGGGCTCGCCATGCATTCAGGTGAGTTCGGAGGTCGACCCCCTTTTGGCGATCAGCAATCACTTGACGAAGATCCCGCTTGGAAGGGCTTTGAGAAGCCATAGATTCAACTGAAGGATTGGGACCCGCAACATGGTCATGAGGAGGATGTTGCTTCGGATGACTCAGACGGAAGTCCCCCTGAGAAGCCCCCCGAGATCCTGGAGGGGCCTGTTGAGGATAAGCACCTTGAGCTGGAGGAGGGGGAGGAGGAAGCGAAGTGGTTTTTCGGCTGGAGACCACTGTCTTTCCCTTTTGTTTTGGATGTATGGCTTGAAACTAGTCTCGCTGATGAAGTTAGGTCAGGTTGCTTTTTCTTTTCCACAGACGGTGCCAATCTGTTGCTGCTGATTTTGGTGTGGGTGCAAACAGATAAATTTGTGGATTCTAGGAGAAAACAATAAAGCAAACCTGTTGACCTGTTGACCTTCACCAATGCATTGACTGGTTTCCTGCCGCTGCCGTTGACCTGCAAAAAGTGCGAGACACCGGGATGGATCCCGGCGACGCACCCTCCGACGCTCTTGTCAGTAATCTGAATGATTATAAAAGAGCTTTAATTGGAAAAGTATTGATTACCTGGTAACAGTGGGGGGAGAGGGGTATTTATAGTCGCCTTAGGGATCCGTTTCAAGATAAGAACATATCTCTATTTTCCGATGTGAATGGATAGAAGCGGTTAAGATCACTTCTTAGGGATAATTATGAATCTGAATTCTTCTTTATCTTTTCTGAACTGGTTTGTAACGGGTTGGGACCCGTACCCAGTAAGACAGATCTGTTTATGGGTTATTGGGCTTTGAAGAAAGACTCAGTCCCCATTTCAGACCCGTTTGTAGGTGAAATTATCGTTTTAGCCCTGAGCTTTAAGATTCGTGTCCGATTCGAACGGTCCCGATTTAATTCCATTTTTAGCCATATCAGTACCCTATTTTGGGGTTTCAAATATTTTATTCATAAATTATTTTTTTTTTGCACAAAATAATTTTTTTAAATGCATATATACAATACAAATAATTAAAGGAGAGGCTTTTTTTGCGAAAGAAACTTTAGGGGGCCACGAATGTGGGAAAAGAACTGGAACCGCATAAATGCAGTTCCATTTTCATTCCAAAAAAAAATTGCCGAATGGGTCCACAGGATAGCGATCGGGGGGGGGGGGGGGGAGTGGTGGTGGTGGTGGTTTATACAAAATAATTGGGGATGCTCTTATAACTATTCCATTTCCACACTAAAATAAGACAAAAAGGTCTGCTAAGTCCTTCATTATGCTACTTGAACTGTTGAATGAAGCATTTCCAGAAATCTGTATTCCAAACTCAGCCTATAAAATCAAAAAATTCCTAAATTCTTTCGACCTAGGGTATGAGAAGATAGCAGCATGTCCAAATGACTGTATGCTTTTCACGAGAGGTAAGGAAAATCTGGAGAATTGCGAAGTCTGTGGTTCTTCGAAATGATCAGAAACACCAAATCAAGACGATCAAGCCAGTGGATCTACTAACGGAAGTAGGAGAAAGAAGCCTGCCAAACTATTGTGCTACTTTCCTCAGATTCCTAGGCTACAAAGGTTGTTTATGTCTTCGAAAACTTCTTCTGATATGAAATGGCATGATGAAGGTCGCATTAATGATGGGATTCTTAGACATCCTGCCGATTCTCAATCTTGGAAAAAATTTGATGAAAGATATCCCAATTTTGCGGAAGATCATAATCTTCTTTTTACTAAGCATGCTGTATACCAAAATGGGGTTGGTAATAGAATGCATGAAAGACACGTATTAGTGTTTGTGAGTCTACATTGTGGCTGTCGTCTATGTTCTTAATTGGGCTGTGATTAGAAAGAGAGGGCTCGAGTGGAGATCTGGAAACCCATATAGAGACATCTCATTTTTCATAATTTATTATTATTGTTGTTGTTGTCGCTCTTGCTGTTGTTGCTGATGTCTCTTTGTGTGCGTGTGTTGAAGAGAAAGAAGGGATGAGAGAGAGATGAGGAAAATGCCGCTATATTAGCTTGGTGTATCCTCATTCTCTACCATTCCTCTTTCTGCTGATTCTTTATTTGGTTTCCTTCCACGATGACAGTTCCTTAAAACTACACTTGATATGAGCCCTATTCTTATTTTTCTTCAATAAAAATAGGAGTTTTGGTGATCCAACAAACATGTATCCTCATACTTCCAAATGGCATTTTCTTTAGAAAGTCGGTCTCCAAATAATCGATCTATGACTAGAATCTCCAACTAGTGATCATAGCTGCACCCAATGTTCTAAAAAGCGCTAGGCGGTAGTCGGGCGGCCGATGGGGGCCTAGCGCCTAGACCTTGTAATTGGGGATTAAGCGGCTAGGCGCTAGGTGGTTTTTTAAATTTATTTATTTATTTATTTATTTATCGATCTTTTGGGTTTATTTTGTTGTGACCTCTTTTTACTCTTTATTGCTACTCATTCTTAGTTTCTTACTATTGAACTTTTTCTCCTTGCAATTGTAGGATGGGCTTCACATAGTCGTATCGGTGTATTATTGTATCAGTGAACATGAGGACTCTATCTTCTCCATATCCGATGTAAACCACATTGTGGCTACTCATAAAAGAATACAAGTTCTAAAGAGAGAATAAATGTAAAGTTGATAGATGATCTCATGATATGCTTGATAACGATGAACAGCTTTAAGCAAATATTATTATGTTTTCTTGCTAAGTGGGGAAAAAATATACACATTGAGCAAATATATTTGGAGATCTATCGAGGTCACTATTAGAACTTAGAAGCTGTGCATATATTTTTGGAGGACGTCGGAGGGAGGCGGAGGGAGGCGGAGGAGGATGTCGGAGGAGCTGCGATTTCGGAGGGAGGCGGACTGAGGGAGGACGTCGGAGGAGCTGTAAACTTTGAGAGAGAAGAGGAGGACGTCGGAGGGAGGCGGAGGCGGAGTTGGAGGAGGACAGCGAAGGAGGAGGGAGGCGGACGAGGACAGCAAACTGGCGAAGTAGGAGGGAGGCGGAGGAGGACGGCGAAGGAGGATGGAGGCGGAGGAAGACGGCGAAGGAGGGAGGTGGAGGAAGAGGAGCTGCGATTTGGGGTGAAAGTGAAGAGCGTGATTTGGGGGTGAAAGTGAAGAGCGCGATTTAGGTTTTTTTATTTTTTTTATTAGGAGGTGAGTGCGAGCAGTGGGTTTTTTGTACTTTTTTTTTAAAAAAAATTACTTGAGGCCTAAACGGGTCTAGTCCGCCTAGACCCGCATAGACCGATTAAACACCGCCTAGGTCCGATTTTAGCCGCCTAGAACCCATTTCCGATTTTCATAAACGCCTAGGCCCTAGTCGAGGCATTGGGGGGCCGCCTAGCGCCTAGGCGCCGCCTATGCCGTTTTTTAGAACACTGGCTGCACCCCACTGCAGACTCACAAACACTAATACGTGTCTTTCATGCATTCTATGACCAACCCCATTTTGGCATATAGCATGCTTAGATGACAATTACCCAATTTTGGTATACAGCATGCTTAGATGACAATTAACCCATTTTGGTAAATAGCATGCTTAGATGATAATGATGGAATATTTAGTATCTAAAACAGTAAAACAAATGAAAATTTCCAGTATCTAAGCATGTTGTCATCCCAACTTTGCCAATGATGTTTCTGGCTCCAAAAGAAACCTGCACAAGGTTTGTTCTGACCAATTCTTGACAGATTTGAGAATTCTGAAGATTTTAGATCCAGGATGACAAATTTTGATTGGGCTGTGATTGGATTGTTTAGTGGCTGTCATCTATGTTCTTAATTGGGCTGTGATTAGAAAGAGACGGGTTGGAGTGGAGATCTGGAAACCCATATAGAGACATCTCTTTTATTATAATTTATTATTATTGTTGTTGTTGTCGCTCTTGCTGTTGTTGCTGATGTCTCTTTGTGTGCGTGTGTTGAAGAGAAAGAAGGGATGAGAGAGAGGTAAGGAAAATGCCGCTATGCTAGCCTGGTGTATCCTCATTCTCTACCATTCCTCTTTCTGCTGATTCTATATTTGGTTTCCTTCCACGATGACAGTTCCTTAAAACTACACTTGATATGAGCCCTATTCTTATTTTTCTTCAATAAAAATGGGAGTTTTGGTGATCCAACAAACATGTATCCTCATACTTCCAAATGGCATTTTCTTTAGAAAGTCGGTCTCCAAATAATCGATCTATGACTAGAATCTCCAATCACAACCCAATCAAAATTTGTCATCTTGGATCTAAAATCTTCAGAATTCCCAAATCTGTTGATGCATTTGGTCAGAACAAACCTTGTGCAGGTTTCTTTTGGAGCCAGAAACATCATTGAAAAAGTTGGGATGAAGAATAGACAAACATGCTTAGATACTGGATTTTCATTTATTTTACTGTTTTAGATACTGAATATTCCATCATTGTCATCTAAGCATGCTATTTACCAAAATGGGTTAATTGTCATCTAAGCATGCTGTATACCAAAAAGGGGTTGGTCATAGAATCCATGAAAGACACGTATTAGTGTTTGTGCTCTAATTTGTCATCATGGATCTAAAATCTTCAGAATTCCCAAATTTGTCAAGAATTGGTCAGAACAAACCTTATGCAGGTTTCTTTTGGAGCTAGAAACATCATTGGCAAAGTTGGGATGAAGAATAGACAAACATGCTTAGATACTGGAAATTTTCATTTGTTTTCATGTTTTAGATACTGGATATTCCATCATTGTCATCTAAGCATGCTATTTACCAAAATGGGTTAATTGTCATCTAAGCATGCTGTATACCAAAATGGGGTTGGTCATAGTATCCATGAAAGAACCCTATTAGTGTTTGTGCTCTAATTTTTCATCCTGGATCTAAAATCTTCAGAATTCCCAAATCTGTCAAAAATTGGTCAGAACAAACCTTGTGCAGGTTTCTTTTGGAGTCAGAAACATCATTGGCAAAGTTGGGATGAAGAATAGACAAACATGCTTAGATACTGGAAAATTTCATTTGTTTTACTGTTTTAGATACTGGATATTCCATCATTGTCATCTAAGCATGCTATTTACCAAAATGGGTTAATTGTCATCTAAGCATGCTGTATACCAAAATGGGGTTTGTCATAGAATCCATGAAAGACATGTATTAGTGTTTGTGAGATAATTTGTCAGAAAATGCCATTTTGAGAATCTGAAAACCCCACTATTTAGTTATTTAGTGGCTGTCGTCTATGTTCTTAATTGGGCTGTGATTAGAAAGAGAGGGCTCGAGTGGAGATCTGGAAACCCATATAGAGACGTCTCGTTTATTATAATTTATTATTATTATTGTTGTTGTCGCTCTTGCTGTTGTTGCTGATGTCACTCTTTGTGTGTGTGTGTTGAAGAAAAAGAAGGGATGAGAGAGAGATGAGGAAAATGTTGCTATGTGAGCCTGGTGTATCCTCATTCTCCACCATTCCTCTTTCTGTTTCCATTTCTGGCTTCTATATTTGGTTTCCTTCCACGATGACAGTTCCTTAAAATTACACTTGATATGAGCCCCTTCTTATTTTTCTTCATTAAAAGTGGGAGTATTGGTGATCCAACAAACATGTATCCTTATACTTCCAAATGGCATTTTCTTTAGAAAGTCAGTCTCCAAATAATCGATCTATGACTAGAATCTCCAACTAGTGATCTATGCAATATATTTGTTTTTGAGCATATTGATCTATGAAATATTTGTCATCCTGGATCTAAAATCTTCAGCAATCCCAAATCTGTCAAGAATTGGTCTGAACAAACCTTGTGCAGGTTTCTTTTGGAGCCAGAAACATCATTGACAAAGTTGGGATGAAGAATAGACAAACATGCTTATATACTGGATTTTCATTTGTTTTACTGTTTTAGATACTGGATATTCCCAATCAGAGGAGAATATAATGGTTTCAAGTTAGATACTGGATTTTCATTTGTTTTACTATTTTAGATATATTCAAAAACAAAATTAAGTACTAGCTTTTTAGCACTGCAATATAATTATTTTACCTCTCTATATATCATTAACAATTCCATTTGCAATTGGTACTTTGATCTTAGAATTTATGAATTGGGTAGATCTTTTTGAAAGTTCAAAAAATATGTATATTCTGTATTGTGGTCTAGTTTTGAACTAAATTATTGTTTTTTTTTTCACAGAGCGGTCCGATCAATCAATCAAATGTGAGTCTCCTAGATCAAGAAAATTCTGATGATCAGAACTGAAGTGACTCGAGGGGTATGAATCTGTGGTCGGCCTAGTCTAGTTGTCCTTGTTGTTGTTATGTTGTCCTTGTTGTTGTTATGTCCTTATTGCTGTTTTAAGTAATTGTTGAGATATTTGGGATATTCATTACTGTATTTGTTAATTATGACGCTTTGTGTTAATTTTGTGGTGAATTTGGATGATTAATGGAATATGTGTGAAACTTTATTATCTTTAATTTTTGTGTTTGGTTGTGATTTGCGCATTAATATGCCTGAAATTGGTTGAATCAGTTGTGAATTAGTTTACAGGTTTTTTAAATGAAATTGTGAATTGAAATCGAATGAAAAACTGGAGCGAAAAAATCAAACGATCATATACCGGCGTTTCATAAAACGCCGGTGTATCCAACTGATCAGTTGGAAATTTCGATAGAGAGGCGTTTCCACACACGCCGGTGTATCCATAAGCCACAAAAGCACTAATAAACACTGGCATTTTATAAAATGCCGGTGAATCTCACTATAGCGGCGTTTTTACAACACGCCGGTGCTTGTAAGTAGGGAAAATAGGGCACTCAGAAATAAGCATACACCGGTGTTTGTCAACGCCGGTAAATATTGAACATACACCGGTGTTTGTGGAAATGCCAGTGAAAAGATATATACCAGCGTTATGTGACCGCCGGTGAATGTATATTGGGGAAAAGAATGGTACTCAGAAATACCCATATACCGGCGTTAGGTGACCGCCAGTGTATTTTCAAGATCTACCGGCGTCCAGTAGAAACGCTGGTGTATACCACTATCATTCCGCGACGCTCGCTTCGGCGGCATAAAAATGCCGGTGAATGTTTCACCGGCGTAAAAAACTGCCGGTGAAGATCTAAAAAAACGCTGGTGAATAGCTTGTGTGTTGTAGTGTATGTATATGATCATATACTGAAATATGAATGTGTCGAATTTTTACAAGTTGGTTTTGTATGTGTAGGTTATTTTTTTATGTGTATGTGTATGTCAATTTTGTATGTGTATGTAAATTTTGTATGTGTGTGTCAACAGCTACATCAGAAACAGTTGAATTTCATATGTTTGATGTTAAATGTCTATCTATATGATGAGTGTATGTAAATGATATGTATGAAATCTGTATATATGATCAAGAAAAATTTTACAAATATGCATATTTATAAAAAAATTGTGTATGTGTTTGATTAGTTGAATTGTCTATGTATGATCACTTGAACTCTTTATGTATGATAAGTCGAACTGTGTATTTATGACCGCTTGAACTGAACTGTTCAAGTTCTGGTCAATTGAAATGTATATTACAAATTCCTATGTATGATCAGTTCAAATGTGCACCTAACAGCAAATTTGAGTACTCTTGCATTCCAAAAATATTTCCTTCATAATTGCAAATTGTAAATTAGTTTTCCTTTGCTAGAAACACTTCTTATTTCTCTGTAAATTGTAAATTCGGGAAAAGTAAATGAATGTATGATTGAAGACAACAATACTTGAAACAATTCTAAATCTTCGTTTTTTTATTGCAATGTTAAATAGCATTTACAATATGAAGAACATCCAATTTCTCTGTTAATAATCCAAAAATTATGAACCCAATAACCAAAAAAATATGCAAAGTACATTAATTTTCCTTAATATACTTGTTGTACATTATTTTGCCAGATAAACAACTTCTTGCACTCAGCCTAACTGATGAATATTGTGTACAATTTAACTGATACTTCTTCAAATTCGTCTACTTCTTCATTATTAATGTGCATTGTAATTCGCCTGCTTCTTCTTTATCTTCGTCTTCTGCCAACGAAAGGAAAAAATTCATAAACCCAGCTTCTCTTCATCTTCTGCCTGCGGCACAAAAAAATAGGAGTTTAGTAACATTATTCATGTATGTGTATGAACATGATGCTAAACAGTCAAATAAACAATTACTAGCAGGCTCAGATCACAGTTATTAGCACGAACAGATCTAATTTTCCTACTAAAGTAGATTGAGTTCTTCAAATAAATTATAAATTGTCTTTAGTAGGGCTGCATTCTAATGCCATGCCAACTACTTCAGCAACTCCAAAAAAAAAGATGATACAACAGCAAAAAAAACAGCAGCAGTAAATGAAAAACAACCAACAACAGCAGCTAATATGAGAAGCAGCAGCAGCAAAAGGCAAACACAAATTAGTTCAGAAGCAGCTTTTTTTTCGCAACCCAGCATTGTTTGATTTTCATCCACAATCAACATCAGGCAAGTAAGTGGTATTAGCTCAAAAATGGTTTCACTAGGGCTGCATTCTAATGCCATGCCAGCTAGTTCAACAGCAACACCAAGAGGGAGAAGCAAAAATAGATCAGTTCAAAAGCAACCAAGAACAATACCAAATATCAGAAGCAACAACAGCAATAGCTAAATCAGATAAAGGTGCTGCATCAGTTCACCCATGCACTTGTATGATCAGCTCAATCCACAATCAGAAGCAAGCAAGTAAATAGCAACAATATTAATTCCCAGCATGCACTTGTATGATCAGCTCAATCCACAATCAGAAGCAAGCAAGTAAATAGCTAAATCAAAAAAAGTTTCACTAGGGCTGCATTCTAATGCCATGCCAACTAGTTAGGCAAAAACGGTTTCAATCGTTCAGCATCAATACCAAATATGAGAAGCAGCTGAGGCAAAAGGCTAAGATGAAGTATATGATCAGTTCACCCATGCCTACAATGAAGATAATTCCCAACCCATATTATGGATCATCAATATTTTATGATTACAATCCCCAATCAAGAACAAGCAACTAAGTATCAGAAAAATAAAAAAACAAGACTGCTATCTGTGACTCATCATTGCCTACTAAGAATCCAAAATAATTTGCAAGAACTTAAACAATATTGCATGATAAAATTGCAACCCAAAATCAAACACTTCCCTCTGATATCATAATGTGAAATGGCATACGCTACTTCAATAACCCAACTCCACTCCTCAAATTCAGATTGGATTTCGACATTAGATGTAGGTGGGTAATCGGCATCGGTGCTCACAAGAAAAAGAGGCAGAGATTGAGGATGTACAAGGAATCGAAGAATCGAAGATCAGAGATGAAAGATAAACAGTACTTAGGGTTTCGATTTGGGATTTCAAATTTTTCGGATTAACTGGTTAGGGTTAAGAAAGGGGAGGAAGAAAGTATCATGAAGAAAAGAAGTTGAAAAGAGGGCGAGGACTTCTTTGTCTTTTCACAATCTTCTTAACGGGTATGAACCCGTTAAGAGGAATATAACACGAATATTCAACTAAGTTAACGGATATTCAAACGGCGGGTGCCTATAGGTCCAATTATAAGTAACTTTGGGTGTGATTGAGGTATTAACGTAACTTCAGGTGTGTATAGGGTATTATGGGTTACTTTGGGTGCCAATTGGTCATTGTCCCAATAATGAAATGACATCTGAACAGAACTTAACGACAGCTTCTTGCCAGAAGGTGTGAACAAGCTTCCAGCCAGAACTAGAATGGTATTAATCCCATAATGGACATGAACCAATTCACCAACAAGGTTAAAATTAGGTGTGGTGAATGTTTTAGATATGTTTCACTATTTTAGAGTGTATTTATTTCAACTCAGTTATCCTTGAAATTGGTTAAAACCCAGTACTGGTTAAATGGTAGAAAAAAAAATTAAATAAATTATGTTTTAGAAACCATTTTAGTTTTCACCCTAGAAGGAAGACATGGTTTTTCGCATGTTCTGTAATGAATGAGAGAATGCCGCCTAAACCAAACGTACAAGAGTGTTTTGTTTGTAGACTTTTATCAATAGCTAGAATACTCTTAGAGGTTTTCTGATGTAGCGAGACAAACTAAGTGAAGTGTTATTTTTAGCTTCAATGGTAGCCAAATAAAGTGTTAAATTTATGGTTGAGAAACATCATTAATTACTTCAGTAATAGGATGGCATCCCAATTTTAACTATGGCGTATGTTTCTTATTCTTAGATCAATCTTTCTCCAATTTTTTTTAGCATTATCAGATTTAGTTTTGAAGATTTTGATCCTTTCATCTATTTGATCCTTCCCCTGTTAAACTATTTCTGCATGTCGCAGGTGTTCATTTTCGCATGCGGAGCAATACAAATCCGGTTGCCTTCCAATGCTTCCTCCATCGAAAGAATATGTGAATGCATTGGTGAAAGGATTGGTAGAAGGGAAGCAGCTTACTCAAGAGGAAGCTATCGAATACATCAACAATGCTACTGTCAACAAATTATGACTGCATTTTGTATAATGCCTATCCATCTTTCTGTAAATTCTTGGTGTATCCTAAATGTTGATTCATTCTATCCATCTTTCTGTAAATACTAGGTGTATCTAAATGCTCCATTTTGTAGAATGAATTTGTGTTGTGATGTATTTATATATTGTTTATTATGTTTGATTAATGAATTTGTGAAAAATTATTAGAATGAATTCCGAAAAATGATTCTGAATTGAATCAGAGGTATTTGATTTGATAAAATGGACAAAAAATGGCACCACCACACAATTGTTCTTAATTAAAAAAAAAGAAAAAAAATTAATACCTACCCCGACGTTTTCAAATGCCGGGATAGGTATTTTAATGGAAAAAAAATTATAAATAAAATTAACCTATCCCGGCGTTTGTAAACTCTGGGATATCCTTATAACATACCTCGGCGTTTGAAAATGCTGGGGAAAGTATTCTGCAACCCCGGCAGGGGAAAGCACGGCACTTGCGGCGGCGCTTTTTGAAGTGCCAGGGGGACCAACCCCAGCGTTTATAAATGTCAGGTATGGGCAAAATAAACGCCGGGGTTTGCCTTCTTATTTGTAGTGAGCTAATTAAATTGAGATTGAGAGATGTGACGAAAGGGGAGAGAGAGAGAGAAAGAGAGAGAGAGAGATGTTTATTCTTGAACGAATAACATAAATCGGGGTATTTATTGCGACTAATTGTTCCTTTGTCCTTATCACCTTCTTGGATTAGTTAATTTTGAAAGAAGAGTGAAGCAGCCCGAGGAACAAAATAAGTTTTTTTTATTTTTCATAAAAAGAAGAAGGTGGAATATCGTCACCTTGTTTAATTAATTAGCAGTTAACAAAACAATCTCAGAGTACCGAGAGAAACTAGAAAGTAGGAAATAAAACATAAACCTCCAACAACTCCCTAGAGGGTGGGACAAATTCAAAAGTAAAACAACAAAACGAGTACAAAGCAGTACAATTATACATAGACCGGTCCTTCTAATAAAACTCTGGCAGGTGATTGTGAAGGTGTCGTCTCTCTGCTCAGTCAATGGTAGGTCCAAACTCCACCTTCTCATCATTGTACTCGTTTACCTGGAAGGCTTTGACCATCATTCCTCTTGGCCATGTAACAACTTGTGGCCCAAAAGAAGATCAAATGCATGATATGAGTTAGAATACCAGAAGTACTATTACTAGTGCAACGGAAGTAAAAGTTATTTCTGCCAAACCATATAACCCAGGTCATAGCGGCAATGGCAATGTACCACGCCTCTTTCATTTCGTGCCGAATAGTGGTAAATTTAGGTCCTACCCACAAGTCCTCGTAAGTGTTTGGGTATTCACTCGTACCCGAAGGCCCTGAGCACCTCTACCAAAGTAGCCCTACTACGCTGACATTCCATGAATAGATGGCTCAGTGATTCTGTACGAAAGTTGCAAAACCCACAAGTGGTTGCAATGTGAGGTTTTTAGCCATGTTCTCTTTAGTAAGGATAGAATTATTGAGAACCAACCAAAGAAAAACCTTGACTTTTAGGGGTGCCTTTGCCTTCCAAAGGATCAGGGCCCATTTAGGTCGACAACTCCGGAAGTGGATATGGTTGTATAAGGAGTGGACCGTAAAAGAACCATTGTTCTCCAACCCCTAAGACTTTCTATCAGGACAATGTGTGCACTTCACCCCGGCGTGAGTGTTATGCTCTTGAAGGGAACGGAGTCTCTCTGTGAGAACCGGACTAACCCGAATGCGAAAGGAAGGTTTCTAATTTCCCCTCCTTCGTGTCTTGACCACTGCAGCATGTGGCTAGGATGCTAGCTCGTAGAGACCCGGGAATCTTTCTCTAAGTGTGCGAGCACCACACAATTTATCCCACAAAAATTTGGTCGGCTGGTCATTGCCTATAAATGACGCAGTCGCCGTGCAGAATGCTTCATTGGCTCGAACGATTCCTTTCAAGAACCAGGAGACCTTTGAGCCCACCCGGAAACCTAAATTTCTTGCACCTTTCCCTTGAAGGTAAGAATAGAAGAATTCCTACTAGCCTTCACCATTAGGGTGGAACAGCTTCCACCACCATTTACCCAGTAAGGCAAGATTCATGTCTCTTAGATCGATGATACCCAGTCCACCATGAAATTTCTTCATACACGCTTTCTTCCATCTGATCAAATGGTAGCCACCCTTATCTGGATCAACACCTTTCTATAGAAATCTCTCCCTATAGATTATTATAACTGCATATTAACTATTAAGTATTAAGTAATAACTATTAAGTAACTGAAGTTTGTTTTATTGTCCTATAGATTATTATATATAACTGCACAGTTTTTTTTTGAAGGAAAATGTGGAGTATGGCCACCATGTTTCATTAATAAGAAATTAATGATACAAACCCATAGAACTGGGCTAGACTACAACCTACAGACATGAAATAAAATATACATGAAGCAACATGACCCGTACAAACAACAAATCCCTCCAACCTGGAGGGTGGGCCGACAAACAATCTCGGTCTAGCAAAATTGTATGTACGTCAGTTTAGCTTCGTCACTGCCTCCACGACACATGCACACCCACCTGAAACTAGTCTGGCAAGATTTTATCACCCACCGATCCCTACCTTCTCCTCACTGGGGGGACCCCATCTTTGGGCCCAAACCCCGCAAGCCGACTTATGACACTATGGCATATGCAAAGCAACGGCACCCTCCAACCATCTCCACCACTCATCCTACAAACGTGCCAACAACATCCACAGCCACTACTAAAGAGATAGCCGTGAAAAGGATACCTTCACCTCTCTCACGATTGTGATGTCTCAGGCGATTTCTCACCAAACAACTATCTCGCTCACCCCACCAAAAACCCCACTCCAGGAGAGAGCCATGGAGAGGATACCTTCACCTCTCTCACGCTCTTGCTCACTCAGGTGATTTCTCACAACACAGACTCATCTCGACTCTTACTCCCAACGAGGAAAGAGGCGACACTGTTACGAGACACTGGAGGAAGCTCAATAGCCTGATAGTAGGTGCTGTCAAGACTGTATCGGAGGCAAGGTTGGACACCTAAACAAGTGAGCGCACATCGTGGAGGGACCCCATCTTTGGGCCCAAGCACTACAATCGTGCAATACCACGTGTTACATAGTCCCCACCTCCCACAACAAATAACCACCGGCATGGCCACACGGGCCCCATGCCGAACCACCAACCTCACACACCAGGGCAATCACGACCCCATCCCTTGAGCCATGGCCATCGTGACAACAGGCACGAGAGGATGCTCTGGCGCGACATAATCACTCCGCGACCTGAGGAGACAACCGCGATCTGGGGAGGCGCGAATGAACTCGTGCGGGCATCGCGACTTTGCCAGAGGAGGCAGGATTGGAACGTCGTTAGGGTGTCGAAGACTACGAAAGGGGAGGGAAGCCGTGGAGCTCCGTCGATGCCGCCGTGGAGCTCCGACGATGCCAAGGAACTCCGTCTTCAACGCTGCAAAGAACTCTGTTTGAGCATCGGCGATTGCGTCAGGGGAGGCGCATTGGAACTTCGCTTGGGCATCAGCAAATACGATTGGGCGTCGGTGACTTCGTCAGGGTCGCCGTGGAGCCCCGTCGACGCCAAGGAACATCGTTTGGGCGTCGGCGACTTCGTTAGGGGCGCCGTGGAGCTCCGTCGACGCCTAGGAACATTGTCTTCAATGCCGCGAAGGAGGGGAGGATGGGTTGCAGCGGAGGTGGAGGAAAGGACAGAGGGGGGACGACGGGGTGGGGGGGGGGCGATGAGGGCTAGCCGTCGTCGCCTCTAGGAGTTTAGATCTAGGGTTTTTTTGGGGTTCTTTTTTCAGATCTAGTTTCTCTCTCTAGAGTTTTCTAGAGAGAAAGAAACTCTTTTTTTATATATAACTGCACAGTTGCGGTCTTAGTTTTCTGAACATAGGATGTACGACTCTAGCCCCCCACATATGCATTGTGTAAGTATTTACCATCTTATTTGACGTGCTAATCGTAAATGAAAAATTGATTAATTTTACCAATTACCATTTGGTGAGATATTAGACAAGACTCATAGAAATTCTAGAAGTGCGCACACATACATGATAATCATCCAATTTTCACAATAGAATTAGGGGGTATATATGTGCTTAGTTGCAATATATCACTTGCATAAGCAATAAGCATATCGTCAAAATTCTCAAGCTTGTTTTTCTATCTCACTAGTGTCGGAAATTGATACCAAACTTGTGGGGTACCGATAATGCATCCATTTTACGTTGCTAGTTGCAATAAAGATGGTTTCTAAGGCTTGATCCAATTGCACCAGTCCCTTTCTAGTATTAAAAAATTATTGTGCAATTGCTGGAAGAATATTCAAGAATATTGATGGCTACGATAGTTACCCTTCATCCATAAGGTCAGAACAAGCGACACGACCCATTGTCCCACCAAACTTGGACCCACTAATGAGTTGACTTGGAAATATCGAGTGCCATCATCCTCTCCTTAATTCTACTTTCTACGATAAACACATGGGCTTCTGTCAAAAAAGTTTAAGCACTTTAACCTAGCTAATGCTGTAAATGTGACGGTCATAGTTTTTTTTTTGTAATTGAAGAAACATGCACGTGACGGTAATAATTTTTTTTTGTAATTGAAGAAACATGCATGGGAACGAGTGATTCTCACATAAAGGCCATTTTGATCAATTATTTGTGTACAAGGGCCAATAGCCAAATTATTTATGTAGAAAGGCCAATCAAATGGATTCTTACAAAGTAACCCTACCTTTGAAGATATTTATAAAATATTAAGAATAACAATTTACACAACTTACTACCCTATTTAAAAACTGGATATTTCCTAGAAAATAAAGAAATTAAGATTAAGAAATCTCTCAAAATTTAAAATTACATACTGATATGGGTCAGATGACGTGGCCCCTCTTGGGCCACCAGATCCCCTCAAAACCCGCTCTCCCCTGATCATCAGATCAACCCACAACCTCGTGGGCTTCTGCCACGTCAGGCCCACGAGCAAATGGGTCCAAACCCAACCCAGCAGGATCTCAGACCCATTTGCCCTGCCTATAAATACCAGGCTCCTCCCCTACTGGCAAGGTAATCAATCTTTCTCCTCTGAAAACCCTATCTCCTGTTGCTTTCCGGTGATTGACTAGATCGTCGGAGGGCCTGTCACTGGGATCTCTCCGAGTGTTTCTAGGCAGAGTGCAGGCAGACAAGACCGAGCCGAGCCCCCAGTTCCGAGCCGAGCTACCTAGATCCAAGCCGAGCATCTGTCCTCTATCTCACTCCTGCTACCCCCGAGCCATTCCCAGCCGAGCTTCGAACGTATAGCCAGTACTGCGATTTCCACTATACAGATTACATGAACTCACACCTATTGAAGCCACCCCCCAAAAACAAACCGCATCAAGTTGGCACCGTCTGTGGGAAACTTCTCGGTACTGACCTCAGTCCGAACCCAGCTAGGGACGTCATCCCCTCAATCCGAGCTTTCACATGGCCCCCAGGGCCCGAAGAGCAGTCACTTCTGCTCGCTATCCCGGCCCTCATCTCCAGGACAGCCACGCCGATGGCCAGGGATCTAACCATCTGAGGGTCAACGACAAACCCAGGCTGGGCGCTTCTCGCTCGGTCGCACCCGACCTATGTCGGGTCATCGAGAACCTGCAAGCCAGCCGAACTAGGGGAGGGGCCGCTTCCAACTTGGCCCCGAACCATCCCGAACACCCATCCCAAAAGCGGGAGCTGGAGCTCAGCCGTGCCGACCGAAGGCCGCCACCCCAACGCGACTCGACCGGACAAGCTCCGGTCACACGCCGTGAGTTCCAAAACTTTCGGAACGAGATCCTGGAGACCATCTTAGGGACTCCTGAGAACAAGACACTCCACCGCTCTCACTCGCGGTCGGATGCCGAAGCCAGCGAGTCTCGCGGCTTAACCCGCCCAGCAGAACAGGACGAGGATGTCCTACGGCACCTACAGGAAATGGAGAACTGCCTCGACCATTTTGGCAAAGGCAGCCCGAGGCCGGCTCAGGGTCATAGGCCGACCCGACCTCTTTTCTCCGCTCCAATCTTGCAAGTAGAGATACCCAGGAACTTTCGGCCTCCTCAGTTCGAAACCTACGACTTCGAGGGTGATCCTACTGATCACATAGAGGGGTTCAAGACCCTCAGGATGATTCACAGCACTTTGAATCCCCTCCTATGTCATGCCTTCCCCGCCATCCTCCGGGGTCCGACTCGGGAATGGTTCTCTAAGCTCGTCCATGGCTCGATCTACTCATTCGATCAGCTGGAGGCCAACTTTCTTGCCCACTTCGTGACCAGCAGGAAGGCCGAGAAGACAAGCGCGTCCCTATTGGAACTCCGACAGAAAGAAGGGGAGACACTCCTCCAGTTCGTCTGAAGGTTCACCGCAGAGGCGAGGTCAGTCTCCACCCTTGATGCCTGGGTCGCCTCGGCAGCATTCTGACACAACGTCCGACACGGCCAGCTGAAGGCATCCTTGGCCAAGAAGCCTCCCCTCGACTTTCCTGACCTACTCAATCAGGTCGAGAAGTACATTCAGGCGGAGGAGGCTCTAAATTCCGAGAGCGCCAAATAGGTTCCGGGGAAAAGGAAGCGCAAGGACGATGAGGCAGAGCCAGCCAAGAAGGTTCCAAAAGATGGGACCGGCATGAAGAGGGTCCTTCCGATCCCGCATTTCGAGAGATACACGCCACAGACACAAAATGTGTCGGCCATCCTATTAGCGATCGAAGACAGGGACCTCATCCAGATTTCCCTCTCGACCAACTAGTAACAAGAAAAGGGACCAGTGGTTCTACTACCAATTCCAACGGGACAACAGGCACGACATCGACTACTGCCGGGCCCTTAAGGACAAAATTGAAACCCCTATCCAACAAGGGTACCTCCGAGAATTCACCCGGGAAGATGCACGGGACCGAAGGGATACGAGGAACCGAAGGTCCTCTCCTCCTCCTCGCGCCCCCAAACAGCATCCCGAGCGGGACCCGGAGCCTGAAGAGACCGAAGGCCAAGCCATTCTACACTGCGTCCATGGGGGGCCTATGGGAGGGGATTCTAATACTTCCTGCACGACATTCGTCTGAGAGGTAAACGCCATCTGAGACCTCTCTTACCCCCAGGTCCAGCAGCTCCCTGTCTCCTTCTCCAGGGAAGACCTGGAAGGGGTCCGGCTCCCGCACTGCGATGAGCTCGTCATCAGACTCGTCATGGTGAACTACGAAGTCCGTCGGATCCTTGCGGACAATGGGAGCTCGGTGAACATCCTTTTCCTGGAAGCATTTTAGAACCTCAAGCTCCCCCGAGATAAGCTGAAACCAGCCGGATACACCCTGTACGGGTTCTCCGGCGTCCCGGTGCCGATAGAGGGGATCATGACCTTGGATGTCACCGCCGGTACGACCCCCCACAGACAGACCGAGTCGGTGGATTTCATGGTTGTGGACGTTAAAGCGGCTTACAATGCCATCCTCGGCCGACCAGGGTTCTGCTCCCTCTAGGTTGTTTCCTCGGCCTACCTGAAATTGAAGTTCCCTACCGAATGAGGTGTCGGGGTCGTTCGGGGGAACCATGAGGCAGCACGATCGTGCTATATGATGGCGGTCGGTGGCAAAGTGTTTCCCCTGGACGTCGTCGAACTGCAACCCGAAAGGAGCCAACCAGAGTCCGAACCTGTGGACGAACTAGAAGAAATCTCGTTCGAGACGGAAGACAAGTCAAAGTGGTTCCGCATGAGCTGCTCCCTCTCGCCCGACCTAAAGTCCGACCTAATCAACTGCATTTGCCGAACCGTCGACCTCTTCACTTGAAAGCCATCCGACATGCCCGGAATCTCTGAAGACCTGATCACGCACAGACTAAGCGTGGTCCCTGCTTCGAAGCCGATCATCCAGAAGCGACGTAAGTTCGCCCCGGAGAGGCAGGAAGCTGTGAAAGCAGAGGTAGATAAATTGTTGTCTTCCCGGTTCATACAAGAGGTCAGCTACCCCGAGTGGCTGGCGAACGTCATGATGGTGAGAAAGGCCAGCAGGAGATGGAGGATCTGCATAGAATTTACATACCTCAACAAGGCGTGCCCCAAAGATCCGTTCCCTCCCCCAGCATCGATGCTCTGATCGACGCAACGTCGGGTCATGAGCTCCTGTCCTTCATGGATGCCTTTTCGAGCTACAATCAGATCCGAATGTTCCCCCTGATATAGCCAAGACATCCTTCATCACTGAACAAGGTCTCTACTGCTACTGGGTTATGTCTTTCGGGCTGAAGAATGCCGGTGCTACCTATCAGAGGCTCGTCAACCGAGTCTTCAAGGACCAGATCGGTCGCAACATGGAAGTGTACGTCGATGACATGCTCGTCAAAAGCCAGCAAGGACAGGACCACGTCGCCAATTTGGAAGAAGCCTTTGGCATCCTTCGGATCCACAATATGAGGCTTAATCCGCCCAAGTGTGCGTTCGGCATCTCCTTGGGAAAATTTCTTGGGTTTGTCATCAGCAAGCGCGGCATCGAAGCGAACCCCGAGAAGATCCGAGCCATAATAGACATGTCCCCTTAGAGAAACATCAAGGAAGTCCAGCGGCTCATGGGAAGAGTGGCAGCCATCGGCCGCTTCCTCTCCAAGTCCGGAAAGAAGTCACTCCCGTTCTTCAAGGCGCTACGCGGAACCAGAGGCTTCGAATAGGGCACTCAGCAGCAGGAGGCATTTGCCCAATTGAAAGAGTACCTCGCCAATCCTCCGCTCCTTAGCAAACCCGACCCGGGCGAGCCTCTCTGGCTTTATCTGTCGGCCTCAGAATGCATACTCTGTGTTTTTCTCGTTCGAGAAGAAGACGGAGTCCACAAGTTGTTGTACTATGTGAGCAAGGTCCTGCTCTAGGTCGAGGCCAGATTCGCGAAAATGGAGAAGGTGGCATACTCCCTGGTCATGGCATGCGGAAACTCCATCCTTATTTCCAGGCGCACTCAATTCAGGTCCTTACGGACCAGCCTCTGAAGGCCGTCCTCCACAAGCCCGAAAGCTCCGGCTGCTTGGTCAACTGGTCGATCGAGCTGAGTCAATACGACATCAGCATCAACCAAGGACGACAATCAAGGGACATGCCCTCGCCGAATTCATCACGAAATGCACCATCTCCGAGCAACCCGAAAGTGGGGAGGCTGACCAGACGTGGGAAGTTTACGTCGACGACTCTTCCTGCGAAGCGAGGAGTGGCGCGAGCATCATTTTGCGAGGACCCGACAACTTCCTTCTCTAATATTCCCTCTGCCTCAAATTTTTGGCCTCTAACAACGAGGCAGAATATGAAGCTATGATCGCGGGACTCACCCTAGCACACCAGGCAGGCACCAGACAGATGAGGGCCTTCAGTGACTCTCAGCTCGTGGTCAATCAGATCACCGGAGAGTACGAGGCCCGTGACGATCGGATGATCCGGTATTTGGCCGTGGTCCAGCGGCTCTTGACATCCTTTGATGATTCTAGAGTCTTAAGGATCCCAAGTGTAGCGCCCCGAATTTCTAATATAATATCTTAGAAAAATACGTGGCACAATCCCAGCATCAACTTCAATGTAATAGTACACATAGCCCAAAACACAAATAATATTATTTCCAAACTTTTATTACATCAATCTTTACAAACACAGCGGAAATACAAACACCTTGAATTATCACTTTCTTTTTTTTATTTTTTTTATTTTTTATTTTTATTTTTTACAACACTTCTTTTTACAAAATTTACACAATGCTCTATTACATCAGTTTTAATCTCCAAAACTAACTCAAGCATCCAAGCCTCCAAACCTTAAGCAACAACCTGTAACACATGAGGCTAGAGATGATCCCTAACCCCCAAAACTAAAGGGGTCAGCCATAAATGGTGTGAGTGACCTAAAAACATACAACATAATTGAATCATAAAACATAAAGTCATCACCAGCATGTATTAACAACAAGGATAAATGAATGAGAAATAACAAAGATGTAAAGCATGAAAACATCATGGAATGAAAACAACAAGTGAAGCTAGACTAAGTGTCAAGTGTAGGAAAACTGGAAAACACAAGCATAAAACCCAGTCAAGAAAACACAATTCTATATGCTGACTCTCTAATGCATACTTGTCGGAGTCTATGAATTCCATAGTACATAGGTCCGGTGCAAGCCCTTAACGATCTCTACGACCTAGGGATAACCCCTCGTTATGCAACTAATCTTACTACGGTGATGGGAAACAAGATTCAGAATACTCCGTGAATAGGCGTCACCACCCCCGATGCGCAAGCATCATGTAAGATAACTCAAAACAACAACCGGAGAATCATCTCCCTACCTTGTTTCCCACGAATAGGCCTTTAAGACCCCTAACGTGCAGATACACCCGGTACCTACAATTGCACCCTGCCTGCTCCGTGATTAGGACCGTAGACCCTCGACACGTGAACATATCCGGAGAATCATCTCCCTGCCGTGTACCCCACGAATAGGCCTTCAACACCCCCAACATGCAGATACACCCGGTACATACAAATGCACCCTGCTTGCTCCGTGAATAGGCTCGTAGACCCTCGACACATGAACATATCTGGAGAATCATCTCCCTGCCGTGTACCCCACGAATAGGCCTTTATGACCCCCAACGTGCAGATACACCCGGTACATACAAATGCACCCTGCCTGTCCTTAAGTAGGTTATTATTAAGACATCAAAAATCCCTATCTCTAGAGTTAGTGTACCGTGCCGGACTTCAACAACAACTAAACCAAAACCCCTCAGGCCTAACTCAATAAATCTCAACTGCCGGTTCACAGGACTCCCACTCAACTCCTAGAGACCTCAATTAGGACCAAACTCACTAATCCATCGTCAAACGATCAAAGGAGAAATCTCCCCTCTCACCAAAACCCAACTCTTATAAATTTCCAACATCCAAATTCAACGATGAAGTATCTTGAAAACATATGTCCTATAGAAGAATAATATTTAGAATAGTAAGTTATAGATCCAAAACATTTAAAGAATTAGTCATTTAAAGAACATCAAAATACCTTAGGAAAAGCATCAGAACCAGTCGACTGCAAAAGGTCACCTGTCGACTGTCCAGAGGAAACTAACATCTTTAAGAAAATAAAATCTAAGTATCTACAGTCGACTGCAAAACTCACCAGTTGACTGTCCAGAGAGAAATCCAGTAATTTTCGGAAAATAAGTCTAAGTATAGTAGAAGTCGATTGGTAATACTATAAGGTCGATTGTCCAGAGGAAATTCCAACATTTCTTTACGAAAATATTCTAAGTGTTGTAAGTCGACTTAAAAAGTTATAGGTCGACTTTCCAGAGAGAAAAACTACAGTAACTTTAAAAGTAATTTGGGTGGTACCAGTCGATTGTAAAAGTCGTCAGTCGACAGTCCAGAACCCAATTTCAAGAAAACTAATATCCGTAGCAGCTGGGTCGTATCAGTCGACTGAAAGGTCGTCTCAGTCGACTGTCGGCCTACAGTCTGAAGAATTTAGGTCGTACATATGTCAAAACTAGGGTTTTGATGAATCAATCATATAACAAAATAACTTTGTATTATCTTCCAAATCTTAGTAATACCAAAATAATTAGATTTAAACTTAGTATTTGAGAAATCCAATTTCAAACAACATATTTAACATAAATCACAAATCCCCAATTTAAATCCTCATAACTCAAATCCTCAAAACCTGGTCCTCTAGACCATTAATCATTCACAACATCCCTTAACCAAATCTCAACTATTCTCTATAGTTGATCCATGAACAAAACCAATTTATCCTCAACATGGTCAAGTTGTTTTTATCCAACTCACCAATAGTCCAAATTCTCATCTCTAATTTAATTTATGCATGGCATCTATCGAACTCAATCAAATCAACATTAATCCAACATTTTTAAGAAAATATGACCTAAGCAGTAGCAGTCGACTGTTTCGACTCACCAGTCGACTGTTCACCATGAAAATCTAACATTATTAGTCCACTAACAGTTTATATTAGGTTCTCAACAGATCTAACATCATTCATATGCAGATATCTAGAGTTCTTCTCGGAGATTCAATTTTTCATCCATCCGTACATATACATATTCAACATCCAATCAATCTAAACATTCATATTGTTCTCATATGACGTACACAAATCAAAGAGAAACAAACAAAACAACCAAACAATTATATCTACTCATCTACAACATACACAAACAAAATAAATAAAACAATGTCACTCACCTTAGGAATGAAGAGATCCAACAAGAAAGCCCCTCTTTTATGAGATCCAAAATCCTCCTCTTCGATCACCAAGAAAATAAAAGATATAATAAAACTTGTATTGTGCAATGAATGACGGCTGCACACCCTCTTTTATACAGGCCGGAAATAAGGAATTAGGGTTTTAGAAATACATTTGCAAAATAGTCCTTTTTCAATTTATTACTTTACATATATAACCTTTCTTAGTTAAAATAAGTTAACTAAATCAAAACCAAATCAAATCTTCTTATCACTGAGTTATCCAGCAATCCAGCACAGCCCAATAAATAAGAAAAATCTAGATTTACAACTCAGGGTGGCGATTTTGCACAAAAGCCCTCCCTTTTGTCATATTTGCAAACATATCATAAAATATTCATAAAAATTCAGAAAAATTAGAAATAATATCTAATAATACATATTATATTTTCCAATCAAAATATTTGACTTTTACTTTTCAGAAAACATTTGCACAAGATTCTACATAAATTCCATATTTGCAAAAACACCCTTTTTGTTTAAATCTTCACCAAATCGAGTTTAAATAAGATCTAAGTATATTTAAATTTAAATGCTAACCATGGGAAACCAAAATATCAGTAAAAACAAATTTTCATAACTGATTTCAGATCCAAACGGCTTTTTACATAAAAGCCCCTATCTTTTGAGGTATTTATAAGAATCGTTTCTTTGTTCAGGAAAATCCCAAAATTTAGAATACTCCATTATAATTAGGAGAATTTACTAAAAATATAAAATTGGTTATTTACTCCAAAAATATTTGCACGTGTTTCGCACGTGTAAAAGATAAATCTTTAGAAAATATTTATTAAATCTCCATCACTCCCTCCTTAGAAGAGTTCTGTCCTCAGAACTACTGCTAATGAGGTCCAAACAAACACATCAACAAGGAATGAAAACTCATGGATAGAAACATAATTTAAGGATATACAATCACACGAAAGAACGTATTCCAACAAAGAAATACATCATACAGAAGAAACACAATCATGCAAAGAATTCAGAAAAACAAACTTCCGCTGCGCAACTCTGATAACTTGCCATCGGAAGCCATGCTGCAACAACCTCTGAACTCCTGCATCCAACTCTGACCTTCCACAATCTGCTTCATCCCTCCGAGGATCAGTAGCCACTCCCTCCTTATAAAGGACATGACTAAGAATAGCCACCTCATGACCTTGCCTGGAAAATACCTTAAGCTCCACACTTAAGACTAGCAATAAATGGACGACACAATTGCATGCAAGAAAACAGTATCAAATAAAACTTTTGTTTTTATTCCATTAACTCAAACAAATTTTATTACATGAAGAATGATACTCAATCTCCAATTATTCTCAAATAAAAGTTTTAGTTAATACAAAAGAATGAATTTCAAAATTCTTGCACACACGGATCACAATCCTGAGTTACCCGCATCCTCCTCAGTCAATGCGAACACTCGTCCCTGCCTCAGATCCTTGCCTTTCCCTGCACCATCTTTCTTTAGCTGTGGCCAGTTTGATCGAATATGCCCTTCACAACCACAACGATAACACGTCCTCCGAGGTTTGGTGCATGCTGCTCGATAATGACCTGTCTCTCCACAGTTGAAACAAGTTGCACCCTGTACTGCGGGCGCCTTCTGCACTGGCCCACTGAACTTGCCCTGCTTCACTAGAAATTCCTTCCCATTCTGATCATATGCTGGCCTATTTTTCTTGTTCCAGGTCTCTTGCTTCTTTTGGAACTGGTCCATGTCCTCCTCAGTCATAGCTACTCTTCTGACCAGCTTGTTGAACCTCCTTATGCCCAACGGGATCATTCTCGACCTCAAGTTTGGCCTCAAGCCCTGCTCAAACTTCTTGGCCTTCTTCGCCTCGTCAGCAATTAACTCTGGTGCATACCTCGACAGCTGAGCAAACTTGGTCTCATACTCTCGCACGGTCATGCTGCCCTGCTATAAATTCAGGAACTCTGTCGCCTTCTTCTCTTGAATATCTAGGGGAAAGAAGCGATCTCTGAATTCCTCCAGAAAAGCTTCCCAAGTCATTGGCTGGTCTCCCAAAGTCCTCTTCAGCGATTCCCTCCAGACACCAGCGTCCCTCTCCAGCTGCATAGTGGCCAACTTTACCTTATTGGCTGCTAGAGTTTCCGAGACCTCGAAGATTGTCTCCATCCTTCTAATCCAATCATCAGCCTTGCTTGGATCCGATTGTCCCTCAAAAACTGGCAGCCTCATTCTCTTAAAAGGCTCAATCTGCTTGATAGGATCGGCGTTAACCAATCCTGGTTCAGCTCCATGATTCTGTTGCTGGTTCTGATTCTGCGCCAAATTAAATGCCATTAGCGCATTCAGAGTCTGATACACCTTGGCAAATTCAGCCTCGAGATCAATTCTAGTTCCTCGAGAACTTCTAGATCCATCCTCATTGTTACCTCCGTTCCTGGTTCTGGGTCCTATCATTCTACTGAATACTGCAAAACGAGGGTAAAGTTAGAGCACCACACACAATTCAAACTCACATCAACATCCTTTGGCAAAACCTCAATCATACACCAAACCATAACATCATGCTCAAACTCTATGTGATACTCACACTCTGATGTCCACACCTAGGTACTCACTCTCTAGTGTCCGCACCTAGGTACTCACTCTCTAGTGTCCACACCTAGGTTGGTTTTCATACTATGTCTATTATTACTATTGAAGCATGCTGTGATACCAATCTGTAGTGCCCCGAATTTCTAATATAATATCTTAGAAAAATACGTGGCACAATTCCAGCATCAACTTCAATGTAATAGTACACATAGCCCAAAAACACAAATAATATTATTTCCAAACTTTTATTACATCAATCTTTACAAACACAGCGGAAATACAAACACCTTGAATTATCACTTTCTTTTTTTTTTACTACACTTCTTTTTACAAAATTTACACAATGCTCTATTACATCAGTTTTAATCTCCAAAACTAACTCAAGCATCCAAGCCTCCAAACCCTAAGCAACAACCTGTAACACATGAGGCTAGAGATGATCCCTAACCCCCAAAACTAAAGGGGTCAGCCATAAATGGTGTGAGTGACATAAAAACATACAACATAATTGAATCATAAAACATAAAGTCATCACCAGCATGTATTAACAACAAGGATAAATGAATGAGAAATAACAAAGATGTAAAGCATGAAAACATCATGGAATGAAAACAACAAGTGAAGCTAGACTAAGTGTCAAGTGTAGGAAAACTGGAAAACACAAGCATAAAACCAAGTCAAGAAAACACAATTATATATGCTGACTCTCTAATGCATACTTGTCGGAGTCTATGCATTCCATAGTACATAGGTCCGGTGCAAGCCCTTAACGATCTCTACGACCTAGGGATAACCCCTCGTTATGCAACTAATCTTACTACGGTGATGGGAAACAAGATTCAGAATACTCCGCGAATAAGCGTCACCGCCCCCGACGCGTAAGCATCATGTAAGATAACTCAAAACAACAACCGGAGAATCATCTCCCTGCCATGTTCCCCACGAATAGGCCTTTAAGACCCCTAACGTGCAGATACACCCGGTACCTACAATTGCACCCTGCCTGCTCCGTGATTAGGTCCGTAGACCCTCGACATGTGAACATATCCGGAGAATCATCTTCTTGCCGTGTACCCCACGAATAGGCCTTTAAGACCCCCAACGTGCAGATACACCCGGTACATACAAATGCACCCTGCCTGCTCCGTGAATAGGCCCGTAGATCCTCGACACGTGAACATATCCGGAGAATCATCTCCCTGCAGTGTACCCCACGAATAGGCCTTTATGACCCCCAACGTGCAGATATACCCGGTACATACGAATGCACCCTGCCTGTCCTTAAGTAGGTTATATTAAGACATCAAAAATCCCTATCTCTAGAGTTAGTGTACCCTGCCGAACTTCAACAACAACTAAACCAAAACCCCTCAGGCCTAACTCAATAAATCTCAACTGCCGGTTCACAGGACTCCCACTCAACTCCTAGAGACCTCAATCAGGACCAAACTCACTAATCCATCGTCAAATGATCAAAGGAGAAATCTCTCCTCTCACCAAAACCCAACTCTTATAAATTTCCAACATCCAAATTCAACGATGAAGTATCTTGAAAACATATGTTCTATAAAAGAATAATATTTAGAATAGTAAGTTATAGATCCAAAACATTTAAAGAATTAGTCATTTAAAGAACATCAAAATACCTTAGGAAAAGCATGAGAACCAGTCGACTGCAAAAGGTCACCAGTCGACTGTCCAGAGGAAACTAACATCTTTAAGAAAATAAAATCTAAGTATCTACAGTCGACTGCAAAACTCACCAGTCGACTATCCAGAGAGAAATACAGTAATTTTCAGAAAATAAGTCTAAGTATAGTAGAAGTCGATTGGTAATAGTATAGGTCGACTGTCCAGAGGAAATTCCAACATTTCTTTAAGAAAATATTCTAAGTGTTGTAAGTCGACTTAAAAAGTCATAGGTCGACTTACCAGAGAGAAAAACTACAGTAACTTTAAAAGTAATCTGGGTGGTACCAGTCGACTGTAAAAGTCGTCAATCGACTGTCCAGAACCCAATTTCAAGAAAACTAATATCCGTAGCAGCTGGGTCGTATCAGTCGACTGAAAGATCATATCAGTCGACTGTCGGCCTACGGTCTGAAAAATTTAGGTCGTACATATGTCAAAACTAGGATTTTTATGAATCAATCATATAATAAAATAACTTTGTATTATCTTTTAAATCTTAGTAATACCAAAATAATTAGATTTAAACTTAGTATTTAAGAAATTCAATTTCAAACAACATATTTCACATAAATCACAAATCCCCAATTTAAATCATCATAACTCAAATCCTCAAAACCTGGTCCTCTAGACCATTAATCATTCACAACATTCCTTAACCAAATCTCAACTATTCTCTATTGTTCATCCATGAACAAAACCAATTTATCCTCAACATGGTCAAGTTGTTTTTATCCAACTCACCAATAGTCCAAATTCTCATCTCTAATTTAATTTATGCATGGCATCTATCGAACTCAATCAAATCAACATTAATCCAACATTTTAAAGAAAATATGACCTAAGCAGTAGCAGTCGACTGTTTCGACTCACCAGTCGACTGTTCACCACGAAAATCTAACATTATTAGTCCACTAACAGTTTATATTAGGTTCTCAACAGATCTAACATCATTCATATGCAGATATCTAGAGTTCTTCTCGGAGATTCAATTTTTCATCCATCCGTACATATACATATTCAACATCCAATCAATCTAAACATTCATATTGTTCTCATATGACGTACACAAATCAAAGAGAAACAAACAAAACAACCAAACAATTATATCTACTCATCTACAACATACACAAACAAAATAAACAAAACAATGTCACTCACCTTAGGAATGAAGAGATCCAACAAGAAAGCCCCTCTTTTATGAGATCCAAAATCCTCCTCTTCGATCACCAAGAAAATAAAAGATATAATAAAACTTGTGTTGTGCAGTGAATGATGGCTGCACACCCTCTTTTATACAGGCCGGAAATAAGGAATTAGGGTTTTAGAAATACATTTGCAAAATAGTCCTTTTTCAATTTATTACTTTACATATATAACCTTTCTTAGTTAAAATAAGTTAACTAAATCAAAACCAAATCAAATCTTCTTATCACTGAGTTGTCCAGTAATCCAGCACAGCCCAATAAATAAGAAAAATCCGGATTTACAACTCAGGGTGGCGATTTTTCACAAAAGCCCTCCTTTTTGTCATATTTGCAAACATATCATAAAATATTCATAAAAATTCAGAAAAATCAGAAATAATATCTAATAATACATATTATATTTTCCAATCAAAATATTTGACTTTTACTTTCCAGAAAACATTTGCACAAGATTCTACATAAATTCCATATTTGCAAAAACACCCTTTTTGTTTAAATCTTCACCAAATCGACTTTAAATAAGATCTAAGTATATTTAAATTTAAATGCTAACCATGGGAAACCAAAATATCAGTAAAAACAAATTTTCATAACTGATTTCAGATCCAAACGGCTTTTTACATAAAAGCCCCTATCTTTTGAGGTATTTATAAGAATCGTTTCTTTATTCAGAAAAATCCCAAAATTTAGAATATACTGCATTATAATTAGGAGAATTTACTAAAAATATAAAATTGGTTATTTACACTAAAAATATTTGCACGTGTTTCGCACGTGTAAAAGATAAATCTTTAGAAAATATTTATTAAATCTCCAGAAAATCATTTTAATTCATTTTCAAATATTTAAAATAATATTTAAAAATACGGGGTTCTACACCAAGAGAGTAGAACTCCCAGGCCGATGCCCTGTCGAAGTTAGCCTCCTCGTCCTTTGAAGGCCTCGACCACACCGTTCTGATCGTAGTGCTCATGAAGCCGAGTATCGATCTCCCCGAGAACCTCTGTATAAACGACGGAGCTCAGCCTGAAGATTGGACCACTCCCATCCGAAGGTTTCTGATCGAAGGAGAGCTCCCCTAAGACTGAGCCGAGGCAAGCCGGATCAGGGTCCGCTCAGAAAGGTTTGCCATGATCAACGAGACCCTCTTCAAACTTTCGTACACAACGATGGATGGAAGACCCTACCCCCGCTGCTTAGCCCCTGATGAGGCCAAGTATGCTCTCAAGGAGCTTCACGAAGGAATTGGCGGGTGCCACATGGGAAGTCAGTCACTTGCCCGGAAGGCTCTGAACCACGGGTATTACTGGCCTACAATGTTGCAAGATGCCCTGGCCCTGGTCAAAAAGTGCGGTCCTTGTCAAAGGTTCTCCTCGGTCAGAAGGGTTCACAGGTAAACCTTCGTTCCTTGGCCAGTTCGACCCTTTTTCTATGTGGTTGATGGACCTTGTAGGCCCCTTTCCAAAAGCAATGGGCCAAAGGAAGTTCCTGGTAGTAGCGATCGACTACTTCACAAAGTGGATCGAGGCCGAGCCCCTGGCCACGATTACCGAGCAACAGACTCAGCAATTCTTCTGGAAACACATCATCTGTCGGTTCGAAATTCCACACATACTCATCACGGATAATGGAATCCAGTTTGCGAGTAAGAATTTTAGAAAGTTCTGCGAGGATCTTAGAATCCAGCAACGCTTCTCTTCGGTCTGCCAACGCAGTCAAACGGTCAGGCCAAGAATGCAAACTGCCAAATCCTTGATAGTCTGAAGAAATAGCTTGATAATTCTTCCAAAGGACTATGGGCCAACGAGTTGCCGAGCGTTCTCTGGGTCCATCGAACGACGAAGAGGATCCCCAAGGGAAAGTCGCCATTTAATCTGACTTACGATACGGAGGCGGTAATTCCACTGGAGATCGGACTCTCTTCACCCCGAATCTTGGCCTTTGATGAAGAAAGCAACTCGGTGAAACTATGCATCAATCTGGACATCATAGAAGAGGTCAGGGAAAAATCCGCCATCAGAAGGAGCACATACCAGCAGAGGATCGAGATGTTCTACAACAAAAAGGTATGTCCCACCAATATCAAGCTAGGGGACCTCGTCCTCCGGAAGCTGGCGGTATCTAACCCCGACCAAAAGAGAAAGCTGGCTCCAAACTGGCAAGGCCCATGCAAAGTTTCTGAAGTTGTACGTCCCGGCACATACCGCCTTACCGAGCCGGAGGGTAAGACTGTGAAGAGATCCTGGAACATGGAGCACCTTATCAAATTCCTCGAAGGGGAGGATTAGCCCTTGTAGATACCCATCTGTAAATTCTAAGATGTAATCGGCACCTCGTGCCTTATTTTGTAAAGTCAATATGATGTAATCGTTTACCCCTCTTGGCCTCATGCCAGCTTTCTTAAAACAAGTTTGGGGCTCGACCTCGGATGGCACCGCGAGCCACAAAAACTTCTCCTACAAGTTTTGGGCTCGACACTCGGATGGCACCGCAAGCCACAAAAGCTTCTCCTAAGGTATGGGGGCTCGGCATCGACCTCGAGTAAGGCCTTGGCTTTTTTAAGGCCTGTGACCCTTCGCTCGGCGATGACCTCCAGCTACACTCATACTATCTATCCGAGAATAGATATGTGGGCTCGGCATCAACCTCGAGCAAGGCCTTGGCTTTTCCAATCCCTGCAACCTTCACGCTCGGCGATGACTCCAGCTACACTCAACAGCTTCTCCTAAGGAATAGGGGCTCGGTATCGACCTCGAGCAAGGCCTAGGCTTTTTCAAGCCCTGCGACCCTTACGCTCGGTGATGACCTCCAGCTACACTCATACTATCTATCCGAGAACAGGTATGGGGGCTCGGCATCAACCTCGAGCAAGACCTTTGTTTTTTCAAGCCCTACAACCTTTACACTCGGCGATGAACCCTAGCTACATTCATGCCAACTTCTCATAAGGTATGGGGGCTCGGCATCGACCTCGAGCAAGGCCTAGGTTTTTTCAAGCCCTGCAACCCTTATGCTTGGCGATGACCTCCATCTACACTCATACTACCTATCTGAGATCAGGTATGGGGGCTCGGCATCGACCTCGAGCAAGGCCTTGGCTTTTTCAAGCCCTGCGACCTTCATGCTCGGCGACGACCTCCAGCTACACTCATAACAGCTTCTCCTAAGGTATAGGGACTCGGCATCGATCTCAAGCAAGGCCTGGGCTTTTTCAAGCCCTGCGACCCTTATGCTTGGCGATGACCTTCTGCTACACTCATACTACCTATCTGGGAATAGCTATGGGGGCTCGGCATCAACCTCGAGCAAGGCCTTGGCTTTTTCAAGCCCTGCGACCTTCACGCTCTGTGATGACCTCCAACTATACTCATAACAGCTTCTCCTAAGGTATGGGGGCTCGGCATTGACCTCGAGCAAGGCCTGGACTTTTTCATGCCCTGCAACCCTTACGCTCGACGATGACCTCCAGCTACACTCATACTATCTATCCGAGAATAGGTATGGGGACTTGGCATCGACCTCGAGCAAGGCCTTGGCTTTTTCAAGCCCTGCGACCTTTATGCTCGGCGATGAGCCCCAGCTACACTCATGCCGGCTTCTCCTAAGGTATGAGGGCTCGGCATTGACCTCAAGCAAGGCCTGGGCCTTTTCAATCCCTGCAACCCTTATGTTCGGCGATGACCTCCAGCTACACTCATACTACCTATCCGAGAATAGCTATGGGGGCTCGACCTTCTGGGATTCCGGTTCTCCTCCCTACCCAAAAGTTTCTATTAAGATTTAGGGAGTCCACCTTCGGCAAATGCCCCGAGTCCCGAACCCTGGATCGGCCCACCTCTCACCGGCTGGCAACTTGGGGTAAACGGCCCTTGGAGCCGAAACCTTGAATTGTCAGGGGGTGGCAGGGGAGCCACCGATCCGGAACTTTCGGCCAAGAATTCCATTTTTGGGGTGCCCGCCTTCAGCAAGCACCCCGAATCTCACCTCCGGGATTGACCCACCTCTCACCCACTAACAACACGGGGTTAACAACCCACAGAGCTGAAACCTCGAATTGTCAGCGGGTGGCAGGTAAGTCACTGGCAATTCCTGGTGAACAATTGATGAGGGGTGAGGGTTATATAGCCCTCCGGAGAGGCACATTTATGACATTGGAGAGTCCAAAAGGCGGAAGATGAAACATTCCTATTAATTGCTATCGGAAGGTGAAACATCCCTTATTAAATGCTGTCTACGAGGAGTAACGGTTCGGCTTCCGAGTGAAGCCACAACCCGAAAACTCTCTCTGCCTCGGCATCGACCTCAAGCAAGGCCACACTCGGCGAGGACCTCAAGCAAGGCCACGCATTAACAAAGTTAAGAAATTAAAGTTTTATTACTCATGGGGCGCTGCAAATGGCCACACGATATAATAAAGATATTACAAATCACTGGGCTCAAAACTCGAACTCAGTGCTTACCACGGGACCCTCGCGGCTGACACCACCCGCCTCAAGTAAGGACGTCCCGAAAACGAAACTCTGCGCGTGGGCAGGCCTCACTGTCTCTAGATAAAAGGTCGGAGAAGGACCCAATACGGAATGGCTTGCTCCCTCGAGCAGACCAGTGCCTAGCCTAAGCTTCAACCTCCGAATCTCCAAGTCCTCTACGAAGATCTCGTGAAGAAAGGACTCCGAAGTCGGTCGCCCGTTGGAGGCATCCGAGATTGACCAGTTCGTCGCGACTCTCCCCCAATCCTAGTCGGCTATGGCCTTCTTCAGGCGAGTGGCCTCTAGGCTGAGCTCCTTAGACTTGTTCATAAAATAGTTTACCGCGGCCTCTCGATCACGAGCCTGCTTACGATGGCACATCAGTATTCTCTCCTTGGACCCCAGCTCATTTCGGAGCTGGAAGACCTCGATAGAACATAGGTCGGCGCCGATGGTCTCATGCGTCTATCAAGAAGTGGGGAAAAAACAACGGGTCACCAAACAAGCTTGCAAAAAACTACAAGTCACAGATGATCGGCCAAAAAATCTTTTCTTTTTTAAATTCAAAAATTTGGGTTACAAAAAGCGGTGGCCAGTCCGCGCGAGGCAAATACAAAGTCAAAAGAAAGAAAAAAAAATCCTAAACTTCTTTTTAGAGGGGGACGACACCTCTTCGTCAACCTGATTGACCCTGACCTCCTCCTGACGAGGGTCCCCCATCTCCTCCTCCTCCTCGCCGCTGGGCATCGGCGGATGCACGGAAGCCGCCACCCGAAGTGGAGGTGGTCGACTCGAGCCTCCGGGTAGATTTGCATGAAGTGATCCTTGGCCTTGGCGTAGGCCTCATCCCGAGCCACGATCAGAGTGTCCGCCAAGGTGATCTGCAGCTGTAATCCCTGTTTCCGATTGTACGGGTTATTATTCTTGTATTTCTATTGATGTCTATTCCCCCTTAATTTATTATATTTGGGCTTTGTCACGTTGTGGGCTCACTGATTCTAATTGTTTATTATATTATTGTATTTTGGCCCAACTACATTCAAGCCCAATCCATACCCTACTGGATATTGGATCCAAGACTTAATCTACCCTCTCCCCCTAACTAAAACCCTCTCCCCCTAACTAAAATCCAGACACTTTCTCCCTCAATCCCACGATTCTCCAACTTCCCACGATCTTCTCTTTATTATTAACAACCCACTTCCGCCACAAATCAGAACTCTAACAAACCCACTCTCTCTATATCTCTCTCTCGTTCTCTCTCCCTCTCCTGTTTCCCAAACCAAACCCAACCAAACTTTCCCCGCTTACTCCCTCTCTTCTCGTCTACACCCAAAACGAATCCAATACCCAAGCCTCGCACCTCCGATCGCCTCTCCATCACCTTCGTCACCACCACCATAGCACCCCCACCGTCGTCCTTAAACCACCATCCCCAACCTCTCGAACTCGAAACCCAAATCGCCATTTCCCAACCACCGTAACCCATCGACTCTCCACCATCACCTCCAGCACTTCTCCGACCTTCACCATCGCTCGACTCATCACCTCGACCCCCCGTCCACACCGCTAGCATCCCCGAACCACCGCAAGCTCGGCCTCCGCTCGCTCCCCTGTTCGAACCCAGGAAACAGAGCCGCGCGCTACGTCATTCTCGACGTCGTGCCGTTGATTCCGCCGCCGTCGTCCTCCCCATCGTCGCTGTCACGCCGTCGCATCGCCACATCGAAGCCCCCGCCGGCATTGTGCTTTTCTCTCTCGCACTGTGTTTCGACAAAGAAGAGAATGAAGAAGGTGGCAGCAATTTGGCGGGATTGAATCTCGACCATCGAATCCATCAAGATCCGTGCTACTCTGGACTGATCTGATCGCTGTGCGCTATTCTGCTACAGCGAATCCGTCTCCGCTGTTCGCTGTTCGGGAGGGATCCGCTGCGTAGAAGCGATCCCATTGGCTGGTTTCACTGTTTGGTCTGTTGGCGCTGCAGATCCCGATCTTGCCGTTTGCTATTTTGGCTGATCAGGTGTGGGGGAATCTTCACTCTTTGGTCGATCTTCGCACGTGCTTCTAGGAGATTTTTTCCGGGATTTTTCAACCCAATTTTCTACAACAAGTGGATCTAATCGTCGTCAAATTAAGGCAAGTATCCTTGTACAATTTATTTGTTCAAGTACAAGCACCCCTTGAAAAATACTACAAATAGTTAGAATTGTGACTCCTCCTTGAATATCGTTGTTGATCAATGTTGAACCTCCAAAATTTATAATTCTAAGAGTCACAATAATTTCGTTGTATTAAATTATAATTACTTGGACTCTTTTACCCTTTGAACACATGAGATTAAGGAGCCCTAAATTTGTAGACACATGGTATATTTTGTATTTGATGAACTTGCAACCATTTGACTTGGAAAATAATTATTACTTGCTGTTTGGACCACCAATATCATGTATTTATATCACACAATAACTTAGACGCCTAATAACAAATTTCCATGAAATTTATACTAGTAAGTTATTCCCACATGTTGCTGTCCTAAATCTTCTTTTACTGTTTCGACCCATTTAACATTAGAATCTGAACCCGAGACCTGAATAGAAGTTGTAGCTCTAGATGTCTAGATGTCGATAGACTCCGAAATTTTTGAATTTGGAGTTACGGTATAGGAGTTGTGGCAGTTTTACTGCAGCTGTGTCGGTAGACGCAGATTTGCAAAACTACTGCACACCTTTACTTTGCGAATTAATTTAGCTATGTAAACAGCAAGCGTTGGACATGAAATTTTATATGTAGTTGCTGGACACCCTATAGGACATCCCCAAATTTTTTCTTAGAATTAATTTTCATTATTTCAACACTATTTCTCATGTATAAACTCCAAATACACAATTCTGCCTGAACAAATTTAACAAGCCGAGATTTGAGGGAAGGACTAATGGACTATAGAGTGGACAACATAGGTAAGTATACTCGGAAGGGGGCCCGTGTTTCCCAAAGTTGTATGTTAAATGGAACTAAGTGCCACGTAGAACTAAGTGCCACGTCATGGGTGGCGGGGGCCACCTCTAGAGCCTACGGGGGCCACCTCTAGAGCCCATTATATGATTACATGATATATACTTGAGATCACATGGAACTAAGTACCACGTAGAACTAAGTGCCACGTCATGGGTGACGGGGGCCACCTCTACAGCCTACGGGGGCCACCCCTAGATTCCATGATTGATCACTTGCTTGATACTTGATACCTGAGTACGCCGCCCTATGGACTCCATTACTAGGCCTAAACGAAATTATTTTGACTGTAGCAACCATGTAGTAAAAGTAAGGATGGATGAAGTCTACCTAGATAGTAACTATTACAAGACTTGAACATGAAACTTGAACATGACACCTGTTACTTGATACTTGATGATATGATACATGAAACATGATACATGAGACTTGAAACCTGAAACTTGATACTTGATAACTTGTTACTTGATACTTGACAACTTGATACTTGAGACCAGACAACTTGACACTAGCTTTGAGACTAGATACCTGACACTTGAACTAGATGCGTGTCACTTGAGGTTAGATACCCTATGTGTTCACTTGTCACTTCTTTTACCGCTAGTATTTGTTATCCAGCCTGTTTACTTGAGTTATCCTTCTTGTTAGCTAGTTCTTGGTCCTTCTACTACTTGTTATATCTCTTTTACATTCTTGATTCCAATTCCCCATTACTTGTACTCGTTTTTACTATTTGTGGCCCTAGCTTGCACTAAGGGCATTTCCTCTTGTTTTACCCTTTTTTTTTCCTTTTTCTACTTATTAAGCAGACTTTGGAGACGAGCTACCCGCTAGAATTGGTGAGAAAAGGTTTTAGCCTTCAAGTGAAGAAAAGACTTGTTTAGAACATTTATTTTTCTTGAAATTATTATTCCTTCTGTTTAAGAACTTATAACGGGCTGATGTTCCCGAGTTTTAACTTGATCCAGACTTGAAACTATTTGGATGTTTTATTATATTTCAGTTGTTTCTGTTGCTAATAAATTATTCATGCATGCTTGGTTATATATATCTCTCTTGTTATATTCTTGTTGTGATGCTGAGTCGATCCTACAGCTTATGAATGATGTTAAGATCATTCGCTAGGCTTCGTCATGCACTTGTATTCCATATTTTGGGAAGCGGAGCGTGACAAGATTTTTAGTGGTATCAGAGCTTGGTTTGGCTAATGTGTTAGTTAACTAATACTTTAGACAGGCCTGACTCAGTCAGGGTTAACTCAGCATTTCACAGGCCATGAAATTGCATTAAAAATTTTATTATCAACTTGATCTAGATCCTGATTGTTTTGGGTTTATGCAGGACATGGCTCGAAGAAATGCTTCGTCCTTCCAGTCTGGGGATGTTCAGACCGACCAGCCTGCGATTATGCAGCTGTTACAGATGCAGTAAGAGCAAAATGAGTGGCACATGCAGTAGATGTTGCAAATGCAGACAGAGCATGCTGAGATTATGAAGGCAGCCTTAGGAGCTGCCAACAGAGAGCCTCTTGCACCTGCACCTGGGGTGTTGCCGCCCAGACCGGACAATGTAGCTGATTTCATGAGGCTACACCCCGATAAGTTTACAGGTGCTGAAGGTCCATTGGAGGCTGAGCAGTGGCTCATTAGGACGGAGCAGTTGTTGATCGCTGCCAGATAGCCGATGTGGACCGAGTGGATGTCGTAAGCATCCCGCTGGTGGATCTCGCCCACATCTGGTGGCGAGCTGAGATGGAGAGACTTGAGCACCCCATCGCCTGGGCCCTTTTCAGGGAGAGCTTCCTCACAAAGTTCTTCCCTGATGTCATCAGGAACGAGATGGAGTGACAGTTTGTCGCGCTCACCCAGGTTCGTCAAATAGTATTTTATATGCAAAATTTCATTTGTCAATTTATGATATATCGATGCTTAACTAAGACACTATCTTGAATCAGGGAAATCGGACCGTGGACGAGTATGTCGCGGAGTTTACCCGTTTGAGCCGCTTTGCCACGACTTTGGTGGCTGATGATGAGGCCAAAGGCCGTCACTTTTTGCTGGGTTTGGATATCGATATCCAGGATCGCCTGGCTGCTTTGAGACTTCGTTCCTACACTGATATCCTAGAGGCTGCTAGGAGCCAAGAACAGACCAGCAGACGGAAGCGTGCTATCCAGTGGTCTTCCTCGCACCCAATTGCTGCTAGGCCCACTGGAGGGCCAATCAGGAGGCCAGTTCCAGCCTTGGCACTGAGAGCCTCGCCATACCCACCTACGGCTCCGAGGAGGGATGTGATATGTGACTTTTGTCACAAGGCGGGTCATGAGCGCAGGGACTGTAGGAAAGCAGGTCGTCAGTGTTTTACTTACGGAGCTAGTGATCACATGATGCAGGAGTGCCCGCGCAGAGGGTTGGCTCCACCAGCTAGGCGACCATTTCAGCCAAGAGCGCCAGTTCAGGGTCAGGCCAGGCTGCCACTTCCCCCTCAGCTTCAGATCGTCGGTCAGAGGACCGCTGCCCCGAGGAGAGGTCAGGCCTTCAACCTGACTACAGAGGAAGCTGAGACCGTGGAGGAGGTCATTACAGGAATAAATGTATTTTATTGTTTGTTATTTATTTTATGCTTTATTGTTCATCTTGCATCATACCTTGTGTAAATCTTTTCACATCAGTATTTTCTATCCTTAGAATCCTGCATATTTATCTCCTCCCATATTTTGACTCTATCATAGGTATCATCTTAGTCCATTCCTTTCCTGCCCATGTCCTATTTGATTCCGGGGCGACCCACTCCTTCGTTTCCTCTCGCTTTGTGGATCAACATCAGTTAGAGTGCGGTGATATGCAGACAACCTGGAACATCACCACAGGTGGCGGTGTTGTCGTTTGCTCCAAGGAGTGCAAGCAGAGCCCTTTGGTTATTGGGGACAGGGATTTCAAGGCAGACCTGATAGTGATTGGCAATACAGGTTTCGACGTGATTCTCGGCATGGATTGGCTGGGGGAATCTCATGCCGTTATCGATTGCCGAGCGAAGAAGGTCGTATTCAGGATTCCGGAGCATGATGAGTTTGAATTCCATGCTGGGGAAACACCTCTTAGGCATGGTAAGGATGTGGCAAATGTTGAAGATTGTGCAATGGAATTGCACACAGTCTGTGAGGCTGCGCCTCTTGTAGTGCGGGAATTCCTGGATGTGTTCCCAGAGGAATTTCCCGGGTTACCTCCAGATCGAGAGGTGGAGTTCGGTATTGATGTTCTGCTAGGTACAATGCCAATATCGAAGAGCCCGTACAGGATGGCACCAATCGAGCTTGCAGAGCTGAAGGTACAGATTCAGGGTTTATTAGATTTGGGTTTCATCAGGCCCAGTGTATCACCGTAGGGAGCTCCTGTGCTGTTCGTCAATAAGGAGGATGGAAGCTGCAGGTTGTGCATGGATTATCGGGAGCTGAACAGTGTCACTGTGAAGAATCAGTATCCACTACCCAGGATTGATGATCTGTTTGATCAGCTGGGCAGTGCTGTAGTGTTTTCAAAGTTGGATCTTCACACGGGGTACCATCAGGTGAAAGTGAAGGCAGCAGATGTGTCGAAGACTGCATTCAGGACTAGGTACGGGTATTATGAGTTCTTGATGATGCCCTTCGGTGTCACGAATGCCCCAGCAGTGTTTATGAGCTTGATGAATAGAGTCTTCTCCCAGTTCCTTGACAGATTCGTGGTGGTCTTTATAGACAATATCTTGGTGTATTCGCGGAATCGGGAAGAGCATGCGGAACATCTGAGAATAGTCTTGCAGACTCTGAGGGAGAACAAGCTCTATGGAAAGCTTAGCAAGTGTGAGTTCTAGCTTGATCGAGTTACATTTTTGGGACATATTATCTCGAGCGAGGGAGTCTCAGTTGATCCGTCCAAGATTGCTGTAGTGAAGGATTGGCCAGTGCCAAAGACAGTTTCTGAGGTGAGGAGTTTCCTGAGGCTAGCAGGGTATTACAGGAAGTTTGTGCAAGACTTCTCGAAGATTGCTGGGCCATTGACTAAGCTGACAGGGAAAGATCAGAGGTTTGAGTGGAATGAGTCTTGTAGTGAAGCCTTCGCCGAGTTGAAGAACAGGTTGACTTCAGCGCCCGTGTTAACTATACCAGATGGTTTGGGTGGCTTCGTTATTCACTACGATGCTTCAGGCAGAGGTCTAGGTGCAGTGCTGATGTAGAAGTGTCGGGTGGTTGCTTATGCATCCAGGCAGTTGAGGCCGCATGAGAAGAACTACCCTACACATGACTTGGAGTTGGCAGTGATCTACGCTCTGAAGTTGTGGAGGCAATACTTGCTTGGAGACCGAGTGGAAATTTTTACTGACCACAAGAGTCTCAAGTATGTCTTCAATCAGAAAGAGCTGAATATGAGGTAGAGGCGCTGGTTAGAGTTGATGGCAGACTATGACATCAGCTTGCAGTATCACCCTGGTAAGGTGAACATGGTGCCAGATGCATTGAGCAGGAAACCAGCCGTCATGTGTTTGACCCAACAGAAGGAACTTATCGAGCAGATGGGGAGGTTAGATATGAATGTGATTTTGCCGAGCACCGATCGCAGTTGCATGATGCTTCAGTTGCAGTCATCTTTAGTGAAGCAGATCAAGGAAGCTCAGGCAGGTGATGAGCAGTTGCAGAAGTTCAGGGCAGAGGTCGAGGCAGGTTTGAGGACTGATATGATCATTCACCCTGATGGATCACTTTGCTTTGGGGCAAGGCTGTGTGTCCCAAAGGGTGAAGTCAGGCAGAAACTGCTCGAGGAGGCCCACCAGTCAGCATACTCTATTCATCCCGGTGGTACCAAGATGTATCGGGATTTGAAGCTCCACTTCTGGTGGCATGGCATGAAGAGGGCAGTAGCCAGATTTGTATCACAGTGCTTGATCTACCAGAAGGTGAAGGCAGAACATCAGAGGACCGTCGGACTTCTCCAGCCTTTTCCCATTCCGGAGTGGAAGTGGGAGCACATCATCATGGATTTTGTGACCGCCTTGCCAAGGAGTCCTAAGGGTCACAACGCCATTTGGGTGATTGTCGACAGACTGACAAAGAGCGCTCATTTCATCCCCTTTCGAGTTGGTCAGTCTACTGAGAGTCTTGCAGAAAGGTACATGCAGGAGATTGTCAAACTCTATGGGGTTCCGGTCAGCATCGTATCCGACAGGGATACCAGGTTCCGATCTCAGTTTTGGGAAAGCCTGCAGAACAGTCTTGGGAGCAAGCCGAAGTACAGTACAGCATTCCATCCTCAGACAGACGGGCAGTCAGAGAGGACCATTCAGACCTTAGAAGATATGTTGAGGTCATGCGTGCTTCAGTTTGGAGGATCTTGGGAGGATCACCTACACTTGGTCGAGTTTTCATACAACAACAGCTATCAAGACAGTCTTAAAGCTGCACCGTACGAGGCATTGTAAGGTCGGAAGTGTAGGTCGCTAGTGTGCTGGGACAACATTGGCGAAAGGAAATTGTTGGGGCCAGATTTGATTATCAAGACAGTCGACGCAATGGCCCAGATCAGGAAGCACCTTATAGCAGCTCAGGACAGGCAGAGAAAGTGGGCAGACGTCCACAGGAGACCATTGGAATTTGAGGTAGGAGACCATGTGTTCCTCAAGGTATCGCCGTGGAGAGGCATTATCCGATTTGGAGGTGGAGGCAAGCTAAGCCCCAAGTTCATCGAGCCTTTCGACATTGTAGAGCGAGTAGGTAAGGTGGCTTATCGACTCGCGCTACAGCCGGCTCTATCTGGAGTGCATGATGTCTTTCATGTCTCCCAGCTCAGGAGATACATCAAGGATGAGAGTCTTGTGATTGACTACTCGGAGTTGTCAGAACAGCCAGACTTGCCTTGTGAGATTCCGCCGGTCACTATCTTGGACAGGCGTGAGAAGGTGTTGAAGAATAAAGTCATAAAGCTGGTTCGAGTTGCATGGAATCCTCACTCGCCGGGTGAGTCGACTTGGGAATTGGAAGAAGAAATTCAGAAGAAATTCCCTCATCTCTTTGAATAGTTGTATGTTGTCTTGGTTGTTTGCTTCCCTTCTTTTCTCGGGGTACCTACGATCCACCGATTTGAATTTCGAGGACGAAATTCTTCTTGTAAGGTGGGTAGGATTTGTAATCCCTGTTTCCGATTGTACGGGTTATTATTCTTGTATTTCTATTGATGTCTTTTTCCACCTAATTTATTGTATTTAGGCTTTGTCACGTTGTGGGCTCACTAATTCTAATTGTTTATTATATTATTATATTTTGGCCCAACTACATTCAAGCCCAACCCATACCCTATTGGATATTGGATCCAAGACTTAATCTACCCAAACCCTCTCCCCCTAACTAAAACCCAGACTCTTTCTCCCCTCAATCCCACGATTCTCTAACTTCCCACGATCTTCTCTTTATTATTAACAACCCACTTCCCCCACAAATCAGAACTCTAACAAACCCACACACTCTCTCTCTCACCCATTCTCTCTCCCTCTCCAGTTTCCCAAACCAAACCCAACCAAACTTTCCCCGCTCACTCCCCCTCTTCTCGTCTACACCCAAAACGAACCCAACACCCAAGCCTCGCACCTCCCATCGCCTCTCCATCACCTTCGTCACCACCACCACAGCACCCCCACCGTCGTCCTCAAACCACCATCCCCAACCTCTCGAACTCGAAACCCAAATCGCCATTTCCCAACCACCGTAACCCATCGACTCTCCACCATCACCTCCAGCACTTCTCCGACCTTCACCATCGCTCAACGCATCACCTCGACCCCCGTCCACACCGCTAGCATCCCCGAACCACCGCAAGCTCGGCCTCCGCTCGCTCCCCTGTTCGAACCCAGGAAACAGAGCCGCGCGCTACGTCATTTGCCGTTGATTCCGCCGCCGTCGTCCTCCCCATCGTCGCTGTCACGCCGTCGCATCGCCACATCGAAGCCCCCGCCGGCATTGCGCTTTTCTCTCTCGCACCGTGTTTCGACAAAGAAGAGAATGAAGAAGGTGGCAGCAATTTGGCGGGATTGAATCTCGACCATCGAATCCATCAAGATCCGTGCTACTCTGGACTGATCTGATCGCTGTGCGCTATTCTGCTACAGCGAATCCGTCTCCGCTGTTCGCTGTTCGGGAGGGATCCGCTGCGTAGAAGCGATCCCATTGGCTGGTTTCACTGTTTGGTCTGTTGGCGCAGCAGATCCCGATCTTGCCGTTTGCTATTTTGGCTGATCGGGTGTGGGGGAATCTTCACTCTTTGGTCGATCTTCGCACGTGCTTCTAGGAGATTTTTTCCGGGATTTTTCAACCCAATTTTCTACAACAAGTGGATCTAATCGTCGTCAAATTAAGGCAAGTATCCTTGTACAATTTATTTGTTCAAGTACAAGCACCCCTTGAAAAATACTACAAATTGTTAGAATTGTGACTCCTCCTTGAATATCGTTGTTGATCAATGTTGAACCTCCAAAATTTATAATTCTAAGAGTCACAATAATTTCGTTGTATTAAATTATAATTACTTGGACTCTTTTACCCCTTGAACACATGAGATTAAGGAGCCCTAAATTTGTAGACACATGGTATATTTTGTATTTGATGAACTTGCAACCATTTGACTTGGAAAATAATTATTACTTACTGTTTGGACCACCAATATCATGTATTTATATCACACAATAACTTAGACGCCTAATAACAAATTTCCATGAAATTTATACTAGTAAGTTATTCCCACATGTTGCTGTCCTAAATCTTCTTTTACTGTTTCGACCCATTTAACATTAGAATCTGAACCCGAGACCTGAATAGAAGTTGTAGCTCTAGATGTCTAGATGTCGATAGACTCCGAAATTTTTGAATTTGGAGTTACGGTATAGGAGTTGTGGCAGTTTTACTGCAGCTGTGTCGGTAGACGCAGATTTGCAAAACTACTGCACACCTTTACTTTGCGAATTAATTTAGCTATGTAAACAGCAAGCGTTGGACATGAAATTTTATATGTAGTTACTGGACACCCTATAGGACATCCCCAAATTTTTTTTTAGAATTAATTTTCACTATTTCAACACTATTTCTCATGTATAAACTCCAAATACACAATTCTGCCTGAACAAATTTAACAAGCCGGGGTTTGAGGGAAGGACTATAGAGTGGACAACATAGGTAAGTATGCTCGGAAGGGGGCCCGTATTTTCCAAAGTTGTATGTTAAATGGAACTAAGTGCCACGTAGAACTAAGTGCCACGTCATGGGTGACGGGGGCCACCTCTAGAGCCTACGGGGGCCACCTCTAGAGCCCATTATATGATTACATGATATATACTTGAGATCACATGGAACTAAGTGCCACGTAGAACTAAGTGCCATGTCATGGGTGACGGGGGCCACCTCTAGATCCTACGGGGGCCACCCCTAGAGTCCATGATTGATCACTTGCTTGATACTTGAAACCTGAGTACGCCGCCCTATGGACTCCATTACTAGGCCTAAACGAAGTTGTTTTGACTGTAGCAACTATGTAGTAAAAGTATGGATGCATGAAGTGCTACTTAGATAGTAACAATTACAAGACTTGAACATGACACATGTTACTTGATACTTGATGATATGATACATGAAACATGATACATGAGACTTGAAACCTGAAACTTGATACTTGATAACTTGTTACTTGATACTTGACAACTTAATACTTAAGACCTGACAACTTGACACTAGATTTGAGACTAGATACCTGACACTTGAACTAGATGCGTGTCACTTGAGGTTAGATACCCTATGTGTGCACTTGTCACTTGTTTTACCACCAGTCTTTGTTATCCAGCCTGTTTACTTGAGTTATCCTTCTTGTTAGCTAGTTTTTGATCCTTCTACTACTTGTTATATCTCTGTTACATTCTTGATTCCAATTTCCCATTACTTGTACTCGTTTTTACTATTTGTGGCTCTAGCTTGCACTAAAGGCATTTCCTCTTGTTTGTCCCTGTTTTTTTTTCCTTTTTATACTTATTAAGCAGACTTTGGAGACGAGCTACCCGTTGGAATTGGGGAGCAAAGGTTTTAGCCTTCAAGTGAAGAAAATACTTGTTTAGAACATTTATTTTTCTTGAAATTATTATTCCTTCTGTTTAAGAACTTGTAATGGGCTGATGTTCCCGAGTTTTAACTTGATCCAGACTTGAAACTATTTGGATGTTTTATTATATTTCAGTTGTTTCTGTTGCTAATAAATTATTCATGCATGCTTGGTTATATATATCTCTCTTGTTATATTCTTGTTGTGATGCTGAGTCGATCCTACAGCTTATGAATGATGTTAAGATCATTTGCTGGGCTTCGTCATGCACTCGTATTCCGTATTTTAGGAGCGGGGCGTGACAGCATCTCCTCAGCCTCCGCCTTGGCCTTAGCCCGAAAATGAACCAGCTCGTTCGCGTGATGGTCCTGCAGCCAGGCCATCTGAGCTTGGAAGACCGCCTGGGCTGACTGGGCTTCCGTCAGCTCGTCCTTCAGACGAGTTTCCTCATGAAAATACTTCTCGGCATTCTTCCTCTCGACAAGCACCTCCTTCTCCAGGCACTTGTGGAAGTGCTATCAATGAAGCAACGCCTGGCCGAGGAAGATCAAGTTAGAAAAATTCCTAAAGTTCTATGCATAAAGCGAATACCAAATACTTACCAAAATGTGCGCCTGAGCCCACCTCATGTAGGCCGTCGTGGACGTCTCTGTTGATAGAGTCATCTGATCCCACTCCGTTGCGAGATGCTCCACCACCTCTAGTGCCACCAGGCCCTCGGTCAGGGTATCTACTACCTTGACCCCCCAGTTCGAGGCGTACGGCGTTATGCCCTGCCTGCCCACCATCTCCTCGGCATTGGGGCAAATTGGCGGGAGCCCCTTCTCCACAATGGCGGCCACTTTCTTAATACCGGAGCTCGCCCCCGGTTCCTTCGTCGACCTCGACGAGTGGTGATGCTTCTTCTTCGTCTTCAGGGACGGCTCCATAGGCCATGAGGTCCCCCCTTTATTGGAACCCATGACCGGGGTAGCCTTCTTCTCCTGATCGACCCTACTCTTGGCGGCTATGGACAGTAAGGCCTATCGGTTGTCGAGCTGCTTTACAGACATCTCTACAAAAAGAAAGTAAAAGAGAAAAATGTTAACACGAAGGCAGGAAGATAAACAGATTAGAAACAAAAACATACTAGGGTCGGCTAGGCTCAGTCCGGCTTAGGCCAGGTGCAACTCCATGACGCGCGGCCACCCTATGCTATGCCCTTCCACGATCTTCTCCACAGTCGCCTACTCTTTATCCGTCAATTCACTACGCTTTGGGGGCTTATGGTTCGGCTTACTGAAATTCCAAACAGTTGGAATCTTCCAAGGTTTCTCACTCTGGATGATGAAGTACTTCCCCCTTCCATCCTTTAATGGAGTCCGGGTGGCCGTACATCACCCTCCTGTGAGGACTCAGCGAGAGGTAAAAAATCCCCTCCGTGTCTCCGAGCGAGCTCATACATAAGATGGCATGGAAGTACGTGAGCCTCGGTTTGATCCCCTTCTCCTGGCACTTCAGAATGATGCAGACCAGGTGTTTCCACAAGTTGGGGCCATACTGCATTGGACTCTGCTCTCCCCACTTCAAAACCCTCTCAATGAACGGGTGCAACGACAGCCTCAATCTCGAGATGAAGGCATCCTCGGGAAACATGCAGAAGCTCGACTCCTGCGCTGTGGTCGGACGAATTGCGGGGTTCGGCACCAGAAGTTCGAATTCCTTCGGAATGAAGTAGGTCGCCCTTAAGATATGCAGGTAGTCCGCCCTCAAAGCGCACTGGACGCTGTCCATCTTTATCATGGACCGACCCGAGTCCTGCAATAATGAAGTAAATGCGAGAAGCCCCTCCACATCGTCAGGATACATCCTGATCGACCCTGGGCTTTTATTGGACACAGGGGGAAACTTGAACCCAGGCTCGGGTCCGTATTTATCTGGCAAGCCTGGACAATCGGGATGAATCCACTTCCTTTTTCTCCTGCGGGGGCGAAGCTTCTTCTCCGGAGATGGGGTCGATAATGGGATAGAGGTGGAAGATCTTCTTCTTCCCCAGCTACCTCTCCTGCGGTTCCTCCTTCGCCTTCTCACCGATCATTGCCTCCCTCAGTTCCTCTTTCGGGCCGCTCCTGGTCGTCCTCCTCAACAAACTCCTCCCCCTCGGGGTCTCCTTCCTCATTCTCCCCTCCTCAAAAAACTCCTCTCCCTCGGGGTCACCTTCCTCGTGCTCACCTTCCCCCACAAGCTCCTCTCCCGTCCTACGGATTCATAAAGGGGGCACATCATAGACTACGACACCCTCACCTCCCGATCCTAAGTCTGACTGAACCTCTTCCTTCACCTCAAGGTCACCAAGGGACCAAGATGTCGATGCCGACTGAACTTCCTCCCCAGCATGACCTGAAGAGCTTGCCTCGGAGCCGAACTGTGAATGCGACATTACAAATCAAAAATACTAACCTAGTATACCAAAAAGGGGAAGAACATCAAAAAATGGTCATCTACGGCTATGAAAGAAACTCCTGTTGTGTTAAAGATTGAGAACACGGTGAAGAAATGAAGGGGGGGGAGATTTATAATAGAGAAAAGGACTCCTCGAATTTTGCAAAAAGATCTAACCGTTGGATCTTGATCATCAAGATCTAACGGCCACCAGGATCTAAAACGCTTCGATTCTCACGCTTATGATGTCAGCCTAGAGTGCGAAATTACCTCTCTACCCTCAACCCTATCAGCTGGTACAACAGCTCAGAACACGTGGCCAACTACTCGAGCACTACACCAGGCTTTTCCAACAAGTCTGGGGCTTGATGCTCGGATGTCACCGCGACCCGCAAAAGCTTCTCCTAAAAGCTTGAGGCTCGGAGCTCGGATTTCACCGCGAGCCACAAAAGCTTCTGCTAAAAGCTTGTGGCATGGTGCTCAGATGTCACAGCGAGCAACAAAAGCTTCTCCAACAAGCTTGGGGCTCGGTGCACGGATGTCACCGCAAGCCACAAAAACTTCTCCTACAAGCTTGAGGCTCGGTGCTCGGATGTCACCGCGAGCCACAAAAGCTTCTCCAACAGTTTGAGACTCGGCACTCGGATGTCACCACGAGCCACAAAAGCTTCTCCAACAGTTTGGGTCTTGGCGCTCGGATGTCATTGCGAGCCACAAAAGCTTCTCCTATAAACTATGAGGCTCGACACTCGGATGTCACCGCGAACCACAAAAGCTTCTCCAACAGTTTGGGTCTTGGCGCTCGGATGTCACCACGAGCCATAAAAGCTTCTGATCCAAGCTTGAGGTTCGGTAGTCGGATGTCACCATGAGCCACAAAAGCTTCTCCAATAGTCTGGGGCTCGATGCTCGGATGTCACCGTGGGCCACAAAAGCTTCTCCTACAAGCTATGAGGCTCGGTGCTCGGATGTCAGCGCGAGCCACAAAAGCTTCTCCAACAGTTTGAGGCTCGATGCTCGGATGTCACCGCGAGCCACAAAAGCTTCTCCAACAGTTTGGGTCTCAGTGCTCGGATGTCACCACGAGCCACAAAAGTTTCTCCTACAAGCTTGAGGCTCGTCGCTTGGATGTCACCGCGAGCCACAAAAGCTTCTCTAACAGTCTGGGGTTCGACGCTCGGATGTCACCGCGAGCTACAAAAGCTTCTTCTACAAGCATGAGGCTCGGTGCTCGGATGTCACCGCGAGCCGCAAAAGCTTCTCCTACAAGTTTGGGGCTCGGCGCTCGGATGTCACCGCGAGCCACAAAATCTTCTCCTACAAGCTTGAGGCTCGGCGGTTGAATGTCACCGCGAGCCATAAAAGCTTCTCCAACAGTCTGGGGCTCGACGCTCGGATGTCACCGTGAGCCGCAAAAGCTTCTCCTACAAGATTGAGGCTCGGCCCTCGGATGTCAGCGTGAGCCGCAAAAGCTTCTCCAATAAGTCTAGACGCTCGGCTAAGAGAGCTCCTACTCTTTGGATCGCGAAGCCCCCCGACTTCTCCAACAAGTGAGGGGGCTCGTCTCCTGACCCTCGACGCTCGGCTAAGCGAGCTCCTACTCTTCGGATCTCGACGTCCCCTAACTTTTTCAACAAGTGAGGGGGCTCGTCTCCCGACCCTCGATTCCCGGCCAAGCGATCTCCTACCCTTCGGCTCTCGACGCCTCCCTTGCTTTTCCAACAAGTGAGGGGCTCATCATCTGACCCTCGATGCTCGGCTAAGCGAGCTCCTACTTTTCGGATCTCAACGCCCCCTATTTTTTCAAAAAGTGAGGGGGCTCGTTTCCCGACCTTCGACGCTCGGCTAAGCGAGCTTCTACTCTCCGGATCTCAATGTCCCCTGACTTATCCAACAAGTATGGGGCTCATCTCCCGACCCTCTAGGCTCGGCAAAGCGAGCCCCTGTTTTTGGCACTTGATGCCCCTCATTACTTCAAAAGGAGATCCCCTTCATCCTACCCCGCTAGCCTCTTCAGGAAGATACGAACCCCATTCTTCGCCGTACACACCGCTCCGCTCTTCCTACAGAGGCAAAATCACTCCTACACGGCTGGGTTATCTAGCCCTCTAGGAGTGGGGGGCTCCTGATATGGGTCAGATGACATGGCCCCTCCTGGGCCACCAGATCCCCTCAAAACCCGCTCTCCCCTGATCATCAGATCAACCCACAGCCTCGTGGGCTTTTGCCACATCAGGATCATGAGCAAACGGGTCCAAAACCCGGTCCAACAGGATCTCAGACCCATTTGCCCTACCTATAAATACCAGGCTCCCTCCCCCACTGGCAAGGTAATCAATCTTTCTCCTCTAAAAACCCTAGCTCATGTTGCTTTCTAGTGATTGACTAGATCGTCGGAGGGCCTATCATCGGGATTTCTTCCAGTGTTTCTAGGTAGAGTGCAGGTACACAAGACCGAGTCGAGCCCCCAAATCCGAGCTGCGCTTGCTAGATCCGAGTCGAGCATTGGTCCTCCATCTCACTCCTGCTACCCCCGAGCTGTTCCCAGTTGAGCTTTGAACGTATAGCCAGTACCGCGACCTCAACAATACAAATTACAAGAACTCACACTTGTTGCAGCCACCCCCCAAAAACATACCGCATCAGATACATTGATAGAAAATTAACAGAAAGAAAACATATAACTGATAGGAAAATATTAGAATATATGTTAATAACAAGTAAAATAACCAAAAAATATCCAAGGAAATACAAAAAGTGATAGCATACAATGTATTAGATAATCGAAACGGAGAAGTAAGTTGGTATTACCAACATCTGTTAACATATAAAATATTAGGGTAAGTATGGCTAATAAAGTAGAAATATTAAATTCAAAAATAGAACCAAAATTTTATATGATAAACATAAAAGAGTTGGAAGAAGATTAAAATGGTCCAGAGTTTATAGGAACCATAAGAAAAGATTTAAAAATCATAAATAGGAACATAAAAGAACTAAGAAGATATATAACTGAAGACACAGAAGAAGAACTAGGCATAACGGAAGAAGATATAAGGAAGTTAGAAGCTATAACAAAGCTTAATATAAACATTTTAGAATGGAAGATTTAATGGAAAATCCCAGTTTAGTGGAAGTGGAGGAAACCTTAAAGAATTTAGATATAAAGAATAAAGAAATAAAAATGAATAAAAAAAAAAGAAAAGATTATAGCAAAATCAACAGAAAATCCAACTGATATGTATGAAATCTTAAGACCACCACCTAACAAAAAATCTTACCACCTACCATGGAAATGACAAAACACAAAAAATAATAAGTTATGAAGAGACAAAGAAAAAGAAACCTCAAAATATGACCATGCAGAACAGTACAAAAAGGAATAGCAGAAAATGGAAAATGACTAGATCTAGACTGTGTAATAGACGTGGATAGGACAATAGAAGAATGGGTAAAGGCTGAACTAATAGTAGGATTTAGGCAAAACCTTTCAGGAAACTCATTTGAGAAATTTATAGAAGCAACCTTTATAGGAGTAGTAGCAAAATGGTGGAATGGACTAAAGGAAGAAGAAAGAAATGCTATCAGAAAATCAAGACCAATTGATGATAAAGGAACAGAAGAAAACTAAACACAACGAACCTTAGGACTAAAAGAAATAATTATAAATTACGAAATAGCAATAAGAACAAAATTCTGTGTCTACGATAAAGGAGAAAAACACACTTTATACAAAAAGAACCAAGCAAGTTGGAGACTAAGCAATTTAGAAATATGCGACATGTGTTATTTTGACAACTATGCTTGTGAATTCCGAGAATATTTTCAAGATAATTATTATACAAAAGAAAAAGAAGTCAAATACTGGACTCATTCTTTCTAAAATTACCTGATCCATAGAGTATAAAAATATATAATGCATACATAGGGAAAAAAGTAAAACTAGAAGTAGATACTTTAGGGTATAGAACACAATTTGTAAAAGATTACAAAGATAAAGTGTGCCAAGAAGCTAGAGCAACAATGAAATACTATAGAACATATAAACAAAGAATTTGTTGTGAAGATGCAAGACCGAATCTGTAACCCCAATTCCCAAATATACGGATTCTCTTTCCTTTTTCCGTATTCTTGTATTTCAATTTATTCTATAAATTATTCTATTCTTTTGAAACCAACTAAGTCATTGTATCATATTATTACTATTGATTATTTTGTTTTATATGAAGCCCAATCTTATATTCTTTTTAATTTATAAGTATTGGAAGCCCAAATCAAGTCCTATTCTAAATCACCTTTTATATATATTAATTATTTTAATTGAGCCCAATCTATTCTGTGATTTGATTAACTATTGATTTTGTAAGCTCATTTCATTCTAATTATGATTATATTTCTTCTTAGCCCACTTCTTATTAGTTTATGAAAGCCCATTTCTCCAATTCAATTTCTAGCCCAAGTCATGTAAACCAAGACCCAAATAAAAAAAAATTATCAGCACAATCTCTTCTCATTCCTATAACCTAACACAATAAACCAATTAATCACCCCACTAATCCACCCCTTCATTTCCTAACCGAAATTACCCCACTATCTCCAAATAAATTATCCATTAACCATCCCATTATACTATTATAATAATTATTTTATATAACTCTCCACGATCTCTCTCTCTCCCCATTCTGTCTCTCTCTCTCCCTCTTTTATTGCCTCCTTCCTCTGTTTCGAATCCAAAACAGAGCAACCAACGACCCTCGCTCCTCTCCCTCCACTACGGCGCGACTAGCCCCTTCTCCACCTTGAAGCTCCTCCTCGACCACCTCACCGCAGCCCCTGCTGCCCTCATCATCTTCCTCCTCACGTCTGCTCTCCGAAACCCATCCACCTCCGACCTCTAGTCACCGCAACCAACTCCTCGTCGACCCCACATCGCCACCCTGAGCCCCCGAAGATGCTTTTCCTTCCCTCCTTCTTCACCCTCCGCCTTCATCCGAGCCCATACAGCCCCACCACGAGCCATCGTTGCCATCCACCAGCACCTCATCTTCACCGCCTTACCCTCATCTCCGATCGTAACCCATCACCACCCCTGTTCTTGATGACCTCGCCATCGCCAGCACTGCCACCCAATCGCCCCTGTCTCCACCTCCGATCTTGCACCTCATCCCGAACATCCCGTCACCCGTCCACCTCCTCCATCGACCTCGCCATTGCTGTCGACCTCGTAGTCTTGGCCAGCACTCCACAGCTTCCCGCCTTGCTGTCTAACGGCCTCGTAGTCGATCACCGCTGCGCACCACCGTCAACTGCCCTGCTCGACCCGACCACACCTCGTCGCCCCAGTATGTCCATCGCAGCCACTGGTCACCATCGAAGTCGAAGCATAAGCCGCGCTTGCCACTGATTGCTGTTTGGATCAACACTGTTTGCTGTTTGGATCATTACCGTTTGCCATTTTAGCGTTGTTGCTTTTTTGATCTGCTGTTGCCGCCATCGAGGTTTGATGCTTTGCTGTTCTGTCTCACATGTGCTCCACCCATTTGCACGTGTTGCCGTCAAGACGCTCGTCCCGTTAATCTATTACTATCGGAATCGTCGTCATCTTATTAGGGCAAGTATTCTTGTTCGAATCTTTTTATTTTCTCATACAAGAATCCTATGAAATACCGCAAAGTAGGTTTATCGTTGTGATCCATTTCTCATGCCTTATACTTTTTAATTTGTTTATGTTAATTCTGTATTCGTAAAAGATCATGGATATCAAATTGTATATTTCTGCCCTACTGTCTGTTCTGACTTGTAATCAGATTTTGGCCCAGTTACATTTTGAATTTGTTAGAACTTTATAAATAAGAGTTTTAGCCCCCTGAGTCTAGTTTCCAGAACTTTTGACGGATCTGATTTCTGATACGTAAATTCCTAGATATACTGTTTTTAGTGCTGTGATGCTTTCAATTCCAGATTGCTATTTTGAAGTATATTTTCCTGATGAACTAATTTAAAAATCATGTTAACAGTATAATTAAGACCTGATAAATTCCAGTATGTTGCTTAACATGATTAAGAACCTAATTATAAATTTTATAGAATTATTAAATGAATTTTTAACTATTTTATGAATATAAGAATTGTACCCTAAGTTTCTGCCTAAATATAAAATCTATAAAGAATAAGAATTTGAACATAGTTTCTGTGATTTTTATATATCGTGTGAATATGCGCGGAATCGACAGAGAGTCTAGTTTATAGAACTTCTGATGGATCTAGATTTGCTTTTTTGTAACAGCAGGAATTCCAGTTTTGGTGCTGCAACGTCCTGCTGTCCAGAATTGGAGTTCTTATTGTTTCAATATTTATAAGTTTGTTTATGGCACCCGAACATATTTTCCGTCCAGTCTTAACCTGGTATCTGTCCCCGTCATGTTTACCTGTCCCTGATTTTGCACATTCATGTCTGTTTTGGGAAAGATCTGGTAGTGGACAGTATAGGTAAGTGTACTCGGAAGGGGGCTCATGTTTCCCAATTGTTATCTGTTTATCGGTTTATATGATTACCTGACTGGATTCTTCCCTATAGGAAGATGTACTTGGAAGGGGGCCCGTGTTTCCCACATGTTTGCATGAATACAAGATTACATGATTCATGAGTCTTTTATTTGTTTCGGTTTATCTGTTTATCATTTTATATGATTCTTGAGTACACGGCCCTATGGAATCCACCACTAAATATAAACGTAACTTATTTGTATGCTACAACCATGTGGTATGAGATGAATGAGTGATGTATTAGATAGGATTAGATAAAAGACTAAAGATTAATATGTTTCACCTGCATATTCCTGTCACCTGTTTCACATGTTTGTCTGATGTCTGTTACAAGTTTATATGTTTATCTGATATCTGTTATAAGTTTACATGTTTACTTGATATCTGTTACAAGTTTACATGTTTATCTGTTACCTGATCCTGTTATTTGATCCTGTTTACTTGCTTACCAGTTTATTTGACCCCATTTACCTGTTGCATTCATTTCATGCTATGTTCTGTTCTCTTGATTCTAGTTTTCTGTTCTGTATTCTTATTTACCTTGTTCCTGTATCCTTCTGCTTGAACTACTTGCGGCCCATAGCTTGCACTAACGGGCAGATTATTTTCCTGTTTCTCTGTTTCTTTGGAATTGATATATGTACAGGTTTTGGAGACAGTTACCTGCAAGAGTAAGCGATCAAGTGTTCTAATCCTTTTGAGCATTAGTTTATTTCTGTTTCGAGTTTATCCGTTTCTTTTGTTGCCACTTGATATTTTGTATTTGGGCATGTTTGACACGGAGTTTTATTGTTCTCCAGATCTTGTTTTATTTGAGAATCATGTATTTGATTTCAAGTAATTCTTGTGATTATGAGATTTGATTCATGCATGCATGGTTGTATCTTTCTGTTTACTAATGAGTTAATCCTTACAGCTTATGACTGATGAAAATCATTCGCTGGTCTTGTTACGTACTCGTATTTCGTATTCTTTTGGGAAGCGGGGCGTGATAGGTTTTTAGTAGTATCAGAGCCAGGTTAGACTCTAACCATATTGGAGTTTAGCCCGGTTTGGGCTTTATCCGATTTTGGCACTAGGCTTGCCCTCGGACCTATGTAGTATGGGATGCATAGAATCCGAACAAGTGCGCATTAGTATCATGTAAATTAAATAATTGCATTAAGGATTAAGTGCACGATCACGACACGACATCATTAAGATTTTCCCCTTTACTTTATTTTGATATGTGAACAAGTTTGTGATCTGTTAAGAAATGAGAATCGTTATACTCTCTCTGGCATAGAGAGGATGGCCATGTATAATTATTGTCGGTTGAATAAACTGACGTACCCACAATTTTGTATGCAGGATAAATGGCATGAAAAAGATTAAGGAGGAACAAATGCTTAAAGATTCCTTCAATGTTGTTGTACATTAATAATGTTGTTGTAAAATTTTACTTCCGCTGTGCAATGTAAATGTAATAAATGATGTAAACTCTGATGTAAAGTGAAAGGTTTTCATTTCCTTGTAAAATTGTACTAAGAGAAGCGAAAAGATCCTGTAGAACATCTCGAATTCAGTGTATTTTGGATTCGGGACATTACAGGCGGAGCTGCTTCCTGATGGACGACGGGGATTGCGCCTCAAGGGATGGGAGATTGAGTCATCCAATCGCCCCATCCTTACGTCACTTGCCATTCAAGAGTATACCTTCTTCTAACCCTAACCCTAAAAAAAATTTAAATTTAAGTAAATGGTATCTTTAATTTGAGTGTTCATGGTGTTTCATGCAAAAAAGTTTGAAACTTGTTTGAGTAATTGTTGAAATAAATGCAATTTTCTTTTTAGCTGATAATTGTAGGCAAAAAGAGGGTCTTTGATTTGATAATAACCATAATCAGATTAATTATTGGGTTGAAATGAAAACTGAAGGTTGGTGGGTGTATGTTATAAGAATTATGTTGCATTTAGTTCGAAGCAAAAAGGTTATTCGAAGAGGGAATGGGAGAAGTCAAATTTGTTTTGCAAAAGCAGAATCTCCATTTTTGGTGTACTAATGGAATTGACTATGTCACTATGGTATGTAGTACACTACTTGTTAGATATCACTACCACTACACCTAAAATCTTTGAAAGTGTAAGGGATTGCTATGGTGTATGAACTTTACTTACATTTGTTACATTTGTTAAGACCGTGCTCTATTCGTTACCGTATAAAGATTTTACAGAAGGGTTTTCGATGGATGTAATTTGTGTAATCTGAAATCCCCATTAACTTCACCAACAATTAGACTATACATTTTAGTGCACTGTATGAATTGCAACCTTCTATCTAGGGCACAAATGTGTATGCGAGTAGAATTTGTTTTGTTGACAGCTTTATATAACATATAATTAAATGATAAAGTTGTAAGAAAGGCCTAAGCGAACTGGAAAAACTTATATTGCGTACAACATCCATCTTGTAACACCCCGAATTCCAAAAACAGCTGAATTCGAGATTTCCACAGGATCTTTACACTTCATTCGTACAATTTTACAAGGAATTTAAAACTTTTATTTCAATAATAATTACATCAAAGTCTTTTACATCAATACGCAGCGAAATCAATAAGATACAACAATAATAAAAGTACAATTGTTACAACTTCAACATTTAAGTAGTCAACAACATCAAATCATCTTTATATCTTCATGTAACTCCAAATCCTGCATATAAAACTGTGGGCGCGTCAGTTGCATACAACTGACGAAATATTATACACGGCCATCCTCTCTATGCCGGAAACAGTATAACGATTATTAAATACTTTAGTAAACACAAACTTGATCACAAACACAGCTACAAAGGGACTATCCTGTTGATGTCGTGTTGTGCGGTGCACTTAGTCCTTAATGCAGTTATATATATTACATGATACTAATGCACACTTGTTCGGATTCTATGCATCCCATACTACATAGGTCCGAGGGCAAGCCTCTTAATCGTTCTTCATCTTGTAGGGTTCGATCCCTCGCCATGACTTAATCTACTACTGTAACTACGGTAAGTATCCCAGATGATCTATGAGTACAAGCTCGTGTACAGAAAACCTGGAGGGGAATCCCGCGCCATGTCTTGACTCATCAAGCATGCATTCTGCAGTAATTCAGCCTCCTTCATGGCACACGATCCTCTTGCAGTCACCAAACATCCCACAAGCGTGGCTAGAGTCCGATCATTCTGAGTTGTGCCCACGCCATGTCTTGACTCATCAAGCATGCATTCTGTGGCTCACACACCTGCACCGTAAACCCTAGTTCTCATACTCGTGTTTTTCTCTCACTTTCATCACATCTTCACTATGTATCTCTCTATAATTTCGGTAAGTATCATAGATGTTCTATGATTACGAGCACGTGTACAGAAAACCTGGAGGGGAATCCCGCGCCATGTCTTGACTCATCAAGCATGCATTCTGTAGTAATTCAGCCTCCTTCATGGCACACGATCCTCTTGCAGTCCTCAAACATCCCACAAGCATCGCCAAGATCCCGATCATTCTGGAGTATTGCCCACACCATGTCTTGACTCATCAAGCATGCATTCTGTGGATCACATCCGCATCGTAGACTCGAGGCTCTCATACTTATGTTTTACTCTTACTTTCATTACAACCTTACAATGTTTGTTATAAAAGAAAATCATCACAACCTAGAGCTAGCTTACCCTACCGGACTTAAATCAAAACATCAAAGACAGTCAGCCTACCTGGCTACTTCTCAAGAGACACTAAACCCTCAACGGTTAGCTCTCAAAATCATAAATAATACCGCCGGTCACTAGGGTCTCGCCTAGCCTCTAGATTCCAACAACTATCTCTTTCTAGAGATCAACAATATTTCATAATCAATCTCAAATAATAATTTCATTTCTTTTGTTCACAAACTCTTTCTCAAAAAATATTTCTTTTATAATCTCATAACATGAGACCAATTCAATTCGATCTCTTTATCAATTTCATCATTCATATCCTTGTATGCATTTCACAATAAAAGTCAATCAAATATTAATAATCATAAAATCTCGTATTCAACTTATTTCATTTGTCAAAATCAAATCCAAACTCAAAATCAAAATAAACAGTTCAGTTCAGTCGACTGGTGACAGTATCAGTCGACTGTTCAGCGAACATCAAAACATCTCAGTCGGTGTCAGTCGACTGTTCTGCTAATATCAATACATCACAGTCGGTCCAGTCGACTGGTGACAATATCAGTCGACTGTTCCGCGAATACTTTGAAAACCCAAACACCAGCAGCAGTCGACTGTGAAGTGGACAGTCGACTGTCCTGCCGACGAAAAACCAATTTCTTATACTTACCAGTCGACTGTGGAAAGTAAACAGTCGACTGTCGATCACACAAATTGCAGCCTGCATATATTTTTCGACCTTTTTATTGATTTGTACTCCCATATAAAAATATAGATCATTTCCAGAATATATTCCTTTTAAAACAATATCGTATATGTTATCAAATTCTCAAGTTTCTCATTTTTCAATGAAATCTTTAAAATGCATCAAAACATATTTTCCAATCAATTTTCCAAATAAACTATTTTCTTTTATCAAAATTACTTTACCAAAATCTCTATACTCGTATAAATAATATTTTGAGGTTATAATCACACTTCTTTGCCACATTCTCAACAAACAACATATTTGCATTATTCTAATCATGTCTCAACATGCATCAATTTTAGATAAATCATTTCAATTCTAGCATCTCAACTAACAATCATAATCATTTAGAAAATAGAATAGCAATTTGCATCTACCACACCAATCAAGATTTAACGATTCATTTCTAGATTAATTTGCATGCAATCAATTCAATTTCAACCAAATAAATTTATATATCATCTATCATGCAAATTTATATTCCTAAATTAGAAAGCATTTAAGAAACACCCACCTAAAGTTGAAGTATTTGTACTCAAATGAACTCCTAGAATTAGGAGCTCCTAAAGAAAACTCCAATTGCAACTCCTCGAAATCCGCGCATGTTCACATATATATATATGCACAGTCTATTTACCCCTCTGATACCACTCTGTAACGCCTCGAATCCTAAATACACTGAATTCGAGATGTTCTACAGGATCTTTTCGCTTTTCTGAGTACAACTTTACAAGGAAATCTAAACTTTACACTTTACATCAGAGTTTACATCAATATTATATTTACATTGCACAGCGGAAGTAAAATTTTACAACAATGAAACAATTGTATAACAACATTTAATAATCCTCAAGCATTTGTTCCTCTTTAATCTTTTTCATGCCATTGATCCTGCATACAACACTGTGGGCACGTCAGTTTATTCAACCGACAATAATTATACATGGCCATCCTCTCTATGCCAGAAACAGTATAACGATTCTCATTTCTTAACAGATCACAAACTTGTTCACATATCAAAATAAAGTAAAGGAAAAATCTTAATGATGTCGTGTTGTGATTGTGCACTTAATCCTTAATGCAATTGTTCATATTAGATGACACTAATGCGCACTTGTTCGGATTCTATGCATCCCATACTACATAGGTCCGAGGGCAAGCCTCTTAATCGTTCTTCATCTTTGTAGGGTTCAATCCCTCGCCATGACTTAATCTACTACTGTAACTATGGTGAGTATCCTAGATGATCTATGAGTACAAGCTCGTGTACAGAAAACCTGGAGGGGAACCCCATGCCATGTCTTGACTCATCAAGCATGCATTCTGTGGCAATTCAGCCTCCTTCATGACACACGATCCTCTTGCAGTCACCAAACATCCCACAAGCGTGACTAGAGTCCGATCATTCTGAGTTGTGCCCACGCCATGTCTTGATGCATCAAGCATGCATTCTGTGGCTCACACACCCGCACCGTAAACCCTGGTTCTCATACTCGTGTTTTTCTCTCACTTTCATCACATCTTAACTATGCACTAATCCTTAGTTTTATTAAAATCATGAACAAAAATCAAAGCTCTAGAGTTAGCCTCTCCACTAAACCGGACTTATTCATTCATTCCACATGACCAACCTTGGTCTTTCTTTTCAAATTTTCATTTCATTTCATTTCCAAGGCCGGAGGAGACTTAGCTACTCTTTGGTTTCAATTTCCAATTCACAATTTCCAATTGAGCATTTTCAACTCATAATTCATTTAATAGTCTCACAGACTTTCTTTATCATGATCTTATCTTTTCATATTCATTTACTTCTCATTTCAATCTATGATTCATTTCATGTAAATTCATGCAGCAATAAGTAGAGTTTACCAACATCAACCACAGGTTCACAATCTTCAACATAAGCATAATAAGGTTCTCTAACACATCAAAATACTCTGGACAGTCGACTTGGAGAAGTCTAGTCGACTTGTTCAGTCAATTCAAGTTCTTCATAACCACTCAGGAGGGTCGACTGCTGCACATAGCCAGTCGGCTGCTCCGCAACTTTCTATGTTCAAAATATCATTCACGTGACATTCGACTGTCATTCCATCAGTCGTCTGTCCTGGGGTTTTTAACAGTACATTTTCATTCACAGCCCAGTCGACTTGCGACTCGCATTGAGTCGACTGAACAGGTTCACATTTCAAATTAGGAATTATTTTTCCATCTGTTCTTACATTCACATGCATCATTGTGTCTCATTACAATATATTTATACTACATAAACACGTAATATTCTTAGCTGTTCACTGACATCACGGCATATAATTTCACATACTAATGTTCTCTTTCCTCAAGGGAAAGTTAAACATGCATTTTCATTTACTCATCATTTACTTGCAGAAATGAACACTAAATCTCAATTTAGCATACTAGAACATCATAATAAAAATACTTCATTTCATGAGATTCTGAACTATTTATAATTTACTTCAATATCTCAGTTGGCTGTTTACATCAACAGTCGACTGTACAGGTTATTCCCAGTATCACTAGTTCTTTTTCATCCGTTCACATCTCCTCCATCATATATAACATGGGGGAATATGAATTTAGCAATCATACTATCACTTCTGTTTTGCATACATGTACATTATTAAATCATGAAAATATTCGCCTCGTACCAGTCGACTTGTACATGTGACAGTCGACTGTACAGACCTATTTTGGTCTTATTTGCAGTGTCATTACTTCATTTTTTAGTCCTTCACGACTTTCATCATAAGCATACACAAAGTAATCTAATTTAGTCAAACTTACTTTTCACAAGCATGGTAACAATCATTATTGCCATAACACAATTCCTACATTAGAAGTCCTGAGAAACACCCACCTTATTGACGAAATAACCGAATCTAGAAAAGCTCCTTAATGCAATGCACCACTCCTTGCTCCTTACTCCTTGCCGAAAATCTTCAGAAGTAATAACCGGCCTCCAAAGAACAGTCACACACAACTCTCTCACAATATATCTCTCTTACAATATAATCTTAGTGTAAAAGAAATAGATAATGAGAGGGGTATTTATACACCAATTTGGGTGAGATGGAGGGTTAGGATTTAGTAGATAGTTATAGGATCAAGGGCTAGGATGCACTAGGGAGTTGTAAAAACTACCCACACCGTAAATAACTACCCATGACTCAAACCCACTTCTTTACCCAATCCGGCCAAGAATGTGTGCTTATGCACGTGTACATGAAGTGCACGTGCAAGCACAAGTCACCCTAACAAAAATTGTACACCAATAACAAGTCTTTTTTATTAAAAAAAAAAAATTACACATTACAAGTTGTAGAAAATAAGAAAAAGGGATTAAATCATGGGCTTAAATAAATGGCCCAAACAATAAAATAAATGAAGTATACTTTGGGCTTTAAAAAGGCTTTTTATTTAATTAAAATAAAGCTTGGTACAAAAAGCACCAATTGAAATATCTTTACTCTTCATGATGAAAATAATAGCCAAAATATTACACGTGCACACTACGTGCATAAATAAATAATTTTCCATTAATTAGAAAAATCAGGGTATTACAACACTCCCTCCTTAGAATAGTTCCGTCCCCGGAACTATAGTCAAGAGTGAGAGGACAGAAAATACAACAACAAAAACAAAAGATACAAAGATACAATCAAGCAAAAAGCTCAGGATAATCCTTCAACACCCTCTCCTCAGATTCCCAAGTAGCCTCTTCAACCAAATGGTTTCTCCAGACTACCTTGACCATCGGTATCGTCTTATTCCTCAAGACTTTCTCCCTACGGTCAACAATCTCGACAGGAGACTCGATGTAGTTCAGATCCAACTGCAAACCTTCCGGCACTTCAGGCAAATGATGACTCGGATCTGGAATGTAACCTCTCAGCATAGACACATGAAAGACATTGTGCACCTGGGACAACTCTTCCGGTAATTCAAGCCGGTAAGCAGTTTTCCCGATCCTTTTCAATATCTTATACGGGCCTATAAACCTCGGGGCTAACTTCCCGCCTTTGCCAAAACGAACCACACCTCTACTGGGTGATACCTTCAGAAAGACGAAGTCACCAACCTCAAACTCAAGGTCCCTTCTCTGGTTGTCTGCATAGCTTTTCTGCCTGCTCTGAGCTTCCACCAACCTTTTCCTGATCAGAACAATCTTCTCAGAGGTTTGCTGTACAAGCTCAGGACCAAACAACTGACGCTCCCCAACTTCATACCAACAAACAGGCGTCCTGCACTTCCTGCCATACAAAGCTTCGTACGGCGCCATCCCGATGCTAGCCTGAAAACTGTTGTTGTAGGCAAACTCTACCAAAGGTAAATGCCTTTCCCAACTGTCTCCAAAGTCTAGTATACAGCACCGAAGCATATCCTCAAGAATACGGTTGACTCTCTCGGTCTGCCCATCGGTTTGCGGATGAAAAGCAGTGCTGAAATCTGTCTTGGTACCCAAAGCTGTCTGAAGACTCCTCCAGAAATGCGAAGTAAACCGCGCATCTCGATCAGACACAATAGTTGACGGAACACCATGAAGCCGGACGATCTCGCCAACATACAACTCAGCCAACTTGTCCATCGAAGCAGTGAGTTTCATCGCCAAAAAGTGAGCGGACTTGGTCAGCCGATCGACTATAACCCAAATCGCATCATTGCCTTTAGAACTCTTAGGCAATCCCGTGATGAAATCCATACTGATGTTATCCCACTTCCATTCCGGAATAGGTAACGGCTGTAATAGACCTCTGGGTCTCTGATTTTCGGCTTTGACTTGCTGACAAACCTCACACTTCGCAACAAATTCAGCCACATCCCGCTTCAAACCTGACCACCAGAAATGCTGTTTGATATCTTTGTACATCTTAGTACTCCCAGGATGTACCGACAAAAGAGTAGCATGTGCCTCCTGAAGAATACTCTCTTTCAGGTCCGCCTAATTTGGAACACACAGCCTATCTCCGAACCACAGCACTCCATCCCTGGTTTGAAATCCGGGCAACCTGCCAGCACCAACCTGCTCCTTCATCTCCAAGATATCAGCATCCACCTCTTGTCTTGCAATGATCCTGGTATTCAAGGTAGGCTGAAGCCTCAACTGAGCCAAAGATGCTCCCAATCCTTGCAAGACAACCTCAATACCTGCTCGGTCCAACTCCTCAATCAGATGCCTCTGAGTTGTAATCAAACTGGCTAAGCTGCTCTTGCGACTAAGTGCATCAGCAACAACATTAGCCTTCCCAGGATGATACTTGATCTCAGGTCGCATATCCTCGAGCACTTCCAACCATCTCCGCTGCCTCAGATTCAGATCCCTCTGCTGATATATATACTTCAAGCTCTTGTGATCCGTGTACATGTTCAGCTTCTCACCGTACACGTAGTGCCTCCATTGCTTCAGGGCAAAGATAATCGCAGCCAACTCCAGATCATGAGTCGGGTAATTCTTCTCATGCGGTCGTAGTTGCCTAGACCCATAAGCGATTACTCTTCCTTCTTGCATTAAGACACAACCAAGCCCACGATGTGAAGCATCGCTGTAAACATCATACTCAACACCTGCTCTAGGCAAAGCCAAAATAGGTGCAGTAGTCAGCTTCTCTTTCAACTCTTGAAAGCTCGCCTCACATTGCTCAGCCCACTTGAAGCTCACATTCTTCTTGGTCAGTCCAGTAAGCGGTACGGCTATCTGGGCATAACCTTGAATGAATCTCCTATGGTATCCAGTCATCCCAAGAAAACTTCTGACTTCCTTCACTGTAGTAGGCCTAGCCCAATCTCTCACTGCCTCTATCTTCTGAGGGTCAGTTACCACTCCCTCCTTAGAAAGGATGTGACTTAGGAATGCCACTTCAGCTTTCCAGAAATCACACTTGGATAACTTGGCATACAACTTCTGCTCTTCCAGCTTCTTCAACACTGCTGCCAGATGCTCGGTGTGCTCCTCCTCTGACTTGGAGTACACGAGAATATCGTCGATAAACACCACGACGAAAGAATCAATGAACGGCCTCAGAACTCTGTTCATCAAATTCATGAAGATTGCGGGTGCATTCGTCACTCCAAATGGCATAACTAAGAATTCGTATTGCCCATGTTGAGTTCTAAATGCAGTTTTATGCACATCTTCAACTTTCACTCGAACTTGGTGATATCCTGATCGAAGATCTATTTTGGAGAAAACAGCTGCTCCTTGTAGACGATCGAATAAGTCATCAATTCGAGGAATAGGATACTTATTCTGAACAGTGACCTTATTCAGCTCCCGGTAATCGATACACATTCTCATCAATCCATCCTTCTTCTTTACCAAAAGCACTGGTGCTCCCCAAGGTGATGCACTAGGTTGAATAAAGCCTTTCTCCAACAGTTCCTCAATCTGCCGTTTCACCTCATCCTGTTCCACTGGAGCCATCCTATAAGGTTCCTTAGAAATGGGTGCACTTCCCGCTTGAATAGTGATGCTGAACTCTACATCACGATGCGGGGGTAACCCAGGAAAATCTTCCAAGAACACAGTCGGATAGTCCCGAACCACAGGAATCCCTTGCACTTCCACAGGAGTCTCTTCCTTGCGGATAGTTGCCACCAGCTTAGAACACTTCTGCTTCCCTTGGAAAGTGACTTCAGGTCCACCTGGAGCCTTCACTATTACCATCTTGGTCTTACACTCGATGCTTGCACTGTACACCGACATCCAATCAATGCCAATGATAACATCGACTCCCAAGATAGTCAGCTCGATCAGATCAATGCCAAAGATTCGATCTCCAATCACAATCTCGCAATCAGCGTAATATCGATCAGTGGTTAAAGTTTCCCCTGACGGAGTAGCTACTGCTAAGATCTTGCCTGGAAAAATCTTCGGTTCAACTCCCAACACTTTAGCAAATCTAGGAGACACAAAAGTATGAGAGGATCCAGTATCGAACAACACAACAACTTTTATTCCATTAAGATAAAGTTCGCCTGTTACATAATACACACCATTACATAACAGTTTTACAATATGAACGGGAAGAAGAAATGAAAAAAACCACTAAACATCAGCCCTCGTACTAGTGATGACATGATCGACCTCATCAGCATCAGCTTCCGTCAAGGCAAATACGCGCCCTGGCTGGTACGGCCTCTTCCCAGTCTGCTGCGTTGGTGCATTGCGATTACTATTCCGTGGCTTGGAGCATTGAGAGTGGAAATGTCCCGTTTCGTCACAGTTATAGCAAGTCACCTCAGGAGGTCTCACCACATTGTTCCCAGGTCCTCCAGCTACACTAACAGCGTTCGCCCCTGTTGGTTTGAACCTTTGTGCAGATGGTTGCCCCTTGAAACTTTCAGAATTGGCGGGCCTCTTTCCAGACTACCAGTTGTTCCTCTGGTTCTGAACAACATGGAACTGCTCCATATCTGCTCTGATACCACTCTGTAACACCCCGAATTCCAAAAACAGCTGAATTCGAGATTTCCACAGGATCTTTACACTTCATTCGTACAATTTTACAAGGAATTTAAAACTTTTATTTCAATAATAATTACATCAAAGTCTTTTACATCAATACGCAGCGAAATCAATAAGATACAACAATAATAAAAGTACAATTGTTACAACTTCAACATTTAAGTAGTCAACAACATCAAATCATCTTTATATCTTCATGTAACTCCAAATCCTGCATATAAAACTGTGGGCGCGTCAGTTGCATACAACTGACGAAATATTATACACGGCCATCCTCTCTATGTCGGAAACAGTATAACGATTATTAAATACTTTAGTAAACACAAACTTGATCACAAACACAGCTACAAAGGGACTATCCTGTTGATGTCGTGTTGTGCGGTGCACTTAGTCCTTAATGCAGTTATATATATTACATGATACTAATGCACACTTGTTCGGATTCTATGCATCCCATACTACATAGGTCCGAGGGCAAGCCTCTTAATCGTTCTTCATCTTGTAGGGTTCGATCCCTCGCCATGACTTAATCTACTACTGTAACTACGGTAAGTATCCCAGATGATCTATGAGTACAAGCTCGTGTACAGAAAACCTGGAGGGGAATCCCGCGCCATGTCTTGACTCATCAAGCATGCATTCTGCAGTAATTCAGTCTCCTTCATGGCACACGATCCTCTTGCAGTCACCAAACATCCCACAAGCGTGGCTAGAGTCCGATCATTCTGAGTTGTGCCCACGCCATGTCTTGACTCATCAAGCATGCATTCTGTGGCTCACACACCCGCACCGTAAACCCTAGTTCTCATACTCGTGTTTTTCTCTCACTTTCATCACATCTTCACTATGTATCTCTCTGTAATTTCGGTAGGTATTATAGATGTTCTATGATTACAAGCATGTGTACAGAAAACCTGGAGGGGAATCCCGCGCCATGTCTTGACTCATCAAGCATGCATTCTGCAGTAATTCAGCCTCCTTCATGGCACACGATCCTCTTGCAGTCCTCAAACATCCCACAAGCGTCGCCAAGATCCCGATCATTCTGGAGTATTGCCCACGTCATGTCTTGATTCATTAAGCATGCATTCTGTGGATCACATACGCATCGTAGACTCGAGGCTCTCATACTTATATTTTGCTCTTACTTTCATTACAACCTTACAATGTTTGTTATAAAAGAAAATCATCACAACCTAGAGCTAGCTTACCCTACCGGAATTAAATCAAAACATCAGAGACAGTCAGCCTACCTGGCTGCTTCTCAAGAGACACTAAACTCTCAACGGTTAGCTCTCAAAATCATAAATAATACTGCCGGTCACTAGGGGCTCGCCTAGCCTCTAGATTCCAACAACTATCTCTTTCTAGAGATCAACAATATTTCATAATCAATCTCAAATAATAATTCCATTTCTTTTGTTCACAAACTCTTTCTCAAAAAACATTTCTTTTATAATCTCATAACATGAGACCAATTCAATTCGATCTCTTTATCAATTTCATCATTCATATCCTTGTATGCATTTCACAATAAAAGTCAATCAAATATTAATAATCATAAAATCTCGTATTCAACTTATTTCATTTGTCAAAATCAAATCCAAACTCAAAATCAAAATAAACAGTTCAGTTCAGTCGACTGGTGACAGTATCAGTCGACTGTTCAGCGAACATCAAAACATCTCAGTCGGTGTCAGTCGACTGTTCTGCTAATATCAATACATCACAGTCGGTCCAGTCGACTGGTAACAATATCAGTCGACTGTTCCGCGAATACTTTGAAAACCCAAACACCAGCAGCAGTCGACTGTGAAGTGGACAGTCGACTGTCCTACCGACGAAAAACCAATTTCTTATACTTACCAGTCGACTGTGGAAAGTAAACAGTCGACTATCGATCACACAAATTGCAGCCTGCATATATTTTTCGACCTTTTTATGGATTTGTACTCCCATATAAAAATATAAATCATTTCCAGAATATATTTCTTTTAAAACAATATCGTATATGTTATCAAATTCTCAAGTTTCTCATTTTTCAATGAAATCTTTAAAATGCATCAAAACATATTTTCCAAATAAACTATTTTCTTTTATCAAAATTACTTTACCAAAATCTCTATACTCGTATAAATAATATTTTGAGGTTTTAATCACACTTCTTTGCCACATTCTCAACAAACAACATATTTGCATTATTCTAATCATGTCTCAACATATATCAATTTTATGTAAATCATTTCAATTCTAGCATCTCAACTAACAATCATAATCATTTAGAAAATAGAATAGCAATTTGCATCTACCACACCAATCAAGATTTAACGATTCATTTCTACATTAATTTGCATGCAATCAATTCAATTTCAACCAAATAAATTTATATATCATCTATCATGCAAATTTATATTCCTAAATTAGGAAGGATTTAAGAAACACCCACCTAAAGTTGAAGTATTTGTACTCAAATGAACTCCTAGAATTAGGAGCTCCTAAAGAAAACTCCAATTGCAACTCCTCGAAATCCGCACACCGAGTCAAGCCCCAAATCCACCTAAAGTTGAAGTATTTGTACTCAAATGAACTCCTAGAATTAGGAGATCCTAAAGAAAACTCCAATTGCAACTCCTCGAAATCCGCACACCGAGTCAAGCCCCAAATCCACTTTCGGTCAGAGGCCCATTTGATCATTTTGGCAAGCACAGTGAAGCCCCTTTTTTTCATATATGTGCATATATATATATATATATATATATATATATATATATATATATATATATATATATACCTAGTATATGTTTATAGGTAGAATGGTAGGTTTGGGGAAAAGTAAACATAGACTTGGCCTGGGACTTGTCTTCGGAAAGGACAGGGAGAAAGAGAAGGAGAGTAGGCTAAGTGGTGATGGGATTTGCTATATATACACACACACTTATATATATAAGTATATTCATAGGTACACCCATTTGTATGGTGGAGAAGACAACATGAATGCTGGATTGGATTTGTTGCTTCCGGAAATACAACAGAGAAGGAAAAAGAATGGGAAATGAGGGAGAGACTTGGGGGTATGAGTGGGTTCAAGTAATGGGTGGTTATTAAAACCAATTGGCCACTTCTCCACTAACTAATCCACTAACCACTCACAAATTCAAACTCAAATTTCCCTCCACTCCAAAAGGACAGCCCGGCCACTCATTTCCCTCTTTTTTGCCAAACACGTGTACGTGCTCCGCACGCGCACACACTTCATTCACAAATTTGATTATTTATTCAATTTGAAAATACATGTCATATATAGGATGCATACAAATTAATTTAATTAAAATTACACTTTTTTATGCACAATTTAAAATAGACACACATATTTCATGAAATTTATTTTGAAAGAATAATATGCTTAAAACACGTGCACCGAAATACGTGCATCGCCCGTAAAATCTCAAAATACAAAAATTGACTTTGTCAACCAAAAAATATTTATAATTAATTGGAATGCATCATAAAGTATATTTAATATACATATTTGATAATATACTCAAGCGTACAGAAAGCACGTGTATTGCACGTAGAAATTCATTTTAATTAAAATAGACAAAAATTGAGTTCTATTTACAAAAATGAATTTAAACATATTTATAAAAATAAATAATTGAAACTCATCGAAAACTTTGCACGTAACGGTGGAATACCCGAAATCGACACGTGCATCGATTATTACGTAAAAAGCACGTAAAACTCAAAGATTGAAATTTAGCATTCGAGTTGTCCCAAATGTGATTTTAAGAATACGGGATTGCATAAATAATTGGAATTCAAAATACATATCAAAATGCGTTATGGATATTGATATGGCTAAAAATGGGGTTTAATCGGGACCGTCCAAATCAGGCACGAATCTTGAAGCCTAGGGGTAAAACGGTAATTTCACTTTCTAACGGGTCTGAAGCAGGTACTGGTTCTCCCTCCCAAAGAACCGTTAACCCGCGAACGGATCCACTTCAACTGGGTGCGGGTTCCAACCCGCAAAAAACCCAGTCCAGCGGGATAGAATTAGGGTTTCTGGTTAATATTAATCAACGGCCCTGATTCATGCCTATCCCTCCACTGGGGATTAGAGATCACATTCCTAATCTGTTTACAAGGAGAATATTTCTTATCAGATCACGGGGATTACATTCCTAATCTGTTCCCTAAGATGCCTATAAATACTCCCCATCCACCTCCATGAAAAGGTAATCAATCTTTCTCCAGTTTTTGTGCTCTTTCATAATCTCTCTGATTACTAACTTGAGCGTCGGAGGGTGCGTCGCCGGGAACAACCCCGGTGCCTCGCACTTTTTGCAGGTGCACGACGGAAACGACGATCAAAGCCCGACGGAACAGGTATACAGGTTTACTATTCAGTTTCCCTAAGAATCCACAAATTCTATCTGTTTGCCCCCACACCAAAATTAGCGGCAACAGATTGGCGCCATCTGTGGGAAACTAACGAATAGAAACCTCACCTCTTCCCGGTGAACAGATCTTCTCCAGCCATGCCTCCCAGGAAGGTCAGATCAAGGAGGTCCAACCGGGGACCCAACCCTGATCAGCAGCAAGAAGGTCCTTCTAATCCCGCTCAACAGCAAGGGCAACTTCCCCCTACAACGGTAGACCCGATCCAGCAGGACCTTCCTCCTCCTAATCAGCCGCCTCCAAAGGGTCCTAACCCTCAGAAACAGCCTCTTCACCAAGAACACGTCTCCATCCACAATGCCTCTACGGACTCCATGGCCTGCCATCATCCCCGAGCCTCTGGTCGCCACAATACCGCCCTGAACCGCCAGAAAGATGATGACCTCCGCCGCCATCTGGATGAAAAGCGGGCCCGAGAGGGAACCTCCCGCCAACACCATCTGGGTGAGCGGTCTCCTCGCCACCGGTACTACAGGTCCCCCGTCCGAAGAGGGCAGAAAGAATCCCCTGAGCATTACCGAAGAAGGCATTCCCCTGCGGGTCGGCAACAGCCCAGGAACAATGAGGCACCCATCACCCGTGCCGAGTTCCAACAGTTCGGAGGGACGACGCCATGTATCGCCGTCTTCATGAGGTAGAGAGGCGCCTGGGTCAGATAGGTCGAGAAGAAGAGCTTAGGGGGTGGACCCTACGTCCTAGTCGACCCCCTTTCTCCCGAACCATTGTGGATGCACCTGTGCCGTTCGGCTTCAAACCTCCCCAATTTGAGACTTACACCGGGGAGACTGACCCAGTTGACCACATCGAAAGCTTTAAGACCTTGATGCTCCTCCATCAGGCTTCCGATGCCCTCCTCTGCAAAACCTTCCCCGCAACTCTCAAGGGCCCAGCTCGAGAATGGTACTCTCGCCTTGCCCCCTCCTCAATATTCTCCTTCGAGCAGTTCGAGACCCTCTTCGTCACCCATTTCGTAAGCAGCCGTAGGGCTGAGAAGACCAACATCTCCCTATTACACCTCCACCAGAAGAAAGGGGAGAACTTGAGAGACTATGTGAAGAGGTTCACAGCTGAAGCCAGATCCATAGCATCCCTCGACCAGTCGGTCGCTGCGGCAGCATTTCAATCTAATGTCCTCAATTCCAACCTCCGCTCCTCCCTCGCCAAGAAGCCACCACAGAACATTTCCGACCTCCTCCTTCGCAGTGAAAAATACATCCGGGCCGAAGAGGCCGAGCAGCGACCCAACTGGGAGGGGTCTTCCTCTGGGTTTAAGAGAAAGGGAACAGAGGAGGAAGTAGCCAAGAAGCTCCAAAAGGACAATGCCGGCCAGCGCCGACCTCCCCCCAGGTTCAAGAAGTTCACTCCCCTCACCACTAACGTCTCGACAATTCTGATGGAAGTCGAAAAAGAAGGTATCATACCTCCTGCTCCGAGGATGAACACCCCTGCCAAAAGGAGAGATAAAGAGAAAAGGTGCCATTATCACCGGGACCATGGGCATGACACCAACGATTGTCGTGCTCTGAAGAACGAGATCGAAGCCCTTATCCAGAGGGGGCAGCTGACAAAGTTTGTAAGAAAGGACCGAGCCGAACTTCCTCCCCCGCCTCGGGGGGCTAACAAGCATCCGGAACGAGAAGAGATGCCAGACTTTGAGGAAGAGCGAGTCCTCCACCTCATTCATGGGGGTCCAATAGGGGGCTCCTCGAACTCCTCTCGGAAGGCATTTATAAGAGAAGTCAACTCGGTCCGAACCACACCTCCTCCCAAAGGCCTCGGAGTGCCCGTCACATTCTCCGATGAAGATCTTGAAGGGGTTCGCACCCCACATTGTGACGCACTCGTCATCAGTCTCCATATGGCGAACTTCAAGGTGGAAAGGATACTAGTAGATAATGGCAGCTCCGTAAACATCCTCTTCCTCGCCGCTTTCAAAGGCCTAAAGCTCTCCTGGGACAGACTCAAGCCCGCCGGTTACACGCTCCACGGGTTCACGGGAGTGCCAGTGACTATTGAAGGGGTGATTACCCTCGACGTAACCGCTGGCAAAACTCCTACTACCCGAACGGAGTCGATGGACTTCATGGTCGTAGATGTCCCAGCAGCCTACAATGTCATTTTGGGTCGGCCCGGCCTGGCCGCCCTTGAAGCCGTCCCTTCTGCCTATCATCTCAAAATGAAATTTCCCACTCGGGCCGGAGCAGGGGAAGTAAGGGGCAATCAGGAGTAGGCCCGCAAGTGCTATATGACATCTACCCTCGGACCGGTCCTCTCCTTAGAAACTTTGGAAATCCCCCAAGATGTTGCTCGACCAACGTCCGAGCCGGTGGACGAATTGGAGGAAGTGCTCTTCTCTGAGCAGGAGCTGACCCGCAAGTTCTTTGTCAGCAAGACCCTCCCGTCCGCCCTATACTCAGACATTGTAAAATGCATCCGAAGGAATCAAGACCTCTTCGCTTGGTCAGCTGCAGATATGCCTGGTATCTCCGAAGAGCTCTTAGTCCACCGCCTAAGCGTTGATCCGGGGTCCAAACCGGTTCAGCAGAAGAGGCGCAAGTTCGCCCCCGAGCGACAGCTCGCTATAAAAGAGGAGGTAGACAAGCTTTTGAAGGCCCGATTCATACAGGAGGTGAACTACCCGGAGTGGCTATCGAATGTAGTAATGGTGAAGAAGTCCAATGGGACTTGGAGGATTTGTATTGATTTCACTGACCTCAACAAGGCCTGCCCCAAAGATCCCTTCCCTCTGCCAAGTATTGACACTCTGATTGACGCAACCTCGGGACATGAGCTCCTCAGCTTCATGGATGCCTTCTCAGGTTACAATCAGATAAGAATGTTCCCTCCGGATATCCCGAAGACATCGTTCGTTACCGACCAAGGCCTCTACTGCTACAGAGTCATGCCGTTCGGTCTAAAGAATGCGGGGGCAACATACCAACGCCTCGTCAACAAGGTTTTCCAGGCTCAAATCGGCCGGAATATGGAAGTGTACGTTGATGACATGCTTGTGAAAAGCATCCAAGGCGTTGATCATGTGACCGACCTCCAAGAAGCATTTGACGTCCTAAGGAAGCACAATATGAGACTCAACCCGAGCAAATGTGCGTTCGGCGTCTCATCAGGAAAATTCCTCGGCTTCATGGTTAGCCAACGAGGAATTGAAGCAAATCCGGAGAAGATCAAGGCCATATTGGACATGGCCCCTCCCAATAGTGTAAAAGAAGTTCAAAGATTAACCGGCCGTCTAGCCGCCATAGGGCGCTTCCTCTCAAAGTCCGGGGAGAAATGCCTCCCCTTCTTCAAGGCCCTCAGGGGGGCTAAAGGATTCGAATGGGGGCAGCAGCAACAGGAGTCCTTCGACCAGCTCAAGGCTTACCTCATCAATCCCCCTCTCCTCAGCAAACCGATCCCTGTGAGCCCCTCTACCTCTACCTGGTAGCCTCCGAGCAGACCCTCAGTGCGGTTCTAGTAAGGGAAGAAGACCGGGCCCAAAAGCCCATCTACTATGTCAGCAAAGTGCTTTGGGATGCTGAGCTCCGATACCCGAAGATTGAAAAGATGGCTTATGCCTTGATAATGGCCGTGAGAAAGCTCCGCCCGTACTTTCAGTCCCATTCGGTGGTCGTTCTTACCGACCAGCCGCTGAAGCAGATCCTCCATAGGCCGGAGACTTCGGGTCGCCTTATGAAATGGTCGATCGAGTTGAGCCAACATGATATATCATATCAGCCTCGGACAACGATCAAGGCCCAGGCACTCGCCGAATTCATAGTTGAGACTACTATCACCGAGTCCAGCCAGACAGTGAAAGGGGCCACCCGTCTGGTCGGTTTATGTTGACGGATCCTCTTGCAACGAGGGAAGCGGGGCAGGGGTCATCCTGGCAGGCCCAGATGACTTCATCCTCCAATACTCCCTCCGTATATACTTCAAAGCCTCGAACAACGAAGCTGAATACGAGGCGCTCATAGCCGGCCTTGGAATGACCCAAAATGCAGGGGCACAATGCCTACGGATCTTCAGCGACTCCCAGTTGGTCGTCAATCAGGTCCTCGGCGAATATGAAGCCCGCGATGACAGAATGGTCAAATACTTAGCCAAAGTCAAGAGCCTCATGGCGCTGTTTGAAGAAGCCCTCATCCAAAGGATCCCCCGAGATGAAAATGCTCAGGCCGACGCCCTATCCAAATTAGCCACCTCTTCCCTTCAAGATCTTGAGCAGACCGTGTTGATAGAAGTCCTCCTGAAGCCGAGCATAAAGGACGAAACACTTGACTCCGTAGAAACATTGCCTGTCCTCCTCGAAGACAATTGGATGAAACCCCTCGTCGAATTCTTAAGGGACGGACTCCTCCCCGAGGATCCGAAGGAAGCAAGAAGAGTCAAAACCCGAGCCGAGCATTATACATTAATCGGAGGCATCCTATATAAACGCTCCTTCACCCAGTAGATGGTCGGCCTTACCTGAGGTGCCTTTCCCCCGGGCAAGCCGACTACGCCCTGTAAGAACTCCACGAGGGCATCGGCGGGGCCCATTCTGGCTCCAGAGCCCTGGTGCGCAAAGTGTTGAACTACGGGTATTCTGGCCCACACTCCTCCGGGACGCCGAACGACACGTTCGGCAATGCAGCTCCTGTCAGAAGCACTCCGACATTTGGCGCCTTCCACAAGCACCACTCGCCTCCCTATCAAGTCCGATCCCCTTCGCCATGTGGGGGATGGATTTACTAGGGCCGTTTCCGCCAGCCCCCGGACAGCTCAAGTTCCTAGTTGTGGCGATCGACTATTTCTCGAAATGGATAGAGGCCGAGCCCCTGGCCACGATTACCGAAAACAAGGTTGTTCAATTCTTCTGGAAGAGCGTGATCTGCCGATTCGGCATCCCCAGGGTCCTGATTACCGACAACGGAACGCAATTTACTGGGGCTGCCTTCCGAGCCCTATGTGAAGACCTCGCCATACAACACTGATTCTCCTCCGTCTCTCATCCTCAGTCCAACGGCCAGGCCGAGAATGCCAACCGACAGATCCTTTCGGGCGTTAAGAAGAGGTTAGACAAGTGCTCCAAAGGCTTGTGGGTAGATCAGCTGCCCAATGTGCTCTGGAATTACCGCACCACGAAGCGGACCCCAACAGGCAAGAGCCCATTCAATCTCACCTACGGGTCCAAAGCCATCATCCCTCTAGAAGTCGGGTTACCCTCTCCTCGCCTGATAGCTTATGAAGAAGAACAGAATGCTAAGGAGCTCAGAGCAAGTCTAGATTTGATAGACGAAATCCGAGAGAGCGCTGCCATACGCCAGCAAACTTACCGAAGAAGGATCGAGCTAGCATACAACAAAAGAGTCCGCCCAACGGACCTCAAAGAAGGGGACCTAGTCCTCCGAAAGTTGGCCATCTCGTTCCCTACTCAGAAAGGCAAATTGGCCCCAAACTGGGAGGGACCTTACAAGATTTCTAAAGAAATCCGCCCCGGCACGTACAAACTAGAAGATCTCGAAGGCAGGGAGATACCCCGAACTTGGAATGCCGACCATCTCTTAAAATACCAAGAGAGAGCAACAACGCCTCTCTAAGTAATTCGAGATGTCGAACCGTTCCTTTCCTATTGTAGTACTTTTCTTTTTTTTTTCCTTGTAATAACGGCTAACAACTTTAGAAGCAGCCGATCATTGGATATTAATAAATAAAGTTTTTTCATATGTTTGATACCGTTACATCTCTATGCTTTTAACTCCTCAATCTAACGATAGTTCGGGGTCCAACACTTGGCTCGATTCTACTTCACAAGTTCGCTCCTAAGCGAGCTAGAAGTAGCTCGCCATTCGAAATTGCCCCCACAACCGTTGAATGGTTTGGAGTCCAACACTTGGCTCGATTCTACTTCGCAAGTTCGCTTCTAAGCGAGCTAGGGGTAGTTCGCCATTCGGAAATGCTCCCACAACCCTTAAACTAATCTAACGATGGTTCGGAGTCCAACACTTGGCTCGATTCTACTTCACAAGTTCGCTCCTAAGCGAGCTAGAAGTAGCTCGCCATTCGGAATTGCTCCCACAGCCGTTGAATGGTTCGGAGTCCAACACTTGGCTCGATTCTACTTCGCAAGTTCGCTTCTAAGCGAGCTAGGGGTAGTTCGCCATTCGGAAATGCTCCCACAACCCTTAAACTAATCTAACGATGGTTCGGAGTCCAACACTTGGCTCGATTCTACTTCACAAGTTCGCTCCTAAGCGAGCTAGAAGTAGCTCACCATTCGGAATTGCTCCCACAGCCGTTGAATGGTTCGGAGTCCAACACTTGGCTCGATTCTACTTCCCAAGTTCGCTTCTAAGCGAGCTAGGGGTAGTTCGCCATTCGAAAATGCTCCCACAACCCTTAAACTAATCTAACGATGGTTCGGAGTCCAACACTAGGCTCGATTCTACTTCACAAGTTCGCTCCTAAGTGAGCTAGAAGTAGCTCGCCATTCGGAATTGCTCCCACAGCCGTTGAATGGTTCGGAGTCCAACACTTGGCTCGATTCTACTTCGCAAGTTCGCTTCTAAGCGAGCTAGGGGTAGTTCGCCATTCGGAAATGCTCCCACAACCCTTAAACTAATCTAACGATGGTTCGGAGTCCAACACTTGGCTCGATTCTACTTCACAAGTTCGCTCCTAAGCGAGCTAGAAGTAGCTTGCCATTCGGAATTGCTCCCACAGTCGTTGAATGGTTCGGAGTCCAACACTTGGCTCGATTCTACTTTGCAAGTTCGCTTCTAAGCGAGCTAGGGGTAGTTCGCCATTCGGAAATGCTCCCACAACCCTTAAACTAATCTAACGAAGGTTCGGAGTCCAACATTTGGCTCGATTCTACTTCACAAGTTCGCTCCTAAGCGATCTAGAAGTAGCTCACCATTCGGAATTGCTCCCACAGCTGTTGAATGGTTCGGAGTCCAACACTTGGCTCGATTCTACTTCGCAAGTTCGCTTCTAAGCGAGCTAGGGGTAGTTTGCCATTCGGAAATGCTCCCACAACCCTTAAACTAATCTAACGATGGTTCAAAGTACAACACTTGGTTCGATTCTACTTCGCAAGTTTGCTACTAAGTGAGCGAGAGGTAGTTCGCCAATGGTTCGGAGCCCAACACCTGGCTCGATTATACTTCACATGATCGCTCCCAAGCAGGCTAGGAGTAGTTCGCCATTTGGGATCGCGATCATAGCTGCCGAACTACTCTAGCAACAATCCGAGGCCCAGCACTTGCGCTTTGACGCAGTTTGAGAGCCAGTGGCCGAACTTGCCTCACAAGACAGCATGATCGGGCATCAGAGACAAAGCTCGGCACCACTGGTCGAACATTCCCCTCGCCGATCGACAAACAAGTATGCAGCCGACTTAGAAGCCTCAGCGCAGCAGACAACAGTCGCGAAAGTAAAAAACACATAAGTTCGGCAACAACACTTTTATTGATGAATCAGATGCGGTACAAAGACGGACACAGCAGGATTACAACTCGTCAAAGAAAAAGTTACAATGCCGACTTATTACACTTAGCAATATATATATATATATATATATATATATATATACAAAAGCTCTCGGAGTCGACGACTTCAGTGCTTTTTTGGAGCCGGAGCATTCTGCTTCAGAGACACTCGAGAGTGACGACGCTTGTCCCCGGAGCACGACCCCAAGCCAGCGAATTGAGATGTATCCTTGGCGCCACTCCTAGTAGCCGTTTCGACGGATGCTCTGCTCGATGAAATTGCTACCGAGCTCTGCACGTCCCCCAGACTAGGATGGCCGATCCGCTGGCGGGTCGCCATCTCGTAGAAAGTAATGCCCCGATCACTCTCCGCGCGAGTGCACGACGTGCTTCGGACGTTGATAGGTCCCGAGTGCGGCTTAAGACGAGCCACTTCCGCCTCCAACTCCGAGATCCGATCACGCAACGAGTCGTCTTTGACGTTAACTTCGAAACGAGGGGGTATCGCGGAGTCCGGAACTCCTGATCGACTAGCTATGAGGCGCCGAAGATGGGTAACCTCGATGCTTTTATCCACCGTCGCTCTCTTCAGCGCTTCGACCTCAGCTGTCAACTGGACCCGTTCGGTCGTTAACTTGGCCACTTCAGCCATTAGCCCCTCGCCCTCACTCCGAAGCTTCGTCTCTATGGACTGCAGATGCTGTATCTCGGAAAGCAAGTCGTCCCTCTCCGCTGTTATTTTGGACAAGTTATGACGGATGCATTGAATCTCATTACTGAAAGCAGTTGGCGAACATTCACCTTCTCCTGTGAGGGTCAGCTCGGCGATCCTGCTTTCCAGACGACGAATCTCGATATCTCGCCGGCCGAGGACGAGCTGGAGATGGTTCCGCTCGCTTTCGGCTCGGTGCAATCCAAGCTCGACTTCGTAGAGCCGCTCTCTGCACCTCGCCAGACATAATCTCGTCGCCCCCAAGCCAGCCTCGGCTCGGACTTCATCATCCGAGCGCGTGGGCTCGACATCTTGGTCAACCACCACGAGCTGAAAAAAAAAAAGATCAAAGTAGTCAGCAAAAAGATCGAACACTGCCGGAGCACCACACTATGAAAAATTTCCAAAAAACAAGAAACCTTCGAGACAAAAAGAGAATGTTTGACAAAAAAGGGGCAAAAGACGGAGATCCGAACACCAATACTTCAAAGATTTTGTTTTCATTCATTTCAAAAAGGCAGCGGTGGCTAGTCCGCTATTAGGCATTACAATGATTGAAAAGAAAAACAAAAAAAAAACAAACAAAACAAGAAAACGAGGAGCGAAGTCAAGGCTCGACCTCTTTCCCCGGGCGACGAGTTGGGGTAGGGGTTGACTTCGCCGAAGGGGACGCCACCGCCAGCGGAGTGACCGCAGTGCTAGGGGCCTCGCCAGTGACCCCGGCCCCGGCATCAGCTTCGTCGTCCCCTTCATCCTCCTCCCCCTCGGATTCAGGGTCGAAACCCTCGACGTGACCGAGGAATAGCCTCCACCCCGAGACGTCCACGTCGGGGTACTCCTTCGACACCCGTTCGAGGGCTGCGGCGAAGGCCTTCGCCATGTTCTGGGCGAGGAACCCCTGCGCCTTCTCCAGGGTCGCATCCTCCGCCGCCTTCACAGCCGCAGCATTGGCTGCCTCGACCTCGGCCAGCTGCTTGGCCGACCCCTCCTTCTGACGAAGGAGCTCGCCCTCCAATCTCGTCACCTCGGCCTTGAGGTGCTAGATCCTCGCCAACCTGCCCTCGTGCTCAATGCGGAGTTTGTCCAGCTCGTTCGACATCCGAGCTTTTTCGTTCCGAGCTTGGTCGGACTCTTGCTTCAGCTCCTTCTCCAGAGCTGTCAACCTCTCGGTGAGGTGGCCGAAGTGGACGATGATCTGCAGCAAAAAAAGAACGAAGAGAGTTAGAAAAACTTGGGCTATGAGAGTACAATGAATAAAAAAAAAGCTCGAGGCTTACCGACACTGCCGAACGAGCGATCTCGATCACGTCGTCGCCCTCTCTCCCGGCCTCCATGGCGGCTCGGTCTTTCGGAGTGGCGAGGTGCTTGACGGCTTGCATGCTCGCCATCGAGTTCCCGAGGAACCCATCATGCCTCCGGACTTGCCAGTCCGGAATATGAATCCTCTTGTGCTCCTCTGTCAGGAGCTCCTCGCCTGCCACCGTCAGCGGTGGCGTCGCCATAGCGAGGGCGGCGGCGATGGGGAACTCGCCCACAGGTGCCGGAGCCGAAGTCCCCACCACGGTGACAGCCGGACTGTCGAGGACCTCCACCTCCTCAACAGAGGCTGCAATCCTCGGAGTCTTCGAGGTCGAGGGCAGCTTGGACGCAACCCTCTTGCGCTTCTTAGGCGCCTTGCTTGCGAGTCCTGCCCTGAGCGCCAGTACTGCGTCGTAGTCCATGGTTTCTGCATCAAAAGCGAAAATTGGTTAACACATTGAAAACAACAAGGAAGAGAGTACGGGAAATAAAAACTTGACGAGAGCCGCGTACTGGGATCTACGCGGTAGAGCCCTCCCTTGTAGAGGACGTCCTCCGTCAGCTCCCTCCAATCATACTTCGGCCGATCAAGGAGAATCCGGACCGCCTCTTCTTCTTCTACTGAGAGCTTCGGCATCGCCCTCGTCCTCTTCGGCACCCCTTCTATCCAGTCCGAAGGGATCGGCCATGCCTCTCGACTCCGCACAACCAACCACTTCTCTCGCCAGTGCTTAATGGAGTCGGGGCATATGACGAGCCTGCCGCCGTGCCTCAGAGTCAAGTAATACCGGTACTCCGACTTATTCCCTTGGTAGAGCCGGTATAGCGTCCGAAGCACGTTCAGCTAAGGCTCGATCCCTGCAGCCTGGCAGTGGAGAACAAAACCATTTATCACTCGCCACGCGTTCGGCATGAGTTGGATGGGGCTGGCCCCGAACCAACTCACCACGGTAACGGCAAACACGTGGAGAGGTAGCCGAGAACCGGCGATAAAGGCGTCGACCGGCCAGCAACACATCGTCACTGGCAGCGGCGAGTTGGCCCTAACTCCGGGGCCCGGCAGCATAAGTTCGTACTCCTCCGGGATGAGAAAAGAATCCCGGATCACTGCCAAATCCTCCTCGCGCAGGATCGACGCCGCATCGTCTGCCTCCGTCGTCTCCCTCGCGGCATTCTCCTCGAAGGACCTCCCCCTCCCATGGACGATCCGCTCGGCCTGATCCTCCGGGAGCTGCCTAACTCTATGGAGCCCTGTCAACGGCCCTGGCAGTTGTCCGAACTCCCCCATCCTCTTCGGATCCTGGACGATTGAATCCTTGCCGAACACCTTCTTGCCCTTCGTCGGAGTCGGAGTCGAATCCTCGACGACTTCAAGGGAGGGCTCGAACCAAGAGACTTTTTCGGAGACAGAAGCTACAGACATAATTGATAAATTACCTTAAGAGAGATAGCCGCCGGAAAACTTCGCCGGAATCAAACGTCGACCACCGGAAGAATTCGCCTGAGCACAAGAAACCGTCTGAGCAAAAGAGAGGAGAAATGAGAAATGAGAGAGGGGGGTGAGGATTTATAGAGAGGCACGCTCCAAACGAGGTTAGTGGGCTCGTACGACCGGCCCATTTACACAAAACAACGGAGCGACCTCAATCGTCGCCTTGCTAACCACGCCAAATCATGAGTTGTATTTAATGCGCGTCCCATCTGATGGAAGCCCAGAGGTCACCGCAATTAATAAACGTCCCATCTGTCAGAGTTGTCAGAAGTTCAGAAGGCACACAGTAGATACAAACTCCTATGACGAAAAACGACAAGTTGAGGAGCTCGGCACCACTGCTGAGCGTTCTTGACACCAACCCTGTTACGGGGGAAAAATCAAACTCGGCACCCACTGCCGAGCGTTCGTGGCACCGGCCTCGTTATGGGGAAAAATTCCAGTTCGGCACCCACTGCCGAGCGTTCGTGGAACCGACCCTGTTACGGGGGAAAAATCAAGCTCGGCACCCACTGCCGAGCGTTCGTGGCACCGACCTCGTTATGGGGAAAAATTCCAGTTCGGCACCCACTGCCGAGCGTTCGTGGAACCGACCCTGTTACGGGGGAAAAATCAAGCTCGACACCCACTGCCGAGCGTTCGTGGCACCGACCTCGTTATGGGGAAAAATTCCAGTTCGGCACCCACTGCCGAGCGTTCGTGGAACCGACCCTGTTACGGGGGGAAAAATCAAGCTCGGCACCCACTGCCGAGCGTTCGTGGCACCGACCTCGTTATGGGGAAAAATTCCAGTTCGGCACCCACTGCCAAGCGTTCGTGGAACCGATCCTGTTACGGGGGAAAAATTCGAGTTCGGCACCCACTGCCGAGCGTTCGTGGCACCGACCTCGTTATGGGGAAAAATTCGGGTTCGGCACCTACTGCCGAGCATTCGTGGCACCGACCTTGTTACGGGGGAAAAATCAAGCTCGGCACCCACTGCCGAGCGTTCGTGGCACCGACCTCGTTATAGGGAAAAATTCCAGTTCGGCACCCACTGCCGAGCGTTCATGGAACCGACCCTGTTACGGGGGAAAAAATTCGAGTTCGGTACCACTGCCGAGCGTTCTTGACACCGACCTCGTTATGGGGAAAAATTCCAGTTCGGCACCCACTGCCGAGCGTTCATGGAACCGACCCTGTTACGGGGGAAAAAATTCGAGTTCGGCACCACTGCCGAGTGTTCTTGACATCGACCCTGTTACGGGGGGAAAATCAAGCTCGGCACCCACTGCCGAGCGTTCGTGGCACCGACCTCGTTATGGGGAAAAATTCGAGTTCGGCACCCACTGCCGAGCGTTCGTGGCACCGAACCTGTTACGGGGGAAAAATCAAGCTCGGCACCCACTGCCGAGCGTTCGTGGCACCGACCTCGTTATGGGGAAAAATTCGAGTTCGGCACCCACTGCCGAGCGTTCGTGGCACCGACCCTGTTACGGGGGAAAATCAAGCTCGGCACCCACTGCCGAGCGTTCGTGGCACCGACCTCTTTATGGGGAAAAATTCCAGTTCGGCACCCACTGCCGAGCGTTCATGGAACCGACCCTGTTACGGGGGAACAATTCGAGTTCGGCACCCACTACCGAGCGTTCGTGGCACCGACCCTGTTACGGGGGAAAAATCAAGCTCGGCACCCACTGCCGAGAGTTCGTGGCACCGACCTCGTTATGGGGAAAAATTCCAGTTCGGCACCCACTGCCGAGCGTTCGTGCAACCGACCCTGTTACGGGAGAAAAATTCTAGTTCGGCACCCACTGCCGAGCATTCATGGAACCGACCCTGTTACGGGGGAAAAATTCGAGTTCGGCACCCACTGCCGAGCGTTCGTGGCACCGACCCTGTTACGGGGGAATAATCAAGCTCGGTACCCACTGCCGAGCGTTCGTGGCACCGACCTCGTTATGGGGGAAAATTCCAGTTCGGCACCCACTGCCGAGCGTTCGTGGAACCGACCCTGTTACGGGGGGGAAATTCAAGTTCGGCACCCACTGCCGAGCGTTTGTGGCACCGACCTCGTTATGGGGAAAAATTCGAGTTCGGCACCCACTGCCGAGCGTTCTTGGCACCGACCTCGTTATGGGGAAAGATTCGAGTTCGACACCCGCTGCCGAGCGTTCTTGGCACCGACCTCGTTACGGGGAAAGATTGGACCTCGTGCTATGACGAACTCCCTCCCAGTACTCACGACTATGCCGAACTCGCTCTCCTCTACGGAAAAACGCGTCGAACCGCATACGGACCTCGGGCCCCTAGCTAGCGAGCTCTAGAGGGGATCGGAAGCGTGATACAAATGTACATGCCCCTCAATGGAGGATAACGGCCAAGCCATTGCGCCAAAAAACAATTAAAAAATTCGAAAAGATAAGGAAGAACTCCTAGGAAGCAATTATAAAGTTGGGGAGTATCTTCTCACTCCCAAACAAACAATGGTTGCCCAAAAATAATCTTCCAAAACCCCACGACGTCGAATCGACACTTTCTTAAGTCAAGAGGATATTCCAACAAGAGGCTCCAGAGCGACTTAGAGTTCGATCTACTTGAAAAATCACCAAACCACCTCCTTCAAGATTCAAAACCTCCCATTTGGGCTCCGATACAACTTCTCTAGCCATTAGAACAATAAAACTACTCCTCAAAGGCTGATCAAGCTCCGCCTTCGGGAGTGGGGGGCTCGTGATATGGCTAAAAATGGGGTTTAATCGGGACCGTCCAAATCAGGCACGAATCTTGAAGCCTAGGGGTAAAACGATAATTTCACTTTCTAATGGGTCTGAAGCAGGTACTGGTTCTCCCCCCCCCCCAAAGAACCGTTAACCCGCGAACGGATCCACTTCAACTGGGTGCGGGTTCCAACCCGCAAAAAACCCAGTCCAGCGGGATAGAATTAGGGTTTCTGGTTAATATTAATCAACGGCCCTGATTCATGCCTATCCCTCCACTGGGGATTAGAGATCACATTCCTAATCTATTTACAAGGAGAATATTCCTTATCAGATCACGGGGATTACATTCCTAATCTGTTCCCTAAGACGCCTATAAATACCCCCCATCCACCTCCATGAAAAGGTAATCAATCTTTCTCCAGTTTTTGCGCTCCTTCATAATCTCTCTGATTACTGACTTGAGCGTCGGAGGGTGCGTCGCCGGGAACAACCCCGGTGTCTCGCACTTTTTGCAGGTGCACGGCGAGAACGACGATCAAAGCCCGACGGAACAGGTATATAGGTTTACTATTCAGTTTCCCTAAGAATCCACAAATTCTATCTGTTTGCCCCCACACCAAAATTAGCGGCAACAGATATCATCAATAACAGTACAAAATGCACGTGCGTAACACCCGAGGGCAAAATTGTCAATTAAATTTTGCGGGGTGTTACACTCTCCCCCCCTTAGAACAGTTCCGTCCCCGGAACTCACTACGGTAAAGGGTGTATTTTGTACACACCAAAGAAAATATCAGTATAACATATAGAAATTACAAACATCAAGAAAATACATATAGCATAAAAGTAAGCAATGTGGAAAAATGAGACAAAAATTTATTTAAGAAATTTATGAGTATCAAAATTTTACAAGAACTAAACAAGAAAACTAGGGAAGTAGCATAAGAAAACAACTACGACAATAGAGGCTAGTGTATTTTGAAAAGAGTTTACATACAAAAATACTATTAAGTAAACCATTAGGTAAAATGAAAAATAACTTAGTCATTAATCGTGAAATAGTTCAGAAACAATGCGACAAAGAGGAAACATAGTCAATGGGTACTTTATAAATAGATTCAAAACTCCAAATTCATCAAGGTAAAAAGTCGCAAACCAAATTGATACTATATGACAAAAACTAGCAATTTAATAGTTTGAGAAATATATAAGAAGGGAATATAGTAAAAGTATAGACAACATAAAATAATTCTGTATACAAATTAGTATCATAAAATAGGTAATTATAGTAATTATACATACAATTTGAAAATTAGGCATACGTCGAAATACTTTCGAATTATTCAGTAGAGCGAGAAAAACCAACTTACAAAAATCACATACTCGCATAGACGAAAAATTATAGAGGTGAAATATAGCATGATATGAAAATTATAAATGATTTGTAACAGTCAAACAAGACATCGTAGTAGTAAAACGTACTATTGAAAGTAGTGCGAAAACTAGTTATATAACAAAGAAAAGTATAGACAATGAAAAAAAAAATGATTTTGTATATAAATTGATATCATAAGGTGATTTGTAAAGTAAATACAATAATCATAGGTGTATGATAAAAATGAAAAAGCAAAAATCCAAATAATTTCGATTTGTCAAGTAGACCAAGAAAATCAGCATACAAAATTATAGGGCAAAACAACAACATCATGATACAAAATTTATAAATGTTGTGTAGGAGTAAAATAATATATTATGGTAGTAACAATGCAAAACTAATTATAGAGAAGGGAATCATGAATTATAACAGAAGTATAATAAATAAAACTGTTAGGTGAGTAGCCACCAAATTTAAAATAGCAAAATACAATAAAGTTGTATGAAATACTAACTCACATAAAATGCAATGTACTACAAAGAAGACGGTAAGATAGTTGAGATTAAGCGGTAAATACGCAAGTATGATAGATATAGAAATCAGTATAAACAGTATAATTTTAGGTTGCAAAATATTATAAAATAGTATAAGCTAGTAACAAAATGGAATAGTTGTAAGTGAATACCACAAGGAAACAAGGTAGGGGTCGTCTAAGTATAATATTTCCTTCTGGTGTAGGTTCGTCTCGCTGGTATCCAACAGCAGACTTGCCTGTCTTGATCTCAAGTTGCATAATTGCTTCTATGATATCCGGTTGCAGTTTGCCTTCTGGACATTCGGTTGCAAACTTTGCCTCACCGACATCCAGTTGCAGTTTGCCTCCAATGATGTCTAGTTGCATATTTGCCCTCTCGACATTAAGTTGCACCAAAGCGGAAGATGGAAAGATGTAATCTTCCATGTATACTTAGATATGGGATGTTTATTAAAATATGGTGTTTATGTTTGAAATCGATGATATAAAAATAGGAGTAAAAGAAGTTACACGATGAAATATCAAACAAGGTGCATAGAACATATTTAAACATAGAGGGTACTAATTAGTAGTTATGAAAAATTATTTATAACACTAAAATAATGTAAAATATATGCACAAGTCGGAAATAAAATTGCAAACAATAATGATGTGGTGTAGCAATTTATGACATTTGACACAAACAATTATGCATAAAAATAGTAATGTAATAATTGGAAGACGGTGAAATTATATGTATAGTAAGTATCTTGAAATACACAACACATATAGAAATCAATGGAAAGTATATGTAGTAATCAAGAACGTAAAGACAATTTAAAAATTAGAGGATAGAGTCAAGTATGAATAGCGTAAGTTACAGAATTAATGAATATAACAAATAAATTAGTAGATAATATGTACTAACAATAATATTGAATGCAGACAATAAATCAAATTAGTATGTTGTATTTATACGGATAAAATATTTCAATCTCGTTAAAATATACTGAAGTATATAGGGCAATACGAGATAACGAAAGAATATCGTATCACGAAATCAAATCTTGCAAAATGAATGCATATAAGCAAAATTCACAAGTAAAATTCAAAATGTAATGAAAATAATAGTTGTAGTATAAATTTAACAAAATACGTAAAGTAATAGCACATATGGACGGATGAATATAAGGTAACATAAAACACGAAAGACAAAACTTTAGGATTGAGAGACAATTAAAATAAGTTCAACAAGATCAAGACTAAGGAAAATCGACAAAATACTGGGCATTAATATGATTTAATAGTATAGGAAAATATTTATTTGGAAAATATTAAATGTTGAAAAGTACCATGATGAAAATCCACAGAAAATAATTTGAGGGGAAAGTGTGTCTATGTGTAAGGTATCATGAATGACGGTTCAAACCAACCACGCTTTCACTGCGCCACTCTGATACCCAGGAAAAATGAGCTCGCATACAATCTCAAATCAATGTATACGAGGAGAGCATCATGAATGAATGTAAATGTAAATTCAATAACAATTTCCATTCATGACTCCAGCCATCAAATAGGGAAAGGAAAGAGGAAACATCAGCCTATAGAGCAACACAAATGTAAATCACTTACATTTAAATCTCTATAAACTGAACTCACACTCTAATGTCCACTTCTAGGGTGTCGTTCCTTATAAATTTATACTACTTAGAAGCGTAGCTCTGATACCACTCTGTAACACCCCGAATTCCAAAAACAGCTGAATTCGAGATTTCCACAGGATCTTTACACTTCATTCGTACAATTTTACAAGGAATTTAAAACTTTATTTTCAACAATAATTACATCAAAGACTTTTACATCAATACGCAGCGAAATCAATAAGATACAACAATAATAAAAGTACAATTGTTACAACTTTAACATTTAAGTAGTCAACAACATCAAATCATGTTTATATCTTCATGTAACTCCAAATCCTGCATATAAAACTGTGGGCGCGTCAGTTGCTTACAACTGACAAAATATTATACACGGCCATCCTCTCTATGCCGGAAACAGTATAACGATTCTTAAATACTTTAGCAAACACAAACTTGATCACAAACAAAGCTACTAAGGGACTATCCTGTTAATGTCGTGTTGTGCGGTGCACTTAGTCCTTAATGCAGTTATATATATTACATGACACTAATGCACACTTGTTCGGATTCTATGCATCCCATACTACATAGGTCCGAGGGCAAGCCTCTTAATCGTTCTTCATCTTGTAGGGTTCGATCCCTCGCCATGACTTAATCTACTACTGTAACTACGGTAAGTATCCCAGATGATCTATGAGTACAAGCTCGTGTACAGAAAACCTGGAGGGAAATCCCGCGTCATGTCTTGACTCATCAAGCATACATTCTGCAGTAATTCAGCCTCCTTCATGGCACACGATCCTCTTGCAGTCACCAAACATCCCACAAGCGTGGCTAGAGTCCGATCATTCTGAGTTGTGCCCACGCCATGTCTTGACTCATCAAGCATGCATTCTGTGGCTCACACACCCGCACCGTAAATCCTAGTTCTCATACTCGTGTTTTTCTCTCACTTTCATCACATTTTCACTATGTATCTCTCTGTAATTTCGGTAAGTATCATAGATGTTCTATGATTACAAGCACGTGTACAGAAAACCTGGAGGGGAATCCCACGCCATGTCTTGACTCATCAAGCATGCATTCTGCAGTAATTCAGCCTCCTTCATGGCACACGATCCTCTTGCAGTCCTCAAACATCCCACAAGCATCGCCAAGATCTCGATCATTCTGGAGTATTGCCCACACCATGTCTTGACTCATCAAGCATGCATTCTGTGGATCACATCCGCATCGTAGACTCGAGGCTCTCATACTTATGTTTTGCTCTTACTTTCATTACAACCTTACAATGTTTGTTATAAAAGAAAATCATCACAACCTAGAGCTAGCTTACCCTACCGGACTTAAATCAAAACATCAGAGACAGTCAGCCTACCTGGCTACTTCTCAAGAGACACTAAACCCTCAACGGTTAGCTCTCAAAATCATAAATAATACTGCCGGTCACTAGGGTCTCGCCTAGCCTCTAGATTCCAACAACTATCTCTTTCTAGAGATCAACAATATTTCATAATCAATCTCAAATAATAATTCCATTTCTTTTGTTCACAAACTCTTTCTCAAAAAACATTTCTTTTATAATCTCATAACATGAGACCAATTCAATTCGATCTCTTTATCAATTTCATCATTCATATCCTTGTATGCATTTCACAATAAAAGTCAATCAAATATTAATAATCATAAAATCTCGTACTCAACTTATTTCATTTGTCAAAATCAAATCCAAACTCAAAATCAAAATAAACAGTTCAGTTCAGTCGACTGGTGACAGTATCAGTCGACTGTTCAGCGAACATCAAAACATCTCAGTCGGTGTCAGTCGACTGTTCTGCTAATATCAATACATCACAGTCGGTCCAGTCGACTGGTGACAATATCAGTCGACTGTTCCGCGAATACTTTGAAAACCCAAACACCAGCAACAGTCGACTGTGAAGTGGACAGTCGACTGTCCTGCCGACGAAAAACCAATTTCTTATACTTACCAGTCGACTGTGGAAAGTAAACAGTCGACTGTCGATCACACAAATTGCAGCCTGCATATATTTTTCGACCTTTTTATTGATTTGTACTCCCATATAAAAATATAGATCATTTCCAGAATATATTCCTTTTAAAACAATATCGTATATGTTATCAAATTCTCAAGTTTCTCATTTTTCAATGAAATCTTTAAAATGCATCAAAACATATTTTCCAATCAATTTTCCAAATAAACTATTTTCTTTTATCAAAATTACTTTACCAAAATCTCTATACTCGTATAAATAATATTTTGAGGTTATAATCACACTTCTTTGCCACATTCTCAACAAACAACATATTTGCATTATTCTAATCATGTCTCAACATGCATCAATTTTAGATAAATCATTTCAATTCTAGCATCTCAACTAACAATCATAATCATTTAGAAAATAGAATAGCAATTTGCATCTACCACACCAATCAAGATTTAACGATTCATTTCTAGATTAATTTGCATGCAATCAATTCAATTTCAACCAAATAAATTTATATATCATCTATCATGCAAATTTATATTCCTAAATTAGAAAGCATTTAAGAAACACCCACCTGAAGTTGAAGTATTTGTACTCAAATGAACTCCTAGAATTAGGAGCTCCTAAAGAAAACTCCAATTGCAACTCCTCAAAATCCGCACACCGAGTCAAGCCCCAAATCCACTTTCGGTCAGAGGCCCATTTGATCATTTCGGCAAGCACAGTGAAGCCCTTTTTTTTTTCATATATGTGCATATATATATATATATATATATATATATATATATATATATATATATATATATACCTAGTATATGTTTATAGGTAGAATGGTAGGTTTGGGGAAAAGTAAACATAGACTTGGCCTGGGACTTGTCTTCGGAAAGGACAGGGAGAAAGAGGAAGAGAGTAGGCTAAGTGGTGCTGGGATTTGCTATATATATACACACATATATATATATATAAGTATATTCATAGGTACACCCATTTGTATGGTGGAGAAGACAACATGAATGCTGGATTGGATTTGTTGCTTCCGGAAATACAACAGAGAAGGGGAAAAAGAATGGGAAATGAGGGAGAGACTTAGGGGTATTAGTAGGTTCAAGTAATGGGTGGTTATTAAAACCAATTGGCCACTTCTCCACTAACTAATCCACTAACCACTCACAAATTCAAGCTCAAATTTCCCTCCACTCCAAAAGGACAGCCCGGCCACTTATTTCCCTCTCTTTTGCCAAACACGTGTACGTGCTCCGCACGCGCACACACTTCATTCACTAATTTGATTATTTATTCAATTTGAAAATACAAGTATGTCATATATAGGATGCATACAAATTAATTTAATTAAAATTACACTTTTTTATGCACAATTTAAAATAGACACACATATTTCATGAAATTTATTTTGAAAGAATAATATGCTTAAAACACGTGCACCGAAACACGTGCATCGCCCGTAAAATCTCAAAATACAAAAATTGACTTTGTCAACCAAAAAATATTTATAATTAATTGGAATGCATCATAAATTATATTTAATATACATATTTGATAATATACTCAAGCGTACAGAAAGCACGTGTGTTGCACGTAGAAATTCATTTTAATTAAAATAGACAAAAATTGAGTTCTATTTACAAAAATGAATTTAAACATGTTTATAAAAATAAATAATTAAAACTCATCGAAAACTTTGCACGTAACGGTGGAATACCCGAAATCGACACGTGCATCGATTAATACGTAAAAAGCACGTACAACTCAAAGATTGAAATTTAGCATTCGAGTTGTCTCAAATGTGATTTTAAGAATACGGGATTGCATAAATAATTGGAATTCAAAATACATATCAAAATACGTTATGGATATCATCAATAACAGTACAAAATGCGCGTGCGTAACACCCGAGGGCAAAATTGTCAATTAAATTTTGCGGGGTGTTACACATCTGATCTTGTGTTATGTGGGAAACTAGCGAGGTCTTGTTGACATTTAGTAAATATAAGACTAGGCTCGTATAGAAGATAGATCTGTTGGCTACAACTGGAAGTGATGTTTGGATAACATTAAGTATAGCGAGACCATTGATACAAAAATTTATTATTCAGATTAATTATTGGGTTGAAATGAAAACTGAAGGTTGGTGGGTGTATGTTATAAGAATTATGTTGCATTTAGTTCGAAGCAAAAAGGTTATTCGAAGAGGGAATGGGTGAAGTGAAATTTGTTTTGCACAAGCAGAATCTCTATTTTTGGTGTACTAATGGAATTGACTATGTCACTATGGTATGTAGTATACTACTTGTTAGATATCACTACCACTACACCTAAAATCTTTGAAAGTGTAAGGGATTGCTATGGTGTATGAACTTTACTTACGTTACATTTGTTACATTTGTTAAGACCATGCTCTATTCGTTACCGTATAAAGATTTTACAGAAGGGTTTTCGATGGATGTAATTTGTGTAATCTGAAAACCCCATTAACTTCACCAACAATTAGACGATACATTTTAGTGCACTGTATGAATTGCAACCTTCTATCTAGGGCACAAATGTGTATGCGAGTAGAATTTGTTTTGTTGACAGCTTTATATAACATATAATTAACTGATAAAGTTGTAAGAAAGACCTAAGCGAACTGGACAAACTTATATTGTGTATAACATCCATCTGATCTTGTGTTATGTGGGAAACGAGCGAGGTCTTGTTGACATTTAGTAAATATAAGACTAGGCTCGTATAGAAGATAGATCTGTTGGCTACAACTGGAAGTGATGTTTGGATAACATTAAGTATGGCGAGACCATTGATACAGAAATTTATTATTGTTGATAAAGTTATGCATTTATGTTTTTATTGTCTTTGATTGAATGCATATATATATTCAAAGTTGAGTCCTCTTATAACTAGCGTGCCCTAACTAACCAACCACCGGAATGGAGAGGAAGGAGAAAACAGAAGTATGTATACAGCTAACTTGCGTAGTTTTAGGTCACAATACTACCATTTCGTTAAGATATTGATCCTCATTTACCAACTTTGCTACTTTTGTCCTGGTTGCAATGAGAAATGAAGAAGGTCACCAAATGGGCAAATGAGTTTTGATTTTGTTGGGTACTATGTTGGTTGTTATAGACAGGGCTTGCCATGGTTAATATTCTTTTGTAAGAATGGTTAATATACAAAGGTTTGCACTAATCTTTAGTGTTCAGTTACTTCAGATACTTTTACTATACAATGCTTGAAATTATATGCAATGGTTAATATTCTTTTGTAAGAATTTTAGGGAGGGAGATAGTGAGTGAGAGAGGTCATCTGGTGCATCAAATCAAGGCTCTTTTTATGAGAAAGGGTTAGTGATTAGTGGCTATTATGTAAAATGCTTCAGATCAAGGCTCCTTTCATGTATTATGTAGTCATATAACAAAAAATGATTCAAATTTTGTAGTTTTTGATCGTTCATGTTTCTTCAGAGAGAAAGTGCATTCTTTGCAAGGTTGTACCCTGCCTTTGTTTCGAACTCAATTAGGAGATCCAAATGTATGTTCATTGTTTGGGGCTATTTTATCTAGAACTGAGCAATGGTTTGTCTAGAAGTGTAGCTTCACGAGTTGCTTTTTTGTCTGAATTTGGAGGTGAGATGGATAATGTATATGAAGTTGCACAATGATTTTTTTGGAGTGACTAGTGATGGAACTTTTTTTATCTAAACTTTATATACAATTATATCATGATGTCTAGATGAGTATCAGTTTCTAAGATAATGTTCATGCTTGTTGCTTGGGTTTGAAAATGAGATTGTTCTTTCTCATTGGTTTTAAGTGATGATGAGATGGATTATGTAACTGAAGTTGCATACTATGATTTACAGAGGAGTGACTAGTGATGAAATAATCATGTTTGAACTTATGTTGTGGTTTCAATCGACAGTTATCTCATGAGTATTATAAAAGTATAAGTTTCATCTCAGTTAGTATCTTGTTTGCCTGAATTTGACAGTGAAAATAATCTTTTCACTCTTTATAACTCAATATTTTGAACTCCATATTTTGGTTATGAATGTGGTGAGATCACATTATTATGTTTATGAGATTACAATTTGATGATATTATACTATTATGCTTCATTCATATTTTAATGGGTCTCTTTTAGTTTAGCAATTGGTTTTGATTGTAAGAGTGCTGAAGGGTTTTTTTTTAATTTTAATTTTAATTTTTTTTTAAATATATATATATATATATATATATATCTCCACCCCGGCGTTTTTTACAAGCCCCAGGGTAGCTTTCAGCAAAAACTGGTAACCTATATCGGCACGCCGGTGTAGGTGATGGCCGAAAACGGTAGTTCCAAACGAAACCACCCTTTCGGTGGCGTTTTTCCACCGCCGGTGTAGTTTTAACATATACCGGCATTCGTAAAAAACTCCGGTGAATGTCCCTAAGATACAGCGACACATGAATCAGCGACACTTGCACCGGCGATTTATAAAATGCCGGTGGTATCTACGGCGGTGTTTAAAAATGCCGGTGAATGTGAAAAAAATGCCGGTAAAGACTGTTAGTCTTGTAGTGTATGAATGGAATGTATTACCATTCGGATAGAAAATAGCCCAGAAGTGTTTCAAGTATATATGGATAAGATATTTGAAAAACACATAATTCTATACTAGTATATGCATATGACATTCTAATAGGATCCAGAAACGGAGAGCAACATAAAGAATGTTTACTAAAATTCATAGATTTAGTAAAAAATACAGGTATTATACTATCAAAAAAGAAAATAGAATTGTTCAAAACTGAGATAGAATTCTTAGGAACAAAATTATCACATGAAGGAATAGAACTTCAACCACATATAGCAGAAAAAATAAAGACATTTCATAATGTCCTAAAAGAAAAAAGACAAGTACAAGCCATAATTGGATTACTAAATCAGCCAAGAGGATACATACCAAATCTATCAGCAAAAATAAATTGGTTACAACAAAAATTAAAAAAGTTCAAGAAATGGGAATGGCCCCCCAGAGGATGAAGAAAAACTTAAAATATTAAAATAACAAACTTCAGGACTAAATAAACTAAGATTACATGTTAAAGAATGTTCATGGATAATAGAAATAGATGCATGTGAAAATAATTGGGGAGCAATATTAAAATTCGTTGAAATAGGTGAAAAAGTGGAAAGACTAGCCAGATAAACCAGTGGATCATTCACACAAACCCAACAAAATTACCACATAAATGAAAAAGAACTACTAGCAATACTAAAAGCTATAAAAAAAATTGAATTATACATAATACATACAAAATTCACAGTAAGGATCGATAATACACAAGTGAGGAGTTGGATTAACAAAATATAGATCCAACTATAGTAAATAAAAGATTGATAATATGTCAAATGGAACTAGTAAATTATGACTACAATAGAAAACATAAATGGAAAGGACAATATTTTAGCCGATTTTCTATCAAGAAATTTAACTATTTCATTTGTTGCAGAATGGAAACTAGAGTCCAGCAAATAGAACATGATATAATTTACCTCAAAGAAACCATGGAACAAATAAATTGAGCATTTAATCAATTACCGCTACAAATATGCGAACTCTAAAGTCTATTCTACCAGCATGTGAACCAGCATACAACTACAGAAAATATGATGGACAATACTAGCGAAAAAATGAGTGAGATGGGTGAGCCTACTCATTCGCTAAAAGAAGAAGCAATTACATCCTCAAATAAGATCATATACAAAGAGACACTTCTTATTGAGAAATTTCCTACCAAAGTATCAAATAAAATATTATTTTTGCAATATATTGAAAAATTATGCCAAGTAACCGAGGTGAACCATTTCATCAAAATAATATCATAGCAATATATGAACAATGCCATCATCCTACCAGGAGCTAATCCAAGAACAACCAGGGCATTGTTAGAAAGAGGATTTATTCATTGCATCTATCTATCCGGAATGTGAAGAATTTGTCCACTTGCCAAGAGAAATTTACAAAGCAGCCAAGAGTTATTTTGGCCTCACAAAGGCCTAAAAAATATATGTCAGAATGTATTCAGCAATTCCTGAGTATCTTGAAGAATATGAAGAGCTTCCAGCAGCACACATTATAAAAATAGGAATGACTAACCAAGTTATCTATGGAGCATCTAACATTGTACCTTATAAGGCTGAATAATTTGAAAAAATAATCCCAGAAAGAAGAGCAATGAGATTCAAATGCATGTATTGCGAGCTAAAAGACATAAAACTAAGAAACAACAACATATGGATTTATGAAAACCCAGACCGAGAGAAAATAATAATGTATAGTTAGCAAAAATAAAACAGCCACAAGATAAGCATGAGCTGTTTGACAGTTGGTACCAAATACTATCTACGGGAGCAATGACAATGACCGAACAGACAGCTGGATACTACTGTAGCTTGATGAAGACAAAACATTACCACAAATGTGGAGCATGTGAAGATGCCGGCCAGGAGGAATCTCTTTTTCTAGAATAGTCCACAAATGTAATCAGAACAATTATTAATGACTGATGTAACCAGTTACGTATTTGTAGTAATTATTTTTTTGATAACGAGGATAGAATCGAATGATTCCAGCCCAAAATTTGTAGCAATTATTGAACATATGATGTAAGCAGTGACGCATGGAAACTTGTTGTAAGCTGATCCCTTGGTCTATAAAAGGAAAAGCTAAGAAAGGGAGAAGACAGAATATCTAAGTAGGAGAAATTCCCTATAAGTTTGTAAGAAGTCGAATCAATAAAGACTATCTTTCTTGTTAAGCTCTTGTAGAATATAAGTTATGAATAATTAGTTTCTTACCCTCAGGGAGAGTTTTGTAAGGCTCTGCCTGAAGGATCTTGCAAAAATACCCATTTGTAATGTTCTATAGTTAAGCTGCACACCTAGTAGCAGGAAACGAGCTAGGTTGTGGTTGCTTGTATTGAAGTGCTACTAGTTGTTCCAGACGTATCTATTGGATGAAGCTCTCTTGAAGAGCATAGTAGTCCTGAGATGGAAGGAACGTAAAAAGAGAACTGAAATCGAGGTGCATACCAAGGGTATTTTATCCACTGGTAGTAACTAGTACAGAGCAGCTCAAAGAAATTTAACTAGGTCGGAAGCATGATGGGCCATTTTATTTTGATTCTTATGGTATCCTTAGAAATCTCTCTCTGCTCCTGATTTTATACTTGTTGTTTTAAATCACAAAAATGCTAAAAAAGAATAATGCATAATAATAGTTTCAGTCTTGCCTCAGAAATTTATGAATCAATGACTAACTATCAAGGAAGTGATAGATAGTTAGTTTTTGATGTTTATTATCCTCATAGAGTAACAAGAATGAATGATTTTTATGAGTTCAAATTATTTTTCTTTAATGTACGAGTAATAATTATAACAATAAATTAAATAAATCCTGGAGAAACTAGCAATATAAATGTCCAAATAATTGATGATCTAACTTTTTATGAAAGATCTGTATTTTTTTATGAAAATGGTGAATTTAGTAGTTATAACTGGAGTTCTACAAAAGCATATAGACAATTTCTAGAAGAAAATGAACATATTGAAGAAGGAGATAGACATATGGAAGAACTCGAAGATCCCCTATATGATAGTAGTAGTGAAATATCTGAGACAGAATCAGAATCTATGAGAGATCTTGAACTTATGCTTGATTACTTTAATATTTTTGAGATAGATAATGCACATTATTTCGAAGAATATTATTTTACAGAAAACTATCATCGTTGAAGTTTTTTGATACTGTATTTAATTCTATTTTTCTGGTGATTTCACGCTTCGCAACCTCAGTTGGTATCATAGCCTCGTCACTACGTAAGTAACTATTACCTAGTAACTATAGAAATTCTTTAGTACAATTTAAGTAGTCAACAAAATTTGATAGAAAAAATAGAATGTATTATAGAAATAAATTTAAAAATTAGAAAAAGGTCACACATCCTATAGAAAATATTATAGAGAAGGAAGTATAGAAGTTTATTTGGAAACTAGCCCTTATTTGCAAATACTTTGGAAACCAGCCGCTATTTGCAAATAATTTCAAAAAATAGACCAAATCACTAATTAACTCCTTGGGAACTTGGTAAGATTAAGATAAGGCTACTTGCTGCTACTAATTTCTGTGTTGGAGCAAAAAAATGTTATGAGTTCTTGTAAAAATAATAAAAGACTGACATTTACTTTCAACGATATTGACTGTTTCCCATTGGTGTTGACTACTAAATCTGAAAACATGAAAACATCAAGTGGGAATCTTCGAGAATACCCCACACCGCAAGCTTTGGCACCTCATCACACGAATACCACAGGAGCGTTGCCTCGACCCCGATAATTCCGGACATCAATCCCACACCGCAAGTAATTCTGGAGACTATTTCACTCACACCTCGATAATTTCGGGGATTATCCCACACCGCAAGCCATACTGTAACCCATGTTCTCATTTCATCATATCACCATCTAGTGCATGTCCTTATCTTTTTAAGTTAATTAATTAATTTACGAATCTTCTAGAGTTGGTGTACCCTACCAGACTTAACTCAACAACTGGTCAACAATGTGCCTCAACAGGCCAAAACACAATATCTCAACTGCCGGTATACTAGGGTTCCCACACACCCTCTAGAGACTCACAATCAACCACCCAAACTAAACTTTCATTAATCGAAACTTTAATAAAACAACTAGAAAACATAGGTTCTGTAGAAAAATAGTGTTTAGAATAGTAAATTATAGATCCCAAAACATTTAAAGAAACAACCGTTTAAAAGAACATCGGAATAACTCAAAAACATCAGTCAGAGCTGTAACAGTCGACTATAAACAACAATCGGTCGACTGTCCAGAGCGAGAACCCAACACTTCAAGAAAAAATAATTCAAAGTAATGGCAGTCGACTGTAAAAGCCATCGGTCGACTGTCCAGAGCGAAAATCCAAAACTTCGAGAAAATAATTCTGAGTAATAACAGTCGATTGTAAAAGTCATCGGTCGACTGTCCAGATCGAAATTTCAAGAAAACGAGAAAACACAGCAGTCAGGTAACGACGGTGGACTGTAAAATTCACTCGGTCGACTGTCGACCTGCAGACTGCAGTTTTTAGTTGTGCACTTTTCAACCGATACAGAATTTTACTTTATGAAAACGAATTCTGTAAAAAGCATATTTCTGATATGATCAAATACAACTTATAGGATACATATATAAGGGTCCATAAAACCAATCAAAACCTCCTAGATTAATCAAAATAACAAATTTGTTGATTGTCTTCAAAAAGAAAACGAATTTGTGCATACATCAAAAGTAGACTTTTTAGGAATCAATTACTCATCGAAATAACTTCGTATTTTGTTTCAAACCATATCCATACCAAAATAAATTGAGATATAGTCAAATCCTTCGTAAACACATAAAGACTCAATTTCTTCAAAAACAATGAAATACGATATTCATGTAAATTATTTGTGCATGTTTGTGCACCAAAGAAACATCACAAATCCATCAATTAGAAATCACGAAATACCCAGATTTAATCTTAGTATTTGAGAAATCCAAATCCAAATAAAACCTTTCACAAATCACAAAATCCCCAATTTAGTTGTATTACACCAAATCCAATTCAATTTATCCCAAATCCAATTCTCAAGACATGATCTCCTAATTCATTAGTCCTTCTCAAACTTTCTCAAACTCAATCACCATTATTAATTCATGAACATAAACAAATTTAACATCACCATAATCAAGTTGCATCCAACCAAACTCAATAATAATAAAAAAATTTCATATTTAATCAATTTATGCATGACATTCACCATAATCAATCAAATCAGTATTAATCCAAAAGAAATATCCTACTCATGATTCATAATAAGTCATTCAACAATCTCAAATCATCCACATGCAATTCTACTCATAAATATCTAGGTTTTCATATAAGATTCAATTTTAATTCACCAATTCATCCAATCCATCATATATATATATTCGTACCCAAACCCTAGCATGCTTTCTAATAGATGAAACACCACATACAACATTCAAAGAACAAAACAAAACCAATATATCACTCACCTTGTTGAAGAAATTGAATGAAGACAAATAGAAAATAAGAAAAATTCCTCCTTCGCAAGAAATCCAAGATTTTCTCTTTAGAACTTCAAAATAATAAGAAATAAGAAATTCCTTGTATTGTGCAACAAAGAGATGGCTGCACTACACCGTAAATAGGCCGGGATTAAAGATTCTAGGGTTTTTGAACACATTTGCAAAATACTCCTTTTAAATATACATTTACATAAATAGATCCCCATACTAGAAAATTAGTTAAAACCAATTTAATTGAGTTCAAAAATCAAAAAGATACCCCACTAGCATCAGCCGGCATTGTAGGGAAAAGCCAGAAAACATTTTTGCATTTTTCACCCCTTCAAATAGTAATTTTGCAAAAAGATCCTCTTTTATCAAAACTTGTAAAATATATCAAATGTGTTGAAACAAAAGGTAAAATCTCTACTCCTGAATTAACTAGGCATTATATCAAGCCCAAAAATCTAAAAATCTGGAGTTTTCACCCCCATTTGGTAATTTTGCACAAAAGTCCTTCTTTTGAAATATTTGCAAATAAGTCCAATAATTATCAGAAAAATCTAGAAATATTACAAATAATCTCAAATAATAAATAATGCATTTCCTCAAAATAATTTTTGGCTTTGAACTTTCCAAGACAACATTTGCACGTGTTTTGCACGTGTAAAAAGATAAATTTTTTGATAAGCATTTATTAAATCACCAAAAATCATTTTAATTCATTTTCTAATCTCGAAAACAGTATTTAAAAATATGGGGTACTACAGCAAGTTATTAGGGGCACTCTAAGAACCATGAGTATGGACTTCGAACTGGCTGACGACAAATTTTGGGAGCACTCGAATGGCGAGCCATGCTTGGTGGAAAGTGGCTAGAACGCCCTTGTGAACTACGAGTGGACTCCGAATAAAGTGACGATGAGTTTTGGGAGCTATCGAATAGCCAGCTGTGCTCCGCAGACTTTCTCGGGGCAAGTGAGTAGAGCGACTTTAACAACAATGAATGGACTCCGCACTTGTCCAGGGTTATTTTGGGAGTACTCGAATGGCGAGTCGATCTCCGAACACTTGCTTGGGGGTAAGTGGCTAGCGCAATCCTGTGAACCATGAATGGACTCCACCCTTGTTCAGGATTATTTTGGGAGCACTCAAATGACGAGCCGTGCCCCGCGTACTTGCTCGATTACAAGTGGAGAGAGCGGCTCTATAAACCATGAATGGACTCCGAAAAAGGTGAGGATGAGTTTTGGGAGCATTTGAATGGCGAGCCGTGCCCGCACTTGCTCGGAAAAAGTAGCTAGAGCGACCCTATGAACCATGAATGGACTCCACACTTGTCCAAGGTTATTTTGGTAGCACTCGAATGGTGATTCGTGTCCCGCATACTTACTCAGGTACAAGTTGCTAGAGCGGCTCAATGAACCATAAATGGACTCCGAACAAGGTGATGATGAGTTCTGGGAGAACTTGAATGGAGAGCTGTGCCCCGCACACTTTCTTGGGGCAGGTGGCTAGAGTGACCCTATGAACCAAAAATGGAATCCACACTTGTTCAAGGTTGTTTTGGAAGCACTCGAATAGCGAACAGTGCTCCACATACTTGCTCAGGGCTAGTGGCTGGAGCAGCTCTGTGAACTATGAATGGACTCCAAACAAGGTGACGTTGAGTTTTGGGAGCACTCGAATGGGAAGTCGTGCCCCGCACACTTGCTCGGGGTAAGTGGCTAGAGCGACCCTGTGAATCATGAATGGACTCCACACATGTCCAGGGTTATTTTGGGAGCACCCGAATGGCAAGCCGTGCCCCGCATACTTGCTCAGGTGCAAGTGGCTAGAGCTGCTTCATGAATCATGAATGGAGTCCGAATAAGGTGACGCCGAGTTTTGGGAGTACTCGAATGGCGATTTGTGCCCCGCACACTTGCTTAGGAGCAAGTGGCTGAGCAGCCCTATGAACTATGAATGGACTCCGCACTTGTCCAAGGTTATTTTGGGAGCACTCGAATGGCGAGCCGTGCTCTGCATACTTGTTCGGAGGTAGGTGCCAAGTGATGAACCATGAATGGACTCCGAAAAAGGTGACTTTGAGTTTTGGGAGCACTCGAATGGCGAGCCGTGCCCCGCACACTTGCTCGGGCAAGTGCCTAGAGCGACGCTATGAACCAGGAATAGACTTCACACTCGTCCGTTGGGGTGCTTATTGAGTGGATGGTGTTGCTCGAGGATGAACTATGTGCCTAACTCATTGTTTGCATCCGATGGAATTGTACAAGAATTTTACAAAGGAAAAAACTGAAAATTTATTGAAAAAAAGAAACTAAGCAGCTGCTTCAATGCTAGACTTTATTATATGCTGTGACCGTTATAGGTCTTTATTACATGTTTGAAGCTAACTATTAGTGGAGGGTGTTAAGATCCTTCGTTGTAATTCTTCTAATGCTCGGTGTTCTGAGTGAAGATTTCACGGTTTTCCTTAATGCAAGTGATGAGTTTCTCCTTGACTTGATGAGGAAGTACCTTGCTTACCTAAAAACACTTAGCTTCATCTTCTTTGGATAAGGAGATTTCTGCTAGTTCTTCTAAGGGTTCAGAGCTGGCTTGTCCACTCTCATGGGGGAGCTCCATAGCGTCGAGGGGGAGGCTTGAGCCCCCCATTGTGGCAGTGTAACACGCTCGAGAAGCTTCTTGGCTTTCTTTTGCTTCCCCTACCCTTGCTGCTGTAGGAGATTTCATCTTCATATGGTAGGCTGAGCCAACCACGTGAAGGACTGTTAGCCCCGGCGACCAAAAATGGCATTGTAAGTGGACTTTATATCGAAAACCATGAAATTGAGTGCTTCCGTGCGGTAGTTGGAGCTTTCCCAACAATTACGTCAAGGGTCACTATTCACTCGATTAGCATTGGGGCTTCGGAGAATTTATGGAGAGTGTACCCAGGCGGGCATGAGATGGTCTCTCTTAAGCTTGAGGCCCTAGAATACATTCAGGAAGAGAATGTTTAACGAGCTATCACAACTTATGATTGTCCATACATATGCTGATTACTAGTACTCACAGTGAGGTGTTCGAATACCTTCAAGGTCTTAGTCTGAATATGTGATAGGGACCCCTAAGTTCTTAGAAAGGGGCATATTTTGCACCGAGTACACATCTCAGAGAAACGCTTTCTTAGAGGGGTTAGATGATCCCCCCATAGGTTCCCCATGGAGTGAGTGAAATATCTCCATGTTACACCCTGTAAAATAAAATGTACTTTTGGAATTATTAAATAATATTGAATTAGTGAAATTGACTATTTTGACCGTTTTCTTGAAATTGCTGTTAGACGTGCAAAGCATGTGCAAAGTTAGAAAATTTTGAATTTCGCAAAAGTTGGTTGTCAATAACTGATGTCCCTCATTTAGGTATGATATATATATTTTTTTCAGATTACTTGATTAAAGAAACTCATTTTTGGACTCTATGTTGATATAATTGATTTTTGATGAAAGAATTACATTCCGGTCGTAAAATAGCTAAAAATTAAGTCAAAAGTATTTTTTATTAATGATATATCATTTTGAATTAATAAATTATTTTAAATTAATTTTTTGATTAATTTAGGTATTTTATGAAATTTTCGTTGCACATGCAAAACACGTGCAAATATTTTTGATGTGCAAATTTTCACTATTTAAAACTTTGAATAAATTTTCCTATTTATAATTGAGTATATTCTAAATTTTGAGATTTTTCTGGATAAAGAAACTAATTTTGTAAATACCTTGAAAGAAAAGGGTTTTTGTACAAAATGTCGTTTGGAGGTCAAATTCGAATTTAAATTTTTTTGGTACTATTTTGGTAGGCCGATCTGGCAGTGGGGAGATTGGGGGGGGGGGGGGGGGGGGGGGAGAGACTTTATCCCTCTAATTTGATTTGATTTGATTTGATTGAGTATATGTATAAATGCAATTTTGGGATTGTTGGAGACTTTATTGCAAGTACTTTTCTTGGGAAATAAAAAGTCAAAAAATTTGTTTGGAAAATCTAATATTTATTAGTAAATAATAATACTAGATTTTTTGGATTTTTATGAATAATTTTTGGCATGTTTGCAAATATTTCAAAATGAAGGATTTTTGTGTAAAATTGCCACTTGGAGGTAAATTTCGAATTTCAAAAAATTCTGGATGCATTGGGGGCTGCCAAAATTAGGGTGATTAGGGGGAGATAAAATATTACCTTATTTGATTTAATTAACTACTTGATTTGGAAAATCTATCTATATATATATATGTAAATAATTACTTCTTGAGGGATGTTTTTGTAAAAATCTTCATAAAACCCTAATAGAATGACCTCCCGGCCTATAATAGATGGAAGCAGCCACTTATTTTCTTTTTTTTCACAAAATTTTATTTTCTTTATCATTCTTTGAGTTTTGGAGGTTTTGGATCTTTGGATTTTCGCAAGGAGGAGAAGGAACTCTTTCTTTCTTATTATTATTTTCTTCAGTGGATCTTCTTTGAGGTGGGTGGTACTCTTTATCACTTGATTTGTTATATACTTGTAGAATATGATGATTGATTAAGTAAAGTATATATTAAGATTTTGCATGATTATGAAACTTGATGTGGATCTATTAGAGGATAAATCTCAATGAATGAGTAGTCAAAATAACATTTTCATGAATAAGAACCCTAACTGAGATGTGATTATAATGCATAAATTATTTATTGATGTTAGAGATTGATGATGCATGAAAGAGCTTGTTTTGATTTAAAAAAATACTTTCATGATCATGGAGTTTATGACTGTTGATGAGTATTTGTTATGATAATTTATTAACCATTGAATACATGCAAATTCATTGCTTGGTGGATTGAAAAGTTGCAATTCTTATAAGAGAATTCGATGTTTTAATTAGAATTAATTTCATGTTTTAGATTCAAGAGTTTTGATGGATATATACATGATGAATTGATATTTTCATGAAATTAGAATTCCATTGATGTTGCGATTATCATGATAAAAAAGAAAAAGAAAGTTATTGATGTTAGACACATAGAAGAACTCATCTTGATTTATGAACTTTTTGTATGATGATGGATTGTGCATTAAATATTGGGTTTTAATATTATGACTTAGAGATTATCATGAACATACAAATACAAATATTTAATTGATAAAGATCTAATTTGGGGTCTATAAAATTTATTAATGATCATGTGTTTAACTTGTAGATGATGGAGATTTGTATAGATAATTAGAACTTGTTGTATACTCTTAAATTCACGCTTAATTGATTTTAAAGTTGAGATTTTTCCATATTTATTCGCTGTTTTAATGTAAATATAATTCTTAATGATAAACCCTAATTATTAATGCATGCAAAGAGTATATGAGAAGAAATATACCTAGAAAATACATTAAATATATGGGCACTAGGGTATGGAGGTCAAAACCTTAGGTTAAGGTTTGTTGGGTCTCGGGTTGAACAGTAACCCGAGCGTTACTGTTCAGACCCGAAACCTGCTGTTGCTGCTAGTTGGGTTTGTGCTCAGATTTTGGAGTTTTTCGAGTGGATTTTGTATGTGGCTTTGTGTGCTATAGTGGGGGAACCCTAGTATACATATAGAAGTGTATATAAATGTGTTTAAACTAATATTTATGATAGGTTTGATAGAGTTTTATGAGGTTTCAAAGTTGATAACTTTCAAATTTTGGATAAAAGATAGTTTTCAGAACTTGTTGAATTTAAACCCTTTAAATAAATTTGTTTGAGTCCAGATTTTTATGGTGAGTTCTTTGATATGTGCTCAATTTATATTAATTTTCCCCAAATTTAATATTAATTTGCAGTGTACTATTTTGAAGAACAAAATCGTGTAACTTTCAGATTTTGGATAAAAGATAGTTTTTCAGAACTTGTTGAACTTAAACCTTTTAAATTAATTTGTTTGAGTCCATGTTTTTATGGTGAGTTCTTTGATATGTGTTGGATTTAAATTAACTTTTTCATAATCTAATATTAAATTTGGAGTGTATTGTTTTGAAGAACAAAATTGTTTAACTTTCAGATTTTGTGAAAATCTATATTTTCGTAGATGAAATGTGTTTTCATATATGAAGGAGTTCTTATGGCAGTATCAGTAAAAAGGAATGTGATTAATGAAGAGTGTTTTGTGTAATGAAACCAAGTTGCATTTTGATTTGAGGCTTAGGGTTATGATGTGGACCCTAGAAAGATTGTTGATGATATTTTGAATTTTGAGACTCTAGAGGTTGAGTGGGACCCTTGCATGCCGGCAAATAAGATTTTTTCGAATTTGGCCAGTGGGGCTTTGTATTGATTCAGTAGAGTTAAGTCCTGTAGAGAACCAACTATAGGGAGACTGTGATTCAAATTAATTGAACATAATAAACATAAGGACTGACACTAGTTGGAGTTGTGACGAAATAAGAGCAAATATGGGTAGGGGGGCCTCATATGATCAGACGATGGAAGATAATACCAAGAATTATCTGGGTGTGATCACGAACGGTGTGGGTTTCAATTTCTAGAATTACCGGGGTGTGAGGGAATGTACCTAAAATTACAAATGGTGGGAAGTTGATTCTTAAGAATTATCGGGGTGTGAACACGGACGGTATGGGATGTATCTTCAGAATTATCGAGGATCGGGGCACGCTCAAGGGATATTCGTGTGATGATGTACCATCTGGCCGGACGGTGTGGGTTTCAACTTCCAAAATTATCGGGGTGTGAGGGAGTGTACCAAAAATCACAGACGGTGGGAAGTTGATTCTCAAGAATTATCGGGGGCATGGCACTATATACTCCCAAAATAATCTAAATCTTGAAGAATTCACCGTAGTAGGTTAGTTGCATAACGGGGGATTGAACCCTATGAAGTGAAGAATGATAAGGGCTTGCACCGACCTATGTATTATGGGATGTGTAGATACCGACAAGTATGCATTAGAAATCATCATAAGCATTTGTGTTTCTTGACTTGTTTTATGCATACTTGTTTTCTGTTTTCATCTCATACACTTGACACTTAGCCTAGCTTCACTTGTTATTCTATGATCTATTTATTATTGTTTATGCATAATTTATTATTGCTATATTAATATGCATAAAGTTTGTGATTGTGAGATGTAGAAGTATCACTATTACTATAGTTGACGTCAGTTGCATTTAACCGACGTGCCCACTTTCAATAGACTTTTGCATGTTTACAGTTATTGATAACATTGATACAAATAAAGCTTGGAGTATAAATGCAAATTGAGGATTTTAAGTGTGGTAAAGATTTGTAATTTGTGTATTATTTTCCGCTGTGGTTTTTTGTAAAAAGAGAAGATGTAATAAAAAGTTTTAATTCTCCTTGTTTTCGATACTGTGTTTATGATTACAATTGAAGTTGATTATGAAAATTTGTCCACATATTTCTAATTTTATTTATTAGAAATTCGGGGCGCTACAGAGTTGGTAGCAGAGCCTGCTTCGATTAGTAATGTAAACATGGTAGCAGGGAAAATAGGGCACTGCAGTCGGAGGATGCGGGCGATGGCAGTGCCGAGGTAGAGCTCGGGGATGGTGGTTGTTGTTGAGGTGGGCTATCGAGGACTGGGAAGCAATAGCGGCATCAGGGATGGATAGTGGTGGCAGGACGACGGAGAGGAGCGATGGGTGCTCGGGGTTTCGATGAGTTGCGATGCAGCGAGGAGAGGAGGAGGAGCTTGGGGAGGTGCAACATCGGTGGATATGGGCGCGAGGAGGAAGTTGACGGGGAAGGAGACCGGTGCTCTGTTTGGGTTTGGGAAAACAGAGGAGAGAGAGACGAGGGAGAGAGAGAGAGACAGAGAGGGGTGGTTTTAATATATTATAATATAATTAATATATAATTAATAATAAGGATATAGTGGGGTAGTTATGAGGTAGTGGGGGTGTAGGGGTTATGGGAATGAATTGTTTAATAGGTTATAAATTTGGCAGAGAGAAGAGATCATTTATAATATGAAGAGTTGGGGGATCTAGATGGGTTTGGGTAGACAATAGGGTGTGGGCTTGGAACTGGGCTTAAGAATTGGGCTTCAAACAAAATAATCAAGTTAAATTAAATGTGGGCTAAAATTTGGCTTTTAGAAAAATGATAATAATGACAATAAAAGCAAACTGGTTTGGGCTTCCATTATTAATAAATAAAAATATAAGATTGGGCATCATATGAAACAAAATAATCAGTAGTAATAATATGATACAATGACTTTGTTGGTTTCAAAAGAATAGAATAATTTACAGAAGAAATTGAATAAAGGAATACAGAGAAAAGAAAGAGAAATCTGTATAATCGGGAACAGGGGTTACACCTTTTTACATCTCTTAGCAAGAAGTAAACAAGAGTTATTGTTATCTAATGTAGTGCATGCATTTTTATCAAAAGTAACTGAATAACTTTTATCACATAATTGACTCATGCTAAGTAAGTTGTGTTTTAAGCCACTTACCAAAAGTACTTCATCAATGGAGCATGGTGAACCAAAGTTTATTTTACCTTTACCGATGGTTTGTCCGGTGCTATTGTTTCCAAAAATGATGTCCTTCTCTCTAAACCTTGCCAGTGATGCAAAGTATTTATTGTCAGCTATCATATAGTTTGAGCATCCACTATCAAGGTACCACCGATCTTTAGGTTTGGCACGTTAATGCACCGACATTAAAATTAGTTGGTGTAATTTTGAGTAACCAAGTTGGTAATGTGCTTGCACTTATATTCTTTTTCTCCCCAAAAAAATTAGTATTCATTTTTAATGAACAGTTATAAGATATATGTCATAATTTACATTAATAATGACATGCAATTAGATTATGCCATGCACATTTGCATAGTTATGTACTAATTCGTAACTATTTTTGTGTCTATGCGTATGTGTGTGACAAGATTTTGAATAGCTATGCACATGTATATGACATGGTTGCTTAGTATTTTAACGTTGCAGTGGCTCATTGTATGTAAGTCCTAGATTATCATGATATGATCTTGAATTCCTTGTCATAAGATAATTGATCCCTTCATATTTTCCACGACTTTTTTTAGCTCAATTATTCTACTACAAAGTCTTTTTCTAGGGGTAGCATCAGGGCCGGGTTGGCCCGTGACCGACCCGGGCCTTAGCCCGGCCCAGCCCGCCCAATATCCGGGCATGACCCGAACCCGACCCCTCCCAAACCCGGTCCAGGACGGGCCTGAATTTTGCCCTCAAAACCCAGGCCCGCAAAAGGCCCGACCCGTCTTGAACCAGCCTGTCCGGGAAGGGCTGACCCGTGTGATTTTTTTTAATTAAAATTTTTATTTTATTTTTGTGTGCAAAATATATGTATAGAAGTATACATATACTAAAAAATATATGTATATATGTATATAAATATACTTTAAATATTTTAAAAAATTTTAAAATGAGTGTGGACATCAAAATTAATTGATCAAACCTCATTACTCAATTTGTCAACCCCCACCCTAGCTATTTATAGCAAACTCTACCTCTTCACTTCTCTCATCTCACCAATGTGGGACTAAAAGTTTTCTACTTCAAATGGTCTTAGTTACATATATATATATACTATTAAATTTTTTATGAAATATAGTTTCAGATTATATTTCTTGGTTAGAGCGTGCATATTAGTGCGCTGAGTTTGGGTGGTTGTGGGTCCGATCCTGAGAGGGCTTAGATTTTATTTTTAAATGAATTAATCAAAATGATTTTTAGCTGTTGTTTCTTTCTTTTATTTTTATTTTTATTTTATTTTATTTTTTTCATTTTATATTGTAATTTGATAAGATTTGTATGAAATATTATTTATCTATATGTTCTTATAATTATAGTCTTCATTCACTATTTTCCTTTATCTTTTTAGTTTGTACTCTTAACAAAATCATAATGTAGAATATTATTTTTGAATTAATTAATCACTTTTCTTCAATCTAAATAGAGGCCATCTCGACCTCTAAATTCAAATAATTTCCTTGTTTTGTAATTTGATCTAATTTGTATGAAATTTTATTCATGAACTTCATTTTATTTAACAATTTGTAATTTATTAAATCAATTTAAATTTGGTTTTAATTTATTTTATTTATTATTTATTTGAAATTGTTATGAAATTACTATTTAATACTTGATCTTTGTTTTTTTTTTTAAAAAAACACTCAAAAAACGGGGCTCGGCCCGGCCCCCACCCTTGGCACCGGGGGACCAGGTCCGGGCCTCACATTTTCCCCTCTAGCTCGGCCCAGCCCAACCTACGAATTGGTGGAGCCCAGCCTGTGTTAGCCCGGGACCGGGCAAAGCCCTAGCGGTTTCGGCCCGGCTCGGCTCGGATAGCCCGAATGCAATCCCTATATTTTTCTAGTTTTCTCATCATCTTTAGTGTTCGAATGAAGAGTATCTAGTGTAGCATCAAGTATCATATTTTGTTCGAATGCTTCCTTACAACCTTCCACTACTTCGTCAAATTTCTTTTTGCATTCATTTAGGCCATCGGTGAGTTTAGTAATACAAACAAATTTCTCATGAGTTTCTTTTCGGTTTTCATTAACTATTGTCAGAGATTCTTGAACTTGTTGTTTCAGACACTCATTTTCCTTTAACAATAAATCATGATCCTTCCTACATGACTAAAAATTCCCAATAATCGATAAATTTGCATCATTCATGTAACATCCCAGAAAAATAAATTTATTTTAAAAATATTTTTGCACATGCGTTGTATGTAAAATTTTTAGACATGTTAGTCCCTAAAATTTTCTAAGAGTATGCACAATTTTCTTCTCATTTTATTTGTCACATTGTGTTATTTATTTCTAATTAAATCCATAAGCCTAAAGTCTCTTTTAAAGCCTACTAGAAAAATTAATTTAAAAGAGAAGCCCATAATTAAATTCTACATTTAAATACACATTTAAAAATGAACACACACTTGTCATGTAACAAATACCTACAATTAAATAAATAACATTTAATTAATGAATTGAGAAGTGTGTGCACATTGTCTGCACGTGCACGTGTGTGCACAAAAGGGGCTTGGCCGGCCAAACAAAGAGAGAGGGAAGAGTGGGAGAGTGTGTGGGGAGAGTGGGTAGTTATTGGGTAGTTGGAGTGTTCTCATCCACACAATAACCCTATAAATACCCCCTCCTATTGTATGGACAAATACACAAAATCAAAAGAAACGAAAGAGAGAAAAGAGAGAAAAAGAAAGAGAAGTTCGAATTTTTGTAAGGAGGCGGCTTGCAGTTTGCTTTGCAAGGAGGAGAAGAGCTAGTTGTGTTGGATCTTTGGAGCAATTTTCTAGGAGTTTATTTCAATTTGCATCAAAACATGGTGGGTGTCTCTTTTGCTTTTTAAATTAAAATAGAATGCATGTGTAGGTAATTTGATGGTTGAAATTGATAATTGCTCTGAGTTCTGCATTTAATTTTGGTGATGCATGTGGTGTTGTTATTGAGAATGTTTGGTAGTAATGAAATATGTGAATTGTTGCATGCAAAATGAAAGTTACATCATGAAATAATTATGGTGTTGAATTAAAATTCTATTTTATTAGTAAGTTGAAGTGGTTAGGCACAAATTTTATTCCATTGTTGGATTATAGGAATTTTGCATTATAGAACAGTTGTTAATTAGGCACAAGAAAGTGTGTAATTGTTAGAGGAGAATTATAAAATCTATGGGGATGAGAATTGCTAAAAGAAAGTGTATATATATTAATGATAATAGTTAATTTGTTCTAATTGCAATATATGAATACTAGATTTCTAAAAATGTTTATTTGGGTTAACTTGTGAACAATTTTTATGCTAATGTGGTTAAAATCAGTAAAAAAGTAATTCTGGAAGTTAGTAATATAATTTGGTAATATTAATTTGGGAGTAAACAATTAGAAATAAAAAATATTTGAAAGTGTTCAAAATGAGATTATTCAGAGAGCTGAGTCATATGAATTTTAACCCCTTTAACATCAGTTGAGTGCTTGGCTTGGTGGCTAGCGCAGGCGCCCTTGCGCTAGGCACTGCCACATGGTGCTGGGGGGGTTCTCTAGTTGCTGCTTCGAGCCTGGGTTTGGCTCTGTTCTTTTTCTTGTTTTTGAAATAAAAAACACAGAGTGTTTTGGGGTTATAAAAACAATTCAGGAAGCTTTTAACAAAACAGTGAGTTGGCATGTTGGTTGGCTTTGGGTGTAATATCCCAGACGGATATTACCTTATATAAATTATTATTTTATTTTAATTCCAAAATTGAAACATTTTGGTGATTTTCGCCCGGTTTGTTCACAAACATTGTCTGTACGCATGTACTGGTCTATGTACATCGGTAGTGTATCGAATTGGTACCGTGATCTCCGAATGGATGATAAAATTTATTTTTATTATTATTTCCTGAAATTAAATCATTTCTACGGATTATGCGAGGATTTTTCAATATACATACATATATACACACATATATGTAGTATGTCGATTAGTACATTATACAAATTGTGTGTTATGTATTTTTGGACAAATACTTGTTTTGTCATGACCAAACCTAATTAGATTGTTAGGGTTTTTATAAGTGGATTAAACTAGGGTTAAGAATGCATGAGAAGATTAAAGTAAAAACCCTTCTAGAAACCTTATCTTTTCTACCATGCCTCCACCTCACCCTACACCCATACCTCCACCTCATCCCTACACCTCTACAAGCATGGCCGGCCTCCCCAAACCCTAAGGGGTTTTGTGCAATTGTTGGGTGCTCTTTTGCACTCTCCACCCTCTCCTCCACCTATAAATACCCCCTTCTTCTCCACTTGTCTCACTTTTTGCAAAAACAAAGACAAAAGAAATGAAAGGAAAAGAAAGAGAGAACTCATTCTAACTTGAGAGTTTTTCTCTTGTAGGTTTCCATAGAAGTCCTAGAAGCTTAGGGGAAGGAGAAGTATAGCTAGCAAGTCCTTCCATCAAAGAAATTTTAGGTGGGGGTTTCTCCACTTGTGTTTTTGTTTGAGTTGTTGTTTTTGGTCCTTCTTCTTCTTATCTTCCTTGTTTTGTTTCCTTTTTATTTTGGGGTGTTTTATTGTGAGGTGGTTGTGTGTTGTTTGTTGTATATGTTGTAGCTTAAAAAGAAATGGAATAAATAGTAGTAAAGAACAAAAAGATTGAATCTTTATGGTTGTAGTTGTTGTTCTTGTGTTATAAATTGGACTAAAATGAACACATGCATATGGACTTTGTGTATACAACCATTTTGGGTTGTAGGACTTGAATGTGGACTCATACATAAGCATATGACTTGGTGCATACATCCATTTTGGGGTTGTAGAACATACACTTGAACTTTGGACTAAAAAGAATGCATATGTTTGGTTGAACCAAAATGGATGACTCTTTACTTTATTTTATTGTTGTTATTTCCTTTTATTAATCTTAAGTAAAAAGAACCCATTTTAGATGCTAATTCTAGTTTCAAAAAGAAAAGAGACTAATCTAAGTTAGAATGATTAAAAAGATCTCTTTTATGTTTGACTAGTAATAAATAAGAAATAGATGCTTATGAAGCAGTAGTAGATGATTATGTTGTTGTAAAGATGTAGTAGATGCTTATGTTTAAAATAAAGTAGTTATAGTAGATGTTATGTTAAATAAAGTAGCATTAGTAGATGTTTTTATAAAGTTGTAATAGATGTTCATGTTTAAATAAAGTTTTAGTAGAGGTTTATGTTCAAATCAAATTGTAGTAGATGTTTATGTTTATATAAAGTTGTAGTGGATGTTTATGTTAAATAAAGTAGTTGTAGTAGATGCTTATGTTTTAAATAAAGTAGTAGTAGTGGATGTTATATAAAGTTGTAGTAGATGTTATGTCTAAATAAAGTTAGTAGATGTTCATGCTTAATGATATCCATGCTTAGGAATGTGTAGGATTAATGTTAAAATTACCTACCATGCTTAGCTTGTTGTAGATAAATATTGGAGTTGAATACCATGCTTAGGAATGTGTAGGATTAATGTTAAAATTACCTACCATGCTTAGCTTGTTGTAGATAAATATTGGAGTTGAATACCATGCTTAGGAATATGTAGGATTAATATTAAAATTACCTACCATGCTTAGCTTGTTGTAGATAAATATTGGACTTGAATACCATGCTTAGAAATGTGTAGGATTAATGTTAAAATTACCTACCATGCTTAGCTTTTTGTAGATAAATATTGGAGTTGAATACCATGCTTAGGAACGTATAGGATTAATGTTAAAATTATCTACCATGCTTATATTGTTGTAGGATTAATATTGAATTAATCTACCATGCTTAGGAATGTTGTAGATTGATGCTAAGTACTTATACATGCTTATATAGTTGTAGGATTAATGTTGAATTAATCTACCATGCTTAGGAATGTTGTAGATTGATGCTAAGTACATATACATGCTTATATTGTTGTAGATAAATGTTGAAGTTGAATACCATGCTTAGGGAGGTTGTAGATTCATGATATGTCATATACCATGCTTAGGGACATGTAGGATTGATGTTGAATTACCTACCATGCCTAGGATTATTGTAGGAATGGATAAGGTTGTATACCATGGGAAATAATTAGTACTCATGCTAAGTTGTAGCAATTAACCATGCTTAAAGTAGTAGGAGACATCCATGCTTAAATCTAGTAGCTATTCATGCCTTAACTTATGGTAGCTTCTACTTAAGTTGTATCCATGTTGTGGTTGTGGCGTAGTAAAGGACTAGCATGTCATGCTTATAGCGTTAGTAAAGAACCAATCGTATGGTAGTAGCAATATTGTGTGGAGAAGTATCTCTAGTTAATCCCTAGAAGGAATCCCGTGGTTGAGATTACCTAGCTAGAACCATGTATGCTTGAATAGGGTATTGTAGCCTTCTAGTTAAAGAACCATGTTTGATTGTATATGGTAATGAAAGATTGAAAAGGAACCATGAACCCATGCATCTAGCTTCTAGGTGATTCTAACTTAAAAGAGAAACCAAGAATCTCGTTGCATGTAATTCTAGTTCATTTGGAAAGGAAACCGTGAGTTCTAGTGTGTGAGGTTCAAATTAGAATTGGATCCTATCATGGGGGGCATTCCTCATCCTTATGGAAAATAAGGGTTGGATAGATCACTAGTAATAGGTTGTTCGATAAAAGTTGTTATGTCACTTCCTGGCTTTCTCATTGGTAGAATGCCTACCATAGACTATTAGTAGATTCTTCCGTTGCTTCTAATAATAGAAGATCAAATTGCTAGTAAGCACGTCTGGTTGCTTCTAGGTTTGATTACCTGTATTGTTGTTTGCATATGGTTGTGCTCGTATGTGGCTCGACCGGCCCGTGCGTTGGTCTCATACGCGGCTTATTTGGCTGGTATGTACGTTGTCATCTCATACGAGGCCCGCCTAACTCGTAGGGAGTGGTTGGTTCATACGTAGCTTATTGGCTCGTATGTGGTTAGTTTACCCGTATATAGCTTATTAGCTAATACACAGTTGTTGTGCTCGTCTAGGGTGATATTATTACCCTAGGGGCTATCGACCATCAAGACATATGTTTTCTTACCCCTAAGGAACTGTGGAGGAGTCACTCCTTGTGTACCGTCGCATCTTAACCGGTGTAGGTTGATCGAGGACCAGAGTATAGACGGAATCCAAGTTCAGGGTAGTGGCATGCATGTATGTTCGCATGGCCAGGGTCTTGGATTGATGGGCCAGGAACCGGATCCTGAGGGGTTCTGGTAAGTCTAGGTTGAGCAGCCTAGTAGAGTTGTCTTGCGAAGTCTAATTTAAGACCTAGCATATTGTGTTTATAATATTGTCATCCCTAGGATGGTTCGAGTCAGGGACATCATTAGGGTAGTGACTTATAAAGATTGTTTACTTAGACCCTTTGCCGGAAAGAGAGGAGTTGGTTGTAGGGGGCGCCTTACGACCAACTTGTCCCTTGGGACTGGCCTTAGGTGGTGTTATTGGGTTGTACCTTCCCGTCAAAGGATACGTACGGTGGCTTCTCACGAGTTGGGAGCACGGTTTGCGTATCTCACACTGTTAATTCCTGAAGTGCCATGATAAGGCGGGCGGAGCTAGGGATGGACCCCGGAACTCCGTCGGGTCCTATGCCGGGGATACGAACAGGCCATGGACTACGGTCTGGCTAGGGGGCGGCAGGGGGCTCTCCTGTTGGCGGAAACCTCGAAGGTTTGTCTGGTTTTTGAGTGAGGTCCGGTTAGCCGGGTAGTAGTGGCAAACATAGACACCACGAGCGGACTGCATTAGTGGGACATAGATACCATGAGCGTACTGCCTTGGTAGGACTTGACCACGTCTGCAACCTCATCAGTCACGTTGTATCTGTCAGGAACAGGTTGTGTACAATTAGAATTCATAACGCAGGTTCAAATCCCTATATATGGTGAAACGGCTTGAGATGGGGTGCATGTAGTATGGGCTACATGTTGCTTTGGAGACTTGCTGACATTAGAATAGGAGCATCCTAGTTTTAGTTAATATTGCGTTAGATTCTAGTCATAGCACTCATGAACACTTAAACTACACCGACACAATTGCCATGTTTCTGTATGTTGTTTTGGGAAATTTGCTGCTATGTTATCAGCCTTAAAGCGTTAGTGAATACTGACGTCCCCACTTCAATAGGTACTGGATCGTAGAAGTACAGGTGCGAGATTCAGGAGGACTCAAGGCAAGGAAAGCGAGGATTCAGTGTCATGTTTAGTTCCGCTGTAACATGTATGTGGATTGTCTATTAGTTGAGAAGTACTCAAGTGAGAGTTACCAAGTGTTGTTCTTCACTCCTTGTACTCTGATGTAAGATGTTGGAAGTTGTAATACTTGGGAATGTTTTTTTTTGATGATACGGATAGAGTCAACTGACTCCAGCCATGCATTAATCAATCAAAAAATATTACACTTAGGGTCTTACAAGTTGTAAAACAAACCAAATGCACGATAAAATGATATACAGATGAAATAAAACACAAACTGAACTCGACTAAATCGACAACGATTCAGTCCACAGCAAAAGACTCCACTAAGACTGATCGATGCTGAGGCAGAAGCAAGGACACACACCGAAAAGCCAAACAACCAAACATGATCAAGGACGCCAACTTCTAGCTCCAGCCTGAAGCACCAGCGTTCCGACGACCGGCATCGCTGCCATCTGATGGCCATGGGCCAAGCGACCAGGGGAAAGCCTAGGAAGATCGCAGCATCCCAAACTTCCAGTGCCGAACCCATGGAGGGTAAATAGAGCAATAGATAGAAAATAAAGCATAGCGTGAAATGAGTCAATAGAACGATGCAATGCAATCGAACAATCGGATCAGCCCGAGAGAAGAGCCAACTCCTCACACCATCAAAGATGTAAAGCATAATCAGACTTATACAGGAGATCACAAGGTCAAGGAGCTGGTCAAATAGACAACCAACATTGAGCCATATCAATATAAACACATAGAACAGAACATCCAAAACTAAAGCATAGCGAGACTTGAGGCATTAGAACGGTTCACATGACATCGATCAATCGGAGGAAACCGATAGAAGAGCCTACAGCCACCACCATAAACTAATAAGTTAATTACAAGCATGAATCAACCTCAGACAGCAAGATCTGCACACAAAATAGAACCTTCATGCCATAAAAGATGTAAAGCATTAATAGCATAATAACAGGGGAGTACAAAGCCCAGACGCGGCAAAAAAAGATAATCCAAATTGAACCATAGAAGGCTAAACACATAGATCAGAGCCTCAAAATAGAAAGATCTCCCAACTTGAGCACAACATGAGCTAGATACAGACAGAGTTGAGCAACAACCGGGAGGCCGAGCGGTCGAACAGTGGGAGGAGCCCAGTCCCAAAAGATACAGACAGTGTCTGCAAACCCAACACAACCAAAACGGCAGAATAACACCCTAGCCAACTGCTGCCCCAAACCCACCCCCAACACTGGGCCGCCCTACTCAACCACCCTGCAAACAAACACCATGGGAACATACGTCAAGCCACCAAAAATATTCCATAAAAGAAGGAACTAGTAGCTATAAGAATGCTACAAAACTAGAAACTCTTTCAACGAAAAATGATAGCCAGAACTCCAATGAGTCCCACTGCGCCCAGCTGAGAGCATTAAATAGCGTTGAGACTAAGAAGACAATGGAAGGCCAATTCTAATCTCTCATACTTTAGGGCTTCTCTGGCTTCAACTTTTAAAGCTGAAGACCAAAATTTGAATAAAAACAAAAACTCGTCAGAAATCGAATGAGGGGAAGAAGCTAATTGACGGAAAATTCTGTTATTCCTTTCCCTCCAAATGATCCATACGATAATCTGAAAAGAGAGGTTCCACGAACGGTGGAAAACGCCATCAGGGGGACGTTTCGTCTAGTAATCGATCAGACTGGCTGGGATGGCAGGCGCTTCCCAAGCTAGCACTGTAATTTTCTAGAGTGGTCGCGAGAATTCACAGCCTACGATCAAATGGTTCACATTCTCAGAAGCGGAGGAGCAAAGCGGGCACAATTGGCCCCAAGCTAGATTTCTCTTGTTGAGTATTTCAACGGTCAGCAGTTTATTATTGAGTGCGAGCCACGCCAGAATTTTCACCTTTAAAGGGGCACAAGATGTCCATACCAGGTCGTAGAAAGGCGATAAAACGCCTCTAAAGTTTAGAAAACGATAGAAAGAACGAACCGAGAAGGTTCTTGAAGAATTCCAACGCCAAAAGATCTCCTCTTTATCATGCCAAACAACATTGTTGAGAGTGGAAAGGAGATTATCAAATACTTGGATTAGATGAAGGGGAAGAATGGAAGTGAGGGGAATCGACCAATGCCTATGTAAATCGTTGTTGCTATAGTAGTCAGCAACCAAGGCTAGAGGATCAGAAGCCAGACGGAAGATAGCTGGGAAAGCGGTAGCTAATGACGAACTACCGATCCAAATATCAGTCCGGAATCTGGTCATGGATCCAGTGGCACAGGCATGGCTTAAACCGCAATGGAAAGTTGCCGAAGCTTTCCAGACTCCCTTCAAGAAGGGGGAGGCATTACGATAAGTATGTTCCGGGAAACTCCACCACTCATCTGCCGAAAAGTATCTGTCTTTAATACATTTAATCCAAGGTAGGTCCTCTTTTTTGTGAAATCTCCAAAGCCATTTTCCCAGTAAAGCAAGATTCTGGTGTCTAAGGTCTAAAACTCCCAATCCTCCCGCTACCTTCGAAGAACAGATAAGTTTCTAGTTACAAAGATGCGAACCGGGATGGTAAAGAGACGACCCAGACCAGAGGAAGTTACTTCTGATCTGGTCGATCCTCTTGATCACCCAAGATGGAATGAAGTAGAAAGACATCATGTACAGAGGTATCGAAGATAGAACAAAGTTAAGCAGAATCAATCTTCCGCCTCGGGATAGTTGTCTTCCGGACCACACAGATAGCCTGGATTCTACCTTATCGATCATAGGGGACCAATCCGATTTATGTAATTTGCCCCATCTCAGTGGGATGCCTGAATACGTGATAGGAAAAGACGCAACTAGGCAGTTAAAGAATTCAGATATAACTTCCTGCCTGTTAGGCGAACCACCTAACCAGAAGACAGAAGATTTATGAAAATTGATAGAGAGTCCAGAGGCTAGTTCGAAACAATAGAGAAGGAGTTTCAGGTTTCTCAGAGAATGAGAATTAGGTTTAGCGAAGATGATGGTGTCATCGGCGTACTGAAGATTCAGCACTCCATTAAAACTGCGCGAGTTTCCAAGACCTTCAATAACCTGGGCTTCCCAGGCATTACGAAGGAGCTTACTGAACACATCAGCTACTAACGAGAAGAGAAGGGAAGAAAGCGGGTCACCTTGCCTGAGCCCGCATTTGATTTTAGATTTGTGGCCCTCAGAACCATTAATGAGAATCGAAGAGGTGCCCGCGAACAGGATGGATTTAATCCAAGCTATCCATTTGGGACCAAACCCTCTATTAAGCAAGATGTCGAAAAGAAAATCCCAATTAACATTATCGTAAGCTTTTCGAAAGTCAAGTTTAAGCAGAATACCTTCTGATTTGGACTTATGACAAAAAGAAATGATTTCTTGGGCTGAGGCTACACTACCAAGGATAAAATGATCCTTGATGAAACCCGACTGGGCCGGATCGATCAGAGGGGAGATCACTTCGCTAAGTCTAACCGAGAGAACCTTCATGATAATTTTGAATGTGGAGTTAATCAGACTAATCGGCCTAAAATTTGCCACGGAGTTCGCTCCTAACATCTTAGGGATCAGAACAATATGAGCGTAGTTGATACGGTCGAAAGAGAACGCTCCTAGTTGAAGGTCAGCGAACATACGGAAAAGATCATTTTTCAACCAATTCCAGAATTTTTGGAAAAGGAAAGCGGGGAAACCGTCCGGACCCGGCGCTGCATCGCTTTTTAACGCGAACACCGCCGCTTTGATTTCGTCCACAGAAAACGGAGCTTCAAGAGAGGAAAGATCGGCAGGGTGCACCCCGTACAGTTGAGTCCAATCGAGACTAATGGCTCTAGGTTTGGAAGAACCAATGAGATTTTTAAAGAAAAGGAGAAAAGTTTGGTGAATGTCCTCGTCAGACGACAGTGCTATCCCATCTTTAACGATCGATGAAATACGGTTACACCGTTGTCTATGGGAAGCGAAATTATGGAAGAACGTTGTGTTGCAATCTCCCTCTTTGAGCCATCGAAATTTGGCTCTTTGAGCCCATTTCAGATGGTCTTGGAGCAGAATATCGGAATATTCCCATTTACAAGAATGCCTTTCATCGAAAAGCGCTTCAGAAATCGGGCCCTGCTCCTCCATCTTATCTATAGATTCAATGGAGGATAGGTAAAACTAGTGTAGTGTATAGTAATACTTGGGAATGTAAAGGCATTATTGTAACACTAGTGTAGTGTATTGTAGTTGTATAACATCCAGGCTTGTAATACATTGGGAGTGAATAAAAAGTTTTAAATTCTCCTATTTTTTGTGTATTGTGACTAATTGAAGAAAAGGTCCTGCCTCGTGTCTCGGTTTTCCAGTATATGGAAATCGGGGCGTTACATTGGGCCTCGAGTTCGAGTCTAGCCATAAACATATTTAGTTTTATTTATTTTTAAAGGTTTTTCATGATTATAAAGCTTGAGAAAAATTCTAATATTGATCTAAAATATTATTTAAGCTTTAAGAATTATTTCCATAACATTTATGATATATTTGAGAGAATTAGAAGTAGTATTCACATTAAATAATGTGTTAGAGAACTTTGAATTCAAATTAAAAGATGGAATTTTTGTATGATTAAAGAAGATTAAAAGTATAATGCAATTTGGATTCACCTTGGTAAAATTTCATGATTATTAATCTATTTGATTAAGAAAATAGTTGGGTTGCCTAAGAAGCTTTAATTAATTCAATCAATAATGAGAGGGAAGTTGGTCACTTCATGGTTTATGAATACAAAGAAATGAATATGAAGAATTTATGAATAAAGAATTGATTTATCTATGATGAGGTCAGATTGTACCCTATGTGGTCTCGGTTGAGTAGTTGCTATTCTAGAGTGAGCGAGGCCCAGATTACTGGCAGTTCGAATATATGAATTTTTGAGAAGCAACCAGAGTGGGTTGACTTTCTCTTGAGAAGTGGCTAGTGTGGCTAACTGTCTCAGTGTTTTTGTTTAAGCCCGGTGGGTAAGCTAGACTCTAGGTCTTAATAACTATAAGGACTGGCACTAGTTGGTGACCTGATGAAATAAGAGCAAACATGAGTCATGGACTCCAGAATAATCCTTAGAGTGAGACAGTTCCCAGTATTTCAGGACGATGGATGTAAAGGCCACAGAATGATCCACGGAGTGGGAATGATCTCCAGTATTTCGGGACGTGAGTGACGCTCATGGGGTATTTGTGCGATGAGGGTTCCAGAATGACTCACGGAGTGAGACAATCCCTAGTATTCCGGGATGATGGATGTACAGGCCACAGAATGATCCATGGTGAGGGATTGATCTCAGTATTCCGGGGCGAGAACCAATACTCGCAGAGTGTCTAAATCTTATAGTAGTCATAGTAGTAGGATGCATGGCGAGGAATTTAACCCTATAATGTGGAGTACGTAGGTGCTTGCCCTCGGACCTATGTAGAATGAGATGCATAGAAACCGAACAAGTATGCATTAGTATCATCATGGTCTAAACATCTGCATTAGGCATTAAGTCATTGCATACACTGACATATTTAGGATAGTCACTTTTTATATTTTGTTATGCATTCAAATTTGTGTTTGCTAAAGTAAGAGAATCGTTGTTTCATAATATTGCGTCAGTTGTTTGCAACTGCCGTGCCCACAGTTTTCGAGTGTAGGACTTGGACTTACAAGAGGGCATAAAGATGAATTGATGTTGATGATTATTTAAATGTTAAAGTTGTTACAGTTGTATATATTTTGATGTATTCATTTAAATTCAGCCTCGTTGATGTAAAAGAACATGTATGAATAAAAGTTTTAAATTCCTTATAAAATTGTACGAATTTGAAGTAAAAGATCTTGTTGTGCTACGAATTACATGTAAATGGAACTCGGGGCGTTACAATTCAACTTTATATTTTTGGCAATACAGGAGTCATGTGATTCATTAGACATTTGTTTGTATTGTTTCAACTCACGACTTAATTTCTTTGCGTAATTTTTTAATCCATTACATATGTCAACTAGATCATCATAGGTAGGTTCTTCAATTACCTCTTCTTGAAGTGATGATTGAACCTCACTATCTCCAAGAGCCAAGAATCCGAAGTCGTTGTGTTCTTTCTTTTCATCACTGGAATCTGAATCAAGTCATGTTGCCTTTAATGCATTCTTTCTGAATCCTGAGTTGGAGTGATGATAATCTTTGTTCCTGTCCTGCGAGAGGGGACAGTTTGCGCAGATGTATCCTGACTTCTTACATTTGTAAGATATGTTCTTTTTGTCTTTGTCTCTTCCTCCTTGAGACCTGTCATACTTTTGCGTTTGAAATATTTACTGAATTTTTTAATTAGCAGTGCAATATCTTCATCTGATTTTTCATGGTCTGATTCTGATTTTGATGATTGTGAATGTGTTGCTTTCAAGGCAATGGTTTTCTACAGTTTTGGGTATAATCTGAATGTTCTGCCAGTACCTCTTTGTTTCGGCCATCTCCATCTTATAAGTCTTCAATTTTCCTGAAAAGTATAGTAGTCGAATCCTTTCTCTTCATGTGTCTCCCTCATTGCAGCAACTTCTATGTTTCACTCAGGCGTGAGACAAGTTATGAGTTTTTCGACCTTTCGGTCATCATCAAACTCCTTACCTAAGCTCTCAAGCTCATGTGCAATAATATCAAAATTAGCAAGCATTTTATCTATGTTTTCTCCTAGAATCATGCGAAAAATATCATACTTATAAAAACATAAATTAACTTTTGCATTTACTTCAGATGCGGTTCCCTCATGCCGCTTTAATATGTTATTCCAGATTATATAGGTTGTTTTGCAGTTTATCCCACATCGCATAAGCTATTCATTGTTTAGACTTGCATAAAGTGCTTTCATAGCCTTGGAATTTGCAAATTTCAATGCTTGTTCATCTTTTGTGAAAGTCTTCTTTTCATTACTGACAGGGATATCTACTTGGTTTTTACAAACATTCCATAATTTTTTCTCTAAGCATCTGCAAAAAGTGAGACATACGAACTTTCCAAACATAATTTTTCATCAAAATAAGGTGACCGTGTCAGACTTGTTCCATTGGAGTTGGATGACTCCGATGTATACATGCCTTCGATATGAGGGATTTTAGCCATTGGACCTTTTGCTCTAGCTTTTATGCTATTTATGAGCTCCTCACTCTTATACTACTGTAAATCACCCTAAGGGGATGAATAGGGTGATTGTGCGAAAATTAATAACTTAAATAAAATACGTAGAGTAAGGAGATAGAGTTAGAGAAAGCAAACAGAGCAAGCACGCAAGTCACAACGATATAACTTGGTTCGACCCCCAGGTCTACGTCCACATCACCTACTTGTAGCAATTCTCCATCACAAGTGTTCTACTATACCTCAAACTCTTGTATAGTGATTCTCGGAATTCTGGCTGAGAGTCCTATTACACTCACATGACTTCTATGAATAAGCCCCGTAATACTCACCGAAGTGGAAGAAAAAAAAAATTCTTAAGATCTACAATGATCTTGACTGAAGAAAACAGTAAAAGCTCACACACTCTGATCGTTGATGGAATCATTAATTCAAAAGAGTAATGATAGCAAGGGGCAAAAAATACTCAGAATTGCTTTCCAAAAATGAAATGATATTTTCGAAATTGTCGGTTTTGCAAGAGTACGGTCGACTGCTTTGTTGAGCAGTCAACTGTCCACCTTTAACACAACAATTGAGAGGTGGCTGGTCAACTGTGTGACGGTCAACCGACATATGTGCGGCCGGCCGACATATGTGCGGTCAACTGCTATCGTGCAGTCTTGATATTTATTTGGCGAATTCAATTTATATTCTTTTCAAAACTAATTATTCAATCAACGATTCTTTACATGGTATTTTCTCATATAAACAGAAATAAATAATCCATCTTTGCTGGCTTCCTTGAGAATTTAAAACACATGTTTCTTGAGTTAAAATCTTCTTGATATTTGTAATTTTCTTTGATACATTCATTTTTTGCTTGATTGCTAATCTTTTTTGCTCTTTATTTTGACTTACATTCTCTGTAAATCCTGTAGATCTCAACTGAAAATATTTAGTGTGCACACCAAACTTAGAGTCAACAAAATTATCGTCATACCCTTGATAGCATTAAGATTCGTGTTCAATTTGAACAGTTTTGATTTGATTCTATTTTTATCCATATTACTACTTATAGACGATTGCCTGACATGGCTATTAATAGTGAAAACCTTGTCTAAACACGATTATCAACTATGACTAGTCCTATTTAAAAAAGGAGCATCTGAAAGGTTCTTTTCTATTTACTTTCTAAAAAGTAGTGGACTATATCAACAAGTTTTTTTTAAATTATAATATGGAAGACAAATTCAAGAAAAGATACTATGTTTAACATTAGTCATGAACTATATAAAAGTGGTAACGAGGTAGGTAACACCATTGGCTAACCAAAATAATCCAAAATATTAGAAACGAGCATTACGGAATGAGGATGATTCATACATATGTTCTCCCCAAACGTGTCATACATATGTTCTCCCCAAACGGACCGGTACGAGCTACGTCCAAGGCCCAGATCAGATGCGATGGGGACTTGAGTCCAAGGATACATTCACGGTCAGTTCCCTGTACCATCGGATTCACTATCGGGGATGCAGACCCAGTTAGGCACAGGTATTATGGAAGGCGAAAACACCACTTAAAGTCAGAGTCTTTCTTTGGCTCGTTCTCAATAACGCAATCCTCACCAGAGAGAACCTGGCCAAAAGACAACCCCAGATTGCGACCGACTGTGGATTCTGCAACATGCACACGGAGAATTTAAACCACCTTTTTATCCACTGTCCAAGGAGTAAGGCGACTATGATAGAAGTTTTACGAGCCCTAGGAACAAGTGAATACCCCAGCAAATATGAGGACTTGTGGGTTGGCCCCAAATTCGCCACGGTTCGTCAAGAAATGAAGGATGCGTGGTACATTGCCATTGCGGCAACTACATGGGTGTTATGGCTAGACAGAAATAACTTTTATTTTCGTGCTTCATGTAATAGCATTTCTGGTAACCTTACTCATATCATGCATCTTATTTTTTTTTGGGCTACAGCTGCCGCCACAGGGGCGAGAGGGAGGATTGCCAGAGTCTTCCAGGTAGAAGACTTCGATGATGATGAGGTAGAATTTGAGCCGACACTGGACTAAGGGGCGGATCCGTCTCACTAGCTGCACTCGATGCTAGTTTGGTCTTGACCTACTGTACTTTTGGTTTTTATTTTGAGAATTCGACCCACCCCCCAGGGTTCTGTTGGGGCTTTATGTTTTATTTCCTGTTATGTACTTTTGTATCCTTCCCGGTACACCGGGGTTGTTTTATTAACTGCTTATTAATGAAACAGGGTGGCTTTATTCCACCTTTTACCTCAAAAAAGAACGTGACAAATGAATAAATGGTGGTCTTAAGTGAAGAAAATTTTAAGGAAAAAAAATTGTGGTCTTATAGACAGGGCCGGCCCAGAGTTTATGGGGGCCAAGGTGAACTCCCGAAACGGGTCCTCTATAAAGTTTATTTTTAAAAAAACTTTAGTTTGTTTTAATAACTATTAACCTCCGTCATAATAACTATTAAGTAACTAAAGTTTGTTTTATTGTCCTATTGATTATTTTTTTTGATAAAATGTCCTATTGATTATTATAACTGCACTGTTTTTTTTTTTGTTTTGAAGAAAAGGTGGAGTATGGCCACCATGTTTCATTAATAAGGAGTTAACAAAACAAACTCAGAAAACTGAGCCAAATACAAGTTCCTACAAATATAACGAAAGTACATAACCTCCACCCCAAATATGGGGGGTGGGACAAAAGGGTGCCAGGAAAGCCACCATCATACATATGACTAAACAAAATATATCACATCCCCCCAACAAACCCTGCGGCGGTGGGTGCCTATCAACAGTAACGGGTACGCTGGCCTTCAGTCGATCGTAGGACTGATCTCGACTTCCTCATCAACAAAATCCTCAACCTGGAACACACTCGATATCCTCCCCCTGGGTCCTGCTGCGGCCACATTAGCCCAAAAAGAAATAAAATGCATAATGTGATTCAAGTTACCAGAAATATTATTACAAGTTGTGCGGAAATAAAAAAAATTTCTGCCTAGCCATAGCACCCAGAACGTAGCGACAATAGCAATGTACCACGCTTCTCTCATAGATATTCTCTCAGGAGCAAATTTAGAGCCTACCCAAAGATCCTCATACACACTAGGGTACTGAGTCGTCCCCAGGGCGCTGGGTACCTCAACGAGTACCGCTTTGCTCCTAGGACACTATAGGAGGAGGTGGTCTCTAGTTTCTAAGGTAGCATTGCAAAACACGCAACAGGAGTCCACATTCGGAAGGTGTTTAGTGAAATTTTCTCTAGTCAAAATCGCATCATTCAGCACCAGCCATAAGAAAACTTTGATTTTCAATGGGGCTTTCGTCCTACAGACGACGCATGCCCACTTTGGGGTACAACCCCTAAAGTGTATGCGGTTGTACAGGGAGCGAATAGTGAACGTGCTGTTCTTTTCCAGTCCCCAAGATTTCTTATCTGGACCTTGAGCGCAACTAATCCCAGCATTGGTGATGTAGGACTGAAGTTCTATGAGTCTAGTCTGAGAGCCCAGATCTAGAGATTGTTTAAATTGTGGTTTCCAGGCTCCTCTTTTCGAGGTTGCGGCCACCGTGCAGTGTGGTTGTGATGCACATTCATATAGATCGGGGAACAAGGCTCTAAGTATGTGATAACCACACCACTTATCCCACCAGAATCTGGTGAGTCTGCCATTACCGATAACTGATTTAACACAGCTAATGAAGGATTCGTAGGCCTTAGCGATGCCTTTCCAGAACCTGGATACACGTGGGCCTACCCTGAAGCCCAAATTTCTTATACCATTCCCATGCAGATACCCCTGAACAAAATCTTGTTACCCTTCTCCATTATGGTGAAATACCTTCCACCACCATTTACCTAGTAGAGCAAGATTCATATCTTGAAGATCAATGACACCTAGTCCTCCATGTATCTTTTTCATGCATACCTTCTCCCATCGGATAAGGTGATAGCCGCCCTGATTCAGGTTTGCACCATTCCATAAGAACCGTTTTCATGTCCTGTTTATTCACTGAATTACCCATCGTGGCATTTCAAAGAAGGACAGATAATAGGTTGGTAGATTTGATAGGACTGCATTGATATGTGTCACTCTCCCTCCCAAGGACAGGGCCTTACCTTTCCAACCTACTAGACGGTTCTCAACCCGGTCAATAATGGGTAGCCAATCAGCCTTTTTGAGTTTTTCGGGTCTTAGTGGCAATCCCAGGTATTGAATGGGGAAGCTCTCTATGGCGCGATTGAGAATTGTGGCATGTTCTAGTGCCTTCTCCGTTGTGAGGGAAATAGGGATGAGAGCACTTTTATGGAAGTTTACTCTGAGTCCAGACCAAGCTTCAAAACTATATAATATACCTTTGAAGGTGGTTGTTTCCCCAAGGTTGTCATTACCAAATAGGAGAGTATCATCTGCATATTGTAGGATTGAGCAACCTTTGCAGTTTACTCCTATGGACACCGGTACACACCGGTACAATCCACATGCTCTACTGCAATTAGCCATCATGGACCGAAGTACGTCTACTACAATGGTAAAGAGAAGTAGAGAGAGCGGATCTACTTGTCTGAGGCCCCGTTTGCACGAAAATGGGTTGCCCGACACCCCATTTACCAGAATTGCAATTCTGCTGGTGGTAAGGCATGTGTGGATCCATCTAATCCATCTAACCCCAAAGCCTCTACCAACAAGCGCTTCCAGAAGATAGTCCCATTTGACCGAATCATAAGCTTTCTCGAAATCCAGTTTTAGGAGATAGCTCTTAGTATTTGATGTGTGGCAATGATGGATAGTTTCTTCAGCCGTAACCATACTATCCTGAATGCACCGTCCTTGGATGAAACCTGTCTGATCGTGGCTGATTAGACCGTCCATCAACTTTTCGAGTCTATTAGCGAGAGTCTTAGTGATTATCTTGACCGAGCAATTAAGGAGACTAATAGGGTGGTAGTCTCCTACTTGCCTTGAGTCTTCTTTCTTAGGAGTAAGCACCACCTCTGCAAAATTAATTCTCCCTAGTTTGAGCTTCTGGTCATAGAAATTAGTGAACATCCTCATCAAGTTGCCTTTGATTTCCTCCCAGAATGTATGATAGAAGATCATCAGGAAACCATCAGGGCCTGGGGATTTGTCTTTTCTAAGTTGTTGTACTACCTCCCAAACTTCTATCTCACAGAAGGGAGCTTCTAGGGATTGCAGCCTAAGTTCAGAGTTGCTCGCCGAGTCCTGCCAGAAGTCGTGGCGGAGAGGGACTCTCAGGTCAGCTTTGTGTCCAAAGAGTAGTTTGAAATGGGACTGGAATGCCATTCCGATATCCTTGTCACCTTGGATCGTTCTCACGTCTGAATGGATCGAGTGAATGAGATTAGATCTATGCCTAGCACTGGTAACTCGATGGAAGAATGCCGTGTTCGCATCTCCTTTTTTGAGCCACGTAATTCTGGACCGTTGTTGTCATTTGATTTCCTCAAGCCTATATAGTTGGTCAATCTCCTGTCCGGATTGGAGCAACCTATTCTGCTCTTCCTATAGCAGATCTCTAGTTTCTTCAGTCTTTTCTAGTTCCTCAATATCTTCAAGCAGGGAGTCCTTTGCCCTCCAAATCAGTACAAATCTGGTCCGCTTCCATTTTCTGAGCTTGCCCCTATGTCTTCTGATTTTTTTCACACCATATGGCGGTAACTTCGATCCCCGTAGTGGGGCGCGACCAACTAACGTAGACCATGTGGTGAAAACCTTGGATTTCTAACCAAGCCTTCTCGAATCTAAACTTAGGCGATTTCCTGGGTTGGACTTTCCCGAAAGATAGGAAAATAGGTACATGATCCGATGTGGGTTTAGGCAGTGATTTAGCTGCAGACAACAGGAATTTGGCCTCCCATTCAGTGGAGACCGAAATCCTATCTAGTTTTGCTAGAATAGGCGATGATTGCATGTTTGACCAAGTGAAAACCCTATCGGAGATGGAAAAATCAACCAGTTCTAGATCCGAGATAACCTCATTAAATGCTGCCCAGTCAGAGTAACTGGATCCTCTACCTCTGTGTTCTGAGGTGAATCTACTAATGTTAAAATCGCCCCCCACCACCCAGGGGTGTGGCCAGAGAGCTTAATCGCTCTTAACTCAGCCTAGAAAGCCATCCTAGGGGCAGTAGTGTGCGGACCATAAACTACCGTAATTGACTGAGTCCACAGGTCGGCTTTACGTTGAAGCAAGACCGACAAAGAGAATTGTCAAGACAATAGAAAATATCGGGGTTAAAACCTAGAGCGATACCCTCAGAGGCCCCAACAGATGGGGACATCGTCCATTCAGATATTCGATTCTCCCCCAACCTACCAAGTCTAGACGAGTGTGTTGAGTTTGGTCTCTCGAAGACCCACAATGTTAGCCTTTGATTTGGCTATGACCTCCTTAACATTTCCTGCTTGCCTCGCCTACCGAGGCCTCTAACGTTTCAGAATATAGCCTCCATTAACTAAGGTCGGGTAAGGGATCGTGACTCTCTTTGGAAGTCGAGCTCGAGTTAAGGATAACCCTATCGGTCTCCCATCCTCTATTCTTGTTAAGGAGGAAAGCATTCCTATCAGTATTGTTAACCGCAAGACCACAGGTATCAGCTAGCTTAAAAATCTCAGAATCAGTCATGAAATTAAAAATCGAAGCTAGGAAAGAATGTGTACCTCTATCGCTTATCTTAGCTGACTTAGCGGCTACAGCAATCTCTAGATAGTCTTCTAAGGACTCCTCAATAGCCCTCTTAGCGACTTTCTGAACCCTGAATCCAGTAGGTATTGATTGCGAGGGAGGGAATGTGGATGGAACAAATTTCGGAGAGACACCCATTAGCTCTTCAGAGTCAACCGACTCTCCTTCTAAATAAATATAGTCATCTTCGAGATTTAGCCTATCATCTCGATCTTCTTCGTCTAGCCCAAGAGGCGAGATGGTGATACAATTAATTGGGCTGGTGCTTACAATTAGATGTTGTTCCCCTATTTTGGACCCCTCTTTGGGCCCATTTAAATTCTCCACATATAAATTTTCCCCACCGAATACAAAGCCATTATTATAAAGCCCCTCATTTACGTACAAAAGCCCAGGCCCATCCCCCACTTCATTGTGATGCCCAACAGCTGAAAGCTCTTCATTCGATGAGTAGGGAACCGGATACATTAAGTTGTGGCTGCGGCTCCGCTGGTCCACTTTTCTGACACTGGTGCCACATGGCTCCTTCTGAGTGGTGGGAGTGGCACACGATGTGTTGGGCGCAGTATTCGAAGGGTTTGGAGATAGAAACGAAGTTTGGGGTTTTTCGTTTTTCTCTTCGTTGCTCTTCCCCTTCAGAAAAATACCATTTCTAGCTTTCCCCTTTTCCTGTATCTCTTCCCCCAACCTTGTGTTTCTCTCTTTTGGGTCAGACTCTCTGTCACCGCACTGCCCTTTGCTCGTCGTCTTCCCCAAAGTGGTAGCCTCCCTAGTCGTCTCTCACCCCAAAGCTACGAGCATTTTTCCTTTTGGAGATCTACTTTGCATGTCGTTTTGCATGTTGATTTTCAAGGGGCTTTTGCCTTTTTTTCTCTTGTACGATCTGCCTCCATGCTCTGCTCCTCGCGCCGCTTCACACCTCCAACTTCGAGGAGTTGACTGCCATTTTGAGCTTTCTTTCGCCCCTCCTTTTGAAGGGCCTTTTCTTGATCTTTGAGACTACCCAAATCTGGTATTGAGAGCAGATCATCGTTGGATTTGTTGGTCAAGCCTCGTTCTCGACCACCTTTGATCGGAGACACTCTCCCTGGTTCCAATCCCTCTGTTGTGTGTTCATGGCTAAGCTCCTTCCCTCTTTCCACTCTGATGTGCTCCCAGTGCGCCCGTTCCACTTCGTGAGCTCCATCTATGGTCAGGTCCCACAGGAGTGAGACCACCTGCTTGTATGAACGGCCATCTCTGAGTGTGGGAGATGGAGAGAGGGAAGTGATGGCTGAGAGCTCGATCTCTATCTCCACTCACTTGTCAAGCACAAATCGGACCAGATACGACTCCTCAAAATAGAACACTTTAGCAAAACGGGGCATTAGAGAGATGTCGGCACTCCTGATGAGTATCCTCGCCGATACAATCTTCAAGCAGCGAACTGTCTTCTCGTCGATATCTTCGATTGAGCCAAAGTTGGCAATGATCTCTTTGAGGGCCTCCCTCTTCCAAAAGTGAAGTAGCACGTTATGAATCAAATCCAAAACTTCTCGCCTTGTGATAGCTCCGCTCTGAATCTAGGTGACCTTTCGAAAAACTCCATCTTGAAGTGGCCAAAGTCCACTGTTCCCAAGCCAGCGACTTCAACCACCTTCTCCGGCGATGGGAAGGAAACTACGAACTGAAGGTGGCACATTTTCTTTGCCACTCAGTCTCTGTGGGCCCTCATTGGCCACTTTGAGTTTAGAGCTTGGAGGAAATGCATCTCCGATGGGCTCCCTGACCTCACTCTAGCAATTGCACAACATTGATGGAGCCACTTCTCTTCGTTCTTGATTGTGTCTAGGCTTTTTGCTAGCCGAATTAAGGTTGGACTATCGGGTGACCTACCTCTGCTCACCGAGCATGTATTGTCATTGCTAGTCTTGACCACATTAGTGCACACATACGATAGGTGACCCCATTTCATACACTTGAGGCATCAGACTTATTTAGTGCAATCTTTCTTGTAGTGGCCCAAATCGCCGCAATTGAAGCAATGTACTGGCTTGCATTTTCCTTTCTGATGTTTCTTTGAGTGTTCGAGAGGAGGAGGTGAAGAGGTGTTCTATCTCTTGTTTGTTTTGTTGATAACCTGAATCCACTGTTCTCCACCTTCGATAGACTCTCCTTCCACTGTAATCCCGTTCAGCGGTTCCCCATCGTGGGCCCGCTCGATACTGGATTTAAGTGCAGGATTGGAAATCTTTTGATGTGGTGGAGGGGATTGTTGGTTGAGGAGATGGTCAGTAGTAGGTGGAGTTTGTAGAGGTATGTGATGGTGAGCACTATGGTGGTTGTGGTGGTGGCTGGGTTCTGCTTTTTTGGTGTAGCGATCTGTCTTCTTTTGTTAGTACTGGTACGTGTTTTGTCTTTTTGTTTGGCCATGGCGATGATGGTCGTAGTACCTCTGATCGTACCCCACTCCATGAGGGTGGCGCTGGACTGTTGTGGGGGGGGTTCTTTTACGCTCGTAGGGGCCAGTAGGAGGACCCCCTCTATGGGCCCGTCCCCTGGAGAACCCCTCATCGCGGCGATGATGACTATGGCCTCTCCCCACCTGTCGTTGATGTGCACTTCGGTGTGCACGCGCTTGGGGATGGGCTTGTCTGAGCCTCGGAGCATCCCCCTCAGGGGGGTTGTTCAGGAGAATGGGTTGAGGGGGAGGTAAAGGTGTAGCCACAATATAGGGAAGAGAGGTAGGAGGAGGATTAGGGTGCGTCGTTTGGGGGGTGGTGAAGTAGGGACAGCAGCAGAAAGTTGGGAGGGGGGTGCATCAGAGGTGGGGAGGTTGACGTGGTGGCGTTCCCGCTCATTGGGCCCGCACCCACTTAACTCGAGTTCGGAGAGCATGGTGGAGTAGGTGCAAAGTATTTAGGAGAGCAAGAAGAAGACAGAGGGTAGGGGAGGAAGGGAGAGCAGATGCAGGTGAAGCTACTGGGTGAGGAGATGTTCAGGTATGGTGAAGGAGATGGAATGGGGAGGGGGGTTCAGGTGACGGAGACGGCATCACCATTGCCAGGGTTGACGATATGTATTCTCGGTGAGGGAATGTTCAGGTATAGTGAAGTATGGTAATTGAGTTTTTGTGGTCTATGTATTCACGGTACATATTCTTTCTGGGTGATACAGGCTGTCGGTTGCATTTGATGGGAGAATCGATCTAGCACATCTTTTTAACAAAACTTGCACTTGAACAGAATACACTCTTCCTTGCGGTCTTAGTTGTCTGAACGTAGGATGTGCGACTTTAGCCTCCCACATATGCATTGTGTAAGTATTTACCATCTTATTTGACGTGCTAGTCCTAAATGAAAATTTGATTAATTTTACCAATTACCATTTGGTGAGATATTAGACAAGACTCATAGAAATACAAGGAGTGCACACATACATGATAATCATCCAACTTTCACAATAAAATGAGGAGGTATATATGTGCTTAGTTGCAATATATCACTTGCATAAGCAATAAGTATATAGTCCAAATTCTCAAGTTTGTTTTTCTATCTAATTAGTGTCAGAAATTGAAACCAAACTTGTGGGGTACAAATAATGCATCAATTTTACGTTGCTAGTTGCAATAAAGATGGTTTCTAAGGCTTGATCCAATTGCACCAGTCCCTTTCTAGTATTAAAAAATTATTGTGCAATTGCTGGAAGAATATTCAAGAATATTGATGGCTACGATAGTTACCCTTCATACATAAGGTCAGATCAAGCGACACGACCATGGTCCCACCAAACTAGGACCCATTAATAAGTTGACTTGGAAATATCGCGTGCCACTAATGAGTGACTTAAAAAGTCCTTTCACAGAAGAGGAAGTGAAAAAGGCGATTACCCAAATGGGAGCCGACAAGGCACCAGGCCCGGATGGTTTTCCCATGATGTTTTTACAAATCTTTTGGGAAGATATAAAAGGGGGCATTATGGCTATTATGGAAGAATTCTTCCACCACTCTCTGAAACTGGGCATGCTCAACTTTGCTGAAGTTGTTCTCATCCCTAAATGGGAGGACCCCCTGCGTGTGGGTGATTTCAAAGCCATTAGTCTCCTTAACTGTTCGGTCAAAGTTATCACCAAGGTTCTGCTTAATCGTTAGGGAATTTCTTGGATAACTTAATCAGCCGCGAGCAGTCTGTCTTCATCAGAGGGAGATGCATTTTGGACTGCGTGACCATGGCAGAGCAGGTTATGCATCAGTGCCATATTGACAATTCTAAGAGAATTCTACTGAAATTGAACTTTGAAAAAGCATATGACTCAATGGGTTGGGACTGCTTGTTGGAAGCGCTCAAAAGCAAAGGTTTTGGTGACCGATGGATCAGATGGATCAGACACTACTTGCGCACCAGTAGAACGTCCATCTCATTTAATGACCGAACTGGGCATCCCTTCTCTTGTATGAAAGGTCTTGGACATGGGGATCCACTTTCCCCACTTCTCTTTACCCTTGTGGCGGATGTGCTTAAGGGTATGCTAGATAACTGCAAGCAAAAAGGGTGGATCACACCAGTGGCTTGCAGTAGATCGCGTCAAGAATGTAGGATCTTACAGTATGCAGATGACACAATCTTGTTCGGGAATGGGTCCATGGCAGAAACAATATGTTTTAAAGGGGCCCTCTACTGCTTTGAAGCTTGGTCAGGTTTAAGGGTTAACTTTCATAAGAGCGTGCTAGTTCCGATTTCCCTTTCTGAAGTAGGGGCGGAGACTCAAGCTGTCATTCTCAACTGCACGCTGGAAAATTTCCCCATTAAGTACCTCGGTCTGCCACTCAGGTTGGGGAAACTTAAAAAAATTGACTGGCTACCCATCATTGACATAGTGGAAGATCGGCTAGCAGGATGGAAAGGAAGATCTCTCTCCCTCGGGGGAAGGGTGGTCCTTATCAACTCTGTCTTGTCTATCTCCCTACCTACTATATGTCGTTCTTTGAGCTACCAAAGTGGGTGATCCAACAGATTGACCGCATCCGAAAACGATTTCTTTGGAAAGGTTCTGACACAGATAAAGGTGGATACCAATTGATCAGATGGGAGAAAGCGTGCATGAAGAAGAGCCATGGTGGGCTAGATATTATCAATTTGAAAGACATGAATCTTTCACTCCTGTGAAAGTGGTGGTGGAAAGTGTTCCACCCTAATGGCGAGGGCTGGCAGGAGTTCATTCAACCATACCTTCAGGGGAAAGGGACGAGATCTTTAGGCTATAGGGTGGGTTCCAAGGTCTCCTGGTTCTGGAAAGGAATTGTTAATGCCAGTGAACCTTTCAACACGGCGGTTATGTGATTTATCAGCAATGGACATTCAACAAGATTTTTGTGGGATAAATGGTGTGGCGCCCACTCACTTAGAGAAAGGTTTCTGGACCTGTACAAGCAGGCGACCCACCCGAACATGAAAATCGTGGAGGAGGGGTACATGGAAACCGTCATTCCGATCTTGCCTAAACCCAGGTTCCCTCCAGAGGCTGGTCGAAATCCAACATTACATTGCACAACACGAGGTGAAATGTACACATGGACCTGACCGGTTATCTTGGGAACTTGAGAAAAATGGTTCTTTCACTGTCTTGTGTCTTTACAATCATATTTATTTACATGAATGTAAGCCTAGTTGGGCACATATCCTCTGGAAGGCAAAAGCCCCTCTTAAAATTAGGGTGTTCCTTTGGTTGGTTCTCAATAATGCAATTCTTACCAAGGAGAACCTAGCCAAAAGTCAACTGCATATCGCGACCAACTGTAGATTCTGCAACTTCCACACGGAGTCGCTCAACCACCTCTTCATTGATTGTCCATGGAGTAATGCTGGCTGAGGTCTTACGGGCCCTTGGGACTGGTGATTACCCCAACACATATGAAGAACTGTGGGTCAGTCACAAGTTTGCCTCTAAACGTCACGAGTTGAGAGATGCATGGTACATTGCCATCGTGACCACTACATGGATTTTATGGCTAGATAGAAATAACTTCTACTTTCATGATACTAGTAATAGTATTTCTGGTAATTTAACTAATATCATGCATCTTATTTTCTTTTGGGCTACAGTTGCTGCCACAGGGGCGAAAGGGAGGATTGCCAGTCTTGCAGGTAGACGAGTATGATGATGAGAAATCGAGCTAGGGCCTACACTAGACTGAGTGGGGTGGTGGTTCTTTATGTCTCACCCATGTCTGTTTTTTCGTCTATCTATGTACCTGTCTTGTTGTTTTTTTCTTCTGTAGCACTTTTGGATTGTCCCACCCTCCAGGTCAGTGTTGGAGGTTTATGTTTTATTTTTTGCACTGTTGTTACTCGTACTCTCCCCCGGACCACCGGGATGTTTTATTAACTTCTTATTAATGAAACAGGGTGGCGTTATTCCACCTTTTCCTTAAAAAAAGCCTCTCCTTAATTCTGCATTCTACGATAAACACATGGGCTTCACTCAAAAAGTTTAAGCACTTTAACCAAACTAATGCTGTAAACATTACGGTCTTAATTTTTTTTTTTTTTTGTAATTGAAGAAACATGCATGGGAATTTGGTAATATTAAGATAAGATTGCTTGTTGCTAATTTTTGTGTGGGAGCATATAAATATTATAAGTTCGTTTAAAAATAATAAAAGACCGACTTTTTTTACTTTTACCTATCATGACTGTTTCCAATTAGTGTTGACTGCTGAATCTGGCTTATTTGCACCATTGTATCTTATCTTGATGATGACAATCGTTTCGATTGACCAGCAAAAGTATGAAATGTCGAGGTTGATCGGAGCGACAGACCCTCCGACGCTCAAGTCATGACTCAAGAATAGAAATAGAGTTTTCTGGTAAAAAAATAATGATTACCTGTTTCTGATGGAGGTAAGGGGTATTTATAGTCACTTTGGGATCAGTTTCAACATAATAATTTATTTTTACTTCCCGGTATTTTTGGATTGAATCAGTTATCTCTTTTGTATGAAGAGATAAGAATAGTTGAAAGGGTTGAGTTTAAACTCTCCTCATGATAAGAGTTTTGGTTTTCGAACAGTCTCTTATGAATGATGATGAGTTTAAATTATATTTAAATAATATGCACTCATTTATAGTTGGCTATTATGAAAACCTAGTATGATAGATCCGTTTCAGGTTATTGGGCTGGAAAGATGCCAAATTTCTATTCATGGACCGGTTTCTAGTGAAATTACAATTATCCCTAAGAGCTTTAAGATTCGTACCCGATTTGAACGGTCCTGATTTGGTTCTATTTTTACCCATATCAAATCCCCCCTTTCGAAGACTCTGTTTCACAGCCTTTGAACAGTAGTTTGCCCGTTTTTAATGGTTTACAAAACTTTTCGGAACCTTTCGGGGACGTTTGGATCTTGCTTGGGGTGTAACAGTGCTATTCCGAGTTTGTGAAATAACCAGAATTAGGTTTAGAGTTTTTGGGATTATTTGTGATTTTTCTATTTTTTATTTCAATTTTTAATCATTTTTAAATTTTTTATTCAAAATCTAAAATTTAATAATTAATTTTCAAAAATTTTAATTAATTGCTATAAATTAATTTTTTTTTTACGCCATTCATTTCGGGGTAGCGTTTGCTCGGGGGAAGCATGTCAACAATTTTGACCATTGACCGTTGACCGGGTCAACATTGGTTTTTGGGATCGAATCTCAGTCGTTGATCAAGATCAGGCCTGGACTGGGAGGTGAATTTTGCACTATTTTCGAGTTCAGGGATGCGTTTTCTCGGCTTGTGACTCCGAGCTAACGTGGTGGGCTGCAACGATAACACATGGCATTGACCGGTAACATTGACCGAGTCAACTTTTTTGCACGAGCATTACACGTGTTTTTTGGTAAGCTGATGATATGGCAAAATCTTAAGCGTCGATCGTGCTAGCGTGCATCAAGAGGAGATTAGGACCATCATTTCTAGCGCTTGGGTCAGAGAGCGTATGCTCGGTTTGTGACCGAACAGAAGCATTTTCGAGCTAACATGGCATAATGTGACGATGCCACAGGGTGTTGACCGTTGACCCGAGACCCACTGATCCCACTTTTTTCCCCTTTTCTGGCTGCTTCTTTTTAGGGATTTTTTTAAGCACGTGAGGTGCACGTGCAATCGTTTGGCCACAAAATAATAATTCACCGAGCAATGGGGTTACTCTGGATCAAACCCAGGCACATAGAGTTGGGTGAAGAGCAGCCTAACCACTTGGCCAACTTGTTTGCTATTAAAGTAAGCTATCACACTTTCTTTAACTTGAAATTGCTCTTTTGAGAGATTTGCATGATGCTGTAAATACGATGAACTTTCTCGGTGCTACAGAGATCCGATTGGATTGTGTGACCTCTCGTTTCGAAGGTGATTCGAAGTTCTACGATTTCCCTTCAGAAGTCAGTTGAGGAATCATAAATATTTTGGGACAAATTAGGCTCGCAATATCTTTCACTCCGTGAAGTTGAGAAGAGCTTCGGTGTTCGGAATCTACGAAGAGGAACTTCGCTCCCGTGGGCCAAGAAGAGGAGCTTCATCTGGGTGGAGCTATGAAGAAGATCTTCGTAAGACCCTTGGGAAAAGTCGTTCAGTAGGCGAGTTTAGGGAGCACTGCTAGAGGTGAGTTGAGCTCTGAACTCATTGTGGAAGAAGGCCACATGGTGGCAAGCGAGATGAAGAGTGTGGCAGGGCTCTAGGAGAGAGCCATTCAGGATACGAGTTAGGGGAGCAACTCTATGGGTGAATTGAGCTCCGAACTCGTTGTGGAAGAAGGCCACTTGGTGGCGGGCAAGATAAAGAGCATTGTCGGGCTCTAGGAGAGATTCGTTTGGGAGGCGAGTTAGGGAGAAACTCTATGGGTGAGTTGAGCTCCGAACTCGTTGTAAAAAAGGCCGCTCGGTGGAGAGCGAGATGAAGAGCATTACCGGGCTCTAGAAAAAAGCCGTTCAGGTGGCAAGTTGGGGTAGCAACTCTAGGGGTGTGTTGAGCTCCGAACTCGTTGTTGAAGAATGCCACTTGGTGGCGAGTGAGATGAAGAGCATTGTCGGGCTCTAGGAGAGAGTCGTTCGGGAGGCGAGTTGGGAGCAACTCTAGGGGTGAGTTGAGCTCTAAACTCGTTGTGGAAGAAGGTCGCTCGGTGGTGAAAGAAATGAAGAGCATTGCTCGGTTCTAGAAGAGAGCCATTCGGGAGGCTAGTTAGGGGAGCAACTCTAGGGTGAGTTGAGCTCTGAACTCCTTGTCGAAGAAGGTTGCTCGGTAGAGAGCGAGATGAAGAGCATTGCTGGGCTCCAGGAGAGAGTTGTTCGGGAGGCAAGTTAGGGAGAAACTCTAGGGGTGAGTTGACCTCCGAACTTGTTGTGGAAGAAGGCTGCACAGGCGGTGAGCGAGATGAAGAGCATTGTCGGGTGCTAAAAGAGTGTCGTTCGGGAGGCGAGTTGGGGGAGCAACTCTAGGGTGAGTTGAACTCCAAACTCATTATGGAAGAAGGCCGCTCGGGAGGCGAGCGACTTGAAGAGAATTGTCGGGCTCTAGGAGAGAGCCGTGCTGGAGGCAAGTTGGTGGAGCAACTCTATGGGTGAGTTGCCCTTCAAACTCACTATAGAAGAAGATTGTCGCTTGGGAGGCGAGTTTAGTAGAGGATTGAAACTTTTATACTCGTGTTGTGGCCATTTGTGGGAGTGTTCGAATGGTGAGGTATGCCCTGCACACTTGTTCTGTGGCAAGTTGCTAGGAGCACTCTAAGAACCATGAGTATGGACTTCGAACAGGCTGGCGACGAATTTTGGAAGCTCTCGAATGGCAAGTCATGCTCGGTGGCAAATGTCTAGAGCGACCCTGTGAACCATTAGTGGACTCCGAATAAGGTGACAATGAGTTTTTGGAGCATTCGAATAGCGAGTTGTGCTCCGCATACTTGCTCGAAGCAAGTGACTAGAGTGACTCTAAGAACAATGAATGGGCTCTGCACTTGTCCAGAGTTATTTTGGGAGCAATTGAATAGCAAGTCGAGCTCCGCACACTTGCTTGGGGGAAAGTGGCTAGAGCTACCCTATGAACCATGAATGGACTCCACACTTGTTTAGGGTTGTTTTGGGAGCACTTGAATGACAATTCGTGCCCTGCGTACGTGCTCGAGTGTAAGTGGCTAGAGTGGCTCTATGAACCCTGAATGGACTCCGAACCAGGTGACGACGAGTTTTGGGAGCACTCGAATGGCGAGCCGTGCCCCGCACACTTTCTTGGGGAAAATATCTAGAGCGACCCTATGAACCATGAATGGACTCTACACTTGTCCGGGGTTATTTTGGGAGCACTCGAATGGCGAGTCATGCCCCGCATACTTGCTCAGGTGCAAGTGGCTAAAGCAGCTCCATGAACCATGAATGGACTCCGAACAAGGTGACGACGAGTTTTGGGACCACTCGAATGGCGAGTCGTACCCCGCACACTTGCTTGGGGGCAAGTGGCTAGAGCGACCCTATGAACCATGAACGGACTTCACACTTGTCCAGCATTGTTTTGGGAGCACTCGAATAACGAACCGTTCTCTGCATACTTGCTTAGGGGCAGATGGCTAGAGCCGATCTGTGAACAAGGAATGAACTCCAAACAAGGTGACGTTGAGTTTTGGGATCAATCGAATGGAGAGTTGTGCCCCGCACACTTGCTTGGGGCAAGTGGCTAGAGCGACCCTACGAACCATGAATGGACTTTACACTTGTCCAGGGTTGTTTTTGGGAGCACTCGAATGGCGAGTCGTTCCCCATATACTTGCTCAGGTGCAAGTGGCTAGAGCGGCTTCATAAACCATGAATGGACTCTGAATAAAGTGACGACGAGTTTTGAGAGCACTTGAATGGCGAGCCGTGCCCAGCACACTTGCTTGGGAGCAAGTGGCTAGAGTGACCTTATGAACCATGAATGGACTCCGCACTTGTCCAGGGTTGTTTTGGGAGCATTCGAATGGCGAGCCATGCTCCGCATACTTGCTCGGGGGCAGGTGGCTAGAGGATCTCTATGAGTCCCTCCATGCCAATTTTCGTGAGGACTGTATAGATGCCGGTATTAAGTGGAGTTTTCATCTCGAAATGAGGCATTGGGGGTGGAAGATAATGGCTTGTGGCATCATTCTGGGACTTACTAGGTACGTCTTCATTGGTGCTCTTCTGTTTGTTCCCGGATGAAGTCACATTTTGTACTTGAGGTTGAATAACATCCTCCACTTGGATGTACTTTTCGACTCTTTGAAGGAGGTCGGAATAGTCCCAGGGAGGTCTTTTGATAAGAGAGCTTCTGAGGTAGTCATGATTTACATTGTGCTTGAAGACAACCGTGGCTATGGCTAAGTTGAGTGAGAGGATGAACCGAGACTTAGCTGTAAAGCATCGAGCATAACTCTTAAGGGAGTCCTCGTCTCTTTGCTTCGAGTCAAGTAGGGAGACACTTGTCTTCTTTGTCTTGCAGTTGGTGATGAAGTGCGTGATGAAGATCTCCTCAAGTTGGTCGAAGGAGAAGATGAACCCTGGAGAGAGACGCGCGAACCACTCCCATGCAGATCCCTTTAGGGTTGCTAGGAAAGTCTTGTAGAGGAGGGAGTCGTATACTTGGTGGATCATCATGAGGGTTTTAAAACTCTTAGTGTGGTTTGCCGAATCAAACTCCTTGTTCTACGACTCGAAATCTGGGATCTTGAAGTTGACTGGCACAGGGGCTTCAATGATTTTTCTCGAGAAGGGGGGGTGGTCTGGATGGACGGTATGTTCCTTCATGTCTTGCATCTTCTTTCTTCAATAGCGCAAGCGATCTTCCATCTTCTGGAGGTGTTGAAGGACGACGTTGTCTGGCTCTTCGAATCTAGTGGACCCGTGGGACTCTTCATTATGAGGAGGAGTGACAGGTGATGGCTAGTTCGTCAAGTCCTGCTTGGAATAGTTTTAAGGGCTTTAAGGATTTCATCTTTGAACTCTCGAAACTCTCCACAGGTACATGTACTTCTTCCCCTCTTTCTCTCCTGGGAGTTTTTCGGCTTGTTGGAGTAGGGTTTCTTCCCCCCCCCTATGAGGAGTTTTTTGTGTCCCCTTGGAGAATGATGGCTCCTTCGCCCTTTGGGAGAGAGGGTTCTTTTGCGTCCCTGACTCCAGGGAGAGGGGCCCCTTGTGTATTCTTGGTGTCATGGAAGGGGGAGGCCATCCCTTGCTCATGGTCTGCTTGAGCGACCCCGACGTTCAAAATATTGTTGTTTGGAGATTATGAGATGGCAGAGGTCATGTGCGACTGGGGTGCTTCAAGGGGGCACCGTGGAGTGTGTGAAGGTGTAGACCGATCCCCTGTTCTCTCCAATCAGTTGTGCAGGGGGCTGACTTCTTTGGGAGCCCCCTGGTGGAGCCTCTCTAAACGGTGGCTGGGTAGACTGTTTACGATGAGGAGGTTGATCCAGTTGAAGGGTAGGAGGGACATCCTAATGATGATGATGATGATGAGGAGGAGGAGGAGGAGGAGGAGGACGGAGTTAGCTCATCGGCTTGAGGCCACCGCCTACCCTTTTCCCCTTCGGAGACATGGCTGAAAACTGTTTTCACTGGCAAAGTTTGGTCGGATTGCTTTTTATGTTCCCACAGACGGTACCCATCCGTTGCTGCTAATTTCTATGTGGGAGCAAATAGATGTTATGAGTTCTTTTAAAAAAAATAAAAGACTGACCTTTTTGACTTTCACCGATATGGACTGTTTCCAATTGATGTTGACTGCTGAATCTGAATTGTTTGCATTGTTGGATTTGATCTTGATGGTGATGATCGCTCCAATTGACCTGTAAAATTTTAAAACAGCGGAGTTGATCCCGGCGGTAGACCCTCTAATGCTCAGGTTAGGACTTAAGAATAACAAGCGAGTTTTTTGGTGGCAATACTGATTACCTATTTCTAATGGAGGTAGAGGGCATTTATAGTCGCTTTGGGGCTCGGTTTCAAGATAATAATTTATATTTACTTCTCGGTGTTTTTGGATTGAATTAGTTATCTCTTTTGCATGAAGAGATAAGAGTAGTTGAGAGGGTTGAGTTTGAACTCTCCTCATGATAAGATATTTGGTTTTTGAACCATCTCTTATGATTGATGATGAGTTTAAATCATATTTAAAAAATATGGACTCATTTATATTGGGTTGTTATTACAAACCAGTAGAAAATATCTGTTTCAGGTTATTGGGCTTGAAAGATACCCAATTTCTATTCATGGACCTATTTCTAGTGAAATTTGTAAATCTCGGGGGGGGGGGGGGGGGGGGGGGGGAGGGGGGTTGAATAATGTGATTGTGCGGAAATTAAAAACTTAAATAAAATTCGTAAAGTAAGGAGATAGAGTTAGAGAAAGCAAACAGAGCAAGCACGCAAGACACAACGATATAACGTGGATCGACCCACAGGCCTACGTCGACACCACCTACTTGTAGCAATTCTCCACCACAATCATTCCACTATACTTTAAACCCTTGTACAGTGGTTTTCAAAACTCGGACCAAGAGTCCTAGTACACCCACAGTTATTATATGAATAAGCCTCGTAACTCATCGAAGTGGAAGAAAATAAAAAAACCCAAGATCTATAAGATCTTGACTGAAGAAAACAATAAATGCTCACACACTCAGATCTTTGATCGAATGATTAATTAAGAATAATAATGACAGCAAGGTGCAAAAATACTCAGTGAATTCACCTCTATTTATAGAGTGAGGAATTGTATCTTTCCAAAATTGAAATTATTTTTTGGAAATTGTCAATTCCCTAAGAGCACGGTTGGCCGCTTTGTTGAGCAGTCAACTGTCCACCTTTTACTCGACAATCGAGAGGTGGTCGGTCGACTGACTCATTTTTTCACTATGATGAGCGGTTGACTGTGTGCCGGTCGACCGACAGATGTGCGATCGACCGCTATCTTGCAATCTTGGTATTTATACGGCGAATCCACTTTATATTATTTCCAAATAGTAATCAATCAATCAATGATTCTTTACATAGTATTTTTCCACAAAAATTGAAATAAATAATTGATAATTGCTGACTTTCTTGAGGATTAGAAGCACATGTTTCTTCAGTTGAAATCTTCTTGACTTTTCAATCTTCTTTGATTCATTCATCTTTTTGGCACTTTGTTTTGAATTACCTTCTCTACAATCTTGGTATTTATGCGGCGAATCCACTTTATATTATTTCCAAATAATAATCAATCAATCAACGATTTTTTACATAGTATTTTTCCACAAAAATTGAAATAAATAATTGATAATTGCTGACTTTCTTGAGGATTAGAAGCACATGTTTCTTCAGTTGAAATCTTCTTTGATTCATTCAACTTTTTGGCACTTTGTTTTGAATTACATTCTCTGTAAATCCTGTAGATCTCAACTAAAAATATTAGTCTTAATAATACATTCTGTGCACATAAAACTTAAGGTCAACAATCTCCAAATTTTGGTGTGAACAAAACATACCTTAGAATTTAAATTTAAAACAAATTCAACTGCTCCCCCTTAATCTAATACTCCCCCTAAATTCAAGCACATAAGAATTAAATAAGTGTATGTTCATGATGCATCATATACGCTTAAAACAAATCATGTGTGAAAACATGAATTCATAAATATTAGTTAAAATGTTTTGTTTTGAAGGAGATACATATTTAAGATACGGAAATATAGGAACACAACACTATAAGAACCACTAGATAAATCTACTTACATGATACCGTTGATTAAGATACTCTTTGATATATAGTGAGAGTTCTACATGGTATCATAGATTCACTACAAAATATATAGGCAAGCCCGACGGTTCAACCCCAGCGCTTTATAATAATGCCAGCGGGTTGCGAAGAAACCCCAGCGTTTTTTAAAAAACACCGGGGTATGTCAAATAGCCCGACATTCTCAAATGCCCAGAAATGATCCCCACAATTTCCCCTTCCCCCGCCCTAAAATCTCCACTTTCCCTCTATCTTTTTCCCTTTCGCGCTGATTCCCTATATCTTGGTTCCCTATCTCTCTAAAACCCTAAAGTCTCTAATTTATTTCTCTATCTATTTTCGGTTTCGTTGTTGTTCCATCTTGCCGCCCCGTTCCTTCTCATCGCCCCCGCCGCCGTTCGATCTCGCCCCCAGCCGCCGCTGTTCGATCTCCCATCGTCGTCGTCGCCGTTTGATCTCCCGTCGTCGTCGTCGCCGTTCGATATCCCGTCCTCAATCTCTCTCTTTCATAAACCCTAGGTGAGATTCTGAAATTTTTTTTATTTTTATTTTTAAATTTAGAAATTGATTGTAAAATCGAATCTTTTTTCCCATGTTAAGAAAAATTTCAATTTGGTAACTTTGGATTTACTCTAATTTGTCACTATTATCAGATTTTAAAGGAATGCATTCATTTGGTGTACTTGCGAACAATTATTTAGGTTTTTTGTTAAGGCTTCAATGGAAGTTGTTATGTCATTGAGAGAATTGATTTGGTAAAATAATTAAGCAGAGGCATACTAGAGCATTTAGAATCAATTGGAATGTAGTGCTAAACCCAAGAGAATGTGCTAAGAGCGTTGTGCAGATTCATCAGTCTATCGTTATATTTTTAGATCCTAATGAGAGCAAAACTATGCTTTTCATATACTCCTACTTCACATGATCACATCTAAAGTTAATCTTAGATAAAGAGCCCTAAGGGCCGAGGAGTTAAGCATCTCATCTAGATAGTATGCAGATTGCATATACAAGTAAAAGACTAAAGTAATAAGAGTAAATTAATCCCAACACCAAACAGAAAGCAGGGGTTTGATTTGGCTCCTAGTTAAAAATTCATTTGTAAAGCTCATTTTTTTTATTTTCCTTTCTTTAATTTCCGTCTCTATTTCTTTACGGATTTAATTGAAATATACATATAGTGAAGTAGTAGCATAGTTAGCAGTTAAGAGTTAGCACTATTCTAAATCTTTGGATTATTGTGGTATTAAAAGTAATTTCTTGTATAGTTCTTTTCTTCATAGGCCTTCAACATAAACAAAACATATTAGTTTTTTGCTACCTATGCAAATATGTAACTTATAATCGTATAACTTTAGCATACAACATTTACTGCTAATAGTCTACTAATGTAACAGTTTTTTGCTAATGATTGTTCTAGTAAGTATGATTCAAATTTATTACCAATGAAGGATGTTGACTAATTTGTACACGGCTAATAGGGTATTGTATTGTGTTCTCTGAGTATAAAATTATTTTTCCATGAAAAAAGATCAGTGATGACTGTGCCATGCATGTATTTACTAATTCCTATCAATATTTACTAGCTATCCGATCTAAATAATGTTAAAGATTAAGAGAAATGGACATCAAATTAGTGAGAAAAAAATTAAGATCTATATATGAATCATTCTCATTAACAAATAACTACAGAAAGTAGTCATCAGTGAAATATTAATGCATATGACATCAGTGAAATATTAATGCATATGACACTTCAAACATGGAACTATCATATGATATGCTTCTTGATATATATCATTCAAGTTATTATTTTAGATCAACAGTGAAATATTCCTCTCATTGGCCTACATAATTTGTCGGTATTTAGTTTTATAATATTCTGATTCTTTTTTTGCTTTTAACTAACTCCCATAATATCAACATTTTATTTTGGATTACACCATGAAAATATAATTCACTGTATCACTGAAGATTGAATCAGGTAAGTTAGTGCTTGAAGAAGCTGAATTTGACTTGGGGAGAGAACTTGAAGGACTTGTAGATATGTTCTCAGTGCAGTGCATAAACCATAACATGGAAATTATACTAGATCTCTCTGGTATGCCTATCAACTCTTTATCTGAAATTCTAGATGACTGTATTGTGTACCTTCTATCTGAAGTGTATTGCAATAATTTTTCTACGGGTGTTCATAACTTTAGATTTCAGAAAAACATCAGAAAGCAATTAAGTGTTTTTAGGCTAGTGAAGTGGACATCCCAGACAAGAGCTTCATACAAACAAGGTGTCTAAACATTGATTTGACAAAAAAAATGTGGTTTCTTCCGGTTGAATTTTATACCTCATACTAGTTAAAATCTGAATGATATTCTAATCAAATAGTAGAAGGTTAGTCATGTGATTTGCAAAGATGACAATATCTTATAGTTGAATAATGTCACTGACTTTGTCTCAAACAAACAATATGTCATTCCTTTTTATGAGAAAATATTCGGTTATGGAACCCTGCATGCCAATAGAAGCTGTGCAGCTTGGTGAAGTAAACAAAAAATGGTTAAAAAAAAAACCACTTTAACTTTTAACCACTAGAGATAATTTTAATAATCAGCATATCTAGTAATTTATGAAAAATAAAGTAGCATGTAGATTGATTAAATCAGGTCAATGCACCAATTTGTATCTCTCCAATGTTTATAGCTAAGTTTTGTTTTATTTCTTGTAGATGATCTGCCAAAAAAGGTTAAAGGAGACTCTGCTAGAGTTGTTCAGATATTTACAAATCTCATTAGCAATTCGATTAAGTTTACTCAGGGTAACTACCTTCTTCTAGTTATCAGCTTGCTTAGTTGCTTTATAAGTCGCTCTATCTGATAATATAGAGATACGGACATGGAGTTTACCTATCTCAACAGTTCAAGTATAGGTCCAAGGGGTTAGAATTCATTAATTTAATAAATCAAAATTTTTTATATGACACATAAACAATTCATTAGTTTAACTTGGTTAGTGAGCACTTAGATTTTGTTGTCATTATAGGAACACGTTCCAGTAGATGAGGTGTTTCAGCATCTGGGCTGCGCTAGGGAAGGTTTGTCGACGTAGGTCGGAACACAACTACTAGAGAGATATGGCCCCAATAAGCTCGAAGAGAAAAAGGTCTTCTTCTTCTTCTTAGTTCATTAGAAGTAAAGAACAGAAAATGGAGCATTTCGGTAATTAGTGATTGCTAAGTCTTTCTTTAGTTGTATCTTGCATTATTGATTTGTGTTATGACTGACACCAGGAAAGCAAAATCCTCAAGTTTCTGGGTTTTATGTGGAATCCTTTGTCGTGGGTTATGGAGATGGCAGCTATCACCAAGAGAATGACTGCCATAGAGGAGATGGCAGGCATGGACGTGCTTTGCAGTGACAAAACAGGAACTTTGACCCTAAACAAGTTGAGTGTAGAAAAGAATATGATTGAGGTGTTCACTAGAGGTGTGGACAAAGATCATCTTCTCCTGTTGGCAGCAAGGGCGTCGAGGACTGAGAATCAGGATGCTATTGATGCTGCACTGGTTGGGATGCTTTCAGATCCCAAGGAGGTATATATATATTATTTAGGTAGTTGCAAAGCATTCAAATATTGTCACATTGAATTGTTTCGATTTTTCTGCATTTTAATTGCGCTTGATACATGCATTTTAGGCAAGAGCTGGTATTACCGAAGTTCATTTTCTCCCATTCAATCCTGTTGATAGGAGAACTGCTCTAACCTACGTAGATTCTAGTGGCAATTGGTATCGTGCCAGTAAAGGTGCTCCTGAGTAGGCATATATATTCCTTCTTATATATGAGATTTTTCTTATTAAATATGTTCCATATAGTATTATTAAGTCTCATGTGGTCTAATTTATTTGTTTGTTTGTTTTTAAATAGATTGTTTCTCTTTGCAACTGTGGCGAAATTGTTAGAAAAAGGGTCCATAAAGTGATTGATAATTTTGCGCAACGTGGGCTTCGATCATTGGCTGTAACAACACAGGTATATTATTTGTGTACAATGATTTATTTTGCCTCTAATAATAATATTCACTCTCTTTGTTAATGCAGGAAGTTCCTGAAATTAACAAGGATGGCCAAGGGGGGCCATGGGAATTTGTTGGTTTGTTGCCACTATTTGATACTCCAAGGCATTCTATATTATGTTTACTTTATGTTGTAAATTACTCTAGTGTGTCTACCAGAAAACCTGAACTCAAGAGCTTGTAATGCTGCTACACCGAACATAATTTATGTTATTATGCTTGATTATTGGAATGAATTTGTGTTGTGATGTATTTATATATTGTTTATTATGCTTGATTAATAGATTTGTGAAAAATATTAGAATGAATTCTGGAAAATGATTCTGATTTGAATTACAGGTATTTGATTTGATAAAATGGAGAAAAAAAAAACAACCACCACACAATTGTTTTAAAATAATAATAATAATAATAATAATAATAATACCTACCCCGGCGTTTTCAAACGCCGGGAAAGGTTTTTTAAAGGAAAAAAAATCAAAAAAAAAAATCAACATACCCCGGTGTTACCGCTGATTTCGGTGTGGGGGTAAACAGATGAGATTTGTGAGTTCGTAGGAAACCTGAATAGCTGGTCCAATCCTTCTGATTCCCGCCGCTACCTGCAAAGAAGTGCGGTACACCGGGGTTGATTCCGGCGACGCACCCTCCGACGGTCTTGTCAGTAACCAGTGGTGATTAAGAAAGAGCTTAAGGTGGAAAAAGAGTGATTACCTGGTCACAGTGGTAGGGGGGAGGTATTTATAGTCGCCATGGGAGTGATTAGGGACCTGATTTCCTGTGTAACTTTAAGGAGTAAAATCCTCACAATCTGTTTAGGAAACTGACCCCTAATCCCCGGTGAGAGCAAATCAGGGCCGTTGATTTGGTCAAATCAGTGACCCTGATTTCCTCTTGCTGATCTGGGTTTGTCTCGGGTCGGGACCCGTACCCAGTTGGAGTGAATCCGTTCGCGGGTTATTGGATCTGTAAGAAGGAGATCCAGTACCCGTTTCGGACCCGTTTGTATTTGAAATTACCGTTTTACCCCCGAGCTTCAAGATTCGTGCCCAATCTGGACGGTTCCAATTTAACCCCATTTTTAGCCATATCACGAGCTCCCCACTCCTAAAGGCTGAGTGTGATCAGCCTTTGAGGAGTAGTTTAACTGTTTTAGTGGCTAGTGGAGTTGTATCGGAATCCGAATGGAGGATTTTAAATCTCGAAGGGGGTAGTGAGGTAATTTTTTGATGCCATGTGCTGTTCTGTAGCCATATCGAGTATTTGACGGCTTTTATCTATTTTTTCGGACTATTTATTTAATTTTGCGATGTGTTAGCTAATCGTCCGGGGGCTTTAACAGTACATTCTAGGCAATAATTGTTTGTTCAGGGGCTCAAAAATATCCCCCCGAATTTTTAATTATTTTCTAGAATTTTTAGTTAATTTTCCCGAATTTTTAGCAATTTTTCGCAATTTTTAAATAAATAAAACGATAAAAATCAATTTTTAAATACTGATTTATTACGTGGCCTGATCTGGATCGTTGATCATGGGCGAGCGCGAATTTCTGAGAGATCTGACAGTTGCAGTCGCTCGGCAGCCATTTTCTCGCTTTTGACGCTCAGATGGGCACTTGCTCGGTTGGCCGACCGGAGGGGTGAGGGTTCGGTCGTCCGAGCGACGTGGCACAATCTGAGCCGTCGGATGGTGGCGCGGATCTCAAGACGGGCGCACTTCCCAAGAAAATGCTATCTTGTCGTTTAGTGCACGTGGCAAGATCTGGGCCGTTCATCATCAGGAGCGCGAATCTCTGGAAGATCCAATGGTTGTGGTGGTTCGGGTGCTTTTTTCTCCGTTTGCGAGCTCGGAATGGCACTTGCTCGGTTGGCCGACCGGAGGGGTGAGGGTTCGGTCGGCCGGGCAGCTTTCTGGGCCGTCGGATGTGTATTCGCTCGGTTGGCCGACCGGAGCTCTGAGGGTTCGGCTGGTCGAACAACGTGGCACAATCTGAGCCATTGGATGGTGTTGCGAATCTCAAGACGGGCGCATTTCTCAAGAAAACGCTATCTTGTCGTTTAGCGGCGCTGGCAAGATCTGGGCCGTCTGATTGAGATCTTACACGAAAGTTGAAGAGAAAGTGAGTTTTCTCTGTTTTGACGCTCGGAATGGCACTTGCTCAGTTGGCCGACCGGGGGTCTAAGTGTTCGGCGATCTGAGCTTGGTATGGCGATCCGGGCTGTTGACTGGCGGAATGAGTTTCAAGAAAGTTCTGCTCCCATGGGCATCAATGGTGTCCCAGGGTTTGTGCGGCGTTCCAACTTCCCGGAGTCATTAAGAATGGTGCCCTTCAATTAATGCGTGGCGTTTCAACTCCCGAGGGTCATAATGGCTGGTTCTTGGAGGGTAGGTTATAAGTACCCCATTCCCCTTGTCATTTCAGTCGCAACAATGTTGAGTTTTAGACCTCGGAGGTGTCTGCCTTGGGTGGTTGCACTTCGGCCATGGTCTCCTCCTGACTCTGACGGCCCCGAAGCGGATGTCAGGGTCGGAGGAGATCAGGGCAGAAGAGGTGACGACCGGAGTCAAGGCGGATGCCTGCCTTGTGAAATTTTAACCTCGAGAGGTTCGAAGGGGTGGTCACTCTTTTGCCTTGTTCTTCTCCTGATCCTGACGGCCCCGATGTGGGTGTCAGGGTCGAGGGAGAACAGGGCAGAAGTGGTGGCGACCGTAGTCCGGACCGGAGGGACGAGTTGCTTCAGAAGGACGGGTGGTCGTTCTTCCACCATGATCTTCTCCTGACTCTGACGGCCCCGATGCGGGTGTCAGGGTCAGGGGAGATCATGGTGGAAGAGGTGATGACCAAAGTCCGGATCCGGGGGACAATGTGCTTCGGAAGGATGGGTCTCTTCCCATCTCTGTCTTCCTTCCGGGCTGACGGCTTCTGATGGTTGTCAGCCCGAAGGAGTTAGAGATGGGAGGTGTACCGACCTGCTTTTTAACCGGGCCCCGTGAGTCGGCGGTTTCTCTCTAATCCCTGAACGATTCATGGCTTCGGCTCCGAGGCCATAGGCTTTGATTTGCTCACGGGTGAGAGGGATGCCGACCGAGACCAGGGGCCTGGGGGGCTCGCCGAGGGCGGTGCCTTAAAACTTTTAATCCAAATTTTCTCTGGCTTCTTCAGACAGAGGTGGAGCGTCTGGGTCCGAAGTGCTCCGACCGGGCAATGTGGCACGGTTGTCCGAGCGACATGGCGTAATCTGTGCCGTTGGATGGTGGTGCGAATCTCAAGACGGGCTCCGTTCCCAAGAAAACGCTATCTTGTTGTTTAGCGTCGTTGGTAAGATCTGGGCCATCTGATCGAGATCTTACACGGAAGTTGAGGAGAAAGTGAATTTTCTCCGTTTTGACGCTCGGATAGACATTTGCTCGGTTAGCCGACCGGGCCCTTTGCTGCTGGGTTCGGATCGCACGTAGCTCGGGTTTAGATCCTGCTGTGCCGAGCTACTTGACTTGGTGAAAAGACAAAGTGGTTTTGGGCCTTCGCGACATTTCGAGATCGGCCCAAAAGTCGCGCCCTTACGTTTGGAAGTCCAAGGGACTTTTCTTTTTTACTATAAATCTTCACCCCCCCTCAATCCAAGTCTCATTATTCACTTTCACTTTCTCTCTCAAGTTTTTACTTTTAACCATCAAAGTTTTTAGCTCCTGGGTGGTGCTGCTAGCTGTCGCGGCAAGGCGTTCTTTTGCTCCGGCGAACTTTTCCAACCGTAATAGTCACTTCAAGGTCAGTCTCTCTCCTTTCTCTTTAGAAAATGGTTAAGATTACTTCCTCGGACGAGACCCCCGCCTCGGACCAAGCCGTCGGCCGAGCGGGTAAAGGAAAGGAGGTGATGGAGCCGACCGAGCAGACCGTTGTTCGGCCGAGCAAGAGTGGCGAAGTCGTCGAGCCACACCAGGAAGTTGTGGCGAAGTCTCAGAAGGACAAAGGGGTGGTTACAATAATCGAGCAGCCGAAGACGGCAAGGGCGTTCGGTCGGCAGCCTATCGCTTTGTCTAGTGTGGGGGGTGTTCGGAGCTACTCCGAAGAGATGTTGGAGAAGGTGACTCAGGGCACCGCCAAGGCCGTAGAGGAGAATGAGCCGAGAGAGTTATCCGAGGTGGATCATACCATCTCGTCTCTTACCGAGGCCGATCTGCACCGGATCCGAGCCGGGTTCCAGATTCCAGCCGAGTACGGGCTACTTCTCCCCGGACCGGGATTCCGAGCCTCCACGTCGTCTTCGCCTGACGCGTGTGTCTTTCCCCTCGACTCCTTGCATGCCGGGCTCTGTTTTCCGCTTCATCCATTTATTGTAGAGGTTCTCGTTTGGTACGGTTTGAGCCCCGCCCAGTTGATGTCGAACACTTGGAGGCATGTCTTGGCATTTTTTCTCTGGTGCCAAGAGATCGGAGCTGAACCGAGCTTGTTCCTCCTTCGGAGCCTCTACCGCCCCTGCCAGCCGAACAGGAATGAGCAGAGGTTCTACCTGTCGCCGCGGACGGGCGTGAAGTTGATCGAGAACCCAGACTCGATCAAACATTGGAAGGAGAAGTATTTCATTGTCTGAGCTCCTGCACCTTGGGCAATACCGACAGCTTGGAGGAGGGAGGGTGTGCCCAAGCGAGCTAAGGAGGAGCCGGTACTGAGTGATGAGGAGGCTGAAGTCCTCAAGAAGCTCCTCGCCTTACCGACGCCAAGTTGGAAAGACAATACCGAGGAAGCTTTGTTCGGGGGGGGGGGGGGGTCTCAGTCCGATCAACCATAGTATGATTCTTGTATTTTATTTCTTTGCGTAAAGTTCTTGAAAAATTCATCTAAGTTTTTTCATTCGGCTTGCGCAGAATCTTCCAAGATGGACAACCGGGCTTTGATGGCGAAGGCCAAGGCGAAGGAACAGGAGTCTAGGAAGAAGAGACCCTCGGCAGGGTCTCAGGGTGGCCGAGCCCAGAAGATGCCTTCGGCGCGAAGACCGCCGACCCGCAGAAGGTCGTTGTCCCGGAGGCCGGTCCCGAGTAGGAGAAGGCCACGGCCCCCGATCCTCCTTTTTCAGATGCGCCGACACCAACGGCGAAGGGGGATGCTCCCGGTTCGTCGAGCGGTGCATTTGGCGTGAAAGAGGTGCTATCCCTCCAAGTTCCCCCCTTCACTGCCGATGCGGAGAAGATCTTGACCGAGAGGCACAAGCAGATCTTCGTCCCCGACTGGCAAGTGATAAAGGTCGACGGTTTTTTGGGCGACGGCAACATCTGTATGGAAGCGGTGACGCACTTGCCGACCCCCAAGGATCGAGCGGCCCTTAAGGCCGGGCTGGTTGGGGACGCCACAATGCAGATCGCTCGGAACACAATGTCGGTAAGTGGACCGAACACTTTCTTATTGAAACTTTTTCTGAAATTTTCTAAGTTCCTGGGTTCGGACTCTAACGGTTTGTTCTCTTTTCAGACCCTCTGCCACTTCAACTTCTTGCTCGAGGAGTTTGCGAGCAAGGAACAGGAGTATGACCGAGAGAGGTCGGAGCGTGTCAAAGCTACGAAGCTGCTCGATGCTGAGCAACTCCTCTCGGCAAAGCGGGGTGCCGAAGTGGCAGGGTTGGAGACGAAGCTGGCCGAGGCCGTTCAACAGTCAAAGGACGCGGCCGCCAAGCTGAAAGCCTCGGAGAAGGAGAATGCCGAGCTGAGGGAGGAATTGGCCAATGCTCGGTCAGAGGCAGAGAGGGCTAGGAAAAGGGCCGAGAAGATCATGGCCAAGCATCGGTCTAAGGTGGCGAAGGCGAAGAAGGCTGTGCAGGACGAGGCCGAGCATCACATGTTCAAGAACATGGAGGATGCGTACGGCCGAGCCCTTCTTCACATCGCCGCCCGGAACCCGGGGTTCGACACGTCCTCCTACCGCTTCTACGACCCTGTGGAGGAGGAGGAGGAGCTTCCCCCGGCGATGCTCGGCCCTGAGGGACAGACCGAAGGTGTCGAAGGCCCGGGCAAGACTAAGGCCGAGGGTGAAGACGAGGCCGACTCCGAGGAAGAGAGCGGGAGCGAGGACGAGGATGAGGACGAGGTCGAGGGTGAGGACGAGGCCGAGGGGTCGACAGACCCGAACGACAAAAAGGTCGACCCCTGACTTGGTTGCGTCTTTCATTCTTTTGTTCTTTTTTTTTGTAAGCCGAACTGCAGACTGGCCACCGCTCTTGTAACACTTATCTTGAGTTTTGAATGAAAACATTTTTAGTTTGGCCAAAATTTATCTAAGTGTTTGTCCCCGGATTTTGTGTCTGGTTAGTCGTAAAATTCTCCAAGTGTTGGCCGTCAGATTTATCTCTGCTTTTCAGGTGAAGTTCGGTCCGATCACGGAGGTTTCGTACCTTCGAAAAGAGCTGACCAAAACAAAGCGAGAGCTTTCACTAAGCCGAGAGAAGCGCTTTTATATGTTCTTGAAACTGGAGGAGATAAAGACAGCCGCGAGGGGGTATTGTCACGAGCTGAAGCAGCTACGGAAATGACCCCAAGCCCCTGGCCCCGAAGGCGAGGTCGAGCGGCTTCGTAGAGAGCTTGCCGTCGTTGAGCAGAAGAATGACGAGCTCTTGGCCGAGATCCAACACTTGGAGTCAGCGGAGAAAGGTCGTTCGGTGGAAGAGGAGAAGCTAGCTTCCGAGCTGGAGAAGGTGTCGACCGAGCGCAAAAAGTTGTTGGCCAAGGTCGACAAGCTTCGGAGGATCACGATAGATAGGGGGATCGAGGTCACCCACTACCGACGGCTCGTGACCGATAGCGCCAATGCCTCGGGCTCGTCAAGACCTCCTCGTTTGAAGATGGTGGCAAAGGACGATGCCCTGAGAGACAGGATTATTGAGCTGGAGGAAGAGGTTGCGTCGCTCAAGCCTCTGCCTGAGAGGGCCAACGTCCGCAGTACGTCGTGTACTCGCGAAGAGAGCGAGAGAGGGATCACCTTCTAGGAAATTGCGACTCGTTTGCCTGTGGCTAGGCGGAGTCCTGCTGACGCTCAGAGTAGTGTAGCCGTCTCGTCTAGCGGTGCCTCGGTCGGTGCCACAGATAGGGCCAGCGACGAAGGGGGATCACGCTTCGTTGGTTTGGAATCGAGCTCGGAGGTTAGGCCTCGTCGTCCTCGCGTTTCCTTGAACCGAAGCGTACCCCTTCCGAAGAGGCACTAAGCATGTCGTCTTATGTTCCTTCTGGCTGTTGTAAAACTCTATTGTATGGTCGGTCTTGTTGTATGTAGAGCTACTATATCTGAATGCAAATCTGAAAGTTTGTTTGGAAAATTCTTGAAGTGTTGGTCTTCGGCAATGTTTTGAAATTTTGTTATTCGTTTTTCTTCTCTTTTCAGCTCGCGGTGGCAGCTCAAGACGCGGACTCCAATCGTTCGGACGACGACGTTGGGATCGAGGTTGGCTCGGGGGCGACGAGGTCGCGCTCGGCGAGATGCGGGAGCGGCTCTATGAAGTCGAGCTGGAATCACGCCGAGCAGAAAGCGAGCGGGGCCACCTTCAGCTCATCCTCGATCAGCGAGACGCCGAGATCCAGCGCTTGGAGGGTAGGATCGCCGAGACGACCCCTATAGGTGAGGACGAAAATCCGCAGACCGCCTTTAGCAACGCCCTTCGGGTCCAGTGTATTCAGCACAATTTGTCGAAAATAGTAGCCGAACGGTACTATTTGCTCTCTGAGATCCGTCACCTGCGGACCGTGGAGGCGAAGCTTCGGAAGGAGGCGGAGGAACTAGCGGCCGAAGTTGTCGGACTGGCGACCGAGCAGGGACGGTGATGTTTTTCCGTTTAAAAACCAAGTGTAGTTGGTTGGCACTGTACTTTTTGTTTTCTAATGCCTTGTAACCATGGAAGGATTGCTTTGTATTATGCCTCGATTATTAATAAAATTTCTTTCAAGAACTAGCATGTCTTTTGTTGCTCCGCGTAGTTGTCTCGCTTGTGACTGTGTTCGTCGTGCCGAGGTCTCCAAGCTGAACCCTCTTTTGTTCGTGGTTCGGTGTCTTGGCGCGTTCTGAGATGTAGGGATTAGGCACGGGTCTCGAGGCGAACTAGCCCCCATGGCAGCGCTATCTTTTCGTTTAGCGACGCTGACAAGATCTGGGCCGTTGGATTCTGGTACGAATCTCGAGACGGCTCAGTTCCCAAGAAAATGCTATCTTCTCGTTTAGCGTCGCTGGCAAGATCTGGGCCGTCTGATCGAGATCCTACACGAAAGTTGAGGAGAAAGTGAGTTTTCTCCGTTTGCGAGCTCGGATGGGCACTTGCTCGGTTAGCCGACCGGGCGCAGCGTGATCTGAGCCTTCTTCTTGTTCGCTTTTGTCTCGGCGACAAGAGTGCTCGGCTGGTGGTGCCGAACAGTGCCTCGGTCTCCTTCTTCCTGCGAAGTCGAGGGGTGAGTCGAGCCCTTCCCCATGGTGGGGCTCGCCTATCATAGTGAGTGTTCGACGGTCGTGGGAGCAATTCCGAATGGCGATCCACTCCTAACTCGCCGAGGAGCAAGCTTGGAGAGTGGAATTGAACCAAGTGTTGGACTCCGGAACCATCGTGTAGTTCAACGGTTGTGGGAGCAGTTCCGAACGGCGATCTACCTCTGGCTCGCCCGGGGGCGAACCGAGGAGGCAAATTCGAGCCGAGTGTTGGACTCCGAACCATCGGTGTAGTTCAACGGTTGTGGGAGCAGTTCCGAACGGCGATCTACCTCTGGCTCGCCCGGGGGCGAACCGAGGAGGCAAATTCGAGCCGAGTGTTGGACTCCGAACCATCGGTGTAGTTCAACGGTTGTGGGAGCAGTTCCGAACGGCGATCTACCTCTGGCTCGCCCGGGGGCGAACCGAGGAGGCAAATTCGAGCCGAGTGTTGGACTCCGAACCATCGGTGTAGGTCAACGGTTGTGGGAGCAGTTCCGAACGGCGATCTACCTCTGGCTCGTCCGGGGGCGAACCGAGGAGGTAAAGCCGAGCCGGACATTAGACTCCGAACCATTGGTTGAAAAATAAAAGAAATAAAAGGTAAAGGCGGAGAGAAGCAAGCAATTTTATAAATATAAGAGAGCATTCTTTATTGATAATTGACGGCGAACCGTTTTTATATGTAACAACTTAAAAAATGAATTACAAGTTAGAGGAGAGGAATGGATCGATATCCTGTAATACTTAGAGAGGCGCCGGGGCGCTTTCTTGGTATTTTAGGAGGTGGTCGGCATTCCAGGTCCTCGGAATCTCTCTGCCCTCTAGATCTTCCAGACGATATGCTCCGGGCCGAACTACCCTTGTGATCTTGTAAGGCCCTTCCCAGTTCGGAGCCAGTTTGCTCTTCTGATTGGGGAAGGATATGGCCAGTTTTCTCAGGACCAAGTCCCCTTGCTTGAGATTTGTGGGTCGGACTTTCTTGTTATATGCCAATTCGACCCTCCTTCGGTAGTTCTGTTGCCGAATTGATGCTCTCTCCCTCAGTTCATCCACCAGATCTAAGTTCGCCCTGAGCTCTCTGACATTCTGTTCCTCATTGTAGGCTGCGAGGCGAGGGGAAGGTATTCCGACCTCGAGGGGTATCACCGCCTCGGACCCATAGGTGAGGTTGAAAGGGGACTCTCCTGTGGCGGTCCGCTTGTTCGTGCGGTAGTTCCATAGTACGTTGGGGAGTTGGTCGACCCATAAGCCTTTGGAACATTTGTCCAGCCTCTTGTTGATGCCTGTGAGGATCTGCCGATTGGCGTTTTCTGCTTGGCCGTTCGACTGCGGGTGTGAGACGGAGGAGAAGCGTTGTTGGATAGCAAGGTCCTCACACAGTGCTCGGAACGCAGCCCCGATAAACTGAGTTCCGTTATCGGTTACTATGACAGGGGGATGCCGAACCGACAGATGACGTTCTTCCAGAAGAATTGAAGCACCTTGTTCTCGGTGATAGTGGCGAGGGGCTCGGCCTCAATCCACTTCGAGAAGTAGTCGATGGCAACAACCAAGAACTTGAACTGGCCCGGAGCTGGAGGGAAAGGCCCTAGTAAGTCCATTCCCCACATTGCGAAGGGGACAGGACTTGATAGGGAGGCGAGGTTGGCTTGGGGGAGGCGACGAATGTTGGAGTATCTCTGGAAAGAGCCACATTGCCGAACGTGTCGCTCAGCGTCTTGGAGGAGGGTCCGCCAGAAGTATCCGTAGTTCAAAGCCTTCCAAGCCAAAGATCTAGACCCTGAATGTGCTCCGCCGATGCCTTCGTGTAGCTCTTGTAAGGCATAGTCGGCCTGTTCTGGGGAGAGGCACCTTAGGTATGGCCGGCCATCAATCTACGAGAAGGAGCGCTTGTATAAGATCCCCTCGATCAAGACATACCGCTCGGCCCGGGTTCTGACTCGGCGTGCTTCTTTGGGGTCCTCGGGGAGGAGTCCGTCCCTTAAGAACTCCACTAATGGCTTCATCCAATTATCTTACAGCAACACCGGCAATGACTCCATCGAGCCGGGCGTCTCGTCTTCTATGCTCGGCCTTGAGAGGACCTCGATCAAAACGGTCTGCTCAAGACCCTGGAGGGAGGATGAGGCCAACTTGGAGAGGGCTTCGGCCTGTGAATTCTCCTCTCGAGGGACTCGTTGGATGAGTGCCTCTTCGAACCGGCTCATGAGGGCTCGGACCTTGGCGAGGTACTTCGCCATTCGTTCGTCTCGCGCCTCGTACTCGCCCAAGACTTGGTTCACAACCAGCTGAGAGTCACTATGGACTCGGAGGCGCTGCACCCCGACACTTCGGGCAAGTCCAAGGCCCGCGATTAGTGCCCCATACTCCGCCTCGTTGTTTGAGGCCTTGAAGTTCATGCGGAGGGCATACTGGAGGACGAAGTCATCAGGGCCGTTCAGGATGATGCCGGCACCGCTACCCTCACTGCAGGAGGATTCGTCCACGAAAACTGTCCAAATGGGGGGTCCGTTCGGGACGTGGCTGACCTCGGGAATGGTGGACTCGACGATGAAGTCGGCGAGGGCCTGAGCTTTGATAGCAGTCCGAGGTTGGTAGGAGATGTCGTGTTGGCTCAGCTCTATGGACCACTTCATTAGCCGGCCCGAGGTTTCAGGCTTGTGGAGGATCTGCTTCAGCGGTTGGTCGGTGAGGACCACAACCGAGTGGGACTGAAAGTATGGATGGAGCTTCCTTGCCGCCATTACCAGGGCGTAGGCCATCTTTTCTATCTTCGGATAGCGGAGCTCGGCATCCAGAAGCACCTTGCTCACATAGTAAATGGGCCTCTGGGCCCGATCTTCTTCCCTCACCAACACAGCACTTAGGGTCTGCTCGGAAGCAGCCAAGTAAATGAAGAGGGTTTCCCCCGGAACGGGTTTGCTGAGCAAAGGGGGGTTCACCAAGTAGGCCTTCAGTTGGTCGAACGACTCCTGTTGTGGTTGGCCCCATTCGAAACCCTTAGCCCCCTGAGAGCCTTGAAGAAGGGGAGGCACTTTTCCCCAGACTTCGAAAGGAACCGACTGATAGCGACGAGCCGACCCGTAAGTTTCTACACCTCCTTGACGTTCCGAGGCGGGGCCATGTCCAGTATGGCCTTGATCTTCTCGGGATTTGCTTTGATCCCTCGCTGGCTCACCATGAAGCCGAGGAACTTTCCTGAGGAGACTTCGAACGCACATTTGTTCGGATTTAGTCTCATGTTGTGCCTTCTCAATACGCTGAAAGCCTCCTGGAGGTTGGCCACATGGTCGGTACCTCGGATGCTCTTAACGAGCATGTTGTCGACGTACACTTCCATGTTGCGGCCTATCTGGCTTTGGAAGACTTTGTTGACGAGGCACTGGTAGGTGGCCCCAGCGTTCTTCAATCCGAACGGCATGACTCTGTAACAGTATAGGCCCTGGTCGGTAATGAAGGAGGTCTTCGGAATGTCCGGGGGGAACATGCCAGATCTGGTTATAGCCGGAGAAGGCATCCATGAAGCTGAGGAGCTCATGCCCCGAGGTGGCATCAATGAGTGTGTCGATATTTGGGAGAGGGAATAGGTCCTTCGGACACGCCTTATTCAGGTCGGTGAAGTCGATGCATATCCTCCAAGAGCCATTGGACTTCTTAACCATTACAACGTTGGACAGCCACTCGGGGTAGTTTACCTCCTGTATGAACCGAGCCTTTAGGAGTTTGTCCACCTCCTCCTTGATGGCATGTTGTCACTCGGAAGCGAATTTACGCCTCTTCTGCTGAACCGGTTTGCACCCCGGTTCGACACTGAGGCGGTGGACTAGCAGCTCCTCGGAAATCCCGGGCATATCCGCGGTGGACCAAGCAAACAGGTCGCAGTTATCCCGGATGCATTGCACCAAGTCGGAACATAGTGCAGTCGGCAAGGACTTGCTGATGAGGAACTTTCTACTCGGGTCCTCGTCCGAAAATAGTACTTCTTCCAATTCGTCCGCCGGCTCGGACGTGGGTCGAACATTCGGCTCGGCGATCTCTAGAGTCTCGAAGGAAAGCACCGGACCACCCGTGGAAGTCATGTAGCACTTCCGATCCATTTCTTGGCTGCCCCTGACTTCTCCCACTCCCGACCGAGTGGGGAACTTCATTTTAAGGTGGTACGCTGAAGGGACAGCTTCCAGGGCAGCTAGGCCGGGTCGGCCTAGGATGACATTATATGCGGCCGGGACGTCAACGACCATAAAGTCCATCGGCTCGGTCCGGGTAGTAGGGGTCTTCCCAGCAGTTACGTCCAGGGTAATAACCCCTTCGACAGTTACCGGTACCCCCATGAACCCGTGGAGCGTATAGCCGGCCGGCTTGAGGCGATCCCGGGACAGCTGCAGCCCTCGGAAGGCCGAGAGGAAGAGGATGTTCACCGAGCTCCCGTTGTCAACCAGGACCCTCTACACCTTAAAGTTTGCCATGCGAAGGTCGATGACAAGTGCGTCGCAGTGGGGAGTTCGGACCCCCTCGAGGTCTTCATCGGAGAAAGTCACTGGGATGCCAAGGCCCTTGGGAGGAGGGCGCTGTGAACTGAGTTGACCTCTCGGACGAAGGCCTTCCGAGAGGAGTTGGAGGAGCCCCCCATGGGGCCTCCGTGGATGAGGTGCAGAACTCGTTCTTCCTCGAACTCGGGGGTCTCATCGCGCCGCTCGGAGCGCTTGTTAGCCCCCCGAGGCGGAGGAGTGTTGCGATCCGCCCGATCGTTTGCCTTTACAAATTTGGCCAACTGCCCCTTCTGGATGAGGGCCTCTATCTCATTTTTCAACGCCCGGCAGTCGTTGGTGTCATGGTCGTGGTCCCGGTGGTAACGGCACCATTTCTCTTTGTTCCTCCTCTTGGCCGGGGTGTTCATTCTCGGAGCCGGAGGTATGACTCCTTCTTTCTCCACTTCCATCAGGATGGTGGAGACATTGGTGGTGTGGGGAGTGAACTTCTCAAACTTGGGGGGAGGATGGCGCTGGCCGCTATTGTCCTTCTGCAACTTTTTGGACCCTTCCTCCTCTGCTGTCTTCCTCTTCGAGCCGGAGGTAGATCCTCCGAAACCCGGGAGGCACTCGGCCTCTTCTGCCCGAATGTACTTCTCGCATCTTAGGAGAAGATCGGCGAAGTTGTGCAGGGGCTTCTTGGCGAGGGACGACCAGAGGTTGGAGTTGAGGATGTTCGACTGGAACGCAACGGTCGCCACTGACTGGTCTAGGGAGGCGATAGACCTGACCTCTGCGGTGAATCTCCTCACATAGTCCCTCAGCTTTTCTCCCCTCTCCTGTCGGAGGTGGAGTAGGGAGAGGCTCGTCTTCTCAGTTTGCCTGCTACTTACAAAGTGAGTTATGAAGAGCGTTTCGAACTGCTCGAACGAGAAGATGGAAGAGGGAGCGAGCCTGGAGTACCATTCCCGAGCCGACCCCTTGAGGGTGGCGGGGAAGGTCTTGCAGAGCATGGCATCGGAAGCTTGATGGAGCAGCATTAAGGTCTTGAAGCTTTCGACGTGATCAACTGGGTCGGACTCCCCTGAGTACGTTTCAAACTGCGGAGGTTTGAAACCCCTCGGTATGGGGGCCTCCATGATTGTCCGAGAGAAGGGGGGTCTGCTGGGACGGACGGTCCCTGCGCTCGACTCCTCCTCTTTGTCCATGCGACCGATGCGCCTCTCCACCTCGTGGAGACGACGGTAGAGGGCATCGTCCCTCCGCTAGTAATCAAACGATCCCCTGGACTCTTCTTCATAGGAAGGGGAGCGGGGACTGCGGCGTCGATAGTCCTGGGATCGGCGAGGACTATAGGGATGCTGCTGGCGACTGGGAGCCGGGAGAGGACTTCTGGATCGGTGGCGAGGACTTGGAACCCGTGGGGGTGTTGGAACCCTCTGGGCATTATGGTTGTTGGGGCGAAGGTTGAGGGCCTGCAGGACAGTCTCCTGGAACTGTAGGAACTCGGCACGAGTGATCGGTGCCTCATTGTCCCTTGGATGATGTCGGTCAGCAGGGGAGTGTGGCCTCCTCCTACGACGCTCGGGAGATTCCCCCCGGCCCCTTCGGTCCGGAGACCTCCTACCGTCTCGGCGATGAGGAGATCGCTCACCATGATGCTGGCGGGAGGCTCCCTCTCGGGCCTGCCTCTCATCTAGGTGGTTGCGAAGGTCCTCTTCCTTTTGGCGATTCAGGATGGTGTTGCGGAGGTCGGAGGCTCGGGGGTGATGGGAAGCCATGGAGTCCGAGGAGGCACTATGTATTGAGACATGGTCTGGATGGAGTGGCTGCTTCTGCCTCCGCTGGTTCTGACCAGCAGGACCATTTGGGGGTTGTTGGTTCGGAAGAGGAGGCTGACCCTGTTGGGCCGGGGGAGGAAGATGTTCGGGCTGCGGAGCAGGATGGACAGGGACTTCCTCAGGCTGATCGGTGGGATTGGGTCCGCGGTTGGACCCCCTAGACCTGACCTTCTTGGGAGGCATGGTTGGAGAGGGGCTGGAGAAGGGCTAGTTGATGAGGAAGAGGCGGAGGCTATTCGTGTGGCTTTCCCACAGACGGCGCCAATCTGTTACCGCTGATTTCGGTGTGGGGGTAAACAGATGAGATTTGTGAGTTCGTAGGAAACCTGAATAGCTGGTCCAGTCCTTCTGATTCCCGCCGCTACCTGCAAAGAAGTGCGATACACCGGGGTTGATTCCGGCGATGCACCCTCTGACGGTCTTGTCAGTAACCAGTGGTGATTAAGAAAGAGCTTAAGGTGGAAAAAGAGTGATTACCTGGTCACAGTGGTAGGGGAGAGGTATTTATAGTCGCCATGGGAGTGATTAGGGACCTGATTTCCTGTGTAACTGTAAGGAGTAAAATCCTCACAATCTGTTTAGGAAACTGACCCCTGATCCCCGGTGAGAGCAAATCAGGCCCGTTGATTTGGTCAAATCAGTGACCCTGATTTCCTCTTGCTGATCTGGGTTTGTCTCGGGTCGGGACCCGCACCCAGTTGGAGTGAATCCGTTCGCGGGTTATTGGATCTGTAAGAAGGAGATCCAGTACCCGTTTCAGGCCCGTTTGTATGTGAAATTACCGTTTTACCCCCGAGCTTCAAGATTCGTGCCCAATCTGGACGGTTCCGATTTAACCCCATTTTTAGCCATATCACCCGGCATTTTGGAAACGCCGGTATATACCCTGACGTTTGAAAACGCCGGGGAAAGTGTTCCGCAACCCCGGCAGGGGAAAGCACGGCGCTTGCGGCGGCGCTTTTCGAAGTGCCGGGGGAGGGGGGGGACAAACCCCGACGTTTATAAACGCCGGGAACGGGAAAAACAAATGTCGGTGTTTGCCTTCTTATTTGTAGTGATTTGAGATTTTAGAATTACAGTCGACCAGGTGGTTGACCAACTGCAAAAGGTACCAAGAATCTTGTAAATAAAAAAAACAGATTAGGGGCCGGTCGACTGTGCAGTCGACCGGTCAAACGATGGTTGAAAGAACATTCGACTAAAAAAAATAGTAAGAGCGACCGTACAACCATACAGGGTGATAGTCGACTATTCAGGCGACTGAACTAAAATTGTTCAAGCTGAAATATCAATGACGTTTAATTCTCCTTTTAAATAGTGAATTTTTTTTCATCTAATGATTTGATAAAATTATCAGCCAATTGTAAATCTGTTGAAACATAATCAAGAACAATATCTCTCTTTTGAAAATGATCTTTAATAAAATGGTAGCGAATTTCTATAAGTTTTGTGCAGCTGTGTTGATCAAAATTTTTAGTCATGTGAACAGTACTAGTATTATCGCATTTAATTGGGATGTGATCGAAGAATACCTTATAGTCTTCTAATGTATGTTTCATCCATAATACCTATGCACAACAACACCCGGCGGCTACATATTCGGCTTCGACAATGGTCCAGTGGACAAAGTGACATAATTTTATTTCTTAGATGCCCACGAAACAAGACAATTTCTTAAGAAGTGGCATGTACTGCCTGTACTTTTTCTATCTGTTAAACTGCCAACATAGTCAGCATCTGAATAGCCTACAAGAAAAAAAAAATCAATTTTTCGGGTACCAAAAACCCACATTTGGCATGCCTTTAAGATATTGAATGATACGCTTAACTGCAACCAAATGGAATTCTTTTGGACATGATTGAAAATGAGCACATAGATAAACACTAAACATTATATTAAGACGAGATGCAGTAATATAAAAAAGCTACCAATCATACCGCGATAGGTATAAATATCAACATTGTTACTAGAATCGTCTTTGGAAAGTTTAGTGGTAGGTAATGGGAGTTTTGTATGCATTTGCGCTACCAAGGCCAAACTTTTTTTATGAGTTCTTTAGCATATTTTGATTGATTTATAAAGATGTCGTCATGTCGTTGTTGTACTTGAAGTCCAAGGAAGTATGTTAATTCTCCCATCATACTCATTTCAAATTTATCCTGCATTTACTTAGAAAACTCATTGCAAAGATTTTCATTAGTAGACTCAAATATAATATCATCACCATAAATCTGAACAATCAGAATATCTTTAGAAACATGTTTGATAAAAAGTGTAGTGTCTACTTTTTCTTTTGAAAAATCTATGTGAATAAGAAACGAGCTTAGTCGCTCATACCAAGCATGAGGAGCTTGCTTCAAAGCATATTATGCTTTATCAAAACGAAATACATGGTTTGGGTGTATTTGGTCAGTGAACCCAGGTGGTTGTTCAACATAAACTTCTTCAGAGATAAAACCATTTTAAAAAGCGCTTTTGACATCTATTTGAAAAGAGTAAAATTCAAGTAAGATGAAAAAGCAAGTAAAATTGATGGACGAGATTCATAAAAAGAAACAGGTACATACTAAAAAAAAGGCCAAATGAAGACTTTCAAAACAACTCATCTTACATGAATTGGTATTCCTTTTTAATGAACAGTTATAAGATATATGTCCTAATTTACATTAATAGTGACATGTAATGCGAATATACCTTGGGTCATGCACATTTGCATAGTTATGTACTAATTTGTAATTATTTTGGTGTTTATGCGTATGTGTGTGACAAGATTTTCAAAAGCTATGCACATGTATATGACATGATTGCTTAGTAATTTGACGTTGCAGTGGCTCATTGTAACCAAGTCCTGGATTATCTTGATATTATGTTGCATTTCTTGTCATAAGATAATTGGGCCCTTCATATTTTTCAACTACTTTTTCGAGCTCAATTATTCTTCTGCAAAGTCTTTTCCTAGTTTTCTCACTGTCTTTAGTGTTCCAATAAGGAGTATCTAGAGTAGCATCAAGAATCATATTTTGTTCAAGTGCTTCCTTACAACCTTCCACTACTTCGTCAATTTTCCTTTTGCATTCAATTAGGTCATCGGTGAGTTTAGTAATACAAACAGATTTCTCATGAATTTCTTTTCGGTTTTCATTATTTATTGTCAGAGATTCTTGAACTTGTTTTTTTAGACATTCATTTTCCTCCAACAATAAATCATGATCCTTCCTACATGACTCAAATTTCTCAATAATCAACAAATTTGCATCTTTCAACTTCCTATTTTTGACAATACAGGAGTCATGTTATTTATTAGACATTTGTATGTATTGTTTCAACTCTCGACTTAATTTATTTGCGTAATCTTTTAATCCATTACATATGTCAACTAGATCATCATAGGTGGGTTCTTCAATTATCTCTTCTTGAAGTGATGATTGAACCTCACCATCTCCAAGAGCCAAGAATCCGAAGTCATTGTGTTCTTACTCTTCATCACTTGAATCTGAATCAATCCATGTTACCTTTAATGCATTCTTTCTGAATCCTTAGTTGGAGTGATGGTAATCTTTGTTCCTGTCGTGCGAGAGGGGACAGTTTGCGCGGATGTATCCTGACTTCTTGCATTTGTATGCTCCCAAAATAATCAGAATATGACATTTATATAAAAATATATTACGAATATTATTTGTAATAGTACGAAATACACGTGCATAACACACGATGGCAAAATTTTCATTACTTAATTTTGTGGGGTGTTACACTCTCCCCCCTTAGAACAGTTCTGTCTTCAGAACTTACTAGGGTAAAAGTTGTATTTCGTACACACCAAAGAAACTATCATTATTGTATATAGACAAACTGCAAATATTACGAAAATAAATGTAGTATAAAAATATGTAACGTGAAAAAACAAGATAAACTTATATAAGAAAATTATGAGTATCCATAATTTATAAGAACAAAATAAGAAAAACTAGAAAATTGCGTAAGAAAAGAAATGTGACCATAACAGATGGTATAGATTGAAAGAATTTTCATAAAAATAATATTAGATAAAGTATTAGATGAAAAGAAAAAATATAAATTAAGTCATTAATTGTGAAATAATTTGGAAAACATTGCAATTTGGAAGAATAAATAGAAACATAGTCAATGGATAATTTATTTATAGACTTAGTAATCAAAATTTATCAAAGTAATAAACAGGAGAATGATTAAAATCACCAACTGGACTGATATTACGAGATAAAATTTAACTAGCAATTCAAGAGAAAAAGTTTGAAAAATGTATGAGCATGAAATTGAGTTAATAGTATAGATAATATAAAATAATTATGTATAACAAGTTAACATAAATTAATTTGTAAAGTAAATACAATAATTATATATACGATTAAAATTAAAGATATAGAATACTGGTTGACATATATCAAAATATTTTCAAATTGTCAAGTAGAGTAAGAAAACCAGCATACAAAATTATATACATATATAGGCGTAAAAATTATAGGGTGAAACAAACAGTATTATGATATGAAAATTATAAATGGGTTGTAGAAGTAAAATAAGACATCATAGTAGAAAAGTAATAATATACTATTGAAACCATACAAAAACTAATTATATAGAAATAAATTATGAATCGTAAACAAAAGTATAAATAATAAGATAATTAATTTAATATTAAGTTGTAAAATATTATAAAAGAGTATAAACTAGTACAAAAATGGATTAGTGATAAGTAAATATTATAGACAACAAAGTAGGGGTTATCAAAGTAGAAAATTTTCTTCTATTGTAGGTTCGCCTCGTTGGTGTCCAACTGCAGGCTTGCCTCCTCGACTCAAGTTGCAGAATTGCTTCTACGACATCCGATGACAGTTTGCTTTTTGGACTTTCGGTTGCAGACTTTGCCTCCCCAACGTCCTTTGCCTCAATTGATGTCTAGTTGCAGATTTGCCCTCTCGACATCTGGTTGCACCAAAAAGGAAGATGGGAAGATGTAATCTTCCATATTTACTTGGATATTGTGTGTTTAATGAAGTATGAAAATAGAAGTTACATTTTTGAAATTGGCGAGATAATAAGAGTAGAAAATTACAACGATAAAATATTCAAATAAACTGATAGATTTTCAATATCGAATATAAGCTATATTACAAAATAGTAGGAAGAGGATTTATAATGTGTAGAAATATGTCATATTTAAAACATTACAATCTTAAAATAATGGAAAAAATATAGTATCGTGAAATCAAAGTATGCTTTAACATACAAATTTGAAATTCAAAAATCTAATAGAAATAGTAACAAGGAAAATGATAGTCTGAATAATAATTTAATAAGTAGTAGTTCAAAACTTAATAGAATACGTAAGAGTAATAGGTAATGTGAAAGCCCATAAAAGAAACATCAGAAAGAAAACGAGTAAGTCAATCTTAAAAGATCAAGCTTAAGGCTTGTAATTGAAATAATAAATATCAAAGTGAATAGTATAAAAAAATATTTATTTGAAAAATAGTAAATGTTAAAGATGAAAAATTTTGCGAGGAAAATCCACAAATTTATTTTTTTTAATTTTATTTTTGGAATGAAGAAGTATTACGATGAAAATCCAAGATGAAAATTTTAAAAAAGGAAGTGTGTCCACGTGTAAGGCATCATGAATGTAGGTTCACACCAACCACGCTTCCACAGCACCAATCTGATACCAAGGGAAGACATGCTGGCATACAATGCCACAACAATTGTATACGAGGGGGGGTATCACGCATGCAAGTTCCATAACTTCATCATTCATGACTCCATCCATCCAAGAGGGAAAAGGAGAAGGTATAGAGCAACACAAATATAAATCATCTTACATTTAAATCTCTATAAACTGGACTCACACTTCTAATGTCCACCCTAATGTGTCGTCTTTATAATTTTGTACTACTTATTGAAGTCTGCTCTGATACCACTTATAACACCCCGAATTCCATTTACATGTAATTCGTAGTACAACAAGAACTTTTACTTCAATTCGTATAATTTTACAAAGAAATTAAAAATTTTCTTTTATTACACAACAATGTTTATTACAGAGTTATACATCGGAATAAAATACAACAAGAATTACAACTCTAATATCAGCAGCTTAAATATAATCTTTATCATCAACCGTCTTTAAGTCCTTACCAATCCAATCAAGCCCTACACTGAAAATTTGTGGACACGTCAATTGCTTACAACCGACGCAATGTTATAAACAGTGATCCTCTTTATGCTGTATTATAAAGAAATCTCTTACTTTAACAATCACAAACTTGAATGCACATAAAAGTGTAAAGAGTGACTATCTTAAACATGTCAATGTATGATATGACTTAATGCCTAATGCAGATGTTATACTACAATGACACTAATGCATACTTGTTCGGATTCTATGCATCACATACTACATAGGTCCGAGGGCAAGCATCTACGTACTCCACATTAAAGAGTTTAATCCCTCGCCATGATAACTACCCAGTTTAAAATAAAATTTAGACATTCTACGAGTACAGATTCTAGTCCCGGAGATCCACCGCCCGACTATACAGAATCCTCGTCATGCGAACAAACCACATATGTCTCTCTGGCCTCGGTATAAGCATATACACTGGAGTATGGCCGACTATTCGCCTGACTAATCATGATCCCGGAATCCAATGCCCGATGAATCATAATCCCGGATTTAATTAAGGCTCGTCTCCATCGCAAGCAACCACAGTCCCGAAATCCACCACCCTACAGGGTCTATAGTCTCAGAATCCACCGCCCGACTATATAGAAGCCCTCCACTCACGTTTGCCCATGTTTACTACATCTTCACTTAGTGCCTAATTCTTAAGTTTGAACAGGAATAAATAATACCACCTATAGCTATTTTACCCCCTTACCGGTCTTACACAAAAATACCGAGAATGACAGCCCATATTTGTCACTTTTAAAAAATCAATTATTCATTTTCATTGCTTTTGCCGGTACCTGGGTATTACTAAGCCTCTAGAATCAACATCTTTCCATATTCAACAACTTGGGGTACTCATACCCTTATAACTCATGTTCATGTATTCATAATTTATTCAAATTCTTTCATTCATTCTTATTTATTCATCAACAAGTACAATCTCGACCTATTCATTATCACAATACACTTTTCATATTCATTAAAACCTTCTCAATAGAAGTTAATTAAGATTAAAACATAATCTCGTAAAATTCATCATTGAAAACTCATCTCTTCATTTTCCTTTGATTTATTTTAAACCAATTCCTAGCATCATTAACCATATATATATTTTTCTTGAGTTCATATCTCATCTAAGCATGAATATGATCCTTATTTTCCCAAAATATAACTTAAAACAGTGAGAATATATTTTCAATCACCTCGTTTAAGTATCATTTGCAAAACAGTAAATTCAAAGTCAGAAACTGCATTCATGCTATTTGTAAAAATCATAGAAAATCATATACTTTACGAAACTTTGCGTTATTTATATCAAAATAAAGGTGTACAAGTCTACTACAATTTCTTAGTTATAAGTTTCCTCAAAATACTGTATCTATAACTCTGAATTCTTCGAAATATACAGTAGAGTCAAAATACTAAAATATTGCCACTGTACAGTCTTGTAAAATTCATATAAAATTTAATTCTTTGTGAAAATTTGATTTCTTAGAATTTTCAGAAAGGTTAACGAGTCTACTATAATTTCTTAGTTCTGACTTTTCTCAAATTATTTTATTTGCAATGCTGAATTGATCAAAAACCGAAATGTGTACAGATTTCCAGCAACCTGTCACTACTAACCAGTTCTGAGTTCATATATTTTATTAAAATAGTAAACGACCTCCAAATTTTATGAAATTATAAATGGATGTTCCTGACATGCACAAGATTCTCCCAAAAAAGTTTAAGCTCTAGATTTCAACTATTTTATTAAATATGATTTTCTGATGTACAAACAAAATTCAAAACAAAAACTTTCTTCTCATGATTTAAAAACTTTGTGGACAAATTCATATCCAGTTCATTCAATATAATCATAGTATATTACCATGCACCCAAACAACATCATTTCAACTTATCTACATGACAATCTATCAATTAGAATGCATTTTCATTCAAAATAACATCATCACAAATTTACCACTACTCATATGTATAAATAATTTTAAATATCAATTTTTCTACACATGCAATCTATTTTACTTTAGAAAGCAAGAAAGAACACCCACTGTCACGGCCCGCTTCCCAAAATATGGAAATGCGAGCACATAACAAAGGCCCAGCGAATGATTATACATCATCCACAAGCTGTACCAGTCTAACTCAACAATATACAAGAGAAACTACCATGCAGGCAAAGAATATAATTACATAAACAATGAATAAACTCAAAGATAATCATGAAATAAATTTACCAAATAATAATCCAACATCTGGGATAAAATAATTTCGGGTCATAAAGCCCAAGAATACAAAGTGTGATAAAAAGCAATACAATAAGCAAATAACAAAAGATAGCAAAGTAGTCTAAAGTCAAGCTCCGATCCTCAGAGAGTTTGCTCACCAATTTCTTCTTGTATTGCTCCTTCGGTACTTGTTAATACTGGATCTAAAAAAAAAGAAAATAGTGCCCTTAGAGCAAGTCGTGGGCAGCAAGTAGAGAAAACAGAGGATAAAGAAAAGCATGAATATCACAGAAAAGGAACATGGTCAAAGTCAAAGAACAAAGCAAAGAGAAGGCAATAATATCAAAGGTGTACAATAATTACGCATGTAATGAGTGATGTCAAGTCAAGATCAAGCATGAGATGTATGTTATTAAGTATTTTATTAATCTATCTAGTGCACGTACTACTGCGTCCCATTCCACAGGTTCGGCGCAAACACACAGTGAACGTTTTAGACCGATGGTGAATTCAAGGAGCGTGTACTCGGCGTAACATGATAACATGATAACGTGCTAACATGAAAACGTAATAACATGATAACGTGATAACGTGATAATCTTCTTCCATGATAATCTCCTCCTTCCATGTCAAGTGTTCATGTGAGCAAGAAGGCCTTACCGAGTACCTTTTCTGATCGTTCACTACCAAGTCTACCCATAAGATCCCGGCTTGTTATTAATTTATTTTCATCCTATGTGAGCATGCAAGAGGGTTTAAGTGTTGTATAATACTAAGTTTGTCTAATTCTATGCGTTACAGACAAATTATGAAGCAAACAAGTCATCTACACAAAATTCCATAATCAGGATAACATGACCTTACTGTACTAAAATATGGATTATGGCCATTATAAAATAGCAAACCTGAATCCGTTGGAAGGCCTAGAAAGTAGACTTCCACACGATTCCAGCGAACATAATTAAGACATATAAAGGATAAAGGAACTATGGTGAAAACTCTATTCTATTCATGTTTTATGTTCAGGCAACATGCAGTAGGTTGTGTTCAACTAATTATTTCAGGTCAGAGAACTCATTAATAAAATCTATAAAAATTCAGGAAAGTACCTATACATGTCTAGGTCCAGCCTAATGTATTTCATATTTTTCTTTTACTGTTAACAGGATCAAATAAAATATAGATCAGCAAGATACGTATGAAATTGTGAGTCTGTTTCTAACATGGCTATACTAAAATGTTGATATCTAGCAAATGACACACCGAAACTTAGATCTGTTACAAGGATGTTAAACTAGACATCAGAGGATAAAAATTCATGTGTGTAAAGGAAATTCAAATTATGACATTATCATGGGTGAAAACTTCATACAAAATGAAACAACTAGCAGTTCAGAAAATTGTCTTAACATGAATATGCAATAATTAAATCATATGGTCACATATAGCATGCAAATTGGCAATCAAAGTAATCTTAGGTGTCAACATGTAAATTTCTAAGTTTAAGATACAATTATCACAGGCATGGTATCAATTCATCGATTAACTTCAATCTAGCACATACAATTTAATATGTCCAACTTATTAAGTAATCCTACGCATGAATCTAGTTATTTAAATATGCATATGCATGAAACAATGGGGACTAGGTTTTATATCAAAGAGATAGCACGATGTTAAGAGTATGTCAGGTTAGCTCGTGTAAACCCTCGATAAACTTAACGGAATTGTCAAAGCATTATGCTAACGAAATGGACGGGATCTACTTGCAGGAGATCAAATAAACTTGAACAGAATAAAATGCTAGTTCAAGAAGAGACTTGCCTGTTAATTTGCAAATTCAAATAACAAGAATAACAGGATCAGAATCCCGAGCGAAAATCCCAAACGACACGTGCGAAATACGTGCGAAGAAATACAACCAAACAAAGCAACAGCAACAGCAATGAAATCCCCATACTAGATCTGCCCAAAACAGTAAATAGGGAGATCGGATCCGCTACACCTAGAACACCACACACCAAAATAGCCCCCACACCGGATCCAACGAACAGCAAACAGCAACCCAGATCCACTCCAACAAAACAGCAAACACGGGAACCAACCACTCACCTTCTGCTGAACACCAAACAGCCAAGTGGGATCTCCTACATCCGAACAGCAAACACCAAGATCGACCAATCGGTCTCCTTCTCCTACCTTTCGACAGAGAGAGAGAAAAAGAACGGCACGAGACTTCGGCGATGCGACACTGTGGCAACTAGCGGCAGGAGCTCGGGACTACTGGCGGCGGCGACGAGGGGTGACGCTGCGGTGAGGAAGCAACGGCAGCGCAATGGCGACGGCAAAGTGACGGCTCTGTTTCGTACCGAACAGAGGAGGTGAGACGATGGCTCTGGACGACGACAAGGCGATGGGGAAAACTGCGGTGGTTGTGGGGGAGAGCAAAATTAACAGGGAGAGAGAGAGCGGGAGTCGAAGAAGGATGAAAAGTAATGGGGAATTAGGGAACAGTAATGGGCGATAAGGGGTTAATGACGGCGGTGGTTAGGTTAGATTTTTAATTAGGGTTTTAATTAAAGAGATAAGGGTATATATAGGAAAAAGATAGGATACTGCGTATTGGGCAATTGGGTATTAGATCCAATAATATAAAATACATTGTACATGAATATAATGGATTAACATAAATTCAAATACAACGGAATACGATATCCGATAAACTATGATTTGCATTACATAAATTATTTGAAACAATAAAAAACACAATTATTAAATAAGAATTGATTTGTTCTAATAATAAATAATCATAATAATAATCATACTAACAATAAGAATAGTAAAATAATAATACTAATAAGAACAATTAATAATAGTAATTACAATAAGAATAAAAATACTAACAATAACAATAGGAATTATCATAGTGTTATATGTATAAAAATAGGAATTTGTTGAAATAGTCAAATCAGTAATAATCATTCTTGAATTGAGTTAAAATGTAAATAGTTGATCAAGTAGAAATAGAGACAAAGTTTATTCAAAATAATTATAACTATTGTTTAAAAAATGCTTTAACATTAAATTCAAAACGGATTTTACAAATAACGAATTTATAAAGATCAAAATATGGAAAAATAACCAAAAAATACGTCTTGGCGGAAATAGGGGTTAAAAATCCTACCCACCTTACAACAAAATTTCGTCCTCGAAATTTGCTTAGGCGGTACATAGGACAAGGTAAAACAAACTGGGGGTAACAAAACAGAGAGTTAAAGGGAAAAGAACAAAGCAGTGGCAACACCAGAAAAAAAAAGGAGGTGGTTAATAATGAGGTCAAATGGAATGTATGAAAAAGAATAAACAGTATCAAAGGGAAAGAACCAACACAAAACTTGCAAGATAATAAGGCAAAGAGATGAAGAAATAGATAGAGCTGGAATCGAAGAAAGAATGGATAAGGAAGAGTTAGACCAAGCAAATGAGTCAACAGGTGAGGATGAATGAAAGGGGTAGAGGGAAACAAATAAGCAGGGAAGGAGAAACATCAAGAGATCTTGGAATCTGTGGGTTATGGGCCCCCACGCTTCTGCTGCGCTACTCCGATGGTGATGTCCCAAGCAACATACATGTCACTGTAGGCCACATGATACCAATCGACGAATCGAGCAGGAAGATAAGAATGAGACACCATGATGGAAGAGAGCATGGGCTCAATATAGATATAAGAAAATAATGCAAAAGAAATAAAATTGAGCTTCAATTTAAATAATTAAAAGATATAATGTAGATCAAAACTAATGGCTTTAACAGAAATAATAATAACAACAAATATCAATAGTAATAGAATAATAATAACAATAATAAAAATAATAATAACAATGATAATAATAAAAATAGTAATAATAATAACAATAATATTAAAGATGATAACAACAATAATGATACAAGTAATAATAACCATAATAATAAAATAATAATAAACAGTAATCAAAATTATCATAATCATACAGGTAATAATAATAATATAATAAAGTAAAAATTTCAACAATACTGATAATAATGATAATACATACACGACAGAATTGGATTCAACATATTCATGAAAATAATGTAATAATAATAATAATAATAATAATAATAATAGAATTAATAATAATAATAATAATAATAATAATAATAATAATAATAATAATAATAATAATAATAATAATAATAATAATAATAATAATAGCAATAATGATAATAATATCAATAATAATAAAATAACAGTAACAATAATAATAAAAATAAGAACAACAATAAAGATAATGAAAACAATAATAATAACAACAATAGAAATAACAATAATGATAACAATACCAATAATAATAACGAACATATTTCTTTACCATCAGTTTCATTATAAAGTAAAGAGTCTTAAAATATCAATTAGCAAATAGGTAGAAAATATTGCCTCCTTAACATCAAGTTGCATGTTTACCTTCACGACATCAGGTTGCAGGTTGCCGTCTGGATATTCGGTTGCACATTTTGCCTCTCCGACATCAAGTTGCAATTTGCCTCCACTGACATCGAGTTGCATATTTGCCATTTCGATGTTAGGTTGCACCGAAATGGTGAAATGGAAGATGTAACCTTCCATTTAGGTATGAATGTTATGTTATGTTTTGAAATTCGTGATATAAAAATAGTAGAAAGGTAAGAAATGGAGTTGAAAGACATACAATGGAATATCAAAATAGATGTATAGATTATAAATATCAAGCACAATAGTACAAAATATTAGTAGTGAAAATAATTTATAAAAGTAGGGAGAAAAACAAAATGAAATACATGCATAAACACAATGCAAATGTGAATGAGAAAATAAATATGCAATGTAGAAAATTTACACAATAAATATATCACAAAAATATATAGTAACGTAGGAATTAAACAAGCCTCTAAAATGTCGATGAAGATCCAAAATAGATATCCAAATAATAATCAAAATACAGGAAATATTCGGAATTTTTTTTTATAAAGATAAAAATAGGTAGGAGGATGAATCTATACCCATTAAAGACTCAAAGAAGAGGATGACTAGAAAGGACAAAAGAAAATCAAGGAATTGAATATGAAGGAAGAGGAACGAGGGGGCAAAATCGAAATTGAAGACAATATAGCAGGGAAGAAATAACTAACATGATACTCAATATTGAATTGACAAAATATGATAGATGCAGGAACAGAAGAAATAAAAGACACAAGAACTGAAATGCAACAAAATAGAAAAATACCTGCAGTCGAACCTTCGGTAGTCTCTGCTTCCTCTGCAATCTGGTTGGGGGCCTGACCACGTTCTCCAACCTGTCCTCCACTGGGAGCTGATCCTCCAGTTGGTGCATTTCTCCTGTTGTTTGATCAGTCACGAACCTGGTGATCACTCTCTCCGCATTCAAAACATAGGCGGTTGGCTATCCGGCAATCCTTGCATAAGTGACCAATCTTGCGACAGTAATTGCACATCAGGCCCTTCCTTCTAGGGGTCTGTCCCATGATAGCGAAGGCATGATGTTGGGGCGCAAATACACACAGTCGGGTGAGCTATGTGTTCTTCTGGGCTCTTTCCAGACTAGCTCTCATCAGCACATTATGCTCTCATTGTAGCTCCATCATTCGTTACATCGCCTGGAGAATGGTGGCATTCTCTAATGTTTCAGCCTTGGGCAGAGGAATCAAAGAATCTTCACGAGCCATAGTTTGCAAAACCATTCAGATGGTGAGTACCCAGACATACGTTAGTAGATTGACAAATGATAATGAATGCATGGGACGGAAGGATACAAGGAATCAAAGGATTGAATGCAAAGGAGTCAGATGTGGATCAAATAGGATTAATATCCAGATTATATTAAAGTTATTACATGTTCATGTGATCAACATGGTGCGCATATTATTGATTTAACCTGGCTAGAGCCAAACTTGACTAATATATCAATCAAAGCCAAACCTCCATAAAGTTGGTCATATTTGATTGATATATTACTCAACCCTGGGCTCTGATACCACTAAAAACCTGTCACACCCCGCTTTCCAAAATACGGAAATGCGAGCACGTAACGAAGGCCCAGCGAATGATTATACATCATCCATAAGCCTGCACCAGTCTAACTCAACAATATACAGGAGAAACAACCACGCAGGAAGAATATAATCACATAAACAATGAATAAATTCAAAGATAATCATGAAATAAATTCACCAACTAATAATCCAACATCTGGGAGAAAACAATTTCGGGTCATAAAGCCCAAGAATACAAAGTGTGATAAAAGAAATACAATAAGAAAATAACAAAAGATAGCTAAGTAGTCTAAAGTCCAGCTCTGATCCTCAGAGAGTTTGCTCACCAATTTCTTTTTGTATTGCTCCTTCGGTACCTGTTAAAACTAGATTTAAAAAGAAAGACAAGAGTGCTCTTAGAGCAAGTCGTGGGCAACAAGTAGAGAAAATAGAGGATAAAGGAAAGCATGAATATCAAAAAAAAGGAACAGGGTCAAAGTCAAAGAACAAAGCAAAGAGCACGAAATAATATCAAAGGTGTACAACAATCATGCATGTAATGAGTGACGTCAAGTCAAGATCAAGCATGAGATGCAGGTTATTAAGTATTTTATTAATCTATCTAGTGCACGTACTACTGCGTCCCATTCCACAGATTCGGCGCAAACACATAGTGAACATTTTAGACTGATGGTGAATTCACGGAGCGTGTACTCGGCGTAACATGATAACATGATAACGTGATAACATGACAATGTGATAACATGATAACATGATAACGTGATAATCTTCTTCCATGACATTCTCCTCCTTCCATGTCAAGTGTTCATGCGGGCAAGAAGGCCTTACTGAGTACATTTTCCAATCGTTCATTACCAAGTATACCCATAATATCCGGCCTGTTATTAATTTATTTTCATCCTATGTGAGAATGCAAGAGGGTGTCAATGTTGTATAATACTAAGTGTATCTAATTCTATGCGTTACAGACAAATCATGAAGCAAACAAGTCATTTACACAAAATTCCATAATCAGGACAGCATGGCCTTGCTGTACTAAAACATGGATTACAGCCACTACAAAATAGCAAACTGAATCTGTTGGAAGTTCTAGAAAGTAGATTTCCACACGGTTCCAGCGAATATAATTAAGGCATATAAAGGATACAGGAACTAGGGTGAAAACTTTATTCTATTCAGGTTTTATGTTCAGGCAGCATGCAGTAGGTTGTGTTCAACTAATTATTTCAGGTCAGAAAACTCATTAATAAAATCTATAAAAATTTAGGGAAGTACCTATACATGTCTAGGTCCAGCCTAATTTATTTCAGATTTTTCTTTTACTGTTAACAGGGTCAAATAAAATATAGAACAGCAGGATACGCATGAAATTGTGAGTCTGGAATTTCTAACATGGTTGTACTAAAATGTTGATATCTATCAAATGACACACTGGTAATTAGATCCGTCAAAAGGATGTTCAACCAGACATCAGAGGCTAAAAGTTTGTGTTTGTGAAGGAAATTCAAATTATGATATTATCATGGGTGAAAACTTGATACAAAATGAAACAACTAGCAGTTCAAAAAATTGTCTTAACATGAATAGGCAATAATTAAATCATATAGTCACTTATAGCATGCAAATTGGTAATCAAAGTAATCCTATGTGTCAACATGCAAATTTCTAAGTTTAAGATACAATTATCACAGGCATGGTATCAATTCATCGATTAACTTCAATCTAGCACATACAATTTAACATGTCCAACTTGTCAAGTAATCCTATGCATGAATCTAGTTATTTAAATGTGCATATGCATGAAACAATGGGGACTGGATTTTAGATCAAAGAAATAGCACGATGTTAAGAGTATGTCGGGTTAGCTCGTGTAAACCCTCGATAAACTTAACGGAATTGTCAAAGCAGTATGATAACGAAATGGACGGGATCTACATGCAAGAGATCAAATAAACTTGAACAGAATAAAATGCTAGTTCAAGAAGAAACTTGTCTGTTAATTTGTAGATTCAAATAATAAGAATAACGGGATTAGAATCCCTAGCGAAATTCCCAATAGACACGTGCGAAATACGTGCGAAGAAACCCAAGCAAACAAAGCAACAACAACAGCAACAAAATCCCCACACTGGATCGGCCCAAAATAGCAAACAGGGGGATCAGATCTGGTACACCTAGAACACCACACACCAAAACAGCCACCACACTGGATCCAACGAACAGCAAACAGCAACCCAGATCCACTCCAACAAAACAGCAAACATGGGAACCAACCACTCACCTTCTGCCGAACACCAAACAGCCAAGTGGGATCTCGTACATCCAAACAGCAAACACCGAGATCGACCAATCAGTCTCCTTCTCCTACCTTTCGACAGAGAGAGAGAGAGAGAGAGAAAGAGAACGGTGCGAGACTTCGGCGATGTAACGCTACGGCGACTGGCGGCAAGGAGCTCGGGACTACTGGCGGCGGTGACGAGCGGTGACACTGCGGTCAGGAAGCGACAGCAGTGCGAGGGCGACGGCGAAGTGACGGCTCTGTTTTCGCACCGAAACAGAGGAGGCGAGACGACGGCTCTGTACGACGACGAGGCGATGGGGGAAACTGCGGTGGTTATGGGGGAGAGCGGAAGGCGAGGACGAGGGACGGTGAGGCGATGTATTAACAGTGAGAGAGAGAGCAGGAGTCAAAAAAGGATGAACAGTAATGGGGAATTAAGGAACGGTAATGGGGGATTAGGGGTTAATGACGACGGGGGTTAGGTTAGCTTTTTAATTAGGGTTTTAATTAAAGAGATTAGGGTATATATAGGAAAAAGATAGGATATTGGGTATTGGGCAATTGGGTATTAGATCCAATAATATAAAATACATTGTACATGAATATAATGGATTAACATAAATCCAAATACAACAGAATACGATATCCAATAAACTATGATTTGCATTACATAAATTATTTGAAACAATCAAAAACACAATTATTAAATAAGAATTGATTTGTTCTAATAATAAATAATCATAATAATAATCATACTAACAATAAGAATAGTAAAATAATAATACTAATAAGAACAATTAATAATAGTAATTACAATAAGAATAAAAATACTAATAATAACAATAGGAATTATCAGAGTAGTGTCATATGTATAAAAATAGGAATTTGTTGAAATAGTCCAATCAGTAATAATCATTCTTGAATTGAGTTAAAATATAAATAGTTGATCAGGTAGAAATAGAGACAAAGTTTATTCAAAATAATTATAACTATTGTTTACAAAATGCTTTAACATTAAATTCAAAACAGATTTTATAAATAATGAATTTATAAATATCAAAATACGGAAAAATACCCAGGAAATATGTATTGGCAGAAATAGGGGTTACACCCACCTTAATTGAAGAAAGAAAATGGACTCCTAGTAGATGGCTCCTAGCTCCCAGAATGGGACTCCTTTCTCCTCCTAGCAAGTTTTCCAAGCAAGAACTCAAACAACTCTCTTTTTCTTTCCTTCTTTTTCTTTTCTTCACTTTCTTTTCTTCTCTATTCTTTTGATTCTAGTGTGCATTATTCAGGAAATAGGAGGGACTATTTATAGGGCTAAATGGGTGAATGAACAGACACCCATTACCCAAAAATAAATACCCATTATCAAAATTAATCACCCACTAACCATTACTACACAAACCCCCACATCCTCTTATTCCTTCATGAATTGGCCAACCCTTGGATTTCCCACATGTGCACACTGCTCATTCATTTGTTTAATTATTTGTTTATAGCCTAGATATATATACTTGTTACATGACAAGTGTAGGATTTAAAAGTGTTCATTTAAAGTAGAATAAATTAATGTGCTTCTTCTTTTTAATGAATTTCTAGTGGGCTTGAAAGAGACTTTAGTCCTTTGGATTAAAAATCAAAATAATAACTTAGATAAAAAAGAAAATATATATCATTCTTAGGAAATTCTTTTTGGATTAAAATTGCCTGAAATTTGCACGTATAAAAATATTTAAAATTAATTTGGGAAGAAAACAGTCAAAATAAAAAATACGTAGAACAATAATGTTATGGATATTTCACGTAACGGATTATACGAAATCGACACATGTATTGAAAGCACGTTTAATGTACGTAAAACACAAAGATTAAAATAAATATTTTGAGTTGGCTAAAAATAGTATTGAAATGAGTTTTGAGAAAACGAAAAACATATAAATGATCAGCATATGACATTTATATAAAAATACGTTACGAATATTATTCGTAATAGTACGAAATACACGTGTATAACACACGATGGCAAAATGGTCATTACTCAATTTTGTGGGGTGTTACAACCGTAGACACACAATCCAGAATGCACTGAACTTTGATGAAGTTGGTATGTGTAACCCATGTTTTCCATTTCCTGTATTTTTTAGTGCATTTTTCTTTTTTAGTGTATTTTATTTTTTATTTTCTCTCATTGTATCTCTCTTTGGACCGTGTATTGGATCTTCACCTTCAATATATTCATTTATTTGAGTTGTCGTCTCTTTTATTTGATTTCCTTGATTCTATTGTCCCCTTTTATTTTTCTTTCTTCTCTTTTGATCGAGCTATTATTCTATTCGACCCTCTTCATTTTATTTTGTTCTAACTATTATATTTAACCATTTTTGTGCCCATCTCATTTTTATTTGGATCTATTCTAGCCTATCCAAAAGCCCATACCCGTTAACCATTTCCTACCCATTTAACACCCTAAAACCCAATGCCCTGTTCTATTTCCTTAAACCTACTGTAACTACACCTAAAACTACCCCTAACCCGCAATACCCCAACACGTAACCCACTTCAGCTCTAACCCTATTCATCATACCCATATATATATATATATATATATATATATATATATATATATATATATATATATATATATATACCCATGCTCCCGTTCATCTTCAAAACTCAACCGCAGCTGCCTTCCACCCAAACCCTAGCTTCTTCACCCTGTGCTCATCTCCCGACCATCAGCCAACCCTTTCCCCTCGATGCCCTCGCGACGCGCCTAACTCCGTCCCCTAGCACCAACCCTGTTTGCCAGCGACTGCAGCGACTAGTGCTCCCCCGAAACCCCCTGGTCCTTCACCTGTCGCTACTCTCTCCGGCGCAGCAGACATCATCTGCGACAGCAGCACCGGTGTGTCGTTCCTTCCCTCCGACGCCTGAAAGTAGCACAGCGACCAACGGTAGCCGCGGCGAGTTTTCCTCGCTGCACTCCCCGTCGCCGTTGTCCGTCGTCTCCCCGTTCGCTCTCTCCTTGTTTCACGTGTGTGAGTTGCACTTGTTGGTTCGGGTTTTTGTTCATGGGTTCGTTGTTCGTGTGTTGGTTCGTGGTTGCATTGTTCAATTGAGTTCGTGTTCCGGAAATCCGTTCCCGTTATTTTTGATCATCTTCGTTTTCGTCGTCGGCTATAAGGCAAGTAACTTGTATTCGTTTCTTTGTGTAATATAAGTACTAAATACTGCCTGTAATGTAGTTGTGTTCTAGAGACAATTCTTGTGTGAAACCCCTTGTTGATCTTGTCTCTATTGTATTGACCCACTCGTAGTTGTCACATGACACACATGACATGAAATAACCTAGGGATGACCACTTCCTGTTGTATACGTGCATGTTGTTTGTATGATATCGTGTGCTTGGATGTGTTCGATGTAGTATACTCGTTGTGAACTTGTAAAATACCCTATACCATGTTGCTTGAACATCTAGTATACCATATTTCATGTTTGGTTATGTTTTGGATGAGTTTCATACGAACTAGTTGATTTGTGCATTGAGGATATTTTCTGTTTTGTCGATTCCCTATTTTTTATCAGTATTTTAGACCCTATTAAAGTCTGTATATTAAAATTATTTGTGAACATGAACTATAGAGAACTTTGTCTATTATCCAATCCTTCTGACAGATCTTAGTTTTGATTTATAAGTTGCGAGTTATGTCTATTTTACTACAGTGGTGTAGAAAAGTTCCAGATTTCGTTTTATATGAATTTTGTGAAGTAAACTATTTTTATTCTGATGTTAAAAGTATTATTTTGATCCAATATTTTGCTGAGTATAACTAGACCTGATTGAGATTAACCCTGAATTTTGTGGATTTAATTAATGAGTTTTACCAACTATTTTATACTTGCAAATAATAACTATACATGCAGAATTTTCATACTGTTAAGTAAAGATACATCATTTCGACCTGATTCTACTTGCTGTCTATAAAAAATTTGTTAATATGAATTATATCCTACTATATCTATTTTATAACCATTTTAACGGATCTGGATTTTGATTTGTATTTTGTGAGATATTGCTATTTTGGTATTGCAGTATTTGTGATTCCAGATTTACAAAACTGCTGTATCTTGCTGTTTTTTTATTTTACTTAACTATTCTATATATGTTGGAAAATTATGAAACTTTATTTTTTGATACTTAACATACTAGGGAATACCGCAGATTTTTTTTAGATTTAATCAGTAAGTTTTGATGCCATTTTCCTGTTCTTGAATACAAGTTTCTGATTTCTGGCTGAACGTGTTTTCTGGATTCGAACCTGTTTTGAGACTTGCTTTTGTGAAATACCCTATAACTTGTATATATTTGCTGAATTCGACCGAGAGTCTATTTTCTGGATTTTTTAACGGATCCAGAATTGTATACTTGTAGCAACGGAAATTCCAGATTTAGTGCAGTACTATCTTGCTGTCCTGAACTATGATTTTCGTTGTCCTAATCTTTTATATGTTGTCTTTCACCCGTGCATGTTTATCTTCCGACCTGAACTTGTTACTTGATCACACCATATTATTCTTGCCATGTTTTGTACATGCACATGCCTGCTTGATAATAATAATAAATAACCAAGCTGGGGTTTAAAGGAAAAGATCTAATAGTGGAAAATACAGAAACGTGTACTCGGAAGGGGATCTATAGATCCTACGTGATACTGGAAACTTGGCTTGATACTTGATACATGAGGCTTGATAATTCATACTTGAGGCTTGATATTTCACACTTGAGGCTTAATACTTCACTCTTGAGGCTTGATACTTGATACTTGAGGCTTGATATTTCATACTTGAGGCTTCATATTTCACACTTGAGGCTTGATACTTGATACTTGAAGCTTGATACTTGATACTTGATTTCTTGAGGCTTTTTCCTGAGTACACTGCCCTCTATAATCCATTATGAAATCTAAAGCAAAACTGTTTGAATGTATCAACCATGTGGTAAAAGGATGGACGCATGAAGTGCTACCTAGATAGTAATAACACAAGAATTGAACATAATCACTTGACACTTGCTACTTGTTACTTGTACATGGTATTTGATCAGTGACACTTGCTACTTGCTACTTGTACATGGTATTTGATCAGTGACACTTGCTATTTGTTACTTGTACTTGATTCTTGACACTTGCTACTTGATACTTATTTACATGATACTTGATTCTTGACACTCGTTACTCGTTACTTGTTTAAATTATACTTGTTCACTTGACACTTGACACATGCTACTTTTACTTGTTCATCTTGTCATTTTAGTTGTTCTATTTTGTTGTCATGTCTATTCCATGTTATTTGTTACCATTTTCCATGTACTTGTGCATACACTACAAGCGGCCCGTAACTTGCATTGATTGGCATTTTGTTTTTTTTCCTCTTCATGCAATTGTTAAATTGCAGATTTTGGAGAACAGTTGTCAGATGGAGTTGGTGATATGAGATTCTAGATACTGGAGTTTTGCTATTATTATTTCTTATTGCTTATTCTTGAACAATGGTATTTTGCTACTTGGATCTATTTGTATTTGGGCAATGTGACCCACAATTACTGACTTGTTCAGATCTGGTTTATTTGAGATTATTAAATAAATTCCTGTTGGTATTTTGATTCATATATGCATGCTTGGTTGACTTCTCTTTCTTCTGAATTTGATTATTCTTGTGAAATGTTGTAAAGATCCTGACAACTTATGTATAATGAAAATCATTCGCTATGCTTAGTCACGTATCCGTAATCCGTATTCTCTTTTTTGAAAGCGGGACATGACAGTATGTTCCCGATAGATTAATCTATCTATCACCCTCCCTGATCTATTGGCGAGAATCTCAGTAATAATCTTAACCGAACAATTAAGGAGGCTGATGGGGCAAAAATTCCCTACTCATTGCGATTCTTCTTTTTTGGGAGTAAGAACCACTTCTGCATAGGTAAGTCTGCCAAGCATGAGTCTATGATCATAGAACTCGGTTAACATTGTCAATAGATCGTCTTTAATTTCCTCCCGAAATGTATAATAAAAAAGAATCGGAAATTCGTCCGGGCCTGCCACTTTCTCCGTACCCATTTGGAAGATTACCTTCTTCGCCGCCTCCTTCGAGAATGGGTCTTCAATGGATCTTAGTGCTTCGGTCAGGTTGTCTGAGTTACCCAGCCAGAAATCCATGCTAAGTGAAGCTCTAAAATCTGCTTTTGCTTTACATCCCAATAGGCTTTTATAATAGGACTTGAAATCCAGTTTAACCTCCCCCTCTTCCTGGATCTACGACTAGCATTAGCCTCTCAGTGGAAGAAAACTATGTTCGCGTTTTCCTCTTTGAGTCACATAATTCTGGATCATTGTTGCCATTTTATTTCCTCCAATTTATATTACTGTGCGATGTCCTCCCTTAGTTTTAGCAGACCATTCCGCTCATCCTTTGTGAGATCTCTAATCTCCATTCTTTCTAGTTCATCAATGTGCTCGAGAAAGGACTCCTTAGCTCTCCAGATCTTCGTGAACCTACTCCGATTCTATTTCCTTAGTTTGAAACATAGCCTACAGATCTTTTTGCACCATATTGTAGCAACCTCCATGCCACGAGTTCTAAGATCCTAATTTTCCATTACCATATTATGGAATCCTTGGATTTCGAGCCAAGCCTTCTTGAGCTTGAACTTAGTCTGTCTCCTAGAATTCAGGATTCCAGTTGAAAGTACAATTAGAACATGATCAGAAGTAGGTCCCAGTAGGGATTTAGCGAATTCTAAAGGGAATAAAGGCTCCCAATCTAATGAGACCAGGACTCTATCTAGCTTCGTCATTATATTGGCTGTTTGGATATTCAACTAGGTGAAAAGCCTATCTGGAAATAGGATGTCCACCAGTTCCAGCTTTGTGATGACCCTGTTAAATTCTTCTCTGTCGGCGTCACTAAACCCTCTACCACGATGTTCAAAGGCAAGCCTCCTAATATTGAATCCCCCCCCCCCCTCGCACGTTCCATGACCCAGGGGATCTAACATCGTGTTCTGATTGATTGTAATTTTGTCGACAATGTTCGGACTATACACTGCAGTAATTGTTTGTATCCTCTTATCCGTTCGACGCTGCAGCCGGACGAATAACGAGAATACCCCAGTGAACTCGTCTAAACAAGTAAACATGTCAGAGTTAAACCCTACAGTGATACACCCCAATGCCCCAATAAAATGACAGATTCTCTATCTTTAATTATGTTACCCCCTGGACTCCTAAGTCTAGACACATAGGTTTGGTTTCTTGGAGACCAACAATTTATACCTTAACATTATTGATGATGTCCCGAACCATCTCCCAATTATCTATGGAGCTGGGGTCATAGTTCGAACCTAAATGTTTTCTATCTACTTCCCAACCTCTAATCTTATTGAGGAGAAGACGTTACAGTCTCTATCGCCAACCACCAGACCATAGGTTTTTGGCCAGATTGAATACATCAGTAACAGCTATAAAATTGAAAATGGAAGCTAAAAGACTACAGAGTACCTCAATTGTCGATCTTAGTTGTTTTGGCTGCAGCGGCTATCTCTAGGTAGTCTCCCAAAGACTCATAAGTCCTTATGGTGACCTTTTGCAACTTGAAACCCTTCCTATTCTGTCGCATATTAGGACAGGACGGCAGATCCAAGCTTTACTTAAGGTGGGCAATCAGTCACCTTAAGATTTGGATAATTATATTAGGGGCAGCATTATGATTACTAACATGGTTATTTCTATCTGCCCACCCACTTCCCTTTTAATTTATTTTATTTTAGTTTAGTTTAATTTAGTTTAGATAATTTTAATTTTAATTTTAATTTACATTTTTTTCCGTTCACTGACTTTCTAATTAATTAATTTTATTTTGCCTTTTGTCCATTAAACAAAGTTGAAAGTAGATTAAAATTTATTATCCATTAATCAATGTTCCCAGTGGGTTTATTAAAAATTAAGTTCTTAATTATGTTTTAAATTAACTAAACCTAATTAATTAACTAATTATTTAACTTAAAGTTTAATTAAAATTCTAACTATACTAATTAATTACATAAATTAGGAGCTTAAGATTTTTTTTTCATATATAAATAATTCAGGATTTCATCGGAATGTTTCGTCCGATGAAAAAAGTAAATTAAAATATTACGGACGAAACATAATGTTTCGTCCGAGAATTTAAAAATATTTAAATAATCCAGACGAAACATGATGTTGCGTCACGCATAATATACATATTTCTATATCGCCTGCCATCTTTAGCTTTTTACTGTAGCGAAAAATGAAAAAAATGACAGAATGCCTCACGAGTGCAGCGTCTACAGTGACGAAATATGCATAATATCAGTGTTCTAAAAAGTGGTCTAGGCGGCCCTCCAACGCCTCGCCTAGGGGTTAGGCATTTAAGAAAATCCGTTAATGGTTCTAGGCGGTTGAAAGTGGGTCTAGGCGGCCCGTAATCGTTCTATGCGGGTCTGGTCGGGCTAGACCTACTCAGACCCGCTTAGGACTTAATTATTAAAAAAAAAAGGAACCCGACTTATTCCAACTCGACCCGTTCACTCAAACCCCTAAAACTTCTCTTTCTCCTCTAAATCCTCGTAAAAAAAATCCCAAATCAATTCTCTTCTCTAAATCCCTAATTTCTCTTCTCTGAAATCCCCAAATCACCTCTTCCGCCTCCCTCCTCGCAGTCGGAGGCTCGCAGCTCGCAGCGCTCCTCCTCCGCTTCCCTCCTCCTTCAACTTCAACCGATTTCAACACAACCTCTCTCTCCTCTCTTTTGCTTCCCACCTTGATTTCCCTCCCACCTTGCTTCACCTCCGACGTCAACACAACCACACACTGCCTCCCGCCTTGCTTCACCTCCGTCGTCAACACTACGTCCTCCTCTTCTCTCTCAAACTTCTCCTGACGCGACATCAGGTATGTACTCAAAATGTTCTTGTCGAACAGAGCAAAAAAATTAAACCACATAATAGGCCTCATGCCATGAATTCTCGTTACTTTGTGTTTTCTATAACATAGCAAATACTTTTACATTTTAATGGATGGTGGTTATCATTTGTTTATATTTAGATTGCTTTTGCAGCTTTGGTGAAATATTAAGGAATACTGATAGCTAAGTAGTTTTCTCACCACAATTTGCAATCTGTCGACTGTGGAATATTTAGTTGGTGCAAATATGAAATTAGTGAAGATGGGTGGTTTGGGCAATTAAGTAATCTAAGACAGTCTATGATTAGAATTAGCCTAGTATTTGATCTTTTACATGTTAGAATCTGAGAATGTCTTTGATGATTTGATCAACATAAAGATAATAGAATAACTAATAAAGTAAGCATGAACTTAATTGGTTTCCATCTTGTCGAGACATCATTTGAAGTTCTAGACAGGATGCGTTGGTGCAACTTAGGTCGTGTTGAGTTGGTTCCAATCTAACCGAGAACATTCATGATATGACCACTGAAATTTTCAAAACTTGCAATGCATGTGTTCTCCTACCTAATTTTAGTTATAAAGAGCCTCATTTATTCATACTTTGCAATGTTCTCAAGTATTTTCTCAATGCATCATAACATATACCAACTTCCACTATTGCATTAAATTGGCAAAGAGTAACATAGAAATGAAATTTATGCAATATATATGTTGGTCACATCCATTAGTAGTCCTTGGATGGATATGGAGAAGAGGAGTCAAATATTTTGTTTTCTTCATGTTCACCGATACAATAATACACCAATTTGATTTTGCAAAGCTCATCCTGCAATTGCAATGAGAAATATCAAGAGTAAGAATTGGTAACAACAAAACAAAACAAAATGATAAAATATATAAATAAAATATTTTTTGACGAGTAAAAGGTAGGATTAGCCTACCTCAAAAAATATATATTACTAATAAAAAGTTTGTAGCAGCTATTACAAAAATCTGGATGGAGGTTACAAAAAGATAAAGACCGAGTCACAGATGGGTCTAGGTTTGAGATAGCATGTAGTTGTATCGTAGAGAGGGCAGCGGACTATTGTCGTACTCCTCTACTAGACACAACATCATGATCTCATCCCCCTTCCCCATCTTAACAGCAGTGCTCGTAATCATCCTCCAAAACAGATAGCCCAAAAAACAGAAAAACATAATACATGAAGCCAGTATAAAAAGTCAGTCCAAAAGATGAAAAAGATCAGCACAAAACAGTCTAATCTTTCACAACCACTCGTCGATTAGGACGAACAACTCCCCACATCACTATCCATCCGATCTCTCCTAAACAGTGCTTGCTTGACCAAAGCATCCTGTACTCCTGCCGCTTCCAATTCCTCCATCATCTTTGCCTTCTTCCTCCCGCTGTCCATGCCATCTATCCAAGAACGAAAAGAGAAAATGACATTAGAGATAATCTCTTTTGTTTGCATAGCCTTTGAAGTAAAAATGTGTTGATTTCTAGCAAGCCACAAGTTCCAGCAAACTGAGATAGTTAACAGATTCCAAGTGAGTCGGGTATTATGATTCCCAAAGCACCATGTCGTGAAACACTCGTGTAAATGATGGGGCAAAGTGTGGATATTAAGCATATCAGTGAAGTGTTTCCAGGTTGCGGCAGCAATTGGGCATTCAAAAAATATATGAAAGGTCGATTCGACAGGACATGCACAAGCTGTGCATGTAGTGTCGTCCGACCATCCCTTAGAGTGAAGGAATTCCTTCGAGTTAAGCTTGTTCCAACTCAGCAGCCATATGAACACTTTGCATTTGAGCGGTGCAGGCGATGTCCAAGTTGCAATGTAGTAAGGGGAACGAAGGCCAGCCATAATGAAGAAGTTATAAGCCGAACTGACAGTATAAGAAGAAGAAGTAGTCAGTGTCCATGATGGTAGGTCTTCAGAAGAAGAGGGCTGGAAATCCACGAGCAACTCTAGCAGGCGCCTTTTGTCCTCTCGCATTGAGTCAGTAAGAACACACTTTAGCCTCGGTTGCCAAGTCCATAAGCCATTTGACCAAGATCCCTGTGATGTGATGTCAGCTTCGGGGTTCCATGCCACTGCAGTGAGGGTCGGGAATAAGGAAGACACACTGGCTCCATGAATCCATTTGGACTTCCAAAAATTGATAAGTGTACCTTTGCCAAGGCTCCATCTGATGTTACAAAGAAATTGGTCTTTAAGCGGAAAAATTCCCTTCCAGAAGTTTGAGGCAGTAGAAGGGCATATGAATTGGTTTGGATCACTTCGTTGATAAAGGCTGCGGAGAGTTTGGCTTGGGAGGGAATCGGATGCCAGCAAATTCCACCACCACTTCATAAGGAGGGCTTCATTAAAGACCTTAATGTCTAGAATCCCCAGTCCTCCTTGCATTTTTGGCTGACATATACGTGACCACTGCGCACTAGCAATGTCTCTGATATTAGCATCTGAACCACACCAGAAGAATCTACTTTGGATCTGATCAATTCTCCTAATGACCCAAAGTGGTAACTTAAAGAAAGAGGCATAATAAACCGGCAGGGCACTAAGCACAGAATTTATAAGAACCAACCTGCCCCCTCTCGAAAGCATTTTACCCTTCCACACTGATAGACGTCTCTGGATCTTATGGAGCAGTGGTTGCCAGTGTTGTTTGCTGAGCTTAGTTGAAGTGAGAGGCATACCAAGGTATTTGATGGGCAACTTCTCCTCTTTGCATCCAAGAATAGTTGAGAAGGCGTGGAGCTTCATTTGGGATCGTCCAAAATAAACTAAGGACGATTTATCAAAATTGATAGCAAGACCAGATATATTAGCAAATAAGTGTAGGGCTAATTTAAGGTTAATCACCTCATCTTCATCACCTTTGCAAAAAAGCAAAGTATCATCCGCAAACTGCAGCAAGGATAGGTTGGCAATTGCTCCTCTGACTGGCAGTGAGGAGAAGATTTCATTTCGTCGACCACAATTGAGCATTTGAGCTAGGACATCTACAACCAAGATAAAGAGCATTGGGGAAAGTGGATCTCCCTGTTTCAAACCTCTCTTGGATTTAATATATCGACCTCCTTCCCCATTAATGAGGATAGATGATTTTGCACTCCTCAATATCATATGAATCCATCTGCACCAGGACTGACCAAAACCTCTAGCTACAAGGAGCTGTAGAAGAAAATTCCAATTGACTGTGTCGAAAGCCTTGGCAAAATCAATTTTAAAAAGAATGGTGTCGGAGTGTTGTCTACTGCATAAATTGATAGCTTCATGTGCCACAACAAAACAGTCTATCGTGGATTTACCTTTCAAGAAAGCACTTTGGGAAGAAGAGACAAGAGTGTGTAGCATCGGGGCAAGCCGGTTTGCCAGCAGTTTAGTAAAAATCTTAAGGGAGCAGTTGAGCAGACTGATTGGTCTGAATTCAGAGACAGAATTGGCCCCCTCACATTTGGGGATGAGGATGATGTTGCAATAGTTCAACCTAGATAAATCACAGTCACCTCTCTGGATCGCCAGGAGCATATTAACTAAATCGTCTTTGATAGTATCCCAGAAAGTGTGGTAGAAGCTCATAGAAAAGCCATCTGGTCCCGGAGCTTTATCACTGCTCATTGCGAATACCGCTGTCTTGATCTCATCGATAGTGAAAGGTGCCTCCAAAAGATCAAGATCTTGAAGCCTATTGGGATAGAGAGAGTTCCAATCGATTTGAAAATCAGAGTCAGTGGTTGTACCACATATGGAAGAGAAGTGCTGCTCAAAAGAGGCTCTGATTTGGAGTGGTTCCGTTACAAGATTACCATCAAGAACTAGACTGTGGATGAAGTTTCTTCTTCTTCGGCCATTTGCAATGCAGTGGAAAAAACGCGTGTTTGCATCTCCTTCCTTTATCCATTGCACTCTCAAGCGCTGTCTCCAGTAAGTCGCCTCAGCTTTGATAATCCCTTGGAGCTCCGTCTGTACAGACTTCATTTGCTCAAGAGCACTTGAAGATGTTTCAGCTTCAATTTCCAGTTTGAGCAGTTTATCTTGCAATGCCTTTTTAACTCGCGTAGTATCCCCAAAGGTTTCATTCTTCCATGCTTTGATCCTTCTTTTGAGAAGCAAAAGTTTAGTTGCAAATATTTCAACCTGATTTCCCTTGCACTTGAAAGAATGCCACCATTCTCTAACAGCCGGTGGGAAGGATGGGTTGAGCAACCAAGCTTTTTCAAATTTAAAATAGTTCACCCTTTTAGGGATGACTTGATCATCAAGAACAATGGGACAATGATCAGAGGCTATTCTCGGGAGCGAATACTGAATGTAGTTTGGAAATAGGGCGTCCCACTCCGCGGAACTCAGTGTTCTGTCCAAACGTGCCATAGTCGGGTCTTCTCTTTGGTTTGTCCAAGTAAATTTCCTCCCTGATAGGGGTAAATCAATCAATTCCAAGTCTTGAACGAAACTGCAAAAAGCTTTCATGTCTCTGTTCGAGCCCCGGCCCTTGGACCTCTCTTCATCTGACATTGTGACATTAAAATCTCCGCATAACACCCAAGCATCTTTCAGGAGTCTCCGACGCTGCTTTATTTCAAAAAAACAGAGTTCGCGATCATCTAACTCAAATGGTGCATATACAGTAGTGACTGACCATTCTCTGGCTGAGATCCTACATTTGAAAGAGGCAGATACAGAAAAAATATCTATCGCAGAGTAAGTGCAGTCAAGAATCTGATCATTCCACCCCAATAAAATACCCCCGCAGCTTCCAATAGAATCTAATTGAATCCATTTAGTGATGCTCATCCCCCCCACAGATGAGAGCTTTTGAGGTCGCGAATTTTTGAGTTTGGTCTCTTGCAAACAGATAATAGAAGGTGCACAACTCTTGATACCATCTTTGATAACTGAGCATTTATTAGGGTTGCCCAGCCCTCGAACATTCCAACTTGCAATCCTCATAAGGAATAAAAAACCCATACCATACACACAAAATCAAAGGCAAATGATCAAGAATGCTATGCAGAATCCTGTTGTTGATCTGGGAGATCAACTACAGCTTTCTGGCATTCTCTGAGCTTAGAAACTGAGTGTGGCCCTCGGGCCTCCACTCCAATTGATGCCGCAACCTCAACAATATCATCGTTTGAAAGTAGTGCGAAAGGATTTAGGTGTGTGTTGGAAACAGAGGCAGTCGAAGAGGAAGTACCTGAGGCCTTCTTCTTGATAGAGGATGATAAGTGCTTCATGAAGGGCCTGGTGCTCCTGAGCTTGCTAATGGGACGCACTTGCTTCCCCTTCTTGGAGGGGCCCTCTTGGAATCCTGGAGGAACGGCAGCGGATGAGTAGGCTGTGCGACTAGCAGTTCTTTTCAACAGTGAACGAGTGCGGAAAGTAGCAGTCTTGCTGTTGCCATCATCTGAATTCCCTGAGACTTCTTTATCTGCATTTTCAGCTTCTCTCTGCTCTGTGTCTTGGAGCGCAGCTTCAACAACTGGTTGGATTTTGTCAAAAAGGGAAAGCAGAAGATTAATCGATTTTCCTTCCCATATCATCTCACGAAAGTCATTCTTGGAGTTATCAGCAGAGGATTCACCATCCCCAGTGATGTGTAAAATTGCCCTGTCAGCCTGTGGGCCTCCCTCTAGAAGATTGCCAGTTGGATTTGATATTGGTGCTATGATTATGGGGATTTGCTGCACTGCAGGATCTGCCGTTGATTTCGGAACTTGCGGAGGGATTGGTGCAATCTCCATAGATGGCGCAAAATCAATCTGATTGGGAGCATTTTGAAAGAATACCATATTTGGAGCTGCATGCGAGGATTGCGCGCCCAATTGTTGCCCCTCCCCCAAATTGCGGGGATTTGAAAATTTCTCAATCGCCATGGCCATGTGCCGCTCCCGGCGCTCCGCCGTATTCTCACCTATGTTAACTGTATGGTTGACAGGTCTCCAAAAACTCGTGCTTCCCGGCTCCGCCGTTGCCTTAGTGTTGAACAGTTGGACTCTGCCTGTCTGTGAAGGGTTTCGGGGCACAAACGCAGCGAAAAAGACAGATCCGAAACCCTAACCCTAGGATCCGTGTATAAGAATTGGCTAATAATGGAGAAATAAAATTTTACCTTTCGGAGCTTTCGAAGGCTGAAAGATGGAGGTTGCAATCACCACGCAGCCCTAGTAGCTAGATCCGCGTCTCTAAGGCAGTCCACACGAACGTCCGATCGTCCAACGATCAAGGGAGCCGGTACTAGCCGATGATCCTTGCCTCTCTCTCTCTCTCTCTCTTTTACCTCTCAACAGTTGAGCGGCTAGGGTTTCTGTGAAAACGGATTTGTCAAAAGATACCAATCAACTAATACATCTCTATGTATTTATAGGGAGAGATAAGAGGTGGGCTTAACCGTAATCAGTTTGGCTTCTGATAAGACCAATCTGATTTGGTTTTATCATTTAAATTCGAATTAACCATAATCAGTTTGGCTTCTGATAAGACCAATCTGATTTGGTTTTATCACTTAAATGATTCGAATTATCCTTTAATTAATTAAGTCCAACTCAATTAATTAACTAATTTCGAATCACTTAATTTAAATTCCGAATTTAAACTAATACTCCTTTTAAACGTTCTAAGTGTGTGACCCTATAGGTTATTATTACGTTGGCAATAATTTTATTATCTTATAATAAAATTATAAACAATGAGCGGCATCTAGTAATACATCATTGCTACCCAAGTAATAACAATAATTGGTGATTCAATTAAACCTTTCGTGATTAATGTTTCCATGTAATATAATCCTTTTAACCTTGATATTATAGATTAAACTAGAGGCATGGGACGTGTCATCCTCTTAATAATTTAATCTTTATTTTCTTGATCGATGAGTAGACTATTCAAACAAATCAATATTTGAGCATGGCCATGCATTTCATAGTCTCACTCAAACAAGAGGCCGATAATATCACTCCTAAAATTAGGAGGGTTAAATTCCCTCTAGATCATTCATATTTCTCACACGATTCATAATGAACCCAATAATTATCTTTATCATTACCCGATTAAAGATAACTTTTGATAGAATCAAAGTACATTAATTCTCGTGTAGAAATATAATGATTTCAGGTCAGAGGACCATTACACCATTATCACAGTGAGATTACTTATGACACTTATTAATTCATTCCATGTAGAATCTCACAGTGGGTCTGTCCAGTACAATGTACTCTTACATTTACCTATGTATTGATTTTAGTATCTCTATACTAATGACCCATGAGAAGTGGTCATCAATCAATCAACATACTAGTCTCAATGTATTATTACTGTCCTAATAATAATAATACTCGACTAGGGACATTTAAGATTATTATACTATATATAATCTCAAGTTCATATAGTTCGTATTAATAATCTAAGGACATTTATCATGCTAGTAATTATATCGCAGTAAATACGAAGCATAATAAATTATTAATATAAAAAGAACATAATGTCAATAATACTGATTACATAATATCATTGTATTGCCTCTAGGGCACCTACACTAACAATCTCCCACTTGCACTAGAGCCAATCACTCATGTATCGAATACCAATTGAACTAGTGTGACCTTCGTGCTTCTGCTGCGACAAAGCCTTAGTCAGTGGGTCAGCTACGTTATCATTAGTTTGCACTTTACATATATGTATATCTCCTCGTTCATTAATCTCACGAATAAGGTGATATCTTCTAAGTATATGTTTCGCCCTGGAGTGCGATCTTGGTTCCTTTGCTTGTGCTATGGCTCCATTGTTATCGCAATAAAGATCGATAGGGTCTACTATCGATGGAACCACACCAAGCCCTGTGATGAAATTTCGGATCCAAACTGCCTCCTTGGCTGCTTCGCAAGCAGCAATATACTCAGCCTCCATTGTAGAATCAGCTACTGTTTCTTGCTTTGAACTTTTCCAGCTTACAGCACCTCCGTTGAGACAAAACACAAAACCAGACTGGGATATAGAATCATCCTTGTCTGTTTGGAAACTAGAATCAGTGTAACCTTTTACCACTAATCTCTCTTCTCCCCCATATACCAAGAATGAATCTTTAGTCCTCTTCAAGTACTTAAGAATGTTCTTGACAGCTGTCCAGTGACCTTCACCTGGATTAGACTGGAACCTGCTCGTCATACTCAAAGCATATGACACATCAGGACGAGTACATATCATTGCATACATGATAGATCCAATTGCAGAAGCATATGGAATCTTGCTCATGCGGTCCTTTTCATCCAATGTTTTAGGACTATTGTCACTCGAGATTGATATCCCATGAGACATCGGGACAAATCCCCTTTTAGCATCTTGCATCCCAAAACGATGCAGTACTTTATCAATATATGTACTCTGATTTAGGCCGATCAATCTTCTGGATCTATCTCTATAGATCCTGATCCCTAATATATAGGTCGCCTCGCCTAAATCTTTCATTGAGAAATTTTTTCCCAACCAAGTCTTAACAGCCTGTAGAGAAGGTATGTCATTCCCGATAAGTAATATATCATCAACATATAATACTATGAATGCCACGTGGCTCCCACTAACCCTTTTGTAAACACAAGATTCATCTTCGTTTTGAATAAAGCCAAATTCCTTGACTGTCTGGTCAAAACGAATATTCCACCTCCTTGAGGCCTGCTTCAGTCCATAAATGGATCGACGCAACTTACATATCCTTCTAGCATCCCTTGGACTGACAAAACCTTCAGGTTGTGTCATGTACACATCCTCTTCAAGGCTCCCATTAAGGAAGGCTGTTTTGACATCCATCTGCCAGATCTCATAATCATGATAAGCTGCTATTGCAAGCAAAATCCTAATGGATTTGACCATAGCTACAGGTGAAAAAGTTTCATCATAGTCAATACCATGAATTTGCTTGAAACCTTTTGCAACTAACCTAGCTTTATAGGTCTGAACATTTCCATCCATGTCGATTTTCTTTTTGAAAACCCATTTGCACCCTATAGGTTTTACCCCTTCAGGTGGATCAACCAAAGTCCATACTTGGTTATCATACATGGAATCCATCTCAGATTTCATGGCTTCTAGCCATCTCTCAGAGTCAGGACTGTTCATAGCATCTTGGTAGGTGAGGGGCTCATCTTGATCTATGAGCATCAAATCACCATTCTCTACTAAGAGAAATCCATAATATCTCTCAGGTTGATGGCGAATCCTACCAGATCTACGAACAATCTGTGTTTCTTGAGCAGTTTCATCTTGAATATTATCTTGAATATCCTGCTCAATTTCCAATTCGGGTTCAACATTATCTTGTGGGTCTCGAGCTTCATCGAGTTCTATTTTCCTCCCACTGATTCTTTTGGAGACTAGCTCTCGTTCAAGAAACACAGCAGTGCGAGAAACAACTATTTTGTTCTCGGTCGGATTATAGAAGAAGTAACCCTTAGTTTCCTTCGGGTACCCCACAAAATAACACTTATCTGATTTTGGTCCAAGCTTGTCAGAGATCATACGTTTCACAAACGCTTCACATCCCCATATTTTCATAAATGACATGCTTTGACGTTTCTCAGTCCATATCTCATATGGAGTCTTTTGAACCGCTTTAGTTGGGACTCGGTTTAGTGTATATGCAGCCGTTTCTAGGGCATAACCCCAGAAACTTATTGGAAGTTCAGCATGACTCATCATCGATCGTACCATGTCCAACAAGGTACGATTTCTCCTTTCAGAAACCCCATTCCATTGTGGTGTTCCAGGAGGAGTGAGCTGTGATACTATACCACACTCCTTTAAGTAATTCTTAAAGTCATGGCTTAAGTATTCACCTCCTCGATCAGATCGAAGAGTTTTAATACTTCCGCCTATTTGCTTTTCTACTTCAGCTTTAAATTCTTTGAATTTTTCAAAGGATTCAGATTTGTGTTTCAAAAGATACACATATCCGAATCTACTGAAATCATCAGTAAATGTTATGAAATAATAAAAGCCACCTCTAGCCATAGAACGCATTGGACCACATACATCACTATGTATTAGTTCTAATCGTTCGTTGGCCCTTTCACCTATTTTAGTAAAAGGAGCTTTTGCCATTTTACCAAGTAAACAAGCATCACATTCATCGTATGATTCAAAATCAAACTTATCCAAAAATCCATCTTTATGTAGTTTGGATATGCGATTCTCATTTATATGGCCTAATCGACAATGCCAAAGGTATGTTTGATTTGAGTCATTTGCTTTAAGACGTTTATTCATATTATAGACGGGAGTAAGATCAAGATCTAGAACATATAAACCATTAAATAAACGTGCTACACCATAAGTTAAATCATTTAAAGCAAAAGAGCAACAATTGTCTTTTATTATAAACGAAAAACCCTTCTTGTCCAAACAAGAAATAGAAATAATGTTTCTGCAAATCGCAGGCACGTAATAACAGTTCTCAAGTTCTAAAATAAGCCCAGAGGGCAACGACAAATAATAAGTCCCTACGGCCAAAGCAGCAACCTTTGCTCCATTGCCAACGCGTAGGTCGATCTCTCCCTTTGCCAAAGATCTACTCCTTTGAAGTCCCTGCACATTAATACAAATGTGAGAACCACATCCAGTATCCAATACCCAAGATGTAGAAGTAGATAAATTGACTTCTATAACATGAATACCTGAATCAGAAATATTCAGAGATTTCACGTTCTTCAGACTTTCCAAATAAGCTGGACAGTTTCTCTTCCAATGACCTGGTTTCTTGCACCAGTGACAATCACCCTTATCAGGTTTAGCAACACCACCTTTAGGCTTGAGAGCTTTCTTGAAAGTGGGCTTGGAAGGAGCAACTGCATTAGATCCAATCTTTTTCTTGCCTTTCCATTTCCCCTTTCCCTTAGCACCTTTATTGCCTACCATCATTATGGGAGCATTTTCAGGTGCCTTTTGCATGTTGGCTTCGGTAGTTCTTAACAGTGCCAACAATTCAGTGGGTGTTTTGTCTTGCTCGGTCATGATGAAAGTCATGATAAACTGGGCATAGTTGCTGTTCAATGATTGCAAGATAATATCTATTTGAGCCTCTCGAGAAAGCCCGGAGCCCAAACGGTCTAGGTATTCAAAATACCCAATCATCTTCAGAACATGCGGTCCAACCGGGTTATTTCCTTGCTTGCAGTTAAAGATTGCTTTGTACGTATTGAACCTTTCTTGACGAGCCTGTACTTGAAACATCGTCTTAAGATGCTCAAGCATAGCATAAGCATCCATATGCTCATGCTGCTTCTGAAGCTCAGCACTCATAGTTGCAAGCATGAGACAGGCAACGTCTGTCGCATCATCAATATGCTTCTGGTAAGCATTTAGTTGAGCACGAGTTGCACCGTCACCAGGATGGACCGGTGGAGGAATTTCAACAACTTGGAGCTTACGCTCCTGCCTGAGGACAATCCTCAAATTCCTAGACCAGTCAAGGAAGTTTGTTCCTGTCAGCTTGTCCTTCTCAAGGACTGATCGCACGGAGAAAGAGTTGTTTGTGTTTTGTGCCATTTAATATCTACAATGTTTAAAATGCATAAGATAAGTTAGATTGTCAAATAATTAATTATTATGTTCAAGTGATAATGGTACATTCAACTTAATATACCTCCCACTATTTTGTTCAAACTAATAGCCCTTACTATTAATTCGGAAACTTATTTTCTAGTGAGCCAAGATCCATATTTCATTATGCCTTGAGTCAGCGTTGGCCAATTCTCCCAAAACATAACTATTTAGGTAGACAACTTTTGTCAATTATATCACATATAATTCTTGGATAGTTTGGTGAACAACTATTGTTCTAATTTATCTAATAAATTTTACGCCAAACTCTATGCTTCTAAGTGCACTATCCACAATCCTATTGTGACGACTTAGTTAAGTTGGTCCCAATGATTAACATGACGAATATCACTTTTATTCTTTCGCACCTAACCACGATTAAAAGGAGTGCTCTACTTTGGCAAACCCACCCCTTATGATCTAGGCTTTGATGAGTGTTAATTCATTGGAAAGCATCTAATTAACTTAATATTTTGTTAAGGGGTTTACTTGTAAACGATCATGATCCCATCATAAAGAGATTCCCTTTTCTTGGAACTAAATATTTCAAATCAAAATTCGTTGAATGAATGATTTCCAGATCAGAGGTTAACGCACAGACGGCATTATTGGCACCCCTTTTCTTACAGATTCGTGATCCGTTGTTGACAAAATCATTCAATCGTTGAATCAATGAAATTTATATTTAATTGCCGTATTTCATAAACACGAGAATCTCATGATCGTTTGTTTAATGTTCATCTTTCAACGTTACATGTTTTATTTTGTTTAAGCAGGCATGGCATGGATGATGTATCTAATACATATATTAATACAGTATTAATCTAATTGAAGCATGCATCACAGTGTATTCTACAGAAACATTCATACATCAATATGTAAAGTGCAGTAAGTAAACGTGCTTGGTTATGGCCTTTATCCTACATGATCCTTTCAAGCTGATGAAAGGATCGAGGTCTATCTATGGTGGGAAATATAAATACAATTACATGTCTTCATTCTCCTTGGTTGCTTCATCTCTTGGATCGCCCTTCAATCTTCAATTACATTACATTGAATAAATGAAAACAACTTGTACTTATGTACTTACATAATGAAACTCGAGTTACATTCGAGATAATACAATTACAAGAATGAAGAGAAACAACTTGTACTTATGTACTTACATAATGAAACTCGAGTTACATTCGAGATAATACAATTACAAGAATGAAGAGAACGACATGCAAGTCGTATTTACAAAACCAAAACATAAACCATTAATCTAAGGGTCTTAAGGCCATAACCAGCACCATGCTCTTATAAACAATTAAGAACACACAAATATATATATATGCAGCAGGGGTCCGGGGGCGGCAGCCCCTGGGCGGGGGTCCGGGGGCGGCAGCCCCTGGGCGGGGGTCCGGGGGCGGCAGCCCCCGGGCGGGGTCCGGGGGCGGCAGCCCCTGGCGGGGGTCGAGCTGTTAAAGTCATTCTGGCGGGGGTTAAAGTCCGGGGGCGGCCTTCTTCTTGATAGAGGATGATAAGTGCTTCATGAAGGGCCTGGTGCTCCTGAGCTTGCTAATGGGACGCACTTGCTTCCCCTTCTTGGAGGGGCCCTCTTGGAATCCTGGAGGAACGGCAGCGGATGAGTAGGCTGTGCGACTAGCAGTTCTTTTCAACAGTGAACGAGTGCGGAAAGTAGCAGTCTTGCTGTTGCCATCATCTGAATTCCCTGAGACTTCTTTATCTGCATTTTCAGCTTCTCTCTGCTCTGTGTCTTGGAGCGCAGCTTCAACAACTGGTTGGATTTTGTCAAAAAGGGAAAGCAGAAGATTAATCGATTTTCCTTCCCATATCATCTCACGAAAGTCATTCTTGGAGTTATCAGCAGAGGATTCACCATCCCCAGTGATGTGTAAAATTGCCCTGTCAGCCTGTGGGCCTCCCTCTAGAAGATTGCCAGTTGGATTTGATATTGGTGCTATGATTATGGGGATTTGCTGCACTGCAGGATCTGCCGTTGATTTCGGAACTTGCGGAGGGATTGGTGCAATCTCCATAGATGGCGCAAAATCAATCTGATTGGGAGCATTTTGAAAGAATACCATATTTGGAGCTGCATGCGAGGATTGCGCGCCCAATTGTTGCCCCTCCCCCAAATTGCGGGGATTTGAAAATTTCTCAATCGCCATGGCCATGTGCCGCTCCCGGCGCTCCGCCGTATTCTCACCTATGTTAACTGTATGGTTGACAGGTCTCCAAAAACTCGTGCTTCCCGGCTCCGCCGTTGCCTTAGTGTTGAACAGTTGGACTCTGCCTGTCTGTGAAGGGTTTCGGGGCACAAACGCAGCGAAAAAGACAGATCCGAAACCCTAACCCTAGGATCCGTGTATAAGAATTGGCTAATAATGGAGAAATAAAATTTTACCTTTCGGAGCTTTCGAAGGCTGAAAGATGGAGGTTGCAATCACCACGCAGCCCTAGTAGCTAGATCCGCGTCTCTAAGGCAGTCCACACGAACGTCCGATCGTCCAACGATCAAGGGAGCCGGTACTAGCCGATGATCCTTGCCTCTCTCTCTCTCTCTCTCTTTTACCTCTCAACAGTTGAGCGGCTAGGGTTTCTGTGAAAACGGATTTGTCAAAAGATACCAATCAACTAATACATCTCTATGTATTTATAGGGAGAGATAAGAGGTGGGCTTAACCGTAATCAGTTTGGCTTCTGATAAGACCAATCTGATTTGGTTTTATCATTTAAATTCGAATTAACCATAATCAGTTTGGCTTCTGATAAGACCAATCTGATTTGGTTTTATCACTTAAATGATTCGAATTATCCTTTAATTAATTAAGTCCAACTCAATTAATTAACTAATTTCGAATCACTTAATTTAAATTCCGAATTTAAACTAATACTCCTTTTAAACGTTCTAAGTGTGTGACCCTATAGGTTATTATTACGTTGGCAATAATTTTATTATCTTATAATAAAATTATAAACAATGAGCGGCATCTAGTAATACATCATTGCTACCCAAGTAATAACAATAATTGGTGATTCAATTAAACCTTTCGTGATTAATGTTTCCATGTAATATAATCCTTTTAACCTTGATATTATAGATTAAACTAGAGGCATGGGACGTGTCATCCTCTTAATAATTTAATCTTTATTTTCTTGATCGATGAGTAGACTATTCAAACAAATCAATATTTGAGCATGGCCATGCATTTCATAGTCTCACTCAAACAAGAGGCCGATAATATCACTCCTAAAATTAGGAGGGTTAAATTCCCTCTAGATCATTCATATTTCTCACACGATTCATAATGAACCCAATAATTATCTTTATCATTACCCGATTAAAGATAACTTTTGATAGAATCAAAGTACATTAATTCTCGTGTAGAAATATAATGATTTCAGGTCAGAGGACCATTACACCATTATCACAGTGAGATTACTTATGACACTTATTAATTCATTCCATGTAGAATCTCACAGTGGGTCTGTCCAGTACAATGTACTCTTACATTTACCTATGTATTGATTTTAGTATCTCTATACTAATGACCCATGAGAAGTGGTCATCAATCAATCAACATACTAGTCTCAATGTATTATTACTGTCCTAATAATAATAATACTCGACTAGGGACATTTAAGATTATTATACTATATATAATCTCAAGTTCATATAGTTCGTATTAATAATCTAAGGACATTTATCATGCTAGTAATTATATCGCAGTAAATACGAAGCATAATAAATTATTAATATAAAAAGAACATAATGTCAATAATACTGATTACATAATATCATTGTATTGCCTCTAGGGCACCTACACTAACAGTCTGAACATCTTCCACTGGGATTGGGTTCCCAAGCAATAGGACTGGAACGTCATGAATATTGGTCTTCTGATCCCAGGGAGTTGCATACTTAACAGTCAAGGTTTTTGGTGCTAGGGAAAGGTCTTCAACCTCAAGTAGCACAAGTGCTTGATCTCTGCTCTCAGCATTCAGCATCTCTCGGCTGAGGGTGATAAGCTTGCCAAAGCCTTGAACCAAGTGCTCAACTGACTCTCTATTCCACAGGTGGAAGGGGAGGAGTTGCAAATTTACCCAAATGTAAGAAGGCTTCGGTCTCAACCTTGCCCCGAACTCAGCAGACCATGGCGAGAAAGTCGCATTGAACCCAGAAAAATTAAAGACCATCGCCGCTTCCGCCTCAGTCGCAGTCTGGAATTGAACATGGTAAACCCCATCACTGACACGCTTAAGTGTCCACCAATAGCTTCGCCTTCCCCACGCAAAATTGAATGCATGCTCCAGCTCTTTCGTTGGGGGGATCCGACGTGGGTTGATCAGATGAAGGAAGGCACTCGCATACAGTGTTGATAGGGCTTGAGTAATTGCATTGTTGTTGGGAAGTGTGACCTCTAGCGACTCTGGCCTGCTGTGGAGAGGGCAATCCCGCGCCTTATGCCCAAACTTCTTGCAGTTAAAGCAGTGAAAGCCTAGCTTTCTGCAGTCCGCCGCCAGATGGTCGCCGTCTCCACATTTGAAGCATCTCATCTCCATTTTCCGCTGTGTTGAACGGCGTGCAGGGCGTCTCCAAAAATAGGGTTTTGGGGGGAAGATGTTGGTGGGTTTAGGTTGAAAATATGGCTTTGGATTGGAGAGAGGGGGAGTGTTTATGGCGGTGGGATTTGAAGTGACGTTTTGAGGAGGGTTTTTGGACGGTAGTGTAGGGTGGAACGGAGATCGAAGAGGCAGATGGGTAGGGTAATGATGGGGGGGTATGCGTGGGGGGAGTTGAAGCACCTGAGCATAAGATCTGCTCAGGTCCCGAGGAGGGGCAGCTTCTCTCCTCTCCCCGCACTCTCTCTCTCTCGCTCTCTCCATTCTCGTGGTTGATTTTGATTTTGATTTTGATTTTTATATATAAATAAAATATATACATAAATAAATAAATAAATATAAAATATATAAATAAAATCGCCTAGCGCCTAGCTGCTTAAGCTCTGCTTACAAGGCCTAGACGCTAGGCACCCATCAGCCATCCTACTACCGTCTAGCGACTTTTAAAACATTGCATAATATACATTTTTAGCTGACGATTTAGGACTCTTAAGTCCCTAGTTGTGCATGGGCTAATCTGGTAACGGAATGCTATGACCATTGACACTAACTTTCCAGAAATTCTATTTGACTTATTTCATTAAAAAGTTTTTCATATGTAAAAGTGAATGAAAAAGTTTTTGGGAATTGGTACCTGCTGGTAATTCAGCATTTCTCACGGTAGAGATTTTATTTGGGAAATAATGTAATTTGGCCAGTGGTCATAACTTTTCAGAGTACTGCTCCTTTTTTTGTGTCATTTTCATTGGGTTTCGTTTGTAAGAAGTACAATAAATAAACCAGAGATAGCAATAAAAGCTCTAACTTTGTATGGGTTATATTTACTTGAAAATTGCACCAAATTTTACTACTTCACATAGAAGTTTTCCTGAAGAAATATTTCGGTAGTTAGAAGGTGTTAAGTTAGTTAAATGCCACAATTATCAAAGTTGTTAAAAAAAATGTTCAGGCTTTTCTCTCCAAATTTAAATTAGATTACGTGATCTTCTGCAGGTGCACCGCACCTGGTAGTCTAGTGCTAGCTAGTAAGCAAGAGATAAGAAAGAGGTCGAACCCGACCTATTGCTTTAATGAATTTTTATTATAGAATATTGAGTGTGTTACCACGATCTTATACTAAAAGAAAAAGAATTGCATGGGCTTCAGGAAGATAATTCCCATACCATATATGCTCAGTTTAATTACATCATCATGAAGACTGTATCTAAAGAAATAAGTAAAACACAAACAAAACATTTTTAAAGTAATTGTTGCTGCTTATTTTGGTGTGAGAGTAAACAAATAGTAAATTATTTAATAGAAACTACTAAAAATTTGATATTTGATCGTTGTCGTAAAAAGTGGTTAGAGCTCCTGTGATTGGATCTGGATAGTTGATTGAACACCATGATCTAGATCTGACGATTGCTAACGTGACCAATGGAGCTGCAAAAACCCTGAAACACTGGGGTGGCCCCGGCGACAGACCCTTCGACGCTCAAGTCAAAACCAGAGAGAGAAAGAGAGTTTGAGAGAGAAACTGTTGATTACCTTCTGACTAGGGAAGGGGGAGCACATTTATAGGTCTGAGAAACAGTTTAGGAGATTGAGATGAATCCATTAGATTAATATGAATTCTTTATCTCATGTTGATTCTCTCCCTTAAGAGATAAAACTTCATGTCTGGGATTAAGAGATTTGACTTACAGTCCTCATGGGCTGGGTGTCTCTCCTAGTAGGCCTAATCTGTCACCTTTAATGGGCTTGAAAGCGATCCATGTCTTGTAGAGAAGTCTGAAGAATGCTCAGACCTGTTAAAGAGGTCCGTTATAACTAATATGCCTTTGGAACTTTGAGATCTGTGCTGGAATCATGTGGCCCTGATTTGGTGTGATTTTTACCATTATCATAAGCCCCCACCTACTCCTAGGAGACAATTTTCTTGGCTTTCGGAAAGTAGTTCACCTTATTTTTAGATTCTGGAATATAATCTTAGCCTTCAGGGTGTATTAAGGATACATGGAACTGATCAGAAGCTTCTGAAGGCGGCGAATATTTTTCAGGGTTTTTCTGAATTTTTCATATTTTCTCAGATTTTTCTGAATTTTTCTGGATTTTAAAATAAATTTTCCCAATTCTAAAATCATTTTTCTAAATTTTTTAATTAATAAACCCAGTTTTAAATTACTTTTCGGAAATTTTAATTAATTTTTTGATAAATAATTATTTTTTAATTTTTTAATTAACCTTTCGAAATTAAAATGAATTTTGGGGAATTTGCAAATTTAAAATGAATAATCAAACCTGATTCTGCTTTTTAAAGCGAACCGATCCGTGCCATTGATCACATCCTTGCTCGCCCGTTGAGTGGTTTGAATGCTTGTGATGACTTTGAGCGACGTGGCGTGAATGAGTGTGTGGATCAAGTGCCAACGCACTTTTCAGAAGGATCGGACGACTAAGGATTTAAGCAGAGCAGCGAGGGAGGAAATTGGCGACGTGGAAGCATCTCGTGCGCCCATTGCGAGAGCACGCGGTTTTCTGGATGATCCAACGGCCAGCAAGACGCGCGAGTTGCTTTCTAGCTCGCCCGACAATTTGGTCGAGTTATAACCATTTTTCTTCATTTTTGAAACTTTGTCGACATATATCTTGGTCGAGCTACGTCATCGGCGACCACCGTTTGGGCGAGCAATCACTTCGTCGTCAAGCTACAATCTCCATAATGTTATAGGGACGTCGAGCTATATCTTTCGAGCTTCGACGAGTTATGGTCGAAACATACATAGATTGGCACCATCTCGATAAGCTATGGAGAGATTGGCGCCATCTGGTCGAGCCATGGAGATGGAGCTATTGCTGAGCTTTGGAGGTGGAGCTATGGTCGAGCTATGGAGGTGGAGTTTTCATCGAGCTACGAAGCTGATCTCCTAGTCGAGCTATGATGATCTTTGGTCGAGATATGGAGTAAACTTCTCATCGAGCTATGCAGCTTTTTGGTCGAGCGATGAAGATGGCGGTCGAGCTACGGAGTTGACGTCGCCCAGTTGCAGAGATCTTCGCCGTCGAGTTATGGAGCCCGTCGAGCCATGGGGCCATCGAGCTATGGCTCTCATTTGGTGAGCATGGCGAAGACGCGGAGGCAGGGAAGAGCTCGAAGTTTTTGGGTTCTGAAGAAGAAACATTGAAGAAGATGAAGTTTTTGATGTTTCGGGTTTGAGTTTGAAGTGAAAACTGGTTTGGATCTTGTACCCACAGACCCACCTATTTTTAAAACTTTGGGTTTGTGATTTTGTTTATGGGTTTGGTTTGGAGACCCGACTCGATACCCTGAAGGAAAAAAAAAACCCAAGCTTTATTTTCTTCTTTTTAGCCCGAAAATTAAGTTCTTCACTGTTGGAGTCTAGGTTGCTATTGTTTGTTGAAACTTTGAAGCTATTTTCTTTATGTATACACATAATTATATATATATGTAAATATTTATGTATACATGTACACATATATCCAAAGTTCACTTTATGATCCTTGGCTTTATATCCACAAATATGATATTCTTTGTGATTATGACTTCTTGTGCTTGCCAATTCGTTCTGTCGGATAAGCACCTCGTCATTGACCAAGTGTTATTTTGTTCACATGTTTTATTGCTCAATCGTCTCGTCTCATGTTTCATTGAACCACTCTTTTGTCGACCAAGCGTTGTGTTGTTTGCTTGTTTTGTCGATCGAGTGTTTCGTTGGTCCGAGAGCTAAGTGCTTTGATCGTGGAGTCTTGTATATGTTGCTGACATTGAAGAGTTGTTGCAGGAATAATTTTCGGGAGGGGGTTAGACTGTGGACTTGTTGTTTGATCCCAACAAGTTTGTTGAGGCAGATCTGGGATGAAGTTGAACATTTGAACTTGCTGTTTATGTCCAATAATTTTGTGGAGACAACTCTAAAAAGGAGCTTGCGTTTCACCTGCCGTTTGATCGCGGCGAGTTTGGAGACAACTCTGAAATGAAGTTGATGTTGAACTTGCTGTTTGCGCCCAACAAGTTTTGTAGAGGCGAATCTGTAATGGAGTAGGACGTAGAGCTTGCCATTTGCGCCTGACATGTTTGGAGAGAACTCTGAAAAGAAATTGAACGTAGTGCTTGCCGTTTGAACCTAGTGAGCTTGTAGAGAAAAATCTGATACGAAGTTGAACGTGGAGCTTGCTGTTTGATCCTGAAAAGTTTGCAGAGCAACCCTAAAACAGAGTTGATGTTGAACTTGCTGTTTGCACTTAGCAAGTCTGGAGAGGCAACTCTTTAATCGAGTTGATGTAGAGCTTGTCGTTTGATCCCGACAAGTTTGTAGATGCAACTCTGGAATCGAGTTGAACGTAGGGCTTGCTATTTGATCCCAACAAGTTTGGAGAGGCAACTCTGAGATGGAGTTGAATGTAGAGCATGACGTTTGATCCCGACAAGTTTATAGAGTCAACTCTAAGACGTAGTTGAACGTTTATCCTACTGTTTGATCCCGAAAAAATTTTGTAGAGAACTCTGGGATGGAGTTGAACGTACAACTTGCCGTTTGCGCCTAGCAAGTTTATGGAGAGGAAACTCTTAGACGGAGTTGAAGTTTTTACTTGCCGTTTGCGCCTAGCAATTTTATGGAGAGGAAACTCTCAGACGGAGTTGAAGTTTGTACTCGTTGTTTGCGCCCAGCAAGTTCGTGGAGACAACTCTTAGACAGAATTGGACGTAGAGCTCGCTATTTGTTCCCAGCGAGTTTTTGGAGACAACTCTTACACGGATTTGGACATAAAGCTTGATGTTTGTACCCAACAAGTTAATAGTGAATTTCGTGACTGAATCATACGTTAGAACTTGATGTTTGTGCTCAGCAAGTTTGTAGAGGAAACTCTTGGACGGAGTTGAGGATTTAAACTTGTTGTTTGTTCCCAACAAGTTAGTAGAAACAACCCTGAGACGAAGTTAAACGTAGAACTTGCCGTTTGCACCTGACAAGTTTGGAGGGGCAACTCAATGGAGTTGAACGTGGAGTTTGTTGTTTCATCCAGACAAGTTTGTGGAGAGGCAAATCTCAAATGGAGTTGATGTTGAAACTGCCATTTGGTCCTGACAAGTTTGAAGAAACATCTGAGACGGAGTTAAGTATTGAGGTTTTGATTCCGGTATGTTTGGAGAGACAACTCTGTAACAGAGTTTAACGTTAAACTTGTTGTTTGTTCCCTGCAAGTTTGTAGCGGCAACTCTAGTTGGAGTTGAACATTGAACTTGCTGTTTGGTACAAGCGAATTATAGAGATAACCGTAAGACAAAGTTGGTCATTTGAACTTGGTGTTTGCGCCCAACAAGTTTTGAGAGGCAACACTGAAATGGAGTTGAACGTTGAACTTGTTATTTGCACCCAACAAGTTTAGAGAGGCAACTCTTCCATTGAGTTGATGCAGAGCTTGCCGGTTGATCTCGGCAAGTTTGTAGGAGGGACAACTCTGCGACAGATTTGAATGTTAAACCTATTGTTTGTTCTCAACAAGTTTGTAAGGGAAACTCTAGTCGGAGTTGAACATTGAACTTGTTGTTTGGTACAAACGAGTTATAGAAACAACCGTGAAACAGAGTTTATCGTTTGAACTTGTTTGCGCCCAGCAAGTTTTGAAAGGCAACTCTGAGACAGATTGAACGTTGAAATTGCTTTTTGTGCCCAGCAAGTTTGTAGAGACAACCTATGATGGAGCTGACATTTTGGACTCGCTATTTGCACCCAGCGAGTTGAAGAAACAATTCTAGGCCGATGTTGGATGTCGAGCCTATTGCATGAAGATTAGGGGTCGTTAGAAGGACTTGAGCAAAGAGTGGGGTGTTGTACTCGTTGTTTGGAGTCTATGAGTTGTTAATGGAGTTTGAGTAGAGAGCAAGGTGTTAAACTTGTTGTTTGGAGTCAACAAATTGTTGATGGAGCTCGAGCGGTGAGCGGAGCGTTGAACTCATTGTTTGGAATCAACGACTTGTTGATGGAGCTCGAGCAGTGACTAGGGCATTGAAATCATTGATTGGAGTCAACGAGCTGTTGATGGAACTCAAGTGGAGAGCGAAGCGTTGAACTCGTTGTTTGGACCCAACGAGTTGTTGACGGAGCTCGCGTGGTGAGCAGAATTTGAACTCGTTGTTTGGAGTTGACAAACTGTCGATGGAGGAACTCAAGATTGCCATACTCATTTTGTCTAGTGAATGAGTTGTGGGTGTTTTGAATTTTCTTAATATTTAAGTGAAGTCACTTGTGTTTATTCAGCTGAGGTGATTGCATTCTTCTCTTTGCTGACAAGTAGTTGTGTACATCGAATAAGGTCCTCGAGACATTGAGCTTGCTCTCCTTCGTGATGCGCCACGCTTGACGGCTTTAGGACAAGTCCGTTTGCATGGTGCTTCACGTGAGACGGAGTTGGAGTCTGCTCAGGTGAAGGTGGTAGGATAAACCTGGAGCTTGCCTGCTTAAGGGATACTTGTCTTGAATTTTATCATCAAGAGTTGAGGCGACCTTAGGAAGCAGTTAACTGGCAGGAAGCCTGTGAAGAGGTTTGTATCTCTTAGGCAGAGCATCCCTCTAGTGTGTAGCTGGAAGAATGACTTGTAGGAAATTTTGTTGTACAGTGTTTGCAAGACTTTTGGCAGCAATTCTTAGGTATGAAACGTAGACTCATTGTAATTCTGCAGTTGTAATGAGACTTGTATTGGTATTGGATCTGACTACATAGATTTGCGATAGTTCTGTGATTCAAAGAATTCTTTTCATATGTTTGATCCTTATTGTGCAACTTGTCGTTGAGATTGATGAGCCGTCGACTGAGTTCTTTGTAGTTTAATAACAAGGCCTCAAATTTGTTGTGTATAGCTAATGAACCGTCGATGGTGTGCTTGCATAATGTTTGATGGAGTTTAGAACTTATCCATCTTGTACTCAGCTAGTTGTAGGAGCAACTCTGAGGGAGAGCTATTTTCCAAACTTGCTATATGGGTCCTCCAACAATTTGTGAGAATCATATCGACTTGTGATTTGAACTCCAAGTGTTGCTTTGGAAAATTTTATTGAAGTAACTAAATTTTGGATCTCTAATCTGTCTTTAAGAAAATTTAATGAATTTTAGAAACAGGTTGAATGACGAGTTGAACTCCGAACGTGCTTGATTGCATGTTGCTAAAGTAACTCTAAACCATGGGTATGGATTCCGAACTTGTTAGTTTAGGTATTAACAGATTGTAGGAGCAAATCAAATGGCGAGTTGAAATCAGTTTTTGCTTTGTTGCAAGTTTCTAGAGTAACATCGAGCCATGGGTATGGACTCTGAATCTGTCGTCGAGATAGATTACAGGAGCAGATCAAATGGCGAAGCGAACTCTGAACTTGCTTTGTTGCAAATTGCTAGAATAACTTCGAGACATGGGTATGGACTCTGACCCGTCTTACAAGGAGCTGTTAATGAGTTTTTGGTGCCATTGGCGTTGAACTCGTGGTATGCATCTATAGAGTTGTACAATAACTCTACAAAAGTTAACACAAAATTTTATTGAAAAATAAAACTAAGCGGCTGCTCTAGTGGCTAGCCGTTATTACATGCAGTGACCGGTAGTGAAAGCGATCTTCACTGAAAAGTAAAACTAAATGGCTGCTCTAGTGGCTGACCTTTATTTAGAAAATATTGAAAACATATAAAAGATGCAGGTGTGAAGCGACCATGTTGAAGTTATGAGGTGCTCCACTTTCCCAGTCCCTATTGATATCTCCTTGCCCCCTGTGTCTTCAAGTTAATGAGCCGCTAGGCAAACAACTTGGTAGACCTTATCTGGACTTACCTTTTTTAGAGAGAGGCTCTCCATATTTTGCAGAGATAAGGGGAGATCTTCAGGTTAGCCAATGTGTTTAGGCAGGACTATTTCTTTTCGTTCAATGAGTAGAGTGGCTTCGGCGAGGGATTCAGGTTTATTACTGTGTTATGATGAGAATGAACTTGGACCTAGTGGGAGATGATTCTATAGGTTTGGAAGTTCTCGACAAGATTGTCTAGTGCAGTAGCTTCAAGCTTGCTTATGAGCTTAGATTTACTGTGACATGTATTGTATCAGTGTAGCATTCTCGTGCAGCTTGTTAGCTCCCTAAAACTTGGACTATGTCTGCTGTTGTTTGGAACTTCATTTTCATGTGTTAGGCAGAAGCAACTCATCAAAGGCTGCTTGGCCGAGACGGCCGAATATTGCATTGTATACAGCTTTGACATCGACTACCATAAAGTCCAGTGCATCTGCTCGTATAACGAGGAATTTTCCTGCTGTCACATCGAGTATGACAATTCCTTCTACTTAAACGGGTACACCAGATAATCCGTGGAGTGTATAACCGGTTGGCTTGAATCGGTCTCGGGAGATCTTCAGACCATTGAAAGTGTTCATGAAAAGGATGTTTACTGATTTGCCATTGTCTACCAGGATGCGGCATACCTTATGATTCACTATGCAAAGATTTATGACCAATGCATTACAGTGAGGTATTCAGACACCTTATAAGTCCTTGTCGGAGAAAGATATCGGGACCCTGGTGCTCTTGGCAGGTGGGATGTTATGTACTGAGTTGACTTTCCTGACAAAAGCTTTGCAGGAAAAGTTTGAATCTCCCCCCATCGGACCTCCGTAAATGGAGTGGAGAATGGTCATATGTTCTGAGTCTCGTAATTTGGAGGGCCTCTCTTGATGCTTATTAGCCTCCCGTGTCGGAAGAGTTTCGGCATTCTTGTTTTGTTGGACAAATAGAGAGAGGTACACCCGGCGAATTATGCCATCAAGATATTCTTTGAGTGCTCGATAATTGTCAGTAGTGTGTCCATGATCTCAGTGAAATGTGCACCACTTGTTCTTGTCTCTTCTCTTGCTAGCTGTGGACATCTTGGGGGGAGGGGGGGAGATTATTTCGTCATTCTCAGCTTCCATGAGGATGGCTGATATGCTTGTGTTGAAAGGACCGAACTTTTCGAAGCGTGGTGTTGGAGGTGGACGGTGTTGACCAGCATCGTCTTTCTGAAATTTCCTGTGTCCTTCCTCGTTTGTATGCTTTCGTTTGTTCCCGGAAGATGAATCGTTCTTGCCTTGAGGATAAAGAGCTTCCTCGACTCTCATATATTTGTCACTTCTTTCTAGGAGCTCATTGTATTTTTTAGAAGGCTTCTTTGTGTAACACCTCGCAAAAATGAGTTATTACAATTTTGTAACACACGTGTTACATACTTATGTTTTGTACTGTTACGGAAAGTATATGTAACGTATTTTAAAATAAATGTTTTCTATGTATTTTGTATTTTGATTCTTATATATATATTTTAATTCTCTCGAATTCGATTATGTATTTGAATTTAAATTTTAACTCAGATATTTAATATTCTGTTTTTACGTGCATTGCACGTGTTTTCAATACACGTGTTGATTACGTATATTTTTTCGTTACGTGAAATATCCATAACTTCATCAAAAGAAATATGTTTACATAGGTTGTATTTCGTTTTCTTCGTTGCTCGAATCCCTTTTGTTTTGAATATTTATTGATACGTGCGACGCACGTGCTTGCAGTTCATGTATCGGTTGTATTCCTTTTCAAAATGAAATTTATGAAGTGTGTATATTAATATTTCTTTTGCTTAATTTTAATATACGGAATGATAGATTTTTAAATTTTTGAACATTTTGGCTGCAAGTGCTTTGCACGTGTTTCTCTTTTATGCACGTGCAAATTGTGTTATTATGTTACATAAATAACTAATGAAATGTGCATAAATAACTAACAAAATGTACCTAAATAACTAATTTAATTTTTCCTATTAAGTTTATATTAAAATGAAATAATATATGCATGTACATTAAATAAAAACTGCAATTTTAGTGTGTATTTCATGTGCATACACAAAGCACGTGCACGAATCTTGCCCACTTTTTTTCTCATGGCCAAGAATGCTTGAGAGAGAGGAGAGAGTGGGTGTGTGAGTGGATGTGGATTAGTGGAGAGCTTATTTAGGAGTGTGGGTAGTTTCATCAACCACTCATTAATGATCCTATAAATACCCCCCCCCCCCCCCCCCCAACACACACACACTTAACTCTACATGAACGAAAAGAAACAAAAAAAAAAAAAAATGTGCTCTTGCTATTGGTCATTTTCAGGAAATCTAGTAGGCTTGGTGTTTTTAGATTTTTGGAGTGGAGCTTTGGAGTTTTGTGAGTTCTTCTCTTTTAAGGTGGGTGTTTCCTAATCTTCTAATATATTTGTAATTGTGCATGTTTAATTAGAAATATGTAGATGAATAATGGAATTGGTATGTGTATGTGAAGTAGCTTCTCTAGAAATTTTATTTGTACATGCTTAACCATAGTTGTGTAGTTGATAATCAAATTAATGTGTGTATGTGCAGGATTTTGTATAAATTTGTTTAACGTAATGTAGTGAAAATTTTATATAATAAACTCATGAGATTGACCATCTTGAATGCAATTTTACTCGTCTAAAACATAGTCATTTTTATTTGCACATATGATTTAATTATAGAACTAGGAGTATTATATGCGAATAGTATGATAAATTTCACATTTTTCAAGATTAAATTTTTATACGTTTAATTTCGTACAAATATACTATTTTTAAAGAAAATTACTCTCTAAAATTGTAACATAATGTATAGATGTTATGGTATCAAAATTTTACTGAAATCATTAAACAGAGAGTTAGACTTAAAAGACTTTGAACTTATATGTAATCAGTAAGTGTGTTTGACTTACTGGTTGGTGCGCTGTGTTTGGGTGCGTTTCGGGTTGTTGCCTGGTCTCAAGTTCAAGTTAGGGAAGGGCCTTTTTGTTTTTTGGAAAACTCAGAAAAAAAGTATTAAACAGTAAGGAAAATATATTGTAAATTTTACATAAAGTTTATCACCATTAGGGAGTTGGCTCTCTGGTTGTCGGTTGTGGTTTTAGGGCCATGGGCTCCTTGCTGCCGTGCTTGGGTACTGATATGGCTAAAAATAAGGGTTAAATCGGAACCGTCCAAATCAGGCGCGAATCTCAAAGCTCAGGGGTAAAATGGTAATTTCACCTACAAAAGGGTTCGAAATGGGAACTGGGCCTTTTTCGAAAGGCCCAATAACCCACGAACGGATCCATCTTAACTGGGTGCGGGTTCCAACCCGCAAGAAACCCAGCCCGGCTGGATAGAATTAGGGTTTATGATTTTACTTAATCAACGACCCTGATTCCCTCTATCCATTCACTGGGAAGTAGGGATTTGATCTTATCCCGAAACTGGTTCCTAAGGCGGCTATAAATACCCCCCATCCCCCACTGTTAATAGGTAATCAATCTTTTGCCAATCAAAGCTCTTTCATAATCTTTCTGATTACTGACAAGAGCGTCGAAGGGTGTGTTGCTGGAATCAACCCCGGTGTTTCGCACTTTTTGCAGGTCAACGGCGGGAGATAATGGTCAAACTCCGATGAAGGTGTATTCAGGTTTGAATATTCAACTTCCCTCGAATCCACAAATCTATCTGTTTGCCCCAGTACCGATTTCAGTGGCAACAGATTGGCGCCGTCTGTGGGAAAGATGAATAGCAATTCATCCTCTTCCATCGGTTAAGATTACCTTCAGCCATGCCTCCAAGGAAGATGAGATCTAGAGGGTCCAACCGCGGTCCCACTCCTCCTCAACCAAAATCGGAGGCTCCCCTCCAACCCATCCAGCCTCAGGGACAGCTCCCTCCTTAACCCGATCACCCGCTGCAGCAGTTGCTGCCTCCTCCCCAAAATCTTCAACACCAGCAGGCTCCACCCGGGCCCCAGAACGCTGGTATAGGGACCTCTCGTCCTCATCCCCAGAAGCAACCTCTTCACCGCGACCATATCTCTGTACATAACCCTTCAACCGAATCCATGGCATCTCACAACCCTCGGTCTTCAGAAGACCTCCGTAACATCCTCATCAACCGATAGAAAGAAGAGGACCTTCGCTACCGTTTGGATGAAAGGCGGGCCCTTGAGGGAGTCTCCCACTCAGAACGTCCAAATGTGCGATCTCCTTGCCGTCGTGACCACAGGAGGTCCCCTCTTCATAGGAGGCAGAGGGAGTCCCCGGAGTACCGTCGAAGGAGGCCTCATTCTCCCGCTGGTCGGCAGCCTCAGAGGGACGAGAACGGATCTATCACACATGCCAAATTCCAACAGTTCTAGGCTACAATCTTGCAAGCCCTCAACCTCCCACCAAACAAGAACAATAATGCTCAGAGGGTCCCCACTCCTTCGCCAGTTCAAAGCCCTCCTCCTCGGTCCTAAGTCCTCGTCATTCTCCGAGCTACCGTCGTCGTAGCCCACGCTCCCCTTCGTACGAAGATGAGTACAGAGGCTTACTTGGATACCGTCGAAGGGATGATGCAATCTATCGCCGTCTCCACGAGATGGAGAGGCGCTTCGGTCAACTAGACAGGGAAGAGGAGCTGAGAGGGAGGACCCTCCGCCCAAGCAGACCTCCGTTCTCCCGAACCATCATAGAGACTCCCATTCCAGCAAACTTCAAGCCAACGCAGTTCGAGACATATACGGGGGAGTCAGACCCTGTGGATCACATCGAGAGTTTCAAAACTCTCATGATGATCCTCCAGGCTTCCGATGCTCTACTGTGCAAGACCTTCCCAGCTACTCTCAAAGGTCCGGCTCGGGAATGCTACTCCCGCCTCACCCCATCCTCCATCTTCTTTTTTGAACAATTTGAGACCCTCTTCATCACCCACTTTGTGAGCAGCCGCCGAACCGAGAAGACTAGTATTTCACTACTCTTTCTCAATTAGAAGAAGGGTGAGAAACTAAGAGATTATGTTAAGCGGCTTACCGCGGAAGCTAGGTCCATTGCCTCCCTCGACCAATCGGTCGCTGCAGCCGCCTTCCAGTCCAATGTCCTTAATTCGAGCCTCCGGTCCTCCCTAGCCAAAAAGCCCCCGCGAGACTTCTCCGACCTTCTTCTTAGAAGCGAGAAGTACATCCGTCCTGAGGAAGCTGAACATCACTCCACATTCGAGGGGTCTACCTCAGGAAGCAAGAGAAAGGTAGCCGAAGATGAGGGAGCTAAGAAGCTCCAGAAGGACAATGGGGGTCAGCGCCGCCTGCCTCCCAGATTTAAGCAGTTTACCCCTCTCAACACCAATGTTTCAACTATTCTCATGGAGGTTGAGAAAGAGGGAGTCCTGCCTCCTGCCCCGAAGATGAATATCCCCGGGAAGAAGGGAGATAAGGAGAAGTGGTGCTGATATCATAGAGACCACGTCCACGAAACCAATGACTGTCGGGCTCTGAAGAATAAAATTGAAGCCCTCATTCAGAGATGGAAGCTATCCAAGTTTGTAAGAAAGGACCGGATTGATCTTCCTCCAACCCCCAGGGGGGCTAACAAGCGTCCCGAGAGGCGCGATGATTCTCCCGAGTTTGAAGAAGAACGCGTCTTACACCTCATCCATGGAGGCCCAATGGGAGGAACCTCCAACTCTTCTCGAAAGGCTTTCATCCAGGAAGGGAATTCGGTGAACAGCATACCCCCTTCCAAAGGTCTCGAAGTCCCGGTTACTTTCTCGGATGAAGATCTAGAGGGTGTCCGAACACCCCACTATGATGCACTGGTGATTAACCTCCACATGGCTAACTTTAAAGTGGAGAGGATTCTGGTGGATAATGGCAGTTCTATCAACATCTTCTTCTTAGCGGCCTTCCGAGGACTTAAGTTATCGCGGGACAGGCTCAAGTCTGCCGGCTATACTCTCCATAGGTTCACGGGAGTGCCAGTGACTATCGAATGGGTGATAACCCTCGACGTAACCACTGGCAAAATTCCTACTACCCAGACGGAGCCAATGGACTTCATGGTTGTCGACATCCCAGCCGCTTACAATGTGATCCTAGGCCGACCTGGCCTAGCTGCCCTAGAAGCTGTCCCATTGGCTTATCACCTCAAAATGAAGTTCCCCACCAAGGCAGGTGTAGGGGAAGTAAGGGGAAGTAAGGGGAAGTCAGGAGATGGCTCGCAAGTGTTACATGACCTCGACCGGGGGACCTGTCCTTTCCCTTGAGACTCATGAGATTCTCCAGGGCAACACCCAACCTATGTCAGAACAAGTAGATGAGCTGGAGGAAGTGCTCTTCTCAGAGCAAGATCCAAACCGCAAATTCTTCATCAGCAAGACCCTGCCCTCTGCCCTCTGTTCTGACATAGTCCATTGCATCAGGAAGAACCATGACCTCTTCGCCTGGACAGTTGTCGACATGCCAGAGATCTCCGAGGACCTCCTTGTCCACCACCTAAGTGTTGCTCCCGAGTCCAAACCGGTCCAGCAGAAGAGGCGCTAGTTCGCCCCTGAGCGCCAGCAGGCCATAAAGGAAGAAGTGGACAAGCTTCTCAAAGCACGGTTCATACAACAATTCAACTATCCCGAGTGGCTCTCTAATTTTGTTATGGTCAAGAAGGCCAATGGAAGCTGGAGGATTTGCATCGACTTCACTGACTTGATGTAACCCCTGTTTTTTATTTTATGTATATTGGAGTGTATTTTTTTATTTTGTGTATTTTTATATCTCTTGTATTTTTCGGAACCGTATATTGGATTATTTTCAATATATAATTTTTTTCTTTTATTTTTGACCTCCTTGTGCTGATTGTTCGTCGTTTTGCTCATTTTTGCCATATTGAGCCCTTTTTTTCTTTTTCTTAGCCTCGTTTATTATTATTATTTATTTTGGTGATGTAATGGACTTTTGGTGGTGTTTTTCCAAAATTGTGATTTTTGACCCTTAAGGAGATTTTTAGCAGCCATAGAATTCTTTTTATATTGTATCCCCATTTGAAATCTACCCAATATCAATTATCCATTTGTATACCTATTAATTCATATTGATATCCACTATCTATTAACCCACAATTAACCCATATATATAACCCCTAATCTCTCCTTAACCCTAACCCTAATTATTTTCTCTTTCCCTCCAAAATCCATCCGGCCGCTTTCTTTTCCCCCTCCAAACTGATCCCGGCCTGCCATGTCCCCCTCCAAAACCGGCCCTCTCCCTCCCTCTAGCCTCCAAGCTGACCACCACATCATCTCCACTCCATACTTCATCCACCATACTTCCTCCTACAACCCTAACACCATCTCCTTGTGGCCGGCTACTCCAAAACAGCACCCCATCATCCAAAACAGTACCAACCCCCTCTCCTCGTGGTGTTTTTGAAGTGAGTATCATCCACTTTGGATCGTGCATTAAGGAGATCGTTCGTAGGGCATTTTCGGTTTGTGGGTTCGCTTGGAAACGCGTGGAAAAGCTATTTTGTTCGTGGGTTTTGCACTTGGATTCGTTTGCATCGTATTTCACTCCATTAAGAGGCAAGTAACTTGTACTACAATTCATTAGGTGGATACAAGTCAAAAAGTTCACACCTAGAGTAGTTGGGTCTAGAGACGACCAAAACTTGTGTTTCTATTTGATGGGGTTGTCTCTATTGTGTTAAATTTGGCCATAGAAGACTTATGACATGAATTTTGATAGGTTAATGTCCTAGGTTTCACCCAAATTCGATTTTGTTCGTGTATGTGGCATATTGCATGTATGTGTTCGATTGATTGCCCATGTGAGAATTATTAGGCTTGGACATGTTAAAATCCCTAAAATATGATATTTAGATGATTGGTAGGCTTTGTTTCAAGTTTGGTTAGTTTTGGATCAAAATTGTGGAAGTTATGATGTTTTGAAGTAGAGATGTCAAATCTGGAATTTGCGGTCTGTTCTGTGTTGTGTGCTGTTTTCACCCATGCTAAGGTCCGAATCTCAACTTCAAAATTAAAAGTGAATTCTAGGTAATTGTGTCTATTTTCAAACCCCACTGATTTTCCTGCATTTGGAGTTCGTATGACTGAGATATGATAATTTTGGTACGGCCGTGTCGGTAGTTTTCAGATTCAGTTTCGTGTAAATTTTGCTAACAATTTATTTTCAAGAACTAGTTTATACATAATATCTTGCCACAATATTTTTCTCAGTGTTTCCTCATGAGGTTAGGGACTTCCCAGATTTTTTGTGTATTTTAAAGATAAGTTTTGAGCGATGTTTCATATCCTTTTCTATAATCTACTTTTGCTGTAAATTGCATGCTGTTCTATGTTGAACCCAGTTTTCACCCTATTTCCTTATGTTTTATGAAAATTATTTATGATATATGAAAGTTGGAAAATTTTATCTATTTTCACGCCATTTTGGCGGAATTGAATTTCAATTCACTGATTGCGAGATATGCTTGTTTTCGTACAACAGTGTTGAGAAATTCCAGATTCGTCAAACTACGATTTTGTGTTACTTCTTATTTTGATGACTTAGCTATAATTTTTGGAATATTATGAAACTTATTATTTTGAGTCTATATCTATAGGGGATTACCCCAGATTTTTCGTGGAATTATTTGATGATTTTACATGCTGTTTTTATGCTTTTGAAGTTGTTCCCCTGTTTTCTGGCTGAATATGAAATCTGTGTTCAAATCAGTTTTGAGCTGAGATGTTGTGAACTAGTATGTGACTCTATTATACTCGTTGGATGCGTGTGGATGTCTAGTTTCCAGATCCTTCGACGGATCATGATTTTCATGCCTGTAGTTCTTTGAATCACTGTTTTAGTGTTGATTGGTCTTGCTGTCCTGAATATAAACACACACTGTTTGACTCGTTTATGTGACTGTCTATCATCTATGCGTGCTTATTTGTTACCCTAGACCTGATACTGATTATACTATGTTAGTTTGACACTGTTTCATGCTTATACCTGCTTGTTTGAGAATAATAATAAATAATCAACCCGGGTTTTTAATGGGACAGATCTAGTAGTGGATAGTGCAGAAACGTGTACTCGGAAGGAGACTTGTGTTTCCTGTATGACATGTTACCGACCAAGTTTACCGACCATGTTGCTGACCAAGTTTACCGACCAAGCTTACCGACCAAGTTCTGTGATTCTGTGAATACCTGAGTACACTGCCCTGTATGGTCCCCTATGAAATCTAAAGCGAAAGTGTTATGTTGTAGCAACCATGTAGGGTGGGGTGCATGTCGTGCTACCTAGATAGTAATCACACAAGACTTACATAAATATGAAACCTGAATCTATATCTGTTCTGAAATCTGAAATCTGAATCTGAGTCTGAATCTGTTATTTGGAAATCTGAATCTGTTACCTGAATATCTGATTATCTGAAATCTATTACCTGATTACCTGACATATCTGTTATCTGACACTTGACACTTAACACTTGAGACATATGCAAAGTACCATGTTAGTTGTATCTGTCATACCATATTAGGTCTGTTTCTGATATTAGTTAGATCTGTTTAGTTTCCCCATGTGCTTGTATCCTACTCTATTTGTGATCCGGGCTTGCAATTGATGGGTACTTGTTTTCTTCTTTTCTCTTTTCCCTGCAAATTTACTTATTGCAGATCAGGTCGGACAGCTGCTTGATGGTAATGGCAAAATGATTTATTAAGTTGGAAATTTCTGTTTTCTGCTTTTTATTAGTTGTTGCTTGAACAATGAACAAGTTGTATTTGGTTTATTTGGATATTATCTGTATTTGGGCGATGTGACCCAGAATATTGTTTTTCTCCAGACTCTGAATTTTATTTGGGAATATTGTATTTGATTTCAAGTAAATTTCTGTTGGTAATTTATTTCAAGTATTGCATGTTGGTTCCACTTTTTGATTCCGACTCTGATAAATTCTGTGATGTGTTGCAAAGATTTCTTGAAACAGCTTAAGGATGATAATAATCATTCGCTGGGCTTTTGTTACGTACTCGTATTCCGTATTTTTGGGAAGCGGGACATGACACTTGAACAGGGCATGCCCCAAGGATCCTTTCCTTTTCCTGATGTGTCTAATTTATATACAAATATTTGTACTCATTTACCTATTAAAATGGCTTGTTTTCGCTGATATTGTCTATAATTCATCTTATTTCTATATGATTTCATTTAATTAATTATTTTTGAAGAAATAATATTTTTGATGCAAAAAGTAAAGAATTGTGGAAAAAAATCAACAAACAAAATAAAATAATAGATTTATCAATTTTTATTGTTTTGTTGAGTTAAAAGTGCAACAAATAAATTTTAAAAGGATTTTTATAAGCTAATATGATTTATAGTTAGTTTAATTAATTTTAAACTAATTTAATTTATTTATTTAAAAAATCCTCATTTCAGGTATTATTTTGTGTATGCAGCAGCACGTGGTGGAAATAAAAGGAAGAAAAGAAAGAAAGGGAAATAAATAAAATTCTGAGTTATAAAAAGAAGGAAATAAAGGAAGAATGTGGATTTTTATGCAAAAAGCGCAACCCTAATTCTCCTTCCCGTTCTCTATAAGAAGAAGCAAAGAAGAGAGAGATGATCAAGAGGTGACGGCTGTACAATAACACAAAAGAAGAAAAAGAAAAAGTAAGGAAGAGAGAGAACGTGTGCGAGTTCCAAGGCGAAACAGCAGCGTGTGGGCAGTAGGGCTGTTGTCTTCTTTGACGCAGTATTCGAAGTGCACCCAACGATTGCTGCCTCTTCTTCTCTGACTCTCTCTCTCGAGCGGAACCCAAGGCTTCAACATCTTCGACGTGACACGTGCAACTTCTTCTTCTCTTTCTTGCGTGTTGGACGAAGCAAACAAAAGCAGAAGGTGTGGACCCACGTGCTGATCTGGCGACTTCTTCTCCTGGCGCACGCGGCTCGAAGCAGAAAAGGAGAAGCAGCAGGCGCGTGAGTTCCAAGAGCTGACCTGGCGCTCAGGTACTGTTCCTGATGCGACAACCGATGCAGAGCTGACTTCGGATTCGAGGCGCTGACAAGTTGGGTTCCGTTTTTTTACAGGGATTTGGATTATTGGTTTTTTTCATATATTATTATTTTGTGTATCTCATCTTCTTCTTGATATTATTTTTTAGATGCAATCCAAACAATTCTATTAATTGCAAATTTGATATGAACTGAATTTAAATGTTCTAGAGGCTAAGATGTAGCCAAGTTTTGAACACAGATTTTAATTCCTTATTATTACTCTATTTTTCCTGATTGTGTTTTAATTTTTATTGTTTATGCGTACAATATGGTGGATAGACATTTGTATGATTTTTCAAATCATAAAGAGACCAAACAGGTAATTTGTGATTAATAAAAATTAAGACCGTATATTGGAGGACGTGACCGTTAAGAAATCCAATTTCTCAATTAATAATTTGATGGATAGGCGAAGAATTAGTTGAGAATAATTTTTAGACTACGTTGATAGAGTGGTTAATATCTTTCGGATTTTGGTTTACAATTGGGAAAGATAATATCTTTAATTTATAAGGAATTATAATTTGTGTGTGTGATAAACGAGGTGAACCAAGAGCCCTAGAATTAATTTTACCATTAAACAAAGTACATGAGCTTTATAGTTTCACAGCCCTCTCCCTCTTCACCAATTTAGTTAGATTTAGTTAGATTAAGGTAATTTAGTTGCTTGATTATTTATAAAATTCGATCATCCAAATAGTGATTCATCTAGCGATACGGTACTCAGTAAAATATCTAGTCCCTGTGGGTTCGACACTCTACTCACCTATCTATATTACTTGTGCGATTTTGTACACTTGCAAATTCAACATCAAGTTTTTGGCGCCGTTGCCGGGGACTAGTTATTCTTTTATTGATATTGAAAATTGCTAGATTATTGCTAATTTGGATTCTTTGTAATTATTTTTATTTTATTATTATTTTACATCTTTTATTTTCTTTTGACTAACTTTTATTTTTTCTATTTTTCTTATTTTAGTTTTTTTTAGTTTTTCTATTTTTTTTCTTCTTTTTTCTTTTTCGATACTTACATTTCAGGACATACAGTGCATTATCATGGCGAACGATGAGAATAGGCCTTTGAGAGACTATGCTATGCCCTCAATTTATGAGTCAAGCATAAAGAAGCCGGTTATTGAAGCTAACGATTTTGAAATTAAACCGGCGATGATTCTAATGATTCAACAGACTGTTCAATTTTGGGGACTACCACACGATGATCCTTACGCTCACATTGCAGATTTTTTAGAAATTTGTGACACTTTCAAGCACAACGGTGTATCAGACGATGCAATTAGACTGAGACTCTTTTCTTTTTCCCTACGAGATAAGGCGAAGGCTTGGCTACATTATCTACCACCCGGTAGTATTACTACTTGGGAGGGACTTGCACAAAAGTTTCTAGCCAAGTATTTTCCAGCAGCAAAGACCGCAAGGCTAAGAAATGATATTTGCACATTTACTTAATTTGAGACCGAGTCTTTGTATGATGCATGGGAAAGGTTTAAAGAGTTATTGAGAAAGTGTCCTAATCATGAACTACCAAAATGGCTGCAAATGCAAACATTCTATAATGGTTTGGGAGTTACACATAAATCTATGGTTGACGCAGCAGCTGGTGGTGCACTCATGAGCAAAACTTACACAGCAGCCTATGATCTTTTAGAGGAGATGGCATCAAATCATTATCAGTGGTCTTCAGAGAGAGCAATGCCAAGAAAAGTGGCTGGAGTTTTTGAACTTGATCCTTTTTCTACTTTAAATGCAAACAATGATATTTTATCTAAACAAGTAGAAAATATGAATTTTAATACTATTCAATCTAATATGATTTGTGATTTTTGTGCAGGAAATCATTCAAGTTCATATTGTCAAGTGGGGAACCCTTTTGCTCCATCAAATGCCGTACATGAAAATTTTGTGTCAAACTTTCAAATGCAAAATAATCATTATGCAAACACATACAATTCAGGATGGAAAAACACCCCCAATTATCCGTGGAACTACAATCAAGAAGCAGTTATACCACCTCAAATTTTTCCACAGCAAGAAAAGAAGCCGACGCTTGAAGATATGTTTGAGCACTACATACAAAAGACAGATTTGGCAATTCAAAATGTTGCAAATTCAACTTCGGCTTCCATCCAAAATCTTGAGGTACAAATTAGTCAAATTTCAAATATTCTTAATGAAAAAATTGCAGGATCATTACTAAGCAATACAGTTGTCCATCCCAAGGAGCATGTTGAGGCTATAACACTAGGAAGTGGGAGGACAATTGAGCAACCACAAGAAGAAAATGAAGAACATAATGTGGTTGAAAAGCAAAGTGAGATAGAACAATTTGTGGAGGAACAAATTCAGTATGAGCAAGTAATGTATGATGTTTTTAATTCTATAAATTTTCCTCCTGAAGAACAGTCATCTTTCCAAGTAAGTAAAATTGATTTAATTGTGGGCGAGAAACATAAGGCAAAATTTGAAAAATCATCAATCGAAGTATGTCCAACAAATTCAACAAATTTTGAACCTGAAAAAGAAAATATTTTTGAACATGTTATGTATTTGGATGCTGAACCTTCTATTTATTCATTTTTGCAGCATAAATTCAAAGAGGTGGGGGAATCAAAGACATCATCATTACGAAGAAAACGCCTCAAATTAGAGCTTGAACCTGATCCACATCAGAAGAGAAAAATTAGAAAGGATGTGTTAATGTTGTTGGATCTTGGCGTTACTTAACCATCTCACCCCCATGTCTGGCTGAAGACTTAAAACTTAGCGCTTCTTGGGAGGCAACCCATGTTTTATTTTATTGCATTTAGTTTTGATTTATCTTTTAGTTTATTTTATTTTCATTTTTGATTTTATCTTGTAGGATTGCACAAATTTTGAAAGTCGCCAGGCGGAGCTGTTTTGAACACCTGCATTGATGGCTGTTTTTGAGCAGCATGGAGTCAGAATCTGGAAAGGTGATTCAAAGAGAAGTTGTAGACAATCGTCTTAGCTTTCCAGAAAAAAAAAATTCAGCCCATTTCGACATCTACAGCTCCAGATATCGCCAAAATACTGAACACTGCGCGTGCAGAAATTTAAAGACGAATCAGGGGAGATATTCTAAACTTTTTGCATTCTTTTTGTTTTTCTTTTCCTTTCCCATTGAGGACAATGTGATACTTAAGTTTGGGGGGAAGGTTTACAAAATTCATTTTTATTTTTATTATTTTTGAAAAGAAAAACAAAACAAAAGGATTATAATTAGGCTTACCTTTACACTGTTGAGTTCCTTATTGTGATAAGCATTGAAACAATTTTTTTGGATAAACAATTTTTTTTTATAAAGCAATATTAAGCATACTTATTTACTTTAGGATTATTGAGTTTCAAAATTCCTTACAAAATTGTGTGAGTCATGCTATTATACATAAAAGACAAATGTGATGCTTTTTCTTGTGATTATCCCCTTCGATCTAGTCCTAAACAGGGTTTAAGTAAATAGAGTATAAAAAAAAAAAAAAAAAAAATTGAATAAAGTCAATCTACTCCAATGTTTTGAGTTGCTTAGTAACTAGGGGTATTCATCACAAATGTTTACTTTTACGTAAAACGGCAACTTGAAATATGAGTATGCAAAGCACTTTAAGTTTGTGACTTGTTGAGTAACCGGGTGAATTCATCACAAATGTTTTGCATTCGCGTCAAAAGGCAAGTGACAACTTAGAGAAGAGACTGAAAAAAAAAATTATTCTTATAAAAAAAAAAAAAGAGAGAAAAGAAAAAAAAAACTCTAGTTTGCTACTCGGTTTGTAGTAGAGAGAAGGGATAATCACAGATTGAGTTGTTGCATAATATAATTGCATTAATTGCATGACAAATGCGATTGGGTTGGGAGTTATGAATAAATAATTGCACTGGAGAAAGTGGGTATGCTTAGTTTTACTTTATTTGCAATTGTTTATATTTTTAATTGCAATTTTGATGCTTGCATGATAAGATCTCTCGGTGTGATGGGTTGAGTTTACTATTATTATTCCCTTGTTCATAATTCTACTTTTTGCTCGAGGACAAGCAAAATCTTAAGTTTGGGGGTATTTGATGTGTCTAATTTATATACAAATATTTGTACTCATTTACCTATTAAAATGGCTTGTTTTCGCTGATATTGTCTATAATTCATCTTATTTCTATATGATTTCATTTAATTAATTATTTTTGAAGAAATAATATTTTTGATGCAAAAAGTAAAGAATTGTGGAAAAAAATCAACAAACAAAGTAAAATAATAGATTTATCAATTTTTATTGTTTCGTTGAGTTAAAAGTGCAACAAATAAATTTTAAAAGGATTTTTATAAGCTAATATGATTTATAGTTAGTTTAATTAATTTTAAACTAATTTAATTTATTTATTTAAAAAATCCTCATTTCAGGTATTATTTTGTGTATGTAGCAGCACGTGGTGGAAATAAAAGGAAGAAAAGAAAGAAAGGGAAATAAATAAAATTCTGGGTTATAAAAAGAAGGAAATAAAGGAAGAATGTGGATTTGTAGCGCCCCGAATTTCTAATATGATAACTTAGAAAATACGTGGCACGATCCCAGCATCCACTTCAATGTAACAATATTCACAGCCAACACCACTAAAATTTTCAACTTTTATTACAACAAACTTTTAGAAATCACAGCGGAATTCAAAACAACCCAAACAATATTTACTGTCATTTACAACTCAAACTATCTCAATACTGCTTTTACAAATTTACACAAACTCTTATAAATCAATTTATCTCAAATATGCCTCAAGTATCCAAACCTCCAAACTCTAAGCAATAACCTGCAACATGTGAGGCTAGAGATGATCCCTAACCCCCAACACTAAAGGGGTTAGCCATAAATGGTGTGAGTGACATAAAATAATCAACATAATTTAATTGTAAAACATAAGGTCATCAACAACATTTATTAACCACAATGATAAATGAATAAGGAATAACAAAGATGTAAAGCATGAAAACATCATAGAATGAAAACAACAAGTGCATCTAGTCTAAAGGTCAAGTGTAGGAAAAACTGGAAAACACATGCATAATACAAAGTCAAGAAAACACAATTGCTATATGTGGACTCTCTAATGCATACTTGTCGAAGTCTATGCATCCCATTCTACATAGGTTCGGTGCAAGCCCTTAACGTCTCCACTTCATATGGGTTCAATCCCCGCTATGCAACTAATCTTAACACGATGACTACTACGAGATGAAGATAAACAGTGAAAATTAGTCCATGCTTGATAATTCCGGAGATGGATCCCTCATCTCAGGCATTTTACCTGGATAATTCCGGAGATCATCCCTCATCTAAACATTGACACATCATCACATGAATACCACATGTGCGTCGCCTCGACTTCGATAATTCCGGAGTTCAATCCCGCATCTCATGCAAACCACTTGGATAATTCCGGAGATATATCTCTCATCTCAGGTATTTTACCTGGATAATTCCGGAGATAAATCCCTCATCTCAAGAAAGTTACTTGGATAATTCAGGAGATCAAATCTCTCATCTAAAGCCGTATTGAGGTGCATAACTCATGTTCCCGTTCATCATATCACCACTAGTGCCTGTCCTTATTATTTGTGGGTTATTTAATTACTCAACAAAATCTCCTAGAGTCGGTGTACCCTACCGGGATAACTCAAAACTGAATAACTGAATATGCCTCAACGGGCCTCAACAAAAAAAAACAAATATCTCAACACCGGTATACTAGGGTCACCTACCTCTAGAGACTCAAACTCAAATGTCTAAACAAATTCCACTAAACAAAGGTGGCTCAACTGAACATATTAAAACCAAATATTGAACTGAATATCTCAAAATCAAATACTGAACTGAAGATCAATTATAGACTGAATTATCTGAAAAACAATCATTCGAAGTAACACTAAAGTTTACACCGATCCTTCAGTACCAGTCGACTTATACAGTGGTAAGTCGACTGTCCAGAGGACTATGTCCAAAATTTCACAAAGATAAACTAAGTCATATCAGTCGACCTCAGAGGTTACCAGTCGACTGCATACAGGCTAAGTCGACTGTCCCGAAAGGACTGAACAAATTTTACTAAGAAGGTTCTCAGCAGACCAGTCGACTGACAGAAGTCTAAGTCGACTGTCCCGAACAGTTTTCAAAGGTCTGAAGGTACAGCAGTAGGGACGTATATTCGTTATTGTTAGAAGACATCTACTATGCTATATATAAAAGTAAGAGTACAAATGAAGATCATGAGTAATTAGTTCCCAGAAGATTGTTTTCAACCGACCCATTCTAGTATAATCAACTAGTACTTTTAATATATTAATTAGTACTTAAAAGGTAATATATGTGGTAATAATATATGAATTTCTTTTGAAGATCATGAGTCATTAGTGCTTAAAGAGGCAATTCTACCATTCCTTTCAAACGACCCAGAAGACTACGAATGTAATTAGATAAATGTAATATAACTTAGTAATATTATACCAACCGAGCTAATTGACTAGAAAATATGTGTTCATAGCATAATCCATTAAGGATACATCACCCAATCATCCAAATGTCGAAATTTAATTCTCAAGATCCATAATCACTAATCTTTCAATTAGGGTTTCTCAAAACTAATTTCTTTCACAACTATGATCAAAAATCTGATTTGTATACCCTAGACCCAGATATTCACCATCCGATCCCAACCATGATCAATTCTTAACATGTTTTCTAACATATAATCTCATAACTCAAGATCTACTCAATATCTACAAGTTTCTTAACATGGTCCAACAATAACAATGGTTTACATACATACCACAATATAAGATCCATATCATTCATATACAAAACAAGCAAACGTTGTCATTCACATAATTCAAAACAAACGATTTCATAATACTCACAAAATCAAACAATAACACAAACAATGTCACTCACCTTTGGTTTTAGAAGAATCCACGAAAAGATCTTCCTTTTGCTAGATCCAAAAATCCTCCTCCCGATCACCAAGAAAATAATATTTTAATAAATCTGGAGTTGTGCAGCGAATGACGGCTGCACACCCTCTTTTATACAGGCCGGGATTGAAAGGAATTAGGGTTTTGAAGTACTTTTGCAAAATAGTCCTTTTTTTTCAATTTATTACTTCACCTATATAACCTTCCTTGGTTAAAATAAGGTAAATAAATCAAAATTAAATAAAATCCTTTTACCAATAAGTTTTCCAACAACCCAGCACGGTCCAGGGATAAGAAAATCCTGGATTTACACTCAGGGTGGCGATTTTGCACAAAAGCCTTCCCTTTTGCAATATTTGCAAATACCTCATAAAATATTCATAAAAATCCAGAAAAATTCGAAATAATATATGGTAATACATATTATAGTTTCCAATAAAAATATTTGACTTTTACCTTCCAGAAAAATATTTGCACAAAAATCCAACATAAATTCTATATTTGCAAAAACACCCTTTTTGACTAAATCTTCACCAAATCGATTTTAAATAAATTTCAGATATATTTAAATTCAAATGATGACTATGGAGAACCAAAGTATCAGTAAAAATGAATTTTCATAGTTTATTTAAGATCCAAACGACTTTTTACATAAAAGCCCCTCTCTTTCGAGATATTTGTAAAAATAGTTTCTTTATTCAGAAAAATGCCAAAATTTAGAATACACTCCATAATAAGTATGAGAACTTATTAAAAATATAAAAATTGTATATGTACACCAAAATTATTTGCACGTGTTTCGCACGTGTAAAAAGATAAATCTTTTAGAAAATATTTATTAAATTTCCAGTAAATCATTTTAATTCATTTTCAAATATTTTAAAATAATATTTGAAAATATGGGGTTCTACAGGATTTTTATGCAAAAAGCGCAACCCTAATTCTCCTTCCCGTTCTCTATAAGAAGAAGCAAAGAAGAGAGAGATGATCAAGAGGTGACGGCTGTACAATAACACAAAAGAAGAAAAAGAAAAAGTAAGGAAGAGAGAGAACGTGTGCGAGTTCCAAGGCGAAACAGCAGCGTGTGGGCAGTAGGGCTGCTGTCTTCTTTGGCGCAGTATTCGAAGTGCACCCAACGATTGCTGCCTCTTCTTCTCTGACTCTCTCTCTCGAGCGGAACCCAAGGCTTCAACATCTTCGACGTGACACGTGCGACTTCTTCTTCTCTTTCTTGCGTGTTGGACGAAGCAAACAAAAGCAGCAGGTGTGGACCCACGTGCTGATCTGGCGACTTCTTCTCCTGGCGCACGCGGCTCGAAGCAGAAAAGGAGAAGCAGCAGGCGCGTGAGTTCCAAGAGCTGACCTGGCGCTCAGGTACTGTTCCTGATGCGACAACCGATGCAGAGCTGACTTCGGATTCGAGGCGCTGACAAGTTGGGTTCGGTTTTTTTTACAGGGGTTTGGATTATTGGTTTTTTTTCATATATTATTATTTTGTGTATCTCATCTTCTTCTTGATATTAATTTTTAGATGCAATCCAAACAATTCTATTAATTGCAAATTTGATATGAACTGAATTTAAATGTTCTAGAGGCTAAGATGTAGCCAAGTTTTGAACACAGATTTTAATTCCTTGTTATTACTCTATTTTTCCTGATTGTGTTTTAATTTTTATTGTTTATGCGTACAACATGGTGGATAGACATTTGTATGATTTTTCAAATCATAAAGAGACCGAACAGGTAATTTGTGATTGATAAAAATTAAGACCGTATATTGGAGGACGTGACCGTTAAGAAATCCAATTTCTCAATTAATAATTTGATGGATAGGCGAAGAATTAGTTGAGAATAATTTTTAGACTACGTTGATAGAGTGGTTAATATCTTTAGGATTTTGGTTTACAATTGGGAAAGATAATATCTTTAATTTATAAGGAATTATAATTTGTGTGTGTGATAAACGAGGTGAACCAAGAGCCCTAGAACTAATTTTACCATTAAACAAAGTACAAGAGCTTTATAGTTTCACAGCCCTCTCCCTCTTCACCAATTTAGTTAGATTTAGTTAGATTAAGGTAATTTAGTTTCTTTATTATTTATAAAATTCGATCATCCAAATAGTGATTCATCTAGCGATATCGGTACTCAGTAAAATATCTAGTCCCTGTGGGTTCGACACTCTACTCACCTATCTATATTACTTGTGCGATTTTGTACACTTGCAAATTCAACATCACTCCCCAGCATCGACACCTTGATCGACGTTACTTCGGGCCATGAGCTGCTGAGCTTCATGGACGCCTTCTCCGGATACAACCAAATCAGAATGTTCCCCCCTAATATCCCTAAGACTTCCTTCGTCACAGATCAAGGCCTCTACTGCTACAGGGTAATGCCCTTCGGGCTGAAAAATGCTGGTGCAACCTACCAACGCCTTGTCAACAAGGTCTTTAAGAATCAAATTGGGCAGAACATGGAGGTATATGTTGATGATATGCTAGTGAAAAGCATCCAGGGGTCCGACCATGTCACCGACCGCCAAGAAGCCTTCGACGTATTGAGGAAGCATAACATGAGACTGAACCCAAATAAGTGTGCATTCAGGGTCTCATCTGGTAAGTTCCTAGGCTTCATGGTCAGTTAGAAGGGGATTGAGGCCAATCCCGAGAAGATAAAAGCCATACTGGATATGGCACCTCCTACAAATGTGAAAGAAGTGCAGAAGCTCACAGGACACCGCGCCGCTATATGGCGCTTCCTCTCCAAGTCAGGGGAGAAGTGCCTCCTCTTCTTCAAAGCCCTCAGGGGGGCTAAGGGCTTTGAGTGGGGCCAGCAGCAGCAAGATTCATTTGACCAGCTCAAAACTTACCTGGTCAACCCCCCACTCCTCAGCAAGCCTACTCCCGGGGAGACCCTCTACCTCTACCTCGCTGCCTCCGAGCAAACCCTTAGTGCTGTACTAGTGAGGGAAGAAGACAAGGCTCAGAAGCCTATCTATTATGTGAGCAAGGTTCTCAGAGACGCCGAGCTCCGCTATCCAAGATTGGAAAAGATAGCCTATGCCTTGGTAGTGGCAGCCAGGAAGCTCCGTCCTTATTTTCAATCCCACTCGGTGGTAGTCCTTACCGACTAGCTGCTTAAGCAAGTCCTGCACAAGCCCAAGACCTCCGGGCGTCTGATGAAGTGGTCGATCGAGCTAAGTCAACATGACATATCCTATCAGCCTCAGACCGCTATCAAAGCCCAAGCCCTGGCCGAGTTTATAGTAGAAAGCACCATCCCGAAAGTAAGTCAAGCGGCCAATGGGCCGCCCATCTGGACAGTATATGTAGACGGGTCTTCTTGTGCAGAAGGGAGCAGAGCCGGAGTCATTCTGGCAGGCCCAGATGACTTCATTCTCCAATACTCCCTCCGCATCAACTTTAAAGCCTCCAACAACAAAGCTGAGTATGAAGCCCTAATAGCAGGCCTGGCATGGCTTGCAAGGCATGAGTGCAACGTGTCCAAGTGTTCAGTAACTCCCAGCTGGTGGTTAATCAGGTCTTAGGAGACTACGAGGCACGAGATGAACGAATGGTTAAGTACCTAGCCAAGGTCCAAAGTCTCATGGCTTCGTTCGAAGAGGCACAAATACAGCAGATCCCTAGAGAAGAAAACTCCCAAGCAGATGCCCTCTAAAAATTGGCCTCATCCTCCCTCCAAGGTCTTGAACAGACCGTCCTAATTGAAGCACTCCTAAGACCAAGCATAGAGGAAGAATCCGCCGACTCGATGGAGTCACTGCCCGTCCAACTCCAGGACAACTGGATGAAGCCTTTGATAGAATTCCTTAGGGATGGGACCCTTCCCCAAGATCCTAAAAAAGCCTGTCGAATCCGAATGAGAGCGAAGCGGTACAGCCTTGTTGAAGGAGTCTTGTACAAACGCTCCTATACCCAAGTAGATGGCAGACCCTACTTGAGATGCCTCTCCCCGGAAGAAGCCTTGTATGCCTTGGAAGAACTCCACGAAGGTATAGGTGGGGCCCATTCAGAGTCAAGGTCCCTCGCCAGGAAAGTTTTGAACTACGGGTACTTCTGGCCTACCCTACCTCGAGATGCCGAGCAACATGTCCGGCAATGCAGCCCTTATCAGCAATTCTCCAACATCCGTCGACTACCCCAAGCACAACTCACATCTTTCTCGAGTCCAATTCCCTTCGTAATGTGGGGGATGGACTTGCTATGTCCGTTCCCACCAGCTCCAAGCCAGGAAGTTTCTAGTCGTGGTGATCGACTATTTCTCTAAGTGGATCGAGGCCAAACCACTGGCTACAATTACTGAGAATAGAGTGTTGCAATTCTTCTGGAAGAATGTAATCTGTAGGTTCGGTGTACCTCGGATCCTAATAACAGATAATGGAACACAGTTTACAGGGGCAGCATTCCCATCTTTATGTGAAGACCTCGGCATTCAGCAACGCTTCTCCTCTGTCTCCCATCCTCAGTCCAATGGTCAAGTAGAGAATGCCAACAGGCAGATCCTCTCCGGTATCAAGAAGAGACTAGATAAGTCAGCCAAATACTTATGGGCGAAAAAACTTTCTAACGTATTGTGGAACTACCGCACTACGAAACGGACCCCCATAGGAGAGTCACCCTTCAATCTCACCTATGGGTCCGAGGTCGTAATCCCCTTAGAAGTCGATTTGCCATCTCCTCGCCTTATTGCCTATGATGAAGAGCAGAACGCCAGAGAGATCCGGGTGAATTTGGACCTTATTGATGAGCTCCGTGAAAGAGCTTCAATTCGCTAGCAAAATTATCGGAGGAGAATCGAGCAGGCCTACAACAAAAGAGTCCGTCCCACCGATCTCAAGGAAGGGGACTTAGTCCTCAGAAAGCTAGCTATCTCATTTCCCAGCCAAAAGAGTATGCTAGCTCCGAATTGGTAAGGACCGTACAAGGTTTCCAAGGTAGTCCAGCCAGGAGCATATCGTCTTGAAGACCTCGACGGCAGAGAGATACCGAGAACTTGGAATGCCGACCATTTACTGAAGTACCAAGAGGGTGTTTGAACGCCTCTCCGAGTATGATCAAATGTCGAGCCATTCCTATCTTTTTGTTTTTTTTACTTGCTTCTTTATTTTTCCATTGTAATCACGGCTTGCAACTTAGAAGCATCCGGCTAGTAATTATTAATAAAGAACTTCTTTTGCCTAATAATTCTTTTGTGATCGATCTATCTCTCTGTTTAAGACCCTAATTGTGTTTCAAAAAATAACGTGTTCGGAGTCCAAAACTTGGCTCGATTCCGCTTCGCAAGCTCGCTCTTAAGCAAGCTAGAAGTGGTTCGCCATTCGGAATTGCTCCCACAACCGTTGAAACGTACTTGAACGACGCGTTCGGAGACCAAAACTTGGCTCGATTCTGCTTTGCAAGCTTGCTCTTAAGCGAGCTAGAAGTGGTTCGCCATTCGGAACTGCTCCCACAATCGTTGAAACTTACTCAAACGACGCGTTCGGAGTCCAAAACATGGCTCGATTCAGCTTCGCAAGCTCGCTCTTAAGCGAGCTAGAAGTGGTTTGTCATTTGGAATTTCTCCCACAATCGTTGAAACTTACTCAAATGACGCGTTCGGAGTCCAAAATTTGGCTTGATTTCGCTTCGCAAGCTTGCTCTTAAGCGAGTTAGAAGTGGTTCGCCATTCGGAACTGCTCCCACAACCATTGAAACTTACTCAAACGCCGCGTTCGGAGTCCAAAACTTGGCTCGATTCTGCTTCGCAAGCTTGTTCTTAAGCGAGTTAGAAGTAGTTCGCCATTCGGAACTGCTCCCACAACCGTTGAAACTTACTCAAACGACGCGTTCGGAGTCCAAAACTTGGCTCGATTCCGCTTCACAAGCTTGCTCTTAAGCGAGTTAGAAGTGGTTCGTCATTCGGAACTGCTCCCACAACTGTTGAAACTTACTCAAACAACGCGTTCGGAGTCCAAAACTTGGCTCGATTCCGTTTTGCAAGCTTGCTCTTAAGCGAGTTAGAAGTGGTTTGCTATTCGGAACTGCTCCCTCAACCATTGAAACTTACTCGAACGACGTGTTCGGAGTCCAAAACTTGGTTCGATTCCGCTTCGCAAGCTCGCTCTTAAGCGAGCAAGAAGTGGCCCGCCCTTCAGAACTGCTCCTACAACCATAGATGACTAACAAAACACACAAGTCCAAAAGAAGAAACAAGCTTCGCTTCTATAAAGTTTGGGGAACAATCCAAATTACAAGACTTGTACTTTTCTCTACAACGAATGAGTTAAAAAACAAAATTACAAGACCGACTCCTCGTACTTAGACAAGGTACAAAACTTGGAAAACAAAAAACTACTTCAACGCCTCCTAGGCGCAGGGATGTTCCAGTTTAAAGACACCCGGGGACGGCGGTGCCTAACCTCAGAGCTCGTCCCTAGACCGGCAAACTGAGATGTATCTTCTGCGCTGCTTCTGACAGTCGCACCAATGGACGCTCCGCTCGACGAAATAGCCACCCCACTTTGGGCATCACCTGGACTTCGCTGAGCAACGAGCGAGCGAGTCGCAAGCTTGTAAAACGAAATCCCTCGCTCGCTCTCTTCACGGGTACACGAAGTGCTTCTAACATTGATCTGTCTCGATTGGGGCTTGAGGTGAGCAACCTCCGCCTCTAGCTCGACTATTTGTTGCTTCAGAGAGTCTTCCTTCACGGCTATCTTGAAGCGAGGGAGCACAGCGGAGCCTGCGGCACCAGAACTGTCGGCAATAATTCGGCGAAGCTGAGTAACCTCGATACTCTTGTCGACCGTAACCCTCTTCAGCTCGTCGACCTCCGCCGTCAACTCGTTGTGCTCCACCGTCAACTTCCCCATCGCTGCTGTTAGCTCTTCTATCCCCGCCAAAAGCTTGTCTTCTACTATCCGCAAGTGGTGAATTTCAGCTAATAGTTCGTCCCTCTCCGTTGTCATCTTCGACAAGGAGTGGTAGAGACACTTAAGCCTCAGGTCGAGACTGAAGGCTGTCGAAGAGCCATCATCACTGCCTTCGGGGATCATCTCAGCAAGCTTCTCTTCTAGTCTTCGAATCTCGATGTCTCGGCGGCCTACAATTAGTTGCAAATGATTTCGTTCAGTTTCGGCTCTGCGCAGCCCCAACTCAACTTCATAAAGGCGCTCTCGGCACCTAGTGAGGCACAACTTCGTCGCCCCTAGGCCGACCTCAGATTGTAACTCCTCTGCCGCATGAATTGCTTTGACCAGCTGTGTCACCTCCACGAGCTGAAAATTCCAAGGCAAACGACGAGAACACTTAGCAAAAATTAGCGAATTTGGTTAACACAAAGCCGAAACTCTTGAACAAGGCAACGTGTACACAGCAACATTTCGAAATAAATTTGTGAACACATAGCTGAACCTTTAGGCAGGGCGACGTGAATACTTAGCCAAATTTCAAGAAATTTTTTGTAAATTCAAGATTCACAAGCACTTAATCGAACTCAAAAAGATGGATTTTCATTCATTTCAAAACAGTGCGGCGGCCAGTCCGCAATCAGGCGATACATCAAAAAGTACAAAAGAAAGAAGAGAAAAGAAGCAGAAGAAGTCAGGAGGCGGCCTCTTTCCCAGGGCAACGGGATTGGACGGGGTCAGATTCCCCCGAAGGCGTGGCCATCGCTAGCAGAGTCACCTTGGACCCCTCGCGTTCATAGATGATTTCGACCTCGGTGTCCCCTTCATCGTCCCCTACTTCCCCGTTGGACTCGTCATCGAAGCCATTGACGTGGTCGGGGAAGAGTCGCCATCCGAAGCAGTCGACCTCGGGGTACCGCTATGACACTTGCTCAATGGAACGAGCGTATGCCTTCGCCATATTGGCTGCGAGAAAGCCCTGCGCTTTCTCCTTCATTGTAGCTTTGGCCTCCTTTGCCACCACAACCTTGGCAGCTTCCACAGCCTCAGCCTGCTGCTTGGTCGACTCCTCCCTCTGCCGAAGCAGATTGCCCTCGAGCTTCGTGATGAGGTCTTCAAGGTATTCTAGCCTCGTCGTCTTCCCCTCGGCCTCGACCTTCAATTTATCGAGCTCGTCGGCAAGACGAGCTTTTTCAGCTCGAGCACGTCGACCTCCTTCTTGAGGTCCTTCTCGAGCTCCGTCATCTTCTCCATAAGATGACCGAAGTGAACGGTTATCTGCAGCTGAACAACAACAAAAAAAGTTAGAGAAACAAATATGCAAGTTATCTACAAAAAAGAAATCGATACTCACCGATACCACTGAGCGAGCGATCTCGAAGGCATCGTTTCCCACGCTGTCGGCGTCCATGGCAGCCCAATCCGTTGGTGTCGCCAAGTGCTACACCACTTGCATGCTCGACGTCGAGTCACCGAGGAAGCCGTCAAGTTTCCGAACCTGCCAGTTCGGAACAAATATCTTCTTGCTCTCCTCAGTGAGGAACACCTCGGAGTCCGCCGTCAATGGGGGGGCCTCCATCCCGAGGGCAGTGGCCATCGAGAACTTGCCAGCCTCGGTCGATGCTGGGGTCACTACTGGCACCCTCCTCGGGGTTACAGCTGCCGAAGCCTCCGCCTCCTGAACGTCGGCATTAGCGGTCTTCGGCTTCTGGGCGGTCACCTTCGTGGCGACCCTCTTGTGCTTCTGAGGCGCCTTGCTTCCGAGGGTCGCCCTCTGCGCCAGAATTGCATCGTAATCCATAGTCTCTGTAACGAAAGAAAAGTTCGGTTAAAACAAGTTATGACAAAATTAAAAAAAAACAACAAACAGATAAAGCCGCATACTAGGATCTACGTGACAGAGCCCTCCCCTGAAGAGCGTGTCCTCCATCAGATCCCTCCAATTAAACTTTGGCCGATCAAGGAGAATCTGAACCATCCCCTCTTCGTTGGGGTAGAGCACCGACGACTCTCTTACTCTCTTCGTCACCTCTTCCACCCAATCCGAGGGTATGGGCCACGGTTCGTGACTCCAAACTATGAAATACTTGTCTCGCCAGTGCTTTATCGAGTCGAGATAGCTGACGAGCCGAACACCATGCCTCGGAGCCAAGTAGAATCTGAACTCAGACTTGTGCTGCTGATGAAGCCGATAAATTGTCCAGAGCACCCTCAAGTTCGACTCGATCTCGGCTGCCTGACAGTGGAGCGCGAACCCATTGATGACCCTCCACACATTCGGCATTAGTTGGATGGGACTGACCCCGAACCACCTAAGAACTTGAACAGCGAACGGGTGGAGAGGAAGACGCGCCCCAGCAATGAAGGCGTCAACCGGCCAGAAACACATGTTTACTGGCATCGAAAAGTTGGCCCTCACCTCGGGACCCGGCAGCATCAACTCGTACTCCTCCGGGATATGAAAACACTCCCGGATCGCTGCCAGGTTTGCCTCATTAAGAATGGAGACTGTGTCATCCGCTTTCGAGGTCTCTCTCGTTGTGTTCTCCTCGAAGCTCCGCCCCCTTGCCATATACTATATGCTCGGCGTGCTCCTCCCGAAGCTCTCGAACCCTATGGAGCCCCATCAACATGCCTGGCAGTCTACCAAACTCCCCCATATGCTTCGGATCTTCCACTATGGTGTCTCGACCATCAACTCTCTTGCCCTTCTCGATGCGAGGTCTTTGACTCTGAGATGGCGCTTCGCCAGTAGAGGGGGAGGGCTCCGAAATAGGGGAAAGAGACATTTTCTACTTGAAATAAACCAAGTATAATTTACCTTGAAGTGACACACTCGGTCGGAAAGTTCACCGGAGTACTTTCGACGATCGTTGGAATCTCTCTCTAGTGAAAATAATCGCCTGAGTGAAAATTCAGAGAAGTGAAAAACGAGAGGGGGTGAGACTTATAGAGGTGGGCACACAAAATGAGGATGTTGGGCTTCAAAAGACCAACAGTCAGGCCCATTTACACAAAACGACAAAAGTTGTACCGTCGCATTAATGACTAACGGTCAAAATCGTCAGAAGATCAACGGTCAAAAGGCTAGCTATCATCCCCAAGCTGTCAGACTCACTTTAGACTTTGGCATGCCTTGCCGAGCATTCTTGGCACCGATGCCCAAACGTGAGAAAAAACTCTCGCTTTGGAATCTGGCACCCCTTGCCGAGCGTTCTTGGCACAAATGCCCAAACGTGAGAAAATACTCTCGCTTTGGGACTTCGGCACGCCTTTTCGAGCGCTCTTGGCACCGACGCTCAAACATGGGAAAAACTCACTCTGGACTTCGGCAAAAACTCGCCGAACCCTCTTTTGACACGTATCGCCACGCCGAGGTATCTCTGCACCTCGGCAAGGGGACCCTGAACCTCCCTAGGCTTCGGCCTCCTTCCTAACACGTATCTGGGAGGGGTCGGCAACATTGCCGAAGCAACTTGCCACCGAGTGAAGGAAAATACACCTTTGAGCAACCACAGGCATTAGAACTCCCCAAAATTCGCGCTCCATGTTGATGGAGAGCCCAGATCGTGCCACGTCATAAATAGAATTAAAAAATCTATTTCTATTTATTTAATTCGAATTATTTCTTTAAAAATTGCGGAAAAATGGTTAAAAATTCAGGAAAATTGATTAAAAATTCTAAAAAGTAATTATAAATTCGAGAAAATATTTTGAACCCATGGATAAATAATTATTGCTTAGAATAATTAATCAGTGCTCCCGAAAAATAGAATACCACTCCGCAAAATTAAATAAATAGTCCGAAAAATCACCAAAAGTCCAGGAGAGCTCAAGAACAGCCTTGAGCGCGCAACTAACTATGAAAATCACCATAATACCTCATATAAAGATTCGACACCCCTCATTCGGACTCCGATACAACTTCGCAAGCCATTAAAACAGTAAAACTACTCCTCAAAGGCTGATCAAACTCAGTCTTCGGGAGTGGGGGGCTCGTGATATGGCTAAAAATAAGGGTTAAATCGAAACCGTCAAAATCAGGCGTGAATCTCAAAGCTCAAGGGTAAAATGGTAATTTCACCTATAAACGGGTTCGAAATAGGAACTGGGCCTTTTTTGAAAGGCCCAACAACCCTCGAACGGATCCGTCTTAACTGGGTGCGGGTTCCAACCTGCAAGAAACCCAGCTCGGCTGGATAGAATTTGGGTTTATGATTTTACTTAATCAACAGCCCTGATTCCTTCTATCCATTCACTGGGAAGTAGGGATTTGATCTTATCCCGAAACTGGTCCCTAAGGCGGCTATAAATACCCCCCATCCCCCACTGTTAACAGGTAATCATTCTTTTACCAATCAAAGCTCTTTCATAATCTTTCTGATTACTGACAAGAGCGTCGGAGGGTGCGTCGCCGGAATCAACCCCGGTGCTTCGCAATTTTTGCAGGTCAACGGCAGGGAGATAACGGTCAAACTCCGGTGAAGGTGTATTCAGGTTTGACTATTCAACTTCCCCCGAATGCACAAATCTATCTGTTTGCCCCCACACCGATTTCAGTGGCAACAGGTCCGACTCCGGGTATACCCTCTTTTTGTGAATTTTGGGTTTAAAATTGGTTTTATGATTTTAAAATTTAGAGAGAAATTGTAGAATTATTCTAGTATATTATAAGAAAATTTTGAAATAATCCTACACAATTATAAGATTACTAGATTTGCCCATGGCCACGTGCCTAGGCACGTCTTCAAAACGATACAGCATATAAAAAGTTTTGTAAACAGTAAATCAACAATTATGTAGCTGAAGTTTGAATAGTATGACAATAATTAGTTGTAAACAAAATAATTATAATCTCTAATATTATAATATATGGTGAAAAATAATTATAAATTGGGGTATAAAAGTCTATATTTCCATATATATATATATAATCTCTAATCTCTAATATTATAATGGGAGAAGGCCTTAGTGTCATTTATCATTTTTTCATTCTACCATCATGTGCAACGCACGTACATAACTAATATAAAGGAGGTTTCCAGTTCAAATCCTCCCTATGTCAGAGTCTTTATTTTTTTTTGAAATTATTAAATTGTGCATCGCACTTGTAAATTACTATATATATATATATATATATATATATATATATATATATATATATATATATATATATATATATATATATATATATATGGGGGGGGGGAGAGAGAGAGAGAGAGAGAGAGAGAGAGAGAGAGAGAGAGAAATAATTAAATAAATAAATGAGTTGTTTTGGGAGGGGGGAATTTGAATTTGAGTTTTGGGGGGAAATATGTTTTGTAATGTTAGATCTGGGCCTTTGATTTTGGGGAGATTGAAGAAGAGCCACTTGATAGCTTTCTTTGTGTTTTATTATATAGATTTTTAGAGATTAAAGTTACATTACACATTAGATTATATGATACGTTAGATTGAATATTTTGGGTTTAAATTCAAGAAATATTTGTTTATCCCAAAATGAATAATTTTGAGATTATTTGGGGAAAGTGAATATAAATGTCGAAATTTACTTTTGGGAAACTACGTTGAGAATTAAATTAGTATAAGAGACAAATGTTTGGGATAATTTGTTGTAAATTAAGTGTGATCGAAAAATGAAGGATTTTTATCTAGTCTTACCCTATGAATTTTGCGACGTATAATGAAATAGATTGGAAAGTTCAAAAATTCATAAAAGGGTACTATACAAGGGATTACGAAATCATTAAAGCAATAATTTGAGATATTAAACATGTGATGTTTCTAAAGGTTTTATCAATTAAAAAGTTATTGAATATTGTTAAGTGATAAATTTGGAATGTTAACTGAGTGATTGTCTACAAGAATTGGATCAATCAAACTGTTATGAAATGTTGTTATAATAAGTTTTTATTTATTTTAAGATGATAAACATAAAGAAAATGGATAAAGAAGAAATGATGAATAATGAATGAGATGTTTGTGATGAGGTTAGATGTGACCTAAGTGACCTCCATATTAAGATGGTTGGATTCTAGAGGCTGAGCGAGACCAAGAATACCGGCAAGTTGAGATATGTGAAAATTTTAGAAATTGCCAGTATGGGCTAATGTTCTCGTGTGTTGATTTTAAGTCCGGTCGGAAGGTAAGCTAGCTCAATGTGGTACTGTTTATGTTTGAACTAAATGACGGGCACTAGAAAAGGAGATGTGATGAAGCTTGGACAAATGTGAGCGGGGCGGCTCTCTATAGTCGGCGGATGTATTTCAGGACTATAGTTACAGTCGGGCAGATATATTTCGCCACCATAGAACTCAACGGTCGGGAACAAGCACTCTGCCCGAGAAGATCAAGAGATCTTTGCTGGTGCTGACTTGGATCTCGAGTGACGGAATAAGGCGGCCAATGAACATAATTGATCTTATTGATAAATCGATGTCTTACTCCATAGATCTGGGACTGGGCTCAACATGGTCGGGCGGATGTATTCCGGGACTATGGTTACAGTCAGGCAGATGTATTCCGATTCTGCGAGATGAGTCTCAATTATTTTTGGGACTATGAATAATCGGGTGGATGTACTCTGGGATTATAAATAGTCGGGCAGAAGGGAGATGAGTCTCCAGTGTTCTGAGCTAGAGTGACGCTTATGGGATGTTTGCACGATGAGGGTTCTGTATGGTCGGGCGGATAGACTCCGGGAGTGGAACCTATACTCATGGAATGTCTAAATCTTGTTTTGTCACTGTACTAGGATTTCATAACGAAGAATTGAACCCTATAATGAGAAGTACATTAAGGGCTTGCCCTCGGACCTATGTAGTATGGGATGCATAGAACTCGAACAAGTGTGCATTAGTGTCATCGTAATTATAAATATTTGCATCAGGCACTAAGTTCATATCATACACTGACATATTTAGGATAGCCACATTTTTTATTTCTGCATTCAAGTTTGTGATTGTTAAGATAATGGAATCGATGTATTATAGCATTGCATCAGTTGTATGCAACTGACGTGCCCAAAGTTTTCAAGTGCGGGACTTGAATTAGCGAAAGACATAAAGATGAGTTGATACTGATGATTATTCCCAGATTAAAGTTATTGAATGTTAAAGTTGCATATTTTTCTGTAATTTTCCACTGTGTATTGTAACAAACAATGTTATAATGAAAAGTTTTAAATTCCTTGTATTTTTGTACGAATTTGAAGTAAAAGATCCTGTTTGTGCTATGAATTACATATGTTTGGAATTCGGGGTGTTACAGAGTGGTATCAGAGTCGATTTCAATAAGTAGTATAAAATTATAAAGAAAACACATTAGGGTGGACATTAGAAGTGTGAGTTTCAGTTTATAGAGATTTAAATGTTATAGTTGAATCAACTTACATTTGCATTGCTCTATACACTGATTTATTCTCCTCCCTTTCGCTACAAGATGGCGGATAACCAAAACCCCGTGGATGAAGTGGAAGAGGAACTGTTCTTTAAGGACCCTGAAGAGAAAGAAGAAGAACCAGAAGAAGAAGAGGACCCAAAAGAAGAAGAGGAGGAACTGTCCGAGTCTCACGGATCACTCCACCCCCAGCAGAACCACAAAGGGAATCATCGGATGAAGAGCCTGTTTGAAACAAGAAGGACCACATCATCTCTTCTCTCTGAGAGCAGTTGATCATCCATAAGTGGAGAGTAACCCACATGGAGGTACATCATGCGGAGGATAAGCAAAACATCGTTGCTCTGAGTCAGCAAATATGGGAACTCGAGAAGTGTCGTCACAGGAATGCTCAGAATTTCACCCAAATGGACCACAAAACTCGGTGGGGAAAATAAGAATGCCATCAACGATATGACAGGATGCAGAAATAGATAGATGATCTACGGAAAGAGCTTAGAGAAGCCAAGAGGAACCGTATAATATAAAGCTGCTTTATGCTCATGTTTATTTAAATTCTGTAGAAGGAGTTTGCCTTGTGTTCCTTATGTTTGGATGTATGGACCCCGTTTATTTCTGAATGTATGAGGTTTATTTTTCGAAATAAATAAGGTTTCTATTATTGTTGCTTTTGATGATTGATGGACTTCTATATATCAGAAATGGCTGGACGAAGAACCAGAAATGGGGGGGGGGGGGTCGAGCAGAGATGGAAACCAACTCGATTTGGAGACAGAGTTGGCCCGGGTATACCAGACCCTCAATACTTTTGTGGAGGATAGCGTGAACCAGAATGCAAGAGTAGGGCCAGCGGTGCAGGTCCCAGAAGCCATAAAACTGGTGGAGTCCTTCAAGAGGATAAAGCCCCTTTTTCGAAGGCCAGGTAGATCTAGTTGCAGCTGACGATTGGGTCAGGAAGATCGAAATGGTGTTTGATGTGCTGGACACTCCTGAGGTTAGCAAGGTGAAGCTAGCAACTATTCAGTTGGAGAAGGACGCCAGAGTTTTGTGGCAGTCTATGAAAAGAGCTCTGGGCAACAAGCCGATTACTTGGGAGGACTTCTTGGAGGAGTTCCGCAACCATTACTTCCCAATGGATGTGCAAGAGAAGAAGTCAATGGAATTTTTGAGCTTGCAATAGGGTAACGTGTCCGTCAGGCAGTATGAGACGAAGTTCACTTAACTCTCCAGATATGCACCTGAGCTGGTGATTGATGAAGCCAAGCAGAAAAGGAAGTTCAAACAGGGTCTGAGGACAGGGCTGAAGTCTCGCATGATACCCCTCGGTATCAGGAAGTTCGACAAACTGGTTCATAGGGCGGCGATGACTGAAGCCGATGTGGAGCAATTCTAGAAACAAAAAGAAGCATGGAACCAGGCAAGATACCTACAATGGCAGTCCATTATAGGGAGAAATTTCCAGCAAAAGAGGTAGATTCGACAGACCAAGCAACGAAACAGCCATGACTAAGAGCATGGAATGCTACAATTCCAGAGAGACGGGCCATAGCAGAGCAGAATATCCTAAACCGTAGAAAGTCATAACTTGCTACAGCTGTGGCAAGGAAGGGCATATTCGGCCATTTTGTGCATAAGTGAATCGAGGAAATGTTAGAAGGGACCCATCAGAGAAGAATGGGAAACCGTACCGGCAGGGGCGGGTGTTCGCTCTGACAAAGGAAAGTTCAGAAGACCCCAATGACGTCATGGGACTATATGGATGAATGTTAAAGATGGTTAATAGAATGCATGTTATGTATTGAATGATGTAATTCTTTATGTAACCGAAGAACTATTGATGAATGGAATGAAGACAAAAGTTTATTCGATACTGGATCATCGCATGCTTTTATGTCTCCCAGATTTTGTTTTTTGTTGTAAAAGAATTAGGGGTTGACTGTTGGTGAATGGAAAAGCGATTATTCGGTATTACAGTGACTAAGGTATCGAGATTGGGGGAAGTACATCCTGGATCCAAATCACCAATCGTCTGAAGTAATGGAAGGTTTACAGTTGAACTTGTGCCATAAGGAGCAGCTAGTGGAAATCTTAGATCGGTAGGAAAAGATGCTAAGGAACAAAGTCATACCCCGGGTCGAAGTATTGTGGAAGGACCATTTGGTAGAGGAACCAACCTCGGAATCTGGAGACCGAATGAAGAACGACTTCCCCGAGTTTTTCGTTTGACTTTGTATTTTATGTTTGTTTCTTTCCTTCTTCTCGTACCCTTTCGAGCGAAGTTCTGAGAAAAAAACTATTCTAAGGAAGGGAGAGTGTAACACCCCTCAAAATTGAGTTATTACAATTTTGCAACGCACGTGTTACATACTTATCACTACAAAAGATACTGGATTTCCCGGCGAATATTCCCCGACATTTTACTAGTAGCGCCGGGGTAGGGAACGAATAAGAATGGGGCGCCAGATGGGAAGATTATACTCCGGCGGTCGCTTTAAACTGCCGGGCAATCTTCGTATTCACCGGCGTGTTATTTAAAAACACCGGTGAAGTGTATTATTCACCGACGTTTTGATAATAAACGCCGGTGAATATACGGACACATTTACCGGCGTGTCTAATTGAAACGCCGGTGAATAAGCTGCGATAAAACCCGCGAACCCTAATCTTTCGCTCGCCATTTTCCCAACCCCCCCCCCCCAAAAAAAAGGGGGCGCTTCGTTTCCCTCCTTCCTCGCTCTACTTCCCGCGCGTTTGCCTCCGCCGCTTCGTCCTCTTCGACGGCCTTCGACCTTTCGAAATCGTACCTTCTTCCCTTCGTCATTTTCGATTTTCCTCTTCCCTCTCTCTATTTGGAGGTGAATCGGCGATCGCCCTGCTCTCTCTCTCTCTCTCCTACGCCCCCACGCTCGTCGCCCCGCTCTCTCTCTCTCTCTTCGGTATCATCTCTTGATTTCCCTTATTTTTCAAAAAAAGCATGTTTTTTCAGATTATGCATCTTGATTTCCTTAACATGAATGGTTTAGTTGGGATGAAGAATGAATAGAAAAATATATGCTTAGATACTAGAAATTTTCATCTTCTTTTACTGTTAATGAAGCTTATTTCATGCATCTGATTGTCATCTTGGCATGTTTTTTTGACCAAAATGGGTTCACTGTGAACTGAGGATGCTATAGGTACGTATGCCAAAATCCTCCGGCCGGATATGCACAACAATTGGATTTTAGATTTAGTTGGGCAGAGTGAATTAGTAGAGCAACATATAAGCTCAGATAATGGAAATTTTCATTTTAAGATACTGTTAAAGTTACCTGTTTGCCCTTGTTGGCATAATTTTTTAACAAAAAATGGGTTCACTTCCAAACTAAGTATGCTGCTAGCATACCCATTTTCTTTCACTCTTAATGAAGCTGATTTCATGCATCTGATTGTCTTCTTGGCATTTTTTTTGACCAAAATGGGTTCACTGTGAACTGAGGATGGTATAGGTACGTATGCCAAAATCCTCCGGCCGGATATGCACAACAATTGGGTTTTAGATTTAGTTGGGCTAAAGAAGTAGTAGAGCAATATATAAGCTCAGATAATGGAAATTTTCATTTTAAGATATGTTAAAGTAACCTGATTGCCATCTTTGGCATAATTTTTTAACCAAAAATGGGTTCACTTCCAAACTAAGTATGCTGCTAGCATCCTCATCTTCTTTTATTGTTAGTGAAGCTTATTTTCATGCATCTGATTGTCATCTGGGCATGTTTTTTTGACCAAAATGGGTTCACTGTGAACTGAGGATGCTATAGGTACGTATGCCAAAATCCTCCGGCCAGATATGCACAACAATTGGGTTTTAGATTTAGTTGGGCTAAAGAAGTTGTAGAGCAACATATAAGCTCAGATAATGGAAATTTTCATTTTAAGATACTGTTAGAGAAGCTGATTGCCATCTTAGGCATGATTTTTTAACATAAAATGGGTATACTTCCAAACTAAGTATGCTGCTCGCATCCTCATCTTCTTTTATTGTTAGTGAAGCTTATTTTCATGCATCTGATTGTCATCTTGGCATGTTTTTTTTGACCAAAATGGGTTCACTGTGAACTGAGGATGCTATAGGTACGTATGCCAAAATCCTCCGGCCGGATATTCACAACAATTGGGTTTTAGATTTAGTTGGGCTAAAGAATTAGTAGAACAACATATACGCTCAGATAATGGGTATTTTCATTTTCAGATACTGTTAGATAACCTGATTGCCATCTTAGGCATGATTTTTTAACATAAAATGGGTTCACTTCCAAACTAAGTATGCTGCTAGCATCCGCATCTTCTTTTACTGTTAGTGAAGCTTATTTTCATGCATCTGATTGTCATCTTGGCATGTTTTTTTGACCAAAATGGGTTCACTGTGAACTGAGGATGGTATAGGTACGTATGCCAAAATCCTGCGGGTATGCACAACAATTGGGTTTTAGATTTAGTTGGGCTAAAGAATTAGTAGAGCAACATATACGCTCAGATAATGGGTATTTTCATTTTCAGATACTGTTAGATAACCTGATTGCCATCTTAGGCATGATTTTTTAACCAAAAATGGGTACACTTCCAAACTAAGTATGCTGCTAGCATCCTCATCTTCTTTTACTGTTAGTGAAGCTTATTTTCATGCATCTGATTGTCATCTTGGCATATTTTTTTGACCAAAATGGGTTCACTGTGAACTGAGGATGGTATAGGTACGTATGCCAAAATCCTCCGGGTATGCACAACAATTGGGTTTTAGATTTAGTTGGGCTAAAGAATTAGTAGAGCAACATATACGCTCAGATAATGGAAATTTTCATTTTCAGATACTGTTAGATAACCTGATTGCCATCTTAGGCATGATTTTTTAATAAAATGGGTTCACTTCCAAACTAAGTATGCTGCTAGCATCCTCATTTTCTTTTACTGTTAATGAAGCTTATCCCATGCATCTGATTGTCATCTTGGCATGTTTTTTTGACCAAAATGGGTTCACTGTGAACTGAGGATGCTATAGCTGTATGCCAAAATCCTCCGGATATGTACAACAATTGGTTCACTCTGAAAAATATATGCTTACATACTGGACATTATCATTTTTCTTTTACTGTTAATGAAGCTGATTTCATGCATCTGATTGGCATCTTGGCATGTTTTTTACCAAAATCCTCCAAATCTGTACAAGAATTGGGCTGAACAAACCTCGTGCAGGTTTCTTTTGGCGCTACAAACATCAATGATTTAGTTGGGATGAAGAATTATTTTAGAAAAACTTATTAGTATCCATATTAGTTTCTTTTGTTTAGTATTATTATTATTATTATTATTATTATTATTATTATTATTATTATTATTATTATTATTATTATTATTATTATTATTATTATTATGAGATAAGTAAGTGATTATTAGTAGCCATGAACAGAATAGTTCATGAGTCATCAGATCTTCTTGTTACCGTAGTTACAGCACGACGCGCTCATTACCGATTCCTCTTCATCAGCAAAATACCCTTTACCATCATCATCTCCTTGAACGGAAAGCCAAATACAGGGGAGACTATAGTCGATTTTTTTTACACTCGAACACAGGGTGTGCGATAAAATACCACTAAGGCGGTTGTGATAATTTCCACAAAAGGTAGTTTAGGGTTATATGAATAGAGTAGATTGTGTTAAGATTTAGTTTTTTTTTGTACATTTTTTGGAACCACAATTTCTTTATTTTACAGTTAAAGATTATATCGTTTATTTATTTGTAGCTAGGGAGGTTTTCAAATAGGTGAAATTTAATATACAAAATGCCTTTTACTGTTATTACTATTTAATATATCAAATTTTAATTTCAGATTGTGTGCTATTGTTATAATGGATAGAAGTTGGATTAGTAAACCACGATTATCCAAGGAGTACCATGATGGTATTAAAGATTTTATTATCTTTGCCAAACGACATTCCCGTGATCCCAACCTAATCCTTTGTCCATGCCTCCGGTGTACAAATTGTAATTTGAGGACATGTAACGTAGTACATACACACTTAGTTGTCAACGGTTTTCTTCAAGGGTACACAAGGTGGTTTTGTCATGGAGAGGATCATACGTCAGCTCCTGTTCGTCCGGTTGTATTAGAAAATGAAGCTGAGCCCTTAGTGAACGAAGACTTAAGCGTTTCTGATGAGATGCATGCTTTGTTGCAAGATGCCATGGGGATTCATAATGTTCCTTTCCACACCAATAACCCAACAACCCAAGTTCACAATGAGTCAACAGAAACAAACCAGATTGGTGGTGGGGTGGACGAGGAAATGTCTGGCCCCACCCCTGAAAATAATAAGCAGCAAGAATCCTTCGATAAGTTACTTGAAGATGCTAGTACTCCGTTGTACCGCGATTGCACCAAATTTTCTAAATTCTCATTCATTGTCAGACTATTTCAGATTAAATGTTTAAACGGGTGGTCTGCTAAATCCTTCACTATGCTACTTGAATTATTGAATGAAGCATTTCCTGAAATCTGTATTCCAAACTCAGCCTATAAAATCAAAAAATTTCTAAGTTCTTTCGATCTAGGATATGAGAAGATAGCAGCATGTCCAAATGACTGTATGCTTTTCACGAGTGGTAAGGAAAGTCTGGAGAATTGCGAAGTGTGTGGTTCTTCGAAATGGAAAGAAAGACCAAATCAAGACGAGGGAGCCAGTGGATCTACTAAGCGAAGTAGGAAAAAGAAGCCTGCCAAAATACTGCGTTACTTTCCTCTGATTCCTAGGCTACAAAGGTTGTTTATGTCGACGAAAACTTCTTCTGATATGAAATGGCATGCTGAAGGTCGCACTAATGATGGGATTCTTAGACATCCTGCTGATTCTCAATCTTGGAAAAAATTTGATGAAAGATATCCTGATTTTGCAGAAGTCCTCGAAATGTGAGACTTGGACTAGCTAGTGATGGTTTCAACCCTTTCAGGCAAATGAGTAGTACATACAGCATATGGCCGGTTGTGTTGATACCATACAATTTGCCGCCTTGGAAATGCATGAAGCAGTCCTCATTTATTTTGTCCATGATAGTTCCTGGACCGAAAGGTCCTGAAAATGATATAGATGTGTACCTACAACCGTTAATAGATGAACTTCAGAAGTTGTGGGTGGGTGTTCCAACCTATGATGCTGTGGCTAAAGAAACATTTTCTCTTCGTGCCGTGTTGTCTTGGACAATCAATGATTTTCCAGCATATGCAAATTTATCTGGATATAGTACTAAAGGATGTTATGCATGTCCATGTTGTGCTGACCAAACTAGTTCAAGGTGGTTGTACAATGGCAGAAAGTTTTGCTATATGGGTCATAGGAGATGGTTGCCTGACACACATATATTTCGGGCAGAGGCAGCGACATTTGATGGTACCGACGAGTGGGAACATGCTCCTGGGTCTTCTTCTGGTTCAGATATTTTGAGGTGGATAGATGGTCATCAATTCAAATATGGAAAAGAACTAGAAGTCAGGACAAAGGGCAAGAAAAGGGCAAGGCCGGAGCAAGGTGAGGAGACCGATCTATATGGCGAAGATGAGGATCAAAACATGACGAGTTTAGGTGCATGGAAGAAGAAGAGTATTTTCTTCAAGTTGTCGTATTGGGAATTCAACTTATTGCGACATAATTTAGATGTGATGCATATCGAAAAAAATATTGGTGAAAATTGTATAGGAACAGTTATGGGAGATGATCGGAAGACAAAGGACAATCTCAAGAGCCGACTTGATTTGAAGTCAATGGGCATCCGACATGAGTTGCACCCAGAAGAATTACCGAACGGGAAAGTACTCCTACCTCCTGCAATCTATTCAATGTCAAAATCGGAGTTGGAATTGTTTTGCAAAGTACTACTGGAACTTAAAGTCCTGATGGCTATTCTTCTAACATGGCAAGATGTGTCAACTTTAAAGAGAAGAGGCTTCAGGGTCTAAAGTCACACGACTACCACATCCTAATGCAGGATCTCCTTCCTGTGGCCCTAAGGTCTTCAATGTGTGAGCAAGTCACTACTGTCCTGAAAGATGTTTGTAGCATATATAAAGGTATTTGCTCAAGAATGCTTCATGTTGAAGATCGGGACCAATTGGAGCAGCAGGCGGCATTGACACTTAGTAAATGGAGATGATATTTCCTCCATCGTTCTTCACTATAATGATTCACTTGATAATCCACCTTGCTGGTGAAGCCAGAATCGGCGGTCCTGTTCACTATCGGTGGATGTACCCCATTGAGAGGTAAAAGAATTCATTCATCTTACGAAATTGAATTTTCAAAAGCTCATTTCTTTTAATCCCCTAATCCGCTCTAATTCATTAATTGTACATGTTCGGGTACCTATACCGGCTAAAGGGTTATGTGAAAAATAGAGCATATCCTGAAGGGTCAATAGCCCAGGGATATCTATCAGAGGAGTGCTCACATTTTTTTTCCAGGTATTTTTCGGGTGTGGAGACATCTTCTAGTAGACCACGTAGAAATCCAGACATTTACAACCTTGATGGTGCTCAATATCTTTTTGATACCGTTGGCACTACTGTTGGCAAAGTTGATGCATTTGAGCTAGATAACTTAGCGTGGGAATAGGCACATCGATATGTGCTAGACCACCATGCATCAGTGGAACCATTTCGAAAGTAAGTTGCTTTTGAATTTAAATCGAATATAGTGAAAACCGTGGAGTTCGATATTAACTTACTTTTTTTATTCCTTATTTCAATTGCTTGTTTTTTAGCGAATTTGTCAGGGACATCAAACGAAGGGCTAGACCAAGAAGACTACCACCACGTGAACAAAACAAGTTGATGAATGAAAAATTTCATAAGTGGTTTGAATCTCATGTAGGTGAATTACAGTTATGCGAGTTAATCTTCATTCTATCTACATTTTTTATGGTGCTGATACGATTTGCGCAAAATTAATAGGTACATTCTTTGGGTCCTGAAGGTTCGTCATCTGAAATACAAGTACTTGCCAAAGGTCCCTATAAGATGGTCAAAAGATACGGAGGATACATATTCAATGGTTTTAGATTTCGTACTAAGGATCGTGAATGTCATTTGAAGTCTCAAAATAGTGGAATGGTAGTGACGTCTAAGACTAGAAGTTATGCTTCCAAATCGGACACGAGGCCTGTAGATGGAGATCTCGACTACTATAGAGTGCTCACGGATATAATTGAGTTGAATTATTTTGGTCATTTCCGTGTTGTCTTATTTCGTGGGGATTGGGCTGAGTTTGATAGGAATTTTGCTAACAACATGGATAAGCTTGGCTTCACAGTTGTAAACTTCTCAAAATTGATTCACATCGGTACACACATTAGCCATGAGCCATTTGTGTTTCCATCCCAAGTGCAACAAGTGTTCTACATTGAAGATCCAACCCTACCAAAATCGTATGTGGCTCTCCCTATGCAACCAAGAGATGTATTCCAACTGGGCGATACTTCAGAAGATGAAGACGGTGAAGTCATGAACAGTTACATTGCTTCTGAGTTTCCTGTGTTTGATGTAAACACAACCGACGTTGGAATTTGCGGGACTTGGCTCCGCAAGGATGGAGAAGAGGGCGATGTACTGGAAGATGTCGTATTGTAGTTTACATGATTTTCAATCTCAATATTATATGTCTGTAATTTTATGTCTTAAATCATGTTGTAATATTATGTCTGTAATTTCGAATATGTTCATTGTGAATTTAATACACCGGTTTAATTATCTTTCTATTTTCTACTGCTTGGTATTATTTACATTAAACTATGCTTAGTGTCATTTGAAGCAAACTATCGTTGTAATTTAATCTGTTACAAATCTCATTTTTTAATTTTTTTATAATTATGTTGGTTTGTTAATCCTACTAAAGTACAAATTTTATGATAGTTATTATAAACATGTTATTAATTAAATTTGCATCTCTAAGGAAGTTATCGAATCCTTGACAGGTACAACATGCCGAGGTGTGGAAAGAGGGTAAATATAAATGATGGCAACGAGAGCCATGGGGATGAGCAGCCACTAAATAATAGTGGCAGTCAAACATATGAGAGTGAGGGTAGCACGCCGCCCACTGTCAAAAAACATCGGTAAATCTTTAAATTGGTATTTTAAAGAGATTATGGTCTTGAATGCATGAAAGACACGTACTAGTGTTTGTGAGTCTGCATTGTGGCTGTCGTCTATAAGCATTTCGTCTATGTTTCTTAAGTGGGCTGTGATTAGAAAGAAAGGGCTGGAGTGGAGATCTGGAAACCCGAATAGAGACATCTTGTTTATTATAATCTACACTTATTGTTGGACCAACCCCCTCTTGCTGTTGTTGCTGATGTCTCTTTGTGTGCGTTTGTTGAAGAGAATGAAGGGATGAGAGAGAGTTGAGGAAAATGCCGCTATGTTAGCCTGGTGTATCCTCATTCTCTACCATCCCTCTTTCTGGCTCCATATATGGCTTCTATATTAAATTGGTTTCCTTCCACGATGACAGTCCGTAATACTACACTTGATATGAGCCCTGTTCATAGCTGCACCCTATTGCATACTCACAAACAACTAATACGTGTCGTTCATGCATTGAATGACCAACCCCACTTTGGCACATAACATGGTGTAGATGACATTGTATGACCTCCAAACAAGGTTTGTTCAGCCGTGTTGTTGTTCTGATTTGGAGGATTTTGGTATGCTAGCAGCATACTTAGTTTGGAAGTGAACCCATTTTGATTAAAAAATCATGCCAAAGATAGCAATCAGATGCATGAAATAAGCTTCTTTAACAGTATCTGAAAATGAAAATTTCCATAATCTGAGCATATATGTTTCTTTAACAGTGACTGTGAACAATTGTTCTTAATTGGGCTGTGATTAGAAACAGACGAGTTGGAGTGGAGATCTGGAAACCCATATAGAGAAATCTTGTTCACAATAATTTATTATTATTATTGTTCCTGTCGCTCTTGCTGTTGTTGCTGATGTCTCTATGTGTTCGTGTGCTGAAGGGAAAGAAGGGATGAGAGAGAGATGAGGAAAATGCCGCTATGTTAGCCTGGTGTATCCTCATTCTCTACCATTCCTCTTTCTGGCTTCTATATTTGGTTTCCTTCCACGATGACAATTCCTTAAAACTACACTTGATATGAGCCCTATTCGTATTTTTCTTCAATGAAGAATTGATCTATAACTACAATCTCCATATAAGCTCAGATAATGGAAATTTTCATTTTAAGATACTGTTAAAGTAACCTGTTTGCCATCTTTGGCATGATTTTTTAACCAAAAATGGGTTCACTTCCAAACTAAGTATGCTGCTAGCATCCCCATCTTGTTTTACTGTTAATGAAGCTTATTTCATGCATCTGATTGTCATCTTGGCATGTTTTTTTGACCAAAATGGGTTCACTGTGAAATAAGCTTTAGATTATGCCAAAATTCGAGGGATATGCACAACAATTGGGTTTTAGATTTAGTTGGGCACAATGAATTAGTAGAGCAACATATAAGCTCAGATAATGGAAATTTTCATTTTCAGATACTGTTAAAGATAACCTGATTGCCATCTTAGGCATGATTTTTTTAACCAAAAATGGGTACACTTCCAAACTAAGTATGCTGCTACCATCCTCATCTTCTTTTACTGTTAGTGAAGCTTATTTTCATGCATCTGATTGTCTTCTTGGCATGTTTTTTTGACCAAAATGGGTTCACTGTGAACTGAGGATGGTATAGGTACGTATGCCAAAATCCTCCGGCCGGATATGCACAACAATTGGGTTTTAGATTTAGTTGGGCTAAAGAAGTAGTAGAGCAACATATAAGCTCAGATAATGGAAATTTTCATTTTAAGATACTGTTAAGTAACCTGATTGCCATCTTTGGCATGATTTTGTAACCAAAAATGGGTTCACTTCCAAACTAAGTATGCTGCTAGCATGTCCATTTTCTTTCACTGTTAATGAAGCTGATTTCATGCATCTGATTGTCTTCTTGGCATGCATGTTTTTTTGACCAAAATGGGTTCACTGTGAACTGAGGATGCTATAGGTAAGTATGCCAAAATCCTCCGGCCGGATATGCACAACAATTGGATTTTAGATTTAGTTGGGCACAGTGAAGTAGTAGAGCAACATATAAGCTCAGATAATGGAAATTTTCATTTTAAGATACTGTTAAAGTAACCTGATTGCCATCTTTGGCATGATTTTGTAACCAAAAATGGGTTCACTTCCAAACTAAGTATGCTGCTAGCATCCCCAGTTTCTCTCACTGTTAATGAAGCTGATTTCATGCATCTGATTGTCTTCTTGGCATGCATGTTTTTTTGACCAAAATGGGTTCACTGTGAACTGAGGATGCTATAGGTACGTATGCCAAAATCCTCCGGCCGGATATGCACAACAATTGGATTTTAGATTTAGTTGGGCACAGTGAATTAGTAGAGCAACATGTAAGCTCAGATAATGGAAATTTTCATTTTAAGATACTGTTAAAGTAACCTGATTGCCATCTTTGGCATGATTTTGTAACCAAAAATGGGTTCACTTCCAAACTAAGTATGCTGCTAGCATGTCCATTTTCTTTCACTGTTAATGAAGCTGATTTCATGCATCTGATTGACTTCTTGGCATGCATTTTTTTTGACCAAAATGGGTTCACTGTGAACTGAGGATGCTATAGGTACGTATGCCAAAATCCTCCGGCCAGATTTGCACAACAATTGGATTTTAGATTTAGTTGGGCACAGTGAAGTAGTAGAGCAACATATAAGCTCAGATAATGGAAATTTTCATTTTAAGATACTGTTAAAGTAACCTGATTGTCATCTTTGGCATGATTTTGTAACCAAAAATGGGTTCACTTCCAAACTAAGTATGCTGCTAGCATCCCCATTTTCTTTCACTGTTAATGAAGCTGATTTCATGCATCTGATTGTCTTCTTGTCATGTTTTTTTGACCAAAATGGGTTCACTGTGTACTGAGGATGCTATAGGTACGTATGCCAAAATCCTCCGGCCGGATATGCACAACAATTGGATTTTAGATTTAGTTGGGCTAAAGAAGTAGTAGAGCAACATATAAGCTCAGATAATGGAAATTTTCATTTTAAGATACTGTTAAAGTAACCTGATTGCCATCTTTGGCATGATTTTGTAACCAAAAATGGGTTCACTTCCAAACTAAGTATGCTGCTAGCATCCCCAGTTTCTCTCACTGTTAATGAAGCTGATTTCATGCATCTGATTGTCTTCTTGGCATGTTTTTTTGACCAAAATGGGTTCACTGTGAACTGAGGATGCTATAGCTGTATGCCAAAATCCTCCGGGTATTCACAACAATTGGGTTTTAGATTTAGTTGGGCTAAAGAAGTAGTAGAGCAACATATAAGCTCAGATAATGGAAATTTTCATTTTCAGATACTGTTAAAGTAACCTGATTGCCATCTTAGGCATGATTTTTTAACCAAAAATGGGTACACTTCCAAACTAAGTATGCTGCTAGCATCCTCATCTTCTTTTACTGTTAGTGAAGCTTATTTTCATGCATTTGATTGTCATCTTGGCATATTTTTTTGACCAAAATGGGTTCACTGTGAACTGAGGATGCTATAGGTACGTATGCCAAAATCCTCCGGCCGGATATGCACAACAATTGGGTTTTAGATTTAGTTGGGCACAGTGAATTAGTAGAGCAACATATAAGCTCAGATAATGGAAATTTTCATTTTCAGATACTGTTAATGAAGCTGATTGCCATCTTTGGCATGATTTTCTAACAAAAAAATGGGTTCACTTCCAAACTAAGTATGCTGCTAGCATCCTCATTTTCTTTCACTGTTAATGAAGCTTATTTCATTAAGATCCAGGATGGCAAATTTTGATTGGGCTGTGATTGGATTGTTTAGTGGCTGTTGTCTACGTTCTTAATTGGGCTATGATTAGAAAGAGAGGGCTCGAGTGGAGATCTGGAAACCCATATAGAGACATCTTGTTCATAATAATTTATTATTATTGTTGTTCTTGTCGCTCTTGCTGTTGTTGCTGATGTCTCTTTGTGTTCGTGTGCTGAAGGGAAACAAGGGATGAGAGAGAGATGAGGAAAATACCGCTATGTTAGCCTGGTGTATCCAAAGTCTCTACCATCCTTCTTTCTGTTTCCATTTCTGGCTTCTGTATTTGGTTTCCTTCCACGATGACAGTTCCCTAAAAATACACTTGATATGAGCCCTATCTTATTTTTCTTATTTTTCTTATATTTGGTTTCCGTCCACGATGACAGTTTCATGGATTGTCTGAACAATCCATGAAAGACATGCTTAGATACTGAATTTTCATTTGTTTTACTGTTTTAGATAGTGGATATTCCCAATCAGAGGAGAATATAAAGGTTTCAAGTTAGATACTGAATTTTTATTTGTTTTGTTATTTTAGATATATTTAAAAACAAAATTAAGTACTAGATTTTTAGCATTGCAATGTAATTATTTTACCTCTGTATATATCATTAACAATTCCATTTGCAATTGGCACTTTGATCTTATAATTTAAGATACAGGTAGTTCTTTTTGCAAGTTCAAAAAATATGTATATTCTGTATTGTGGTCTACTGTTGAATTAAACTATTGTTTTTTTTTTCACAGAGCAGTCGCCCAGATGAAGGAAATTCTGATGATCAGAGCTGAAGCTACTCGAGGGGTATGAATCTGCGGTCCTCCTTGCTGTTCTTATGTCCTCCTTGCTCTATGGTTGTTGTTCTTATGTCCTCCTCCTTGCTATTGTTATGTCAGACTAGTTTTTTTTTATGAGAGTTATGTCAGACTTTTAATTTGGGATATTTTGGGTATTTGTCAGACTGGTTTGTTTGGATATTTGGGATGTTAGTCCCTATATTATTTTGTTAATTATGACACTGTTAATCAATCAATGAATTTGGACGTTGATATGACACGTGTGAAACTTGATTATCTTTAATTATTCTTGTGTTTGGTTGTGATTTGCACAGTAATATGTAACAAAATTGGTTGAATCAGTTGTGAATTAGTTTACAGGTTTTGTAAATGAAACTGTGAATTGAAATCGAACGGAAAACCGGAGTATCGAAAATAAACGGGCATAGCTAGACCGGCATTTTAAAAATGCCGGTCTATATAATCAATTTGTTGGAGTGTGCGATATATCGGCGTTCCACAAACGCCGGTGAATGTCGTCAGCTGTAATGGCACCGACGAACACCGGCATTTTATAAAACGCCGGTGTATAGAACTACACCGGCGTTTTTTGGTCACGCCGGTGCTTGTAAGTAGGGAAAATCGGGTACTCATAAATGCACATACACCGGCGCTCTATGACCGCCGGTATACTTTCGTTCTACACCGGCGTTTATAGAAATGCCGGTGAATGTATAAATACCGGCGGTTTACAGCCGTCGGTGAATGTATATAGGGTGTAAAAGAACGGCACTCAGAGACCCACATACACTGGCATTTTCTGACCGCCGGTGTAGTTGGGACATTTACCGGCGTCCATTAAAACCGCCGGTGTAGACCCCTTTGTTTCCGCGACGCTCGCTTCGGCGGCATTTGGACCGGCACTATTATAAACGCCGGTGAAAGTTTCACCGGCGTAAAAAAACGCCGGTAAAGACGTAAAAAAATGCCGGGAAATCCAGTATCTTTTGTAGTGTATGTTTTGTACTGTTACGGGAAGTATCCGTAACATATTTTAAAATAAATTTTTTCTACGTATTTTTTATTTTGATTCTTATATATATATTTTTATTCTCTCGAATTCGATTACGTATTTGAATTTAAATTTTAACTCAAATATTTAATATTATATTTTTACGTGCATTGCACATGTTTTCAATACACATGTCGATTATGTATATTTTTCTGTTACGTGAAATATCCATTACTTTATCAAAATAAATATGTTTACGTAGGGTGTGTTTCGATTTCTTCGTTGCTCATATCCTTTTTGTTTTGAATATTTATTGATACGTGCGACGCACGTACTTGCAGTTCATGTTTCGGTTGTATTCCTTTTTAAAATAATTTTTTTGAAGTGTGTATATTTATATTTATTTTGATTAATTTTAATATACGGAATGATAGATTTTTAGATTTTTTGAACATTTTGTCTGCACGTGCTTTGCACATGTATCTCTTTTATGCACGTGCAAATTGTGTTATTATTTTACATAAATAACTAATGAAATGTGCACTAAAATTTTAATTATAGCTAATATAAATTTTTTCAATTAAATTTATATTAAAATGAATAATTTATGCATGTACATTAAATAAAACTACAATTTTAGTGTGTATTTTATGTGCACACACAAAGCACGTGCACGTGTCTTGCCCATTTTTTTTTCTTGGCCAGAAATGCTTAAGAGAGGAGAGAGAGTGGGTGTGTGAATGGATTAGTGGAGAGCTTATTTAAGAGTGTGGGTAGTTTCATCAACCACTCATTAATTATCCTATAAATACCCCCCCCCCCCCCCCCCCCAACACACACACACACACATGACTCTACATGAACAAAAAGAAACAAAATAAAACAAAATTTGTGCTCTTGCTATTGATTACTTTCGGAAAATCTAGGAGGCTTGGATTTTTTGGATTTTTGGAGTGGAACTTTGGAATATTGCTAGGAGTTCTCTTTTATGGTGCGTGTTTCCTAATCTTCTAATATATTAGTAATTGTGCATGTTTAATTAAAAATATGTTGATGAATAATGGAATTGGTATGTGTATGTGAAGTAGCTTCTCTAGAAATTTTATTTGTGCATTCTTAACTATAGTTGTGTAGTTGATAATCAAATTAATGTGTGTATGTGCAAGAGTTTGTATAAATTTGTCTAAAGTAATGTAGTGAAAATTTCATATAATAAACTCATGAGATTGATTATCTTGAATGCAATTTTACTCCTCTAAAATCTAGTCATTTTTATTTGCACATATGATTTAATTATAGAACTAGAAGTATTACATGCGAATAGTATGATAAATTTCACATTTTTCAAGAGTAGATTTTTATATGTATAATTTCGTACAAATATACTAATTTAAAAGAAAATTACTCCCTGAAATTGTAACATAATGTATATATGTTATGGTATCAAAATTTTATTGAAATCATGAAACAGAGAGTTAGACTTAAAAAGGTTTTTGAACTTATATGTAATCGGTAAGTGTGTTGGACTTACTAGTTGGCGCACTATGTTTGGGTGTGTTCTGGGTTGTTGCCTGGTCTCGGGTTCGAGTCAGGGAAGGGCCTTTTTGTTTTTTGGAAACCTCGAAAAAAGTATCAAATAGTAAGGAAAATATATAGCAAAAATTTACGTAAAGTTTACCACCATTAGTGAGTTGATTCTTTGGTTGTCGATTGTGGTTTAGGGCCTTGGGCTCCTTGCTGCCATGCTTGGGTTCGACTCCGGGTATACCCCCTTTTTGTGTATTTTGGGTTTGAAAGTTGTTTTATGATTTTAAAATTTAGAGAAAATTGTAAAATTATTCTAGTATATTATAAGAAAAAAGGGTTTTTAACGTATATGCCCCTAACAAATATGCTAATATCATATATGTCCTTCAAAAATGTGTGATATGGCTAAAAATAGGATTAAATCTGGACCGTTCACATCGGTCACGAATCTTAAAGCTCAGGGGTAAAACGGTAATTTCGCATACAAATGGGTCCGAAGCGGGTACTGGGTCTCCTTCTCACAGATCCAATAACCCGCAAACGGATCCACCTCAGCTGGGTACGGGTTTCAACCCGCTACCAACCCGATCCGACAAGATACAATCAAGGTCCCTGATTAGATCTGAATCAACGGCCATGATTCACATCTATCTTTTCACTGGGGATTAGGGATTAAATTCCTTAACTGATTATAGGGAATATACCTTATCAGATTGCATGCCTTATCGGATTACGAGGAATATTCCTTATCTAATCACGGGGATTACATTCCTAAAACCAGTCCCTAAGACGCCTATAAATACCCCTCACCCATCTCCATTAAGAGGTAATCAATCTTTTTCTAGTTAAACGCTCTTTCATAATCATTTCTGGTTACTGACTTGAGCGTCGGAGGGTGCGTCGCCGGGATCAACCCCGGTGTCTCGCACTTCCTTGCAGGTGAACGGCGGGAGTCAACGGTCAAGTTCCGGCGGAACAGGTTAGGTGTTTGCTATTCAGGTTTTCCACGAACTCACAAATTCATCTGTTTGCCCCCACACCGAATTCAGCGGCAACAGATTGGCGCCGTCTGTGGGAAACATACGAATAGCAGCCCCTCCTCTTTCCGTCGACTAGATCTTCTCCAGCCATGCCTCCGAGAAAAGCCAAATCTAGGGGGTCCAACCGTGGGCCCAATCCCGCCGATCAGCAGGAGCCAGTCCCTGACCAACCCGTTCTGCAGCAGGAACGACCTCCGCTTCAGACGAAAGACCCCCTTCAGCAAGATCAGCCCCTTCAGAATCAGCAACCCCCCAAGGGTCCGACCGGACCTCAGAATGCTGGTGCGGGGGGCTCCCGCGGAAAGCAACCTCTCCACCAAGACCGCATCTCCATACACAATGCCTCTACGGATTCCATGGCATCACACAATCCTCAGAGTCGGCAGAAGAAGGACGTGGATCTTCGTCACCATCTGGACGAAAAACGGGCCCGAGAGGGAACCTCCCGCCACTATCGTCCGGGTGAACGATCTCCCCGTCACCGGGATTACAGAAGGTCTCCTAACCGTAGGGGGCGAAGGGAATCCCCCGAGCATCGCAGAAGAAGGCCACGCTCCCCCGTGGGTCGGCAGCAGCCTAAGAACGAGGAGGCACCAATCACCCGTGCCGAGTTCCAGCAGTTCCAAGCGACCATTCTACAAGCTCTCACCAACGCACCCAAGGCTCCATCCCCTCCCCCGGTCCGAAGCCCTCTCCGACGGTTCCCCTCTCCTCGTCCTACTCCTACTAACTCCCGGCGTACCCCAAGTCCTCGTCGCTCCCGAAGCTACCATCGCCGCAGCCCTCGTTCTCCTTCGTATGAAGATGAGTCTCGAGGCTCGGCAGATCACCATCGGAGGGATGACGCCATCTACCGCCGTCTTCATGAAGTAGAAAGGTGCCTGGGTCGGATAAACCGAGAAGAGGAGCTTAGGGGGAGGACCCTACGTCCTAGCCAACCCCCTTTCTCCCGAACCATAGTGGATGCACCTGTCCCGTTCGGCTTCAAACCTCCCCAATTTGAGACTTACACCGGGGAGACCGATCCAGTCGATCACATCGAAAGCTTTAAGACTTTGATGCTCCTCCATCAAGCTTCCGATGCCCTCCTCTGCAAAACCTTCCCCGCGACACTGAAGGGCCCAGCTCGAGAGTGGTACTCCCGCCTCGCACCGTCTTCCATATTCTCCTTCGAGCAGTTCGAGACACTCTTCATCACCCACTTCGTGAGTAGCAGGCGCACGGAGAAGACCAGCATTTCACTCCTCCAGCTTAGGCAAGAGAAAGGTGAGAAGTTAAGAGACTATGTGAAGAGGTTCACAGCTGAAGCCAGGACTATAGCCTCCCTCGACCAATCCGTCGCAACAGCCGCCTTCCAATCCAACGTCTTCAATTCCAGCCTCCGCTCCTCTCTTGCTAAGAAGCCTCCACAGAACTTTGCCGACCTCCTTCTCAGGTGTGACAAGTACATTCGTGCCGAAGAGGCCGCCTACCCTCCAAGCTTCGGAGGGTCTGCCTCAGGGACGAAACGAAAGCTGACCGAAGAAGATGAGGGCTCCCAAAAATCCCAGAAGGACAGCAATGGACAGCGTCGCCCTACTCCTCGGTTTGAGAAGTTCACCCCCCTCATTGCCAACATATCAGAAGTTCTTATGGAGGTGGACAACGAAGGACTACTCCGCGCTCCTCCTAGAATGAATACCCCTGGTAAGAAGAGGGACAAAGATAAGTGGTGCCGCTTTCACAGGGACCACGGCCACGACACGGATAATTGTCGGACCCTCAAGGAAGAGATCGAAGAACTCATACAGCGGGGGCACCTGATCAAGTTCGTCCGAAAAGAGGAGGCCGAGCTCCTCCCCTGATCATCACCTCTTCCGAACGAACAGAAAGGCCCGCCGAGCTTCAAGACTCAGCTCCTCCCAAGAGGTCCTCACCTTATTGTAGAAGTAGGATTTTGATTTTCAATAAGGCCGATGCTTGTAACTCGGCCAACAGCATGTAATAATGGCTCGCCCTATTGGAGCAGCCACTTAGTTTATTTCAATAAAACTTATCTTTTCATTGAAAATTATTGCTCTTGCTCCTCTATCTCTCTGGGTTCAGAGTCCAGCTTCTTCTACATGGCTCCTCCCGCAACTCACTAAACTCTAACGATGGCTCCGGAGTCCAACACTCGGTTCAATTTTGCTTCGAATAACTCGCTCTTAAGCGGGTTAGAAGTGGTTCGCCATTCGAAATTGCTCCCACAGCCGTTGAACAACTTAAACGATGGTTCCGGAGTCCAACACTTGGTTCGATTCTGCTTCGAATAACTCGCTCTTAAGCGGGTTAGAAGTGGTTCGCCATTCGAAATTGCTCCCACAGCCGTTGAACAACTTAAACGATGGTTCCGGAGTCCAACACTTGGTTCGATTCTGCTTCGGATAACTCGCTCTTAAGCGGGTTAGAAGTGGTTCGCCATTCGAAATTGCTCCCACAGCCGTTGAATAACCTCACAATGGTTCGGAGTCCAGCACTCGGCTCGACTCTTCTTCCTCGGCTCGTCCTCAGACAAGCCAGGAGTGGATCGCCGTTCGAAATTGCTCCTGCAGCCGTTGAATGGATCGGAGTCCAACACTTGGCTCGATTCTACTTCGCAAGTTCGCTCCTAAGCGGACTAGAAGTAGCTCGCCATTCGAAACTGCTCCTGCATCCCTCAAACTAACCTCACGATGGTCGGGGTCCTATGGCTCGACTTTACTTCACCGGCTCGTCCTTAAACGGGCCGGAGGAAGATAGCCATTCCGAACTGCCCCCACGACCATCCGAGCCGAGTTACCCATCCACCGAGAAGCAAAGTGGCGGAAAATGTGCCCCAAAATCCGTGCTCGGATCTGCCGAACAAGATGCATCTACCGAGCAGCTAAGCAGATGAAGAGCAAGAGAAAAAAAAGAGGCTAACGGGTCAGGGTCGGATCCAATACCCTCGGTCCGACCCATACCCTTCTTAGCTCCTTCATTCTTCTGCTTCTTCAGTCTTCCCGCCAAAGGTACCCAACACTTCTGCTCTTCTTCGCTGTGCGAAGGAACGAGGCAGGGGAGAGAACCCGAATGCCTCTCCTCCCCTTCCTCTTTCTTCTCAAGGCCAAGCTCTTCACTCCGCTCGCCTCCAAAGCGGAGCTCTTCCCAACGAGTCCGGAGCTCACAACCCTCCCCTGGAGTTGCTCCTTGCACTCACTTCAGAGAATGGGTCTTCCCAGCACCTCTTCTCCTAGGAGTGGAGCTCCTCTTCAAAAATCTCCAAAACCAAACAGAATAGAGACAACTTCAGAGCTCCTCACCTCTCCCATATGCTGACCCATCCTCCCGAGCCGAAGAGTAGAGCTTCATCGACCCATCCCCTTCATCAACTCACCGAGCTCCTCCTCACGCTCGAGCCGTCCGAACTCCGAGCTCTACTACACCGAGCTACTTCGGGCAGAAGGTGAACTACCGAGTTACCGAGCCGAGCAAACAAGGAAGAAGCCGATCCGATCCGAGGTGCCGGGGTACCGACCCTCGTATATGGAGAAAAATTCGGCCGACCCCATCTAACCGTTGGATCATCTCAAAATTCACACTCAAGCGTGATGGACGGATCAGATCGCACCACGTCACCGCAAAACGACAAGATAACGTTTTCTCGAAACTCGTGCTTCTTGCCTCGTGATTCGCGCCACGATCGTGATCAGCCGTCCAGATGGCTCTTCTAAAAGTCGAGCTCTTCACTCCGCTCGCCTCCAAAGCGGAGCTCTTCTCTACAAGTTCGGAGCACAACTTTCTCCTAGAGTTCCTCCTCAAACTTGTCTCTCAAATAGCTCTTCTCAACGAGTTCGGAGCTACAAACTCTCTCCTAGAGTTGCTCCTCAAACCCCTCTTCCAGACGGCTCCTCTACAAGTCGGGCTCTTCACTCCGCTCGCCTCCAAAGCGGAGCTCTTCCCAACGAATTCAGAGCTAAAACTCTCTTAGAGTTGCTCCTTGCGCTCACTTCAAAGAATGGGTCTTCCTACGGCTTTTACGAGGATCTTCCCAGTGCCTCTTCTCCGCCTTTAGGAGTGGAGCTCCTCTTCACCTCTCCAAAGAGTACCCAGCACTTCTCCTCTTCTCCACTGTGCGGAAGAACAAGGCAGAGGAGAGAATCCAGATGCCTCTCCTCCCCTTCCTCTTCTCCTCTTCTCCTCTTCTCCACTGGGCGGAAGAACAAGGCAGAGGAGAGAACCCAATCGCCTCTCCTCCCCTTCCTCTTCTCCTCTTCTCCACTGTGTGAGAGAACAAGGCAGAGGAGAGAACCCAAATGCCTCTCCTCCCCTTCCACTTCTCCTCTTCTCCACTGAGCGGAAGAACAAGGCAGAGGAGAGAACTCAAATGCCTCTCCTCCCCTTCCTCTTCACCTCTTCTCCTCTTCTCCGCTGTACGAAAGAACAAGGCGGAGGAGAGAACCCAAATGCCTCTCCTCCCCTTCCTCTTTCTTCTCAGAAATGCTGCCGACCCCAACGATCCGATCCGAGGTGCTGATCCGGGCCGGGGTGCCGGGGTACCGACCCTCGTATATGGAGAAAAATTCGACCGATCTCATCTCACCGTCGGATCGTCTCAAAATTCGCGCTAAAACATGATGAACGGCTCAGATCTCGCCACGTCTCCACAAAACGACAAGATAACGTTTTCTCGAAACTCGTGCCTCTTGTCTCGTGATTCGTGCCACGATCGTGATCAACCGTCCAGATTGAGCCACGTAGCTCGGATCTCAAATCCGAGCTACCGACCTACCGAACAGCAAAGTGGGAAAAAATTCTCCTCAAAATCTGTGCTCGGATCTGCCGAACCAGACTCATTTGCCGAACAACAAGAGAGAGAGAGAGAGAGAGAGAGAGGAAAAAAAAAAAAAAAAAAAAAAAAATTGCCGGGTTTGGATCCGTTAAGGATCAAACCCAAACCCTTCACTCTCCTCCCACGCTCCCCTTCTTCTCCAACGGTTTGGCGCCAAAACCAAATGAAACCAAAAAGAAAAAGAAAAGCCCAACTCTCCAATACGCCGACCTCGTCCTCCACTGAGCACCCCCTCCACGAGTGAGCTCCGAGGTCTCCTTCACAATCTCCGTTCGTCACCGAGCTCCTCTTCTTACGAGCTCCACCGCGCCGAGCTCGAGCTCCACCTTCGTCTCCACTACAGTGCCGAGCCCCAGCTCTCTCCCTCGTCACGCGCCGAGCTCGAGCTCCACCTTCGTCTCCACTACAGTGCCGAGCCCCAGCTCTCTCCCTCGTCACGCGCCGAGCTCGAGCCCCACCTTCGTCTCCACTACAGTGCCGAGCCCCTGCTCTCTCCCTCGTCACGCGCCGAGCTCGAGCTCCACCTTCGCCTCCACTACAGTGCCGAGCTCCATCTCCGACGAACCCCACTCCGCTCGTCGCCTCTCGCCAAACTCCCAAGCTCCGAACTCGAACCCACTTCAGTCGAACTCCGAGCTCCGACTTCCCCTTCGCTGCCAACTCCATGTTCGTCTCCCGCCATGGCCAGTTCACGCCATTACCAAGCTCGAGTGGCTCTCCGAAGAGCTCGACCCCATCTCCAGTTCGAAGAACTCCACGCCTCGCTCGCCTCGCTCGCGAGCTCCTCGCCGATCGCGATCGAATCTCCGTCGAGCTCCAATGACGAACACCTTCGTTGCCAGACATCCTCGGCCAAGCTCCTCCCGTCGCCGAACACCACCTCTGCCACCTCCGTCGAGCTTCGCCTCCTACAAAGGTGACGTCGGAGGAGCGGGGTCGAACAGTGGAGTCGAAGACGGGGGAGAAGTAAACAAGAAGGAGAAGCGAAGAAGGAGAAGCAGCGGGACGAAGAAGAAGAAGAATGAGAAGCAGCGGGACGAGGCGCGCATGGGTAGAAGAAACGAAGAAGAAATAGAAGCAGAGCGGAGAAGAAGAAAGAAAAGAAAGAAAAAAGGACAAAAAAAAAAAAAAAAAAAAAAAGGGGGTGAGTGCCACGTGGCAATGCCACGTGGCCTCGTTACACTCCTCGGCAGAACCAAATCGCCGAGCCGAAGCTCTGATCCGAAGTGCCGAACCGAGGAACCGGGGTACCGACCCTCGTATATGGAGAAAAAATCTGCCGACCAACACGATCCGTCCGATCGTCTCAAAATTTGCGTCGCGACACGATCGACGCTCAGGAACGCGCCACGTGTCCCGATCGTGATCTGCCTCACGATGCGCGCAGATCTGATCATGATGGACGGCCAGAAACGTGCCACGTGTCCAGATCGTGATCTGCCTCACGATGCGTGCTCATCTGGTCATGATGGACGGCCAGAAATCTGCCACGTGTCCAGGTAATATTTAAATTATTTATTTATTTATTTAATTGTTTTTTTTATTTAAAAAATCCGAAAAAATAATTAAAAAATCGAAAAAATTAATTAAAAATTCTAAAAATAATTATTAATTCAGAAAAAATTATTTTTAAATTCTGAAAAAATAATTATTAAATTAGAATAATTAATTAATATTTTTGATAATTAATTATTTAATTCGGAGAATGAATAAAAAATTCAAAAAAATGAGAAAAAATTCAGAAAAATCTGGAAAAATCACCAAAAATCCAGAAAATTCTGAGAATATTTTTGGGCATTTTACAAGCCCATAATAACACTGTTACACCCCGAGCAAGATTCCAAACTCCCTTAAGAACACCGATAAAATCCCGTACGCCATTAAAACAGTAAAACTACTCCTCAAAGGCTGATCAAACTCAGTCTTCGGGAGTGGGGGGCTCGTGATATGGCTAAAAATAGGATTAAATCGGGACCGTTCACATCGGTCACGAATCTTAAAGCTCAGGGGTAAAACGGTAATTTCGCATACAAATGGGTCCGAAGCGGGTACTGGGTCTCCTTCTCACAGATCCAATAACCCGCAAACGGATCCACCTCAGCTGGGTACGGGTTTCAACCCGCTACCAACCCGATCCGACAAGATACAATCAAGGTCCCTGATTAGATCTGAATCAACGGCCATGATTCACATCTATCTTTTCACTGGGGATTAGGGATTAAATTCCTTAACTGATTATAGGGAATATACCTTATCAGATTGCATGCCTTATCGGATTACGAGGAATATTCCTTATCTAATCACGGGGATTACATTCCTAAAACCAGTCCCTAAGACGCCTATAAATACCCCTCACCCATCTCCATTAAGAGGTAATCAATCTTTTTCTAGTTAAACGCTCTTTCATAATCATTTCTGGTTACTGACTTGAGCGTCGGAGGGTGCGTCGCCGGGATCAACCCCGGTGTCTCGCACTTCCTTGCAGGTGAACGGCGGGAGTCAACGGTCAAGTTCCGGCGGAACAGGTTAGGTGTTTGCTATTCAGGTTTTCCACGAACTCACAAATTCATCTGTTTGCCCCCACACCGAATTCAGCGGCAACAATGTGTATTTTCATATATGCCCCTAACAAAATGTGCTTATTTCTTATTTACCCCTAAAAGTTGCACCAAACTACATGTATTTGAAACTTATAAAATTAGTAACGAATTTGGCTAGAAAACATGATGAAAAAGATGAAATAATAAAGATGTACTGTAAATTTGTCAATTTATTATGAAAATTGAAGAAAAATTGAGAAAGATTGATGTGTTTCAATTGATTTTATAGACGATTCAGTTTATCAAAAGTAAGAAGAATAAGCTTAACTAGTAGATGAAGAGTGTTTCAGTTATTTTACATAAAATCTATTAAACATAGTTGTATATTTCATAAATTTTTATGTTTTTAAAGTAGTTTTAACTTTAGGGATAACTAAGAGGTTGGATACACATTGTTAGGGGTAAATATGAAAATATACATTTGTAAGGGGTATATGTGATATTCACATATTTGTTAGGGACATACATGTTAAAAACCCAAGAAAAAATTGAAATAATCCTTCACAATTATAAGATTATTTTTGGAGATTAAAGTTACATTACACATTAGATGATATGATACGTTAGATTGATTATTTTGGGTTTAATTTCAAGAAAAATTTGTTTATCCCAAAACGAATAATTTTGAGATGATTTGAGGAGAGTGAATTTAAATTTAGAAATTTACTTTTGGGAAACTACATTGAGAATTAAATTACTATAATATGCAAATGTTTGGGATAATTTGTTTTAAATTAAGTGTGATCGAAACATGAAGGATTTTTATCTAGTCTTACCCTATGAATTTTGCGACGTATAAAGAAATAGATTGGAAAGTTTAGAAATTCATGAGAAGGGTACTATACAAGGGGATTACGAAATAATTAAAGCAAGAATTTGAGATATTAAACATGTGATGTTTGTAAAGGTTTTATCAATCAAAAAGTTAATGAATATTGTTAAGTGATAAATTTGGAATGTTAACTGAGTAATTGTCTACAAGAATTGGATCAATCAAACTGTTATGAAATGTTGTTATAATAAGTGTTCATTTAAATTGAGATGATAAACATAAAGAAAATGAATAAAGAAGAAATGATGAATAATGGATGAGATGTTAGTGATGAGGTTAGATGTGACCTAAGTGACCTCCATATTGAGATGATTGGATTCTAGAGGCTGAGCGTGACCCAGAATACCGGCAAGTTTAGATATGTGATAATTTAAGAAATTGCTAGTATGGACTAATGTTCTCGTGTGTTGATTTTATGTCCGGGTTGATGGTAAGCTAGCTCTATAAAGTACTATTTATGTTTGAGCTTAAGGACAGACACTAGAAAAGGAGATGTGATGAAGTTTGGGAAAAAGTGAGCGGGGCTGCTCTTTATAGTCGGGCGGATGTATTCCGGAACTATAGTTACAGTCAGGCAGATGTATTCCGGGACTAGGCTCAACATGGTCGGGTGGATGTATTCCGGGACTATATTTACAATCGGGCGGATGTATTCCGAGATTGCAATTTTTCTGCGAGATGAGTCTCAATTATTTCTGGAACTATGAATAATTGGGCGGATGTACTCCAAGATTATGAATAGTCGGGCAGAAGGGAGACGAGCCTCCAGTGTTCTGAGCTAGAGAGACGCTTATGGGATGTTTGCGCGATGAGGGTTCTGTATGGTCGGGCAGATGTACTCCGGGACTGGAACCTATACTCATGGAATATCTAAATCTTTTTTTGTCACTGTAGTAGGATTTCATAACGAGGAATTGAACCTCATAATGAGGAGTATGTTAAGAGCTTGTCCTCGGACCTATGTAGTATGGGATGCATAGAATCTGAACAAGTGTGCATTAGTGTCATCGTAAGTATAAATATTTGCATTAGGCATTAAGTTCATATCATATATTGACATATTTAGGATAGCCATATTTTCTATTTCTACATTAAAGTTTGTGATTGTTAAGATAATGGAATCGCTGTATTATAGCATTGCGTCAGTTGTATGCAACTGATGTGCTTACAGATTTCAAGTGCAGGACTTGGATTAGCGAAAGACGTAAAGATGAGTTGTACTGATGATTATTGCTAGATTAAAGTTATTTAATGTTAAAGTTGCATATTTTTATGTCATTTTCTGCTGTGTATTGTAACAAACAATGTTATAATGAAAAGTTTTAAATTTCATTTATTTTTGTACGAATTTTAAGTAAAAGATCTTGTTCGTGCTAAGAATTACATATGTTTGGAATTCGGGGTGTTACACTTTGAGAGGGAGGCTTTCAGGTTTTTATTAGCGACGTTGTGGTGGAAGGCTGTAGCTGTCACTGATGAGTCCCAGGAAGAGATCGATTTTGCTTTGGTTGTGAAGCGTTTGACGAAATCTTTCAGCAATTCCCCTTCCTTTTGCTTTAATTTCAACAGTAAGGCACTTGTTTTTTCAGCCCTACGACTGGTAATGATGTGTTCTATGAAGAGCTCCTCGAGCTGGTTGAAGGAGAATATTGACCGTGGAGTGAGGCGAGTACCATTCCCTTGCAGATCCTTTCAAAGTTGAGGGGAATGTTCTACACATGAGCGCATCGAAGGTGTTGTAGACCATCATAAGGGACTTGAAACTCTCGATATGGTCAGTCGGGTCTAATTCCCCATCGTATGATTCGAATTGAAAGTCCTTTGGATTGGTGCATCGAGGATGGTTTTGCTGAAAGGAGGTCGACTGGGGCCGTAGGTCCTACTGGAGTGGTTCCCCTCATGCTTCATTTGTTGTAGGCAATCTTCGACATCTCGGAAATGGCGAAGGACCTGGTCGTCCTTCCCCTTAGATCCAGTTGAGTCACCAGATTCTTCTTGGGAGGGTTAACCCTGATCTTGACTACCTGGGATAGCTCGGAGAATGTCAAGCTTGAACTTTTCTTGTTCGGCCCTAGTGAAGTGGGGCCTCTTTCTCTTTATTTCTTTCAAGATACTTTCGAATCTCATGAGTCGGGCATCTTTTTGCAATGCACCCCCTGTGAGAGGAGTATCTCGATCTCAGCCTTGGGAGAGAGTTGCTTCTCCAGTTTGCTTGACATTCTAAGTGGGATGCCTCTGTTCGGGCACGCCTTCATTCAAACAAGGTCGTAGATCAGTTTCTTGTTGCCTGGCACTAATGATTTGGTGGAGATCTCTTGAACCCCCCAGGGTGCTCGTGAGACCATTCAATTAGTGGAAGCATTATGAACTGTGATACGGTCATGCAGAGGATGTTGTTCATGTCGCGGTTCATGACAGCTTTGATAGGAACCCGTCGGTGCCTCTCAGTTGATAGAGATTGATTAGGCTGTTGGGACGAATCCAGATGTTGAGGAGGAATTGATTCCTTCACGGGAGGAGCTTGTTGAAGAAGAGCATTGGTGCGATGGCTTGAGGCTGCCGCTCTGCCTCTTAGTCTTGGTGGCATGGTGGTAAGTCGGTCTATGTAGTTTCCCACATACGGTACCAATCTGTTGCTGCTTATTTTGGTGTTGGAGCAAACAGATAGTGAGTTAATAGTTAATGGAAACAACTGAAAATTTGATATTTGATCGTTGCCGTGAAAAGTGGTTACGCCTCCTGTGATTAGATTTGGATTGTCGATTGAACACCGTGATCTGGATTCGGCGGTTACTGACGTGATCGATGGACCTGCAAAAAACCTAAAATACTGGGAGTTGCCCCGGTGACAAACCCTTCGATGCTCAAGTCAGAACCAGAGAGAGAAAGAGAGTTTGAGAGAGAAAATGTTGATTACCTTCTAACTGGGAGGGGGAGGGCGTTTATAGGCCTGAGAAACAGTTTAGGAGATTGAGATGAATCCATTAGATTAATATGAATTCTTTATCTCATGTTGATTCTCTCCCTTAAGAAATAAGACTTTCATGTCTGGGGAAAAGAGATTTAACTTACAGCCCTCGCGGGCTGGGTGTTTCTCCTAGTGGCATAATTTGTCACTTTTAATGGGCATGAAAATGTCCCATGTGTAACCCCCATTTCTGGTTGTACAAATTCTTATTCGTATTTCTTTCTCTTCTTCAATTCTTAAATTGCAATTGTCTAAATAATCTTATGGTTCTCTCGAAACATTTTGCATTCATTCTTTTACCTTGTAGAACCCTAAAATCCAAATTCACTCTGTTATGCTTTCATTTTAGCTCTTGGTTATTTGAATTAATATTACAAGTTGATTTAATAATAATTATTTTTGTTAGAGCCCAAAATCATTCTTCTTCTCTTATTCAATTATTTGTTTATATCAAGCCCAATCCAATCCTAACCCATTCTATTACAGGAATAATTATTTAATTAATGTTGAGCCAAACCCAAACCAATAACCCCAAATCCAAGCCCACCCGAAACAAAGTGCTGCCTATATACCCTAATTACTCTTAACCTTATATATATACCTAATTATCTTCATTAACTCTAATCTCCACCTAATCTCTCCTCCATCAGCCGCCAATCATCTCCTCACACCACTGCAGCATCACCTCGTCCCCGAGATTCATCTCCATTAACAGCCCTCACCCTAACTCCAGCATACCACCAAACCACTCTGTCTCCAAGCCCCCTCGCCTCGCACCACCAACCCCGAAGACCCTGCCACCCATTTTCCATCACCGCAAACCGCTCCTAAAACCCACTGCACTCCATTTCCTCCCACCACGACTACCTCCGCCACCGCAACGACCACCCCCGACTGAACCCCCATTATTGCTACTCTTCACCCACTCAAGCCACCATTACAGTCCCCACCGCACACCAATTGTCACCTTGCTGCACTCCACCGCAGGCCCCCAGCTCCACCACCTTGCGGCTGCTCCACCGCATCCCTAAGCTCCGTAACCCCCGAACTCCACCACCGCAACAGTCACCGAACGACTTCACCCTGACCATCTCCTCCTCCATAATCACCTCACCTGCACCACTGCCCCATCACAGCTGCCTACTACTACACCCCGGTGCCACCATCGACAGCACCACAGCAAGCACCCGAACCACTCCCTTGCTGCCTTCGACCCTGACAACACCACCCGACACTCCGTCTCCTTGCTACCGTCACTTTTTGTTGCTGTGTTCGCCGTGTTGTTGCCTATATTTTCGCTGATACCATCGTTTTCATTGATCGTATTGATTGCATGTCTATAATTGATTATAATAACATGATAACAAGCCGAGGTATTAAGGGTCGACTTAGTAGTGGACTGTATAGGAGACTGTACTCGGAGAAGGGGCCCGTGTTTCCCTACATTATTGTTATGGAATGTTGTTATGGATTGTCATTATCATTATGGATTATGGATTATGGATTATTGTTATGGTTATCGATTATTCATTATTGATTATTGCTGCCGAGTACATGACCCTGTAGAGTCCATCACTATAGTCTAAACATTCACTTGATTGTATGCACCTGAACCTGTGGTATGAACACATAATTGCGTGAATTAGATAGGATAATAAAAGATTGATAGACTTAAGATTGACACCGAGCATCGACACTTACAATTTGATCATGATTATTTTTATCATGATTATTGATTATTGTTAGTGATCATTACACCATTGATTATAGACTATTGATCTTAATATCAACTATTGTTCATTGACCTCTAATATTGTTCTAGTTCATTGTTCCTCGATATATCATGCTTTATTGTTCACTGCTTATTACTACTTGCTGTCCGTAACTTGCTCTAACGGACAATTTTTATCCCAACTCTAGACCACGAACTTGCAGCTACACAAGGAGAATTGCCCGAAGGACTTGGTGAGAAAATCTTCTAGAGAATGAAGCTAAATTATTACCCTACAATAATTATTTCGTTCATGTTATTTCATTTCTAGCATTGTTGATATTATCGTACTTTGTATTCCGGGCTTTAGTGACCTGAAGTTTGTTCTCTCCCAGATGTTGGATATTATTTTGTGGATTTATTTTATGGGTTATTGAAGTTTATTCATTGTTTATGTGATTATTTATTCATGCGTGGTTGTGAATATATTTCATATTGTTGAGTTGAATATTACTGCTTATGAATGATGCAAATCATTCGCGGTGCCTCAGTTACGTTCCCGTGATTCCGTATTTTGGGAAATGAGGTGTGACAGGATTTTTAGTGGTATCAAAGCTTAGGTTCAGACCAGGTTTAACTCAACAATATGTGCACCACGTTGATCACACAAACAATTAATAACCAACTTATAATCTGTATACTAGTCTTATTCGATCCATTTTGATCCCTTCATATTCAGTTCTTTCATTTCTTATTTCCTTCCGTCCCTTGAAGTCATCCTTATTCATTGATTTCTTATTGGATATACATTCATTCATTTCCTACCCATATTATCTTTGATTCCGGTGCTATCATTCTTTTTATTTCTGTTCGGTTCGTCGATCGGCATCACTTGATCTACAATGACATATCTGCGGCTTGGAACATCACCATCAGAGTGGCGCACCAGAAGTGTGGTGGGCCCCTAACCCACAGGTCCCAAGATTCTCTTGTTTCTCCTTCTTTGCGTCGTTTAGTTCGTTTCATACATACCATTCTTCATCATTCATCGATTCATTATTTGACATCATTCTTATCCATGTTTCTTCTTATTCCGATGATATCACCAATTTGTTTCCCTCCCTCTAATTTCTTGTTTCATTATATCATAAGTTCTGCTTCGGCTTTGTCCTACTTTCCATCTGAATGAATTTCGAGGACGAAATTCTTTTTGTAAGGTGGGTAGCCCCGTTTCTGGTTGTACAGATTTTTATTCGTATTTCTTTTTCTCTTCTTCTTCTTCAATTCCAACTATCTAAATAATCTTGTTGTTCTCTCGAACCTTTTTGCATTCATTCATTTACCTTATAGAACCCTAAAATCCAAATTCACTATGTTATGCCTTCAGTTAGCTCTTGGTTAATGGAATTAATATTACAAGTTGATTTAATAATTATTATTTTTGTTAGAGCCCAAAATCATTCTTCTTCTGTTATTTAATTATTTGTTTATATCAAGCCCAATCCAATCCTAACCCATTCTATTATAGGATTATTTATTTAATTAATGTTCAGCCAAACCCAAACCCATAACCCCAAATCCAAACCCACCCGAAACAAAGTGCTGCCTATATACCCTAATTACTCTTAACCCTATATATACCTAATTATCTTCATTAACCGTAATCTCCTATTAATCTCACCATCAGCCGCCAATCATCTCCTCGCACCGCTACAGCATCACCTCATCCCCGAGCTTCATCTCCATCGACAGCCATCGCCCCAACTGTAGCACACCACAGAGCCATTCCGTCTCCAAGCCCCCTTGCCTCGCACCACCAACCCTGAACACCCTTCCACCCGTTGTCCATCACTGCAACCACTCCTGAAACCAACTGCGCTCCACTTCCTCCTACTGTGACTGCCTCCGCCAACACAAAAACAACCCCCGACTGCACCCCCATTACAGCTCCTCTTCACCCACCTGAGCCACCATTTTAGTCACCACTGCACACCGATCGTCGCCTTTCTGCACTCCACCACAGGCCCCCAGCTCCTCCACCTTGCGACTCCTCCATCTCATCCTAAAGCTCCGCAACCCCCGAACTCCACCCACCACAACAGTCGCCGACCGATTTCACCCCGACCATTTCCTCCTCCATCATCACCTCACCTGCACCGCTACCCCATCGCAGCCGCCTACAGCTGCACCCCGGCACCAGCGTCGAAAACACCACAGCAAACACCTGATCCACTCCCTTGCTGCCTTCGATCCTGACAACACCACCTGACGCACTATCCCCTTGCTGCCATCGCTTTTGTGATGCTGCGTTCACAGTGTCATTGCCTGTATCGTCGTTGCTCTTGCTCGTTTTTATCATCGCCGCTCTTGTTCCTTTTTTCGTAGTCGTCGCAATCATCATCATAAGACAAGTTTCTCTTGAATCGACGTTATTGTTCTCGTTCAAGAATTATTTGATCTCCGCAAGTAGTTCTTATTTCATTTACCGTATTTCAATTTGTTTGCTTCAAAGAGGTTATTCAGAATTTATCGGCGAAATCAAGTAATAACTCTCTTTTCGTGCCATACCCTTCATTTTCTAAGCCATGTTATCCATCATCATATACATAATCTACACGAACATAAACTAGGAACACGTAAATGTAGAAGAAATAGTGATTTGAATGCATTTTGGTTGCTTGTGATGTTATAACTAGATTCGCAAATTTAATATTATAGTGACGATAATTTTGTCATGTTTCATGTGTCTAATTTTTATATAAATATTTGTACTCATTTACCCATAAAAATTGCTTGTATTCTCCTATCTTGTTAATAATTTATCTTATTTCCATAGATTTCAGTTAATTAATTATTTTTGAAGGAATAAGATTTTTCATGCAAAAAGGTAAAGATTTTTGGTAAAAATCAACAAACAAAACAAGGAGAGTGATTGATTATTTTTTATTGATTTGTTGAATTTTAAATTTTACAATTTGCCCATGTGAAAAGCAAAATATAAATTTTAAATTGCCAATAGAGGTGAAAGTGCAATAAACAATTTTAAAAGGGTTTAATTGAGCTAATGTGATTATTAGTTAGTTTAATTAATTTAAACTATTTAATTTTATTCTGATTTTATTTTGTGTGTGTGTGCAACACATGCTTCAAGAAAAAGAAAGAGAAGAAAAAGAAGTAAGAAGTAAAGAGCAAAATCAAATAAGGAAAGACATTAAAAAATGTGGGGTAATCTGCAAAAATAAACCCTCATTCTCACCTTTTAGATCCCTATAAATACAATAGCAAAATAAGAGAAAAAGGGAGCGCTTAACGAGAGAAGGAGAGCGAACGACTGACGTCTCTATTAATAAAAAAATAAAAAAATAAAAAATAAACAAAAACGAAACACAATGACAAAGCAGGAGAGAAGAGAGAGCGTGACGTCGGCTCTGGCTCGGTTTCTAAGACAGAAAAAGACAGCAGGAGCGAAGAGAGAGCGTGACGTCAGCGAAGCACAGGGAACTAGCAGGGTGACGTGGGCGGCTTGCTGACGTGGGAAACATTAAGGGCTGAGTTAACATGCTCTGGCTATGGCCTCACGGATCCAGAGGTGCCACGTCAGTGACGAAACTGACGTGGTTCATTGGGTTTGCTGGAGTGTAATTCGAGACAGAGAGAGGAGGAACAGAACAGAGAAGTGCTCTAATTTGCCGATCGCTTTTAAAGGCGTTCGGTTTGCATTTTTTCTTTTACTAAAACAGATTCCTTCCATATCTATTTTCTCTTTATCTAATTTTATTATGCAATCCAAGACAGTCTTTGTTTGTTGCAATTTTATTATGAACTAAATTTATTTTTCTAGGGCTTCGATGTAGCCTAGTTTTGATAACATAATTTTTAATTGCATATTATTTTTCTATTTTTCCATGGTTGTGTGTTTGATTTTTGTGTTTAATGCTTACAATTGTTTGGGCAACTTTTGTATGATTTATTGGATCATGGAGAGACCGAGAGATAATTTGTGATTTAGAACTATAAAATTAAACACCATTGATTAAGCGAAATTAGAGATGATTTACCGCGATTGATGTGACTATAAAGAAATCCATAGAACTTAATGAGTCTTCAATTAATTAAATTTGCATAGAAATACGACAAACTGTTAGTTGGAGATATTTTTGGTGTTGTTCGAGAGAAAGCATTGAATAATATGGGATTTTGGTCTAGAACTTGTAAAAATAATATTTTTATTCACATGTATTTATAAATTGTGTGGGATTAACTAGGTGAAATCAAAATCCCTAGAATTCGTTTTGCAATTAATAAACAACAAAATTGCAGATTCTACTCCTTTTTAATTAATTTAGTTAGTCCTTTAGATTAATTTATTTTAGTTGCTTTCGTTATTGAATTTCGATTTTCCAAATACTAGTTAATCTAGTAATTTCGGTACTCAATAAAATAATTAGTCCTTGTGGGTTCGACACTCTTTTTACTTAACTATACTACTTGTTGCGATTTTGTACACTTGCAAATATTCAAATCAAGCTTTTGATGTCGTTGCCAGGGACTAGTTATTCTTTTATTAATATTGAAAATTGCTAGATTATTACTAGTTTGGAATTTTTTTTTTATTTTTTTGTTTTATTATTATTTTACCTCTTGATTTTCTTTTGACTTACTTTTAATTTTATTTATTTTATTTATTTTTTTAGTTTTTCTATTTTTATTTTTTTTTAATACTTATATTTCAGGACATACAAGTACATTATCATGGCGAACAATAAGGAAAACAGAGCTTTGAGAGATTATGCTATGCCCTCAATTCATGGAGCAACATCAAGCATAAAGAGGCCTGCAATTGAAGCAAACAATTTTGAAATTAAACCAGCAATTATTCAGATGATTCAATAGACTGTTCAATTATGGGGACTATCGAACGAGGATCCTTATGTTCATATTGCAAACTTTCTAGAAATTGGTGACACTTTCAAGTACAGCGAAGTATCAAATGATACAATCGATTGAGACTCTTTCCTTTTTCACTATGAGATAAGGCGAAGGCTTGGTTAAATTTTCTACCATCCGGTAGTATTACTACTTGGGAGGGACTTGCACAAAAATTTCTGGTTAAGTATTTTCTGCTCGCAAAGACAGCGAAGCTTAGGAATATATTACCACCTTCATTCAATTTGAGACCGAGTCTTTGTATGATGCATGGGAGAGAATGTTTCCTCATCATGAAATACCGAAATGGCTGCAAATTCAAATATTCTATAATGGTTTGGGAGTTACAAATCGATCTATGGTTGACGCAGCAGCCGGAGGTGCACTGATGAGCAAAACTCACGAAGCAGCCTATGAAATTTTAGAGGAGATGGCATCTAATAGTTATCAGTGGTCTTTAGAGAGAACAATGCCAAGAAAAGTGGCTGGAGTTTTTGAACTTGATCTATTACAACTTTAATTGCACAAATTGATATTTTGTCTAAACAATTAGGTAATATGAATGTTAATTCTATTCAAACTAATATAATTTGTGATCTTTGTGCAGAAAATCATTCAAGTGCAGATTGCCAAGTGGGGAACTCTTTTACTCCATCAAATGCCGAACAAGCAAATTTTGTGTCAAATTTTCGAATGCAAAACAATCCTTAAACAAACACATACAATCCAGGATGGAGAAATCACCCTAACTTTTCTTGGAACAATAATCAAGGAAAAGCTAGACCACAACAAAATTTTCAACAACAAGAAAAGAATCCGACACTTGAAGATATGTTCATGCAATGCTTGCAAAAGACAGAACAATACATGCAGAAGACAGATTTGGCAATAAAAAATAATACGGCTTCAATTCACAATCTTGAGCCTCAAATTGGTCAGCTTTCAAATATTCTTACAGAGAGAACAGTAGGAAACTTACCCTGCAACACCGTGATCAATCCCACGGAGCATGTCAAAACAATAATACTAAGAAGCGGGAGGACAATTGAGCAACCACAAGAAAAAAATGGCGAACAAAATGTGGTTGAAAAGGAAGAAGAGTACGAACCAATTTTGGAGGAACAAACGCAGCATGAGCAAATAACTTTTGATGTCTTTAAATCCATGAAGTTTCCGACCGGAGAATAGTCATCTTTTCAAGTAAGTGAAACAGATTTAATTGTTGGTAAGAAACATAGTGCTGGAATTGAAAAGTTACCAATCGAAGTATGTCTAACAAATTCAGCAAGTCTTGAACCTGAGAAAAAAAAGATTTTGAAATATGTTATGTATTTAGATGCTGCACCATCTATTCATTTATTTTCTCAGCAAAAATTCAAAGAGGTGGGGATATCAAAGACTCCATCTTCAAGAAAGAAAAGACTGAAATTTGAGCCGCTACCATCAAGCTTGTCGGATGCATTGAAAAAATCTAATCCACATGTGAAGAGAATTATTGGAAAAGAGGCTCGTATGTTGCTGGATCTTGGCGTTACATAACCATATCAACTATTAAGTCTGGCTGAAGACTTAAAACTTAGTGCTTTTTGGGAGGCAACCCATGTTTTCTTTTTTACTTCATTAGATTTAGTTTAATTTTAATTTTAATTTTTGATTTTATTTTTTAGGACTGCATGAGTTTGGAAGTCACCAGGCGGAAATGTTTTCTACACCTGAATTGATGGTTGTTTTTTAGCAGGATGGAGTCAGAATCTGGGAAAGTGTTTCAAAGAGCAATTGTATAAAATTGTCTTAGCTTTCCAAAACAAAAATAATCGGGCCATTTGGAAATCTACAGCTCCTGATATCGCTGAAACAATGAACGTCGCGCGTGCAGAATTTTACGACGAATTAGGGGAGAAATTCTGAACTTTTTGCATTCTTTTTGTCTTTATTTTTCCTTTCCTATTGAGGACAATGTGATATTCAAGTTTGGGGGAAGGGATACAAATTTATTTTTATTTTATATACATCTGAAAAGAAAAACAAAACAAAAGGGGATTTCAATTAGGCTTACCATTACACTTTTGAGTTCTTTATTGTGCTAAAGCATTGAAATATTTTTTTTAGTATAGACAGTATCTTATAAAGCAAGATTAAGCATACTTATTTACTTTAGGATTATTGAATTTCAAATTTCCTTACACAATTGTGACAGTCATGTGATTATACATAAAAGAAAAATGTGATGCTTTTTCTTGTGATTATCCCCTTTGATCTAGTCCTAAACAGAGTTTAAGTAAATAGAGTGATAATAATCAAAAAAAATTATGAATAAAGTCTATCTACTCCAATATTTTTAGTTGCTTAGAAACTAGGGGTATTCATCACCAATGTTTACTTTTATGTCAAACGGCAACTTGAAATATGAGTATGCAAAGCACTTTAAGTTTGTGACTTGTTGAGTAACCGGGTGAATTCATCACAAATATTTGCATTCGCATCAAAAGGCAAGTGACAACTTAGAGAAGAGAGACAAAAAAAAAAAAAAAAAAAAAAAAAAAAAACTCTAGTTTGCTAGTGGGTTTGTAGTAGTGAGAAGGAGAAATCACAGATGAAGTTGTTACATACTATAATTACATTAATTGCATGACAAATACGATTAGGTTTGGAATTATGAAATTATGAATAAATAATTGCACTGGAGAAAGTGGGTACTCTTTGTTTTACTTTGTTTGCTTTTGTTTATATGTTTAATTGCAATATTGATGCTTACATGATGAGATTTCTTGGTGTGATGAGTTGAGCTTATTACTGATTATTATTCCTTTATTCATGATTTTACTTTTTACTCGTTGACAAGCAAAATCTTAAGTTTGGGGGTCCCTCTATGTCTAAAATCTAGACCATCTGACAATTTTGAAATCCGACTTACGGATTGCAAGACATTGAGATACTCGTAGTGTAACGTCTGAATTTCAGAATACAACTTGAAAAATACATTACCATGTTTAATCATTTGAAATAATAGATTAAATAAAGAATTAAGATCTGAGATTAATCAGGTTGTTACTGAACAATGTTAACAACTATATTTTGGTTTTTATAGGATTTTTAATTGATTTTCCAATCGGTTTATTTATATAAAAACTTGATTTTGAGTTGCTGCCTGAACAGCAGACTCATAAAGAATTAATTGGTTGATGTAGTTATTATAATGATAACATGTCGTGTGAATATGCGTTGGAACCATCAGGGATTCTAGTTTCTAGAACCTTTGACAGAATCTGATTTTCCTTTCTATAGCAGTGGAGAAGTTAATTTTTGTACAACAACATTTTGATGTCCAGAATTTGTGCTTTCATGTTATTAAATATAAATATGTTTAATTATGCATCTAATGAATGTAATTGTGTATACCGTGCATTGCATAGCCTTAACACCTCCTGATATCGTCTTGATAATGTCGTTCTCATCAGTTGGTATCTATTGCATAATGTTCGATACCATCGTTTCATTGATCGTATTGATTGCATGTCTATAATTGATTGTAATAAGATGATAGCAAGCCGAGGTATTGTAACACCCCGAATTCCATTTACATGTAATTCATAGCACAGCAGGATCTTTTACTTCAAATTCGTATAATTTTACAAGAAAATTTAAACTTTTTATTATACAACAAGTTCTTTACATCAACACAGCGGAAATTACAACAAAGAAGTATACAACTTAAACATCAACAACTTAAATCTGAAGATAATCTTTTGCATCAAATCGTCTTTAAGTCCTTGCCAATCCAAGTCCTGCACTGAAAAATCTGTCGGCACGTCAGTTGCTTATAACCGACGCAATGTTATAAAACAGCGCGATCCTTGCTATGCTATAATATAACAATTTTCTTACTTTAGCAAACACAAACTTGAATGCATAATAAAGTGTAAAAGAGTGACTATCCTAAACATGTTAGTGTATGATGTAACTTAATGCCTAATGCAGATGTCATACTACAATGACACTAATGCATACTTGTTCGGATTCTATGCATTTTATTCTACATAGGTCCGAGGGCAAGCCCTTATCGTACTCCTCAATATAGGGTTCAATCCCCCGCTATGAGTTACTACTACAATGACTAATGTATGTTTTAGATATCCTGTGAGTATCTAGTACCACCCCGATATTTCTTGAGTATCGCACTTTCATCGCAAGTGATTTTGGACATACTGCCTCACACCCCGATAATTCTTGAGACAAATACCCATAACGCAAGCTATGACCTCGATAATTCTTGAGAGTTGTCCTCCCATCACAAGTGATTTACGGCCATCACTCCTCACATTCTGATAATTCTAGAGACGAAACTCACACCGCGCTGTCATCAGTATCTCATCACACAAATACCCCATGAGCGTTGCCTCGATCCCAGTAATTATGAAGGAATATCTCCAACCGCGAGCCGCAGCACAGATAATTCTGAAGATAACCTCCCACCGCGCTATCAAGGCCCTCATACTCATGTTTGCCTATACTTAATCACATCTTCCCTTAGTGCTTGTCCTTAAGTTTTAATTAAAAATCGTCACAACCTAGAGCTAGCATACCCCGCCGGACCTAAAGCAACACGAGAGAAAGTCAGCCCAAACTGGATACTTCTCAAAAGATACTTAACCCACACTGGTTAGTTTCTCAAATTTTCTTTATTCACGAATGTCGGTTACTAAGGGTCTCACTTAGCCTCTAGACTAACATTTTTCATGTTCAATAACTGGGGTCAATCATGCCCTCATTATTCATATTTTTGATTTCATATATTCATATTTTATTCAATTTCTTCATTTAGTCATAGTTATCAATCATGAAGTAACATTTCTTAGTTGGACACACACAACCAACAATTCACTGTAATAAGCTACAAAGTTTTTTCGATTAAATAAACCATTGTCATATTCATCTATATTTCAATTAGAAATCTCAATTCTATTCAAAAGTTAGATTTATTAGTTATTCAAAAGATAGATTTATTAGTTTCATAAAAGAGTCTACTATATCTTTGTAGTTAAGATCACCTAAAATCATCATCAATTACTTCGTGTAAATTCATTTGCAAAACAGTAAGTTCAAATTCAGAAAACTGCACCTCATGCTACTTGTAAAAATCATAGAAAATTATATACTTCACAAAACTTTGTATTCTTTACATCAAAATAAAGGTATACAAGTCTACTACAATTTCTTAGTTATAAGTTTCTCCAAAATATTGTATCTATAACCCTAAATTCTTCGTAATCTACAGTAGGGTCAAATTATTGAAATACTGCCACTTATACAGTCTTGTAAAATTCATTATAAATTCAGTTCTTTGTGAAATTTTGATTTCTTAGACTTTACAAAAATGTTAACAAGTCTATTTCAAGTTCTTAGTTTTGAATTTTCTCAAATTACTTCATCTAAGATGTTGAAATGATCAAAATCCGAAATGTGTACAAATTTCCAGCAACCAGTCAACTGCCAACCAGTCATAAGTTTAGATTTTATTAAAACAGTAAACGAGATCTAAATATTATGCAATTTTAAAGAGATATTCCTGACATATACAAGTTATTCCTATAAAAGTTTTAGCTCTGAATTCCATCTAGTTTAATAGATATAATTTTCTGAAGTGTAACTAAAACTTAAAACAACAAGTTTCTTTGCATAAATTAACAACTGTGTATGAATTTATGCCCAAATCATTTAATCTAAACATGATATACTAGTATGCACCCAATACCACTATGAAAACTCAATCTAAGATTTCAATTTTTAATCATGACAATTTTAAAATAAATCTTTCAAATAACATGCATTTATTTTCGTATCTCACTTCTAGTTATCAATACAACATGCAACATATCAAATTAGAAATTTAAAGAATACATGCCACACTTTCAATCATGGAACAATTAGACATGCATACTACAATATCTAGAAAGCAAAAGAAATCACCCACCTTGTTTTTGATGCAAAAATGAAATAGACTCCTATAAAGATTGTTCCAAAGATCCAACCAACCAAGCCTTCACCTCCTAGAAATTTTCCAACACCAAAAAGCTCCTCTCATTCTACGGTCGACCGACAGCGGTGTTGTATGTTATTTGGGCCGATGGATTTCGGGTTCAATAAGCTGTATTTGTGTTTATCTTTTAGAATTTGCTTGGGGGCTATAAAAATAGCAATAGATGTGAACTCTAGGGTGTATCAAGGTGAGTCGTTATCATTGTACAACTTCAAGTGAGGTGAGTGTCGAGTGCTTCAAAGGAGAGAAAGACAGACTGAGAGTTTGTGATCTCTTTGTAAATTTTGTATTTCTTGGGGGACAAGAAGTATTTGTTTTCTCTGCATATTATTATGTTCTTGTGAGATCCTGCGATTATTATGGTGACTTGTTCTTGGTGCATCTAGTTCTTGGGAATTTCTGTTTCTTGTGGTGTGTGTTCCGCAACGCATCATGTGAATATGCGTTGGAACCGGTAGTGAGCCTAGTTTTTGTAACTCCTGATGGAACTGAATTTGCTTTCCCGTAGTAGCAGGAAAGTGAGTTTTTGTACAGTAGTATACTGCTGTCCAGAAATTGTATCTTCATGTATTTAAATATGAATATGTTTATTTCTCGCATTTATTAAATTGAACTCTATATCATGCCCTGCATATCCCTTGGTTACCTTATTGATCCTGATCTGACACCCATTTTTATCGATTGCATGTTCATGTATAATTGTTGTAAAAGTATAACAAGCCGTGGTAAATAAGGTGTAAGACATAGTAGTGGACAATATAAGAGAGTATACTCGGAAGGGGCCCATGTTTTCCATGTTATTGTTTATCGATCAAGTTACTGATCAAGTTACCGATCATGTTTACTGATCAATTTACCGATCAAGTTACCGATCATTTTTACCGATCAATTTACCGATCATGTTTACCGATCAAGTTACTGATTATGTTTACCGATGAAGTTACCGATTAAGTTTACCGATCAAGTTACCTACCGTTCATGTTTACCGATTACTGAATATAGTCATGAGAAGACCCGAGTACATAACCATATAGAATTTACCACTAGAGTCTAAACGTTCACATGATTGTATGCACCCGAAGCTGTGGTATGGAACACAGGATTTCGTGCATTAGATAGGATCGATAAAAGATTGAAAGACTTGAGATTAATACTGAACACGTGCATTATTCCCGTTATAAGTTTACATTATTCATGTCTACAAGTTACATGTTTCAGTTTACAAGTTGCACGATTCCTGTTTATAAGTCAAGTTTACATGATTCCCGTTTATATGTGTGCATTTTTCATTACATGACACATTTCCTGTATACATGATTTTATGTTCCTTGTTGTATCCTTGTTCTTGTTTCCATTTTTCTTGTACTACTTGCGGCCCGTACCTTGCTCTAACGGGCATTCCTCCCCCTAACTCGAGATGATAAATTTGCAGGTACAGGAGATGAACTGCCAGAAGGACTTAGCGAACAAGTATTATAGAGAATGAAGATGAATTCTAGTCTGCATTATTTATCTTATATTATATTTCTCAGTTTGTATTGCTATCACTACATACATTGTATTCCGGACATTTTGACCCGAAGTTTATCCTTTCCAGATATTGGTTATTTCATGGACTACTACATGAATTATGTATGTTATTCTTGTTTATGTGATTGTATCTTGCTGAGTGGTTGTGATTATATTTCATGTTGTTGAGTTGACTATTACAGCTTATGAATGATGTACTTATATCATTTGCCCGTATTTTCATATTTTGGAAAGCGGGGCGCGACACTCGGTGCTTGACTTGTCGTTCTAGAACCACTCAAAAAGTACACAGCTCTCACTAGGCTTAGTGCTCGAATCTTCGTCCAAGCACCTCACAAAAATTATCTTACTAGGCTTGGTGCTTGATTCATCGTTCAAGGACCTGGCGAAAAATACACCTATCTCACTAGTCTTGGTTCTCGTCATTCGAGTACCTCGCAAACTATAGGCTTATCAACTCATCGTTTGAACACCTCGCAAAATACGGCATCTCACTAGGATCGGTGCTCGACCCGTCATTTGAGCACCTCGCAAAAAATGCTCCTATCTCACTTGGCTCAGTGCTCGACTAGTTATTCCAGAACCTCACAAAAATGCGCCTATTTCACTAGGCTCAGTGCTTGACATGTCGTTCCTGCACATCGTAACAAAAGAGCCTATCTCACTAGGCTCGGTGCTCGAGTCATCATTTCAAAGCACCCCGCAAAAAATACGCCTATCTCACTAGGCTCGGTGCTCAACTCATCATTTGAGCATCCCGTAAAAATGCCTATATTTCACTAGGCTCGATGCTCGACTCGTCGCTAGAGCACCTCACAAAAAATACACCTATTTCACTATGCCAGGTGCTCGACTCGTCGTTCAAGCACCTTGCAAAAAATGCACCTATCTCACTTGGCTCCGTGCTCAACTCGTCGTTCGAGCACTTCGCCAAAAAAGTGCTTATCTCACTTGGTTCAGCGCTCGATTTATTTTTCTTGCACCTTGCAAAAAATACGTCTATCTCGCGAGGCTCAGTGCTCGATTCATTGTTTGAGCACCTTGCAAAAAACACACCTATCTAGCTAGGCTTAGCTCTCGGTTAGCCGTTCGAGCACCCCACAAGAAAAGCACCAACTTGACAAGTTCGGTGCTCGGTCACGCCGAACTCCATAGGGGTCAGCCAGACCGAGCCCCCATGGGTTCGGTGCTCGACGTATTGTTCGAGCACCCTAGCAAAAGTGCACCACAAGGGCCCTCATATTTGCCCAAAATTTGCTCATGCCTTTTAAAATTCCAATAATAATTATAAACTCACAAAAATTAATTAAAAATTCCAAAACATAATTAAAAAATTTGAAATTAATTTAAAGTTCTATAAAAATAGTTATAAATTCGGAAAATAGTTTAAAAGTTCCTAAAAATAATTCAAAATCTGGAAAAGCTGATTAAAAATTCGGGAAAACTAACCGGAAGTCTTGCAAGATAGTATTCTGCCCAAGCATGGTTGAGGAAGAGTTACGAGTATTTCACATTTTAATATAATATATAATATAAATTAATATAACTATTATAATTATATCATTTTCATAAAAAATGAGAAATATAAAATACTACTCTCAGAAGCTCCGAACAAGATTCCAAGCATCCCCAAAGGTGAGATGCTCTTCTAATTGCCGGAGAAGAGAGAACTATTCCTCAAAGGCTGTGATAATCAACCTTCAGAAGTAGGGGGATTATGATATGAGTAAAATAAGTGTCGTACGATCTCAACACATAACTCAAAGCTTCTCATGGCAGTACAGTAATTGTAATACCCCGTAAAAATAGAATAACATTATTATTATTTTTTGCCTACAAATTGGCACGTGCAAACACACATGCATTATAATGTGTTTGTTGTACTAGTATTATTTATTTGTTTATTGTTATTTTATTATTATGAAAGAAGAATATTTTGGTTGTGGGATATCTATATAATAAAACACAAAGAAAGCTATCAAGTGGCTCTCCTTCAATCACCCCAAAATCAAAGGCACAGGTCTAACCTCACAAAACACATCCCAACCCCCCCCCCCCCCCCCCTCCCCCCCCCCCCCCCCCCAAAGTTTCCCCCCAAAACTCAAATTCAGATCCCCCCACCCAAAACAACTCCTTTATTTATTTAATTATTTCTCTCTCTCTATCTCTCTTATTCAAAAAATTAAGAAAATAAAAATCTAAATTTTTTTAAAAAAATAAAAAACTTAAAAACTTAAAAACTAAAAAAATTTAAAACTTTTAAAATAATTCAAAAAAATAAAAAAAATTAAAAAAAATTAAAATTTAAAAAAAATTAAAATTTTAAAAATTTTTAAAATAAAAAAAATTTAAAAAGTTTAAAAAATTTTAAAAAATAAATTTTTTTAAATTTTTTAAAAAAATTTAAAATTATAAAAATTAAAAAAAAAATAAAAAATTTAAAATTTTAAAATTTTTAAAATTTTTAAAAATTTAAACATTTTAAAAATTAAAAAATTTTGAAAACAAAGCAAATCCAAATCCAAATCCAATGTCGAACCACAATCAAAAGATTGTCCCTGATATCTGATCTGCTACTGATTCCGTATCAGTGACTCCCTTCCACCAAATCGAGCGCGAATATCAAGCGACTCCGTATCAGTGACTCCCCTCCACCGAATCGAAAGCCTCTATATGCGATTCGACGACTCTAATTTCATCTCATTAACCGAATTCTCATTCGAATTTTTAATTTTGTGTGTGCAGGGGATTACTCAGTTTTTTGCTAACTCGAATTTTGTGTGTGCATGAGATCTAAGTTCAGAGGGGTATGATTGTTTTATTTTTGGGTTTAAAGTTTTTTAATTTTGTGATTTATTTGATGAGTTTTTTATTTGTTTTGATTTAAGGTGTACGTAAGTAAGAGATGAATTATTTGGTGGCCTCAATTTGGGCTTCCAAACCATAACAGAACAGGTAAGGTGACCAACAACCTAAAATAACTTGGCAAATATGTAACATTAATTTCTTTACTACAAGAAAAAATACTATCGTGAATTGTTCCCTTCACTGGTTATTAGAAACCATGGATAACATAACATATAATAACTTCCCTTCACTGGTTATTAGAAACCATGGATAACATAACATATAATAACTTTTAGTGTATGTTTGGATATATAGGATTGGGATGACTGGAGTTTACCAGTGAAGGGTGCAAACTCTCCACTCAAGAAAGACTGCTAAAGTAAATTTTTTATTTATCTATTTTGATTTTGTTTTTATAAAGGTGCAATGGGGAGACAAAGTTGAGATAAAAAAAATGATTAGCTTGGATTAGAGTTTTGAGAACTTCATGTATTTCATTTTGGTTGAAATAAAAATAAGAGGTATTTCAGTTGCAAACCGAGCCTCAGACAAATAAATATTTAGATTATTGGTATTGTAGATATCTTCATACCTGCACTTGCGTTACCATTGTATTTAGACATGCTCATAGTGGTTATGGGATTACAGTAAGCTCTATAAAACCTATATGATAATGTCCTTGTATAACTATTACAAGTATCTAAAAGTGATGCTTAAGTTCAAAAAATTCTATGCAGTGATTCTGAAAAACTATATGCATTCCAGGTAAGTTCAAGAAAATGATAAAGAAGGCAATGATTGAGTTTAAATGTAGATATATTGCTTCCTCATATAATATGTTTGCTATTTCAATTAATTTTCTGGACCTCCAAAACTATTTTATATAATCAAACCAGGTGTACCGTTCCGAAGACTTGTCGTAGGCACGTGTCAACGGGCAAACCTAGTTATTAATTATAATTTGTATTTAATAATAATAGAATGTTATATGGGCCCGTAAAGCCCAACCCAACCCAAACCCAAACCCAAACCCTCGGAGTTGGGTGGCCAGCCAACTAGGATTGGTTCGGAAGAGATTTGATTGGATTTAACTGTGATATTTTGGTTATGGTAAATTTTAACTAAAACCCTTGATTTAGGGGATTTAATTGGAAAACCCCAAACCCTAACCTAATCATCTAGCCGGCCAAATATAGGGAGAGAGCATCTCTTTTCTTTTTGATTGATTGTTATTTTGGAGGCTTTAAGATTTTGGAGAAGAGGATTTCTTTTGAGACTTTTGTTTTATCAAGATCCGACAAAGAGAGTTGGGTGTTCTTCCTTTCCCTCTATTTCATTCACTAGTAGAAAACCTTGCAATAATAATGGATTATTTGCAAGTACAAAAAAACCCTTGTTGATGCTACCATCAACAATAAATTAATCACAACAAACCCATTCATTGCAAATGTTTTGACATTTGCAAGAGATTTTATTGAATTGTTGCAAGTGTTGACAATTACAAGGGAACAATTGTAACAAACAATACTCCATTACTAAATTAGAAATAAAATATTTATTTTTAAAAATAAATTATGTATAAACATGTGCATTACACGTAATTTTGCCGCACATGTGCATTACAGGGTATCAGATTTACAAATATTCCCTTTCTCTCCCGTTCTCCTCCGCTTCCCCTTCCTCTTCCTCTTCCTCTCGAATGGAAACCTTATGTATGTTTCAAAATCTAGGGCTTCGTTGTCCCTGATGTCAGCTTGTTCGAAGGCGATGGATCCAGAGCAAACCTTTCTCCGCGTCCATGCTCGGCTGTTCAATGTGGTCTCCCAGCTGTTCACCCCAAGAACCCGATTGCTTCTTGAGTACGTCTACCTCGGCATCACCTTCATACTCTTCACCTTCCTCGTCATCATGCACACCAATTTCGTCCAACAGGTATCCCCCCCCCCCCCCCCCCCCCCCCGATTTTTTGTTCCCATTTTCGTCGAATTTGGGGGTTTCTTGAAATTAGGGTTTGGGATGAAGGGAATTGAGGATGATTAGAATTCTTGCATGAACTTATGGTGTTTCGTTTTTGGATGTGAAGCCGGGGTGTTCGAGCGAGCTCGCGGAGATTAATTTCACGGATGCGCAGCTTGTCCACATCAAAGTAGGTACATTAGTTCTTGTTCTTATGGATCTCAATTGTTTTGTGATCAAAATAAAGGATTCAATTTTGTAACTATTGATTGTGTTGAGTTACTTGAGTGTTACTTGGAAAAATGTAGTTCATAATTAGTATGTGGTGGTGGTTCAATTTTTTTGACGTCTCAGTAAAGATTGTGAGATCATTATGATCATTATTTCTCATCATAATGTACAACCCTCCTACTCCTTTGCAGTCTTCATGGATTTGTAATGTGTTTATAATTATTTCTCATCATAATGTACAACCCTTCTACTCCTTTGCAGTCTTCATGGATTTGTAATGTGTTTATAATATATGTTATTTGACACAAATTTTTTAAACGAAATTTAATTCTTCTAAAGGGTTGATTGAAGATATATTCACCAAATTTTGAAAAGGAAATTATATTTGCTAGGCTTGTAATAGGAATTTATTGTGCAACTTCTTCATTGATTGATGTATAGACTGCCGGCAGTCTTACTGTTTTAAATATGAGAACAATGATGTTATCTTGCTAATCCTTTATAATGTGTGTTTGTCAGTAAGATAGTTTCAAATAATTTTTCTTAAGCTTTTCAAAACTTAGGCTTAAGAATTCCCATTACTTTCATATCTCAATATAATATGTTATTTATCCTGTGGACACGTTTCTAAGGAATAGATGTTTTATTGCTTTATTCTAATTGCAAAGAGTTTGCTTCACCACTTGGATGCTTGTAGTTAGCATGTAGTTATTTAGATGGGTCATTAATATCTCATTAATTTAAAAAAAAGATGACTATTGCATTCACATCAATCATGGCGATCTTCATCATTGAGAGGATTGATGAGAAGGCTGGAACAACATCTATTATACCTCTTGTCGTGGCTGGAATACTGAGTATTTTATATTGGAGGCAAGCATGCTAGTTATAATTCCCTATATATTCTAAGGCCAGTTGCTTTTGTATCCTCAGCAGTGCTATTCTGTCCAGATAGTTTTTATTTTATCTTTTTGATACAATTTCTGCAGGTTCTTTGATGACCTTAGGCCTTATGCACTCATCCAGTTTGTTCCTTGCATTGTTACTCCTTTAATGGCTATATTGATGCTATATTGATGCCTCCAATGTATACACATTCCACATACTGGCTATGGGCAGCAGGTTAGGGTTTTCCCATTAATTTTTATTGTTTTACAATTATAGACTCCTGTCCCAGTTTTTACCATAGTCCTGGCTATATTGGTGTTTTACAATTATCGGATGCCAGGTATGTTTGTTAGTTTTGTTAAAATAATGTTATATTTTTTCATGAGAGTTATTGTTTATTTGAATGCGAGCTACAGTTTGCAACTTGTGAAGGGAATGGGAATTCCAGTGGGGACTTAAAGGTTAGCAGATTGTATAATTTTCATTTCCCCTGTGCAACTACCACATCTCAAATGACATTTTTTTAAAACTGTAGTCCCTAGTTGATGTCTATTGACTTGTTAGTTTATCCATTTATGATTTGTCTGATGTTTGTGTGTTTCAGGTGCGGCAATATCAACTGGGCAAAGTGGATGAAGTGCAATATTTGCAACACCAATAAGCCTGGCCACAATGAGGATGGCATGAGGTAATACAACGATCAACTTTGTGGCCAATTATAAAATATCTTTGAAGTCCTAATGCAATCTCTTTGTTGTGTAGTTTTCAAGTTATTCATCTGTATGCATCTCTAGTGCTTTATGTTCTTAAGTTTTCTATTAATCACTGAAGTTGGTTAATTTTTGGCAATTTGATTGTATGAAGAATTGCTATACTAAGAACACACAGTGATGCTTATTGGACCTATGCATATTCATACATATTGCTTGCTGCCTTTTATGAAGAATTTTGTGAAAATCTCTAATTGAGATCCTGATAAGTTATGATGTATTTTTTTAAACAACCCCTACATGTTATACTAGAGGTGATGGATCACCTCAGGGCATTAGATCTTTGATTTTGCAAAACTTAAGTGGTATCAGTTGGAAACATGCACAAAGCCCAACATGGGTATATTGCAGGTTACTAGGGTCGATAGATTTCCATACAGAATTTTGGAATTGTAAGTTCTCTGACTTTGTAATTATAATCTTGCAAGGCTTTAGTAAAACTCTATTCAGACAAAAAAGAAAAAAAATGTGTATACATCTGTTAACTCCAAACCATGGACATTGCATGCATTGTATTCTGAGCTTATTTAGTGTCTTCATTCTTCAACCTCGTCATGTCAAGAATATTTAACATCTTCCATTAGTTTGATTGACATATGCATTAAGGAGTCTATAGTCGATTGAGACACATGAACAACTAGCATCTTCCTTCCATCTGTTCCTTGTGTGCATTAAGGCTCAGTAGTAATGTATATTTGGTAGCATTAATGATAACCCACTATCATATAATGACTTTTTGAACTAGTTGGAAAGCTACTCAATAGAACCTCCATGCCGCCAAACACTCTTATATTTACTTCCTTGTGGTAGAAGTGTATCTATCTCAGTTTTAATAAAGCGGTTCTTTTTCGTAAGTTTTACTCGGAGCTTTGTGTTTACGGTTTCCTTTCTTACATGCATCTTATGTGCTCAAGGGGCTTGAAGAAGGAATTATATTTCCTGTCATTCTGTAGTTTGGAGACTTCGATCAGAAAGTCGAAAAGAAGGGTCACAACACATTTATTTTGTCTTTCTACTTGCTTTATTTAATCTACTTCACAATGTAATTTATGTGGATATTTACAGAGAAAAAACTTGGAAATATTCTCAGTTGGGAGTTAAAGAGTGGAAGATAACTTTGACCTTTCTGAAATTTTGATTTAATTTATTTCCAATTTCTCAGAGGAGGCAGTGCTGGTGGTTATAAAGAACTTGATGAAGAAGAGATAGAGGAAACAAGAAGACGACGGAAAGAGGCTGAAGAGGTATGCATCCCAGTACTCTTTCTTTGGAATAATGTTATATTTGAATAACGAGTTCTAATTTTGTGTTGTTTCTTTTTCATGTAGTCTATATGTAGTGGCGATGACTATGAGACAGTGGGTAATGAGGAACATGCAGAAGACCTTACGTGAAAAGTGAAGTTGGGAATACATGGAAGCAGTAGCGGGTTAAAAGTTATTTTGAAAACATTTTATTTTGTTTCTTGGAGTTTCACAACTTATCTTTTCTTCTAGAATGTATTGTTGTTTTGGCACTATGAAACAAACAAAAAAAATTGTAATGAGAATGTTCTGAATTATATAATATTCAAACTTATTTTGCATTATTGTGTTTTCTTTGTATAATTGTGTGAATCAATATGTGAAATACTTATATGTTCTTCATTGTCAAAATACATTATTTTAATTCGTAAATTTGGTTAAGCCATTCAAATATAATCAGTAATGAAGGAAAAATGTGTGCAATTGCATTCGTGATATAGCAATTGCAATGGAATCAGTATCTTGCAGATCTCTGTAGCAATAGTTCATTAGCAACGGAAAAAATCCCTTTTAAAACACACTTGCAAGAGACGAATTTGTTGTAAATATTCTCTTGTATATGGAGATAGCAAGGTACAACTTCCATTGTAGATATTCTATTGTGGCTAATATTCGCAAGGGATAGTTAAAATTCCGTTGCGAATGTGTACATTAACCAGGAGAGATTTCGCAACAACACAATTACAAGGGAATGAAGAAAAATCCCTTGCAAATGTACACTAACCATGGAATTGTACTCTTCTACAAGGAAAATTTCTATTGCGACTGTAGCATTTTCTACTAGTGATTGTTGTTGTTATTTTAATATAGAAAGCAAGCTATGATTGTTATTGTTCCAATCATTAAGATGACATGAATAGATCCATACCAACTATTGTTTGTACGTTTAATGACAATTAAACGTACTAATGACATTAAGTAGACAATAATTTCTAGCAGTGATGTGTTGATATAAATAAATATATATCCATGTTATTAGAGATTCATATCATGCTATACAATTGTAGTTCTGTGTAGTTGTTATTGAATATTGTTATGAACATTTAATAATTATTGTGTGCATAAAATATATAAATGTTGCGACTAAAAATATCAATTTTAGAGTTAAAATGCTTGCTGTTTTGGGTTGTATTTTGCTGAAAATATGAGGGTTTTAATTACGGTTTAAAAGCCTAGTTTTATTGGGTCTGATTTTCACTAGTGGCGGGTCTGGACCACTATTTTCTTGTAGGCCCTGGATCTATTTGTGGGTCTGTTTGTGTTTAGGATTTGGGTTTGATCTAGTAAGGAGGACTCGAGGCAATTTTTAGGCTGTATGTGGGTTAGGGTCTGGATCCATATTGGATCGGGTCTGACGGTGTTTCAATAGGAGGCTCGGGTCTAGTTGCATTTGGGATCGAGTTTCGTTTTAGTAGTAGGAGTTCGGGTGTGATATGAGGTGATCGAGTCTGGTTGTTTGAGTTAGGGACTTTGTTGGGTCTCCGGTTTGAATGTGTGAGTTCAGATTGGGATTGATTAAAATAAGATTTAGTTTAACTAATTTTCGATTAAGAGTGTAATTAATTCCAGATTTAGATTTGCACCACAAACGACCCCTCAATCCCCGGTGTTTATTTTTCGAATTCACGGCATTTAAGAACGCCGGGATTGATGGCCCCGACGCTTCGAGAAACGCCACCGCAAGCGCCAGGTTTGTTCCCGTCGGGGATAAGAAAAATCTTTCGCGGCATTTTCAAACGTTGGGTTTGCTTTTCTCGATATCCCGACGTTTCCAAACGCCGGGATAGAATATTTTTTTTATATTATTTTTTACATTAAAAATCCTATCCGGGCGTTTTAAAACGCCTGGATATGCCATTTTTTTTTAATGTTTTTTTTTTTTTTTTGATAAAGAGGATAGAGTCAAACCACTCCAGCCAAACATATATAAATAACAATAGTAAAGTAACAAACATCAGCCAAATTTTACACGGAGTAAAATTAGAAAGACGAGAAAAAACAACCACCACAAAAAACAATTACAATGCAATGAAGAGAATTGCACTAAAAAGCCAAATCTCGCCTAGTTAAACTGCTAACCACAGTCAAGCAACCAGAGTGCAGAAGATAGCGATCCAAAGGCTGCAGCCCTCACCGCCACCCCCGACGAGTAGGACTCCGCGATCGCACAATCGCAGGCCCGCGCGCTGGAGCATCCAAGCACCGCAACGGAACTACCATCTAGCTGATACGGAGCAAACGGGAACAGACTGATGGGTCGCATCGAGGCAAATACCTCAAAAATAGAAGACAGCAAACCCAAAGGCCCGACACATAAGTTCTCACATCCCATGATCAGACAAAGACCCAACTCACAACAAGATGAAGCAGTAGACCAAGACGGAGAAAAGCCCCAGCAAAAATAATAAAAACACCCGCCGAACATAATCAATAGCTCACCGCAAAAGCCAACCAACACAACCACAGAAGAAAAACAAATGGCAAAGAAAAGAAGAAAAGGGTAAAGAAATACAACAGAAGACTCGCAATAGCTGAAAATCAACAGGATCAGCAAGAGTATGAACACCCCATCATCATACGGGTGAACAAGTTGAACTAGAACGAATTAGAAATATCCACAGAATAATAAGCTACCGAACTGTCAAGAGTGAGGAAAAGAAAAGGCATTGAAAATAAACAAAGAAGGCAACATTTGAAAATAAAGAGTAGCGGTATTATCCACCACTTAAACCCAGGAAAGACCTGGAAGGTAGAGTGCGCAACATCATAACACAGAGAATAATACCACAGTAATTCAGTGGAGAGTAATAAAGTCAGGAAAAGAACCCAGACCCAACAAGAGCGATCGGAACATCAAAAAGAGCTAAAAGATCAACCAAACCAAGCACTGACTCTCTAAAGAGCTCTTCACCTACACACGCACAAAGAAAGGTAGAACAAGCCCAGAAATAAAGCGTAGATACAAAAAACCGAAGGCAGCCAAGCCCGGGCGATAACAGAAAACACAAGTCCACCCGTCAAAAGGCCAGCGGCCTCCACCGAACAAAGCCAAAAGCCATCAGCGAAGTAGCCGGAGAATCCCAATGCTAACGACCACAAAAAAAATTGCCCAACCAAAATACCCAGAGTGACGAAAGCAAAGGGAAACGTCCGCACATTAGAGCTGCAAACGGAAGACATAAGAACAGGAAATAAGAAAATAAATTGAGGCAAAAATAGTAATAGCTAGAAGAATGCAGAAAAACTAATCGACTCATCTAGACGATTTAAGTGTAAAGCTTCCACTTTATCAAGAGATAAAGTGGCAGGCCAGAATTTAGTAAAGAAAAGAAAATCATTAATATTGCTCTCTATCGACAAGACAGAATTTGAAAAAATACGATTGTTTCGGGCCGACCAAATAACCCAAATGATCGCAATCATGGAAAGAATCCAAGAGTTGCGAAATTCTTTCCTGAGGTGTTGTTGTTCCCAGCAAGACGAGAAATCGGTTGGAATAGCCGGCACTAGCCAAGCTCTGACGATGATACTCCATAAGGGATGGATAAAGGGACACTTAAGGAACAAATGATCGGCGTCCTCGTAGTGAATGGAGCATAACGCACATAACTGTCCTAATGCAAGGTTCCTCTTATTGAGAACCTCGACAATAAGAAGCTTGTTGTTTAGCGCTAGCTAGGCTAAAATTTTGGATTTGAGGGGAGTACAACTACTCCAAAGGGACTTAGCCAACAGAGAGGTGATCCCCCGAAGTTAAGGAAATTGTAGAAAGATTTAACCGAAAAATTGCCCGAGGAGGTCCACCACCATTTGAAATTTTCCGAAGGAAACCAGGGATAATGGTTAATATCGTCAAACAGGTTTTGGAGCTGCAACAAAAGCTACGACGACAGCACACAAACGAACTTGATCGACCAGAACTTTTGATAATTGATGACCACAACATAATCTTCCACTAAGGTCGAGGGGTTCGACGCTAACTGAAAGAGGGAAGGAAAAGCTGAAGCGAATTTTATATTACCAAACCAAAGATCAATCGAGAATTTGGTTTTGGATCCGACCGCGCACTCGTGGATTAAGCCGCAACGGAAAGGTTCAGCAACTTTCCAGACCCCTTTCCAAAAAGAAGAAGCTTTACGGGAGAGAGAGGTTGGGAAGTCCCACATGGGATGACAGGGAAAAACAATTACGGGATATAATTTGGGCCCAGGGCAAGGTGATCAGATTTAAGGAATCCCCATAACCATTTGCCCAGTAAGGCTAAGTTTTGGTGCCTGAGATTCAAAACCCCCAGCCAACTAGCTGCCTTCGAAGTGCAGATGATCTTCTAGTTGCAGAGATGAGAGCCTGGTTTAAACAAATTTACACTTGACAAGAAGAAATTTCTTCTAATCCGGTCAACCCTCTTAATCACGCACGAAAGAAGATAAAAGAAGGACATCATGTATAAAGGGATCGAAGAAAGGACGGAATTAACAAGAATAAGTTTGTCCCCACGCGACAGTTGCTTACCAGACCAACAGTTAAGTCTGGACTCAACTTTTTCGATCATCGGCATCCAATCCGATCGAAGAAGCTTTCCCCATCTCAAGGGAATGCCAAGACAATGGATGGGAAAAAAGGAAGGACTACAGTTTAAGAACTGCGCATTTCCTGCTTGACGGTTTTGAGACCCACCAAGCCAAATAACGGAGGACTTTGAAAGTTAATAGCTAATTCTGAGGTGCTTTCAAACACATAAAGGAGAAGTTTAAGGTTACGAAGGGACCCTCCGTTGGGTTTTGCAAAGATAATAGTATCATCCGTGTATTGGAGATTCAACACACCTCGAAAACTATTAGAACTCCCAAGTCCTTCAATCACATCCGCCTCCCAAGCTTTGCGAAGCAGCTTACTGAAGACATCAGCAACTAGAGAGAATAAGAGAGAGGAGATCGGGTCACCCTGACGAAGGCCACACTTACACTTCAATTTGTAGCCTTCCGTACCGTTGACCCAAATGGATGAGGTGCCAGCGAAGAGAGTGGGTTTAATCCAGGCAATCCATTTGGGACCGAATCCACGATGAAAAAGAGTTTCGAAAAGAAAGTCCCAACTGATGTTGTCGTAAGCTTTTTGAAAATCCAATTTTAACAGAATTCCCTCCGAATTGGTCCTATGGAAATCGGAGATGATTTCTTGGGCCGACGCCACGCTATCAAGGATGAAACGATCTTTAATGAATCCTGATTGTGATGAATCGATCAGAGGAGAAATCAAAGAACTAAGACGGGAAGAAAGCACTTTCATGATGATTTTGAAGGTCGTGTTGAGTAGGCTAATAGGCCTGAAGTCCGCAACCGAATTGGCTCCCAAGAATTTGGGAATGAGAATGATATGCGCATAATTAATCCTATCGAAGGAGAATTTCCCTGGTGGAGGTCAGAGAACATTTGGAGAAGGTCGCCTTTGAGATAATCCCAAAAACACTGGAAGAAGTAGGCGGGGAACCCGTCAGGGCCCGGAGCGGAATCACTATTTAAGGAGAACACTGCGGACTTAATCTCTTCTAAAGAGAAGGAGTTTTTCAGACCAGAAAGATCATGCATGGGCTGACCATATAAAAGCATCCAGTCAAGATGCAACGAGTGTTGCTTTTGAGAGCCCAGCAGATCTTTAAAGAAACAAAGGAAAGTAGAATGAATATTCGAATTCGAAGTAAGTTCGGATCCATTGTCAAAGATCGAGGAGATACGGTTGCACCACTGGCGATGCGAAGCAAAGTTGTGAAAGAAAGCAGTGTTGCCGTCACCCTCTTTAAGCCAGCGAAGCTTGGCCCGCTGAGCCCATTTAATATGCTCATTATGAAGAAAATCTGCGTAGCCGCTTTTACAAGAGGCCCATTCAGAATGGAGGGAATCAGAGATCGGACCTCGCTCCTCCATTAAATCAATGGATTCAATGGTAGACAGGGAGACGTTCTTAAGAAAACAATCATTGGTTGCTCTCTCTTTATGCCATATTTTGCTGCCGAATTTGATAGCATGAAGTTTAATAAGAATACGTCCTAGCCCAGAGGAACCGTAATGGCGAAAAGGCATTCAGTAATGATATTGACGAAGGTTTGGTCTTGTAACCAAAATTTCTCAAAACGGAATTTGAAAGTTTTGGAAAAATTGAAGTTGGAGGACAATGCAATAGGCACATGATCAGAAGAAGGACTGGACAACGCCGAAATGAACGAGTTGTGGAAGAAATTAATCCAATCTAAGGAAACCAAAAAATGGTTGAGTTTAGCCATAGACGAAGATGATCTCATGTTGGACCAAGTGAACGATCTACCGCTTATAGATAGATCAGTCAAATGGAGTGAAGGGATGCAGTCGTTAAAGTGGGAGGAATCAGACGAATAGATCGAGTTTCCCGATCTTTTGTGAGAGAATCTGGTGACATTGAAGTCACCACAAAAAAGCCAAAATCCATGAATGTTGTTTTGGAATGAATTCAGCTCGTTCCAAAACACATCGCAACGATCCGCAGTGGATGGACTGTACACGGACACAACGGTTAGGACACAGTTAAATTCAATCCAGCAAAGACAGACTACTAGGAAGAAAGTTAAGCGATTAATAGAAATGAGGGAGAACTTGGACTCTTTGAACCCAAATAGGATACCTCCTCTAGATCCAACGGCATCAAGAGAGATCCAATTAGAGATGAAAGATCCTCCAATGAGCGAAGGATGGAGGGCGAAGGGGACTGGAGTTTCGACTCTTGAATAGAGATCATGTCACAGTGGGAAGAAGAGATCAGCTGTGAAACCGCATGCATTTTCGACCTACTTCCCAACCCCGGAATATTCCAAGAGATGCTAATCATTGGAGGAACTAGTTTCAAAAGCTCGAGATATCTCACGACAACGAATAGAGTCAAAGTCTACGAAGTTATCCTGATCCACTAGGAAGCCCATTTTCCTAATAAGGGAAAGCATGTCTAGATTAGAAAGAGAGTCAAAATGCACTTGGTATAGGGAACCCAATTGGGCCTGTCCCATTAGAGGAGATAGGAGGTGGAGATAAATCCAAGTTCCGAACCTGCGCCGCCAGGGACGCTCTATTGGTCCGAATGCGAGCATTAGAACGAATCACCGAGAATGGTTCTTTTTTTAAAAGGTTTGTTTTTTTTTATTAACCTGAATATTTTTTTTAGAGGAGGGATTAAGAGAGAGCTGGCTATGAGAAAGGGGATGCTCAGCCAAATGGTCAGTCTCCGCTGCAGAGCAGCCCGACTCAATCCATAACTGAGAGATCTGTGAAGAGGGACTCAAAGAATAGAGCATAGGAAAAGGGTCAGGGGGAGAACTGTGTCTCCTGCAACTGGGCAAAGTAAAACCAGCCAGAGACGGAGTGAGAAACCCGAACCGAACGTGAAAATGACAGTAAGAGGATAGACAGTAATTGAGGTTAAATCTAACCAACAAAGGAGAATAATAGCTCAAGAATGACAAGCACAGGTCAAGGGAAACATGACAATTAGAAAAAAGTAATTGGAATACCAAAGATAACGAAGAGGAGCATACCAGCTTTTGCGAGTGGGAGTGATCCAACTCGCAGTTCTTCTTCCAATAGGTTGTCTTTATCAATCCAAGCATCTGATTTCTGGAAAGGGACGGAAGAGGCTTTGCCAGACTTAGAGGATGGAGGGGGACCCGAAGCATAGGTGTTGTGAGATACAGATAAGAACTTATCTCAATCAAAAGCAAAATAGGGATTCACCTCCCACTTGGGCGACTGCTCCGACTTCACAATCAGGTTCAGTTGATCAGTGGTAGCAACCTGAGATGTAGTCTCATAGATAGCCAAAGGAGCAATGGCAGGAGGGTTCCGGAGAAGCTTGGGTTGTCGTTCAACACGATCAACTTGAGACGAGGGGAGAGATTTAGCCGAGGCAATGTCTGGATTGATCCAGACCAAGTTATGAGCTTTGGAAGGAGAGGTGAAAGTCTTAGAGGGAGTAGCAGCCCCAGAGCAAAGAGACGGATTGTTCTTTCTGGGAGTCGCTTTGAGAGACAATCTCCATTAGAAGATGGGGTAGTCGATTGATACGAGGTACCCACGGAGAAGATGCTGGGTAAGGGGAGAGATTGCGCCTTGGATTTGGAGGCATCTGGATTTCATGTAACATTTTTTAATGTTTACATGAAATATAATTCCTATCTTCTAATTCCAGAAAAGCAAGGTCTCAATTTACAGGTGAAAAGTGTTACAAAAATTCTTTTACAATAAACTCAATTTGATTGAGAGGCACAGAAAACAGAGAAGAAAATAGGAGAAAAAGGAAAAAACCGAAAGGAAAAAATAAATAAATAAACAACTTACAAAACCCAATATCAGATTAGAAGTTGAGAAGTCGAGGCTTGTGTATCACACAGTGTCCTTAAAACAGATTTCGCCTCTTCCAGTTGCTGGAATGAACGAAGGTGTCTGTCTCCCAGGATGCAACGACCAGAGTGGTCACGTAGGCACCACGTAGCACTCTCGAACCGAGCAGCAGCGTCAGAACCGTATCACCGACTTACCAAAACAGCAGGAGCGAAGAACAGAACAGTACTAAGAGGAGGAAGGAAGAAGATTTCTTGTGCATGGAAGAAATGAGAGGGGAGGCCTCTATTTATAGAGGCAGGGTTAAAACTGTAACGGCAGACAAGGCTTTGAATGCCTTTAGTATAACGGCAGACAAGGCTTTGAATGCCCTCAGTGTAACGGCAGACACGTAATTGAATGCCGACACTGTAACGGCAGACATCAATCATTGCCTTTGAATGCCTTCAGTGTAACGGCAGAAAAAACTTTGAACACAGCACTGAAACGGCAGACAGAACCGTTTCTGTATTTATTTTAGCTGTTATAAAAGAAAAAATTAAAACTGTAGCAAAAAGTGGCTCTGCACGGGGTGGGCAATGTTTGGATTGATCCAGACCAAGTTATGAGCTTTGGAAGGAGAGGTGAAAGTATTAGAGGGAGTAGCAGCCCCAGAGCAAAGAGACGGATTGTTCTTTCTGGGAGTCGCTTTGAGAGGCAACCTCCATTAGAAGACGGGGTAGTCGATTGAGACGAGGTACCCACAGAGAAGATGCTGGGTAAGGGGAGAGATTGCACCTTGGATTTGGAGGCATCTGGATTTCATGTAACACTTTTTAATGTTTACATGAAATATAATTCCTATCTTCTAATTCCAGAAAAGCAAGGTCTCAGTTTACAGGTGAAAAGTGTTACAAAAATTCTTTTACAGTAAACTCAATTTGATTGAGAGGCACAGAAAACAGAGAAGAAAAGAGGAGAGAAATGAAAAAACCTAAAGGAAAAAATAAATAAATAAACAACTTACAAAACCCAATATCAGATTAGAAGTTGAGAAGTCGAGGCCTGTATATCACATAGTGTCCTTAAAATAGATTTCGCCTCTTCCAGTTGCTGGAATGAACGAAGGTGTCTGTCTCCCAGGATGCAACGACCAGAGTGGTCATGTAGGCACCACGTAGCACTCTCGAACCGAGCAGCAGCGTCAGAACTGTATCACCGACTTACCAAAACAGCAGGAGCGAAGAACAGAACAGTACTAAGAGGAGGAAGGAAGAAGATTTCTTATGCAGGGAAGAAATGAGAGGGGAGGCCTCTATTTATAGAAGCAGGGTTAAAACTGTAACGGCAGACAAGGCTTTGAATGCCTTTAGTGTAACGGCAGACAAGGCTTTGAATGTCCTCAGTGTAACGGTAGACACGTAATTGAATGCCGACACTGTAACGGCAGACATCAGTCATTGCCTTTGAATGCCTTCAGTGTAACGGCAGACAAAACATTGAACAAAGCACTGAAACGGCAGACAGAACTGTTTCTGTATTTATTTCAGCCGTTAGAAAAGAAAAAATTAAAACTGTAGCAAAAAGTGGCTCTGCACGGGGTGGGGTCATGTCAGTCCGGCATTCGTGTGGGCAGCGTCAGAACTGTATCACCGACTTACCAAAACAGCAGGAGCGAAGAAAAGAACAGTACTAAGAGGAGGAAGGAAGAAGATTTCTTGTGCAGGGAAGAAGTGAGAAGGGAGGCCTCTATTTATAGAAGCAGGGTTAAAACTGTAACGGCAGACAAGGCTTTGAATGCCTTTAGTGTAACGACAGACAAGGCTTTGAATGTCCTCAGTGTAACGGCAGACACGTAATTGAATGCCGACACTGTAACGGTAGACATCACTCATTGCCTTTGAATGCCTTCAGTGTAACGGCAGACAAAACATTGAACACAGCACTGAAACGGCAGACAAAACTGTTTCTGTATTTATTTCAGCCATTAGAAAAGAAAAAAATTAAAACTGTAGCAAAAAGTGGCTCTGCACGGAGTGGGGTCATGTCAGTCCGGCATTCGTGTGGGCGCACACAAGTCGCATGTCGGTCCGAGATTTTCCACCCCCCCTGCGCGCGCGAGAGAGCTGTAATGCCCTGATTTTTCAATTTATGAAAAATTATTTATTTTGCACGTGGTGTGCACATGCAATATTTTTGGTAAATATTTTCATCATGATGAGTATGGAGATTTAAATATGTGTTTTTAATTATTTTTACAAAGCCCTTCTTTCAATTAGACAAAAAGCCTTTATTTAAAGCCCAAAATGTAATTCATTTATTTTATTTTAAAATAATTATTTTTGGCCCATAAACTAAAGCCCATTAGTTAATTTATTTTTAAATATGACTTGTAATGTAGAATACAAGTTTATTTTTATATAAAATAAAATGTACAAATTTTTGGAGGCAAATGCATGCACGTGCATTGCACGTACACGTGCAAAGTGCACTCCCCATGCTTGGCCGGATTGCTTCTTTGGAGGGAAACTCAAAAATTTGAGTGGGATCATGGTGTGGTGGTTACTTGATTATGGGTGGTTAGTATAACTCCCCCTTAAATCTCAACCATTCAATCCTAACTCCTACTTCAATCTTGGCCATCCATTCTCCTTGATTTTTAGTATAAATACCCCCTCCCATGGCTAGTATTCTTGTGCAAATTAATTCTTCCCAAACCTATAGTTCTATTACATTATCTAGTAGTTATTTTAGTGAGTAAAAGATTGAGTTGTGTGTGGGAGTGTGCTTGCAACAAGGAGGGGAGGCCGGTTTCATCAAGAAGGGGGAGCATTTGGTTGGGTGCCTGGAGGCTTGTGTGCACGTGTTCAAGGAGGAGCATTTCGTCGCAAGGACATTCGTCTAGGGATTGCTAGTTGTATTTTTCTCTCCATACAAGGTGGGTAAATTTTCTATATTTCTAATTAGGGATGCATGCTAGATTAAATTGAATGAATGAAGCATGAAAAATATTAATAAGAGTACACTTTTAATTGGAAAATTGACCTATGAATTGATTGGAATGTGGGTGTTTCTCATGACTTCTAGAATAGAATTCATGTTAGAATTGAGTTTGAATTGTGTATGCTTGTGTAGACTGAAGTGATAAAATGCCCGCTCAATTGAAATATTTTCATGCTATATGTAATGTAGAAAATGTGAATGACTGATAAAGAAATAATGATATTTAGAAAACTGGAAATGACCTGTACAGTCGACTGATAATATGAGCAGTCGACTGACACGAGAAATATAAATTATGTACAGATTGGAATTCCATGAAATGATGCATGTTAAATCCTGATATTCTAGCATGCTAAGTTTGGAATTGATGCTTATCTCTGTAGACAAGTAATGAGGAAAAGACAAGTGTGTGATCAGAATTGTATTTGAATAAAAGAAAATACTAGTTATGTGAAATTTACTTTTAATTGAAAACTATGTTGTGATGTTGATAAACAGATAAGAATCACATGGTTGTGTGGACAATGTACACACTGTAGTGTGGCAAAAATGATGTGTGCTTATTGAAGAACAGAATAAAGAGATGATCTCTTAATTCGAAATTAACCCTGTTCAGTCGACCGAATGTATGTAACAGTCGACTGTACTGAACACGAAAAGTTGTATAGTTGAACTACCTAGGACAGCCGACTGGTATGAATGATAGTCGACTCCCCTGTAAATGATAATTGAGATTTTGAACGCTGCGGAACAGCCGACTGACCATGTGCAGCAGTCGACTCTTCCGAGCAATTATTGAAGAACTTTATTTGACTGAACAAGTCGACTGGATGAGCTCCAAGTCGACTGTTCAGTGTGCTTTTGGTATATCAGAAATTCTATGATTTGTTTATAATAAAGGTTATGAATCTTATGTTGATTATTGGTTATGATAGTAAATTCTATTTGTCTTTGCGTGAATTTACATGAAGTGAATCATTTATTAGAATTTGTGAAAGTTGTATGAATGTGAAAGCTATGAACATGAAAAAGGAAATCTATTATGATTATGAAAAATGAACTTATGAGCTAGTAACGCTCAATGTTGGAAATTGTGAATTGGAATTGAAACAAAAAGAGTAGCTAAGTCTCCCCCGGCATTTGGAAAGAAATGAAATGAAATATTGAAATGAAAGACCAAGGTTGGTCATGTGTGAATAAATGAATAAGTCCGTTTTAGTGGAGAGGCTAACTCTAGAGATTTGATTTTGTTCATGATTCTAATAAAAACTGAGGATTGGTGCATAGTGAAGACGTGATGAAAGTGAGAGAAAAATACGAGTATGAGAACTAGAGTTACGGTGCGGGTGTGTGAGCCACAGAATGCATGCTGGATGAGTCAAGACATGGCATGGGCACAACTCAGTAATGATCGGACTTTAGCCACGCTTGTGGGATGTTTGGTGACTGCAAGAGGATCGTGTGCCATGAAGTGAGGCTGAATTGCCACAGAATGCATGCTTGATGAGTCAAGACATGGCGTGGGATTTCCCTCCAGAATTTTCTGTACACGAGCTTGTACTCATAGATCATCTAGGATACTCACCGTAGTTACAGTAGTAGATTAAGTCATGGCGAGGGATTGAACCCTACAAAGATGAAGAACGATTAAGAGGTTTGCCCTCGGACCTATGTAGTATGGGATGCATAGAATCCGAACAAGTGCGCATTAGTGTCATCTAATATAAATAATTGCATTAAGGACTAAGTGCACAATCACAACACGACATCAATAGGGTAGTCCCTTTAGTTTGATATGTGACAAGTTTGTGTTTGCTAAATATGAAAAATAAGTTATACTATTTCCGGCATAGAGAGGATGGCCGTGTATAATGATCGTCGGTTGAATAAACTAACGTACCCACAGTCTTATATGCAGGTAAATGGCTTGATACAGATTAAAGAGGAACAAATGCTTAAAGATTACTCAATGTTGTTGTATATTTATTTCATTGTTGTAAATTTTACTTCCGCTGTGCAATGTAAAGTGTAATACTGATGTAAACTCTGATGTAAAGTGAAAAGTTTAAATTTCCTTGTAAAATTGTACTAAAGAATGCGGAAAGATCCTGTAGAACATCTCGAATTCAGTGTATTTGGGATTCGGGGCGTTACAAGAGCCTCTCTGATAGCTATCTTACAATACTTAGAAGGATTTTACTATATATCCTCTTCTATTTCCTTTGATTTTTCCGATGTGGGACAATGTTCCCTTAACCCATTTTCAAGAATGAAAACGTCTCACTTTGAGAGACAATTTCTCATTCACCACTTAACCGTTTTTAGCAAAACAATATATGATTTTGATCTACTCACGAAGGAGAACACAAATCAATCAAGATCTCTCAATAATTCATTGAGGATCTTACTTTAAAAATTGCTTAAAAATCGGTTCGTAAATGGTGTATAAAACACCCATTTTCTAACAAAAAGCAGAGAACTGATCGAAAAATACAGTTCAACAGTCGAAGTTGCGTACAATTTAACGATTGTCCAAGTTCTTACTTAGACCAGTTAACTGAATAATCCATTTTAAGTAGAAAACATGAACACCCAATATTTTTATAACTAATAATGAAATGTATTACACCCAAAACTGGAAAGAAAACTATAACAGAATATATTAGATTGAAAGATGTTTCATCTTGACGGTTGCACCACCAAGCTGCAAAATTATTGCCAGTAGTCACAATTCTCAGGAACACAACAATGCAAAGCATTAGAATCAGTTAGAGGGGAGAATTTACTAGACCGGCTGAGAACACTAACTACACTTTGCAGACAAAATGCTAACAAACAAGATTCCTTTTTAGTTGTCGATCTGGTGAATAACCGAAATTCATTTTATCGATAGAAAACACAAAGGATTGATTTGAGGAGTCTAATTGTTGGAATCATTATCAACTGTTAATATGACATATTTAATATCATTATAAGATATCAAAACAAACAAAAGATGGAAAGTAGATGTTGCTCCTCTTCTTCTTCTGACTCCTCTTCCACTTTTTCTTCTGGCTCTTCTTCATGTCGTTGTTCCTCTACATGTGCTTGCAACATGGGGGGTTTCCTAACAACCTGTTCGTGTATGCCCGTTTGGTGCGTCGGAGCGGTCAACAGAGAATCTAGTCTATCTCCCTCACCAACTTATTCAATCCGCGACCTGCATGGTTTAAAAATCTCTCATGCTAAATCCTTGACTACCTTAATCACATTACTTGACAAGGAACGAGCACATTTTCTTGCAATATCTCATGCTTCTTCAGTCTACATCAAATTATAATGTATCATATACTTAAGTATGATATAATAATTTTTATTCAAATGGTATAAAAAAAATTTAGATAGATATATAATATGAAGAGCCAAATATTATTTCTTATGATGGATCGAGACGCCGACACCCTCAGTTGATACATGGGCTGCAAAGAGAAACATCCAGGAGTTAGTACTGTACCTCTCATCGGAACCAGTAGCTGGACCCCTGCTTGTATAGTATGGGAATGAGAAATATACAACCATGTCATCCTCTGATACAAAGTCATATACACACGATGTAATGATGGATCATATGGAGGAATACCTGCTAACACCTGCTCGATCCGGTGCTCATTCCAGGCGTCGATATGGACTTGGTGATATTTTTCCCAATCGTGATCATGCAACCAACCCATCCTCTTGACACCGTGCAAGGCGACGTCATACGTTCGTTCGATTAGGATTCTTTGATGGAGAGTGAACTATCGAAGCACTCTGGTCCACAAAATAGAACTCTTCAACACCAAAGTTGATGAGTGGTGATCTTGTAAACCATAGCTCTCTAGTTGTCGCTGAGGCAGGGGGTAGTCTCTATAGTCTCTCGGTCGTATAAGGCTCTCATTTGATGAATTCCTCTCGCAATTGATCAAGCTCGTCTCCGTAAAATGTCAACACACCACATGAGTTTTTCTTCCACGTGTGTCCCAGCCCAATATACACCAATAGGAGCTAACAAGGCTTGATCCTTTGCGACTTCCATCCACCCAGTGATTGCTTGCTTATGCGGAGCCTACCAACATGTAAATGCTCCCAGCTCCACACCAGTAGTATTACCATCGGCTCCGTCATCTGAACCACATTCAAGGGCCCCACCGTACAAACTCCTATAAAATGAATCTAATGTCGCACTGCCCCAATTGTCCTGGTCGGTTTTCGTAATGTTTGTGATCAACGACAGGTACATTAGCAGCTCACTATCATCAAACTTGTACGAAAGATAACACCTCCAAGCATTGTCATTATGTAGGCCATAGTGTAGCACTCAACATGGAACTCCGATGAATCCTCGTTCAGAAAAAAGTTGAATATATCCTTCAACCAGGATAGCATAATGGATTGGCCAAAAAATGTTGTATCACCTGGCTCAACACCAATGTAATCTCTGAGTAGCTGCTCCATATCGAACCATACTCCCAGTAACAGCCAGCCCATCAACATGAAGACCTGAGATGACCATAAATCCTAAACTATGATGGTCATCTCTCCCATGGGTAGATGGAAAGAATGTGTCTCTGCTCGCCTTCTCTCGAGAAGAGCTATAAGCATAGCATGATCGAGCTTGATAGACCCTATCAACCCTATTCCGTGGAACCAGTCTACGGCCAACAACCCGTGTGTATGTGCGTGCATGAGCAAGATAGCATGCATACGGAAAGTGCACTTCTTGGATGCATGTTTCCGCATGGATTGTGATCGATGTTGATGTTGTGTTATCAGCATTGTCGGGTCCACAGGTGCTAGACCTCCACGTACAACGGAAGACGAAGACAACTTGCCCGTGTCAGTATACGAGGGAGATGGATTATCTACAACCTACACCAACATAAAAGAATTGTTATTTTAGCTACAACATTATTATGTCGAAATTCAAAACTAAAAAAATACATCAATTATTCTTACATGTGTAGGTGCAGTTTGACGACCTCGGCCACTGCTAGTAGAAGTTTCACGGGTACTACTCGGAGGTTGTCCACTGTGAGTTCGTGGTCCCCAACCTCGGTCACTTGGACCGGCTCCTTCATTGGGATCGTCTTACATAAATAAATATTTTTTTTGTTAAACGCATGAAAAATAATTTATTCTTTAAACACCCAAAAACATATTATGTACCCGTGGCCTGCTCGTACTACTCGAGGGTCATACATTACCGCACGTTCTTTCCATTGGTATGATGATACTACAAAATTGTATTAAAAATATTAGTCGATTAATGAATAGACAAATAACATGGTATATGGCATATAAATATTGGATCACTACCCATTTCTCATTTACAACTAACAAATGTTGGAGGAATTTTCATATTTCGAGAGACTGTTCAATAGAATTGCACTGCATCCATCTTTTTCATTTATTCCACATATCACACTAGAAATTTAGTTTACTATATTAAACTTTATGACAACTTTAACAAGTTTCTATTTTGTCCACTATGACATCCTTATCCATCTACTTTTGAAACTATAAAAAGGTGGAATGATTTGAACGGTCCCTTCTTTCACTATCTGATTATATCAATTGTATAAAACAACATCTTTCAAGTTTCTAAACAGAACTAATACCAATATTCAAGGTAAAAACAATAATTTTTATGCAAAATCAATGCAAAACCAAACCAAGTGACCTAAACAAAGACACGATTACTTTGCCACAGAGTACAAAGGAGATCAAGCTCCAAATTCAATCTCACTAAGTTATTATTCCACAAACAATCGCATTCACTGAAAGGAAATAAATGCAAGTATGTCGCAATTAAACTCATATACAAAATAGAAAAGCTACATCATCCCCAAAGAACCCTAACATCCTACCAAACCTAGAAACCAAAATCATCAACTCTCAATTGTTTGCTATTAGCATGCTAGCACATTAACATATCATCAAACACCCAATTCTCAACATTCAACAAGTGCAAACCAAACAAGACATACCTTAAACTTTGGGTGATGTCGCAGGTGCTATTGGAGGTGTTGTCCGAGATAATATTGGAGGTGTTGTCATATTTGATGGTTGGGATAATGGATGATGGGAAATCTCCAAATTAGGGTTTTCAGAGTTTGAAAGAGGGAGTTGAAGTTGGCAACCACAAATAGATTTGGTAGAGTAGATGGTAAGGGTCTTATCAAGGGTGTTGTCAGATTAAATGATGGTCATGAAAGTAGGAGATGAATTTGGGAATTAAGGTTGGGGAATTTGGGGATTTAGGTAGGCCTCAAGATGAAGTGAAATGAAGAAAGAGATGTGAAAGAGATTTGACGGAGTTGAAGGAGAGAGAGATGTGAGGAGAGAGAGTTGGGATCTAGGGTTTTGATAGATGGGTTTCAAGGTTTCATGGTTTCAGGGTTTCAGAATTGGAGAAGATAGAGTTGGGAGAGATGAAGTAAAGGGAGAGAGAGTTGGAGACATCTTAACTGGATTTTTTAATTGGCCCAAACGTAGTCCACTATTCCCATCTGCGGTCTCAATATAAGAAAGGCCACAGTGGAGGATTGCGGTCCCTGTTATATCAAGGCCGCAGATGGTTACTGCGGCTTAAGTTAAACACATTTTAACTTAAAAATTTTTGTCTAAGTCTTAAAGTTTCTCTAACTCAAATAAGAAATAAAGAGGTCGCAGTCGAGCATTCATATTCCTAATTGTGGCAATGATTTAAACTGTTGTCGCAGCTAGGAACTGCCACAAACTAAAAAAAATCAATGAAGAAGCCGCAGTTGGGAACTACTACTTCAATAGCGATGTTGCCGCCGTTCCCAACTGCAGCTATAGGTGACATGGCAAAGAGTGGCGGCCACCCAGTGAATTAGTTTAGCAAGTGGCTTAGTTTGGAAAATAGTTTCAAAAAGTAGCTTAGTTTGGGAAAAAATCCAAAACTTACAATGAAACTCCTTATTAACCACCTACACTGCCTCCCTGCTCCTCTCCTCATAAGTCATAACTGCTCAAATCTCAGCCCAAACAACCCGTTAACCACAATTTGGGCTGATGAAAGCTCCTAAAGTGCAACCTTGGCATCTCTGCTATGCACATGCAACTCTTCCCTGACGACAAACTCCTTGATTATGACAGAACTACCACTGGCCCCTCAAACATCTCCCTCCCCGGGGGCCTCCCCTGCATCCCCCATAAGAATCCAAGCCTGATTGCATGATCCATTCCTTTATATTCAACCTTGCTGACCACATAGTCGCCCTTTAGGTCTCAATCTGACACTTGGTGCTCCTGCAGTCAGGGGTGGAGCTATGTGGGGGCCCGGGGTGGCCCGGGCCCCCCCAAAATTTTCAAAAACCCCTTAAATTTTTTGAAATTTTTTTAAAAACCCCCGTAAATCTATTAAATTTTATTATTTGGCCCCCCTAAAAATTATGAAAAATACCTACATATTTATACATAGTTATAGAATTTTTTCTTGGCCCCCCTGAAAATTTTGTTCTAGCTTCGCCCCTGCCTGCAGTGCTCTTCTTTCAAATGGAACTGTAACCCAAACCGGTGGTTATGCATCTGGTGAACGGGCTGTGTGTTACCTCTCGTCCTGCAAAATCACAGTTGGGTCAAAGACAAATGGATTGGTCCCCCGTAGGTAGTATGCAAGCAGTCACATTCTACCAGAGTTATTTTTGTTGGTAGTCCATGCAATTGCCATTACGAGTTTGTGCCAAAAGTCACCCCTTTCGATTTCACTTTATTGCATTTCCAGTTCCTTCGTGTTGCTCTGGACGCATCGGAAAATAGCCTCAACCGCCTCAACCCTTTTCTTCACCTGGAACCAGACGGATTCATGTTTGTTTTTGCGAGTACAAAGGAAATTTTATTTCACTATGTTCACAATAAAGTGGTGAATTATTTTCTGGAATTACCTAGTGGGATTTTGCAGAATTACTCTAGCATCGGATCGTCCGTTCTCCTCCTGATTCGGTATAGTAGGAATTCAAGTTCAGGAGTGAAAGCTGAGGCGTTGATTTCTGGAGGAGCTCAGAGTGGGTCATTCCTGACATACTTGGCAGCTTCAAAGTCTTGTGGACAGACGAATCCCCATGTATCGGGATGGAGGAGATGCAGAATCTTCAGATTATGGGAGATAGGTTACTATTTTTATTTATGGAAAAGGTGAAATTTGGTCATCCTATTTCATTAATCAGAAATTAACAAAACATACAACCTACGAACACGAAATAAAATATGAAGCAACATGATCTTCCTCCAACAACCCTTGGAGGGTGGGCCGACAAACCGATAGTCATCACACTATCGAAGAGCACAAACATACACCTCTAATATTGTAATGGACCCCATCTTGTGTCCAAACACAAAGCTCGACCCAGCAGAATTGTATGTACGTCAATTTAGCTTCGTACACTGCCTCCACAGCACGCGCACACCCACCTGAAGCTAGTCAGGCGGGATTTTAACAATTGCCGACCCCTGCCGTCTTATCGATGAGGGGACCCCTTCTTCGGGCTCAAGCCCCACAGCCATGCTACAACAAATAAAAAACTACTTCCTTCAGGCGGGATAAGACACCCTCCGAACCCAACCTTCTCCTCCTATCCTTCCACAACCATGCTAACCTCACACTTATCCCAACCAAAAGCACCGCCTCCAAAAAGAGAGCCGCTACCAAAGAGAGAGCCGTGAAGAGAATATATTCACCTCTCTCACGTTCTTGCTCTCTCAGGCGATTTCTCACCAAAGAAACTCTCTCACTCACCCCAACCAAAACCACGACCCAAGAGAGAGCCGTGGAGAGGATATCTTCACCTCTCTCACGCTCTTGCTCTCTCAGGATATTTCTCACCTCACAGACACACAAAGAGAAGATGCGGTGGCTTTGTCGATGTGAGGGATGCTGATGAGGGAAGAGGGGGAGATGTCAAGCACTGCCTTTGCTGGAGGAAAATCAAGAGCTCAAAATTAGGTGGCAACTCAAGCAGCAAGTATACAGCCCTGTAACACCCCGCAAAATAAAAAGATTTATTTTGCATTATTAAATAATATTAAATTTGTAAAGTTAACTATTTTGACTATTTTCTTGAAACTGCAATTTTGTACGTGCAACACACGTGCAAAGTTATGAATTTTGAATTCTTAAAATTTTATGGTTAATGATTGATTTTCCTTATTTATTTACGATATTTTAATTTTCAGATTTATTTAAATTAATTTGACTATTTTACAAATTTGTCGATTTTACACGTGCAAAACACGTGCGAATATTTTTGGTGCAAATATCCAATTTTAAATTTTTATTAAATTATCCTAATTATAATTGAGTCTATCCTAAATTTTGGGATTTTTCTGAAGAAAGAAACTATTTTTATAAATACCTCGAAAGAGAGGGGCTTTTATGTAAAAAGCCGTTTGGATCTCAAACAAATAATGAAAATTCTTTTTTACTGATTTTTGGGCTTTCCATGGTCATCAGTAGAATTAAAATATATTTAAATTTTATTTAGAGTTGATTTGGTAAAGATTTAAACAAATATGGTGTTTTTACAAATATGGAATTTATATTGGATCTTGTGCAAATATTTTCTTGGAGTAAAAGTCAGAAATTTTAACTGGAAAGACTAATATGTATTAATAGATATTTTTTCTGACTTTTCTGGACTTTTACGAATATTTTATGATATATTTGTAAATATTACAAAAAGATGGACTTTTGTGCAAAATTATCACTTTTAATACAAATCCAAAATTTTTATTTTTCTGGGCTATGCTGGATGGCTGGAAAACTCAGTAGTAAAAGGATTTGATTTGATTTTAATTTATTTAACTTATTTAACTACTTTATTAAAGAAAGGTTTATATATGTAAAATAATAATTTGTCACGGGATGTTTCCATAAACTTGTAAAATCCTAGAAACTCTAGATTTCGGCTTATAAAATAGCCACTACAACCGTCCCCCCTCCTCTGCAAAAACTAAACATTATTTTACTATTAATTTCTTGGAGTTCGAAATAAGGATCTTGGATTTTGCAAAAGAATGCCTTTTTCTCATTCTTTATTAATTTGATTGTTTTCTTCAATAAGGTGAGTGATATAATTTGTTTTGTTTTGTCATTTGAATGCTTTATGTGGTGTTTTATTTACTAGAAAGCATGCTAGGGATTGATATGAACATATATGTTGGATTGGATGAATTGATGAGTTAAAAATTTGATCTTTTATGATAACCTAGTTATTTATGATTGAAATTACATGTGGATGGTTTGAGATTGTTAAAGAACCTATTTTAAATCCTGAGTATGATATTTCTTTGGATTATTGCTACTTTAATTGAGTATGGTGAATGTTATGCACAAATTGATTAAAGATGAAATTTTGACTATTGATGGGTTGGGAAGAATGCAACTTTGCCATGGTAATATTAAAATTGGGTTATGTTCATGAGTTAACTATTGAAAATAATTGTGAATGAGTTTGAGAAATTTTGAGAAGGACTGATAAATTAAAAGATCATGTCTTGAGGATTGGAGTCGTGTTAATTAGATTTGGATTTGATGCTTTATGACTAAATTGGAGATTTCGTGATTTTATGAAGTTTTTACTTGGATTTGAATTGCTCAATTATTAAAGATTTAATCTGAACATCTGTCTATTCCTAAATTGATGGATTTTTGAATTTTCTTTGGTGCACAAACCTGCACGAACACTATTACATGAATATCCTATTTTGTTGTTTTGAAGGAATTGAATCTTTAAGTGTTTTTTTTTGAAGATTTTGGTTATATCTCAACTTATTTTGGTATTAATATGGTTTGGAACATAATACGAAGGTCTTTTGATGTATGATTTGTAGCGCCCCGAATTTCTAATATGATAACTTAGAAAATACGTGGCACGATCCCAGCATCCACTTCAATGTAACAATATTCACAGCCAACACCACTAAAATTTTCAACTTTTATTACAACAAACTTTTAGAAATCACAGCGGAATTCAAAACAACCCAAACAATATTTACTGTCATTTACAACTCAAACTATCTCAATACTGCTTTTACAAATTTACACAAACTCTTATAAATCAATTTATCTCAAATATGCCTCAAGTATTCAAACCTCCAAACTCTAAGCAATAACCTGCAACATGTGAGGCTAGAGATGATCCCTAACCCCCAACACTAAAGGGGTTAGCCATAAATGGTGTGAGTGACATAAAATAATCAACATAATTTAATTGTAAAACATAAGGTCATCAACAACATGTATTAACCACAATGATAAATGAATAAGGAATAACAAAGATGTAAAGCATGAAAACATCATAGAATGAAAACAACAAGTGCATCTAGTCTAAAGGTCAAGTGTAGGAAAAACTGGAAAACACATGCATAATACAAAGTCAAGAAAACACAATTGCTATATGTGGACTCTCTAATGCATACTTGTCGAAGTCTATGCATCCCATTCTACATAGGTTCGGTGCAAGCCCTTAACGTCTCCACTTCATATGGGTTCAATCCCCGCTATGCAACTAATCTTAACACGATGACTACTACGAGATGAAGATAAACAGTCAAAATTAGTCCATGCTTGATAATTCCGGAGATGGATCCCTCATCTCAGGCATTTTACCTGGATAATTCCGGAGAACATCCCTCATCTAAACATTGACACATCATCACATGAATACCACATGTGCATCGCCTCGACTTCGATAATTCCGGAGTTCAATCCCGCATCTCAAGCGAACCACTTGGATAATTCCGGAGATATATCTCTCATCTCAGGTATTTTACCTGGATAATTCCGGAGATAAATCCCTCATCTCAAGAAAGTTACTTGGAAAATTCAGGAGATCAAATCTCTCATCTAAAGCCGTATTGAGGTGCATAACTCATGTTCCCGTTCATCATATCACCACTAGTGCCTGTCCTTATTATTTATGGGTTATTTAATTACTCAACAAAATCTCCTAGAGTCGGTGTACCCTACCGGGATAACTCAAAACTGAATAACTGAATATGCCTCAACGGGCCTCAACAAAAAAAAACAAATATCTCAACACCGGTATACTAGGGTCACCTACCTCTAGAGACTCAAACTCAAAGGTCTAAACAAATTCCACTAAAGAAAGGTGGCTCAACTAAACATATTAAAACCAAATATTGAACTGAATATCTCAAAATCAAATACTGAACTGAAGATCAATTATAGACTGAATTATCTGAAAAACAATCATTCGAAGTAACACTAAAGTTTACACCGATCCTTCAGTACCAGTCGACTTATACAGTGGTAAGTCGACTGTCCAGAGGACTATGTCCAAAATTTCACAAAGATAAACTAAGTCATATCAGTCGACCTCAGAGGTTACTAGTCGACTGCATACAGGCTAAGTCGACTGTCCCGAAAGGACTGAACAAATTTTACTAAGAAGGTTCTCAGCAGACCAGTCGACTGACAGAAGTCTAAGTCGACTGTCCCGAACAGTTTTCAAAGGTCTGAAGGTACAGCAGTAGGGACGTATATTCGTTATTGTTAGAAGACATCTACTATGCTATATATAAAAGTAAGAGTACAAATGAAGATCATGAGTAATTAGTTCCCAGAAGATTGTTTTCAACCGACCCATTCTAGTATAATCAACTAGTACTTTTAATATATTAATTAGTACTTAAAAGGTAATATATGTGGTAATAATATATGAATTTCTTTTGAAGATCATGAGTCATTAGTGCTTAAAGAGGCAATTCTACCATTCCTTTCAAACGACCCAGAAGACTACGAATGTAATTAGATAAATGTAATATAACTTAGTAATATTATACCAACCGAGCTAATTGACTAGAAAATATGTGTTCATAGCATAATCCATTAAGGATACATCACCCAATCATCCAAATGTCGAAATTTAATTCTCAAGATCCATAATCACTAATCTTTCAATTAGGGTTTCTCAAAACTAATTTCTTTCACAACTATGATCAAAAATCTGATTTGTATACCCTAGACCCAGATATTCACCATCCGATCCCAACCATGATCAATTCTTAACATGTTTTCTAACATATAATCTCATAACTCAAGATCTACTCAATATCCACAAGTTTCTTAACATGGTCCAACAATAACAATGGTTTACATACATACCACAATATAAGATCCATATCATTCATATACAAAACAAGCAAACGTTGTCATTCACATAATTCAAAACAAACGATTTCATAATACTCACAAAATCAAACAATAACACAAACAATGTCACTCACCTTTGGTTTTAGAAGAATCCACGAAAAGATCTTCCTTTTGCTAGATCCAAAAATCCTCCTCCCGATCACCAAGAAAATAATATTTTAATAAATATGGAGTTGTGCAGCGAATGACGGCTGCACACCCTCTTTTATACAGGCCGGGATTGAAAGGAATTAGGGTTTTGAAGTACTTTTGCAAAATAGTCCTTTTTTTTCAATTTATTACTTCACCTATATAACCTTCCTTGGTTAAAATAAGGTAAATAAATCAAAATTAAATAAAATCCTTTTACCAATAAGTTTTCCAACAACCCAGCACGGTCCAGGGATAAGAAAATCCCGGATTTACACTCAGGGTGGCGATTTTGCACAAAAGCCTTCCCTTTTGCAATATTTGCAAATACCTCATAAAATATTCATAAAAATCTAGAAAAAATCCGAAATAATATATGGTAATACATATTATAGTTTCCAATAAAAATATTTGACTTTTACCTTCCAGAAAAACATTTGCACAAAAATCCAACATAAATTCTATATTTGCAAAAACACCCTTTTTGACTAAATCTTCACCAAATCGATTTTAAATAAATTTCAAATATATTTAAATTCAAATGATGACTATGGAGAACCAAAGTATCAGTAAAAACGAATTTTCATAGTTTATTTAAGATCCAAACGACTTTTTACATAAAAGCCCCTCTCTTTCGAGATATTTGTAAAAATAGTTTCTTTATTCAGAAAAATCCCAAAATTTAGAATACACTCCATAATAAGTATGAGAACTTATTAAAAATATAAAAATTGTATATGTACACCAAAATTATTTGCACGTGTTTCGCACGTGTAAAAAGATAAATCTTTTAGAAAATATTTATTAAATTTCCAGTAAATCGTTTTAATTCATTTTCAAATATTTTAAAATAATATTTGAAAATATGGGGTTCTACATGATTGATTCTTAAAAACTTTATTTTGATATATGCACATATTCATGTTTTAATTTGAAGGAATTCATCAAAAGCTATTTTTATCAATTCAAAGTGGTTTTGATTGGTTTTGTGGGCTCTTATATACTCTATAAGTTGTATTTGAACATGTCAGAATTATACCTTTTACAGATTTGGTTTCTATAAAGTAAAACTCTGTATCGGTTAAAATGTGCACAAACTAAAACTGCAGTCTGTAGGAGTAACAGTCGACCGATCATTATTGACAGTCGACCGTCGCTACATGGCTGCTGCATTTTCTCGAAGTCTTGAAATTTCATGCGAGACAGTTGACTGGCCTATGTTTATAGTCGACTGTCTCTGCTCTGTTTTGTATTTCTTGAAGTTTTAGATTTTTGTGCGGGACAGTCGACTGACAACTTTATACAACCGACTGTTACTGCTCTGACTAGTGTTTTCTTGAAGTTTTGGATTTTCACACGGGACAGTCGACCGACTACTGTATACAGTCGACTGATACTGTTCTGACTGATATTTTCTTGAGTTTTTCTGATGTTCTTCTAATGTTTTGGGATTGATGTCCTACTGTTATAAATAACATTTTCTACGGATTATATGTTTTGAAATGTTTTATGAAAGTATTGATTAATGGAAGTTTGGGATTGATGGTTGAGTGTGAGTCTCTAGAGGGTGTGTGGGACCCTAGTATACCGACAGTTGAGTTTTGGGTTCTTGGCCTATTGAGGCTTATTGTTGATCAGTTGAGTTAAGTCTGGTAGGGTACACAAACTCTAGGAGATTCGTAAATAAATTAATTAACTTAAAAAGATAAGGACAAGCACTAGATGGTGATATGAGATGGACCTCAGTATGGCTTTCGGTATGAGATAATCTTCGGAATTATCGAGGTGTGAGTGAAATAGTCTCTGGAATTACCTGCGGTGTGGGATTGATCTCCGAAATTATCGGAGTCGATGCGACACTCATGTGGTATTCGTGTGATGAGGTGCCATAGCTTGCGGTGTGAGGTATTCTCGAAGATTCTCAGGTTTGAGTGAAATAGTCTCCGAAATTATCTGTGGTTAGAGATTGACCTCCGAAATTATCGGGGCATGGACTAATACTCACAGTTTATCTTTATCACGTAGTAGTCATCTTGGTAAGATTAGTTGCATAGCGGGGGATTAAACCCTAACAAGTGGAGAACGTTAAGGGCTTGCACCGGACCTATGTAGAATGAGATACATAGAATCCGACAAGTATGCATTAGAGAGTTAACATATAGTATTATGTTTTCTTAATTTGGTTTATGCATGTGCTTTTCTGTTTTCTATACTTGACACTTAGTCTAGCTACACTTGATATTTTTCATGTTTCATGATTATTTCTTAATTCATTTATTCTTGTCTTTATTACATATTGTTTTTGATTCCATGTTTTATGTTCTATTTATGTTGCTTTTGACTCACTGTTATGGCTGACCCCTGTAATTTTGGGGATTAGGGTTATCTCTAGGCTCATATTTTACAGGTAGGTGCCTTTAGCTTGGGATTTGGATGCATGAGATAGAATGATAATAGAGCTTATGTAAATTGTAAAGAAAGTGTTGTAAAGAAAGAAAATTGTAATTCAAGGTGTTTTATTTTCTACTGTGCTTTGTAAATAATTGATGTAGTAAAAAGTTTTAATTTTTCCCTGTATTTGGTTGCTATATTTATGATTACATTGAAGTAAATTCTGGAATTGTGTCATGCATTTCTAAGATATTATATTAAAAATTCGGGGCGCTACAAGCCCCCTCTGACCATCACCGCATCTGATGGGTGTTCACGATACGATGGCTGACCCAGCGTTGACGTCGCTGTCCGACAACGCGGGCTCCACACCGGACGTCGGGGGGATGTTGATGAGGGAGTGCGGAGGCGTGTGAGGAGGGAGGGACGACGGGAAGTAGAGCAACGGCAAGGGGGTGGCGATGTACCCCCATCGATGCAACTCAGGTGACCACACCCCCCACTGACGAAACCCCCGAAACATAACCAAACCTTCGTCCGTCGCTGAAATTGCAGGCGAATAAACCCCTCACCGACGACACAGAACCCAACCCTCGTCGCTGCCCTCACCTTCACACTTGTCCTAAACCGTTGTCGAAGTTGCGGCAGGAGGAGTTCGTTGTTGGAGAGTAAAGGATAGTGGAGGTGGGTGAAGGGTGAACGGGGAGGGGAGGTGAAGGGCAAACGGGGAGGGGGCAGCGAAATCCTAGCTACCACCCCCTCCAAACTCAAATCTATATCTAGGATTTTCTTTTTTGGAATTTTTTTTTGGGAGCTTCTCTCTCTGGAGAATCTAGATCTAGGATCTAGTAAGAGTAAATTGATTTTTAACAGTGAATGTGCTTGTGCATAACCGAATGTATAAAATGGATTTTTGGAAGAAAAATCAAATTTTATATGCTAAGGATGGGGCTAAGCTTACGGGTCTGTAAGTGCATGCTGAAAACCTGAAATTTGAGATTTTTGCAAAGTTTTCGAATGAACTTGATTAGTATTGGAACTAAGACTGAATTGAACAACATACTACTCATACATACCGAATTCTTGTTAGTTTTACTTATGTTTCTAAAGATTTCTTGGAAGGATTTATTTGTATCACTTTTATTCAATACTATGTTATTCAAATTTCGGATCGAGTGAGGATCTTGAGAAGATTTGATATATGGATTGTGTTGTTTTGGCCAAGATGTAGTGGAGTATCTCAGGATTTTGATCACTTGAATTTGTGCTTTCGAAGATTTTAAGCTACGTATCAGTATGTGAGAATTTTGAATTTTTAAAGCTGCTGTAGACTGAATGTTGGTCGACTGCCCTCTTCTGAACTGGGGGTGTCAGTCGACTATCATGTTTGGAGTTTTGCCATTTGATTCTGCCGGTCGACTGCAGTATTTTGACCTGCTATTGTCGATCGACCGACATAGTTGTACTTCGCTGTTTTGTGGATTTACTTGCTGTTTTCCTTGGACAACTTGTTCTTCGAACTTTTGAATTATTGATTTGTCATTTCAATTAAAGTTTTTGCTACAGATTACTGCATTTTGTAGAGAGTTATACTTTCAATTTGTAATAGAATTTAGTTTGTATTTCTATGGTTTAGAAAGTGGAATATTTTCAAGTTTCGAGAGATATGATGTTTTGCGATTCTCATACGAATTCAAAAATAAAAATCTCAGTTTGTTTGAGTGATGTGCTTCAGCTTTCCATGACTGGTTTTGTAAGTATATGGGTGGATTTTGGATTTGGTTTGGTTGAAGAAATTTCTTGATGAGAATGAGTGATAATGAAATTAAGTGATTTAATGAAAGTAGGTGTTGTTAATTTGAGTTGTGAGTCTCTAGAGGTTGAGTGGGACCCTAGTATACCGGCAGTTGAGATTTTTTGGTTTGGCCAGTTGGGGCCTTGTTTTTGTTCATTTGAATGAAGTCCGGTAGGGTACACAAACTCTAGGGGAACTGTGGTTAATTAAATGAACTTAATAAGTATAAGGACATGCACTAGAATGGTGATATGATGAAATGGGAGCAAACGTGAGTTATGTACTACAGGATGATCCGAGGAGTGAGATAATCCCTAGTATTCCAGGACGATGGCTGAAATAGGCCACAGAATGATCCGCATGAGTGGGATTGGTCTCCAGTATTCAAGGACGAGAGCGACTCTCATGGGATGTTTGTGCAATGAGGATTCCAGGATGACCATGAGTGAGATAATCCCTAGTATTTTGGGACGATGGTAATTGGCCACAGGATGATCCGCAGAGTGGGATTGGTCTCTAGTATTCCAAAGGCGAGAACTGATACTTGCAAAATATCTAAATCTCGTAGTAGTCATTGTAGTAGGATAGTTGCATAACGTGGGATCGAACCCTATCAAGTGAAGAATGGTAAGGGCTTGTACCGGACCTATGTATTGTGGGATGCATAGAATCCGACAAGTATGCATTAGTAATCATCATAAACATTGTGTTTTCTTGACTTGTATTGTGCATGTTTTATTGTTTTCTTACACTTGACACTTAGCCTAGTTCACGTGATGATTTATGTTTTATTTATTGTTATTTCACATTTCATTTGTTACTACCATGTTAATATGTTGACTATGATTTTATCCTTATGTCTCATTGAAGTTTGTATTTTTCTTGAATATCACTCACACCGTTATGGCTGATCCCTGTAGTTTTGGGTGTTAGGGTTATCTCTAGCCTCGTGTTTCACAGGTACGTACCTTTAGCATGGAGTTGGACGCATGTGGTAGAATGTTTAATGTATTGCACAAGTTGTAAAAAGATTGGAAGTAAATGTGTAAATATGGAACTGTGTTGTAAAATGAATTGTAATTCAAGGTGTTTAATTTTCTCTGTACTTGTAAGAGAATTGATGTAATTAAAGTTTGAAAAAATTTCCTATGTTTGGACTATGTTTATTATTGCAATTGAAGTTGATGTTGGAAAATTGTGCCACGTATTTCTGGTTTTATTTATTGGAAATTTGGGGCGCTACAGAGTTGGTATCAGAGCACTCTTCAATTGTAATATTAAACATGGTAGAGGGAATGAATCTAGGTGTGGACATTAGAGCGTGAGTACGTAGGTGTGGACATTAGAATTGTGAGAACCTAAGGTGGACACTAGAAGTGTGAGTACCTAGGTGGACATTAGATATGTGAGTTGTTGTTTTGATCATGAATGCTTGCAATGAAAATTGAATTATTTACATGTCCACACAAAAAAAAATTTTATCCTAAGTAGGTTAATTGTTTTCGCATGAATAGAAGATGGATGATTTGTTTTCTCTTGCTGTTATAATTACTTTTAACTATTTTATTATTATTTACATTTGATTGGTTTTTGACTTATCTACTTTTCTACAAATCTAATTATGATTTTTAGATATGTTTTGCTAAAATTCTAGAATGTTCATTCAATAAGTTTTGTGTTTTATAGAAATTAATTTTATTATTGAAGTTTAGAATGTAGCGAGTAGAGCTTTTCCTTTTCTAAATGGTGTTTGCAGTTATATTTTTGGATGATGTAATGTTTGGTTTTCGGATACTACAATAATTATATCGATATTAACAACATTTACGTGTATTTTCTTTCGATTATTGTTTTGAATATATAATGTATTGTAAGTAGACTACCTTTCCTTTCTCTTTTATATCTCATATTTTTATTTTTTTTCTTAAGAATTATGCCCTTCATATTTTTATATATTTTTGTGTTTACTCATTTATTTTGCTATTACGGTTAAGCATTATATTAGTTCCAATTTCTACTTATTGAATTATTAATTTCTTTTTATTCCTATTCACTTTCATTTATATATACTTGATTTTTCGATACTATATTTTCCATCATTTTGTATTGCCTTATCTTCGGTGTATTTAAACTCGATTTTAAATACTTTTACTCATATGAATATGATGCACATTAAAATTTTTATTTTATTATTTATTTTATTCCACACCTTATATTCAATACATTTATTATTACTTATTGACTACTACTTTTGGTCATGTTTACTATCATCATTAATAGCTACTTATTAATTTTGTTGCTTTATACCTCTCGAATGTATTATATGCACTCACTACCTATATTTTACTCTATTTCAATTATCATTACTTTCTCGATTGCCGCATGTACTTCCTACTGATCACTATATATATACCGTATATTTCAACGTACTTACTATGCATATCATTTTACATTTATCTAATTACTGTGATACCGTATACTTTGTAAAATATATTTATTGTGTAAAATTACTACACTACGTATTTATTTTCTCATTCGCATTCGTATTTGAACTTATACATGTATTCCATTCCGTCTTTCTCCTTGCTTTTTATAAATCATTTTCCCTACTGCTAATTCCTACTACTTGTGTTGATATTTATAATCTATGCATCTATTCCTTCATGTGACTTTCTACTCCATTTCCTACTTTTGTTTCTATTTTATATCACGAATTTCAAAACGTAACATCGTACTTAAATTAAGCAATCAATATCCAAGTGCATATGGAAGGTTGCATCATTCCGTTTATCGTTTTGTTGCAACCGGATATCGGGAAGGCAAATATGCAACTAGATGTCAATGGAGACAAACTTGCAACTGGATATCGGGGAGGCAAAACTGCAACCAAATATCCAGACGACAACCTGCAACCTGATGTCGTGGAGGCAAACTTGCAACTCGATGTCGAGAAGGCAAGTCTACGGTTGGACATCAATGATGTGAACCCACACCAAAGAATTTCTACTATGATAACCCCAGTTTAGTTTCGTGTGTGTGTGTGTGTGTGTGTGTGTGTGTGTGTGTGTGTGTGTGTGTGTGTGTGTGTATCACTTATCATTGTCCTATTCTTTTGTACTGGTTCATACCATTTTATAAGATTTTAAAACTTAGCCTATTACTGTTCTGTTTTACTCAACTTTCTTTAATTATTGTTACTTTATATTTCTTTAAATCTATTTGATACACTCTCGTATCTCATCTTGCTCACTTGTTCTTATTTTTGGGCTTTAGTCTTCCTGACTTTCTTGGTGTAACCTCCATTCCCGACAATATGTATTTTTCTGTGTATTTTCTATAATATGATTTTTTTGTAAATTTATTTTGTGCTAAATTCTTTTTGATCTTTTATGAAAGGAATTTCTAATCGAAAATTTTATTCATTTCGAATAACGGTGTATTTTGATCTTATTTTCTATATCTTATTGGTTGACTATTTATATTTGAGCCAAAATCAAGTGTATTATTATTATTAGATTATTTTAATCGTATTATTATTGTTATTACTTTAATTGTAGTTATTATCATTATTATTGTTATTATTATTATTATTATTAGTATTTTTAATAATATTAATATTTTTGTTACTATTATTATTATTTCTATTTCTATTATTATTATTGTTATTATTACTATTATGATTATTATTATTAATGTTAGTATTATTATTTTTGTTATTATGGTTATTATTATTGTTATTGTTATCGTTATTATTGTTATTACCATTAATACTATTATTACTGTTGTTATTATCATTATCAGTATTATTTTCTTGTTAATTGCATTATTGTTATTTTTATTGTTAATACTATTATTATTATTATTTTAATTTATAAACCCTATAATGCTAATTATTTTTTTCCCTATTAAATTTATACCCACTAATTGAATTTTAAACCAAAACCCAAGCCCATTCTCTTATTAGATCATACCCAAAACCCAATATCCTATTAAATCCCTATAAATAATATTCTAAAACATAAAACCTACCCTACCCTACCTAACCCTAGCCCCCTTCAACTGTGCAGCAGCCAAACCCCATCCCCCTACTGTACAGACCCCCCCCCCCGTCGTCATCCACCTTTCTCTCTTCTCTACTCATCGAAACCCATCACCATCCTCATCCTCTTCCCCCTCGACCAACATCCTACCCATCTTCATCCTTCATCCTGTCTTCATTGCCAACCCACCGAGGCCTTCATCGACCCCACACCCCCTTGTGCCGCCTTCGTCTTCCTCTTCCTCCATTGAACTTACCACGCCCTCCTTTGCCAACATTCCCATCCTCCACCTCCATCAACCTCCACCCTACCATTGCCTCGCCGAACTCCTCGACGTCGAGAACCCATATCATCACCCTCTCCCTCCTCGCAACCACTCGAACTCGTCGCCTCCCGAACCCATTGCGGTTCTCCTCCATCTTCCTCCTCCCATCCACCTCGTCGACCTCGTATTCGCGTCCTCACTGTCCCTGCAACCATTGAAGACCCCTTCACCCATCGTCCTCTTCGTCGAACACCCGAACCCCCGCCGTTCCGCCCTCCTCTGTTTCGGTGCAAAACAGAGCACCGCTCGAGCTCCGGTTTCCTCGTCGCTGCATTGCTCCCCTACCGCCAGTGTCCCACTGTTAGTCTCCCTTGCCGTGGGCCACCGCAGTCGCCAGCCGAAGCTGTTGTGCCAATCGCCGTGCACAAGCGGCCGATCGTCGCTTTCACCGCCGTTGTCTCTCCCTCTCTCCGCTGTTTGGTGTACGGGATTTGATTTTGCTGTGCTTCTGTTTGGTGTTTGGAAGTTGGATTTGCCGCTTGCTGGTTGTGAAGGGTTTGATTTGCTGTGTTGATTTTTTTCTGTTTGGTGTTTGGAGAATATGAAAGTGGATTTGCTGTGTTAGGTAGCTTGGTTGTGTGTTGGTGTGCACGTAGAGCACACGTGCTTCCGTGCGTGCGTGGATCATATTTCGTCGCCCCGGATTCCTATCCCGTTATTCTTGGTATTCAATTTCACCGTCAATAAGGCAAGTCACTTTTTCCTTAAATTGTACATTGTATCAAATTCAAGTTTCATTGAAATTCTTGCAAGTAGATCTTATTCATTATCATATCGTTGTATTGATTATCTTTGTTGGGTCTATTGTGGGTTTACACGAGCTAGCCCCAATATTCTTGACATCGTGCCACTTTTGACTCTAATGATTGAATCTTCCATGCATTCATATAGTATCGATAATAGGGTTAATCATATAATCATGACACAATTAATTATTATAGAGAGAATTGCTAGGTTGTATGTTGATTGATCGATTGATGTTTGATTGATGATAAATTAATGTATGTATGTGTTCTTAATTTTATTCATCTTGTTATTGTACCCATCATGCTAATTACATAATTTATCGACTAATAGAATTGATACCCATCATGTTTAATTAATTTGTTTTATGAAGAATACCCTAAAACCTGTATCTTGCTTGATGGTTGTATGTTGTCTACTATTTTCGACCTAATAAATGATCTGAAAATAAATTACTTTCTAAAAGGAATTGTATCCTTATCTTTCTAGTTTCTAGAGCATCTAGAATTTTTGAATTCCGAGTTGTGTAGCAAAAGTTATGCTCGTTTTACTATAGCTGTGTTTTTACCTTCAGATTTCCAGATTCTTGCACGTTTCATGTTTAAATAGTAAAAAGGCTGATCAAATATTAAAATTTTACTCTGATAATTTTCAGATTATTAGTAATCATGTTAGGAGTCTAGAGAATATTTTTAATGAATTTATTAATGACCTTTTGCTGATTTTAAAAATATAATAACATAATGTCGAAATTCTGCCTGAATATGAAATCTGTAAAGAATGTGTGATTGACCTAGCTACTGTTGTCGAATTTTGAACTTTAAATATGTGTTGGAACCATGTGGAAGTCTAGTTTCTAGAATTTCTGACGGATCCAGTTTTTGATTTCTGAAACAGCGGGAAACTACATTTTTGTACAGACTACTCTTGCTGTCCAGAATTTTATATTCCAAATTTTAATAGATTAATTATTCCTATATCGTACTATTGCACGAATTAAAGTATGTATGTTGCATTACATGATCCCAATGAGTTATTGTCACCATTCTAATCGTCCTATCCATGTTATCATCCTATTGTTCCCTATTGATACTATTGTTCATCTCATGGATCGAATTGCATAGTGTACTGTTGCATTGATAAATAATTAACAAACTGGATTTTAAGGTTTGACTCTAGTAGTGGACAATATAGGGACTGTACTCGGATAAGGGGCTCGTGGTTCCCTATATCGTTATCTTGTGATCTTGTGTTCTTGTGATCTTGTGATCTTGTAATCTTGTGATCTTGTGATCTTGTGATCTTGTGTCACATCCTGCTTCCCAAAAATATGGAATACGAGTACATGACGTTGGCCCAGCGAATGACTAATGTCACCCATTAGTTGTTTATCCGATTAACTCAATTATATAATCAATACAGAATAATTGCGTAGGCAATAATAATAATCTCATGAACAATAATACTTGAAATAAAGCAATATAAAATATCCAAGTACAATAATCCAACGTCAAGAAACAAATAATAGCAATATTCGGGTTAAAAGCCTACAATACAATGAAATAACAATAGTTCAATAATTAAATCTTCATGACAAAACAATAATTCATTAAGCAGCGATGCTATCAATTTCCTTCACTAATGTTGTTCTCCCAATCCATCAGGCAATTCTCCATCAACACCTGTAAACACTTCATCTAAAAAGAGGAGAAATTTTTTTCTTAGAGCAAGTCATAGACAGCAAGTAGAGAAAGTAGGGAATAATGGAATAACGGTATAACAATGAATTCAATGGATCAATAGGAATCAATAACACGGGACAATGGTAATAATCAATATCATGATAATTGATGCAATGGCTATAAACAATGATTCAATATTCGGTAACAATAATCAATAATCAATAACTATAACACTTAGCCAAGATTCGATATCAATAGGAACAATAATAAACAATATGCACTGTCAATGTGATGCAACTCTTAAGTCTATTAATCATTTTAATCCTAACTAATGTAGCACTTCATGCGTCCCATCTATTTACCACATAGTTGCTACATATACAAACAAGTTATGTTTAGACTTAGTGGTGATTTTATAGTTCATGTACTCAGCAACGATATACAATAATGACCGATGACCGAATCAATCGAGATACTGTAGTTAGTAATCTATAATACCGATATGACCAATATGACCGATAGACCGATAGACTGAAAGACCGATAGACCAATAGATAGGGAAACACGGGCCCCTCCTCCAAGTACATTCCTTATATTTTCCACTACTGAAGTCAATCAACCCTTAAACCCCGGTTTGTTAATTATTTTATCAATACAACAATACATTATTCAACTTGAGACAAGAGATGAACAATAGTATCAATAAAGAACAATAGGACGATAACTTGAATTGGACAATTAGAACAATGGAAATAGGGTATTAGGATCATGAAATGCAACACACATACGTTAATTCATACAATACTACGATATAGGAATAATTAAACTATTAAAATCTGGAATATAAAATTCTGGACAACAAGAGTGGTCTGTACAAAAATACAGTTTCCCACTGTTTCAGAACTCAAAAACTAATCCGTCAGAACTTCTAGAAACTAGACTTCCACACGGTTCCAATGCATATTTAAAGTTCAAATTCCGACAACAGTAGCTAGGTCAAACACATTGTTGTTTTAAAGATTTCATGTTCAGGTAGAAATTCGACATCGTATTATTATAATTTTAGAATCTAAAAAAACTCAATAATAAATTCATTAAAAATATTTTCTGGACTCCTAAACATAATTACTAACAATCTGGAAAAATTCAGAGCAATATTTTATCATTTCATCAGCATTTTTACTGTTTAAACATGGAAGATACAAGAATCTGAAAATCTGAAAGTAAAAACACAGTTGTAGTAAAACGGGCATAACTTTTGCTATACAACTCAGAATTAAGAAATTCAAAATGTTCTGGAAACTAGAAGGATAAGGCTACTATTCTTATTCAGGAAATAATTTATTTCAAGATCATTTACTAGGTCAAAAATAGCAGTCAACATACAGATCAGCAAGCAATATACAGGTTTTGTGTAGTTTTTTTGAAATAAATTAATTTAAACATGATGGGTATCGATTCTTTAGTCAATAAATTGTGTAATCAACATGAGGGGTGCAATAACAAGATGAATAAGAACAAAATCATATGCATACACTAAATCACCATTGATCAAACAACAAACAATCAACCAAACATACAACCTAGTAGTTGTTTCTACAATAATTGATTGTGTCATGATTATACGGTTAACCCTATTATCAATTCTACATGAATACATGAAAGATCCTATCTTCAGAGTCAAAAGTGGCACGATGTCAAGAATATTGGGGTTAGCTCCAGTAAACCCTCAATAGACCCAACAAAGATAATCAATACAGATATATGATAACGAATAAGATCTACTTGCAAGAATTTTAATGAAACTTGAATTTGATATAATTAACAATTCAAGAGAACAGTGACTTTCCTGTTAGATGGTTAATTCGAATATATAGAATAACGGGATGAGAATCCCGGGCGATGAATCCACGAAGCACGAGAGCACATAAACACGTGCAACCTTCGTACGAAGAATACCCGACAACCAAACAGCAAACATCCAATCCTCTTCTCACAAACTCCAAAAAGCAACCAAAACATCCAATCTCCCCCTGCATCAGTAAATGGAACTAACTACACCTGTAGTGCACTTAAAACCAACTACGACAGCAAAGAATAGCATAGCTCGGCTCTGGCTGGCTCAACAGCGGCTCTCTGACGCTGGCTGGCTCGACGGCGACTCTCTGATGGTGAGCAGCGACTGGCGGCTGACAGGGCGAGGCTTCGACAGCGGGGCTCGAGTGGGGATCGACTGAAGGAGGGCATCGAAGGGGTGGTTCGGTTACTACAGTCGACTGGGAAAGAAGAGAAGAATAGGGGAACGGTCGGTGGTGGCTCGATAGGGGGGTGAAACAGGGCTCGACTGTGTGGCGACGAGTTGAAATGATGATGGAGGGGAAGAGATGGGGGTTCGACAGATGGCGGATGGATGACGGGTGGCAATGGCAAAGCTCTGTTTCGTTTCGAAACAGAGGAAGGGTGAAGATGGGATCGACGAGGCGTGGAAGGCGGTGAGGGTGGTCGTCAAGGAGATGGGTTCGAGCGGGAGGCAATGGCGATGGGTTCTGTGGTGAACGGGAAGGCGACGGGGGTAGGACGCGACGGGGACTAGATGGGTTGCAATGGCAAGGGCGAGGAGCAGTACAAGGCGGTTGCTCACGACTGGGGGCGGAGGAGGATGGCGAGGATGGAGGATAAAGGTGACAGGGATCGGAGAGATGGGTTCGAAATCAGATGAGAGGGAGAAAGAGGTAGAGGATGGCGGATGAACAGTAGGGGGATGGTTGAACAGTAAAGGGGGATGGGGTTTTGGAGGCTGGGGGTAAGCTAGGGTTAGGTTAGGGGTGGGGTTTAGGTTTTAGGTTAGTATATATAGGTGTTTAATAGGATATTGGGTTTCGGGTATAATCCAAAAAGAGAATGGGCTTGGGTTTTGGGTTAAAAATCAATTAGTGGGTATAAATTCAATAGGAGGGAAAACAATTAGCATTATAGGGTTTATAAAATAAACTAATAATAATTATAGTATTAACAATAAAAATAACAATAATGTAATTAACAAGAAAATAATACTGATAACAACAGTAATAATAGTATTAAAGATAGTAACAATAATAACGATAATAATAACAATAATAATAAACATAATAACAAAATAATAATACTACTAATAATAATACTAACATTCATAATAACAATAAAAAATAATAATAATAACAATAATAATAATAATTATAGTGGTAACAATAATAATAATAATAATAATAACAATAAGAATAATAATAATAATAGTAATAACAAGATTATATAACAAAATAGGAATTTGGTTCAACAAATTTATTAAAATGATCCAACCAGTAATAATATAAATATTCGATCAATTAGGGGTACAAAATAAAGTTCAAATATACCATTATTCAAAATAAATAAAATTTCATTTAGAAAACACTTTAATACAAATCTGAAACGAATTTAGCACAAAATAAATTTATAAAAATCAAAATACAGAAAATATTCCGAAAATATATATTTACGGGAATGGGGGTTACATCTTGTAACATCTTATGGATAAATTATCGTTATGGATTGAACATTGTTAACGTGCCGAGTACATGATCTATAAAATCTACCACTAAGTCTAAACGTAACTTGTTTGTATGTAGCAACCATGTGGTAAATAAATGAGACGCATGAAGTGCTACATTAGTTATGATTAAAATGATTAATAGACTTCAGAGTTGACACGACATTGACACTGCATATTGTTCCTCATTGTTCCTATTGATATCGAATATTGGCTAAGTGTTATTGTTATTGATCATTGATTATTGTTATCGAAGATTGAACCATTGTTTATAGCCATTACATCGATTATCATGATATTGATTATAGTTATTGTTCCATGTTATTGATTCCTTTTGAGCCTTTGAATTCATTGTTATACTGTTATTCCATTGTTTTTTGTTTTCTCTACTTGTTATCCATGACTTGCTCTAATGACAATTTCTCTCATCTTTTTAGATGAAGTGTTCACAGGTAACGAAGGAGAATTGCCTGCTGGGATTGGAGAACAAACATTCTGAAGATTTTAATTCTTTTAATTGCTTATTGTTTTATCAAACTTAATGTATTGAGTCTTATTATCTATTTGTGATTGGAGTATTAGTGTATTGGGCTTATACCCGGATTTTATTATTATTTCCAGACATTGGTTTATTGTATTTGGATATTTTATATTGTTTCATTTCAAGTATTATTGTTCATGAGATTATTATTATTGCCTGTGTAATTGTTCTGTGTTGATTATATTGCTGAGTTAATCGGATAAACAGCTTATGGGTGATTTTAGTCATTCGCTGGGCTAATGTCATGTGCTCGTATTCTGTATTTTTGGGAAGCGGGGTGTGACACTTGGTACTAATATTTACTTGGCTTACCCCTTTAAGTCTATCACCTTTCATCTTTTACAACTAATATGATTCTTACAATCACGATATGTGTTCTTGTATGCTATTATAATTTTCGTGTACACACTAGTTCATGTATGAGGTCTTAATCTTTTACTAATCTTTATAACCATCTTACCCTTTATTTCTAAATTGTATACCGTATATTATTGCATCCCTTGGTACGGCTTCTGCTTCCATTCACAGTTTTCTTTATTCATAACAATATTTTATTTCTTTACTTAATTTGGTTCACTAATTATAGTTGCTTGTTACTGTATACAATTTTCATTAGCTTCTAAATCTGCATACTTCATAAATAATTTGTGTACATCTTTACTTTGACCTAAATTGCATCCTTTCAGATTTTTACTTCGTTTCATACATTTCTTCGTTCAAGCCTTCTGTGTTTAACAAATTTTTCTGATCGGACAATTTTTACTTTTGTCTATTTCTTCTACTTATTTGCTAATTGATATTTCATGACTTTTGCTTATATAATGATACTAATGATACAGAAATCTTTCCTTCAAGACATTTTGTTTATACAATTACACTTTATGTTTCCAGGTAACTTGAACTAGTATAGTTGATTTTACTCTATTTTGTGTTTACGAAATTTTTACATTTATGTTAAAATTTAGTACATCAACTATGGTCTAAGATTTCGTTCTTTTGTAATCTCTATTTATTGCTACCGTTTCCCAATTCTGTAATATTTTAGATTTTTTTCTTAATTACTTTTGCTCCCACATCCTAATTAATGATTTGATGCTTACTTTTGTAATATTCAATGAACTTCTTTTAAGTCTTCTTGTATATATATTTTTTGGTCTATTTTGCTCGTTACCCTTTAACGTGCTTTTGGAGTATTGATCATAATGTCAACATTCACTAGTATACTCATTATTCTTTGTCTTGTACATTCTTTGTTATTAATATTTTTTCTTAGCTAAATTTGTTCGCATTTCTATGTATCTTTGACTGGTTATTTTTCCCAAAACTATTTTTTTATAACCTTTAAGTTTGTGTTCATTCGTTGTTTGTATTTGATATGGATAAAAATAGGGTTAAATCGAAACCGTTAAAATCAGGCACGAATCTTAAAGTTCAGGGGTAAAATGGTAATTTCACCTATAAATGGGTCTGAAATGGAAACTGGGTTTTTCTCCAAAGCCCAATAACCCATAAACGGATCCGTCTCGCTGGGTGCGGGTTCCAACCCATAAGAAACCCAGTCCAACTGGATAGGAGAGGATTCAGATTCATGATTATCCTCAAACAGCGGTCTTAACCACTAGTAACCATTTACATCAGGAAGTAGGGATTTGATTTTATCCTGAAACTGATTCCTAAGGCGGCTATAAATACCCCTCTCCCCCCCACTGTTACCAGGTAATCAATCTTTTTCCAATTAAAGCTCTTTCTTAATCATTCAGATTACTGACAAGAGCATCGGAGGGTGCGTCGCCGGAATCAACCCCGGTGTATCGCACTTTTTGTAGGTTAACGACGAGAGGATCTCAATCAAACTCCGGTGAAGGCGTTCAGGTTTAACTATTCAACTTTCCTTAAATCTACAAATCTATCTATTTGCCCCCACACCGATTTCAGCAGCAACAGATTGGCGCCATCTATGGGAAAACAACGAATAGCAGCCCAACCTCTTCCGCCGGTCAAGACCACCTCCAGCCATGCCACCAAGGAGAGGAGATCTAGAGGATCCAACCGTGGACCCACTCCCATTCCTCCCCAACCGCAACCGGAGGCTCCTTTCCAACCCGTCCAGCAACAAGGACAGCTTCCTCCTCAACCCGATTTGCCGCTGCAGTAGGGGCAGCCTCCTCTTCAAAATCCTCAACACCAGTAGGCTCAACTCGGGCCCCAGAATGCTGGTATAGGGACCTCTAATCCTAATCCTCAGATGCAACCTCTTCACCATGACCATATCTCGGTACATAACCCCTCCACCAACTCCATGGCATCCCATAATCCTCGGCCGTCAGAAGATCTCCGCAACATCATAATCAATCCACAGAAGGAGGAAGACCTTCGCCGCCATTTGGATGGGAGGCAGGCCCGAGAGGGAGGCTCCCGCTCAGAACGTCCAAATGCGTGATCTCCTTGCCGCCGCGACCACAGGAGGTCCCCTCCCCCTAGGAGGCGGAGGGAGTACCCCGGATACCGTCGAAGGGGAAACCGTTCTCCTACTGGTCGACAGGCCCAAAGGGACCAGAACGGACCCATCACTAGAGAAGAATTCCAAGATTTTTAGGCAGCAGTCTTGCGGGCCCTCAATGTCCCGCCAAACAACAACAATAATATTCAGAGGGTCCCCACTCCTGAGCCGGTTCGAAGCCTTCGTCATCGGTCCCAAAGTCCCCCTCAAGCTCCGAGCCACCGACCTCACATCCCCAGTCCTCACCAGTCTTCGAGCTACCGTCGTCGTAGCCCACGTTCCCCTTCGTACGAAGACGAGTCCAGAGGCTCACAAGGATACCGTCGAAGGGAGGATGTTGTCTACCGTGGTCTCCACGAGATGGAGAGGCACCTCGGTCAACTCGATAGGGACGAGGAACTAAGAGGGAGGACCCTTCGTCCAAGCAAACCTCCATTCTCTCGTACCATCATGGAGGCCCCCATTCCGGCAAATTTCAAGCCTCCGCAGTTTGAGACATACACGGGAGAATCAGACCCTATGGACCACATCGAGAGTTTCAAAACTCTCATGATGATCCATCAGGCCTCCGATGCCCTCTTATGCAAGACCTTTTTGGCCACTCTCAAAGGCCCTGGCTCGGGAATGGTACTCCCGCCTCGCCCCGTCCTCCATCTTCTCTTTCGATCAGTTCGAGACCCTCTTCATAACTCATTTCGTGAGCAGCCGCTGCTCCAAAAAAATGAGTATTTCACTACTCTTCCTAATTCAGAAGAAGGGAGAGAAACTGAGGGACTATGTCAAGCGGTTTACCGCGGAGGCCAGGTCCATCGCCTCCCTCGATCAGTCGGTCGCCGCGGCCGATTTTCAATCCAATGTCCTCAACTCTGACCTCCGGTCGTCCCTAGCAAAGAAGCCTCTGCCAGATTTCTCCGACCTTCTCCTCCGAAGCGAGAAGTACATCCGGGCAGAGGAAGCTGCGCACAACCCCACATTCGAGGAATCCTCTTCTGGAAGTAAGAGGAAGGCTGCTGAAGATGAGGGAGCTAAAAGCTCCAGAAGGACAACGGGGGTCAGCGTTGTCCACCTCCCAGATTTGAGAAATTCATCCCTCTCAACGCCAATGTCTCGGCCATTCTGATGGAAGTCGAGAAAGAAGGAATTCTACCTCCTCCCCCAAAGATGAACACTCCTGGGAAGAAGAGGGATAAGGAGAAGTGGTGCCGCTACTATCGAGACCACGGCCACGACACCAATGACTGTCGGGCTCTGAAAAACGAGATCGAAGCCCTCATTCAGAGAGGGCAGCTCACCAAATTTTTAAAGAAAGACCGAGCCGATCTTCCTCCACCCCCCAGGGCCCCAGGGGGGCTAATAAGCGGCCCGAGAGGTGCGAGGAGACTACCGACTTCGAGGAAGAGCGCATCCTGCACCTCATCCACGGAGGTCCAGCTCCTCTCGAAAGGCCTTCGTCAGGGAAGTCAGTTCGGTGCACAGCCTCCCCCTGTAACACCCCGAATTCCAAAATACAACGGAATTCAAAGTTCTATAGGATCTTTATACTTTTTTCATACAATTTTACAAGGAAATTGAAACATTTCTTACATCAGAGTTACATTATACCTTTACATTATTACAGCGGAAGCAATTTTACAGTAATTACATAAACAACATTTAAATCAATCTTTGAGCAGCATGTATACTTCAATTTGTTAAGTATCTTTACCCAGCATGTAAAACAGTGGGCACGTCAGTTCATTCAACTGACGAAATATTATACACGGCTATCCTCTCTATGACAGAAACAGTATAACAATTCTCAATACTTAGCAAACCACAAACTTGTTCACAAACAAAGCTAAAGGGACTATCCTATTGATGTCGTGTTGTGAATGTGCACTTAGCCCTTAATGCAATTATTTCTGTTTATATGACACTAATGCACACTTGTTCAGAGTCTATACAGCCCATACTACATAGGTCCGAGGGCAAGCCCTTAACCGTTCTTCATCTTGTAGGGTTCAATCCCTCGTCATTACTTAATCTACTACTGTAACTACGTTAAGTATCAAAGACATTTTATGACCTACGAACTCATGTCTAGGTGCCCTGGAGGGAATCCCAACGCACTGACACATGACTCATCATGCAGGCATCCTGTGGTAATTCAGCTCCTACCATAGACATGACACCACCCGCAGTCGTCAAACACCCCACGAACGTCGCCACCGGGACGGTACTCTGGAGCAGTATCCACGTCCTACTCATGACGCATCATGGGATATCCTGTGAATACTCTCACGCCGCCAATCCAATGGCCCTCATAGTTAATGTTTTTCTCTTACTTTCATCACATCTTCACTATGTGTCTAATTCTTAGTCTAATTGAATCATGAATAAAATCAATCCCTTAGAGTTTACCACTCCCACTATACCGGTCTTATTCATTTATTTCACATGATCCAAACCTTGGTCTTTTCATTTCAAATATCATTTCCAAATTTCTGTTATTGCCGGTAAAAGGCTTAGCTACACCCTAGTTCTCAATTTCAACTCACAATTACAACAACGAGCTTTTCATGCTCATAAAGTCTTTTCATGATTAATCACAATTTACATTTCATGTATCCATATCCTTCAAACTCATCATATTCAATATTTTAATTCCATACACAATCTCATGCGAAAAATAATAATAAATTTTAACTAGTCATATTCAATAGTTCATTCATTCCACCAATCTCTTATTCTTATTTTCAATCCGTGCTAAAAATCACAATTTATAATTTCAATTAGTTACACAAATCACAATTTCAAATTTTTCATTATTAATTCTTATTTTAAAACACTTTTATAAAAAACTCATTTATTTTTCCTTTATTGCAAAAGACAATTTAATTAAAAACAAGTCATCTCTTGCAAAATAGCCTTAATTACTCAATTACACTTTACCAAAAGTTATAAAAATTTCTCTCATGAAGTCCAAATAATTTCAGTAATTTTTCCATATTTTTCTTGAATTTTAATTTATTTAAAAAAAACACAAAAACTCTTAATTTCTCCAAAAAAAAACTTTTTAAACCAAAGCCCAGACCCGGATTCGAACCCACAACCAGCGACCCAAAGGACAGCGCCCAAGACCACTGCGCCAAGCTACCGAGGCAATATGATAGGGGTTTATTATCCCTATGTATTGGCTTTCGGTGTTTGGGGTTTTTAACAAAAAAAATGAAAAGCTTCTTCTCAGTATCGAACCCGAGACCAACGACTAAGCCCCCGCTACTGTAGTGACTGAAACCCTTCCGACCAACTGGTCTAAGCGACCAGATTGTTTTGAAAAGGATTTAATTAGGTTTGAACTAGTTCTCTGTTCATATCTATATTTCTTGATTCTCGAAAACAATTTTGTTTCTTTTTCGTCTCTTTTGAAAGCAAAATTTTCCAGATTATAATATGCATAAATCTACAGCAAACCAGTATTTTTATAAATATTATCCGCATTATAAAACATGTATTGTTGTCCTAATTTGTGTTCCATGTCCATAATTTCGACATTGAGAACAATAACTCATTTCTTCATAATTTAGAGTTAAAATTCCACAAGTACTGTGTTCTTTTGTTCTCTTTCTTATTAACATCCTACTACATTTTTAGAACACAAAATTTCATCTTTCTACAAAGAAATAAAAAATCTATTTTTTGGCAATTAACTACACATGATTCATTCAATCACAATTTTTTTTTTCATGTAGCACAACAATATGGAGATTTCCAATACATTAATCATAAATTATTCATTAGCAATCAATCCATCAATTATTCTCTAAATTACCACTCTACTTTTAATTAAACAAGCATGGTTCCAATTTTTAACTAGTTGATTCATAATAATTTCATTAAAATCATTCCTAACATGGTATCTAATTCTAGAAGTAAGGAGAAACACCCGCCTCTTTGGTGAAAATGAAATGAAAGCCCCTAGAGTCTCCTAGAATGCAAGAGAGTAGCCCTCTGCTCCTAGATTGTGTTGCAAAAAGCTCTCCTTCTTGTTCCTTGGTGCAACCCGATGCTTCACTTGTGCTTGGGGATGGGGCCGGCATCCTTTGGTTGGGACACACACACACAAATGCACTCCCAATCTTTTACTCCCCAATATATTACTCACCTATATAGTTTCTTCCTTTCAATTATTTTTTTCTTAGTGTTGTATACATGAAGGTAGGGGGTATTTATACTAGTTCTAGGATAGATTGGAGGGCTAGGATTTCATTAGATTGTTGTAGATGGATGGCTAGGATAAGATGGGAAGTTGTAGCAACCACCTATAAGCAAATAACCACCCATGCACACACACCCACTCTCCCACTCTTCTCTTATGCAATCCGGCCTCCAAGGGTGTGCAAAGCACACTACGTGGATGCATGTGCCCTTCTAGTACCCCCCATTTAATGTTTGTACAAATTTAATCAATCAATTGTTCATCAATTGTGTCTACATGACAAGTTGTGACAATTTAAAAGATTAATTAAGTTTGTGGGCTTCAAAAAATTGGGCTTAGGCTTATGGGCTAATTAATAAAATATTTAACTATTAGAGTGAGCTCAAAATAAGAAAATAATGTTTAGGCTTTATAAAATAGGCTTTTTAGGAAGATAAAGAGAAAGAAAGAAATAATTGTTCATGTTACAAAAGGAAATTTTATAAAAATAAATATGCATACGAAATTTTGCACGTGGACAACACGTGAAAATCAACATTTCTTATATAAGTGAAAATTTTAGGGCATTACAACACTCCCTCCTAAGAATAGTTTTGTCCCCGGAACTACAATTAAAGAGTGAGAAAACAAAACACAAGAAGAAGGAAGAAAAAAAAAATACAAATCAAACAAAGAGCTCAGGATGATCCTTCATCATCCTCTCTCAGATTCCCAAGTAGCCTCTTCAACCAACTTGTTTCTCTAGACTACCTTGACCAACAGTATCGTCTTATTCCTCAAGACTTTCCCCCGACGATCAACAATCTCAATTGGAAGCTCAATGTAACTCAGATCCAACTGCAAACCCTCTGGTACTTCGGGCAAATAATGACTTGGATCTGGAATGTAACCTTTCAGCATAGACACATGAAAGATATTGTGCACTTGAGACAACTCTTCCGGTAACTCAAGCCAGTAAGCAAATTTTCCGATCCTTTTCAATATCTTATACGGACCTATGAACCTCGGGGCTAACTTTCCACCCTTCTCGAATCGGATTACGCCTTTGCTGGACGATACCTTCAGAAAGACAAAGTCACCAACCTCAAACTCAAGGTCCCTCCTCCGGTTGTCTGCATAGCTCTTCTGCCTACTCTGAGCATCCACCAACCTCTTCCTGATCAGATCAATCTTTTCAGAGGTCTGCTACACAACCTCAGGTCCAAACATCTGACGCTCCCCAACTTCGAACCAACAGACAAGCATCCTGCACTTTCTGCCATACAGAGCTTCGTACGGCGCTATCCCAATGCTAGTCTGAAAACTATTGTTGTAGGCAAACTCTACCAAAGCTAAATGCCTCTCCCAACTACCTCCAAAGTATAGTACACAGCACCGAAGCATGTCCTCAAGAATACGGTTGACTCTCTTGGTCTGCCCATCGGTCTGAGGATGAAAAGCAGTGCTGAAATCCATCTTGGTACCCAAAGCCGTCTGAAGACTCCTCAAGAAATGCGAAGTAAACCGCACATCTCGATCAGACACAATGGTTAACGGAACACCATGAAGCCTGATGATCTCACCAACATACATCTCAGCCAACTAGTCCATCGAAGCAGTGAGTTTCATTGCTAAGAAGTGAGCGGACTTGGTTAGTCGATCGACTATGACCCAAATCGCATCATTGCCTTTTGGGCTCTTGGGCAAAACCGTGATGAAATCCATACTGATGTTATCCCACTTCCATTCCGGAATAGGTAACGGTTGCAATAGACCTCCGGGTTTCTGATTTTCGGCTTTGACTTGTTGGAAAATCTCACACCTCGACACAAATTCCGCCACACTCCGCTTCAAACCTGACCACTAGAAATGCTGTTTAATGTCCTTGTACATCTTGGTACTCCCGGGATGTACTGACAAAAGAGTAGCATGTGCCTCCTGAAGAATACTTTCTTTCAAGTCCGACTGATCCGGAACACACAGCCGCTTGCCAAACCACATCACTTCATCTCTGATCTGAAATCCAGGCAACTTGCTAGCACCAACCTGCTCCTTCATCTTCTGAATCTCTGCATCTTCATTCCGACTTGCGATAATGCTTTCATTCAGCGTTGGTTGAAGCCTCAACTGAGCTAAAGATGATCTCAAGCCTTGCAGAACTACTTCAATACCAGCCCGATCCAACTCCTCTGCCAGCTGCCTCTGAGTTGTAATCAAACCCGCCAGACTGCTTTTGCGGCTAAGTCCATCAGAAACAATATTAGCCTTCCCAGGATGATACTTAATCTCTGGACGAATGTCCTCATGTACCTCCAGCCATCTCCTTTGCCTCAGGTTTAGATCCTTCTGCTGATAGATATACTTCAATCTTTTATGGTTTGTATACATGTTCAGCTTCTCACCATACACATAATGTCTCCATTGCTTTAAGGCGAAGATAATCGCAGCCAACTCCAGATCATGAGTCGGATAATTCTTCTCATGCGGTCTTAGTTGCCTAGACCCATAAGCGATTACTTTTCCTTCTTGCATTAAGACATAACCAAGCATCGCTGTAAACATCATACACAACACCTGCTCTTGGCAAAGCCAAAATGGGTGCAGTAGTCAGCCTTTCTTTCAATTCCTGAAAGCTTACCTCGCATTGTTCGGTCCACTTGAAGTTCACATTCTTCTTGGTCAAACTAGTGAGCGGTACGGCTAACTAAGCATAGCCCTGGATGAATCTCCTGTAGTATCCCATCAATCCAAGGAAACTCCTGATTTTCTTCAGTGTAGTACGCCTTGCCCAATCTCTCACTGTCTCTATCTTCTAAGGATCAGTTGCCACTTCCTTCTTAGAAAGGATGTGACCTAGGAATGCCACTTCAGATTTCTAGAAATTGCACTTGGATAACTTGGCATACAACTCCTGCTCTTGAAGCTTCCTCAAAACTGCTGCCAAATGCTCCGTGTGCTCCTCCTCCGACTTGGAGTACACAAGAATATCATCGATAAACACCACGACAAAATAATCAATGAAAGGCCTCAGAACTCTGTTCATCATGTCCATGAAGATTGCAGGCGCATTTGTCACTCCAAACGGCATAACTAAGAATTCGTAATGCCCGTGTCGAGTTCTGAACGTAGTCTTATGCACGTCTTCAGCTTTCACTCGAACTTGATGATATCCTAATCGAAGATCTATTTTGGAGAAAACAGCTGCTCCTTGTAGACGATCGAACAAGTCATCAGTTCATGGAATCGGATATTTATTCTGAACAGTGACCTTATTCAGTTCTCAGTAATCGATGCACATCCTTATCGAACCATCCTTCTTCTTTACCAAAAGCACCAGTGCTCCCCAAGGTGATGCACTTGATTGAATAAATCCTTTCTCTAACAGTTTCTCAATCTGTCGTTTGATCTCATCCTGCTCCACGGGCACCATCCTGTACGGTGCCTTGGAAATAGGTGCACTCCCTGGATGAATAGTGATGCTGAACTTTACATCACGATGCAGGGATAACCCAGGTAAATCTTCCAAGAACACAGTCGGATAATCCCAAACCACCGGAATTTGCTGCATCTGTACATGAATATTCCTCTTGTAGATGGCTGCCACCAGACCAGAATATCTCTTCTTCCCTTGAAAAGTGACTTCAGGTCCACCTGGAGCCTTCACTGTTATTGTCTTAGTCTTGCACTCGATGTTCGCACTATACACCGACATCCAATCAATGCCAATGATAACATCGACTCCCAAGACATTCAGCTCGATTAGATCAATCCCGAAAATTCTATCTCCAATCACGATCTCGCAATCAGCAGAGTACTGATCAGTGGTTAGAGTCTCCCCTGACGGAGTAGCTACTACTAAAACCTTGCCTGGAAATATCTTCGGTTTGACTCCCAGAACTTTAGCAAACATAGGTGATACAAAAGTGTGAGAGGATCCAGTATCGAACAAAACAACAGCTTTCTTTCCATTCAAATAAAATTCTCCTATTACATAACACACACTCGTTACATAACAGTGTACTAATTAACGGGAAAAGAGATAATAGAAAAAGAAAATAACACTCCTACACTCCCCCACTTGTACTAGTAATGACGTGATCCACCTCATCAGCGTCAGCTTCAGTCAAGGCAAATACTCGTCCCTACTGGTACAACTTCTTCCCGGTCTGCTGAGTTGGTCCATTACGGACGACATCCTGCAGCTTGGGCCAATGAGACTTGTAGTGGCATGTCTCCCCATAGTTGAAACAAGTTACCGGAGGTCTCACCCAAGTATTCCCGGGTCTTCTTGCCACCTGAATAGCGTTCACACCTGTAGGCTTGAAACTTTGAGCCAGTGGCTATCCCCTGACATTGCCAGCAACTACGGGCCTCTTCCCCAGATTCCAGTTGTTCCTCTGATTCTAAACAGTGTGGAACTGCTCCATGTCTGCCTCCGTGGCTGCCGCTCGTTTGACCATCTTGTCAAACCTCCTGATATCGAGGGGTATCATCCTGGATCTCCAACTTGGCCTCAAACCATGCTCGAACTTTCGAGCCTTCTTCACCTCGTCCATCACCAATTCGGGAACATACCATGAGAGCTAATTGAACCTCGTCTCATACTCTCTAACCGACATGCCACCCTACTGCAGCGCCAGAAACTCCATGGCCTTCTTCTCCTAGACGTCTGAGGAAAAATAATGACTGCAAAATTCCTCCAAGAATTCCTCCCAGCCAAGAACCAAGTCTCCCATCGTCCGCTTCATTGATTGCCACCATACAACAGCATCCTTCTCGAATTGCAGTGCAGCCAGCTTCACCTTGCTGCCCTCCGGAGTCTCCAAGACATCGAAGATAGTCTCTACCCGTCGGATCCAATTTTCAGCCGTGTCAGGGTCTGACATCCCCTCAAACACCAGTGGTTTCATTTGTTTAAATTATTCTACGAGTTTGATTGCTTCGGGTACTAGATTCGCAGGCACACTTTCCTGATTCTGATTCATGGCAATGGCATTGAGTGTCTGATAGACCCTCGCTAGCTCCGTTTCCAAGTCCAGACCTTCACCATTCGAGCTCGTCTTCCAGCTATATTCTGATGCAAAAGATCCATTAAATTCAAAGTATACACATGAATTTTAAATCAACTTTTCCATTTCATTGAATTTTAAACTTTATACATTCGAATTTAAAACATTTCTAACATCAAATGAAAGAAATAGAAGATACAACAGTCTAACTCCTACGGTTCCTCTTGGCTTCACGAAGCTCTCCCCATAGTTCCTCTACTTCCTCCTTCAGTACATCAGTCATATTTTTCCTCTTCTCGAGTTTCCAAACACGATGACTGAGAACTGCAATATCATCCTTGCGCTTTGCCAACTGAGTCTCTAGTAGCCCGACTCTCTCCCATAGAGTCTCTACCTGCCTCTGAAGAGACACAATGAGATTTTCCAGAACTGGTTCTTCCTCATCAGAAGAATCATCAGATGAATCAGAGGTGGAGTGATCTCTCGGAACTCAGGCCATTCCATTTCCACTTCTTCGGGATCTTTCTCGTCTGAATCAGCTTGTCCGGGATAGTAATCTTCCTCAATGATGTGCCAATTGTCATCTCCGGCTGGGTTGAAGTGGTCCGCCATCTTAAAGAAAAAGGAGAAGAAGCATAAATCATAGAGCAACACAAATGTAAGTGATTTACATTTAAATCTCTAGACTCAACACATGCTCTAATGTCCACTTCTAGGGTGCCGTTCCTTATAAATTTGTACTACTTGGAAGCGTGCTCTGATACCACTCTGTAACACCTCGAATTTGAAGTTCCACAGGATCTTTACACTTTTTTCGTACAATTTTACAAGGAAATTGAAATATTTCTTACATCAGAGTTACATTATACCTTTACATTATTACATCGGAAGCAATTTTACAGTAATTACATGAAACAACATTTAAACCAATCTTTGAGCAACAGGTATACTTCAATTTGTCAAGCATCTTTACACTGCATGTAAAACTGTGGGCGTGTCAGTTCATTCAACTGACGAAATATTATACACGGCCATCTCTCTATGCCGGAAATAGTATAACGATTCTCAATACTTAGCAAACCACAAACTTGTTCACAAACAAAGCTAAAGGGACAATCCTATTGATGTCGTGTTGTGAATGTGCACTTAGACCTTAATGCAATTATTTCTATTTATATGACACTAATGCACACTTGTTCAGAGTCTATGCAGCCCATACTACATAGATCCGAGGGCAAGCCCCGTTCTTCATCTTGTAGGGTTCAATCCCTCGTCATGACTTAATCTACTACGGTAACTACGGTAAGTATCCTAGACGTTTTATGACTACGAACTCATGTCTATGCGCCCTGGAGGGAATCCCAGCGCACTGACACATGACTCATCATGCAGGCATCCTGTGGTATTCAGCTCCTACCATAGACATGACACCACCCGCAGTTGTCAAACACCCCACGAGCGTCGCCACCGGGACGGTACTCTGGAGCAGTATCCACGTCTGACTCATGATGCATCATGGGACATCCTGTGAATACTCTTACGCCGCCAATCTAATGACCCTCATACTCAATGTTTTTCTCTTACTTTCATCACATCTTCACTATGTGTCTAATTCTTAGTCTAACTGAATCATGAATAAAATCAATCCCTTAAAGTTTACCACTCCCACTATACCGGTCTTATTCATTTATGTCACATGATCGAAACCTTGGTCTTTTCATTTCAAATATCATTTCCAAATTTCTTTTATTGCCGGTATAAGGCTTAGCTACACCCTAATTCTCAATTTCAACTCACAATTACAACATCGAGCTTTTCATGCTCATAAAGTCTTTTCATGATTAATCACAATTTACATTTCATAATTATAGTATTCATGTATCCATATCCTTCAAACTCATCATATTCAATATTTCAATTCCATACACAATCTCATGCGAAAAATAATAATAAATTTTAACTAGTCATATTCAACAGTTCATTCATTCCACCAATCTCTTATTCTTATTTTCAATCCGTACTAAAAATCACAATTTATAATTTCAATTAGTTACACAAATCATAATTTCAAATTTCTCATTATTAACTCTTATTTTAAAACTCTTTTAAAAAAAACTCATTTATTTTTCCTTTATCCCAAAAAAACAATTTAATTAAAAACAAGTCTTTTCTTGCAAAATAGCTTCAATTACTCAATTACACTTTACCAAAAGTTATAAAAATTTCTCTCATGAAGTCCAAATAATTTCAGTAAGTTTCTATATTTTTCTTGAATTGTAATTTATTTTAAAAAACTCAAAAACTCTTAATTTCTCCAAAAAAAAAACTTTTTTAAACCAAAACCCACACTCGGATTCGAACCCACAACCAGTGACCCAAAGGACAGCGCCCAAGACCACTGCGCCAAGCTACCGAGGCAATTTGATAGGGGTTTTTATCCCTATGTATTGGCTTTCGGTGTTTGGGGTTTTTAACAAAAAAAATGAAAAGCTTCTTCTCAGTATCGAACCCGAGACCAACGACTAAGCCCCTGCTACTGTAGCGACTGAAACCCTTCCGACCAACTGGTCTAAGCGACCAGATTGTTTTGAAAAGGATTTAATTAGGTTTGAACTAGTTCTCTGTTCATATCTATATTTCTTGATTCTCGAAAACAATTTTGTTTCTTTTTCGTCTCTTTTGAAAGCAAAATTTTCCAGATTATAATATGCATAAATCTACAGCAAACCAGTATTTTTATAAATATTATTCGCATTATAAAACATGTATTGTTGTCCTAATTTGTGTTCCATGTCCATAATTTCGACATTGAGAACAATAACTCATTTCTTCATAATTTAGAGTTAAAATTCCACAAGTACTCTGTTCTTTTGTTCTCTTTCTTATTAACATCCTACTACATTTTTAGAACACAGAATCTCATCTTTCTACAAAAAATAAAAAATCTATTTTTGGCAATTAACTACACATGATGCATTCAATCACAATTTTTTTTTTACCATAACGTTCATGTAGCACAACAATATGGAGATTTCCAATACATCAATCAACAATTATTCATTTGCAATCAATCCATCAATTATTCTCTAAATTACCACTCTACTTTTAATTAAACAAGTATGGTTCCAATTTTTAACTAGTTGATTCATAATAATTTCATTAAAATCATTCCTAGCATGGTATCTAATTCTAGAAGTAATGAGAAACACCCACCTCTTTGGAGAAAGCGGTCGGAAAAGATCACCGGAAAATGGTCAGCGATCATCGGAAGCTCTCGATAGTAAGAATTACCGCCTGAGTAAAATTATGAGAAGTGAAGAAATGAGGGGGGGAGTGGAGTCTTATAGAAGCTGGCACACAAAACGAGGATAGTGGGCTCCAAAAACCCAATAGTCAGGCCCATTTACTACAAAACAACAAAAAGTTGTACCGCCTCATTAACAACTAACGGTCAAACGGCCAGCTGTCATTCCCAGGCTGTCGACAAGTCATCTTGGACTTCGGCACACTTTGCCGAGCGTTCTTGGCACCGACGCTCAAACGTGAGAAAAAACTCTCACTTAGACTTCGGCACACTTTGCCGAGCGTTCTTGGCACTGACGCTCAAACGTGAGAAAAAACTCTCGTTTTGACTTCGGCAAGCTACGCCGAGCGTTCTTGGCACTGACGCGCAAACGTGAGAAAAAACTCTCGCTTGGACTTCGGTACGCCTCGCCGAGCATTCTTGGCACCGACGCTCAAACGTGAGAAAAAACTCTCGCTTGGACTTCGGCACGCCTCGCCGAGCGTTCTTGGCACCGATGCCCAAACGTAAGAAAAAACTCTCGTTTGGACTTCGGCACGCTTCGCCGAGCGTTCTTGGCACCGACTCTCAAACGTGAGAAAAAACTCTCGCTTGGACTTCGGCCGCCTCGCCCACCGTTCTTGGTACCGACGCCCAAACGTGAGAAAAAACTCTCGTTTTGACTTCGGCCAGCTTCGCTGAGCGTTCTTGGCACCAAATCTCAAACGTGAGAAAAAACTCTCGCTTGGACTTCGGCACGCCTCGCCGAGTGTTCTTGGCACCGACACCCAAACGTGGGAAAAAACTCTCGTTTGGACTTCGGCACGCTTCGCCGAGCATTCTTAGAACCGATGCTCAAACGAGAGAAAAAACTCTCCCTTGGACTTCGGCACACTTCGCTGAGCGTTCTTGGCACCGACGCTCAAACGTGGAAAAAGGGCTCGTTCAGACTTCGGCAAGCCTCGCCGAACCTCTTTTGATACATGGCGCCACCTCGAGGCACCACTGGACCTCGGGAAGGGACCCCGAACCTTCCTCGACTTTGACCTTCTTCCTGACACGTGTTAGCTCCACGAGGTGAATGGCAAGGGTCGGCAACATTGCCAAGGGTACTTGCCACCGACCCCCGAATAGGGGGAAAATCCGCTTTCATGCAACCACAGCCATTAGATCTTCGCGAAATTCACGCCCAAAGTTGAAGGAGAGCTCAGATTGCGCCACGTCATAAATAGGTATAAAAATCTATTATTTATTTATTAAATTCGAATTATTTATTTAAAAAATTGCGAAAAAATGATTAAAAATTCAGGAAAAATAATTATAAATTCGGGAAAATATTTTTGAGCCCCTGGGTAAATAATTATTGCTTAGAATAATTAATTAATGCTCTCGAAAAATAAATCACCGCTTTGCAAAATTGAATAAATGATCTGAAAAATAATCAAAAATTGAGGAAAATCACCAAAAATCAAGAAAAGCTCAAGAAAAATCTTGAGTGCGCTACCAACTCAGAAAAACATCATAATCCCTCGTGTAAGATCCGAAACCCCTCATTTGGACTACGATACATTCCCGCAAGCCATTAAAACAGTAAAACTACTCCTCAAAGGATGATCGAACTCAGTTTTCGGGAGTGGGGGGCTCGTGATAAGGCTAAAAATAGGTTTAAATAGGAACCGTTCAAATCAGGCACGAATCTTAAAGCTCAGGGGTAAAATGGTAATTTTGGGAACTGGATTTTTCTCCAAAGCCCAATAACCCATAAACAGATCTGTCTCGCTGGGTACGGGTTCCAACCCGTAAGAAATCCAGTCCAACTGGATAGAATAGGATTCAGATTCATGATTATCCTCAAACAGCAGTCTTAACCACTTCTATCCATTTACATCGGGAAGTATGGATTTGATCTTATCCTGAAACTGATTTCTAAGGCAGCTATAAATACCCCTCTCCCCTCACTGTTACCAGGTAATCAATCTTTTGCCAATTAAACATCTTCTTAATCATTCAGATTCCTGACAAGTGCGTCGGAGGGTGCGTTGCCGGAATCAACCCCGGTGTCTCGCACTTTTTGCAGGTTAACGGCGAGAGGATTTCGGTCAAACTCCGGTGAAGTCGTTCAAGTTTGACTATTCAACTTTCCTCGAATCCACAAATCTAACTGTTTGCCTCCACACCGATTTCAGCGGCAACAGTATTGTTATCAACCTTTTTATATTTGGGTTTTATCTATTCACTTTTGACTTCTTATTCTATAAGAATAGTCTTACTATTTTTTTCACGTTTTGGTATTAATTGTGTATTCAATTAGATTTCTTATACGTGTGTCATGTCAGTTTCCACCTTTTAGCTATAGTTATATGTATTTTTGTTTTACTTAATAATAAAACCTAACTAAAATAATGATAGAGTAAACTTTCAAAACTGTCTTGTAAGTTTTGTATTTTGTTTTTTTTTACTTAGAGCAGTTTTGAGTACAGAACTATTCTAAGGGGGGAGTGATGTAACACCCCAAAAAATAAAATAATTTATTTTGCATTATTAAATAATATTAAATTGGTAAAGTTGACTAATTTGACTGTTTTCTTGAAATTGCAATTTTGCACGTGCAACACATGTGCAAAGTTAGAAAATTTTGAATTCTTAAAATTTTATAGTTAATAATTAATTTTTCTCATTTATTTATGATATTTTAATTTTTCAGATCTATTTGAATTAATTGGGCTATTTTATGAATTTGTTAATTTTGCACGTGCAAATATTTTTTGGTGCAAATCTCCACTTTTAAATTTCTAAATAAATTCTCCTATTTATAATTGAGTATGTTCTAAATTTTGGGATTTTCCTTGAATAAAGAAACTATTTTTATAAATACTTTGAAAGAGATGGGCTTTTATGTAAAAAGCCAATTGGGTCTCAAATAAATAATGAAAATTTGTTTTTGCTACTTTTTTGCGCTGGCCAAGATCAGTATTAAAGATTAAATTTATTTTAAAAAATATTTAGAGTTGATTTGGTAAAGATTTAAACAAATATGGTATTTTCACAAATATGGAATTTGAGTTGGACTTTGTGCAAATAGTTTTCTTGGGAAGTAAAAACCAGAAAAAGTTAGTTAGAAAATTTAAATTTTATTAGTTGATAATAATCCTAATTTTCTAGATTTTTTCTAACTTAAATTTTATTAGTTGATAATAATCCTAATTTTCTGGATTTTTTAATAAATTATTTTGGGTATTTTTGGAAATATTGTTAAATTAAGTCTTTTTGCAAAAGTGCCACTTGGGGGCAAATTTCAAAAGTTAAATTATGGATTTCCAACATGGGGGCCGGCCAGCATTGGGGCAGATTTGGGAGATTTAAGTCTCAACTAAATTGGTTAAACTAGTTACCTAATTTAAAGGAATTATATATGTAAAGATATTATCTTTAAAAGGAATATTTTGCAGATCTCCACAAAAATCCAAAAAGAAAGCATCCGGCCATATACAGCAACCGTCGCCCCTTTCCCCAGGTTGTGAAATCAAAAACTTATTTTTCTTCAAAGTTCTTGAGTTGGGAGATTGGATCTTGAATTTTTTGCAAAAGGAGGAAGAGGAGAAGGCTTCGTATTTTCTTTTATTTCCTTCAAGTCAAACATCTTTAAAGTTGAGTGATATTTTTCTCTTGTTTTGTTCTATATTTGTTGAATATGATGGCTTGTCTAATGGTATGCATGCTAGAAGATTATTTGTTGATGTAGTGAATGATTTTGGATGAATGAGTAGTAAACGTAAGATCTTCATGAATAAAAATATAACTTGGCGAATAATTGTACGTAAGAGATGGTTTAAGAATGATAGAGATTTGGTAATGCTCATGAAATTTTGCTTTTATCTACACTACACTTGCTTGATTATGTGGAGGTTCGTTGTTGTTAAAATTTGTATGGATTTATATGCATATATATGTATAGATGTAGACGTGGTTTTCTTTTCTGATTGCTCTATTTCTTCATATCTTAGCCTTGCCTACTCTATTCGTGTTATCTGTGACTTTCTGCTCACTTTTCCTTTATTACTTCTTACTTATCGTAATATCTTATTTTTACTATCTTATTTACTCATCTTTGAATCTTTTCAAATTACTTATTATTCTTTTGTATGTGTACTACCTTTTCTTTACTCACTGTTTTATCATCTATATCACTTAGTTTTCTACCATTTTTACTTATCAAGTCGTCATCTATGTTCATGTCTACTACTGACAATTTCCTTGTATTCTATCTGCTCTTGCTTCTTACTAAGTTATTTACCTTCTCATTTTTTTATTAGTTTTTATTTTATATATGTGATTAACTTTCTTACTTTCCTTTATTTTTCTTTTACGCTTATTTGTTGTAAATCACTATGTAATTGTGTAACTTTACTTAGTACTGCCTTACATCTATCTCACAAACTGTAATTGTGTTCTTTTTATCATGCTCTGTTTTGATTTTGGATGATGAAAACTTGACCATAATTGGGTGAGAATTAAGAAGCAAGAGTAAATTGATTTTTAACAGTGAACGTGCTTGTAGGGCTGTTCACACTTTGGTTAAAACCGATTACCGAACCGAAATTTACCAATTTGGTTCGGTTTTGATCCAAACCGAAGTTTTTTTAGAGAGTTCGGTTCGGTTTTTGGTTGGCTTCTAAATAAACCGAACCGAACAAAAAACCGAACGTTTTTTGGACCAAAATAAATTATACCCCTAGGATCCATTTCAAACTAAGCTCCTATGCAAGTGTACTTCAAAAGCTCCATCTCAAATCATAAGATTAGAAAAATAATGCAAAATAATCAACTCAAGGCTTCAAAAATTGATTAAGTCACCTTAGCTCCATTGGAAATAATTTCACGCAGCTCCTTTACACGGTTTGAATCATTTGCCGATCTTTCGGCCTTGGTCGGGGGTTCTCTCCAGGTCTGGATCTCTTTCTACTTACTTTACCCACTTCAGCAACCTTTTCTGCAGAATGATTATCACAGTTCAGTTTCTGACCATTTTCAATCCACGGGTTAATTTGAGACTTATAGCCTTCACTTCTTTCAATGGTACACGAAGACTTAACTGAACTAGAAGCTGCTGGCTCACACTTTGTTGAAGCCTCCCAACCATTGTTGATCAAACTGGTTTGAAGTGAAGAACCATTGTACTAAAAATTTCGGTTAGTTCGGTTATTAACCAAACCGAACCGATAAAATTCGGTTCGGTTCAAACCAAATTTTATCAGTTTCGATTCGGATTTCGGTTTCAAATATACCAAACCGAAAATTTCGGTTCGGTTCGGTTATTTTCGGTTCGGTTCGGTTTCGCACCGATGAACAGCCCTACGTGCTTATGCATAATGAATGTATAGAATGGATTTTTGGAAGAAAAATCAAATTTTATATGCTAAGGATGGGGCTAAGCTTACGGGTCTGTAAGTGCATGCCGAAAACCTGAAATTTGAGATTTTTGCGATGTTTTCAAATGAACTTAAATAGTACTGGAACTAAGACTGAATTGAACAACATACTATTCATACAAACAGAATTCTTGTTAGTTTTACTTATGTTTCTAAAGATTTCTTGGAAGAATTTATTTGTATCACTTTTATTCAATACTGTGTTATTTGAATTTCGGATTGCATGAGGATCTTGAGAAGATTTGATATATGGATTGTGTTGTTTTGGCCAAGATGTAGTGGAGTATCTCAGTATTTTGATCACTTGAATTTGTGCTTTCAAAGATTTTAAACTAGGTATCAGTTTGTGAGAATTTTGAATTTTTGAAGCTGTTGTACACTGAATGTCGGTCGACTGCCCTCTTCTGAACTAGGGGTGTCAGTCGACTGTCATGTTTGGAGTTCTGCCATTTGATTGTGCCGGTAGACTGCAGTATTTTGAACTGCTATTGTCGGTCGACCTACATAGCTGTACTTTGCTGTTTTGTTGATTTACTTACTGTTTACCCTGAATGACTTGTTCTTCGAACTTATGGATTATTGATTTGTCGTTTCAATTAAATTTTTTGCTAGAGATTACTATATTTTGCAGAGAGTTATACTTTCAATTTGTAATAGAATTTAATTTGTATTTCTATGGTTTCGAAAGTGGAATATTTACAAGTTTCGAGAGATATGATGTTTTGGGATTCTCTTACAATTTCAAAAAAAAAAAATTCTCGGTTTGTTTGAGTGATGAGCTTCAGCTTTCGACTGGTTTTGTAAGTATATGGGTGGATTTGGTTTGGTTGAAGAAATTTTTTGATGAGAATGAGTGATAATGAACTTAAGTGATTTAATAAAAGATAGGTGTTCTTAATTTGAGTTCTGAGTCTCTAGAGGTTGAGTGGGACCCTAGTATACCAGCAGTTGAGATTTTTTAGTTTGTCCAGTTGGGGCCTTGTTTTCGTTTAGTTGAGTGAAGTTCGGTAGGGTACACAAACTCTAGGGGAACTGTGGTTAATTAAATGAACTTAACAAGTATAAGGACATGCAGAGTGAGATAATCTCTAGTATTTCGGGACAATGGTAATTGGCCACAGTATGATCCACGGAGTGAGATTGGTCTCCAGTATTCCAAGGGCGAGAACCGATACTTGCAAAATGTCTAAATCTCGTAGTAGTCATTGTAGTAGGATAGTTGCATAACGTGGGATCGAACCCTATCAAGTGGATAACGATAAGGGCTTGCACCGGACCTATGCATTGTGGGATGCATAGAATCCGACAAGTATGCATCAGTAATCATCATAAGCATTATGTTTTCTTGACTTGTACTATGCATGTTTTCTTGTTTTCTTACACTTGACACTTAGCCTAGTTCACGTGATGATTTATGTTTTATTTATTGTTATTTCACATTTCATTTGTTACTACCATGTTAATATGTTGACTATGATTTTATCCTTATGTCTCATTGAAGTTTGTATTTTTCTTGAATATCACTCACACCGTTATGGCTTATCCCTATAGTTTTGGGGGTTATGATTATCTCTAGCCTCGTGTTTCACAGGTAGGTACCTTTAGTATGGAGTTAGAAGCATGTGGTAGAATGTTTAATGTATTGCACTAGTTGTAAAAAGATTGAAAGTGAATGTGTAAATATGGAACTGTGTTGTAAAATGAATTGTAATTCAAGGTATTTAATTTCTGCTGTGCTTGTAATAAAAGTGATGTAATTAAAGTTTGAAAAATTTTCCTGTGTTTGGATTATGTTTATTATTGCAATTGAAGTTGATGCTGGAAAATTGTGTCACATATTTCTGGTTTTATTTATTGAAAATTCGGTGTGCTACACCACCTGATGAAGTTGGGTTGATTTTGGGTCAACCCCGACCTAGTGCACACCCCTCTAAGATCGTTTTTGTTGTTTATTTGCTAGCAGATTGTGACTGTTTGAACACTCTTTCGTTGTGAGTTTGCTTATAAACACACTAGTATACCCCATGTGCAATTTGCACAAACCTTACCAAAAAATATATCAAAACATCAATCCCCTAAATTATAAAGTTCGACAGATCCTCCTCATATATACAACTTTTTTCCTGTATAATTATAATTCAGTATATCAACATTCAACAATTATGTAGTAAAGATGTTCCAGAAAACACAATTTTCAAACTCAAGCCTTTGATAGAAAAAAGGCACCACCAAACTCACTCACAATAATCTTTCAATTGACCAAATATGTAAATCCCAATTATATATCACACATATAGCTTAATTAATTTTTTCATAATAATAAAATACTTCAATCCAAATAGTTAAAATGTAAAATTAATTTTCTAACCAACTATTGTTTATACCTAGGAAAATACAAAACCAACAAAAAAAATACCGCGCATGTACTAATTTCAACAGGGTGGTATAAGTTTTTTTTTAGTAATTTCAACATGGAATCATATCAATGAGTGACCGAATTCCTCACACATGAACATCACATGTTGGCCTACATAAAAAGATAACATGAAATGAAAATTTAGTTTTTAACATCACATTAAAAGCTAATTACTTATATAATGGTATGAACCAATTTAAATTGATATAAAACGATACATAAAAGAAAAAAAGAATAACTAAAGCTTTGATAAAATCTAATAAGATGACATTATGAGATTCTTAAATCTAAAAATATTGTGTGCCAATAACTATTATTTTAATCATTTGAATATTATTAGGTTGTAAATGACATTATCTTTCAATTGATTATCATGGAGTTTTGCACTTCTTGAAGAACTTCTTGATATACCACATTACGTGTACGATTATTAGTCTTTTTGAGATCATTTGAGTTATCTATCAGCAATATCTTCAAGTCAGAATGAGAAGTGCAACGCGTTAATGCTACATATAATTGACCGTGTGTAAACTCATATTTTTAAGATAAACCCCAACACTATGGAGAGTTTGACCCTGACTCTTGTTTATTATCATAGCAAATACCAAATTTACAGAAAATTGTCTTCTTATGAGGACAAAAGGCCACCAGATTTCTATAGGCGACATGCTCATTCTCTGAATCACAACTGTCTCAACTGCACACTTTCCCGTAATAATTATAGCTATACTAATATGTTCTCCCAGGTATGAAAAAAAGACGTGTTCCATTTCAAAGTCCTAGAGACTGATTCAAATTTCTTAGCAATATAATTGGTACTCCTTGCTTCAATTCTAAACAATGATTTGGTAGCTCACTTATCTTTATTGTTTCTGTTTTATTTTTGTTCACTTTCTTAAATATTGTATGTTTTGTTACATAAACTTTGTGTTAATGTGCAATCGCAAATGTCAATTATTGGTAGTAAGAAAGGACTAACCTGGATGATGCCAAAACATATAATTTGTCACCTCCCAGTGAGGCCGCTTCACTGAAAAACGTGCTATTATAGCACCTACAAATGAAGAAATTGTTGTCATTGATTTTCATATTTTTTTTTTGAATCCTGGAGAGGTTGCCAACTACTTAAGTGCATATTTAGTCGATCATACATCGAATGATACAAATGAGCAAGATATGCATCCGCCGAAACTTTTACATACAATTAAGATGAGTGAGCTACCAAATCATTATTTAGAATTGAAGCAAGGAGTACTAATTATATTGCTAAGAAATTTGAATCAGTCTCTAGGACTTTGAAATGGAACACGTCTTTTTTCATACATGGGAGAACATATTATTATAGCTACAATTATTACGGGAAGGTGCACAGTTGAGACAGTTGTGATTCAAAGAATGAGCATGTCGCCTATAGAAATTAGGTGGCCTTAAGTATCATTCGAGGTATGATCGACTGAATATGCACTTAAGTAGTTGACAACCTCTCCAGAATTCATACACAAAATATGAAAATTAATGGCATCAATTTCTTCATTTGTAGGTGCTATAATAGCACATTTTTCATTGAAGCGGCTTCATCCGGAGGTGACAAATTATATGTTTTGGCATCATCCAGGTTGTCCTTTCTTACTACCAATAATTGACATTTGCGATTGCACATTAAAACAAAGTTTATGTAACAAAATATACAATATTTAAGAAAGTGAACAAAAATAAAACAGTAGAGAAGAAATAGGTGCTTTCATGATACAAAATATATAGAAATATCGATCATGTAAAAATATGTAGAAGATTAAGGAGAAAACATCTCTAAAATAGGAAACTAACTATTCTATTTTTAATTATGTTGGTGTTATTTTTTTCCTGATGTTTATGAGATTTTCAATTTCATTCATGTACCAAATTGGTATTTTTGCCCTCCTTTCGTTAGTCTTCCTAATGGATATAAAGGAATTATTGCATCCACGTACCATATTGGCATTTTTGCCCTCCAGATGAAATTTGAAGGCCTTTATATCCTCGGTCTTGATCTTCTCTTTCATCCTCCTTCAACATTCCCACCTTTATTTCCATTTCCACCACCATCACACACTAACTTCAAGTTATCGAGACTAAAACACACTAAGATATTTATCAGCAAAATGAAAGCATCAAGGTATTTAGTACTAATTACTACAATGTCTGAATGTTCGTGGTACTTTCAATAAATTAACCAAAATTTTAAGTCATATTAGATATTTTAAGTCTTAAACAATATATTTCATAAGTAAATACTCCCTACAAAATCTCATTCAAAAGTAGAAAAATGGCTTCTGTCATGAATCAGCTTATTCAAATGCCTAATAAAAATGTCAGGATTAACAATAAGCTATCCTAACACCGGTCATGTAGGAATTTGTGATTGGTATGACCTCTAGTTGTATTTAGAAATGCAAAATACAAATTGAGGGAAATAAGTAATATTTGTAAATTGATATTGATGAGGCTGACTATGAAATGGAAACCAACACCATACCATCATCATCTAAGCCTTCTCTTATAACCATCGGGTTGGCTATGGATTACAATGCCTCATCAAATATTAAATAAATTACAATCAGTTGTTGACCGACATCAACCCTATCTTAGTTACTACAAAATTCTTGGTCAATAGAACTACAGGCTAGAGCGCTGACTAACCAGAGTCATAAAACACAAATTCTCATGGACTTTTGGAAAGAAATAAAAGGAAAGATGATTACTGAAGGAAAGTGCATTCTACTCTGGGGTACATAAACCTCTTGTTTTGACTATATATCTCAAAATTATAGCATTTGGTGGTCTCAAATCTCAGCCGATACCGAGATGCATGGCCAAATCCGCATAGAAAATTTGCCTGCCAATACTGCTGATAACCAATTCCCAATACCAACACGGAGAGTTGAGACCATGTTTTGATGTCACTTGGTTTTAATTATACGCATATGTGATACATAATTGTAAGGTCATGTCCTACTGTCTACAAACTTGCAGTGTCTCGTATCCACAAACATAAACATGAATCTGTGATATCTACGTTTACAATGATAGAAGTCACTTGTTTAAAACCAGAACTAACTTCTCAGCATCCAAGACCCTCTGAACAGATTCCTCTTAAGATGGCTCCCAAACCCATTATCAACTCCCACCACCGCAAGAAACTTCTTTGCCTGACAGAAATTTTGATAGACAGAAGTCCTTTAGAATTTATGAATTTAGTTTTGATTATTAGTTTGTTTCAGTATTAGCTGATTTTGTTAATTTTTGAGTTTTTTTTTTTTTTTGGACAATTTGAATTGTTAAATCAAAAAAACATGTGAACCACATATCTGTTAGGTTTTGTGAGAAATTATCAATTGGGAATTAGGGTTAATATCTTATAAGTTGCTTGAGATATTCACCTTAGGTATCAAGATTGGAATACCTAGACTGTTATCACAAGCCAGTATTTATTCCTAAATACTAGTTTGGGTATTGGGTTATAAGCCCACAAACCCGCGTTCTAATATCCAATCAACTGTATGTTCATTACACGTGTTACTCATATGCACATGCAATATTTATATAGAGAGAATATACCAATTTATCCAACAATCTCCTCATATATTCTCATATATAAAGTACAGGATTATCTCATCAGTTCAGTATAAAACTGACTGGCTGATAGCAGTCCATAAATGAAAAACATCATAAAGATATAGTTTCATAAGAACCAATAGAATTATAAAACTGAATAGTTCAATCAAGACTAAACAAATTTAATTAAATAGTTCCAAACCATATCCAATTCAGAATAGTTCACAAAGACTAAACCAACTGGAATAATCTGTCATAGTTTCAAAATCAAACAAAGCAAGTAAACTTCAAGAACAAAATATGAGTTTAAGCTCATGAACACAAGAGTCTTAAACTCAACAGAAGTTTTACCAAGCAAGTGACTAATTTATTCTCGAAAGAAATAAACCGAAACTCTATCCTTGCACACAGCTTTATGTTTACTCCTTCATTTTGAGCAAATTATTATTTTGAAAATCTATGTTGACAGATTCAACTTCTCCATCTTTGCTAGTTTATTGAAAACAAGAATATCAAGATACACACATCTCTAAGAATGCCAACGAATTTCACAAAGTATCTAGTTCCACAAACGAACTTAGTACAATTCATAATTAGCTTAGCAAAAATGTAACGCAAGCATCACAATCAAGTTTCTTTAACTAAATAAAGAACATGAACTTTTATAGTTTCTACACAATAACTATACTGTATTTCATATTGGAATGAAAAAACTACCATTTCAATCATGGTTTAACATTGAATCATTGAAATTGAAATAAAACATGTATCCATAAAAGACATCATCAAAATTGGAATGATATTTAAGACAATTTAATCATCGAAAACACATCGACAAGTTTTCATGTTTCGTATTGGAATAATATGATTATTCTAAGTAAATTTCCTAGATATATAATACCATCAAAATTGGAATGACATTATATGTTTGTCGAATTTATGTGGAATCATCAAAATTATCTAAAATATGTCAACTGCCTAAAATTGATGCTTAAGTTTGAACTTCTCTATGGATCCAATTGGATTCTAAATTTCAAAACAATTAGGATGTTAAAGCTTTGACTCAATAGCTTTCAACTCCATTTTTTCCACAGTTTTGATAATTAGATCACTTTCAAGTCTCTTAGCAAGAGCATTAGCTATACATGTCACAATTTCATTTTATCTATGAGAAAGTTCAACTAGGCTTCTTTCAGCCTTAATATACTTCTCTTAGTATTATAGAGTGAGTTATGAACTACAGTGCATTGTAACTTGATAGTCGCATAACAGAATGAGAGTTACTTAAACTTCTTAATGGATAACTAGCAACAATTTTTTCAATCCACTCAGCATTTTTCCTGCAGAGGATTACACATAGAGGTCTGATTTCATGGATGACAACACAATGCCTGTTTTTTATTTCCATAACATTTAGATAACATTTGTGTTTCTCCTAGTGTAAACACATATCTACTAGTTATCGACTTTCACTAAATTCTGAGCATCATATTGCATCAGATCAACCATTCATTCGAAGAATGACTAGAGTAGCTGATATGGCTAAAAATGGGGTTAAATCGAAACCGTCCAGATTGGGCGCGAATCTTGAAACTCGGGGGTAAAATGATAATTTCACATACAAGGTGGATCCAAAGCGGGTACTGGATCTCCTTCGCACGAGACCCAATAACCCACGAACGGGTCCACACCGATTGGGCACGGGTCCCGACCCGAGGCGAGCCCAGACCAGCAAGAGACAAATCTGGGCCACTGATTTGACCAAGTCAACGGGCCTGATTTGCTCTCACCGGGAATCAAGGGGTTAGTTTCCTAAACAGACTGTGAGGATTTTTCTCCTGGCGGTTACACTGGAAACCAGGCCTCTGATCACTCCGCGGGCGACTATAAATACCTCCCCTCTGCCACTGTGACCAGTTTAATCACTTTTTCACCACCTTAAGCTCTTTCTTTAATCACCACTAGTTACTGACAAGAGCGTCGGAGGGTGCGTCGCCGGAATCAACCCCGGTGTCTCGCACTTCCTTGCAGGTTGCGGCAGGAGCAAGAAGGCTTGGGTTAGCTGTTCAGGTTTTTCTCGAGCTCACAAATTCTATCTGTTTACCCCTACACCGAAATCAGCGGTAACAGATTTGCGCCGTCTGTGAGAAAAACCGCACGAACAACCTCAGCCCCTTCCTTGTCGTCCTCTCCAACTATGCCTCCAAAGAAGGTCAGATCTAGAGGGTCCAATCGCGGGACCAACCCCGCCGACCCTACAGAGGAAGCCCCTGCCAATCCTATTCCACAGCCCGAGCTTCCTCCACCGGCCCCGCAGGGCCAACCTCCTCTTCCCAAACAGCAACCCAACAATGGCCCTTCCGGACATAACGGTCGGAGGCAGAAGCAGCCCCTCAACCCAGACCATGTCTCGGTCTATAATGAGTCTTCGGACTCAATGGCTTCTCATCACCCCAACCTCCGCAATACGATCCTGAACCGCAGAAAGATGAGGACCTCCGCACCCACCTAGACGAGAGGCAGGCCCGAGAGGGAGCCTCCCGCCAGCATCGTGGTGAGCGCTCGCCTCACCGCCGAGACGGCAGACGGTCTCCGGACCGAAGGGGCCGAGCGGCATCGCCCGAGCGCCGAAGGAGGATGCCACATTCCCCCGCGGATCGGCATCATCGCAGGAACATTGATGCACCCATCACCCGTGCCGAGTTCCTACAATTCCAAGACACCGTACTGCAGGCTCTCAACCTTCGGCAGAACATCCAAAATGCCCAGAGGGCTCCAACGCCCCCGAGGGATCCCAGTCCTCGTCGCCGAACCCGAAGTCCTTCCCCGGCTCCCAGCCGCCAGCAGCAGCACTACAGTCCTCGCCGATCCCAGGACTACCGGCGCCGCAGTCCCCGCTCCCCTTCCTATGAAGAAGAGTCCGGGGGATCGTATGATTACCAGCGGAGGGACGATGCCCTCAACCGCCGTCTTCATGAGGTGGAGAGGCGCATTGGTCGCATGGACAGAGAGGAGGAGTCCCGAGCAGGAACCGTCCGCCCCAGCAGACCCCCTTTCTCTCGGTCGATCATGGAGGCCCACATACCGAGGGGTTTCAAACCTCCGCAGTTTGAAACGTACTCAGGGGAATCCGACCCAGTTGATCACGTCGAAAGCTTCAAGACCCTGATGCTGATCCATCAAGCTTCCGACGCCGTGCTCTGCAGGACCTTCCCCGCCACCCTCAGGGGGTCGGCTCGGGAATGGTATTCCAGACTCGCTCCCTCCTCCATCTTCTCGTTCGAGCAGTTTGAAACACTGTTCATAACTCACTTTGTGAGCAGCAGGCGAGCTGAGAAGACAAGCCTCTCCCTACTGAACCTGCGGCAGGAAAGGGAAGAGAAGCTGCGGGACTATGTGAAGAGATTCACCGCAGAGGTCAGGTCTATCGCCTCCTTAGACCAGTCAGTGGCGACCGTGGCGTTCCAGTCGAACGTCCTCAACGCCAACCTTCGATCGTCCCTAGCCAAGAAGCCCCCGCATAACTTCGCCGACCTCCTCCTGAGGTGCGAGAAGTATATCCGAGCAGAGGAGGCTGAATCCCTCCCGAGCTTCGGGGGGTCCTCCTCCGGGTCGAAGAGGAAGGCGACGGGGGAAGAGGGGTCCAAGAAAGCACAGAAGGACAATGGCGGTCAGTGCCGTCCTCCCCCCAGGTTCGAGAAGTTCACTCCCCTCACCACTAACGTCTCCACCATCCTAATGGAAGTGGAGAAGAAGGGAGTCATCCCTCCAGCTCCGAGGATGAACACCCCGGCAAAGAGGAGGAACAAAGATAAATGGTGTCGTTACCATCGGGACCACGGCCACGACACGAACGACTGCCGAGCATTGAGAGATGAGATAGAAGCCCTCATCCGGAGGGGGCAGTTGGCCAAATTCGTAAAGGCTAACGATCGGGCAGATCGCAACACTCCTCCGCCTCGGGGGGCTAACAGACGCTCCGAGCAATGCGAGGAGACACCCGAGTTCGAGGAAGAACGGGGAGGCCCCATGGGAGGCTCTTCTAATTCCTCTCGGAAGGCCTTCGTCTGAGAGGTCAACTCGGTTCACAGCGCCCCTCCTCCTAGAGGTCTCGGCGTCCCTGTGCCTTTCTCCGATGAAGACCTCGAAGGGGTCTGAACCCCCCACTGTGACGCCCTCGTCATCGACCTCCGCATGGCCAACTTCAAGGTGCAGAGGATTTTAGTAGACAATGGGAGTTCGGTCAATATCCTCTTCCTCTCGGCCTTCCGAGGCCTACAGCTGTCCCGGGACCGTCTCAAGCCGGCCGGTTACACTCTCCACGGGTTCACGGGGGTCCCAGTAACTGTCGAGGGGGTGATAACCCTAAACGTAACCGCTGGAAACACCCCTACTACCCGGACCGAGCCGATGGACTTCATGGTCGTCGACGTCCCGGCAGCGTATAATGTCATTCTGGGCCGACCCGGCCTAGCCGCCCTAGAAGCTGTCCCCTCGGCGTACCATCTAAAAATGAAGTTCCCCACTCGGTCAGGAGTAGGGGAAGTCAGGGGAAGCCAAGAGACAGCCCGGAAGTGCTACATGACTTCCACTGGGGGACCAGTGCTCTCGCTCGAGACACTAGAAATCCCCGAGCCGAAAGTTTGGCCAACGTCCGAGCCGGCGGACGAGTTAGAAGAAGTGCTCTTCTCGGACGAGGACCCGAGCCGAAAGTTCCTCATCAGCAAGTCCTTGCCGACCGCGCTGTGCTCTGACCTGATTAAATGCATCCGGGATAACCGTGACCTGTTTGCATGTTCGGCCGCGGACATGCCCGGCATTTCTGAGGAGTTGCTCGTCCACCGCCTTAGTGTCGAACCGGGGTGCAAACCGGTTCAGCAGAAGAGACGAAAGTTCGCTCCCGAGCGACAGCAGGCCATCAAGGAGGAGATGGATAAACTGCTGAAGGCCAAGTTCATACAGGAGGTAAACTACCCCGAGTGGCTCTCCAATGTTGTAATGGTCAAGAAGTCCAACGGCTCCTGGAGAATATGCATTGACTTCACCGACCTAAATAAGGCGTGTCCGAAGGACCCATTCCCTCTTCCAAACATCGACACCCTCATTGACGCCACCTCGGGCCATGAGCTCCTCAGCTTCATGGATGCCTTCTCAGGCTATAATCAAATCCGAATGTTCCCTCCGGACATTCCGAAGACCTCCTTCATCACCGACCAAGCCCTCTACTACTACCGGGTCATGCCGTTCGGGTTGAAGAATGCGGGCGCCACCTACCAGCGCCTCGTCAACAAGGTCTTCCAGAGCCAGATAGGCCGGAACATGGAGGTGTACGTTGACGACATGCTCGTCAAAAGCGTCCGGGGCACCGATCACGTGGCCGACCTCTAGGAGGCCTTCGGCGTGTTGAGAAGGCACAGCATGCGGCTGAACCCGAACAAGTGTGCGTTCGGGGTCTCTTCGAGAAAATTCCTCAGCTTCATGGTAAGCCAACGAGGAATCGAAGCTAATCCCGAGAAGATTAAGGCCATATTAGACATGGCCCCGCCTCGGAACATCAAGGAGGTGCAGAAGCTTACTAGTCGGCTCGCCGCTATTGGTCGGTTCCTCTCGAAGTCGGGGGAAAAGTGCCTCCCCTTCTTCAAAGCACTCAGGGGGGCTAAGGGTTTTGAATGGGGCCAACCACAACAGGAATCGTTCGACCAACTGAAGGCCTACTTGGTGAACCCCCCTCTGCTCAGCAAACCGGTCCCGGGCGAGACTCTCTTCGTCTACTTGGCTGCTTCCGAGCAGACCCTAAGTGCTGTCTTGGTAAGAGAGGAGGACCGAACCCAAAGGCCTATCTACTACGTGAGCAAGGTGCTTCGGGACGCCGAGCTCCGCTATCCGAGGATAGAGAAGATGGCCTATGCCCTGGTCATGGCAGCGAGGAAGCTTCGGCCGTACTTTCAATCCCACTCGGTTGTTGTCCTAACCGACCAACCCCTAAAGCAGATCCTCCACAAGCCTGAGACCTCGGGCCGGCTGATGAAGTGGTCCATAGAGCTGAGTCAGCATGACACCTCTTACCAGCCTCGGACGACAATTAAGGCACAGGCCCTCGCCGACTTCATCGTAGAGTCCACCATCCCTGAAGTCAGCCACGTACCGAATGGACCCCCCATCTGGACAGTCTTCGTGGACGGCTCCTCCTGCAGCGAGGGAAGCGGCGCCGGAATCATTCTGAACGGCCCTGATGACTTCGTCCTCCAGTACGCGATCCGTATGAGCTTCAAGGCCTCGAACAACGAGGCGGAGTACGAGGCACTCATTGCTGGTCTCGGACTTGCACGAAGCGCTGGGGCGCAGCGCCTCCGAATCCACAGCGATTCCCAGCTTATCGTGAACCAAGTCTTGGGCAAGTACGAGGCCCGAGACGAGCGGATGGCGAAGTACCTCGCTAAGGTTCGGGCCCTCATGAGCCGGTTCGAGGAGGCGCTCATCCAGCGGGTCCCTCGTGAAGAGAACTCACAGGCCGATGCCCTCTCCAAATTGGCCTCGTCCTCCCTACAAGGTCTCGAACAGACCGTACTGATCGAAGTCCTCTCTAGGCCGAGCATAGAAGACGAGACACCCGGCTCGGTGGAGTCATTGCCAGTCATGTTGCAGGATAATTGGATGAAGCCGTTGGTGGAATTCTTGAGGGACGGGGTTCTGCCCGAGGATCCCAAGGAAGCGCTCCGAGTCAGAACTCGGGCCGAGCGCTATGTATTGATCGAGGGTATCTTATACAAACGCTCCTTCTCCCAAATAGACGGCCGACCATACCTAAGGTGCCTTTCTCCGGAGCAGGCCGAATATGCCCTACAAGAGCTCCACGAAGGCATCGGCGGGGCACATTCAGGGTCCAGGTCCTTGGCCCGGAAAGCTTTGAATTATGGATACTTCTGGCCGACCCTCCTTCAAGACGCCGAGCGACACGTCCGGCAATGCAGCTCTTGTCAGAGACACTCCAGCATCCGTCGCCTCCCTCAGGCCAACCTCACCTCCCTATCAAGTCCTATCCCCTTCGCGATGTGGGGGATGGATTTACTAAGGCCTTTCCCTCCGGCTCCGGGCCAGTTCAAGTTCTTGGTCGTAGCCATCGACTACTTCTCGAAGTGGGTCGAGGTCGAGCCCCTCGCCACTATAACCGAGAACAAGGTGGTACAGTTCTTCTGGAAGAGCATCATCTGCAGGTTCGGCGTCCCCCGTGTCCTCGTGACGGACAACGGGACTCAGTTCACTGGCGCAGCATTCCGAGCTCTGTGCGACGACCTTGCCATCCAGCAACGCTTCTCGTCCGTCTCCCACCCTCAGTCGAACGGACAAGCAGAAAATGCCAATCGGCAGATCCTCGCAGGCATCAAGAAAAGGCTGGACAAAAGTTCCAAAGGTTTATGGGTCGACCAACTCCCCAACGTCCTATGGAACTACCGCACGAGCAAGCGGACCCCCACAGGCGAGTCCCCTTTCAACCTCACCTATGGGTCCGAGGCCGTGATACCTCTCGAGGTCGGAATACCTTCCCCTCGGCTCACAGCCTATGACGAAGAACAGAATGCCAGGGACCTCAGAGCAGACTTAGACCTGATAGATGAACTGAGGGAAAGAGCGTCGATTCAGCAGTAGAATTACCGAAGAAGGGTTGAACTGGCGTACAATAAGAAGGTCCGACCCGCCAACCTTAAGCAAGGGGACTTAGTCTTGAGAAAATTGGCCATATCCTTCCCCAATCAGAAGAGCAAGCTGGCTCCGAACTGGGAAGGGCCGTACAGGATCACGAGGGTAGTTCGGCCTGGAGCATATCGTCTTGAAGATCTAGAGGGCAGAGAAATTCCGAGGACCTGGAATGCCGACCACCTCCTAAAATACCAAGAAAGCGCTCCGGCGCCACTCTAAGTATCATAGGATATCGAGCCATTCTTGTCCTTTGACTTGTAACCTATTTTCATAAATTGTACTATGTAAAACGGTTCGTCGTCGGTTATCAATAAAGAAAGCTCTTTCGTATTTATGAATTCGCATGCTTCTCTCCCCTCTTATCATCTGCTTTTTAAATTTTGATTTCAACCAATGGTTCGGAGTCCACGTCCGGTTCTTCACCTCCTCGGCTCGTCCCTGGACGAACCAGGGGTAGACCGTCGTTCGGAACTGCTCCCACAACCGTTGAACTACACCGATGGTTCGGAGTCCAACACTCGGCTCGACTTTACCTCCTCGGCTTGCCTCCGGACGAGCCAGGGGTAGATCGCCGTTCGGAATTGCTCCCACAACCGTTGAACTACACCGATGGTTCGGAGTCCAACACTCGGCTCGACTTTACCTCCTCGGCTCGCCTCCGGACGAGCCAGGGATAGATCGCCGTTCGGAATTGCTCTCACAACCGTTGAACTACACCGATGGTTCGGAGTCCAACACTCGGCTCGACTTTACCTCCTCGGCTCGCCTCCGGACGAGCCAGGGGTAGATCGCCGTTCGGAATTGCTCCCACAACCGTTGAACTACACCGATGGTTCGGAATCCAACACTCGGCTCGACTTTACCTCCTCGGCTCGCCTCCGGACGAGCCAGGGGTAGATCGCCGTTCGGAATTGCTCCCACAACCGTCGAACTACAACGATGGTCCCGGAGTCCAACACTTGGCCCCCAGTCCCCCAAGCTTGCTTCGCGGCAGACTGAGAGTGGTCTACCCCTCAGCTTTGCCAGTGGAGAGATACCGAAGCTGCGTTCGGCCACACAATCCGAGCAATCTTGCCTAGCAGCCGAAGCCCGAAGCCCTACGCCTTCGGTCGGCTACCGAGCAAGTGCCTTCCCGACCCTGCAAACGGAGAAAACTCACTTTCTCCTTAACTTTCGTGCATGATCTCGATCAGACGGCTCAGATCTGGCCACCGACGCTAAACGACAAGATAGCGTTTTCTTGGGAACTGAGCCGCCTCAAGATTCGTGCCAACATCCAACGGTTCAGATCTTGCCACCGACGCTAAACGACAAGATAGTATTTTCTTGGGAACTGAGCCGCCTCGAGATTCGTGCCAACATCAGGTGGCCCAGATATTGTCAGAATCGCTAAACAACAAGGTAGCACCCCGTCGATAGCTCGTTTGCCTCGAGGATCTCGCCGACGGCACCAAGTGCTTGGCTCGAGGGCCTCGGCACGGCTGACACACACACAAGCGGGATAAGTACAAAGAACCACAAAGGAATTTTATTAACGATCGGGACACAATACGAAGCAGTCTTTCCATAGTTACAAAGTGTTGGGAAACAAAAAAAAAATACAACGCCGACCCATTACACTTAGTCCTCAAACAGAAATGTCTTCACTGGACTCTTCGGTCGCCAACCCTTCCACTTCGGCTGTTAGCTCCTCCGCCTCCTTCCGAAGTTTTGCCTCCACAGTCTGCAAGTGCTGGATCTCGGAGAGCAAATCGTCCCGCTCGGCTAATATCTTCGACTGATTGTGCCGAATACACTGAACCCGAAAAGCATTGCTAAAAGCTGTCTGTGAGTCCTCGTCTCCCCCGGCGGAGGTCGCCTCGACGATCCTACTCTCCAAGCATTGGATCTCGGCGTCCCGTTGGCCGAGGACGGACTGAAGGTGGGTCCGCTCGCTCTCAGCTCGACATAGCTCCTGCTCCACTCGACGACGCCGCTCTCGGCACTTTGACGAGCACGACTTCGCCACCCCGGAGCTCACTTCGACATCAGCTTCACTGTCCGAGCCGTTGGGATCGGTGTATTGGTCTGACATCAGGAGCTGAAAAGAAAGGAAAATGAATGGCAAGTTTTCAATACACTTCCGAGGCGCAAGACTTGAAGAATTATCCAATCAAACTTTCAAACTCATATATAGTAGCTTCACATACATCAAGACCGACTCTACTACAAAGTTTTACAACAAATCATAAGGAACATAAAATGACATGATCAGGGCCTCTTCGGAAGGGGAATGCTTCGGTTTAAGGAGACGCGAGGACGACGAGGCCTGCCCTCCGAACTCGACCCTAAACCAACGAAGCGTGAACCCCCTTCGCTGCTGACCCTAATTGTGGCGCCGGCCGAGGCACCGCTCGACGAGACGGCTGCGCTACTCTGAGCGTCGGTAGGGCTCCGCCTAGCCGCAGGTAAACGTGTCGCGAGTTCGTAAAAAGAAATCCCTCTCTCGCTCTTTTCGCGAGTGCACGACGTACTACGGACGTTAGCCCTCTCCGGCACAGGCTTGAGCGACGCGATCCCTTCCTCCAGTTCAATGATTCTGTCTCTCAGAGCGTCGTCCTTCGCCAACTTCTTCAGACGAGAAGGCCTTGACGAGCCAGAGACGTTGGCACCATCGGTCGCGAGCCGTCGGAAGTGGGTGACCTCGATCCCCCTATCTATTGTGATCCTTCTGAGCCTGTCGACTTCGGCCAATAGCCTCTTGCGCTCGGCCGACGCCTTCTCCAGCTCGGAAGTTAGCTTCTCTTCCGCCGCCGAGCATTCTTTCTCCGCTAATTCCATGTGTTGGACCTCAGCCAAAAGCTCGCCATTCTTCTGCTCGGTGGCAGTGAGCTCTCTACGGAGCCGCTCGACTTCGCCTTCGGGACAAAGGGCTTGGGGGTACTTCCGCAGTTGCCACAGCTCGCGACAATACCTCCGCACAGCTGCCTCCGTCTCCTCCAGCTTCAAGAGCATGAGAAACCGATTCTGTCGGCTGTTCGAGAGCTCACCCCTCGTTTTCGCCAGCTCCTTGCGAAGGTATGCGACCTCCGTAATCGGACCGAACCTTACCTGAAAGTCAGAGATAGATCCGAGACCCGACACTTGGATAAATCCGAGAATTCAACGCCAAAACAAACACAAAATCCGAGACTCAACACTTGGATAAATTATAGCCAAACAAAATATTTTCATTCAAAACCGAGGAGAAAGTTTTTACAAAAGCAATGGCCAGTCCGCAGTTAGGCTTACAAAAAGAGACAAAACAACAAAAGACTAAAAGAGACAACCGAGTCAGGGGTCGACCTTTTTGTCGTTCGGGTCCGTCGACCCCCCAGTCTTGTCCTTGCCATCGCCCTCTCCTTCGCCTTCACTCCTGCTCCCCTCCTCGGAGTCGTCCTCCTCCTCGCCCTCGGCCTCGGCCTCTCCTGGGCCTTTGACACCTTCCGTTTCTCCCTCGGGGTCGAGCAGCCCCTCGGGAACCTCCTCCTCCCCTTCCACGGGGTCATAAAAATGGTAGGAGGACGTGTCGAACCCCGGGTTCTTGGCGGCTACGTGGAGCAAGGCTCGACCGTAGGCATCCTCCATGTTCTGGAGCATGTGTTGCGCGACCTCCTCCTGCACGGCCTTCTTCACCTTCTTCACCTTCTTCTGGTGTTTGGCCATGATCTTCTCGGCCCTCTTTCGAGCCTTCTCCGCTTCCGACCGAGCATTGGCCAGCGCCTCCTTCAGCTCGGCAACCTCCTTCTCCGAAGCCTCAAGCTTGGTAGCCGTGTCCTTCGACAGCTGAATGGCGTCGGCCAGCTGCTTCTCTAGCCCTTCCACTTCGGTGCCCCTCTTCGCCGAGAGGAGCTGCTCGGCATCAAGCAGCTGCATGGCCTTGACACGCTCTGCCCTCTCCCGTTCGTTCTCCTGCTCCTTGCTCGCAAACTCCTCGAGCAGGAAATTGAAGTGGCAGAAGGGTCTGAAAAAGAACAGCATATTAAAACCCGAACCCAAGAACTTAGAAAAATTCTAAGAAAGAAATTTGGATGGGGGAGAGCTCGGCCTACTTACCGACATGGTATTTCGAGCAATCTGCATCGCGGCGTCCCCTGCTAGCCCGGCCTTTAGGGTCGCTCGGTCCTTTAGGGTCGGCAGATGCCTCACCACCTCCATGCAGATGTTGCCGTCGCCCAAGAAGCCGTCGACGTTCATCACCTGCCAGTCAGGGACGAAGATCTGCTTATGACGCTCGGTCAAAATCGTCTCCGCTTCGGTAGTGAGGGGCAGAACTTGGAGGGACAACGCCTCCTTCACGCCGAACGCACCGCTCGACGATCCGGGAGCATCTCCCTTCGGGGTCGGTGTCGGCGCACCCGAGGCAGGAGGGTCGAGGACCATGACTTCCCCCTGCTCGAGGACATGACCTTCGGCTGGTCGGTGACCTTCGCGACCGAAGGCTTCTTCGAGGCTCGGCCGTCCTGAGGCCCTGCCGAAGGCCTCTTCTTCTTCGCCTCCTACTCCGACCTGCCCTTCGCCACCAGAGCTTTGTAGTCCAGGCTTCATCGTCTCTGCACATGCCGAATGAAAAAACTTAGAAAATTTTCATGGACTTTAAGCAAAGAGTATAAATACCAGAAGCATACTAGGGTCGATCGGACTGAGACCCCCTCGGAACAGATCCTCCTCGGTAATTTCTTTCCAGCTTAGCGCTGGTAGGGCGAGGAGCTTCTTCTGAACCTCTGTCTCCTCGTCACTCAACATCGTCTCCTTCTTGGTTCGCTTGGGCAGACCATCCTTCGCCCAAACCATCGGTATCACCCACGGCGAAGGAGCTCGGATGAGGAAGTACTTCTCCTTCCAATGTTTGATCGAGTCCGGATTCTCGATCAGCTTCACGCCCGTCCGGGGCGAAAGATAGAACCTTTGTTCGTCTCGCCTTGGCTGACAAGGTCGGTAGAGGCTCCGAAAGAGGAACATACTCGGCTTGGCGCCAACCTCTTGGCATCGAAGGACGAATGCCATGACGTGCCTCCATGTGTTCGGCATCAGCTGGGCGGGGCTTAAACCGTACCACGTCAAGACATCGACAACAAACAGGTGGAGGGGAAAACGGAGTCCGGCAATAAGGGAGTCGACCGGAAAGACGCACACGTCTGACGAAGACTTTGTATTGGCTCGGAAATCCGGCCCGGGGAGGAGCAGTCCGTAGTCGGCAGGGATCCGGAAACCCTCTCGGATCAGGTGAAGGTCGGTCTCGGTAAGAGACGAGATGGTATGGTCCACCTCGGACAGCTCTCTCGGCTCATTCTCCTCCACCAACTTAGCCGTGCCTTGGGTCACTCTCTCCAAGGTGTCCTCGGCATAGTCCCGTACACCTCCCACGCTCGACAGAATAATGGGCTGCCGACCTGAACGCTCCCGCTGTCTTCGGCGTCTCAACGATGGTGACCACGGCTTTACCCTTCCGGGACGCCGCCGCAACCTCCTTAGGCAGCTCGGCCACTTCGCCCTCTCTATCCGGACGAACGACGTTCTGATCGCTCAGCTCCACCACTTCCTTCCCTTCGCCCCCTCGGCCTACTGCTTGCCCCGAGGCGGGGGTCTCATCCGAGGACGTAACCTTAACCATTTTCTAAAAGAGAAGGGAGAGAAACTGACCTCGAAGTGATGGGTGCGGTCGGAAAGTTCATCGGAGACAAGGAACGCCTCGCCGCAACAGCTAGCACCACCACCAGGGAGCTAAAAACTTCGAAGATGGAAGTAAGAACTGAAGAGAGAGAGTGAAAGTAAATAATGAGACTTGGTTCAAGGGGGAGGGTGAAGATTTATAGTAAAAAGGAACGTCCCTTGGACTCCCAAACGAAAAAGTGCGACTCTTGGGCCGCTCTCGAAACGTCGCGAAGGCCCAACGCAGCTACCTTCTTCGCCAAGACAACTAGCTCGGTATAGCGGGACCAGGAGCCGGACCATACGCCACCCGACCACGCCAGCAAAGAGACCGGTCGGCTACCGAGCAAGTACCAATCCGAGCTGGCAAACGGAGAAAACTCCCTTTCTCCTCAAACTTCGCGTAAAATCTCAATCAGACGGCCCAGATCTCGCCGAGAACACTAGACGACAAGATAGTGTTTTCTCGAGAGATGTGCCCGTCTCGAGATGCGCCACGCCATCCAACGGTACAAATTGCGTCAAGTCGCTCGGATTGCCTACATTTCCTCCATACCCCGCCTCTGTCTGAAGAAACCAGAAAAAATTTTAATTCAAAGTTTTAAGGCACCGCCTTCGGCGTGCCCCCCAGGCCCCATGTCTCGGTCGGTATTCTGCCAACCCACGGGGCCCGGTCAAAAACAGATCGGCACACCCCCCATCTCTAACTCCTTCGAGCCGACAACCATCGGAAGCCGTCGGCCCGGAAGGAAGACAGAGATGGGAAGAGGCCCATCATTCCGAAGATGCTGCAGTCCCTCGGTTCCGGACTAGGGTCATCACCTCTTCTACCATGATCTTCCCCGACCATGACACCCACGTTAGAGCCCTCAGAATCGGGTGAAGATCTTGGTGGAAGAACGACCACCCGTCCTACCGAAACAGATCGTCCCCTTCAGATCCGGACTTCGGTGGTCTACCCTTCGGCCCAAATCTCCCCTGACCCTGACCCTGACACCTCCATCCGGGCCGTCAGAGTCAGGAGAAGATTTGGGCGGGAGAACGACCACCAGTCGTCCCGAAGCAAACCCTCCCCTCGGACCGGACTTGGGTCATCACCTCTCCTACCGTGACCCTCCGATTCTAACACCCACGCCGAGGCCGTCAGAATCGGGAGAAGATCACGGTAAGAGAACGACCACCCATCCAACCGAGGCTCGTCCCACAAATTCGGACTCCGGTCATCACCCCTTCTACCAGGATCACCCCCGATCTTGACACCCGAATCGGGCCAGTCAAAATCGGGTGATGATCATGGTGGAAGGGTGACCACCCGTCCTTCCGAACGAACTCGCCCCTCGGATTCGGACATGGATCATCACCTCATCCACCATGATCTCCGCCGACCCTGACACCCACTGTGGGGCAACCAGAGTCGGCAGAAGATCTTGGTGGAAGAACGACCACCCGTCCTTCCGAGGTAGCTCACCCCTCGGCTTCGGACAATGGATCATCACCTCTTCCACCATGATCTCCCCCGACCCTAACACCCATGTTGGAGCAGTCAGAGTCAGGAGAAGACCATGGTGGAAGAACGACCACCCTGTCCTTCCGAAGTAACTCGCCCCTCGGGTCTGGACTACGTTCGTCACCACTACTGCCTTATCCTCTCCCGCCCCTGACATCCCTATTCGAGCCGTGAGGAACGGGAGAAGAACAAGGCAACAGGGCGACCACCCGTCCTTCCGAAGTAACTCGTCCTTCGGGTCCGGACTATGGTCGTCGCCACTACTGCCTCATTCCCCCCCCCCCCCGCTCCTGACATCCACTTTGGGGCCGTCAGGAACGGGAGAAGAAAAAGGCAAAAGAGCAACCACCCCTTCGGACCTCGAAAGATAAGTTACCCAAGGCCAATACCTCCGAGGTTTGAAACTCTACATTGTTGTGATTGAAATGACAAAGGGAGTGGGATACTTATAAGCTCTCCTCCAAGATCAGGCCATTATGACCCTCGGAAGTTGAAACGCCACGCATTAATTGAAGGAATTATCCTTAATGACCTGGGGAAGGTGGAACGCCGCACAAACCCCGGGGCACCATTAATGCCCTTGGGAACCGGATCATCTCGAGACAGATTGCGCCACGTCGCCCGACTTGCCGAGACCCCCTGTCTTCGGTCGGCGTCCGAGCAAGTGCCTTTCCGAGCTCGCAAACGGGGAAAACTCACTTTCTCCTCAAAAATCGCGCCTGATCTCGATCAGACGGCCCAGATCTCGCCGAGGACACTAAACGACAAGATAGTGTTTTCTTGAGAAATGTGCCCGTCTTGAGATGCGCGTCGTCATCCAATGGCTCAGATTGCGCCACGTCACTCGACTTGCCGAGACCCCCTGTCTTCGGTCGGCGTCCGAGCAAGTGCCTTTCTGAGCTCGCAAACGGGGAAAACTCACTTTCTCCTCAAAAATCGCGCCTGATCTCGATCAGACGGCCCAGATCTCGCCGAGGACACTAAACGACAAGATAGTGTTTTCTTGAGAAATGTGCCCATCTTGAGATGCGCGTCGTCATCCAATGGCTCAGATTGCGCCACGTCACTCGACTTGCCGAGACCCCCTGTCTTCGGTCGGCGTCCGAGCAAGTGCCTTTCCGAGCTCGCAAACGGAGAAAAAAGACACCGAGCTACCACAACCGCTGGATCTCTCAAAAATTCGCGCCCGTCTATGATCAACGGCCCGGATCGAGCCACATCATAAATCGGTATTTAAAATCATTTTTTATTTATTTAAATCGTTTTATTTATTTAAAAATTGCGAAAAAATTGCTAAAAATTCGGGAAAATTAACTAAAAATTCTGGAAAATAATTAAAAATTCGTGGGTATATTTTTGAGCCCCCGAACGAACAATTATTGCCTAGAAAGTACTGTTAAGGCCCCCGAACGATTAGTAAACACATCGCAAAATTAAATAAATAGCCCGAAAAAATAAATAAAGGCCGCCAAATACTCGATATGGCTAGAGAACAGCACATAGCATCAAAAATTACCTCACTACCCCCTTCAGGATTCAAAATCCTCCACTTGGGCTCCGATACAACTCCACTAGCCACTAAAACAGTTAAACTACTCCTCAAAGGCTGATCACGCTCAGTCTTTAGGAGCGGGGGGCTCGTGATATGGCTAAAAATGGGGTTAAATCGGAACTGTCCAGATTGGGCGCGAATCTTGAAACTCGGGGGTAAAATGGTAATTTCACATACAAGGTGGATCCAAAGCGTGTACTGGATCTCCTTCGCACGAGACCCAATAACCCACGAACGGGTCCACACCGATTGGGCACGGGTCCCGACCCGAGGCAAGCCCAGACCAGCAAGAGACAAATCAGGGCCACTGATTTGACCAAGTCAACGGGCCTGATTTGCTCTCACCGGGAATCAAGGGGTTAGTTTCCTAAACAGACTGTGAGGATTTTTCTCCTGGCAGTTACACTGGAAACCAGGCCTCTGATCACTCCGCGGGCGACTATAAATACCTCCCCTCTGCCACTGTGACCAGGTTAATCACTTTTTCACCACCTTAAGCTATTTCTTTAATCACCACTAGTTACTGACAAGAGCGTCGGAGGGTGCGTCGCCGGAATCAACCCCGGTGTCTCGCACTTTCTTGCAGGTTGCGGCAGGAGCAAGAAGGCTTGGGTCAGCTGTTCAGGTTTTTCTCGAGCTCACAAATTCTATCTGTTTACCCCCACACCGAAATCAGCGGTAACAGTAGCACAAAGCAAACTCTTGAATACCACTCAGGTATCTCAATAGCCTCTTAAGGGCACTCAAATGTGTATGGGATTATTAGTGAATCTGCAGATCATACCTACCTCAAAGGCTATGTCTATTCTAGTGCAGATTTTTGTATACATGAGACTATCAATTCCTTTAGAATGATCTACCTATCTCATAGTTGCACCATCATTAGGTATCAACCTTTTATCATAATCATAAGGTGTTTCAAAACACACTTTCAAACACCATATCCCCACTTTTGAAACACATTTTGATTTGATGAGTTTGACTAAGAGTTATCTCTTGCCAACTGAAAACTCACCCTTATACCTATGGTGTCCACAGTACCTAGGTTTTCATGTTGAATTCTTTGGATAGCACAATTTTAACTTCATTTGTAATAGAGAGGCCACTTCCAAGAACATGCATGTCATCAAAATAAGTAAGTAATAGCCACTATATTTGACACACCACAAAGTTGAAGGCACTGATCTGAATTACTTGATTCATATACTAGGCTCTTTCAAAAATTTGTCAAATTATTTATTCGTTGGCTATACATGTTTTAAGAACATACAATGATTTTACTAAATTGTAAATCTTGTTCACTAAATATATTAGTTCAAAACTTTCCAGTACAAAACATCAAGTACAAAGCCTTATAAATATCCTTTATGAATGACAAAATTTTCAATAGTTGTAAGGGTAAGAAGAATACTTATTGTAGCAATATGACAAACATGTGAGTAGACATAAATAAATCTACCTCATTTTTCTCAGTCAATCTGTTAGCTACTAAAAAGCATTAAAATTGCTACTGAACAATCAAAATTAATTTTTTTCTACAAAACCCCACTTACTGTAGTTTTAGCCCCTTCGAAAAATCAACTAAATTAAGGTATTATTGTATGACACAAAAATATCTCATTGTCTACTAAAGACTCTTCTTAGCTCATTTGTCATTCAAGTTTTTAAGTGTCAGTATGGCTGGTTCTTGATTCCAACTGTGAATCATTGAACGTGTCTATAGGACTAGATTATTTCATACATTTATCTTTGATGAACACATCCTCAAAGAACTCTGTAAGTCTAGATTCTTCTAACACAAATTAGATAGATTCAATATCTGTCCACCGAACTACATTTTGCAATTTCTAAACACACACAAATATTTGTTGTAGGTCCTACTTTAGGCCCTCTAGAGTCATGTACTCTAACAGATATATCACAATACAAATTTTCACTTTAACAAAATTATTTGTGTTTTCATGCCATAATTTACAAGGTGTATTCAATTTAGAGTGTAATAACACATTAGAGATATGATTAACAACACAACATCACTCATAATTACACAAGACAAACAACAGTCCATAATATAGAATTCAACATTTCACTAAGTATTTGATTCTAACTTTTATCAATATCATTTAACTGTTGTAAGTAGAGTGCAGTAGAGATTATGCCAAATGCAAACTTTTCTTGAAATTGTTAAAACACATTCACCACCTCTATCAAATCTGAAAACTTTTGATCTTAGCATTTAACTATATTTTAATTCATCGAAAGCGAGTGCTACATCCACCATATATGTATGACAAACATTAAATAATCATCTACATAGGTGATTAAATACTTCTGACCAATTATTGTCTCATCTAGTCACAAAGCAATTGAGATCAAAAATATCAGAATGTATTGACTCAAGAAGTTGTGTGCTCCTAGAGACCATACTAAATGACTTTCTAGTGATCATCATCTGAGCACAACTTTCATATTTGTCATATTTAATAGTGTCATTTAGTAGAGTTATGAGTTTTAACAAGAACAAACAATTTAATAAATATAGTTCATAGTGATTCTAAATTTCAAAACAATTTGGATGTTAAAACTTTTTACTCAATAGCTTTTAACTCCATTTTCCCCCACAATTTTGATAATTAGATCACATTTCTTCAGAAACAATTGAATATATAGTTCTCAAATCCCAGCCAATTATGCTATGTTCAAGAACACAATTAGATTTATTATTATTAATTGTTTCATTTGTTAAACTCAACTTATACATGCGATTGACAATATATGCACTTTATAAGAGTTAATACAAAATTACTCTATCACATTTTACCAAATTATTTGCATTCTCTAATGGTTCTAACAATGTCCACTTGCTCAAATACATTGAGCGAAGAGTTCTTTCCTTTATTCGTTCTTCATCATCTTCATAACGCTAGATAAGATAATGACTAACATATTATAATTCAATTTTGCACACACAGTACAATAAACGAGAAAGAACAAAACGTAACTAATAGAGTCATATCCTACATTAAGAGATGCTCTATCATAAGTTACAGACATTTGTTATACATCTTATACAATTTTTATTTTATTTTTAATTATTAGAGAAGTAAATATGTAATCTCACACAAACTGCAAACAGTGGATTTGTCAAAATATCTATATACATAGTATGATAAAACACTTAACAACCCTAAACATGTTAGTTTTCCAAAGCGAGAATAACTATGATCTAAACTCTCAATCATATGATCAAATGCATAAAACATTAACACATTCATCACATAAAAATACTAAGAAAGATTGGAGTATGTCATACCGACACTTCATGTAACACCCCAAATCCCAAATACAACTGAATTCGAGTTCCACAGGATCTTTTCACTTCTCTTCGTACAATTTTACAAGGAAATAAAACTTTACTTTACATCAGAGTTACATTTACAATAACATTTATACAGCGGAAGCAAATTTTACATCAATGAACGAAATACAACAACAGTTGAATAATCTTTAAACATCAGGTCTTCTTTAGTCTTTTTCATGTGCTTTACCCTGCATAGAAACTGTGGGCACGTCAGTTCATTCAACTGACGAAATATTATACATGGCCATCCTCTCTATGCCGAAAACAGTATAACGATTCTCAATACTTAACAAACCACAAAATTGTTCACAAACAAAGCTAAAGGAACTATCCTATTGATGTCGTGTTGTGAATGTGCACTTAGTCCTTAATGCAATTATTTCTATTATATGGCACTAATGCGCAGTCTATGCAACCCATACTACATAGGTCCGAGGGCAAGCCCTTAAACGTTCTTTATCTTATAGGGTTCAATCCCTCGCCATGACTTAATCTACTACAGTAACTACAGTAAGTATCCTAGATGTTCTATGATCTACGAACTCATGTCTAGGCACCCTGGAGGGAATCCCAACGCACTATCACATGACTCATCATGCAGGCATCCTGTGGTAATTCAGCTCCTACCATAGACATGACACCACCCGTAGTCACCAAACACCCCACGAGCATCGCCACCGGGACGGTACTCTGGAGCAGTATCCACGTCCTACTCATGACGCATCATGGAACATCCTGTGAATACTCTCACACCGTCAATCCAATGGCCCTCATACTCATTGTTTTTCTCTTACTTTCATCACATCTTCACTATGTATCTAATCCTTAGTTTATTTGAATCATGAACAAATTCAATCCCTTAGGGTTAGCACTCCTACTATACCGGTCTTATTCATTCATTTCACCTGACCCAAATCTTGGTCTTTTCATTTCAAATATCATTTCAACCTTTCTTTTATTGCCGGTATAAGGCTTAGCTATACCCTAGTTCTTAATTTCAACTCATAATTACAACATTGAGTTTTTCATACTCATAAGTTCTCTTTTTCTGGTTAACAATAATTTTCATTTCATGTTCACATCACTTGTATATTCTTAAATTCATCAAGTCATTCAATTTCCATTTCATGTGCACATCATGCATATCTAAATAAGTACAATAAGTCGAACTCAACTAATTTATTCTTTCCACAATGCTTTAATCTTATTTTAATCAACAGTAACCTTTATTTAATTCTCCTACTAATGTTCGTTTCATTTATCTAATTCAAAGGTATAAAGTCATATTTTCATTCATAAACAATACTTAATTTAACAATGAGAATCCATAGCTAACACACTTGAATCTTCTTTCTTCCAAAAATTATCTTTTATCTCTTAGTGTAATTTCTCGAAAAATAGATTACTTTTATAGTTAACGAAAATACAATTTTATATGAAATTTTACCCATTTTTCATCTCTAAATCATTTTTATTTGTCTAAATAGTGTTCAAATATTTTTCACAAGATCTACATATTTTTAGAATAATTGTAGTATTTTTCTGGAATTTTTAAAAGTCAAAAATTTGATTTTAAACTCAAAAAAAATCAAAAATGTTCAAAACTGCCAAAGTCCGAATTTGAACCCGCGACCTGGACCAAGTCAACCGCCACCGCAAGCCAGTTGGGCTAAGGCGCCTATGTGTTATGAAAGGGGTTTTTAATAGGATAAGTTTGTTCTCGGATTTTGGGTTTTTACTCAAAAAAAATCGAAATAAAATGCAGGGCTTGGGTTTCGAACCCGAGACCTGAGGGTCTAACTGTGGCTACACTAAAAGCCACCGCACCGCTAGCCACTTGGTCTAAGGGGCCAGATTGTCTCAAATAGTATTGGGTTGTTTATAACCCAGTTCTCTGTTTATTTCTAAATTTTATAAAAACTCAAAACGATTTTATTTCTTTTTTTCTTCTCTTTTGAAAACAAAAAGCTCCAGATTTTACCAAACATGAATTTACAGTAAACCAGTATTTTTATAACCATTATTTACTTTATAAACCATGTATTTTGGTCCTACTTTGTGTTCTATGTCCATAATTTTCGATATTGAGAACAAACATCATATTTCTTTATAACTTAGAGTTAAATTTCCACCACTACTATATTTCATTGTTCTTTTATTCATTAACCACCTACAATAATTTAGAGACAATTTCTCATCTTTCTACAGCAAAGAAACTTTATTTTAAGCAGTCAATTACACAAAAGGCATTTAATTCAACTAGTTGTCTCATAAGCACAAATTTTATCATAGCATTTATGTAGCACAACAATATGGTGATTTCTAGAACTTTAATTCACAATTCATTCATTAGCAATCAATCTATCAAACATTCTCTAAGTTACCACTCCACTTTTAATTAAACAAGCATGGTTCCAATTTCAACTAATTGATTCATAATAATTTCATTAAATCATCCCTAGCATGGTATCTAGTTCTAGAAGTATGAAAAACACCCACCTATTTAGAGAAACGAAAATGAAAGCTCCTAGAGTGCAAGAAAAGTGGCTTTCTCCTCTTAGAATGTATTGCAAGTTGCTTCTCTTCCTTGCTCCTTGGTGCAACCCGAGCCTTGCTTGATGGTGATGATGGGGTAGCCGACTCCTCTTGAAATGAACACTCACACAATAATGCACACTCTATCTTTTACTCACTAATCTCCTCAATCTTTTTCTCACTAGCCTTTTCTTTTCTTAGCAATTTGTTGTGCATAAATGAGAAGAAACTAGGGGTATTTATACACTTTTAGGATGAGAATGAATGGATAGGATTAATCTAGGAGTTAGAAATCAAGGACTAAGATAAGTTCGGAAGTTGTAGCAACTTCCATGAACTCAATAACTACCCCTTAACTCAACTCCACTCTCCCTCTCTCTCTTGGCCACAACCGGCCTCCCAAAAGTGTGCAAAGCACACACAAGTGCATGCACGTGCCCCTTTCAGTACCCCCTATTTAAAGTTGTACAAATTTAATTAATCAATTGTCCACTAATTGTGTCTACATGACAAGTCATGACAATTTAAAAGATTAATTAAGTTTGGGGGCCTCAAAATAGTGTGCTTTAGGTTCATGTGCTATTTAATAAAATATTTAACTATTAGAGTGGGCTTAAAATAAGAAAACAGGTTTAGGCTTTATAAAATAGGCTTTTTAGAAGATAAAGAGAAAGAAAGAAATAATTGTCCATGTTATAAAAGATAATTTTATAGGAAGATATGCATACAAAATTTTACATGTGCACAACACGTGAAAACCAACATTTCTCATTAAAATAAAAATTTAGGGTATTACAACACTTCCTCCTTAGAATAGTTCTGTCCCCGGAACTACAATTAAAGAGTAAGAAAACAAAACACAAGAAGAAGGAAAGAAAATACAAATCAAACAAAGAGCTCAGGATGATCCTTCTTCATCCTCTCCTCAGATTCCCAAGTAGCCTCTTCAACCAACTAGTTTCTCCAGATTACCTTGACCATCGGTATCGTCTTATTCCTCAAAACTTTCTCCCGACGATCAACAATCTCAACTGGAAGCTCAATGTAACTCAGATCCAACTGCAAATCCTCTGGCACTTCGGACAAATGATGACTTAGAACTGGAATGTAACCTCCCAGCATAGACACATGAAAGACATTGTGCACCTGAGACAACTCTTCCGGTAACTCAAGCCGGTAAGCAGTTTTCCCGATCATTTTTAATATCTTATACGGGCTTATGAACCTTGGGACTAACTTTCCACCCTTGCCAAATCAGATCACGCCTTTGTTGGGCGATACCCTTAGAAAGACAAAGTTACCAACCTCAAACTCAAGGTCCCTCCTCTGGTTGTCTGCATAGCTCTTCTGCCTACTCTGAGCATCCACCAACCTCTTCCCTAAACACGGAGTACAAAATAATACCAAATGGATTGTCTCCACTGGTCAGATCCAGATCTGATTCCTTTTGACTGGATCTGGATCTGATCCAACAGTCCAAACACCAAATAGCAATCTCCAACCAATAGAGCAACTGTTGGACTGGATCTGAATCTGGATCTGCTCCAACAACCCGAACACACAACACTAGATCTCAACCAATGAGATTCCCTATTTGTTCACATATGAATCAAAGTGACAGCACACAAGGATCCCCTATCAAAAAATAGATCTTTCTCTCACACAGAGATCTGGTCTCTTGCCTGAAATTTGCAACACCAAAATCCACCAATCGAAAAAAATCAGATTTTTGGATCTGAGTCTTCACTGATTTGATCTCACGAAGATCAACAGATCGATGGAGAGAGAGATCGCTCGTGGTGGCATCCGGTGACTCCGACACTGAGGCGGCGGGGGATAGCCAGCGACGTCGGTGCCAGAGGCTATGTCCAGCAGCGACGGTGCCAGATGCGATGCCCAGCGGCGGTGCCAGATGCGGCGACGTGCAGTGGCTGAGGTGGGGTGGATCGTTGGACAGCGAAGATGTCGGTGGCTGGCCTGGGCGGTGCCGGCGCCCGCGCGGGTGTCGACGTGATTAGCTACTGGGTTGACAAACAGACCCAACCAAAAGCAAGAAGAAAACTACGATGGTGACGCTGGCAACAACGGCACACGGTAGTGGCGGCAACGACGACATCGATCAAATCCCGACGAACGGTGATTTCATTGATCTCACAAATTGATTAATAATATCTCAAGATTGTTCGGTTTTTTGAGAAATTATCAATTGGGAATCAGGGTTAATATCTTAGATCTAAGTTGCTTGAGATATTCACCCTAGGTATCAAGATTGGAATACCTAGACTGCTATCACAAGCCAGTATTTATTCCTAAATACTGGTTTGGGAATCGGGTTATAAGCCCACAAATCCGCGTTCCAATATCCAATCAATTGTATGTTCATTACACGTGTTACTCATATGCACATGCAATATTTATATATAGAGAATATACCAATATATCCAACAATATCTGTAGAGCATTAGGATTACTACTGACTGAATAATGAGTATGCAGCTCTTACATTATGAACAGTTCCTCTACTTGACAAAACATTAATGTTGTTTGAAACTTGTAGGGGAGAGGAGGAGGGCGTCGGGATGGAGAGAGGAGGAGATGAGAGCGTCTGGATCGGCGTCGCAAGGGTTGCGACGGACTGGCGTAGGGTGATGGCGAAGGTATCGTCGAGAGGGCGAACGACGCCGGCGGGTGGATGCGTCTGCAAACAGCGTACGACAACGTGGGGGGAGTTTAGTGGGATGTGGGCGAGAAAGGGTTAGGGTTAGAATTTTTTTTTAATTTTTTCGGGGTGGGGGGAGGGGAATCTGGGATAAGAAAGTTTTTTTTGGTTTGGTTTTTTTTTTTTTTTTTTTTTCGGTTTAGTGTTAATTAGAAGGTATGATCTGCACGTATTAAGGTTTGTGAGAATTCTTTACTTTTGTTTTCATTTCTTTATTTCGAAGTGGATAAAGAAAAGAGTAGGTAGGTCTATTAGCTTAAGATTAGTATAATTCTATTTATTGCAGCTACTCTAGTTTTTTGAAGCCAAACTCTATACATGTATACTGGGCCTATAAATTATCTATAATAAATTGGGGCCGACAAAATAAGTAGAGAACTAAAGCCAACATATGTGGCATGTGAACCTAGTATTAATCAAATAATAAGAAACATCATTTACCGTCAATACAAATTTTGTATTAAATGTGAGCAATTTCGTTTTTGTTTGTTTTAAGAGAATATATAATTATAAAAACTCGGAAAATATGTTTATGATATATATAAACTCCAAAAATAGATTTTAATTTATGTTGTTTGTTTAATTTAAAAATAAGTAGGAAAACCGTAATAATTCAATTTATTTTATTTAGCTATCATTTTAAAAACTAGAAAATAATTTTCCATACAAAAAAATAAAATTGTGGAAAAAGCTAAATGAAAAATATTTTAGAAATACACAACGGAGGGTAGCCACAACCGGTTTAGTTTTATATTAGAAAAGGTATATAACCACATAATCTTTTAAAATATTATGTTAATCAATTTTCTAGAATTTCCTTTCTTTTTGAAAGGAAAACAGTGTTTCTTTAAATCTGACATTGCACATTATTATTATTTTATTGTCAGCTTTTCTTTCCAAACAAACATTAAAAATCTCTTCTAACAGAAAAGATAACCAAACTGGGGATAGAAAAGAGATTTTCATCATCTTTCTATCACAACGAACAACCCTTATATAAATAAATTGTCAGAAAAAAAAGATGTTATTAGGAAAAAAACTTATTTAAATAAATAAGTGCAAGCTAGTCTTTAGAATAAAGGTTATGCTAACAAATTAATTAGCACTAAAGAACTAGTAATTTACACGTGCGATGCACATCATAATAAATACTAAGATGTAATCTGCTCTCGAACCTGAGACAACTCTTTACTTGTCGCATATTCTTTACAAATTACTCCTAGTAGCACCAATTTTTATTTTATATGAGTGATAATTTTGTAAATAATTATGTCGTAACTAAATTTAAACTTTGAGGGTATTATGGTAACTAACAACAGTTGAGTAAATGAATGGTTAATATAACTTCCACTTAAAAATGAATGTTTGAGATTAGATGGTTGAATGTATGTCTACAAATGACAACCCCAACTCCCCCATTATAATATTACTAGTAATTTACACGTGCGATGAACGTTTTAATAATTTCAAAATAAAAATAAAAACTCTGACGTAGGGAGGATTTGAACTGGAAACCTCCTTTATATTAGTTATGTACGTGCGTTGCACAAATTGGTAGAATAACAAAATGACAAATGACACTAAGGCCTTCTCCAATTATAATATTAGAGATTATTATTGGAGAAGAATATTTTTTGCACTTCTCAATAAGGAAAGCAAATTATGAAAAAGTTTGATGCTAAAAAAGTGTAGTAATTAATTGATAATTAATTAGACCACTTTTTATTAAGATGTGCACAAAAAGTTGAGCAGTCAATTTAGATTGCAATGTTTAACAAGTGTCCTATGCAAAACTTTATAATAATTAATAATTATGAACAATTGTCACTCGTTTATATGGGGAGAAAATTACTCTAAGTCACCTCAATTCCCATAATTTAAAACCATCTTCGCAAAGTTCAATTGAGAAAACAACATGAGGAGAAGGTACATAGCTTAGTTGAGCTAGAAATGGGCATTTTGAAAAATGTTAATGCCCCTCAAAACATATCAACAAAATTCACATAATAGCTCCTATGTCAAGTATTTCTAATTTGCGTAGCATGCTGTTGAAAATATCACTTATTTTTGTTTTCTTAACTATTGCGCAATTCTCTTATGCTTCTTCTATGAACTTGGCTCATTCTATTTTCTCCATTGTCAATTCATTCCACAATTAATTAATCTCCTTAAATTTGCCATACAAGATAAAAACCTTTTAATTTTTTGTCCTTATTTTTTGGAAACATGTGTACTGCATATGTTAAGGGAGATAAGAATTATTATATTTGTTCTTCTTTCTCTATTTGAAAATAAAAAAAAGAAGATAGGGGTAGACCTATTAGTATAATATACACTAGTGTTACCCTGTGCAAATTGCACGTACTACAATAAATTTGAGGGACTCATAAAATTATATGGAAGTCAAAAATTTAGAGACGCACCTTAACTATTTCAGTCACAATATAATCAAAAGATAGACAAATCTACACATTAACCAATTCACACTTCCAAACCAACCAACATCATTCTATACTTCTATTCAATTGAAAGGAAATGGGAAAAAAAAGTCAAATAATTACTGAAGTTGGTTGTGGCTATCCTCGGACTCTATGATGTACTCCGCTATCTCCTTCTCGACCGTGTGGTTCTCAGCCGCCTTCCTTCTCAAATCAAATATAATCAACACCAGAAACACATGGAGGGAACAATAATTGATAATTAACTTTATCAAAGATGACAAATATATAGATTAGTATAAGATATAGATATTTCTCTCCTATAGATTGAAATAATTTTTTTCGGAGGGGGTAGACTTTCTCTCCTATTAGTATAAGATATAAATATTATATCCATCACAAATGAAAAGAAGATTTATGAAGGAAAAGGCTTTGCCTACTTAGTCATTGAAAAAAAAAAAAATCTATAGATTAAAAAGATTAAAAAGAATGACGTAGAATAAACCAAATAATAGCATATCGACAAAATTACCAACCAATCTGAGTTTGGATTAAATTATACCTGGAATTGCAGGAATTATGTCACTAGGTCCTCTCTTAAAGTTGGCATTAGCTCACTACAAACAATATTGAGGAGACCAAACACACGTTAGTAGACTCAAGAGTAAATACAAATCAACCAAGCCCATAAAGGCAATAAGTTAACCACTCAATAAGTACGGAGTGCTAAGTCAACAGAATACAAAACAAACCATTGTTTGTGCGTTTACTTGTGCATGAACAATACAAATTTTAAAATATACAAAAAAGGGTGAGATTTGTTGGTAAAATAATATTCAAATATTAACTAAAAATATTTTAAATAACATATCATCATGTTGTCAGATATTTAAGTTTATCAGATGGTTTCTGCACCAAACATTACACATTGATTATTCACCATACTGTACCATTGCAAAAATAAACATATGACTAAGGAAAGCAATAATAATATGAAGGCAACAACCTCCACCTTGACAGGCAATAATAAATAATGTTAACAACAACATTATAAAGAGTTGATAATGTGTATAATCTTTTTTTCTTTTTTTTTTTACTTGTGTTCCTCTGTGATGGCTTTGTGCAGTTTCTTTTGCGATGACATTAAAATGTGGAATAACAAAAACCTATTAATTTTAATCCACTGACATCGATGGGTAATATGAACATCAAATTTTAACCCATTGATAAAAATTAGGGTGTATAATATCAAATTTCCTCTATAATATCAATAATCAAATCCGAATCCAAAAATCAATCCAAAAAAACCTCATTCAGACAAACAATCGTGAAGATGGTGGGAGAAATACTAATCGCAAAAACCTAACCCATCTCAAAGAATCATTCTAGTTTAATTCAAAGTTAAATCAGTATTTATATTGTAATGCCATATACATAGATCGATAATAAATTCATGGAAGCTAAAGGCCTGAAACATGACTACGACCACTATCTTAGATACCGAGTAGGTGAGTAGACATCATTTTGTTGGGGAATGAAAATTATAACTATTTGAGAGTTCATCAATAAAATCAACAATTTCCATGACAATTTGTGCTAGTTCCATCTTGAATTTATGACCTTAATGCAAACCACCACATTTTTGTTTCAGTAACCCCAGTACTGAGCAGATCAGCAACTTTGAACATCAAATTTCCTCTATAATTGTTGCTGCTAATTTTTGTGTAGGAGCAAACAGATAAATTTGTGGATTCTTGGAGGAATACGAATAAGCAAACTTGTTGATATTCACAGGCATTTCGACTGGTTTCTTGCTGCTACCATGAATCTGCAAAGAGTTCGATACACCGAGATGGATCCCGGCGATGAACCCTCCGACGCTCTTGTCAGTAATCAGGAAGATAATGAAAGAGCTTTATGTGAAAAAAGATTGATTACCTTGTTATGGTGGGGGGAGAATGGTATTTATAGTTGCCTTAGGGATCAGTTTCGAGATAAGGATTTATCTCTACTTCCTGATGTTTATGGATAAGGTGGAGAGTTTAAACTCGTTTCGCGATAAGAAGTGGTTAAAACCGCCTCTTAGAGATAATCACGAATTTGAATTACTCTTCAAGTATCTGAATTGGTTCGTAGCAGGTTGTTATCCGTACCCAATAGGATAGATCCGTTTATGGGTTATTGGGCTTTGAAAAAAGACTCAGTTCCCATTTCAGACTCGTTTGTAGGTGAAATTACCATTTTACCCCTGAGAGCTTTAAGATTCGTGCCCGATTTGAACTATTCTGATTTAATCCTATTTTTAGCCATATCACGAGACCTTCACTCCCGAAGACCGAGTTTAACAACCTTTGAGTAGTTTAATTGTTCCAATGATGTACGGGATTTTATCAGAGTTCTTGAGGGCATTTGGATCTTGCTCGAGGTGTAACGGTGTCAATCTGAGTTTGTGGAGTGCCCACAATGATTTTGCAAATTTTTTGGATTTTTCTAATTTTTTTCTAATTTTTAATTATTTTTCGAATTATTTATTCAATTTTGCGAATCAACAATCTATTTTCAAAAAGTATTAATTAATCGTTCTAATTAATAATTATTCATCCAGGAGTTCAAAAATATTTTCCTGAATTTATAATTATTTTTTAGGATTTTAAATTAATTTTCTTGAATTTTTAATTAATTTTTGCTATTTTTAAACAATTAATTTGAATTAATAATTTAAATAAAAGAATTAATCAGGGAATATCAACGTGGCACGATCTGGAGCATTGATCATACCGTTGGCATGAATTTTTGAGCGATCAGGTGGTGGATCTGGCGCTTAGGTGACGTGGCATGGTCTGAGCGCTCCGATCAGGAGCACGCATCGGGAGGTAAGTGGTTTACCCCCATTTCCAGCTCGGTAGCTCGGATCCTTAGAATATGGATCCGAGCTACGTGGCACATTCTGGGCCGTCTGATGAAGATCTGGCATGAATCAGGAGATGATATTTTTCGCCATTTTCCAGCTCGGTAGCTCGGCTCCTCGGAATATAGATCGAGCTACGTGGCACATTCTGGGCCGTCTAATGAAGATCTGGCACAAATCTTGAGGCGATATTTTTCTCTATTTCTCAGCTCGGTAGCTCAGATCCCCGGAATTTGGATCCGAGCTACGTGACACATTTTGGGCCGTCTAATGAAGATTTGGCACGAATCAAGAAGCAGTATTTTTTGCCATTTCTGAGCTCGGTAGCTCGGATCCTCGGAAGGTAGATCCGAGGGTCGTGGCGTGATCTGAGCCATCTGATGAAAATCATGCACGAATCTCGAGGCGATATTTTTTCGCCACTTTCCAGCTCGGTAGCTTGGATCCTCGGAAGGTAGATCCAAGGGTCGTGGCGTGATCTGAGCCGTCTGATGAAGATCATGCACGAATCACGAGAGGATATTTTTGCCATTTCTCAGCTCGGTAGCTCGGATCCTCGGAAGGTAGATCCGAGAGTCGTGGCGTGATCTGACCCGTCTGATGAAGATCATGCATGAATCTCGAGGTGATTTTTTTGCCATTTTCCAGCTCGGTAGCTCGGATCCTCAGAAGGTAGATGCGAGGGTCGTGGCGTGATCTGAGCCGTCTGATGAATTCATGCACGAATCTCGAGGTGATATGACTGGTTAATGAGTGTAACACCCCGAATCCCAAATACACTGAATTCGAGATGTTCTACAGGATCTTTTCGCTTCCTTTAGTACAATTTTACGAGGAAATTTAAATTTTTCACTTTACATCAGTATTACACTTTACATTGCACAGCGGAAGTAAAATTTACAACAATGAAACAAATATACAACAATATTGAGTAATCTTTAAGCATTTGTTCCTCTTTAATCTTTATCAAGCCATTTACCTGCATATAAGACTGTGGGTACGTCAGTTTATTCAACCGAGGATCATTATACACGGCCATCATCTCTATGCCGGAAATAATATAACTTATTTCCATATTTAGCAAACACAAACTTGTCACATATCAAACTAAAGGGACTACCCTATTGATGTCGTGTTGTGATTGTGCACTTAGTCCTTAATGCAATTGTTTATATTAGATGACACTAATGCGCACTTGTTCGGATTCTATGCATCCCATACTACATAGGTCCGAGGGCAAGCCTCTTATTCGTTCTTCATCTTTGTAGGGTTCGATCCCTCGCCATGACTTAATCTACTACTGTAATTACGGTAGGTATCTTAAATGATCTATGAGTGCAAGCACGTGTACAGAAAACCTGGAGGGGAAATCCCACATCAGGTCACGACTCATCGTGAAGAACCTGTGGCAATTCAGCCTCCTTCATGGCACACGATCCTCATGCAGTCACCAAACATCCCACAAGCGTCACCACCGGGACGGTACCCTGGAGCAGTATCCACGTCATGTCACGACGCATCGTGAAGAACCTGTGAAATACTCTCACGCCGCCAATCCGATGGCCCTCACTCGTGTTTTTCTCCTACTTTCATCACATCTCCCCTATGTATTAATCCTTAGTTTTTATTAAAATCATGAACAAGAATCGAAGCTCTAGAGTTAGCCTCTCCACTAAACCGGACTTATTCATTCATTTCAATATGACCAACCTTGGTCTTTCTTTTCAATTTTTATTTCCAAATGCCGGGGGAGACTTAGCTACTCTTTTTGTTTCAATTCACAATTCACAATTTCTAATTTGTGCATTTCCAACTCATAAATTCATATGTTGAGTTATCATACTCACATAACATTTCTCTTTTCCAATCATGATTTCTAAATTGTTCAAATAGTCCATGACTATACATGAATTTCATATGCTTTATCAATTATCACTTTCACTTTGAAATTCACATCACTAACGAATATTCACAATTCATGTTATTCATACTATTCTCAATTAGGAATAAATCACATCCATCACATAATATCACTTCAATCTTTACTAAATTAATCTTCTCATCCTTCATTTGAAGTTCTTTTTTGCAAGGTGTAATTTTCCCAAAAATACACTTATAAAACCATAGTTCTAATTACTCATTTTATTCTCAAATCTCATTTTATTTCATGCAATAATTCCCAAATTATTTTTTATAAAGTCTCATATAATTTTAGAATAATAACCATATTTTTTTCATAATTTTTGGACAATTAAAAACCCCCAAAAAAATATTTTTTTCAATCTTGACGAGGGCAAGATTCGAACCCAGCACCCCAGAGAACCCAACCGAAAGCCACAACCACTAGGCCGGATGCTACTGGCGTCATAAAGAGGCACTGAGAGCTATAAGAGCTCTCGGCTGCTGCTCTTCTTTTATTTAAAAAAATCATGGAATAAAATGTGTGGGCCAGAGGATTCGAACCGATCACCACAGGGAACCCAACCGCACCCTATGACCACTTGAGCTACGTGCTCAAGTTGTCACTAATATAATTTCATATTCATTTAATCCGTGCTCTCTGTTATTTAGAACATTTCGATGTTCAACTAGTCCCGATTTCATTTGGTCTTCATAAAAATTACTGTACAACTCCAGATTAATACTACTTCACATAATTTACATATCAGTATCAGCAAAATAATTTTGTGACAATTAAAACGTATTTTCATACACTAATTCAAATTATACATTATAATACTACATGTCTTCTCTTTTCGACATTTCTTCGCATTGTAGCATTCTAATCTTTTTATCAATGAATTTTCACCTTAATTCTCTGACTTTAATCATTTACCTAACATAAAACACATATTTTAATTTATTCATGCCCATATCAACACAAAGGATCTATTTAATACATGAAAAGGGTATAATCAAGCTACCAACTTTTGTGTGTAATTCTTGATGGGAAAAAATGTGTTTTCTATCACTCAATCCATGATTCTAATCAATCCACATACAACTTAAATAATAGAACCACATGTAAAATTGCATATCCACATTCAATCATTCAATAGATTTTTAAAGTGTACTCTTCTTAATTTCTTTCATGCTTCATTCATTCATAAATAAACTAGCATGCATTCCTACTTTAGAAATAGGGAAAATTAACCCACGTTATTGAAGAAAAGAACAATTAGCAATCTCCTAGACAAATGTCCTTGCAACGAAATGCTCCCCTCCTTGATGCACGCACAAGCCTCCAACCCAAGCTATCCTCCTTGTATAGCCGGCCTCTCCTTCTTGATTGAAAGCAAGCACACTACCCACTCACAACTCAATCTTTTAACTCAGAAAATACTACTAGATAATACTATTAGACTATAGGTTTGCAAGAGAATATTAAGCACAAAATAACTAGCCTTGGGGGGGGGTATTTATACTAAAAATCAAGGGAAATAGATGGCTAGGATTGAAGTAGGAGTTAGGAACAAATGGTGGAGATTTAATGAGGTGTTACACAAACTACCCATGATCCAATAACCATCACTCCATGACTCCACTCAAAATTTGAGTTTCCCTCCAAAGAATGCAACCGGCCATGCTAGGAGAAAGTGCATATTGCACGTGTACGTGTAGTGCATGTGCATGCAACTAGGCCCAAAATTGTACATCTTATTTTATATAAAAATAAATTCTAGTTTGTATTCTACATTACAAGTTGCATTTAAAAATAGATTGACTCATGGGCTTTAGTTTATGGGCCAAAATAATTAATTTGAAATAAAATAAATAAATTAAATTTTGGGCTTTTTAAAAGAAAAGGCTTTTTATCCATTTAAAAGAAGGCTTTTTGTATAAAATAGTTTGAAAGCACAAATTAAAATATCTATATCCATCACAATGAAAATAATTATAAGATTTAATTCAACCAAAATATTGCACGTGCACACTACGTGCAAAATAAATAATTTTTCATTAATTGAAAAATCAGGGCATTACAACACTCCCTCCTTAGAATAGTTCCGTCCCCGGAACTACAGTCAATAGTGAGAAACAAAATACAACACAACAACAAGAACAAAGAGATACAAAGATGCAATCAAGCCAAAAGCTCAGGATAGTCCTTCAACATCCTCTCCTCATATTCCCAAGTAGCCTCTTCAACCAAATGGTTTCTCCAGACTACTTTGACCATCGGTATCGTCTTATTCCTCAAGACTTTCTTTCGACAATCAACAATCTCGACAGGAGACTCGGTGTAATTCTGGTCCAATTGCAAACCTTCCGGCACTTCAGGCAAATGATGACTCGGGTCTGGAATATAACCTCTCAGCATAGACACATAAAAGACATTGTGCACCTGAGATAACTCCTCCGGTAACTCAAGCCGGTAAGCAGTTTACCCAATCCTTTTCAATATCTTGTTCGGGCCTATAAACCTCGGGGCTAATTTTCTGCCTTTGCCAAATCGAACCACACCTTTACTGGGCGATACTTTCAGAAAGACGAAGTCACCAACCTCAAACTCAAGGTCCCTTCTCCGGTTGTCTGCATAGCTTTTCTGCCTGCTCTGAGCTTCCACTAACCTTTTCCTGATCAGAACAATCTTCTCAGAGGTTTGTTGCACAAGCTCAGGACCAAACAACTGACGCTCCCCAACTTCAAACCAACAAACAGGAGTCCTGCACTTCCTGCCATACAGAGCTTCGTACGGCGTCATCCCAATGCTAGCCTGAAAACTGTTGTTGTAGGCAAACTCTACCAAAGGTAACTGCCTTTCCCAACTGCCTCCAAAGTCTAGTATACAACACCGAAGCATATCCTCAAGAATACGGTTGACTCTCTCGGTCTGCCCATCGGTTTGCGGATGAAAAGCAGTGCTGAAATCTGTCTTGGTCCCCAAAGCTGCCTGAAGACTCCTCCAGAAATGCGAAGTAAACCGCACATCTCGATCAGACACAATAGTTGACGGAACATCATGAAGCTGGACGATCTCGCCAACATACAACTCAGCCAACTTGTCCATCGAAGCGGTGAGTTTCCTCGCCAAAAAGTGAGCGGACTTGGTTAGTCGATCGACTATGACCCAAATCGCATCATTGCCTTTAGAACTCTTAGGCAATCCCGTGATGAAATCCATACTGATGTTATCCCACTTCCATTTCGGAATAGGTAACGGCTGTAATAGACCTCCGGGTCTCTGATTTTCGGCTTTGACTTGCTGACAAACCTCACACTTCGCCACAAATTCAGCCAGATCCCGCTTCAAACCTGACCACCAGAAATGCTGTTTGATGTCTTTGTACATCTTAGTACTCCCAGGATGTACCGACAAAAGAGTAGCATGTTCCTCCTGAAGAATACTCTCTTTCAGATCCGCTTGATTTGGAACACACAGTCTATCTCCGAACCACAGCACTCCATCCCTGATTTGAAATCTGGGCAACCTGCCAGCACCAACCTGCTCCTTCATCTCCAAAATATCAGCATCAACCTCCTGACTTGCAATGATCCTTCCATTCAGTGTAGGCTGAAGCCTCAACTGAGCTAAAGATGCTTCCAATCCTTGCAAGACCACCTCAATACCTGCTCGATCCAATTCCTCAATCAGATGCTTCTGAGTTGTAATCAAACTGGCTAAGCTGCTCTTGCGACTAAGTGCATCAGCCACAACATTAGCCTTCCCAGGATGATACTTGATTTCAGGTCGCATGTCCTCGAGCACTTCCAACCATCTCCGCTGCCTCAGATTCAGATCTCGCTGCTGATATATATACTTCAAGCTCTTGTGGTCCGTGTACATGTTCAATTTCTCACCGTACACGTAGTGCCTCCATTGCTTTAGGGCAAAGATAATCGCAGCCAACTCCAGATCATGAGTCGGGTAATTCTTCTCATACGGTTGTAGTTGCCTAGACCCATAAGCGATTACTCTTCCCTCTTGCATTAAGACACAACCAAGCCCACGATGTGAAACATCGCTATAAACATCATACTCAACACCTGCTCTACGAAAAGCCAAAATAGGTGCAGTAGTCAGCTTCTCTTTCAACTCCTGAAAGCTTGCCTCACATTGCTCAGTCCACTTGAAGTTCACATTCTTCTTGGTCAGTCCAGTAAGCGGCATGGCTATCTGAGCATAACCTTGAATGAATCTCCTGTAGTATCTAGTCATTCTAAGAAAACTTCTGACTTCCTTCACTGTAGTAGGCCTAGCCCAATCTCTCACTGCCTTTATCTTCTGAGGGTCAGTTGTCATTCCCTCCTTAGAAAGGATGTGACCTAGGAATGCAACTTCAGATTTCCAGAAATCACACTTGGATAACTTGGCATACAACTTCTGCTTTTCCAGCTTTTTCAAAACTGTTGCTAGATGCTCGATGTGCTCCTCTTCTAACTTGGAGTACACGAGGATATCGTCGATAAACACCACGACGAAAGAATCAATGAACAGCCTCAGAACTCTGTTCATCAAATCCATGAAGATTGCGGGTGCATTCGTCAGTCCAAATGGCATAACTAAGAATTCGTAATGCCCATGTCGAGTTCTAAATGCAGTTTTGTGCACATCTTCAGCTTTCACTCGAACTTGGTGATATCCTGATCGAAGATCTATTTTGGAGAATATAGCTGCTCCTTGTAGACGATCGTACAAATCATCAATTCGAGGAATAAGATACTTATTCTGAACAGTGACCTTATTCAGCTCTCGGTAATCGATACACACTCATCGATCCATCCTTCTTCTTTATCAAAAGCACTGGTGCTCCCCAAGGTGACGCACTAGGTTGAATAAAGCCTTCCTCCAACAGTTCCACAATCTGCCGTTTCACCTCATCCTGTTCCACTGGAGCCATCCTATACGGTGCCTTAGAAATGGGTGCACTTTCCGGTTGAACAGTGATGCTGAACTCTACATCACGATGCGGGGGTAACCCAGAAAAATCATCCAAGAACATAGTTGGATAGTCCCGAACCACAGGAATCCCTTGCACTTCCACAGGAGTCTCTTCCTTGCGGATAGTTGCCACCAGCTTAGAACACTTCTGCTTCCCTTGGAAAGTGACTTTAGGTCCACCTGGAGCCTTCACTGTTACCGTCTTGGTCTTGCACTCGATGCTTGCACTGTACACCGACATCCAATCAATGCCAATGATAACATCGACTCCTAAGATAGTCAGCTCGATCAGATCAATGCCAAAGATTCTATCTCCAATCACGATCTCGCAATCAGCGTAATACTGATCAGTGGTTAATATTTCCCCTGATGGAGTAGCTACTGCTAAGATCTTGCCTGGAAAAATCTTCGGTTCAACTCCCAACACTTTAGCAAATTTAGGAGACAGAAAAGTATGAGAAGATCCAGTATCGAACAACACAACAGCTTTCATTCCATATTCTGATGTAAAAAGTCCATCAAATTCGAAGTATAAGACATGAATTTTAAAACAACTTGCATTTCATTAAATTCCAAACTTTATACATTCGAATTGAAAAACATTTCTTAACATCAGAATGAAAGATAGTAGAAGCTACAACAGTCTAACTCCTACGGTTCCTCTTCGCTTCTCAAAGTTCTCCCCGTAGTTCATCAACTTCATCCTTCAGCACATCAGTCATATTCTTCCTCTTCTCGAGTTCCCATATACGATGACTGAGAACAGAATAGTCGTCCTTCCGCTGTGCCAGCTGAGCCTCCAATAATCCGACTCTCTCTCGCAGTGTTTCTACCTGCCTCTGAAGAGAAGTCACAAGACTATTTGGAACTGGTTCTTCTTCTTCGTCAGAAGTAGAGTCATCAGATGAATCCGGAGGTGGGGTAATCTCTCGGGATTCAGGCCATTCTTCTCCGTCAGAATCTGCTTGCCCTGGATAGTACTCGTCCTCGGAATCTGCCTGTCCAGGATGGTACTCTTCCTCGATGATATGCCAGTCGTCGTCTCCAGCAGGGTCGAAGTGATCAGCCATCTTAGAGATAGAGAGGAAGAAGCATGAGTCATAGAGCAACACAAATGTAAGTCACTTACATTTAAATCTCCAGACTCAAATACACACTCTAATGTCCACTTCTAGGGTGTCGTTCCTTATAAATTTTTACAAGTGTGGAAGCGTAGAAGAGTGGCTCTGATACCACTCTGTAACGCCCCGAATCCCAAATACACTGAATTCGAGATGTTCTACAGGATCTTTCCTCTTCCTTTAGTACAATTTTACGAGGAAATTTAAATTTTTCACTTTACATCAGAGTTTACATCAGTATTACACTTTACATTGCACAGCGGAAGTAAAATTTACAACAATGAAACAAATATACAACAACATTGAATAATCTTTAAGCATTTGTTCCTCTTTAATCTTTATCAAGCCATTTACCTGCATATAAGACTGTGGGTACGTCAGTTTATTCAACCGAGGATCATTATACACGGCCATCCTCTCTATGCCGGAAATAGTATAACTTATTTTCCATATTTAGCAAACACAAACTTGTCACATATCAAACTAAAGGGACTACCCTATTGATGTCGTGTTGTGATTGTGCACTTAGTCCTTAATGTAATTGTTTATATTAGATGACACTAATGCGCACTTGTTCGGATTCAATGCATCCCATACTACATAGGTCCGAGGGCAAGCCTCTTATTCGTTCTTCATCTTTGTAGGGTTCGATCCCTCGCCATGACTTAATCTACTACTGTAATTACGGTAGGTATCTTAAATGATCTATGAGTGCAAGCACGTGTACAGAAAACCTGGAGGGGAATCCCACATCAGGTCACGACTCATCATGAAGAACCTGTGGCAATTCAGCCTCCTTCATGGCACACGATCCTCATGCAGTCACCAAACATCCCACAAGCGTCACCACCGGGACGGTACCCTGGAGCAGTATCACGTCATGTCACGACGCATCGTGAAGAACCTGTGAAATACTCTCACGCCGCCAATCCGATGGCCCTCACTCGTGTTTTTCTCCTACTTTCATCACATCTCCCCTATGTATTAATCCTTAGTTTTTATTAAAATCATGAACAAGAATCGAAGCTCTAGAATTAGCCTCTCCACTAAACCGGACTTATTCATTCATTTCAATATGACCAACCTTGGTCTTTCTTTTCAATTTTCATTTCCAAATGCCGGGGGAGACTTAGCTACTCTTTTTGTTTCAATTCACAATTCACAATTTCTAATTTGTGCATTTCCAACTCATAAATTCATATGTTGAGTTATCATACTCACATAACATTTCTCTTTTCCAATCATGATTTCTAAATTGTTCAAATAGTCCATGACTATACATGAATTTCATATGCTTTATCAATTATCACTTTCACTTTGAAATTCACATCACTAACGAATATTCACAATTCATGTTATTCATACTATTCTCAATTAGGAATAAATCACATCCATCACATAATATCACTTCAATCTTTACTAAATTAATCTTCTCATCCTTCATTTGAAGTTCTTTTTTGCAAGGTGTAATTTTCCCAAAAATACACTTATAAAACCATAGTTCTAATTACTCATTTTATTCTCAAATCTCATTTTATTTCATGCAATAATTCCCAAATTATTTTTTATAAAGTCTCATATAATTTTAGAATAATAACCATATTTTTTTCATAATTTTTGGACAATTAAAAATCCCCAAAAAAATATTTTTTTCAATCTTGACGAGGGCAAGATTCGAACCCAGCACCCCAGAGAACCCAACCGAAAGCCACAACCACTAGGCCGGATGCTACTGGCGTCATAAAGAGGCACTGAGAGCTATAAGAGCTCTCGGCTGCTGCTCTTCTTTTATTTAAAAAAATCATGGAATAAAATGTGTGGGCCAGAGGATTCGAACCGATCACCACAGGGAACCCAACCGCACCCTATGACCACTTGAGCTACGTGCTCAAGTTGTCACTAATATAATTTCATATTCATTTAATCCGTGCTCTCTGTTATTTAGAACATTTCGATGTTCAACTAGTCCCGATTTCATTTGGTCTTCATAAAAATTACTGTACAACTCCAGATTAATACTACTTCACATAATTTACATATCAGTATGAGCAAAATAATTTTGTGACAATTAAAACGTATTTTCATACACTAATTCAAATTATACATTATAATACTACATTTCTTCTCTTTTCGACATTTCTTCGCATTGTAGCATTCTAATCTTTTTATCAATGAATTTTCACCTTAATTCTCTGACTTTAATCATTTACCTAACATAAAACACATATTTTAATTTATTCATGTCCATATCAACACAAAGGAATCTATTTAATACATGAAAATGGTATAATCAAGCTACTAACTTTTGTGTGTAATTCTTGATGGAAAAAAATGTGTTTTCTATCACTCAATCCATAATTCTAATCAATCCACATACAACTTAAATAATAGAACCACATGTAAAATTGCATATCCACATTCAATCATTCAATAGATTTTTAAAGTGTACTCTTCTTAATTTCTTTCATGCTTCATTCATTCATAAATAAACTAGCATGCATTCCTACTTTAGAAATAGGGAAAATTTACCCACCTTATTGAAGAAAAGAACAATTAGCAATCTCCTAGACAAATGTCCTTGCAACGAAATGCTCCCCTCCTTGATGCACGCACAAGCCTCCAACCCGAGCTCTCCTCCTTGTATAGCCGGCCTCTCCTTCTTGATTGAAAGCAAGCACAATACCCACTCACAACTCAATCTTTTAACTCACAAAATATTACTAGATAATACTATTAGACTATAGGTTTGGAAGAGAATATTAAGCACAAAATAACTAGCCATGGGGGGGGGGGGGGGTTATTTATACTAAAAATCAAGGGAAATAGATGGCTAGGATTGAAGTAGGAGTTAGGAACAAATGGTGGAGATTTAATGAGGAGTTACACAAACTACCCATGATCCAATATCCATCACTCCATGACTCCACTCAAAATTTGAGTTTCCCTCCAAAGAATGCAACCGGCCATGCTAGGAGAAAGTGCATATTGCACGTGTACGTGTAGTGCACGTGCATGCAACTAGGCCCAAAATTGTACATCTTATTTTATATAAAAATAAATTCTAGTTTGTATTCTACATTACAAGTTGCATTTAAAAATAGATTGACTCATGGGCTTTAATTTATGGGCCAAAATAATTAATTTGAAATAAAATAAATAAATTAAATTTTGGGCTTTTTAAAAGAAAAGGCTTTTTATCCATTTAAAAGAAGGCTTTTTGTATAAAATAGTTTGAAAGCACAAATTAAAATATCTATATCCATCACAATGAAAATAATTATAAGATTTAATTCAACCAAAATATTGCACGAGCACACTACGTGCAAAATAAATAATTTTTCATTAATTGAAAAATCAGGGCATTACAATGAGTTTTGGGGTGACGTGTCGTGCTCATGCCTTTTCGAATTATGTCATTTAGCCTTCTGATGGGCCTTTCTAGTGGTTCAGGGGGCCCAAAAATCTCGGACGCCCAAGCGGCGCCCCCTCTTTCTACTATAAGTCACCACCCCTCCTTCATTTCGTCACTCTCTTTTTACTCTTTGGGAAAAAGAATTCACTACTGGGCTGCTAAACTAGCGTTTGCGGCCAATCGTTAGCATTTTTTCGGCGATCTTTTCCGACCGTTGCTGTCACATCAAGATAAATACATATTTTTTAATATATTTTACGAGCTGTCTAGAGCGTCGTCTTGGAGTGAGACCTCCACCTCGGATCAAGAAAGTGATCGGTCGTTGGTGGTCCCCTATACGGCAGACAGGGGAAGGAGGTAGCTGGGTTGGTGATAGTGGAGACAATAGTGGAGGGGGTGAAGAGAGCGGGAGAGCTGGGCAGGATGCCATCTACTTTGTTAAGCCTCGGCAGAGTCAGAGAATATTCCGACGACCTTCTGGCCAATGTTGTGCATGGGAGGTCGGCTTCGTATGACGAAACAAGCCAAGGGAATGCTTTGAGGTTGACGACATCTCCTCGGTTCTTACGGAGAAGGATCTGCTGTGTATCAGAAGGAGCTTCATGATACCGCTGGAGTTTACTCTCCTCCTTCCTGGTCCAGGGTTCCGAGCGTGTTTGGCAACTTTGCCAGACACATGCGTCTTCCCATTTGATGCGCTCAACACTGGACTCTGTTTTCCCTTTCCGCCCTTCGTAACCGAGGTGTTGCGGTGGTATGGGCTGAGTTTGGTTCAATATATGCCGAACATGTGGCGCCATGGGTAACGCCCCGAATCCCAAATACACTGAATTCGAGATGTTCCACAGGATCTTTCCGCTTCCTTTAGTACAATTTTACAAGGAAATTTGAACTTTTCACTTTACATCAGAGTTTACATGATTACATTACACTTTACATTGCACAGCGGAAGTAAACTTTACAACAATGAAACAAATGTACAACAACATTGAATGATCTTTAAGCATTTGTTCCTCTTTAATCTGTATCAAGCAATTTACCTACATATAAGACTGTGGGTACGTCACTTTATTCAACCGACGATCATTATACATGGCCATGCTTTCTATGCCGAAAATAGTATAACTTATTTTTCATATTTAGAAAACACAAACTTGTCACATATCAAACTAAAGGGACTACCCTATTGATGTCGTGTTGTGATTGTGCACTTAGTCCTTAATCCATTTATTTATATTACATGACACTAATGCGCACTCGTTCGGATTCTATGCATCCCATACTACATAGGTCCGAGGGCAAGTCCTTAATCATTCTTCATCTTTGTAGGGTTCAATCCCTCGCCATGACTTAATCTACTACTGTAATTATGGTAGGTATCTTAGATGATCTATGAGTACAAGCACGTGTACAGAAAATCCTGGAGGGGAATCCTACGTCATGTCACGACGCATCGTGAAGACAGCCTGTGGCAATTCAGCCTCCTTCATGGCACACGATCATCTTGCAGTCACCAAACATCCCACAAGCGTCGCCACCGGGACGATAAGTCTGGAGTAGTGCCCATGCAATGTCTTGACGCATCAAGCAGGCAGCCTGTGGATCACTCTCACACCGCCAATCCGATGGCCCTCATACTCGTGTTTTTCTCCTACTTTCACCACGTCTCCACTATGTACTAATCCTTAGTTTTTATCAAAATCATGAACAAAAATCAAAGCTCTAGAGTTAGCCTCTCCACTAAACCGGACTTATTCATTCGTTCAAACATAACCAACCTTGGTCTTTCTTTTAAATTTTCATTTTATTTATTTCCAATGCCGGGGGAGACTTAACTACTCCTTTTGTTTCAATTTTCAATTCACAATTTCCAAAATGAGCATTTCCAACTCATAAATTCATTTGTTGATTTATCATACTCAAAAGTATTTCTCTTTTCCAATCATGATTTCTAATTCGTTCAAATAGTCCATAACTATACATGAAATTCAACTATCCATCATGTAACTCATGAAATGTTATTTTCACATAAAAACCCACATCACCAATTATTCAATCAAAGGTGAACATTTACGCTTCATAATTTCCACACTATTCTCAAATGAGAATAATTTGCTTCACATCACACAATATAATTTCTTTTTGCCAAATTAATTTTCTAATCCTTCATTTCAAGTTATTTTTGCAAGATATAACTCTACAAAAATATAAATATAGAACCATAGTTCTATTCACACATTTTATTCTCAAATCATGTTTCATTTCATGCAAATACTCCCCAAATTATTTTTCTTAAGTCCTATGTATTTTTAGAAGAATAGTCATATTTTTTCCATAATTTTTTGATCACTAAAACATCCAAAAAAAAAATTTTCATAACTGCCGTAGCCAAGGGTCGAACCACGGACCACAGAGAACACAGCCGAAGGCACAGGCCACTAGGCCATTTGCGCTGGCGGTATAAAGAGGCGCTGAGAGTATTAAATACTCTCGGCCGCTGATTCCTATACATTTAAGAAAATTGTGAAACAAAATGTGTGCCACAGGGATTCGAACCAGCCATCGCAGGGAACCCAACGCACGCTCTGACCACTTGAGCTACGTGCTCAGGTTGTCAAAGTACAACTTAAATTCTTTTTAAACCAATTTTCTCTGTTGTTAAAACGTTCCGATGTTCAACTAGCCCTCATTTCATTTTCCTTTCATGAAAATTACTGTAAAATTCCAGATTGATCATTTCTTGTCTAATTTACATATCAGTATGAAACAAATAATTTTTTTCAACAATTAAAACATATTTTCATACAATTAATTCGAATTCTACATTATAACTACTACATTCTTTATTTCGACATTTATTAACAAATAATACCACTAATCCCTTTATTAGCAAACTAAGGATTAATTCTCTGTTTTTACCCCTTTATCATACATACAAATCTATAACTTAATTCATTTATTTCAATATCACACAATGATCCATTTATTCACATGAAGTAGCATTGCCAATCTACTAACTTTGTGTATATAATTTGTGACGTAGATAATGAGACCTTCTTTAACAAATCATGGTTATAATTAATCCATACAAACTTAGATTTTTACTAATCAAATCACATACAATTTGCACACCCACATTCCAATCAATTCATAGGTCAATGTCCAATTAAAAGTGTACTCTTATTAATATTTTTCATGCCGCATTCATTCAATTTAATCTAGCATGCATCCCTAATTAGAATATAGAAAATTTACCCACCTTAATTTGGAGAGAAAAATACAATTTAGCAACCTCCTAGACGAATGTCCTTGCAACGAGAGTGCTCCTCCTCCTTGAACACGCGCACGCAAGCCTCCCAAGCACCCAACCGAGAGCTCCCTCTTGATGAATGCCGGCCCTTCTTTTCTCCTTGATGTTGCAAGCACAATCCCACACTCTCTCAATCTTTAACTCACAAAATCACTACTAGATAATATAATTTAGACTATAGGTTTGGAGGGATTAATAAGCACAAGAATAACTAGCCAGGGGGGGGGGGGGTATTTATACTAAAAATCAAAGAGAATTGAGAGCTAGGATCAAGTAGTTGGTTATAAGATGGAGGGCTAGGATGAAAGTAGGAGTTGCATTAACTACCCCCAACCAAGTAACCACCACACCATGATTTCCACTCAAATTTTCATTTTCCTCCAAGCTCCCAACCGGCCTAGTTTGAAAAAGTGCATTTTGCACATGTACGTGCAATGCACGTGTACGTGCAATGCACGTGCAAGCAACTAGGTCCAAAAAATTGTACATTAAATAAATAAACTTTAAATTGTATTCTACCTGACAAGTTGTATTAAAAATAAATTAATCCATGGGCTTTAGTTTATGGGCCAAAATACTTATTATAAAAATAATAAATTAAATTAACTTTGGGCTTTTAAAAAGAAAATGCTTTTTGTCTAATTGAAAGAAAGCTTTGTAAAAATAATCTAAAAGCACATATTTAAAAATCCATACTCATCATAATGGAAATAATCATAACACTTAATTCAACCAAAATATTGCACGTGCACACTACGTGCAAAATAAATAATTTTTCATTAAATCAAAAGTCAGGGCATTACAACACTCCCTCCTTAGAATAGTTCCGTCCCCGGAACTACAGTCAAGAGCGAGAAAACAAACAACACTCACAACAAGAACAAAAAGATACAAAGATACAAATCAAGCAAAAAGCTCAGGATAGTCCTTCAACATCCTCTCATCAGACTCCCAAGTAGCCTCTTCAACCAAATGGTTTCTCCAGACTACCTTGACCATCGGTATCGTCTTATTCCTCAAGACTTTCTCTCGACGATCAACAATCTCGACAGGAGACTCGATGTAATTCAGATCCAATTGCAAACCTTCCGGCACTTCAGGCAAATGATTACTCGGATCTGGAATATAACCTCTCAGCATAGACACATGGAAGACATTGTGCACCTGAGACAACTCTTCCGGTAATTCAAGCCGGTAAGCAGTTTTTCCGATCCTTTTCAATATCTTGTACGGGCCTATAAACCTCGGGGCTAACTTCCCGCCTTTGCCAAATCGAACCACACCTTTACTGGGTGATACTTTCAGAAAGACGAAGTCACCAACCTCAAATTCAAGGTCCCTTCTCCGGTTGTCTGCATAGCTTTTCTACCTGCTCCGAGCTTCTAACAACTTTTTCCTGATCCGAACAATCTTCCCAGAGGTTTGCTGCACAAGCTCAGGACCAAATAACTGACGCTCCCCAACTTCAAACCAACAAACAGGTGTTTTGGACTTCCTGCCATACAAAGCTTCGTACGGCGCCATCCCAATGCTAGCCTGAAAACTGTTGTTGTAGTCAAACTCTACCAAAGGTAAATGCCTTTCCCAACTGCCTCCAAAATCTAATATACAACACCGAACCATATCCTCAAGAATACGATTTACTCTCACGGTCTGCCCATCGGTTTGCGGATGAAAAGCAGTGTTAAATCTGTCTTGGTACCCAAAGCTATCTGAAGACTCCTCCAGAAATGCGAAGTAAACCGCGCATCTCGATCAGACACAATAGTTGACGGAACACCCTGAAGCCGGACGATCTCGCCAACATACAACTCAGCTAACTTGTCCATCGAAGCAGTGAGTTTCATCGCCAAAAAGTGAGCGGACTTGGTCAGTCGATCGACTATAACCCAAATCGCATCATTGCCTTTAGGACTCTTAGGCAATCCCGTAATGAAATCCATACTGATGTTATCCCACTTCTATTCCGGAATAGGTAACGGTTGTAATAGACCTCCGGGTCTCTGATTTTCGGCTTTGACTTGCTGACAAACCTCACACTTCACCACAAATTCAGCCACATCCCGCTTCAAACCTGACCACCAGAAATGCTGTTTGATGTCTTTGTACATCTTAGTAATCCCAGGATGTACCGACAAAAGAGTAGCATGCACCTCCTGAAGAATACTCTCTTTCAGGTCCGCCTGATTTGGAACACATAGCCTATCTCCGAACCACAGCACTCCATCCTTGATTTGAAATCCGGGCAACCTGCCAGCACCAACCTGCTCCTTCATCTCCAAAATATCAGCATCAACCTCCTGACTTGCAATGATCCTTACATTCAAAGTAGGCTGAAGCCTCAACTGAGCTAAAGATGCTCCCAATCCTTGCAAGACAACTTCAATACATGCTCGGTCCAATTCCTCAAACAGATACTTCTGAGTTGTAATCAAACTGGCTAAGCTGCTCTTGCGACTAAGTGCATCAGCAACAACATTAGCCTTCCTAGGATGATACTTGATCTTAGGTCGCATGTCCTCAAGCACTTCCAACCATCTCCGCTGCCTCAGATTCAGATCCCTCTGCTGATAAATGTACTTCAAACTCTTGTGGTCCGTGTACATGTTCAATTTCTCACCGTACACGTAGTGCCTCCATTGCTTCAGGGCAAAGATAATCGCAGCTAACTCCAGATCATGAGTCAGGTAATTCTTCTCATGCGGTCGTAGTTGCCTAGACCCATAAGTGATTACTTTTCCTTCTTGCATTAAGGCACAACCAAGCCCACGATGTGAAGCATCGCTATAAACATCATACTCAACACCTGCTCTAGGCAAAGCCAAAATAGGTGCAGTAGTCAGCTTCTCTTTCAACTCCTGAAAGCTTGCCTCACATTGCTCAGTCCACTTGAAGTTCACATTCTTCTTGGTCAGTCCAGTAAGTGGCACGGCTATCTGAGCATAACCTTGAATGAATCTCCTGTAGTATCCAGTCATCCCAAGAAAACTTCTGACTTCCTTTACTGTAGTAGGCCTTGTCCAATCTCTCACTGCCTCTATCTTCTGAGGGTCAGTTGCCACTCCCTCCTTAGAAAGGATGTGACCTAGGAATGCCACTTCAGATTTCCAGAAATCACACTTGGATAACTTGGCATACAACTTCTGCTCTTCCAACTTCTTCAAAACTGCTGCCAGATGATCGGTGTGCTCCTCCTCTGACTTGGAGTACACGAGAATATCGTCGATAAACACCACGACAAAAGAATCAATGAACGGCCTCAGAACTCTGTTCATTAAATCCATGAAGATGGCGGGTGCATTCGTCACTCCAAATGGCATAACTAAGAATTCGTAATGCCCATGTCGAGTTCTAAATGCAGTTTTGTGCACATCTTCAGCTTTCATTCGAACTTCGTGATATCCTGATCGAAGATCTATTTTGGAGAAAACAGCTGCTCCTTGTAGACGATCGAACAAGTCATCAATTCGAGGAATAGGATACTTATTCTGAACAGTGACCTTATTCAGCTCCCGGTAATCGATACACATTCTCATTGATCCATCCTTCTTCTTTACCAAAAGCACTGGTGCTCCCCAAGGTGACGCACTAGGTTGAATAAAGCCTTTCTCCAACAGTTCCTCAATCTGCCGTTTCACCACATCCTGTTCCACTGGAGCCATCCTATACGGTGCCTTAGAAATGGGTGCACTTCCCGGTTGAACAGTGATGCTGAACTCTACATCACGATGTGGGGGTAACCCAGGAAAATCATCCAAGAACACAATCGGATAGTCTCGAACTACGGGAATCCCTTGCACTTCCACAGGAGTCTCTTCCTTGCGGATAGTTGCCACCAGCTTAGAACATTTCGTCTTCCCTTGGAAAGTGACTTCAGGTCCACCTGGAGCCTTCACTGTTACCGTCTTAGTCTTACACTCGATGCTTGCACTGTACACGGACATCCAATCAATGCCAATGATAACATCGACTCCCAAGATAGTCAGTTCGATCAGATCAATCCCAAAGATTCGATCTCCAATCACAATCTTGCAATCAGCGTAATACCGATCAGTGGTTAGAGTTTCTCCTGATGGTGTAGCTACTGCCAAGATCTTGCTTGGAAAAATCTTCGGTTCAACTCCCAACACTTTAGCAAATTTAGGAGACACAAAAGTATGAGAGGATCCAGTATCGAACAACACAACAGCTTTCATTCCATTAAGATAAAGTTCTCCTGTTACATAATATACACTCATTACATAACAGTTCACTTTATAAACGGGAAAAAGAAATGACAAAAACCTCTAAACATCTGCCCTCGTACCAGTGATGACATGATCAACCTCATCAGCATCAGCTTCCGTCCAGGCAAATACTCGCCCTGGTTGGTACGGTCTCTTCCCATTCTGCTGAGTTGGTACATTGCGATCACCATTCCGTGGTTTGAGACATTGAGATCGGTAATGTCCTGTTTTACCACAGTTATAGCAAGTTACCGTAGGAGGTCTCACCACATGGTTTCCAGGTCCTTCAGCCACACTAATAGCGTTCGTCCCTATCGGTTTGAACCTTTGTGCAGATGGTTGCCCTTTAAAACTCCCAGAATTGGCGGGCCTCTTTCCAGACTGCCAGTTGTTCCTCCGGTTCTGAACAACATGAAACTGTTCCATATCTGCTTCTGTCGCTGCTGCTCTCTTGACCAACTTGTCAAATCTTCTGATACCAAGAGGTATCATCCAGGACCTCAAACTCGGTCTCAATCCATGCTCGAACTTACGAGCCTTCTTAGCTTCATCCATCACTAATTCCGGAGCATACCTAGAGAGCTAAGTAAACTTGGTCTCGTACTCTCTCACTGACATGCTACCTTGCTGTAGTGATAGAAACTCCATAGCCTTCTTCTCTTGAACGTCAGAGGGAAAATAGTGACTGCGGATTCTTCCAGAAATTCCTCCCAGCCAAGCACTATGACTCCCATTGTCCTCTTCATTGACTGCCACCACACAGCCGCGTCCTTCTCAAATTGTAGAGTCGCCAACTTCACCTTACTGCCTTCAGGGGTCTCCAGCACTTCAAAGATTGTCTCTACTTGACGAATCCAGTTGTCAGCCGCATCAGGGTCTGACTTCCCTTCGAATACCGGTGGTTTCATTCGTTTGAACGATTCCACTAGTTTAATCGCTTCGGGCACTGGATTCGCAGGTCCCCTACCTTGGTTCATGGCCACGGCGTTGAGCGTCTGATAGACCCTCGCAAGTTCCATTTCCAGATCCAGACCTTCACCGTTTCTAGTTCCTCTTCTAGCCATATTCTGATGCAAAATATCCATTAAATTCGAAGTATAAGACATGAATTTTAAATCAACTTGCATTTCATTGAATTTCAAACTTTACACATTCGAATTGAAAAACATTTCTTGACATCAGAATGAAAATAGTAGAAGCTACAACAGTCTAACTCCTACGGTTCCTCATCGCTTCTCGAAGTTCTCCCCGTAGTTCATCAACTTCATCCTTCAGCACATCTGTCAAATTCTTCCTCTTATCGAGTTTCCATATATGATGACTGAGAACTGAAAAGTCGTCCTTTTGCTTTGCCAGCTGAGCCTCCAATAATTCGACTCTCTCTCACAGTGTTTCTACCTGCCTCTGAAGAGAAGTCACAAGACTATTCAGAACTGGTTCTTCTTCTTCGTCAGAAGAAGAGTCATCAGATGAATCCGGAGGTGGGGTAATCTCTCGGGATTCAGGCCATTCTTCTCCGTCAGAATCTGCTTGCCCTGGATAGTACTCATCCTCGGAATCTGCTTGTCCAGGATGGTACTTTTCCTCAATGATATGCCAGTCGTCGTCTCCAGCAGGGTCGACGTGGTCAGCCATCTTAGAAAGTAGGGAGGAAGAAGCATAAGTCATAGAGCAACACAAATGTAGGTCACTTATATTTAAATCTCTAGACTCAAACACACACTCTAATGTCCACTAGTAGGGTGTCGTTCCTTATAAATTTGTATAAGTGTGGAAAGCGTGGCTCTGATACCACTCTGTAACGCCCCGAATCCCAAATACACTAAATTTGAGATGTTCTACAGGATCTTTCCGCTTCCTTTAGTACAATTTTACAAGGAAATTTGAACTTTTTACTTTACATCAGAGTTTACATGATTACATTACACTTTACATTGCACAGCGGAAGTAAACTTTACAACAATGAAACAAATGTACAACAACATTGAATAATCTTTAAGCACTTGTTCCTCTTTAATCTCTATCAAGCCATTTACCTGCATATAAGACTGTGGGTACGTCAGTTTATTCAACCGACGATCATTATACACGGCCATCCTCTCTATGCCGGAAATAGTATAACGTATTTTCCATATTTAGCAAACACAAACTTGTCACATATCAAACTAAAGGGACTACCCTATTGATGTCGTATTGTGATTGTGCACTTAGTCCTTAATGCATTTATTTATATTACATGACACTAATGCGCACTCGTTCAGATTCTATGCATCCCATACTACATAGGTCCGAGGACAAGCCCTTAATCGTTCTTCATCTTTGTAGGGTTCAATCCCTCGCCATGACTTAATCTACTACTATAATTACGGTAGGTATCTTAGATGATCTATGAGTACAAGAACGTGTACAGAAAATCCTGGAGGGGAATCCCACGTCATGTCACGACGCATCGTGAAGACAACCTGTGGCAATTTAGCTTCCTTCATGGCACACGATCCTCTTGCAGTTACCAAACATCCCACAAGCGTCGCCACCGGGACGATAATTCTGGAGTAATGCCCATGCCATGTCTTGACGCATCAAGCAGGCAGCCTGTGGATCACTCTCACACCGCCAATCCGATGGCCCTCATACTCGTGTTTTTCTCCTACTTTCATCACGTCTCCACTATGTACTAATCCTTAGTTTTTATCAAAATCATGAACAAAAATCAAAGCTCTAGAGTTAGCATCTCCACTAAACCGGACTTATTCATTCGTTCAAACATAACCAACCTTGGTCTTTCTTTTAAATTTTCCTTTCATTTATTTCCAATGCCGGGGAGACTTAGCTACTCCTTTTGTTTCAATTTTCAATTCACAATTTCCAAAATGAGATTTTCCAACTCATAAATTCATTTGTTGATTTATCATACTCAAAAGTATTTCTTTTTTCCAATCATGATTTCTAATTCGTTCAAATAGTCCATAACTATACATGAAATTTAACTATCCATCATGTAACTCATGAAATATTATTTTCACATAAAAACCCACATCACCAATTATTCAATCAAAGGTGAACATTTACGCTTCATAATTTCCACACTATTCTCAAATGAGAATAATTTGCATCATATCACACAATATAATTTCTTTTTGCCAAATTAATTTTCTAATCCTTCATTTCAAGTTATTTTTGCAAGATATAACTCTACAAAAATATAAATATAGAACCATAGTTCTATTCACACATTTTATTCTCATATCATGTTTTATTTCATGCAAATACTCCCCAAATTATTTTTCTTAATTCCTATGTATTTTTAGAAAAATAGTCATATTTTTTCCATAATTTTTTGATCACTAAAACATCTAAAAAAAACCATTTTTCATAACTGCCGTAGCCAAGGGTCGAACCCCGGACCACAGAGAACACAGCCGAAGGCACAGGCCACTAGGCCATTTGCGCTGGCGGTATAAAGAGGCGCTGAGAGTATTAAATACTCTCGGCCGCTGATTCCTATACATTTAAGAAATTTGTGAAACAAAATGTGTGCCACAGGGATTCGAACCAGCCATCGCAAGGAACCCAACGCACGCTCTGACCACTTGAGCTACATGCTCAGGTTGTCAAAGTACAACTTAAATTCTTTTTAAACCAAGTTTCTCTGTTGTTAAAACGTTCCGATGTTTAACTAGCCCTCATTTCATTTTGCTTTCATGAAAATTACTGTAAAATTCCAGATTGATCATTTCTTGTCTAATTTACATATCAGTATGAAACAAATAATTTTTTTCAACAATTAAAACATATTTTCATACAATTAATTCGAATTCTACATTATAACTACTACATTCTTTATTTCGACATTTATTAACAAATAATACCACTAATCCCTTTATTAGCAAACTAAGGATTAATTCTCTGTTTTTACCCATTTATCATACATACAAATCTATAACTTAATTCATTTATTTCAATATCACACAATGATCCATTTATTCACATGAAGTAGCATTGCCAATCTATTAACTTTGTGTATATAATTTGTGACGTAGATAATGAGACCTTCTTTAACAAACCATGGTTATAATTAATCCATACAAACTTAGATTTTTACTAATCAAATCACATACAATTTGCACACCCACATTCCAATCAATTCATAGGTCAATGTCCAATTAAAAGTGTACTCTTATTAATATTTTTCATGCCGCATTCATTCAATTTAATCTAGCATGCATCCCTAATTAGAATATAGAAAATTTACCCACCTTAATTTGGAGAGAAAAATACAATTTAGCAACCTCCTAGACGAATGTCCTTGCAACGAGAGTGCTCCTCCTCCTTGAACACGCGCACGCAAGCCTCCCAAGCACCCAACCGAGAGCTCCCTCTTAATGAATGCCGGCCCTTCTTTTCTCCTTGATGTTGCAAGCACAATCCCACACTCTCTCAATCTTTTAACTCACAAAATCACTACTAGATAATATAATTTAGACTATAGGTTTGGAGGGATTAATAAGCGTAAGAATAACTAGCCATGGGGGGGGGGTATTTATACTAAAAATCAGAGAGAATGGAGGGCTAGGATCAAGTAGTTGGTTATAAGATGGATGGCTAGGATGAAAGTAGGAGTTGCATTAACTACCCACAACCAAGTAACCACCACACCATGATTTCCACTCAAATTTTCATTTCCCTCCAAGCTCCCAACCGGCCTAGTTTGAAAAAGTGCATTTTGCACGTGTACGTGTAATGCACGTGCAAGCAACTAGGTCCAAAAAATTGTACATTAAATAAATAAACTTTAAATTGTATTCTACATGACAAGTTGTATTAAAAATAAATTAATCCATGGGCTTTAGTTTATGGGCCAAAATACTTATTATAAAAATAATAAATTAAATTAACTTTGGGCTTTTAAAAAGAAAAGGCTTTTTGTCTTATTGAAAGAAAGCTTTGTGAAAATAATCTAAAAGCACATATTTAAAAATCCATACTCATCATAATGGAAATAATCATAACACTTAATTCAACCAAAATATTGCACGTGCTCACTACGTGCAAAATAAATAATTTTTCATTAAATGAAAAGTCAGGGCATTACACCATGTCCTCGGCTTCATGCTTCAGTGCCAAGCGGTGGGGGCCGAGCCTCAGCTCATCATGCTCCGAAGTCTCTATCGGATCAATCGCATAAGTAAAATGGAGTACCGGTACTACTTGTCGCCGTGGCGGGGTGTTAAATTGATCGAGAAACCGGACTCAATCAAGTTTTGGAAGGAGAAATACTTTTTAATCTGAGGTAGCCAACTGTGGGACTTTAACTCTTTTTTTTTGTTTCTGTAGAGGCCCCCGGTATGGACTTTCGAGCGATGTTTTTTGATAGAGGGGGTGTTGGAGGGAAAGGTACTGATGGTAAGAAGAGGAAGAGAACCACAGCGGAGCCATCATCTGGCCGAGCTGCGAAGGGATCGGCGGTGGCCTCCCCGGTGGTTTATTTAGAATCACCTTCTTCTACTCTGTCTGCCCCTTCCACTACTCCCATACCATCTGCCCCTTCCGACCCTTCCACCAAGGACTTCACTCGTGGGGCTGCACTGGCTCTTGAGGCACCACCCCTTACCGCCGAGGCCGAGGCGATTCTCACTGAGGAGCCCAAGAGGCTCTTCGTCCCCGATTGGCGAGTGATGAAGCATGATGGCTTCCTCGGGGACTCCGTCATGAGCATGTAGGCAATCCACCACTTACCAACCCCGAAGGACCAAGCCGCGCTGAAGGCGGGGACAGTGGGTGACGATGCCCTCGAGATTGCTAGGGCGACGATGTCGGTGAGTAACTTTTAGGGTTCTCCAAAAATTTAAGTTTTTCTTGCGCTAAACTTGTAGTTTCTCTTCATAGATCTCATGCCACTTTAGCCACCTTTTAGAGAAGGTCGCTAAGTAGGAGAATGAGCTCAAAGCGACGAGCGACAGAGACCGGTCAGAGAGGGCCAAGGCTGTGAAGATGTACGAGGCCGAGCGGCACCTATCAGAGTCTCACGTTCGAGTCTGCCTTGGCGAAGGCGAACGAGCAGACAACTCGGGAGGCGGCCAGGGCGAACAAGGAGAAGGAGAGGGCCGGCCAAGAGAAGTAGAGGGCCACAAAGGCAGTCGAGGATGCGGTGAGGGAGCGCGAGGTGGCAGTAGCGACGACTGCCAGGTGATCAGGTCTTAAGCGAAAGCGCATATGCACGCGAACATGGAACAATCTTACGCCAGAGCTCTCAAACACGTGGAAGCTCGTATCCCCAGCTTCGACAGCTCGAGGTATAGCTTGTATACCCTTCTCGAAGGTGAAGTAGCCGAGGGAGCAGAAGGCGCCAGAGGAGGGCAAGAAGAAGAAGAAGAAGAAGAAGAAGAAGAAGAAGAAGAAGAAGAAGAAGAAGAAGAAGAAGAAGAGAAGAGGAGGGTGCCGTGGCAAATCCTTAGTCGGCCATTGTGGATGTGCCGGAGGTGATAGCGGAGTAGCCCCCATGGTGACCCCTTGACTTTATGTACCTGCACGCATTCTTTCTCTTTCTTTCTTTTCGCTGGTGTACACCTTATAGATGACTGTCCATTGCTTGTACTTTTTTGATGAAGTTGAATGATTTTTTTTTTGAACAAGTGTTGTGAAGTTTCGAAATAGTTGTGGGCTTGTTTTCTTTCGGATCGCTCCGTAGTGGCACCATCATGTGGCTTCTCAATCGTAGTAATTTACGCCTTCTTTTGGTCAACTTCCCAGGTTAGCGAGTTGCTACATCTCCGTTCTGAGCTAAGTGTCGTCGAGTTGGGGCTAGCTCGGTCTCGAGAGTTGCTTTATAGAGCAAAGCAGGAGGTCATTTAAGAGTGACCCTGGCTCGTCGAGACATCGAGATAAGGCGCCATGAGGAGAGAAATCACGAAGTGGCACTCGAAGGTGAGGAGTCCTGCCCCTTGATGGCCGCCAACCAAGGCTTGAGACTCAAATTTCTTTGTCACTCTTTATTCGAGGCGAGATCCGAAAGAGACGAATTGAAGAACGTAGTGCTCGAGAAGAGTCTGGAGTCGGCACATCTTTGAAAGGCTATCTTTGAGGTCTTGCGAGGGAGTAGTTTGGGACAATTGCATCGTTTGAAGATCAAAGTGACGGATGACTCCCTGAAAGAGCGTGTCGTCGAGCTAGAGGTGGAGAATCTTCGTCTGCGACAGCTTTCTGAGGGGAGCAACGTCAGAAGCACTTCCTGCCGTCGGGGTGAGTATTCTCAGGGAAGGTCGTTCCACGAGTTAGCACTTCGTTCGCCTCCTGTTTTGCAGAATCCAGGTGATCCGCAAAGTGGAGTGACCGGGTCGTCGAGTGGGGCATCTGTCAGGGTGATCGTTAGACCCTTGGGTGCCAACGGTGCGACTCAGCTCACTGGCTTAGAGACCTCCGTAGAGACGAGGCGAGATCAGCATGGCGCTCGTCATCTTCGTGTATCAGTCAGTAGGAGCATCCCCCTTCCTAGAAGAAGTTAGGGCTAGAATAAGGCTTGTATTTCTAATTTTGTAATCTTTTTGGCTTCTATGACCTTTAGGTCTTGTATGACTTCTTGGTCATGAATAAGACTTGTATTTTCAATTTTGATGGAATAATATGTCGCATTTTTCGATCTAATAACGAGCTTCTTCGAAGATTTGCGTTTTGCTAACTTTCGCAAGAGAATTTCAACAGTTGTGGGAGCAATTCCGAATGGTGAGCTACTTCGTATTTGCTCGTTCGCAAGTAGCTTAAGCGGCATCGAACCAAGTATTGGATTCCGATCTTGTCGTTTAGAGAGATTCAACAGTTATGGGAGCAATTCCGAATGGTGAGCTACTTCCTATTTTCTCGTTCACAAGTAGCTAAAGCGGCATCGAACCAAGTGTTGGACTCCGAACTTATCATTTAGAGATATTCAACAGTTGTGGGAGCAATTCCGAATGGTGAGCTACTTTTTACTTGTTCGTTCGCAAGTAGCTAAAGTGGCATCGAACCGTGTTGGACTCCAAACTTTTCGTTTAGAGAGATTCAACAGTTGTGGGAGCAATTCCGAATGGTGAGATACTTCGTACTTGCTCGTTCGCAAGTAGCTAAAGCGCCATCGAACCAAGTTTCGAACTCTGAACTTGTCGTTTAGAGAGATACAACAGTTGTGGGAGCAATTCCGAATGGTGAGTTACTTCGTACTTGCTCGTTCGCAAGTAGCTAAAGTAGCATCGAACCAAGTGTTGGACTCCAAACTCATTGTTTAAGAAATTTTTTGTACTTGGTGTACATTTCAGGGTGAGACAACCAGAACATCAAGACAATGGATTTTCTGAGAAAGGAAATTGCTTTCATTAAAAACAACTAAGTGGCTGCTTTTGAGTTGCAAGCCATAATTACACATCAAAAAATTAATTGAATACAAAGAAACAAATTTAGAAATGCTTTAAGAACGCTCTAGGAGTTCAAGTTGCTTGGAGCGGTGTTCAAACACTCTCTTGGTACTTCAACAAGTGTTCCGCATTCCATGTCTTCGGCACTCTCTTGCCCCCCGGGTCTTCAAGTTGATATGCACCAGGTCTGACAACTTTGGAGACCCTATACGGTTCTTCCCAGTTAGGTTCCAACTTGCCTTTTTTGCTTGGAAAAGAAATTGATAGCTTTCTAAGCACCAGATCTCCTTCTTTGAGATTAGTAGGGCAGACTCTTTTGTTGTAGGACTGCTCAATCCTACGTCGATAGATTTCTTACCGGATGGCGGACCTCTCGCGGATCTCATCAATGAGGTCCAAGTTACCGTGAAGCTCGTTCGCATTTTGTTCTTCGTTGTAGGCAATCAAGCGGGGGAAAGGTAGACCGACTTCTAGCGGGATGACGACTTCGGAGCCGGAAGTGAGGTTGAAGGGCGATTCTCCTGTGGGGGTCCTCTTGGTAGTGCGATAGCTCCAGAGCACATTAGGGAGCTGCTCGACCCATAAACCCTTAGCATACTTGTCCAGTCTCTTTTTCATAGGCTGGAGAGAATTTGCCGATTAACGTTCTCTGCTTGACCGTTGGACTGTGGGTGGGAGATTGGGGAGAATTGTTGCTGGATACCAATGTCAGTATAAAAAGTGTGAAAGGCTGCCCCTGTAAATTGAGTCCCATTCTCTGTTACCAAGATTCGAGGCACACCGAATCTGCAACAACGTTCTTCCAGAAGAAGCGCTGGACTTTGTTCTCTGTGATCGTCGCTAGAGGCTCGGCTTTGATCTATTTAGAGAAGTAGGCGATTGCCACGACAAGGAATTTCAGCTGGCCCGGTGCTGGAGGGAAGGGCCCGAGTAAGTGCATTCCCCACATTGTAAAAGGAGTTGGACTGGATAAAGGGAGAGCTGGGCTTGTGGTAAGCAGCGAATCGTTGAGAATTTTTGGCAGGGGCAGCGTCTCCATCCGATTCTCCCCGAGTTCTAGGGGCAGCGTCTCCATCGGTTCAGGATCTTCTTCCTCGATGCTAGGTCTCAAGAGAACTTCTATTAAGACGGTTTGTCCGAGCCCCTGGAGGGAAGAAGAGGCTAGCTTTGAGAGGGTATCTGCTTGCGCATTTTTCTCTCGGGGGATTCGCTGGAGTTGTGCATTCACGAAAGATGCTGGCAGCTTTTTGACCTTGGCCAAGTATTTGGCCAAGTGACAATCTCGTGCTTCGTATTCCCCTGATACCTGGTTCACTACCAGTTGTGAGGTGCTGAATATCTTGACTCGCTCGGCCCCGACCTTGCGAGCCATACACAGGCCGGCTATAAGGGCTTCGTTTTCAGCCTCGATGTTGGACGCCCGAAAGTTGATACGGAGTGAGTATTGGAGCATGAAAACATCGGGGCCATTCAGGATGACCCCAGCTCCTCTCCTATCGGTGCACGAGGACCCATCGACATATATGGTCCAGAATGGGGGTTCCTTTATCGCTTTGCTGGCGTCAGGGATTTGCATTCTACTATGAACTCTGCTAGGGCCTGGACCTTAATAGCGGTTCGGAATTGATAGCTGATATCATGTTGGCTCAGCTCTATGGACCACTTCATAAGGCGCCCCGAAGTCTCGGGCTTGTAGAGAACTTGTTTTAGTGGCTGGTCGGTAAGAATGACTACCGAGTGAGACTAGAAGCAGGGGCAGAGTTTCCGGGCTGCCATGACTAACGCATAAGCCATTTTTTCTAGTTTTGGATAACGAAGTTCGGCGTTCCCGAGGACCTTACTCACATAGTAGATTGGCTTCTACGTCTTATCTTCTTCTCTTACCAGAACAACGCTGAGCATCTGTTCCGAAGTGGCGAGGTATATGTAGAGGACTTCCCCGGGCTTTGTCTTGCTCAAAAGTGGGGGATTGACTAGATAGGCCTTGAGCTGGTCAAAGGACTCTTGCTGTTGTTGCCCCCACTCAAAACCTTTAGCCCCTCTGAGGGCCTTGAAGAATGGGAGACATTTTTCTCCTGACTTGGAGAGAAAATGCCCAATGGCCGCAGGCATCCCATGAGCTTCTGTATGTCTTTGACACTTGAAGGAGGAGTCATATTCAGAATGGCTTGAATCTTTTCTAGGTTGGCCTCTATGCCCCTTTAGTTGACCATGAACCCCAGGAATTTACCAGATAAAACACCGAAGGCACACTTGTTCGGGTTCAGCCTCATATTGTGTCTCCTCAACACATCAAAATCCTCTTGAAGATCGGAAACATGATTCGATTTGCTGATGCTCTTTACCAACATGTTGTCTATGTAGAATTCCATGTTCCGATCGATCTGTTCTTTGAAGACCTTGTTAACAAGGTGCTGATAGGTGGCACCGACGTTCTTGAGCCCGAAGGACATAACCCGGTAGTAGTATAGACCCTGGTCGGTTACAAAAGAGGTCTTTAGAATGACTGAAGGGAACATCCTGATCTCGTTGTACCCGGAAAAGGCATCCATGAAACTCAAGAGTTTGTGGCCTGAGGTCGCATCAATCAGGGCATCAATGCTCCGGAGTGGGAATGGATCTTTGGGGCAGGCTTTATTTAGATCCGTTGTCGATGCAGATCCTCTATCTCCCGTTGGCTTTCTTGACCATCAGACATTGGACAGCCATTCGGGATAGTTTACCTCTTGTATGAACCGGGCATTCAGGAGTTTCTCCATTTCTTCTTTAATTGCCTGTTGGGATTCGGGATCGAATTTGCGTCGCTTTTGCTAAACGAGTTTGGTCCAGAAGCAACACTAAGGTGGTTCATGAGAAGCTCCTCGGAGATTCCAGGCATGTCGGTCGCAGTCCAGTCTAATAGATCACGATTTCCCCTTATATACTGGATAATATCGGATCTGACGGGAGGGGAAAGGACTTTGTTAATTTGGAATGTTCTAGTCGGATCTCCTTCCGAGAAGGCCACCTCTTCCAGCTCATCGACCAGCTCTGATATAGGTTGGATACTCCCTTGGGGGAGTTCAAGAGCTTCAAGGGAGAGAACCGGTCCTCCTACCGAAGTCATGTAGCATTTGCAAGCCGCCTCCTGGCTCCCTCTGACTTCTCCCACCCCTGCTGTGGTGAGGAACTTCATCTTCAGTTTGCAGGCTGAGGGTACAGACTGGAGAGTAGCTAGTCCTGGTCGGCCCAGGATGACATTGTAAGCAGCCTTTACGTCTACCACCATGAAGTCCATCGGCTCGGTTCGGTTGATTGGGGTATTGCCAGCAGTTACGTCAAGTTATGACCCTCTCGATCGTCACTGGCACCCCGATGAACTCATGGAGAGTGTAGCCGGCAGCCTTGAGTCGATCCCTGGACAACTTAAGACCCTAGAACGCTTCTAGAAAAAGGATGTTGACCGAACTGCCGCTGTCAACCAGGACCTGGCGTACATCGAAGTTGGCCATGTGGAGATTGATCACTAGAGCATCACAATTGGGCGTTCTGACGCCCTCTAAATCTTTATTTGAAAAAGTGACAGGGACCCTAAGGCCCTTGGTGTAACACCCCGAATTCCAAATAAGTTTGAATTCGAAGTTGCACAAGATCTTTACACTTCACTTCGTACAATTTTACAAGGAATTTAAAACTTTTTATACAACAATGTTTACATCAATGCAGCGGAATTATAATTACAACATGATACATAAAATAAATGACAATTTGAACATTTGTTTAAGCAGCATTCCTTCTTTAGTCCTTTCATTCATTTTATCCTGCATAGAAACTGTGGGCACGTCAGTTGCATACAACTGACGCTAGGATATAATACATCAATTTCTCTTACTTGGAAAGCACACACTTGTTCACAAACAAAGCTAAGGAAAACTATCTTATTGATGTCGTATGTGATGGTGCACTTAGTCTTAATTCAGTTATTTATTATTTCATGACACTAATGCACACTTGTTTGAACTTATGCATCCCATTCTACATAAATCCGAGGGCAAGCCCTTAACCGTTCTTCATCTTGTAGGGTTGGATCTCTCGCTATGAGTTAAACTATTGCTGTAACTACGGCAAGTATCCTAAATGTTCTATAAGTTATGAGCCCATACCCAGACAGCCTGGAAGGGAAGCCCACGTCATGACATGACACATCATGCAGACAACCTATGGACAATTTGCCTCCGTTATGGAACGATGGCACTACGTAGTCACTAAACACCCCACAAGCGTCGCCACGGTCCCGATAATTCCGGAGATGTATCCACGTCATGACATGATGCATCATGCAGACAGCCTGTGAACACTCTCATACAGTAGATCCGAGACCCTCATACTTGTATTTTTCTCTTACTTTCATCACATCTTCACTATAGTGTAGTCCTTAAATATTTGAATCATGAATAAAATTAATACCCTAGAGTTAGGGTTACCTCTACACTGGTCTTAAACATCAATTGTTAACCACGACCTAACTTTGGTCTTTTATTATCACATTTCTCGTTCAAATTTCATTCATGCCGATGTAAGGAATTAGCTAAACTCTAGTTTTCAATCTATTTTCATGTTCACCAAAAATGAGTGTTTATACTCACAAATTTTCACATTTCATCATGGTCTTTTTATTTCACTTTCCATGCACTCTTACATATATTAAACATCAAATTTCATATTTTACATACTCGAATTTTCCATGTTGAAATTCTCATTTTAATCTCTACACAAAAATCCTTTACATTCAAAATATTCCTTTTCTTTAATTAATCAAAGTCATGCTCTAAGAAAATTTATCAAGTTTTTCTTCCCAAAATTACTTCTAATTCTCATTACACTATGTCAAATATTGTAGAAATAATTTTCATAAAGTTTAGGTAATTTTAGAAAAATATTAGTATTTTTCTCAATTTTTTTATACTCTTAAACCTATTAAAATACCCCCAAAATCGAATTATAAAAAATAAAATAAAAAACTACAAACAAATGGCGAGGGTCAGATTCAAACCCAGACCAACACCCTCGCCCTGCTACAGTAACAGACCCAAAGCGCATCTGAAGACCACTAGGTCTTGAGTGACTAACCGATATAAGGAGAACTCAGTTTATATTTAAACCATGGTTTCGGGATTTGATTAAAAAATCGAAATTTCAATAAAACAGAGCTCCTTGCAAGACTTGAACCCGAGACTTCCCGCACTGTACACAATGCTCTGGTCTCACACCAAAGACCAACACTCCTAAACTCATTCTCTGTTGTACTCATGAGTAAAAATTTGTTTTATTCTACTGGTCTGTATCTATCTCCTTCTTTAATAAACTTGATTCCTCAATCAACTTGTACTTATTTAAAAATCTATATTTTTCCAGAATGTATTCTTTTGAAAAACAGTAAAGTATATTTGTTTAGATTTCCAAAAATTCTCATTTTAACAACATGAAAGAATTATTCTCCTCATTTCTTTTGAAAAATGAAACATTAGTGTATTTTTCGACATTGAAAATTTCTAGTCTAGATGAATCTTGTACCTACTTATTCTCCATTTATTCACAATGTGTTTGTACAAATTTTCATTCTTTAACATAGTTAATGCCCTTAAGTTAATTTTATCTTCTATAAAACTAACTCATTTCTTATGATTCAAAGGGACAAAATATTTGACAATCAAGTGAATATGAACTTACTCATTGTAACTTTCAATTAAAATTCAACACTCATTGTAACTTTCCATGCTAATCAATTTGTTTCACAATCCATGGGTGTTAATTTGCCTTCTACAATCCATTCACAAGCACAATTTCATACAAGCATGATTCACCAAATTATATATATTCTAGCATGGTATATATTGATAAAGCATCGTGACAATTCTAAATTAACATATTTCAGTTCATTTTACTAATTTTCTCATGTAGACAAACAAGAGTCTCATCTTTTTCTTACTAGTCTTTTCAAGCAAGTATTTGGCAAAAACTTATCTATTTGTTTCTAACATGTTCATAAATTAGATTCCTAGCATGGTATATATATAGAAGTAGAGAAATCACCCACCTTTTGAAGAAACAAAGAAAAACTCTTAAAGAACTCCTTGAAAGCACGATCGCCTTCCTGTCTCCCCCTAGCTTGTGCAAAGATCCGAGCTCCTCCTCCTAGCAAAGCATGAACCCGAGCCTTCTCCTCCTCTTCTTGCTTTGGTCAGCCTCCAATGGAAGGGAAACACACACTCTCTTTCTTTTTCTCACACAAATTTCTTTCCTCACTCAATCTTTTCCGCACAAATGCATTTTCCTTTCTATTTCTCTTTGAAAATTCTAATGCAAATGATAAAGAAAAATAAGGGAGGGGTATTTATACACATTTCAAGAGTGAATGAAGGGTTGAGATAAGTTTGGATGAAGGGCTAGGATACATTTGGGAGTTAGAAGAACTACCCATCACCAAGTAACTAACTCTCCACTCTCTCCATTTCTCCTACTCAAGCTAGGGTCGGCCACCCCTTGTGTCCCATTGCACGTGCATGTGCAATGCACGTGCCATCACATGCACACTAGTTGCTTGTTCATTTAATTGTTAATTAATTTGTTACTTGATCAAGTCTACCCTACAAGTTGTCTTAATTAATAATAAAATTACTTAGTGGGCTAGTTTAGGTAGGCTAAAAATATATGGGCTCTTAATTAATTAATTAATTAATTTGGATGGGCTAGAATTAAACTATTAGGCCTACGAATTAATAATAGGCTTTTTAAAGAGAAGAAAATATTTGTTCATGATATAAGAATAATTTTTAAAGTTAAATACATACATTAATATGCACGCGCGAAACACGTGAAAACAAATGAAAATTTTTATATTTAATTATTTGAAAATTTGGGATGTTACACTTGGGGCGAGGATGGTTCGGCATGGAATTCACCTCTCGGACGAAGGCTTTTCGAGAGGAGTTCGAATCTCCCCCCATTGGGCCTCCGTGTATGAGATGCAGTATAGCTTTAGTTTCAGAATTCGGGATCTCGGCGTGCTGCTCAGTTCGCTTATTAGCCCCCTTGGGGGGTAGATGAGTGTAGAACCCCGTATTTTCAAATGTTATTTTTATATTCGAAAATGAATTTAAATTGATTTTTTGAGATTTAATAAATATTTTCAGAAAATCTATCTTTTGTACACGTGCGAAACACGTGCAAATGCTCATATGAGAAGTGTGAAAATTTAGTTTTCTTTATGAAAAATCTTTTTTTTAATATTTGAGGTTTAGTTAGTATTTTTCCAGATTTTTCTGAAATTTATTGGAGCTATTTGCAATTTTTGAGAAAAGAAGGATCTTTTTGCAAAACTGACATTTTTAGGGGTTAAAGTGCAAATTGTACATTCTGGACGTCTTGAACAGTATTGATTGAGATTTAGAATGTATATTTTCTTATAAATCCTAATTTAAATGAGTTTTGATGGAATTTCCAAAGAATGATCTATACATGCAAATTGTATTTTGGGAAGGGTTGTTTTGCAAAGTTGCGGGTAAAACCCTAATTATCAATCCGGCATATTTAAGAGAATTTCTTTCCCAGACGTCATTGCTGATAAAATATTGTATTTTGGAGATTTATTTTTGGAGGAAGCAAGGAGCTCTTTGGATCTAGCAAAAGGGGAGATTTTCGTGGACTTTTCCCAAACTCTATGTAACGCCCCGAATCCCAAATACACTGAATTCGAGATGTTCTACAGGATCTTTTCACTTTCTTTAGTACAATTTTACAGGAAAATTAAAACTTTTCATCATACATCAGAGATTACATCATAATTACATCTTTCTTTTGCACAGCGGAAGTAAGATTTACAATAATTGAATAAAAGTTCAACAACATGATATAATCTTTAAGCATCCACTCCTCTTTAATCTTTAACATGACATTAACCTGCATATAAGACTGTGGGTACGTCAGTTTATTCAACCGACGAACATTATACACGGCCATCCTCTCTATGCCGGAAATAGTATAACTTAACTTTTCATATTTAGCAAATGCAAACTTGTCACAATTCAAACTAAAGGGACTACCCTATTGATGTCGTGTTGTGGTTGTGCACTTAGTCCTTAATGCAGTTAATTATGTTACATGACACTAATGCGCACTTGTTCGGATTCTATGCATCCCATACTACATAGGTCCGAGGGCAAGCCCTTATTCGTTCTTCATCTTGATAGGGTTCAATCCCCCGTTATGTCTTAGTCTACTACTGTAACTACGGTAGTGTCTTAGATATCCTATGATCTATGAGCCCATGTCCAGGCAGCCTGGAGGGGAATCCCACGCACTGACATGACGCATCGAGCAGGCAACCTATGGACAATTCAGCCTCCGCCATGGAACAATGGCACCACCCATAGCCACTCGAACATCCCACGAGCGTCGCCACCGGGACGGTACTCGGGAGCCGTATCCACGCCTTATCACGACGCATCGTGAAGGACCTGTGAATACCCTCTCGCCGCAAATCCGTTGGCCCCCATACCTGTGTTTTTCTTCTACTTTCATCACCTCTTCACTATGTACTAGTCCTTAGTTTAATTTAAAAATCATGAACAAAATTAATCTCTAGAGTTAGCCTCTCTATCAACCGGACTTATTCATTTGTTTCATCATGACCAACCTTGGTCTAATTTCATCTCAATTCATTTTCTTTTTCAATGCCGGGGAGACTTAGCTACTCTATTTCAAATTTCATTTCACAATCTTCAATTTATACAATTTCCATGTCGAGTTCTCAAACTCACATGTACATTCTCTTTCAATTCATGAATTCACTTTGTTCACAAGTCCATCATTACACAAAATTTGCATATACTTATCAATTGTCACATCATGATAATTCTACATTACTAAACGATGTACACATTTCATGTTATTCCACAAGTGAGAAAATACTTGCATCATGTCACACAACTACATCTCTTTTACCAAATTAATACTTGAAGTTCTCATTCACTTCTTTTGTCAAATCATAATCCTATAACATTAATCAATCTATGTATTTTTAACTACAACCATAGTTAAATTCATTCCAATAATACTCAAATCATTCCCATAAATTTCCTTATATTTTTCTGAGAATTACCATATTTTTTTCACATTTTTTGGACATCTACAACTCCCAAAAAAATATTTTTTTATAAACGCGAAGGGTGAGAATCGAACCCAGTCGCAATAGGAAGAGGGCCAAGAGCACCCGCCGTATGGCCGATCTGTGCTAGCGATTAGTAAAGGGCGAAATGGGTGTATATGCTATCAGTTCGCAGTTATATATACATATATACACAGTTGGTAAAAAAAGATGGTGAAGGCCGGGTTTCGAACCGCACCGCTCAGAGAAGCAAACCGCAGTCAAAGACCACCTGAGCCACTGGCTCGGGTTGTCATAAACCCAAACAAAAATCCATATATATTATTTTCGTACTGTTTTAAAAACAACTCGATGTTCACATAACCATAGTTTCTTATTGCTTTGGTAAAATTTACTGAAAACTTCCAGATTAATTTTCACTCATACCAGTAAGATAAAAATAATTTTTTGTACTATAAAAATGTATTTCTTCCCCCAAATCAATGAATTACTCATTAAATCTACTATTTCTTTTATTTTCGACATTGAAGTAAACAATTAGTCTTCTAATCCCCTTTTCTTTCACAATTCTCTTATGATAATTCACTGTTATTAATCTATATTCACACCACATACATCTTTGGATTTTCCATACCCATATCAACAAAAGGATTTATTTAGCACATGAATAGGTAAAACTTAAAAATACTAACTTTTGGGTATTTCTATTTTGATGACAACAAGCAATTTCATTGGTTCATCTATGTCACAACATATACTACTACTCATGAATTAACATAATTACCACTCAAGCATTCAAAAAGAACTTTCTATTCAAATTTTAAAGTGTGTCATTATCTTAATCAATTTCATGCTTCAACTATACAATTACAAGCAATTTAATTGGGAATTTACACACATCATGCTAGCAATCAAATTAATAATCATGAAGAATTCTACATATACTTTAATTTCATGCTAGAATTTCACACAAGTTAATCACATCATTTCAATCCATTCATACACTAACTTTTCAATTAAAGTGGGCTCTTATTAGTATTTTTCATGGATAGTGTCGACAATAAAAACTAGCATGGACTCCTACATTAGAAATATGAAATGTTTTACCCACCTTAAATGGAGAGAAAAACACAAACAAAGCAACCAAGTCCTTGTAGATGAAAGCACCTCCTCCTAGCCAAAAGAGTGCACAACTCCAAGCCTCCTAGCCACCACCGAATGCTTCCTTTAGCCCAAACCGAATGCTTCCTTCCTTTGTGATGCCGGCCACTCCAAGCAACCAAAAACCCACACAACTCTCTTATCTTTTATAACTCACACTATTACAATACTATAACTTTGAAATATACTTTGCATATGAAAATTAGCCATGAGAGGGGGGGTATTTATACTAGGAAATGAGTGAGATGGAGGGCCAAGATTGCTTTGGTGGTTGTAGAATGAAGGGCTTAGATTAAGGTAGGAGTTAGAAAAACTACCCACATTCCTAAAACTACCACCATGTTCACCATGATCAATTTTGAAAATCCCTCCAAAAAAGAATGAATCCCGGCCTCAAAGAAGAGTGTGCATTGCACGTGTACGTGTAGTGCACGTGCATGCAACTAGGCCAAATTTGTACCTTTTTAAATTTGTACAAAAATAAATTAGTTAAAAAAAGTCTTCTACATGACAAGTTTAATTAAAATAGATTAATTCATGGGCTTTCTTTTTGGGCCAAAATAATTTATAAAAATAAATAAAATAAAATACATTTGGGCTTTTAAGAAAAAGGGCTTTTTCATTAAATTAAAATAAGGCTTTAAAGAAAGGCTTTTTGTACAAAATAATTTGAGAACACTTAATTAAATATTTATACACATCATTATAAAAATAATTCAACCCAAAATATTGCACGTGCACACTACGTGCAAAAATAAATAATTTTTCATTAATTGAAAAATCAGGGTATTACAGCACTCCCTCCTTAGAATAGTTCCGTCCCCGGAACTACAATCAAGAGCGAGAAAAACAAAAATACAACACACACAATAAGAACAAAAGATACAAAAAATACAATCAAGCAAAAAGCTCAGGATAGTCCTTCAACATCCTCTCCTCAGATTCCCAAGTAGCCTCTTCAACCAAGTGGTTTCTCCAGACTACCTTGACCATCGGTATCGTCTTATTCCTCAAGACTTTCTCTCGACGATCAACAATCTCAACAGGAGACTCGATGTAATTCAGGTCTAACTGCAAACCTTCCGGCACTTCAGGCAAATGATGACTTGGGTCTGGAATATAACCTCTCAGCATAGACACATGAAAGACATTGTGCACCTGAGACAACTCTTCCGGTAATTCAAGCCGGTAAGCAGTTTTCCCGATCCTTTTCAATATCTTATACGGGCCTATAAACCTCGGGGCTAACTTCCCGCCTTTGCCAAAACGAACCACACCTTTGCTGGGCAATATCTTCAGAAAGACGAAGTCACCAACCTCAAACTCAAGGTCCCTTCTCCGGTTGTCTGCATAGCTTTTCTGCCTGCTCTGAGCCTCCACCAACCTTTTCTTGATCAGATCAATCTTCTCAGAAGTTAGCTGCACAAGCTCAGGACCAAACAACTGACGCTCCCCAACTTCATACCAACAAACAGGAGTCCTGCACTTCCTGCCATACAATGCTTCGTACGGCGCCATCCCAATGCTAGCCTGAAAACTGTTGTTATAGGCAAACTCCACCAAAGGTAAATGCCTTTTCCAACTGCCTCCAAAGTCTAGTATACAACACCGAAGCATATCCTCAAGAATACGATTGACTCTCTCTGTCTGCCCATCGGTTTGCGGATGAAAAGCAGTGCTGAAATCCGTCTTGGTACCCAAAGCTGTCTGAAGACTCCTCCAGAAATGCGAAGTAAACCGCGCATCTCGATCAGACACAATAGTCGAAGGAACGCCATGAAGTCTGACAATCTCACCAACATACATCTCAGCTAACTTGTCCATCGAAGCAGTGAGTTTCATCGCCAAAAAGTGAGCGGACTTGGTAAGTCGATCGACTATAACCCAAATAGCATCATTGCCTTTTGAACTCTTAGGCAATCCCGTGATGAAATCCATACTCATGTTATCCCACTTCCATTCTGGAATAGGTAACGGCTGTAATAGACCTCCGGGTCTCTGATTTTCGGCTTTGACTTGCTGACAAACCTCACACTTCGCGACAAATTCAGCCACATCCCGCTTCAAACCTGACCACCAGAAATGCTGCTTGATGTCCTTGTACATCTTAGTACTCCCAGGATGTACCGACAAAAGGGTAGAATGCGCCTCCTGAAGAATACTCTCTTTCAGGTCCGCCTGATTTGGAACGCACAGTCTATCTCCGAACCACAGCACTCCATCCCTGATTTGAAAACCGGGCAACCTGCCAGCACCAACCTGCTCCTTCATCTCCAAAATATCAGCATCAACTTCCTGACTTGCAATGATCCTTGTATTCAGAGTAGGCTGAAGCCTTAACTGAGCCAAAGATGCTCCCAATCCTTGCAAGACAACCTCAATACCTGCTCGATCTAGCTCCTCAATCAGATGCCTCTGAGTTGTAATCAAACTGGCCAAACTGCTCTTGCGATTAAGTGCATCAGCAACAACATTAGCCTTTCCAGGATGATACTTGATCTCAGGTCGCATATCCTCGAGCACTTCCAACCATCTCCGCTGCCTCAGATTGAGATCCCTCTGCTGATATATATACTTCAAGCTCTTGTGATCCGTGTACATATTCAACTTCTCACCGTACACGTAGTGCCTCCATTGCTTCAAAGCAAAAATAATCGCAGCCAACTCCAGATCATGAGTCGGGTAATTTTTCTCATGCGGTCGTAGTTGCCTAGACCCATAAGCGATTACTCTTCCTTCTTGCATTAGGACACAACCAAGTCCCCGATGTGAAGCATCGCTATAAACATCATACTCAACACCAGCTCTAGGCAAAGCCAAAATGGGTGCAGTAGTCAGTCTATCTTTCAACTCCTGAAAACTCGCCTCACATTGCTCAGTCCACTTGAAGCTCACATTCTTCTTGGTCAGTCCAGTAAGCGGTACAGCTATCTGAGCATAATCTTGAATGAATCTCCTGTAGTATCCAGTCATCCCAAGGAAACTTCTGACTTCCTTCACTGTAGTAGGCCTAGCCCAATCTCTCACTGCCTCTATCTTCTGAGGGTCAGTTGCCACTCCCTCCTTAGAAAGGATGTGACCTAGGAATGCCACTTCAGATTTCCAGAAATCACACTTGGATAACTTGGCATACAACTGTTGCTCTTCCAGCTTCTGCAAAACTGCTGCCAGATGCTCAGTGTGCTCCTCCTCAGACTTGGAGTACACGAGGATATCGTCGATAAACACCACGACGAAAGAATCAATAAACGGCCTCAGAACTCTGTTCATCAAGTCCATGAAGATTGCGGGTGCATTCGTCACTCCGAATGGCATAACTAAGAATTCGTAATGCCCATGCCGAGTTCTAAATGCAGTCTTATGCACATCTTCAGCTTTCACTCGAACTTGGTGGTAACCTGATCGAAGATCTATTTTGGAGAATACAGCTGATCCTTGTAGACGATCGAACAAGTCATCAATTCGAGGAATCGGATACTTATTCTGAACAGTGACTTTATTCAGCTCCCGGTAATCGATGCACATTCTCATCGATCCATCCTTCTTCTTTACCAAAAGCACTGGTGCTCCCCAAGGTGACGCACTAGGTTGAATAAAGTCTTTTCCCAACAGTTCCTCAATCTGCCGTTTCACCTCATCCTGTTCCACTGGAGCCATCCTATATGGTGCCTTAGAAATGGGTGCACTTCCCGGTTGAACAGTGATGCTGAACTCTACATCACGATGCGGAGGTAACCCAGGAAAATCTTCCAAGAACACGGTCGGATAGTCCCGAACCATAGGAATCCCTTGCACTTCCACAGGAGTCTCTTCCTTGCGGATAGTAGCCACCAGCTTAGAACATTTCCTCTTTCCTTGGAACACGACTTCAGGTCCTCCTGGAGCCTTCACTGTCACCGTCTTGGTCTTACACTCAATGCTTGCACTGTACACCGACATCCAATCAATGCCAATGATAACATCGACTCCCAAGATAGTCAGCTCGATCAGATCAATGCCAAAGATTCTATCCCCAATCACTATCTCGCAATCAGCATAATACCGATCAGTGGTTAAAGTTTCCCCTGACGGAGTAGCTACTGCTAAGATCTTGCCTGGAAAAATCTTTGGTTCAACTCCCAACACTTTAGCAAACTTTGGAGACACAAATGTATGAGAGGATCCAGTATCAAACAATACGACAGCTTTCATTCCATTAAGATAGAGTTCGCCTGTTACATAATATGCACCATTACATAACAGTCTCACTAAACAAAGGGAAAAGAAATGACAAAGACTCTAAACACCAGCCCTCGTACCAGAGATGACCTGATCTGCCTCCTCAGCATCAGCTTCTGTCAAGGCAAATACTCGCCCTGATTGGTACGGCCTCTTCCCAGCCTGCTGCGTTGGTGCGCTGCTATTACCATTCCGTAGTTTGGGACATTGGGATCGATAATGCCCCGCTTCACCACAGTTAAAACAAGTCACCGCAGGAGGTCTCACCACATTGTTTCCAGGTCCCCCAGCTACATTAACAGCGTTCGCATCTGTCGGTTTGAACCTCTGTGCAGATGGTTGCCCCCTGAAACTCCCAGAATGTGCAGGCCTCTTACCAGACTGCCAGTTGTTCCTCCTGTTCTGAACAACTTGGAACTGCTCCATATCCACCTCTGTCGCTGCCGCCCTCTTGACCAGCTTATCAAATCTCCTGATACCAAGGGGTATCATACGAGATCTCAAACTAGGCCTCAGACCATGCTCGAACTTGCGAGCTTTCTTGTCCTCATCCATCACCAGTTCTGGAGCATACCTGGAGAGCTGAGTGAACTTGGTCTCATATGCTCTCACCGACATGCTGCCTTGCTGAAGCGACAGAAACTCCATCGCCTTCTTCTCCTGGACGTCGGAGGGGAAATAATGACTGCGGAATTCTTCCAGAAATTCCTCCCAGCCAAGCAACAGGCCTCCCATGGTCCTCTTCATGGATTGCCACCAAACTGCCGCGTCCTTCTCCAGCTGCAAAGTCGCCAACTTGACCTTGCTACCCTCCGGTGTCTCCAACACCTCGAAGATCGTCTCCACTTGCCGTATCCAGTTGTCAGCCGCATCTGGGTCTGACTTTCCCTCGAATACAGGTGGTTTCATTCTCTTGAACGATTCCACCAGCTTAATCGCCTCGGGCACTGGATTCGCCGGCCCTCGACCTTGATTCTGAGCCACTGCATTCAGTGTCTGGTAGACCCTAGCAAGCTCAGTCTCCAGATCCAAACCTTCTCCATTCCTTGCTCCTTTTCTCGACATATTCTGATGCAAAAGATCCGTCAAATTCGAAGTATATGACAAGAATTTAAACCAACTTCCATTTCATTGAATTCCAAAAGTTTGTACATTCGAATTTAAAAAAACATTTTTGACATCAGAACGGAAAGAAACAGAAGCTACAACACTCTAACTCCTACGGGTCCTCTTCGCTGCTCGAAGTTCTTCCCGCAGTTCATCAACCTCATCCTTCAGCACATCAGTCAGGTTCTTTTTCTTCTCAAGTTTCCAAATCCGATGGCTAAGAACAGAATAGTCGGCCTTCCGCTTCTCCAGCTGAGCCTCCAACAGTCCAACTCTCTCCTTCAGGGTTTCCACTTGCCTCTGAAGAGAAGTCACAAGACCACTTGGAACTGGTACTTCTTCTTCGTCAGAAGAAGAATCATCAGATGAATCCGGAGGTGGGGTGATCTCTCGGGATTCAGGCCATTCTTCACCGTCAGAATCAGCTTGCCCAGGATAGTACTCGTCCTCGGAATCTGCCTGTCCAGGATGGTACTCTTCCTCAATAATATGCCAGTCGTCGCCTCCAGCAGGGTCGAAGTGATCAGCCATCTTAGAATAGAGAGGAAGAAGCATAAATCTTAGAGCAACACAAATGTAAGTCACTTACATTTAAATCTCTAGATTCAAACACACACTCTAATGTCCACTTCTAGGGTGTCGTTCCCTATAAATTTGTACAAGTGGGAAAGTGTAGAAAGCGTGGCTCTGATACCACTCTATAACGCCCCGAATCCCAAATACACTGAATTCGAGATGTTCTACGGGATCTTTTCACTTTCTTTAGTACAATTTTATAGGGAAATTAAAACTTTTCATCATACATCAGAGATTACATCATAATTACATCTTTCTTTTGCTCAGTGGAAGTAAGATTTACAATAATTGAATAAAAGTACAACAACATGATATAATCTTTAAGCATCCACTCCTCTTTAATCTTTAACATGACATTAACCTGCATATAAGACTGTGGGTACGTCAGTTTATTCAACCGACGAACATTATACACGGCCATCCTCTCTATGCCGGAAATAGTATAACTTAACTTTTCATATTTAGCAAACGCAAACTTGTCACAATTCAAACTAAAGGGACTACCCTATTGATGTCGTATTGTGGTTGTGCACTTAGTCCTTAATGCAGTTAATTATGTTACATGACACTAATGCGCACTTGTTCGGATTCTATGCATCCCATACTACATAGGTCCGAGGGCAAGCCCTTATTCGTTCTTCATCTTGATAGGGTTCAATCTCCCGTTATGTCTTAGTCTACTACTGTAACTACGGTAGTGTCTTAGATATCCTATGATCTATGAGCCCATGTCCAGACAGCCTGGAGGGGAATCCCACGCACTGACACGACGCATCGAGCAGGCAACCTATGGACAATTCAGCCTCCACCATGGAACAATGGCACCACCCATAGCCACTCGAACATCCCACGAGCGTCGCCACCGGGACGGTACTCGGGAGCCGTATCCACGCCTTGTCACGACGCATCGTGAAGGACCTGTGAATACCCTCTCGCCGCAAATCCGTTGGCCCCCATACCCGTGTTTTTCTTCTACTTTCATCACCTCTTCACTATGTACTAGTCCTTAGTTTAATTTAAAAATCATGAACAAAATTAATCTCTAGAGTTAGCCTCTCCATCAACCGGACTTATTCATTTGTTTCATCATGACCAACCTTGGTCTAATTTCATCTCAATTCATTTTCTTTTTCAATGCCGGGGAGACTTAGCTACTCTATTTCAAATTTCATTTCACAATCTTCAATTTATACAATTTCCATGTCGAGTTCTCAAACTCACATGTACATTCTCTTTCAATTCATGAATTCACTTTGTTCACAAGTCCATCATTACACAAAATTTGCATATACTTATCAATTGTCACATCATGATAATTCTACATTACTAAACGATGTACACATTTCATGTTATTCCACAAGTGAGAAAATACTTGCATCATGTCACACAACTACATCTCTTTTACCAAATTAATACTTGAAGTTCTCATTCACTTCTTTTGTCAAATCATAATCCTATAACATTAATCAATCTATGTATTTTTAACTACAACCATAGTTAAATTCATTCCAATAATACTCAAATCATTCCCATAAATTTCCTTATATTTTTCTGAGAATTACCATATTTTTTTCACATTTTTTGGACATCTACAACTCCCAAAAAAATATTTTTTTATAAACGCGAAGGGTGAGAATCGAACCCAGTCGCAATAGGAAGAGGGCCAAGAGCACCCGCCGTATGGCCGATCTGTGCTAGCGATTAGTAAAGGGCGAAATGGGTGTATATGCTATCAGTTCGCAGTTATATATACATATATACACAGTTGGTAAAAAAAGATGGTGAAGGCCGGGTTTCGAACCGCACCGCTCAGAGAAGCAAACCGCAGTCAAAGACCACCTGAGCCACTGGCTCGGGTTGTCATAAACCCAAACAAAAATCCATATATATTATTTTCGTACTGTTTTAAAAACAACTCGATGTTCACATAACCATAGTTTCTTATTGCTTTGGTAAAATTTACTGAAAACTTCCAGATTAATTTTCACTCATACCAGTAAGATAAAAATAATTTTTTGTACTATAAAAATGTATTTCTTCCCCCAAATCAATGAATTACTCATTAAATCTACTATTTCTTTTATTTTCGACATTGAAGTAAACAATTAGTCTTCTAATCCCCTTTTCTTTCACAATTCTCTTATGATAATTCACTGTTATTAATCTATATTCACACCACATACATCTTTGGATTTTCCATACCCATATCAACAAAAGGATTTATTTAGCACATGAATAGGTAAAACTTAAAAATACTAACTTTTGGGTATTTCTATTTTGATGACAACAAGCAATTTCATTGGTTCATCTATGTCACAACATATACTACTACTCATGAATTAACATAATTACCACTCAAGCATTCAAAAAGAACTTTCTATTCAAATTTTAAAGTGTGTCATTATCTTAATCAATTTCATGCTTCAACTATACAATTACAAGCAATTTAATTGGGAATTTACACACATCATGCTAGCAATCAAATTAATAATCATGAAGAATTCTACATATACTTTAATTTCATGCTAGAATTTCACACAAGTTAATCACATCATTTCAATCCATTCATACACTAACTTTTCAATTAAAGTGGGCTCTTATTAGTATTTTTCATGGATAGTGTCGACAATAAAAACTAGCATGGACTCCTACATTAGAAATATGAAATGTTTTACCCACCTTAAATGGAGAGAAAAACACAAACAAAGCAACCAAGTCCTTGTAGATGAAAGCACCTCCTCCTAGCCAAAAGAGTGCACAACTCCAAGCCTCCTAGCCACCACCGAATGCTTCCTTTAGCCCAAACCGAATGCTTCCTTCCTTTGTGATGCCGGCCACTCCAAGCAACCAAAAACCCACACAACTCTCTTATCTTTTATAACTCACACTATTACAATACTATAACTTTGAAATATACTTTGCATATGAAAATTAGCCATGAGAGGGGGGGTATTTATACTAGGAAATGAGTGAGATGGAGGGCCAAGATTGCTTTGGTGGTTGTAGAATGAAGGGCTTAGATTAAGGAAGGAGTTAGAAAAACTACCCACATTCCTAAAACTACCACCATGTTCACCATGATCAATTTTGAAAATCCCTCCAAAAAAGAATGAATCCCGGCCTCAAAGAAGAGTGTGCATTGCACGTGTACGTGTAGTGCACGTGCATGCAATTAGGCCAAATTTGTACCTTTTTAAATTTGTACAAAAATAAATTAGTTAAAAAAAGTCTTCTACATGACAAGTTTAATTAAAATAGATTAATTCATGGGCTTTCTTTTTGGGCCAAAATAATTTATAAAAATAAATAAAATAAAATACATTTGGGCTTTTAAGAAAAAGGGCTTTTTCATTAAATTAAAATAAGGCTTTAAAGAAAGGCTTTTTGTACAAAATAATTTGAGAACACTTAATTAAATATTTATACACATCATTATAAAAATAATTCAACCCAAAATATTGCACGTGCACACTACGTGCAAAAATAAATAATTTTTCATTAATTGAAAAATCAGGGTATTACACTCTAAAGGTGAGAAATATAGAAATTGTCTTGTGGTTGTTTTATGCGTGTGACTTGTTTTGCTTATTGGATTTTGTGAGAAGTATGATTCGTCTTGTTGATCGATCTATGTGTACCAATATCATGATGTAATGATTGGATGATGTGAACAATAAAGATGTTGTGATGTGGTATGAATCATGCGAAAAATGGTGGATGAAATAGTAGATCTTTGTAATAAAAAAAGTTGTTTGCTAAGAGCATGTTGAGATTTGAGTATGAACACCTGGACACTAGTTTATGAATCAAATTTTATTTAGAATTGTGAAAGAAACTTAGATCTTGTAAAACCCTAACAAAGGATTTGTGATTTAGAACATGAGAACCTAAATTTTGACTTATTGATGTTTTGAGTGATATATACATATACCTGATGAAGATTCGTGGAGATTTATTATTTTCCTGAATACGAACTATTTTTCATAAACATTGATTCATTAGAAACTCCAAATTCGATTTTGTAATCAGACCTAATTTTAAAATTCTGTAGGCCGACAGTTGACTGGCCTACTGTGCAGTCGACTGGTACGAGCCTGATACCTTATTTTAGAATTGTTGAAAAAGTTGTTCTGGACAGTCGACTTAGCCCATAGGCAGTCGACTGGTCCACTGTAAGAAATTATTTTTGAAAGAATTATTTGTCCTTCTGGACAGTCGACCTATTAACCGTTTAAGTCGACTTGTATACTTAGAAAAATTTTGAGAAGATTATTGGATATTAGCTCGGGTAAGTCGACTGACCCTCTTCTAAGTCGACTGTTACGAGCCTTAGTTTATTTTTGTAAGATCTTGAATTTGGTCCTCTGGAAAGTCGACTTATCATCAGCATGAGTCGACTGATACCGAAGGATATTTGTAAACTTCAGTGTTAATTCGAATGATTAGTTTTTATATACTTGTTATTCAAGTTCAGTTTAAAATTAAGCAATTGACCTTGAGATATTCAGTTGAGTTGGTTATTGGGGACATTTAGTTCAGCCACTTTGTTTAATGGAATTTCAGTTTAGACTTTTGAGTTTGAGTCTCTAGAGGCGTATGACCCTAGTATACCGGTGTTGAGTTATTTGTTGAGGCCCATTGAGGCATTTCAGTTATTTGAATTTGGATTTAGGCCGGTAGGGTACATCACTCTAGGAGATTCGTTAAGTAATCAATTAATCAAATATTAAGGATAGGCACTAGTGGTGATATGATGAACGGGAACATGAGTCACGAACCTCAGTATGGCTTTCGGTGTGGGATTTAATCTCCGGAATTATCACAGTAGATTATTAGTGGTGTGGGATATGTCTCCGGAATTGTCACAGTCATGTGGTGTGGGACAATCTCCGGAATTATCACGGTAACTATTTGTGGTGTGGGATTGATCTCCGGAATTATCGGAGTCGAGGTGAAGCACAAGTGGTATATTGTGGTGAAGTGTCAATGTTTCGGTGTGGGATGATCTCCGGAATTATTCAAGTGAAATACCTTGGGTGTGGGATCCATCTCCGGAATTATCGGGCATGAGATACTAACTATAGTTTATCTTTATCTCGTAGTAGTCATCGTGTTAAGATTAGTTCATAACATGGGGATTGAACCCTATGAAGTGAAGACGTTAAGGGCTTGCACCGAACCTATATAGAATGGGATGCATAGACTTCGACAAGTACGCATTAGAGGGTCTGCATTTAGAACTTGGGTTTGCTTGGCTTGGTTTTATGCATTTGGTTTTCCGGTTTCCTACACATGACACTTAGCTTAGTATCACTTGATGTTTTGGGTACTGTCATTTCGTATTTCTCATATTCTTACTTAGTACTTGTTGTTTAAGAATTTATGTAGTATGATTCTTAAGTTGTTTGTTTATTTTTATATTTCTCACACCATTTATGGCTAACCCCTTTAGTTTGGGGGTTAGGGATCATCTCTAGCCTCACATGTTGCAGGTTGTGCTTAGAGTTGGAGATGGGATGCTTAAGTTGGTTTTGAGAATTAATTGACATGTAAGAGAATGTGTAAATTTGTAATATCAGTTGTTGAGACAAAATTGTGTTGTAAATGAAGTGAATATTGAGTTGAATTATTTTGAGTTTCGCTGTGCATTGTAAAAGATTTGTTGAGATAAAAGTTGAAAATTTTAGTGGTGTTGTTGATGTTTAATATTATGTTGAAGTGGATCACTGGGAATGTGCCACGTAATTTCTATGTTATTAATCTAGAAATTCGGGGCGCTACAAGGAGGACCTGCACTATCCTTTCTTACGAATCTGGAAATCTGCCCTTTCTGAATAAGGGCCTCGATCTCGTCTTTTAGGGCTCATAGTCATTCATGTCGTAGCCGTGGTCCCTGTGGAAGCAACACCATTTGTTGCTGTTCCCTTTTTTTCCCGGTATGTTCACTGTCGGAGGTGGTAGGAGAAGACCTTCTTTCCCGCCCTCCATCAGGATGGCTGAGACACTCGTATTGAGTGGAGTGAACTTCTTGAAGCGGGGAGGAGGGCGACGCTGGCCTCCATTATCTTTCTGGAGCTTCTTAGCTCCTTCTTCTTCAGCGCCCTTCTGTTTGTTTCCGGAGGACGATCTTTCTAAAAGAGTGGGCCGGGTAAGAGGCTCTTCCGCTCGGATGTACTTCTCACTCCTAAGCAGGAGTTCTGAGAAATTCGAGGGGGCTTCTTGGCAAGAGAGGCCCTGAGGTTGTCGTTGGTGACGTTGGATTGAAAAGCAGCAGAGGCCACTAACTGGTCTAGGGATGCGATGGACCGGGCCTCGGAGGTGAATCACTTAACATAGTCCCTTAGCTGCTCGTGCTTCCTTTGATGGTGTAATAGCAAAGAGGTGCTTGTCTTTTCAGCACGGTGGCTACTCACGAAGTGAGTAAGGAAGAGCCCTTCAAACCGATCGAAGGAGAAGATAAAGACCAGGGACTAGTCGTGAGTACCATTCTCTTGTTGGTCCCTTCAGCGTGGCCAAAAAAGTTTTCAAAAAAGCGCGTCAAATGCCTGGTGGATCATCATGAGAGTTTTAAAAGTCTCGATGTGGTTAGCGGGGTCTGACTCCCCGTTCTATGATTCAAAATGAGGGGGTTTGAAGTTCTTCGGAACCGGTGCTTCCATTATGGTTCGGGAGAACGAAGGTCTGCTAGGGCGAAAATTCCTCGCCAGTTGTTCCTCTTCTCAGTCAAGTCAGCCAAGGCACCTCTCCATCTCGTGGAGAGGGCGGTAGACCGAGTCTTCCCATCGGTCATGTCTTGCTAAGCCCCGGGACTCGTCCTCTTGTGGAAAGGGACTGGGAGTGCGACGGTGATAGCTTTGGGCAGGTTAAGGACTGGGAGTACGGCGCCGATAACTTGGGGCAGGTTGAGAACTGGGAACCCGCTGATCGTGGTCGGGAACAACATTGACGGCCCTCAGGACTGCTTCTTGAAACTTCTGGAATTCCGCCCTTGTGACTGATGCCTCCCGCTCTCGGTGGTCCCGTGGGGCGGGTCGGCCGGTCAGAGAGCGGCTTCTCCTTTGACGATGCTGCGGTGACTCCCTTCGCATCTTAGGAGAGTTAGATCTTCTGCGAACTGGTCTACGGGGAGATCGGGCTTTAGGGGACCGAATTGCTGAATCCCTTTGATGTTCACGGCGGGGTATCCCGTCATGGGTTCACCTCTCATCCAAGCGGGTCCGAAGATCTATTCCATGTTGCCGGTTGACAATAATGTGTCAGAGATCCTTCGACGTTGGGGGACTGTGAGAGGCAATGGAGTCGGATGAAGGGTTATGTATCGAAACATGGTCATGATGAGGAGGTTGCCCTTGTCGACTTCAGCGGAAGGGTCTCACGGCAGCCCCTTGAGGCCTTTGAGGAGCCTGTTGGGGCTGAGGTTGCTGAGGAAGGGGCCATCCAGGCTGCGGTTGTGGACGGGTTGAGGGAGAGGTTGTCTAGGCTGCGGTTGCTGGACTTGCTGAGCGGGCTGAGGAGGGACCTCCTAGAGTGGAGGAGGAGAATGAGCGGGAGTGGCTCTGCGGTTAGAGACCGTCGTCCTCCCCTTCTTTGGAGGCATAGATTGAAACTACTTTCATTGATAAAATTAGGCTGGATTGCTTTTCGACATTCCCACAGACAGCGCCAATCTGTTGCTGCTGATTTTGGTATGGGAGCAAACAGATGAATTTGTGGATTCTTGGAGGAATACGAATAAGCAAACCTATCGATATTTGCCGGTTTTTTGACTGGTTTCTTGCTGCTGCCATGAACCTGCAAAAAGTTTCATACACCGAGATGGATCCCGGCAACGAACCCTCCGACGCTCTTGTCAGTAATTAGGAAGATTGTGAAAAAGCTTTATGTGGAAAAAGATTGATTAGCTTGTTATGGTTGGGAAATAGGGGTATTTATAGTTGCCTTAGGGATCAGTTTCGAGATAAGGATTTATCTCTACTTCCCGATGTTTATGGATAAGGTGGAGAGTCTAAACTCGTTTCGCGATAAGAAGTGGTTAAAACCGGCTCTTAGAGATAATCACGAATTTGAATTACTCTTTAAGTATTTGAATTGGTTTGTAGCGGGTTGTTACCCATACCCAATAGGATAGATCCGTTTATGAGTTATTGGGCTTTGAAAAAAGACCCAGTTCCCATTTCAGACCCGTTTGTAGGTGAAATTACCATTTTACCCCTGAGAGCTTTAAGATTCGTGCCCAATTTGAACGATCCCTATTTAATCGTATTTTTAGCCATATCAATAATATCAATAATAAAATCTTCAAACTATAATAATAAAATCCTCTATAATAAATACGCAATCCTGCTATAATAATAAAATCTCCAAATTTCCTTTATATATCAATAATTAAATCTTCAAATATCAATATTCAAATCCTCTATAATAAAAAGGCATTACCTGCGGCGAACTTGGCGACGATTTGAACGGCTCCGATGGTGTTGGGGCTTAGAATCTCCAACCGTAAGCCGATGGATTCGAGGTCAGCGTCGGGTTCGCGTAAGGGGGATGGGGAGGGAGAGGAGGAAGGCGCTGTGACGGCGGGTGATTGGCGTACGACGACGATGAGCGATTGCTGTACGATGACGGTGATATTGGAGATGGGAGATGAGCTACCACACGACGACGTCGATAGTAGAGACGAGGTGCGGCACGGCGACGGTGAGAGTAGGTTCGGGTTGGTGTTCGGCGACAGGGAGTTTTGGCGAGGGAGGGCTAGGGTTAGAGGGATTTAGGGGAGGGGGGTGGGTGTGGGTGTTTTTTTAAAAAAAAATAATTCTGCTAATCAAAAGATGTGGAGTACACGTGTTTAGGGAAGTGTGAATCCCTACTTTTGCTCTCATTTCTCTATTTTAAATAGAAAAATGAGAGAGTGGGTAGACATATTAGCGTAAGATATATTATAACTAGTATAACCTTCTGCAATATATTTGTATATAGTTTTTAAAATATGAGAAAATAACAAAACTATTTTGTTTTTTTTTTAAATAATATAGCACGCTTTTTTAAAGGTTTGATTAAGGAATAAAATTTCACTTTAAAATTTCGATGGAGAAAAGTGGAAAGTTGCCTCCTACATTTGCTTTTTTTTTTTTGTTTTAAAAAGAAAAAGTTTGAAAAATCATTAGACCCAAAGTGGTTTAGTATTATATATTGTATAAACTCCAATAAGCGAGGAAAAAGAGAGTAGGTTGGGGAACTATCCAATAGAAATGTGTCAACTAAGATAATAAAGAGAATGGTAATGAGATTGGTAGTAGGTGAACCACTATTCATATCTCTACTATTATAATGGGAGAAGGCCTTAGTGTAATTTGTCTATCTACCAACCCGTGCCACGCACGTGCATAACTATTGTAAATGAGGTTTTAGATCAAATCCAGACTACGTCTGAATTTTTTCTTTTAAAAAAACTATATTTATTAAGACGTGGATCGTACGTGTAAACTATATTCATTTAATTTGATAATTTTATTTTTTTTAGACGTGCCTATATTATACTAATTATAATATTTCTATTGATTGTTATCCCATTAGAGAAACCTCATTTAATGGATTAAGAATTAGAATTGCTTGATTACCATAATAATAATTACCATAACTCCATTTACTGGTCATTTGCTTTATGTTTCCCTCCCATTCAAATATACATTCACTCATTACTCCTCACAAACCTCACTGTCCCTCCCTCACAAGTCACAACCTCAATGATCCCCTCAACCACCCTCCTTATCTTCGTCTTCCTCCTCCAACTCTTCCTCTTCCTCATAACAACTCATGTTCGGGCCCAAAATGGGCCCATTAACCCTACATTGGGCAGATGGAAGCTCCTCAAACGCGACCTAGGCATCTCTGCCATGCACATGCAGCTCTTCCCCATTGACAAGCTCGTCGCATACGACCGTACCGATGCAGGCTCCTCCAACATCACGCTGCCTGCAGGCCTCCCTTGCTTCCCTCGGCCCAATGCCCAGTCCGATTGTACGGCCCACCCCGTCATATTCGACCCTGCAAACCGTACCATCCGTCCTTTATCCCTCCAAACTGACACCTGGTGCTCCTCCGGTGCACTCCTACCTAACGGAACCCTAATCCAAACTGGCGGTTATGGCTCTGGTGATAGAGCTGTGCGTTACCTCTCGCCTTGCACAAACTGCAGCTGGGTAGAAATTAGAGAGGGATTAGCAACCCGTCTTTGGTACGCAAGCAATCACATTCTACGCGACGGTAGGGTTATCGTCGTTGGTGGTCGACGCAACTTCAGTTTCGAGTTTGTGCCAAAAGTCTCCCCTTCTGATTTCACTTTCTTCCACTTCCAGTTTCTTCGGGACACTTTGGATCCCTCTGAGAATAACCTCTACCCTTTTCTTCACTTGGCTCCTGATGGGAATCTGTTTGTTTTTGCGAATACAAAGCCAATTATGTTTGATTATGTTAGTAATAAGGTGGTGATGTATTTTCCCGAAATGCCAGGTGGGGTTGCACGGAATTACCCGAGCACTGGATCGTCTGTTCTCCTCCCGATTCGGGTTGATGGGAGTTCGAGTTTAGGGGTGAAAGCAGAGGTGTTGATATGTGGAGGAGCTGGGAGGACTTCTTTCCCAATGGCTGAAAATGGAACCTTCTTGCCAGCTGCATGTCACGGGACGACTTCGAACTTGTCCGTGACATGCAGCTTCATATGGGAGGTTAGAATTTACGAGTGAATCGCCCTTGTGGATGATATAGGAGATGCCGATGCGTCGTGTTATGGGAGATATGATAATGTTACCAACTGGGGATGTGCTAATCATCAATGGAGCAGCTAATGGTACTGCTGGTTGGGGGATGCCAGAGAACCAGTTTTACATCCTGTTTTATATAGGACCGGGATTACTGCTGCGATAAATCAAGCATTTCAGGTATTAAATCCAACGACAATATCTCGTATGTATCATTCTACTGCTCATTTGCTATCAGACGGCCGAGTTATAGTTGGAGGGAGCAATCCACACGCAGTATACAAATTTAGAGATGTGTTATTTCCAACTGAACTCAGTGCCGAGGCATTCTTCCCTCCTTACCTAGGTTCAGGTTCGAGAAGGCCCGTAATCACAGTACTTGAACCTGGGGATTCGTTTGATTATGGAGTGAAACTTGGGATCGGGTTTAAATTGATAGGTATAAGTAGCGAAGATTTGATGAAAAATGGGGTAAATGTAACAATTGTTGCACCTTCTTTTACTACACATTCATTTTCAATGAATCAGAGGTTGCTGGTACTGGGGGTTGAAAAGATCGGCTCGGTTAAGAACACGAATTCGAGGTGCAAGTGTTTTCCCCAGTAAGTGCAAATCTGGCTCCTCCTGGTTATTACATGTTGTTTGTGGTGCATAAAGGAGTTCCGAGTAGAGGGAAGTGGGTTCATATTGGGAAGTAGTGCAGCTAAGGAGTGATTGTAGGGTTTGTTGTTGAGGTGGCACACTCCAATAGGTAGGGGATGATAGAGTAGGTGGGAGAACTCTCAATAGAAGTATGTCACCTAAGGTAGTGAATGAAATGATAGTGAAATTGGTAGTGGCTAAAGCATTACTCTTTTTTTTTAGGTTATATAGTTGTTGTTGATGTCTTGATGACCTGATAGTGAGGTGTTAAAAAATAGTTATAATTTGATTAACTAAAATTTGTATTTTATTCTTCATAATTCATGCTTAACTGTTTTTGACAATTTATACTTGATACATTTTAATGAGCATTCATGTTAATTAGAATTGAAATGAATTATTTCTATGATTATATCTGAGCAACCGTTACGGATCTTTGAGGTTTAGATATTACGGTCATGTGGTCACTATTTCATAGGATATTATTATTATATTATACTATATCTTAAGCTGATAGACCTACCCCTCTCCTTTCTCCATTTTAAAATAGAGAAAGGAGAGCAAAAGTAGGGATTCACACTTCCTAAACATGTGAGGACCACATTATATTATATATTATTATATCTATATATTCTACTAACTAGTGTTACCCTGTGCAAATTGCACAGACTAAAAATTTTGAGAAACTTATAAAATTATATGAAACTTAAAAATTTAGAGATACCCCTTAACTATTTCATTCTCAATATAATTAAAAGATAAAAAAATCTACATATTAGTTCACACTTTCAAACAAATCAACATCATTCTATATTTCTATTCAATTGAAAGGAAATTAAAAAAAACATCGAATAATTACCGAAGTTGGGTTGTGATTCTTCTCGGACTCCTTCATGTACTTTGTTATCTCCTTCTCGACTGCGTGCATCTTAGCGACTTTCCCTCTCAAATTAAATATAATCAACATCATAAACACATGGAGGGAACAATATGTAATTCCCCGATTTTTATTTATGAAAAGTATTATTTTATTTTTGCACGTATTGTTTACGTGCAATTTTTTGTAGTATAAAATCTTATAATCAATTTCATTATGGATAATGTGTGTGTGTGTGTGTGTGTGTGTGTATTCTCTAATTGTTTTTATAAAGGTCCATTTTCTTCAAATAAGCATAAGTCTTTTTAGCCCAAATCTAATTTATTTTGTAAACCATTATTTGGCCCATTAAATAAGGCCCATGAATTTATTTTTTCTTTTAATTACAACTTGTAATGTAGACTACTTTTATAAGATTATTTTTATAACAAATAAAATGTACAACTTTTTATATGGAGAACTAGTGAATGCACGTGCATGAACCACTATAGTGGCCGGTTTTGAATGGAGGGAAAAGGAAAAAGATAAGTGGAGTTATGGGTGGTAGTTGTTTGGATCATGGTTGGTTACTAAAATTTCTCCTTAAATCCTAGTCTTTTATCTTTAACTCCTAGATTGATCCTAGCCCCTCATTTGCTCCAATTTTTAGTATAAATACCCTCCCTAGCCTAGTTATTCTTGCACTCTTCATTTCTCCAAAACCTATAATAGAAAATACAATTGTTAGTAGTGTAGTAAGTGAGATAAAAGATTGAGAGATTGTGGGTGAGCTGTGCTTGCAACCAAAGGAAGGCCGGCATCACTAGGAAGCTATCGGGATCGGCATCTTTGAGGCTCGGTTGTGCGCATCAAGGAGGAGGACGAACGCTCTTTTGGCAAGGACTCTTGTGTTTAGGAGGTGTTGCAATTGTATTCTTTCCAAATAAGGTGGATTATTTTTCATGTTTCTAATTAGATAGCATGCTAAAATTGAATTGAAATGATAATGCATGAAAAAAATTTAATAGAGTACATTTAATTGGAAAAATGGCTTATTAGTTGATTGGAATGTTGCTAAATAGATTGTATGTGATTCCATCATCAAACTTAAGTTGTGTGTGAATTATTTATAGCTATGGATTGCTTGAAGTAAAATTCGTTGTTAGTATCAAAAACTAAATGCAAATGTGAGTAGATGAAAATGTTGTTTTATGTGCTTGAATGAACCTTTTTGTGATAATGTTGTAACGAATAACTTAAAATATAATTTGTGGCCGGTTTGTGAAAGGAATATAAACAGAGAATTGATATAGGAAATATTGATGTTAAGATTGGATAAGAAATGTCGAAATGAGATGTGGTAGTAGTAGTATACAATTTAAACTAATTGTATGAAAAATATGTGTTTAATTACTGGAAAAATTATTTTAAATTACTGGAGTATCAAATATTATGTGAATAATTCTGGAGATTTACAGTAAATTTAGTAAATGCAAAACTCAAATGAGATCTTTTGAAACATCGAAATGTTCTATTAAACAGAGAGTTGATTTAATTAAAATGCAAGTTGTATTCAAGACACCTTTAGCCGATAGCTCAAGTGGTCGGGAGACTTCTAAATGCTACAGTGTGTGCGCTTGGGTTCTCACAGATCGGTGGTTCGATCCTTGATGACACCATATTTTTTGTGCATTTAAAAAATTAAACCAAGCTTCAGCCGAGAGTATATAACTCTCTAAAATCCCCTTTATACCGAACAGCATGATTGGCCTAGTGGCCAGAGCGTGCGGCTTGCTTCTTCTTGGTCGCTGGTTCGAATCCTGGTCTCGGCCAGAATTAAACTTTGTGGAAAAAATGATTTTTTTGGTGGATTTTGATGTCTAAAAATTATGAAAAAAATACTATTATTATTCTAAAATTATGTGTGACTTATGAAAAATAAATTGGGAGTTATTGAAATGAAATAGAGTATATTTTGGGAATAGAAGTGTGGTTAGAACTATGGTTCTACACTTGTATATTTTTGTGAAAAATGTGTTTTGCAAGAGAATTGAAATTAGTGCTAGAAAAGGAAAATAACAAAGAAAGAAAATATATAAGGTGAAGTGGTGTGAATTATTATTGTTAAAGAATAGTGTGACAATAATGAGTTGTGAATATTCATTTTGACCATATACTTAGTGATATGATTTTTAATGTGGAAATAAATATTGGATGAAATACATGATGAATGATTGAACTCCATGTATGGTTATTGACTCATGAATAATTTAGAAATCATGTGATTGGAAAAGAGAAATGTTATTGAGTATGAAAACTCAAACATGTGAATTTGTGAATTGAAATTGAAAATTAGGGTGTAGCCAAAACTCACACCGGCAAGTGAAAAGTGATGAATTATGATTATTGACATTGAAAAGACCAATTTGGGTCATTGTGAAATGAAAGAAATAAGACCGGTAGCAGTGAGAGGGCTAACTCTAAGAGATTGATTTTGTTCATGATTTCATTAGAATTAAGGATTAGTTACATAGTGAAGATGTGATGAAAGTAAGAGAAAAACATTGAGTATGAGGGACATTGGATTGGCGGCGAGAGAGTATCCCAGGATATCCCATGATGAGTCATGATAGGGCGTGGATACTGCTCCAGAGTACCGTCCCGGTGGCGACGTTAGTGGGGTGTTTGACGACTGCGGGTGGTGTCATGTCTATGGTAGGAGCTGAATTATCACATGATGCCTGCATGATGAGTCATGTGTCAGTGCGTTGGGATTTCCTCCAGGGCGCCTAGACATGAGTTCGTATGTCAGAAAACATCTAGGATACTTACAGTAGTTACAGTAGTAGATTAAGTCATGACGAGGGATTGAACCCTCCAAGATGAAGAACGATTAAGAGGCTTGCCCTCGGACCTATGTAGTATGGGATGCATAGAATCCGAACAAGTGTGCATTAGTGTCATGTAATATAAATAATTGCATTAAGAACTAAGTGCACAATCATAACACGACATCAATAGGGTATTCCCTTTAGTTTGACATGTGACAAATTTGTGTTTGTTAAATATGGAAAATCAGTTATACTATTTTCGGCATAGAGAGGATGGTCGTGTATAATGTTCGTCGGTTGAATAAACTGATGTACCCACAGTTTTGTATGCAGGGTAAATGACATGATAAAAATTAAAGAAGCACAGATGCTTAGAGATTATTCAAATGTTGATGTACATTTATTTAAATATTGTAAATTTGCTTCCGCTGTAAAATGTAAAGTGTAAAGTTTTCATGTAACTCTGATGTAAAGTGAAAAGTTTTAAATTCTTGTAAAATTGTACGAAAGAAGTGTAAAGATGTCATGCCCCGCTTCCCAAAAATACGGAATACGAGTACGTAACAAAAGCCCACCGAATGATTATTATCATCCTTAAGTTGTTTCAAGAAATCATTACAACATGTCACAGTAAAATCAGAGTCGGAAGCCAGAAAAATCAACCACATGCACATATGAATCAAATACCAACAAGAATACTCGAAATAAAATACATTAATCTCAAATAGTCATGATCTGAATAACACAAATAATCTTGGATCACATTGCCCAAATACAAGAAATAATACAAGTCTCAAAATACAATATTATCCAAAATAAGCAACAAGAATAGTAATAGCAAAATTTCAGCCTCTAGCCCATCATCTTGCCAATACAAGTCTCAAAATACAATATTATCCAAAATAAGCAACAAGAATAGTAATAGCAAAATTTCAGCCTCTAGCCCATCATCTTGCCAATACAAGTCTTAAAATACAATATTATCCAAAATAAGCAACAAGAATAGTAATAGCAAAATTTCAGCCTTTAGGAACCTATCCTCCAAAATCTACAATACAACGAATGCAGGAAAGGGAAAAGAAAAAACACAAGTACCCGTCAATGGCAAGTCCGGGTCACAAATAGAGTATGATACAAGTGCATGAAAATGGGTGAATCAAAGCCACAATCCTAGCATGGTAGAATCATATACTAACAGGTACAGGTAACATGTGTCAAGTGTCAGGTAAACAGGTAAACATGTATCAGATATCAGGTAATCAGGTAAACAAGTGTACATGTATCAGGTGTCAGGTAATCAGGTAACATGTAGCAAGTATCAATCTCATGTATCAGGTCAAGTATCTTATTCAGGTATCATGTTCAAATGTCAGGTATTAAATATCTTGTATTATTACTATCTAGGTAACACTTCATGTGCCATCCTTTTATCACATGGTTGTTACTGTCAATGCAGTTTCGTTTTAGATTTCATAGTGGACCATAGAGGGCAGTATACTCAGGTACAGGAAAACAGGTAACAGGTTCATGAATCAAAACAGGTACACGAATCATCCGATTTATGCATCAACGGGTTCATGAATCAACAGGTACACGACCAACAGGTACGTGCATCAACAGGTAACAGGTACACGACCAAAAGGTACGTGCATCAACAGGTAACAAGTACACGACCAAAAGGTACGTGCATCAACAGGTACATGAACCCAAAGGTATCATGCATCAACATGGAAAACACGGACCTCCTTCCGAGTACACGTTTCTGAATTATCTACTATTCAATCTTTCCCTTAAACTCCAGCTTGATTACTTTTATTATTAATGTCATCAACAGGCATGCGAGGATATTAAATAGTGTCAAACTAACCAGGTTATAATCAGGTTTAATCTCAGGGAATCATATCAGCAAGTATAAGTACTATACATTCACAAATACGAGCAAAATAGTGTATGTTTGTAATCAGGACAGCAAGACCAATCTGCCCTAAAACAGTGATCCAAAGTTCTACAGGCATGCAAATCATGATCCGTCGAAGGATCTGAAATTTAGATATCCACTCTCTTCTAACGAATATAATAAAGATACACACTAGTTCATAACATCTCAGCTTAAAAGTCATTTCAACACAGATTTCCGGTACAGCCAGAAAACAGGGGAATAACTTAAACCACATGAAAATAGCAGGTAAAGTCATCAATTAAATCCACGAAAATTCTGGGGTAATCCCCTATATGTATAGTCTCAAAATATAAATTTTCATATTTTTCCAGAAAGTAAAGTTATGTTGTCAAAAATGAAAAATAACACAAAACACGGTTTTGATGGATCTGGAATTCCTCAACACTGCTGTACAAAATTGAACACATCTTGCAAACAGCGCATCGAAATCCACTTTCGCCAAAACGGGGTGAAAGTAGAAAAATTACCCAACTTTCTTATCTCACATAATATTTACATACAGTAAATAGGAATAAGGTGAACACGGAATTCAACATACAACCACACGCAGTTTACAGCAAAAGTGATCTCTAGAAAAGAATATAAGACATCGCCTAAAACTTCACCTTTAAAACACCACATAAATCTGGGAACTACCTAACATCATGTGGAATCACTGGACAAAATATTAAGGTATCATATTGTGTATAACCTGGATCTTGAAAATAAATAGTCCACAAAAACTACCCCGAACTGAATCTGGAAACTACCGATATACAGTCACTAAAATAATCATAACTAATTCATACAAATTCCAAACGGGGTGAAACCAGTCGGGTTAGAAAATAGATTCAGTCCTCTACAAATTACTCAGAAATAGCCATGTTGAGATTCGGACTCTAATCCAGGTAAAAATAGCAATCAATCCAGTACAACCCAAATTTCCAGATTTCTCAACTAAACTTCAAAACGTCATAACTTCTACAAAAATGATCCAAACTCATCCAAATTCAAAACGAAGCCTACCCATTATCTAAATATCATATCTAAGGGTTTCTAACATGTCAAAATCTAATATTTCTCATATGGGCGTTCAAACATACATCGGGTATACAATATGTCGCATACGCGATCAAAATCGCGTTTGGGTGAATCCTAAGGCACAAACCTATCAAACTCCATATCCTAAGTCATCTATGGCCTGTTTTGAACAATAGAGACGAAACCCACAAATAAAATTATCATCTTTGGCCGTCTCTAGTCTCAAACTACCCTATGTGTGAACTTTCGACTTGTATCAACCTAATGAAATTATGTACAAGTTACTTGCCTCTTTTCGACGATGAACGCGACGAAACGACACCTAGCAACGAAACCCACAAGCGAGAAGCCTTTCCACGCAATTCCACGCGAACCCACGAGCCGAAACGCGCCTACGATCGACTCCTTGATGCACGAACTCAAAGTGGGCGATACCCACTTCTCCAAATCAGCAAGGGATGAAGAGGGGGGGGGGGGCTATTTTTGAAAGGTGGGTGCTGTTTTGGATTGGTTCGGCCACAAGAAAAGTGAAGGAGATGAGGTTATATGAAGCGGGGTTGATTAATATGGTGGATGGGGGATTATATGTGGTCGTCAATGCAAGAAGGAGAGGAGAAGAGGGTCGGCCTGGGGGTGTATGGATGCAGGCCGGGAGTTGATGAGGAAGGGTAGCCGGTTTGGAGTAGGAGAGGGAAAGAATAGATTAGGGTTTGTGAATAATTAGATATTAGGGGATATATATAGGGGATCAAATGTGGGTTAATGGGTAGTGGATATCACTAGGATTAAATGGGTATACAATTGGGTGATGGATATTAGGTAGATTTCAAATGGGGATACAAAATGCAATGAATCATATGGCTCCTAAAAATTTCCTTACGGGCCAAAAATCTCAAATTGGTCAAAACACTTCTAAAAATTCACCATGACCCAAAAATAATTATTAAATATGAACGGGACCAAGAAAATGAGAAAACGATCTCAAAATGGCGAAAAACGGACAAACGGCGAACAATTAGTACAAGGAGGTCAAAAATGCAAGAAGAATAATATAATTTGAAAATAATCCAATAAGAAAATTAATACAATAACTAATAAATATAATTTATAAAATAATATAATTTTAACAATAAAAATAAAATAAAATAATAATGCAAATGACCATACTAGCAAAATAATACGGATGGTAACAATATTAAAAATCATAAAATGTTTAAAATAATGAAGGTAATAATATTACTAATAGGAACTGCATTAAATACAAAATTATAGAAAAATAGTTACAGCTAAAATTACGGATCACAAAAAAAATAGATTTTTAAATGGAAAATCCAATAATACATTTTGACAAAAGAATTTGAAAACCGGAAAAAAAAATAATTCGCAAAAATTTTTAAAATATAGAAAATACACAAAAATACATTTATAGGAAAACAGGGGTTACAAAAAATCCCGTGGAATCTCGAATTCAGTTGTGTTTTGAAATTTGGGGCGTTACACAATAATTGTTTATTAACTATATAAAAAGATGACAAATACATAGATTAACCTATTCACATTTCGAAACCAATATCATTCTATATTTTCTATTCAATTAAAAGAAAACCCCAAAATTCTCGATGTGTGTAACTCTCCAACAATTCAAGCACAAAGACATAGGTAAACCCTCGATCCATAAATTTAGAGATGTTAAGCAAAATGTATTTTCAAAAATCACTTATAATCTTGTCAGATTCCTCCATTCTAAAGTTTGCTTGCAAATACTCATATTGTATACGAAGTTCTTCAATATTTTTCTCCAACTGTTCTATATTACTCCTTAGTTGTACCTCTACAAAATGATCATACCATAAAACACACATAAAATACTACAATTTTTCAAAACTTTTCAAAAAAAAACAAAAGATGTAGAAAAGATACCACTATCTGCATGTTGTTTTCCTTGTAATTCCAGCATATTTCGAAGCTTCTATTCTAGCATATTTCAAAATTGTTCCTTATCTAGAATCTCGGCGGATACTAATCTACCAATATCTTTAATATTGGTAATCTTGTCTTCTCTTCGAACAGTAATCAAGATGTGAGAATGAGGAAGCCATCTTTTCTGAAATTCAATTACATGTAGATCTGTTTTTTAAAAAAAAATTTGAAAAAATGCTCATTTCAAATATAAGTCAAGGTTAAAAAAATATTCATAATGGAAACTTTGATCCACGTACATTTTTTACAGATTAGAAAACTACAAAAGTTTAATCTATTTGATCAAATAATTCCCCATGACCTGATTTATTCCTCCCGAAGCATAATTCGATAGGAATAATCATCCTTAGGTGCTTCTAACGTAACTTATCTAAACCATGCTATTGACTCAGGCATATCACATGTTAATTCATACTTTTGTTCTCCTTTCTCTATTTCGAAATAGAGAAAGGAGAGATGGGGTAAGCCTATTAGTTTAAGATATATAATAATAATAATAAATAAATTGGTCCCCCACTCAACTCTAAAAGTTGCACTTTCGAACGTTTGGCAACATGGTGTGTTTGTTTGCTTTTGCGCGAAGAGATTTTACCTAAAAGCACTACAAAAATTCTCACCTTATGATTAAAAAACATGGAGCACTAAAGTAAAACTCATAGAGAAATGGGAAAACATCTTACTATTCTTTAATTGCAATAATTAACAAAATACCGTAAATGTCTATGACTAATTGACTATGTTATAGGAACATTGAAAATACAAAAAAAAACAAAATAAATAAATAAATAAATTAGGGGTGGTAGTGGGCCGGACTCGGATTAGATCCATAAGTGGATTTATTAAAATTTTGTAGGATGCATACAGATTGAAACCTACAAAAAAAAATAAAGTACCCACTTGGTGTCTGCAATTTTCGGTACGTGAAATTTGGGCTGCTGACTGCTGTCTGCAATTTCTGGGAATCTAGAGAAGGGAAACTTACGATGGAGGGTAGAGATGGCAAGGTCGGGGTGGGATCGACGACGGACGGCGATGTGGGTTTTGGTGTAGGGAGAGTTAGGGTTTGTGGGTTTTGGGGAGATGTGGAAGAGGAAATATTTTTTTTTTGTTTTTTTTAAATTAATTCTGTTTTGGCAATTGACGTGTCTGCACGTGTCAGTTCATACTTTACTCTCCTTTCTCTATTTTAAAATAGAAAGAGGAGAGATGGGGTAGACCTAATCCCTTAAGATATATATAAATAGGAGAAAACCTCTCTCCTTTCCCTATTTTAAAATAAAGCACGGAAAGCAAAATGAGGAATTCACATTTATTAACACGTGTAGTACACAAATTTTCGTTAAAAAATATATAAAAGCCCCAAACCTATAAATCTGGAACATAATTACTAGAATTGTGCTTTGCTCATTAAGTGTTCAATAAAATGTCTATGTATCACACAATGTGTTTGTGAAAAATAGTTTTGAAAAAAATTGTTCAACTAAATCAATTGTATCTAGTATAGTGTATGTACTAATTTTTGAAACCCTAATTTACTACCTCATTTTATTTTCAATTATTAATTTGTGTCTTTGAAATCATGAAATTTGAATTTGATGATGAGTACGGGTTGAAGATGAGGATGACTGTAGTAGCGGATCCAAGAATGAGATTTGGTAAGGAGGTAGATGGCGGAGAGTAGGGTGAGGTGAATGGAGAGGTTGAGGAGGATGTTGGAGAAGGGAACGTCGTTGCGGTCGAAGACAGCGGAGACACCGTCGATGAGGAATAAAGCATCTGATAAGATGTGAATTTGGGAGGGGGAGGGAAGGAAGGGGAGGGTTGAGATGAGATGGGTCAAAGCTTGAGTATTGCTGGTCATGATATATACAAAGGCCGAGCGCATTTTTTAGGATAAATTTCACTAAACTATACACTTGAAGAGTTAATTTATCTCAATTCTCTCACATCTTTTTAAACTCCCATATAATTTTATTAGTTCATTACAACTGAAAAAGTATATATATATATATATATCTTAAGCTAATAGACCTACCCCCTCTCTCCTTTCTCTATTTTGAAATGAAGAAAGGAGAGTAAAAGTAGGAATTAACACGTGCAGCCCACATCAATTGCCAAAACAGAACTGGAAAAAAAACCAAACCAAGCAAACACATTTGAAAAAACACAAAAAAAAAAAAAACATTTCTTCTACCACATCTTTCCCAAACCCACTAACCCTAACCATCCCTACCCTAAAACCCACCCAAATCTCCTCCGCCGCCAGTTAAATTTGTGATTCTTTTGGTTTGGATTATGAAACTTTCGGATGTGATGATTTTGATTGGGTTCTTGATTTGTTGATGAGATTTTTTTTCTTTTCCTGAAATCGTCGCGGTTATTGTGGATCTACATTGCTTAATATCTATAATAAATGCGTATATATGTACTCAAAGTTGAATTGATGTTTTTGAATCCTTTGAATCATTTTTGTTATTTATTTATGCCTGATATTGTAATTTAGTTGGTTGTGTTTTTGAATTATTTTTAACGTACAGTTTAGATTGAGATTTATGCTTTGTATTAGTGTAAAGTTATTGGTCTTTCTTGATTTTAGAGATCATACTGCATAAATGGGCTTAACCCAGGCCAATACGAATGATCAATTCTAATCAAGGTTTTGTATGTAATTACTAGAATTGTGCTCTTCTAGGCATGAAGTTAGCTAGGTTCCTCGCATATGTTGGCTTCTATCTTAATATTTTTTAAAATATTATTTGTAATTTAAAGTTTGTGTTATTTATTTTCAATGAAAGATTCTTGCTGGCTGTTGTTGTTGAAGACTTCGGAATCATAGTACTCTTTCTAATGTGTCATCATATCAAGCAACAATGTGATGAGTTTAGTTATATCAGCCATTGAGAATAAACACTGTTGTAGTATAATGATTATCGATTATTGTTTGTGCTTGCTTTGACTTCAAGTAGCATGATCTTTTACTTGACTTATTAATGTATTGTTATTTGCAGGAATATAAAGCTCATTTGAATAAGGAGAAAAAAAAATTCTTTAAACTCATGAAAAAATTTAATTTCTAATATAGAGCCTGGATCGAAACCATATACTCAAAAATACACTCCAACGACATCACAAAGTTTTGGAGCATCAGAAAGCTCTTACCCTCCTAATCTTAGAGGGGAATTTGGAGTTGGGCTGTTGGATCTTCACGCCATTGATGATACTGAGCTTCTTTCTGAGGTACCTCATTAAAAAATTGTTGAAGACTTCATTTTTTAAAAAATTCTAAAAGGTTAACTGTTTGTTCTCTCAATTATTATTTGGTGTAATAATAATCCTCGCCATCGCTGCCCGTCGCTACTTGATTGGAGTGGAGTTGATTGTGAATAAGATTAACATTTTTGATATGATTAGTTTTTTATTCGGGCTGTTAATTGTTGTATCAGAAGGTTTTAGTGTGACTGTTAGAAATGGGTTTTGTTTGGTAGTTTTTTTGTGTTATGTTAATGATGGAATTTGTGCATCTTCACCGCCTATGCCACTTACGGTATGGTTATTAATTTCGTGTTCTTGACTTTTCTTTATTCTCAATTTTGTAGTTGAAATGAATTTTATTTTTGTCATGGTTGTTTGGTGGCATTGTATAGTATGGGGGAAGTTGCAGAAAAGTGGAAAGCTTTGATCGAGCATGCGAATGAGATCAAAATGCCAGAAAATGCATCTTCTTTTCAGGTATGGAGTGGTGTTGGTGGTAGTTTCCGATACTTGATTGAAGTTAGGGCTGTTCATCAGTGCGAAACCGAACCGAACCGAAATTTCGGTTCGGTATATTTGAAACAGAAATCCGAACCGAAACTGATAAAATTTGGTTTGAATCGAACCAAATTTTATCGGTTCGGTTTGGTTAATAACCGAACTAACCAAAATTTTTAGTACAATGGTTCTTCACTTCAGACCAGTTTGATCAACAATGGTTGGGAGGCTTCAACAAAGTGTGAGCCAGCAGCTTCTGGTTCAGTTAAGTCTTCGTGTACCAATGAAAGAAGTGAAGGCTATAAGTCTCAAATTAACCTGTGGATTGAAAATGGTCAGAAACTAAACTGTGATAATCATTCTGCAGAAAAGGTTGCTGAAGTAGGTAAAGTAAGTAGAAAGAGATATAGACCTGGAGAGAACCCCCGACCAAGGCCGAAAGATTGGCAAATGATTCAAAACAGTGTAAAGGAGCTGCGTGAAATTATTCCCAATGGAGCTAAGGTGACTTAATCAATTTTTGAAGCCTTGAGTTGATTATTTTGCTTTACTTTTCCAATCTTATGATTTGAGATGGAGCTTTTGAAGTACACTTGCATATGAGCTTAGTTTGAGATGGATCCTAGGGGTATAATTTATTTTGGTCCAAAAAAAGTTCGGTTTTTTGTTCGGTTCGGTTTATTTAGAAGCCAACCAAAAACCAAACCGAACTCTCTAAAAAAACTTCGGTTTGGATCAAAACCGAAGCGAAAACCGAAAAACCGAACCAAATTGGTAAATTTCGGTTCGGTTCGGTTCAGTTTGGTAATCGGTTTTAACCAAAGTATGAACAGCCCTAATTGAAGTGGAGTTGATTGTGAATATGATTGATATTTTTTTTTTCTTCATATCATTAGTTTTAAATTCGGGTTGTTATTTGTTGTATCAGAAGGTTTTAGTATGATTTTTAGAAAGATATTTTGTTTGGTAGATTTTGGTGTGTTGTTAAAGGTTTGTTTTTTTAAATATTTTGGATTTCAAGATATTTTAATTCCTGAAATCTAATTACTTTAGAAGCAACTATAGTTATTTTTTTGTCCTTTTTTATTTTTTAGGGAACCATCATAGTTGTTTTAAAGTACAAGTAAAAAATAAATAAATTATACTGTTCTTTTTAGCCTTATAGACAAAATGTTGATACCATTAAAAAACAGTTATGAAGAAAAAAATTAGAAGATACTAACTAAAATTGTATTGTCATCTATACGTAGATGTATTAGAAGACACTAACCCTCAATGTGCTTCTGGTGTTGATTATGTTTGATTTGAAAGGGAATGCGGTTGAGAAGCACACAGTAGAGACGAAGATAGCGGAGTACATCAAGGAGTCCGACAAGAGCTACAACCCAACTTTGGTAATCATTCGTTTTTTTTCTCTTTTCCTTTCAATTGAATAGAAATATAGATTGATCACTATAAGGAATTTGACATATAGTGACAGCAAAAATCCGTGGGTAAAAGACGAAAAACCGTAGGTATAGCCCGTAAAACCTATACCAACGGACATATTTTTCCGTCGTTTTTAATTAGCTATACCCACGGCAAAATGCCGTCACTATAGCCTATAGCGACGGTTTTTTTACCCGTTGGACAAAACCTCGGTGTTATACCCACGGTTTCGTATCCATTGGTATAGGTTTTAAGGACACCACTTACTTTCCTATACCCACGGTTGAAACTCCATTGCTATAGGTTTTAGTAATGGTTTTCGCATCCAAATATTTAAATATATACCCATCGTTCTATATAAAAATATTTCTTATTAATTACGCGTATGATAATTTAATATTTTCTTTTATAATATTAATCCAATTATAAACTAAATACACAATAAAATAGATAAATGTGTTTATGAAACAAAATTTAAAAAAATTAAACATCAATCATATTAAAAATTAATGAAGTATTACAAGCATGTCAAATTACAAAATAGTTAATAACCAAATACACAATTGAATTCATGTGTGCAGACATGAGAATCAATACTTTAAACTACGATCAACATATTCAATGACATTATAAGATAACATTCAATTGACTCCTCACTTGAGATACGACACTAACAATTTTCTTATTTTACGGCAACCAGATCTTGATTGATCTCGATTATCTTTGCAGTAATCTTCTTTTAGCATCTTGCAAATATCCTTTACAACCTTCTTCACTTCATCGTCGGTAAACACAAACTCGGCTGCATTTTGAGCGAGTTCAATCACTTTTCGCTTGTTGAGAGCCCTTCACAAACAAAACAAAGCAAAAAGAACTAACTTTGGTCATTAGTGGAAAATGTTTCCTCCAATAAACTGAGATTCAAAATGTACCTATCGAATGCTTCCTTCTCTGCTTCAATATTTCCTTCAATATGCTCCCTTAATTTTAAAAACCTCCACTTATTTATATTGATATAGTCCTGGAAAAAGCATAGAAACAAGTTTTGGATTTCGGATAAGATAATTGTGACCATGACTGATTTCAAAGAAAGAAACTCGAAGTCTAAATTTCAAAATCAATATAGTCTAACTGATTAAATTAAAGACTTTCAAGCAACAACTTCTGGGTTCAGAGAACAAACCAAGTCCCTTCTGTACATAAACTAAATCATAAATTGTTCGAACTTTAAGAGATAAAGATATATATTCTCACCAAAAAAGCAAGGATAGAACAATGTGACACAAAATATAAGGAAATCAAATTTATCTAGTTAAAGAAATAAAAGTACACATTGAAAACTAATCTTAAACTAAACAATTGAAACAATAAATCCAAAATTTTAAATTAAGGCTAAGCTAAACAATTAGAAAACTACAAAATCAAACCATGATGGAAGAGAACCCAATACCAATAATAGCACAGGTTAAACTGCTAGATAAAGTGCATCATAGAGGAATGATACTGGAAAGAACAGCACCACCAATAACTAACATCATTAATGAGTCTTAAATGAATACTTGCTACTAGAAATTTAAAAATAAGGCATATTTCTGACTTTTCTAATAATTCAGATAATATAGAAAAATTGGTTTGTTCAGTAACCATTTTATAGTAAGAAGTTACAGGTAGAAGAGTGAAGTGCAGACAACGTACTACCTTTCTGGTGAGAGGCTTCTTGGCACGCATGGAGTTAGCAAAAGTAGTAGAGAGTTGTCTAAGTGACGAAAGCCTCCAAGAAGCCCTAATATGGTAGCAAATAAACTGGTCAAAATAGTTCCTCAGACCATTTACATCTTAAACCTTTTCGTTATTAAACATGAGCTACCCAGTTGAAGGCGTATCAGATGATGGTTGTTCTGGCAAAGGGGTGGTAGAAGGAGGTGCCTTGTCAGATAAAATACTGCTTTGTTTCATAACTGAAATATGAGCCCAGATACAAACTTAGCGATCCAAGTATAGCCACTATTAAAAAAATTAATATTTTTAGCGAATTGTACAATTTAGAGCAACAGCACAATAAAGACAGACAATGCATAATTTAATTTGTAACAGAATAAATATGTTGAGTCATAAGATGCATACCATGAATATGACATGGATTTTGAGCTTTGGCAAAGCAATTCTTGCATGACTGAAATGGACACCTGCGTGAACCAAGTATATTAAAAAATTAATCAGGGGAGGGAAAAGAATCTCAACTTACAAAAAATGAAACTGAAAATATTATCCACATAAATGGTTCTCTTATACAGAATTTTTCATGGGACAAATAAATCAAAGGTGGCACCTTACTTTCTATCTAATATGCATGAATAAGGTAGGACAATAACATACCACATGATACGGTCCATTTCCTTGAGTTGGGTCCTTGATGACTGGGAATGAACAATCTGCAGTCCTATCCTTGCTCTAGAAACAAAAGTATTTTATTAAGATTTAAAAGTAACCAACATAAGATTGTAAAAATAAGGTGTCACAGACTCACCTTGTAAGATTATAATGAATAAATAATTTGCAGTTCAAATAAGGGTATCAATCTTGCATTATTACATGTATCATCAAAGATTACAACTTAACCAAAGCAAACCAACAGGAAGACATACTCACAGAGGTTACACAAGAGAGAATAAGAATATTACCTTTGCGACTGCCCAAAACTGAGCAAAATCAGCTACCCGCAGATTGCGGTCATCCACTATACGAGGCAAACATACCACCAAAATGGATCAGTTGCCAAACAATGTTGCATCAGTCATTAGTGAAAATGAAGGCAGTGCAGACTGCATATGCACCACATTCCTCCACAATCATCATCAACCAAACTAAAGTATTCAGTGTTCTAAGCTATAGACTTTTAAAATTGTAATTATATACTGGAAGAGGAAAATGTTGATAGGTGTACTCTTGACCCTAAAAAAGGAACTTAACGTGCAAATATTAATTAAAAACTTTCAGCAGAAGGTAATTTTAGGTACCATCCAAATGTAGGACATGAAACAATAGAACAACTCTGATAAGAAATCCTGAAAGATAATTTTTGTCTTGATGAGAAATGATAGCAGGTTCCTATCAGAAACCCTCATACCAATTATTAAGGTGAAGTTCCCTTCATCTAAGGTCTTCTTGAATGCCTTCAACATGCTGGACCGGTAAGCCTACCAAACACAAACACCACAGCATATATCAAATGACAGATATATAAGTTATAATTACAATAAACGCACAAGCATATATACTCTTGCAAAATTGATGAAGTAATGTACAAGGAGAAAATATATTTTAAAAATCTAGTTCAAGTGAGGTAATGATGCGACTAACTAATACAGATTATCAGACAGTAAATCATAAAGAAAGACAATTGAAGATTGAATCAACTAGGATTCACTAATTCCCCTTTCCTTAATTAATTCAATTTCCTGAAGCAAGGCTCCTACCAGTTAGATATGCAATCATACTGTGATACGGATGTTGCTACACAATAAATTAATAGGGGGTAAGATTTTTGGCCCAAAATCATGAATCTTGAGAAATTTGATGTAGTATTGACGAGCATAAGAGAGAAAGGATTGGTGGGTTGTAGCAGTTTGGACATTTACAACAGAAATCACTGAGAATGTTAATTAGAAGGAGCAATAGAAATGTAGATAATGGGAATATTAGGATGAGCTATGAAGAAAATGAAGGAAGATACGCAAACAGTGCCAAACCACAAAAAATGATGTGAGACTATAAGAAACTTTCTTTCGAAATATGAGTACTCGAAGCATAGAATTGAATTATTCTCCTAAAATTGAAAACCAGTTGATACGAAATAAAAATTGAAGTATAAGGACACCAGTGAGATGTGGTGTTTTCCACATGGTTACTGCCCAAATTCTTTTTCACTCATGAAATCTGTAGGAGACTCAAATTAGATTAAAAACTTCTTGATTTCCAATTTTGCAAATGCCACAAAAGTACATTAAAGAACATTCTTCTCTTCATAATTTTGAGATAATTTTCATTAATTCATAAAAGTTCACGGCTTCCAATTTTAGCACATGCCAAAATGCAATTGTTTCTAACTTCTTATACAACAATACAATTTGATCTCCTTTGATCCAAATAATTGCCTTGTCATGGAATAATACCATATCTAGAAATTGAATTGCACAAATGAAGTAGAAGTAGTCAAGACAACCAGATTAAAGGTACACAAATAAAATCAAAAAATTAGTATCAAGTGCAGAAAGAGAAAAAAATTATTTTATTCACCTCTTCCAATTCAGGCTCATATTAATACTCGATCACTTTCTTAATAGTCTGTTTTCTTCCTCTGGATGAACCAGAGCATTTAGATCCATCATTGTCCTCAACCTTGTAAAAATAGAAGATTGAGAAAGCAGTTCATTTAATCAAAATCTCGTAAGAATGAGAACTATTAAACACTATATGAAACAAGGATCAATCACTAAGGCAAAGTATGGAAAAACATGTAATAAAATGAATTCCTCACCTTTTCAACTTCAATCATGAAATAATCATCCATTGCATGGATTCGTGGTGCATTCCCTCCAGTTTCGACTTCGAGGTCACGTAATGCTTTTGACGCTCAGGAGGCATCGCGGCTGCTGCTCGTCGACGGGATTGGGGAGAAGCAGAGGGGGTTTCGATTGGGGCTGCTGGCATTGGGCATTGATGAGAGTAGGGAAAAGGGGGGGGGGTCTCGATGGGAGTGGAGACAACTGGATCGGGGCTCACGGTGGTGGCTCGCCGGAGAATGGGTCGACGATTCGAGATCGATAGAGAGATAGAGAGATCAAGTTGTTGGCACGGCAGCGGGGAGGGGGCACGGTAGCGGGGAGGGGGATTTGGAGATAGGGTTTGATGAGAAGGGGATTTGGAGATAAGGTTTGGTGAGAGAGGGAGAAATTAAATAATAGTTGTGGATTAAAAGCTTATAGTTACAGATTAAAAGCTCTATAGCTATAGGATACTTATACCCGCAGTTTACTACATGTCTGTAGCTATATGATGTCTATACCCACGGTTTTAGTAATCCGTCACTACAGGTGTCCGTTGGTATATGGCAAATTTCTTGTAGTGGATGTTGGTTGGTTTAAAAATGTGAATTTGTTAATCTGTAGATTTGTTATCTTTTGATTATATTGTGATCAAAAGAGTTAAGAGATGTTTCTAAATTTTTGAGTTTTATATAATTTTACGATTCTCACAGAATTATTTTAGTCTGTGCAATTTGTACAGAATAACACCGATCACCAACTAATTTTCTTATAATTCAAATTGGTTCATGCTGAACTTTTTATTTAATATTTTTAATATTTTAATACATCTTTTGGTAAAGTCTGTGCAATTTGCACAGGGTAAGACTAGTTTATGTCTGATGATATCTGAGGCATTTGGGGAAAAGTATAAAGCAGTATAATTATGGGATTTTCTAACAAGGATTAACATTAAATTTTGCAATCAAATTTATACAATTTGTTGTTGTTGTTGTTGTTGTTGAAAAGTTGTTATTTTTATTTAAAAAACTAGAAGTGCATATAAAATAATCAACAAATATAATAACCATAGCCAAGTGATCAGATATAAGTCTAATAGTCAAAAGTTTGGATTCTAATGTATAAGAAAAGAAAAAAAAAAGTCACAAAATTTTGCTTAAAATTAACCGTCAAAAATCTATATTTTTCAAGAGACCTTTTTGTGCTTAAACTAAAAGATACTACTACATGAAAGGTAAAAACAAATTAAATGACCAAGCGTATAATTGTTTATTTGGTCATTACAATGGGAGAAAAGAAAAAGATATCTGAATTACAATCCATAGTAAATTGTAGATAATGAATGAAGATTTATCAGCTAACAAGATTTATCAGCTAACAATGAGCATATAAACGTTTCCTGAACACTTTGAACGCCTACAATGAGCAGTGCCTAGTAAAAAAACATTTACATCATAAACCTTAAGGCTATTATATATGTCAAGAACATTTGTGGTATACATGTACATTGTTCCCTAGCATACTACTATAACATGTGCAATTGAAGTATTATCTTATCCAATAAATCATTATCTATAATAATAAACCTAAATGAAGTCAATGAAAATATAACAAAGTACTACAATAGAATACAATATTATTGTACCTGCTTAGGATCCGAGAGCATCTCAGCAATAGCAGCATCAATAGCATCTTGATTCTCGGTCCACGATGCCCTTGCTGCCAACAAGAGAACATGATCTTTATCCACACCTTCCGCAAACACCTTAACTACATTGAAATATTCAACCACTCTTTAGATCTTTTCATTCCAATATAACATAATTCAAAAGATTTAAAAAAGCATATTCAACAAGAATTAAGGTGAAATCAATACTGACACTACATTGAAATACATATGGTTTCCCCTTCCATGTGAAATTGGAGTGCAGATAGTCCATCTAACTGCATATAACCTAATATACCGATAACTCGAAAGGCAAACTAGAACACTTACAGGATTAAGATCTTGCTCAATTGAGAAATTCTACCTTTATGTTTGGTTTGTTGCATTTGTTTTACTTAATTAGATACTTAATATCACTTTGTCTACCATGTTTCCAGAAGTTCTCCACCATCTCCTTCAAAGTTTTTATTTATTTTAATTTTTTGAATCATTTTTTTAATCATACATGGGAAAAGAAAGGGATAACTTTGAGGACTTTGATCGAACAGTTTGTGAGCATCCAATCCAAAAAAAGAAAACTAGGGTTTGAAGTATCCAAACCAAAAATAGAAAACTAGGGTTTCGAAAAAAGGAGAATTTACAAAATCCTACTTGTGAACCGCTTGCTTCTATGTGCACCTGCAACAACATAAAACTAGGGTTTGTTAAATTTTTTGAAAATTAAAATTAGGGTTTCTAGAAAAGTGGAAGTAGGGACGACGATGAGTGTACATGAGAGGAGAAGGTCATTGAGGAGTGTACACGAGACATGACGACGGTGACGTGGCGGAATGACGACGGCGGGAGGTCAAGTCGGAGATTCGGGTGTGTGTGAGAGAGAGAGAGAGACAACGACGTGGTGGCATGACGATGGCGGGAGGTCGAGTTGGAGATTCGGGTGTGTGTGTGTGTGTGTGTGATGGGTGTGAGTGAGTGAGTGTAAAAATTGGGGGATTTGGGATTTGGGAGAAAAATAAAAAGTTTGTGGAAAAAATAAAAACATAGTTTATCGCAGCGTTTATTATATAAACACCGGGATAGATAAGACATATCGCGACATTTTTATTGAAAATGCCGCTATAGACCCTATCTATCCCGGCGTTTCTCCCAAATGCAGGGATAGATAGACGAAAATTTTAAAAATTTGAACATGTAATATATTCCGGAGTTCATACCCAAACGTCAGTATAGACCTTGCAGCTTGTAGTGTTTGGAATAATCAAGCACTCCCTAAAATGAAGTTTTTTTATTTTAATGCTGAGTTGGGATAAGCTCAACTCCAAGAGGTTCTAAGCAAAAAAGGTTGGACTGGTACCCAATCATTCACATCCTGTGCATGTCAGTTAGAGTCAAATTTCCATATCTTCTTTTTCTTCTTCTTCAAGTGCGGATTTGGGTCCAAACAGCACAAGCAACTGCTTTGGGCCCCCAATTTTATAAGGCCATATATTTTTTTAAGTATTTACAATGTTAAAAAATAAAATATAATATTTTCTTATATAATAACATTATATTAATAGTTGTCTTATTAGCGTAGTTGGTTAGAGTGTTGTGTTAGTATTGTGAAGGTTGCAAGTTCAAAACTTGCATGAGCCAATTAATTTTCAATCATTTTTATTTTTAAAACTAATTATTTTTCCACAGCCATACATGCCATTTTACCATTTTATGAATTCAAAATTATATTTCACTTAACTCATGTATGTCACTGTATGATATTTTTTCAATGTTCTATGGTATATCATATTTACCTGTTTATAATAAAATTCTAACCAAATCTTCAAGTGCATATAGTTATTCTACATTTTAAGCTTCCAACTAGTTTTCTCATATACATATATTCATCATCATTTCATTAAGATCGTGTTCTTTAATATATCATATTTACCTCTTTGAGATAACATATTTCGTTTTTTTTTGTTAGAGTTTGTCCGTGTTTTTTTTGGCCACGAGACATTTCATATAAAAAACGTACGTTATCAATTAAATTTTTTTTGAAGAATATGTATAAATTTGTTTTCATTTAAATAGTTTGTTCTCCAATGCTCCAAGTATGTTTGCATTTAAATAATTGTCATTATTATTTTGTCAACTTACAAAAGGCCCCATCTGATAATTTGCTTAGGGCCACCCGAAACTTAGATACGCCCCTGTTCTTCTTCTTCTTCTTCTGCCCCATAGCAACACAACCTGGCAATTCTTTCTCACAAAATTTCACAACTCATTACTTCCACACTCCATTGAGGCGGCCCTTCAACTCATGGTGCTTCTCCTCAATTAACCAAACCCATGCACACCTGGTTACTTATCACTATTTCAATTTGTTGGAGCTTGGATAGAGAGAAATAATAAGGGCTAAATATAAAAAAAGTACACAAAGTTTGGGCCAGTTAAAAAAAAAGTACACAAAGGTTTTTTTAAATAAAAAAAAGGACACAAAGTTTAAAAAAACTTCACTGGGTTAGTTAGGGTTAGGGTTAGGGTTAGGGTTAGGGTTAGTTTGGGGGGGTTTATTTAAACATCTGATTAATCAAGTGATGTTTTTTTTAAACACAAATAAAAGATGAATGTGGTTTTTTTAAACAGAAATGAAAGATGAAAGTGATTTTTTTAAACCCTACTCTAACCCAACCATAACCTTAACCCTAACCCTAACTAACCTAGTAGAGTTTTTTTAAACATTGTGTCCTTTTTTAAATAAAAAAAACCTTTGTGTACTTTTTTTAAACTGGCCCAAAACTTTGTGTACTTTTTTTATATTTAGCCAATTACAGGGTTTTCAATGCCTCTTTTAGCCCTATTGATTCTGTCATTTCTAAAGCTAAGCGTTGGTTTGCTTCTTGATTAAACGCAACAGGTACCAGCAAGAAGAAGATAGGGATGACTAGTTCTCTGGCATGCTCAAATTCCCTTGATCTTTTGAGCATGGGAGGGACATCAGATAACCCAATCTCAATTAGCAGCAGCTCAGATTGACTCTTCAAGCTGTAGAGGAAAAATTCAAGCGTCAAAATTCAGTCGAAGCCCTTAGTACTCCTGCTTTTTAAGGAATTATAATTCATGTTTTGAGACTGTCTTTAAATATTTAGTTCTGTAAACTTTATGCTGCTCTTTAATTCTACTACTACTACTTTCTAACAGTGAAATTGGTCAATTTTGTGAGCATGAGACAAATTGATTTGGGAGAGGTCTATATGATCACCTACTTAGTGTAAGTAGAAGTATACGATATAAGTCTTCTACCTATTCACACTAGCTAGGAGACACATCTCTCTTCTCTCACAATACATACTCTCATGCATTTGTCTTAAGTCACTCTTACTACTGTATATACTGGTTAACTGCTTATTAATATATTTTGAGATAGACATCTACCTTTTTTTGCTTATATATATATACTAGATTTGCCCGTGGTCACATGCCTACGGTACGTCTTCAGAACGATACAGTATATGAAAAGTCTTGTAAACAGTAAATCAACAATTATGTAGCTGAAGTTTGAATAGTATGACAATAATTAGTTGTAAATAAAAGTCCATATTTCCATTAGTATATGGTGAAAAATAATTATAAATTGAGATATAAAAGTCCATGTTTCCATATCTCTAATACTATAATGGGAGAACCCCTTAGAGAGTAACCCAACCCGAGCAACGCACGGGTTGGGTTACTTTGGTAAATATTTTCGGAAATGGACCTGTTTGGTAAATAGTTTTGAAAGTGGATCAGTTTGAAAATTATTTTCTTTTTAATTATGGACTAATTTTGGTAAATCTTTTAGAAAGTGGACCTGTTTTGTAAATATTTTCGAAAGTAGATTGGTTTGTAAATTATTTTCTTCGTACCCTTTTCATTATCCTTCAATTTTTTCCACGTGCACGTGTGCACGTGTCTGATACTAGTATATATAGAGAGAGAGAGGGGGAGAGAGAGAGAGGGAGAAATAATTAAATAAATAAATGAGTTGTTTTGGAGGGAGAATTTGAATTTGAGTTTTGGGAGAAAACATTTGGGGGAAAAATGTGTTTTGTGAGGTTAAATCCGGACCATTGATTTTAGGAAAGATTGAATGAGAGTCACTTGATAGCTTTCTTTGCAATTTATTATATAGATATATATATATATATATATAGATATTTTCCCTATCCTTATTATAAAAATTACAAATTACAAAAAGGCATCAACTGTAGGATTCAATTCTTCTCCAGTGAGGGGTCACGTGCCTCATCCATCTGCACATCGAGGAGATCAAAATACGGGTTGAGATTTTTAAAGTGTGTGCGGTAGGATGAGGCACAAGTTGGAGAGGGTCTGAATCGATCAACTGTGCTAAAGAATATCAATATATGAGATTTTCGGTAAATTTAAATCTTATTCGTATTACCATATTGCTCTCGACCATCTTCAATTCTAGAAAAAGGAAACTTAAACCACATTCTTAATTAAGATTAATAATTTTTCTAGTTGAATTTGGAAATAGGAACATAAATTTTTGGAAGATATGAATGAGATAATTCAAGGAGTACCCTTAGTTGATGATCTTTTTATAGGAGGAGATTTCAATGGACATGTAGGAGAAGATAGCATGGATATGAGATGGTGCATGGAGGATATGGATTTGGAAATAAGAACGGTGGTCGAGAGGCTCTATTAGATTTTGCGGTTTCGTATAATCTTATACTAGCAAATACTTATTTTAGGAAGAGGGAAAAATATTTGATAACCTTTAAAAGTGGGGAAAATAGGAGTCAGATTGATTTTTTCATCACTAGAAAGGTAGATCGCTTGACATGTAAAGATTATAAAGTTATACCGGGAGAGTGCTTAACCTCACAACATACATTAATGGTATTGGATGTTAAAATTGGGAAACACATATGTGTAAGGTAGGAGACTAGAAACCCAAGAATTAGGTGGTGAAACTTGATGGGAGATAAACTCGATGTTTTTAGAGATAAGGTCTTTAAAGAACCATCTTGAAATTGGAAAGGGGAGACAAACATAATGTTGACTAAAATAGCTACGTATATAAGAGAAATTTCAAAGGAGGTACTTGAAGAATCTAAAGGTAGAGGGTTGCTAAATAAAAAATATGGTGGTGGCAAGAACTCCAAATTATTGTGAAAAAAAAGACCAACCTTCAAAATATGGCAAAAGAATAGAAATGAAGAGGATTTGGAGAGATATAAGACTGAAAAGAAGTTAAGAAAGCAGTAAGAGATGCAAAAGAAAGAGCTTATAATGATTTATACACAAAATTAGAAACAAAAGAAGGAGAAAATAATATTTATAAACTTTCTAAACAAAGGGATAGAAAAACAAAAGATCTAGATACAATTTGGTGTATTAAGAGCGAGGATTCAAGAATCATAGTAAAAGATGAGGAAATCAAGGAAATATGACGAAATTACTTTGAGAAGTTGTTAAATAAAAATATTGTGGGCAATTTAAATACAGGACTCGAGGGAGAGTCGAGAGAGAGTCGAGAGCATATGTTCACTACTAATCGTAACGGCTATAACTACATATCTATCCCGGCGTGTACACCCAAACGCCGGGATAGATCGTCGTTATTATTATTTTGTTAGTATCGAATGTCTATGACAGCGCTTGTATATAACGCCATTAGATATATTATATATAACGGCTCTTATACATGAACCGCCGACATATGTTACTCTATAACAGTGCTTATACATGCACCGTCGGCGTTGAACTGTTTTTTTTACTATTTTGTTGCAACGTGTTCTGCACGTGCTAATATTTTCCTCGTCCCGCCCTCACTTTGGTTTCCCCACAATTCTATAAACCCTAATAGCCTCAGAAATCTCTCTCTCTCTCTCTCTCTCTCTCTCTCTGTGGCCACTTGCCATTCGCCCCTCACCCCCTCTCCTCTTGAATCTCCATCCTCCTGCTTCGTCCATCGCCGCTTGCACCGCCCTTCCACTCCGTCCATCGCGCCGTTCGCGCCGCTCCATCCATCGCCGCTCGTGCCGCCCTTCCACTCCCTGCCGCCCCTCCGTTGTTGTGTCTCCCATGCCACTGCCTCCCCTCTGTCAATGCCCAGCTAACTTCAGCAATTGTGATTATTATATTAATTTGTTTGATTGTTGTATGCCCTAGAGTTAATAAGAGGGAAGGACCGTGTGAGCCCCAGAGTTCCCCCAAACAGTTCAGTAATTAATTAGGATTTAATCAGATTAAATGTATGCTCTTTTTTCTTGATTTAATTAGATCAATTCGGTTGAATATGTTGTCCTAAAAAATTTGCACATTTGTTCATGTCTTTGGTTATCAAACTCAGTAATGCTTCTTGGATTAAGCTTAGTATTGCTCTATCTAAACACATCCATGTTTGATGGGGAAATAACTCAAAGACAGGTTTGTATTTGCTGGAATTGTAAGAAGCTGCTTCAGTTTAAAATAAGTAATCTCACCACATCTTTATTATTTTCTGTAAATTACTTACTGTTGTAGAAGTTGTCTTCTAATGAATGTTTATCTGTTAGATTTTTCTGGTTCTTTATTCGACTTTGTTTGTATTAACTTTAATGTATCAGTGCAAAATTTCAATCATTTTGTTTCTTCCTTTTTAAATATCTTCTTATGAATCCATTGATCCCGAATATTATCATGTTTTATCACTACAAAAGCATGTTACTGTGAGGATGCACACCACCTGTTTGTTCAAATGACTCAAAAAGAATGATATGATAAGTGTGCATGCCTTCATTTCCGATCCAATTTAGCGATGTTCTCTTAACAACTAAATGCCAATGGTGATGATGCTTGATGGCGTAAATGATGGGCTGCCGTATTACTATATTTATTTCCGCCAAATGGGTCACACAAGTGATATCATAGAATTAACATTTGGAATCATACAATCAAATGAGTTTGTTTGTGACTTAAGCTTAACTATGATTTATTTGCCATATGAATGTATATAGTTGGATAGTTGCAGGATTATATATGGAAACTTTATCTATTTTGGTGTCTACTTCAAGTGTCTAATGCATGTGCTTTCTACTTTGAATATTCTGTGGTTCGTGCATTAATCGGACTTCATTTCCTACTTTCAGACATTTGCATTCTCTGTGAGAAGCCACTTAGTAAGATTTCAGATTGAAGGGAGACTGAACATTTGGACTCCAATTTAAGAAATGAGTGCAGGTATGCCTATGAGATTATTGTTTGTAAATATTTGGCTCGTATTATTTACTTAGGATGAACTCTACAGCTTAAAACAGAGATAGAGTTTATGATGTTGTTGGTTGGATACTCTTTAAGTTAATTTGAGTTGAGTTACCATGAACAATACCCTTTTCTACTACTTAGATGCAGGATAAATGGCTCCCTGTAAAAGCGATTTCATTTTGAGCATTGCTCTACATTTTAGAATTGCAGTTTTAGGACCTGGAATTTGAAGACTATTCATGAAATTTTCCTAGTAACAGGATTTTTTTACCTTGCCTTAAGGCTTTATGATGGAGTCCTTATCTTGGTTGCCTAGGTGAGTTTGCACTATCACTTTGATATCCAGTTGAAAAAGCTTTGTCAGCTTGTTTATGGATCAGTCTCAATTCAGTTTGTTTATGGATCAGTCTCAATTCAGTCAATTCAGTCTACTTTGATATAGTTTAAATGTTCTGATAGAGAACCTGGTAAATTTATTTCTTTTTTGTTGAAGTAGGAGCATTTGGTGGTAACAGAGGCCAGACCTCTACCACCCGAAAAAGGTGTATTTCCTTTGGATCACCTCCATGAGTGTGACCTGGTACTATCACCTAACCTAACTCTTCTCATTTCCCTATTTTAGTTTTTTCAATATGATGCTTTTCAGAATATCATTGTTTCGTTAATACTTAGGGAAAATTCAGAAATCCTCCCATAAAAATTTCACAGAAATAGCAAATTTCCCACTTAAAGATTTTCATTTCAACACTTTGCATTCTATATTTGAACAGTTACCTAAAGTATTCGTTAAGCTTAACAGGTGAAACCCTTCAATGTTGTTGATTTTGAGATTTTAATTTTTTTGACTCGTTTTGAATGTCAGTATTTGTTAGAATGTCAGTATTTGATCTAGTGCATCTACCATCAATCTTGGTCTCCCTGGGAATGGGTAAATAGTGATACTTTTACTTTGTTTCAGACTTTCAAGAATCATTATATTTTTCGTAGAAACATAATTACTTGCAGTATGAATCGATGGGCAATCTTTGATTGCAAATAATCCTATTTGATATTTTAGTCTGTGCAATTTGCACAGGGTAACACTAGTTGTCTTACTGAACATTTATATGATTAATCACTAGGGCGTGTGCCTTCGCTAGTCGGATAATCTTTATGCATAAAAAGTTCAGATTGTTGTTGTTGTTAATTGTGGAGAATAGGTAGCCACATTAAGCTTCTAGCATTGCTGAGGAGGCTTTTTTTTGTCTTAATCCAGTCGTACATCCTATCCGAACGTGTTTAAGATGCAGGCAGAGATTGATGGCTTGAAAGATATGATTGCTTTATTAATCTCCCAACAAAATCTCAACTCTCAGAATCCAGTACGTGGAACTGTAAGTAATCACCAAAATTTTATAATATCAGTATGAAATTTAACTATTGCATTTGACTGGTGTGGTGAATAAACTAATAAATGACACTATTGTGAATTATACAGGGCTAGCGAATTCCATCGACTTCTAGTAATGCACGTACAACTGGGCGAAATATGGATGGGAATGAAAGCAATGCCGAGCCACACAAGGAGACTTCGCCATAGTTTAGTTGTATTTGGACTTTAGTTTTTTTATGTTTTGTCGAAACTTTATTTATGTTTTGTTATAAGAAACTGATGTATGACGTTTATATTTCTAACTCTTCGTATGGTATAAAGTTTTTAGACAAGTAATTATTGTTTATTGTGGTCCGTTATTATATAGTTGTTTATTATGCTGCTATTAGTGATTTTAAGATTTAAACATTTAAATTTGATGTGACTACAGATATTTTTAATTTGTGATTAATTATTTGTGACGGGATAGATATCGATCCACCAAATGCGGTGAATAATTTAAAAATATTTAGTTGACTCTATCCCGGCATTTCCCAAACGCCAAAATAGGATAATAAAAATTATTTAAAAATATATAACGACATTGAGAAACGCCGTTATATGTCAGTATTTTATTAACAATGTATATGAAAAAAGACCTATGGCGGCGTTTACGATGCGCCGTTATAGCTATAACGGCGGTTTGGAAATGCCGTTATATGTAAGTATTTTATTAAAAAATGTAAATGAAAAAAGACCTATCGCGGCGTTTGAGACGCGCCGTTATAGCTCAATGACCTATAACGACACTCTGTAATAACGCCGTTATAGGCTATTGGTTTGTCCCGACGTTCGATCCAACGAAGAGATTTATGGTGTTTTTTGAATCGCCGCTACCATCTATCGCGACGTTTATAAACGCTGCGATAGGTCAAAAAAACGCCTTAAAAGCCATTCTGATTAGTAGTGGTTTTTCCGTAGAATTAGGACCTCGGAAGTTTGAAATGCTCTTAGAATGATGAAAATAGAAAAAACTTTAGGACCGGATGATATACCCATTGAAGATTGAAAGTGTCTTGGGATGTAAGAGTGGGTTGACTAACAAAATTACTTAATAAAATTTTGAGGCTAAGAAGATGCCCGATGAATAGAGAAAGAGTATTTTAGTACCTATATATAAAAATAAGGAGATATACAAAGTTGCTCAAACTACCGAGGAATTTAATTAATAAGTCATACGAGAAAATTTGGGAGAGAGTAATCGATCATAGACTGAGACTAAACTACAGTGTCTGAGAATCAGTTTGAGTTTATGCTTGGGAGGTTAACAATGAAAGCAATTTATCTACTGAGGAGACTTATGAAAAAATATAGGGAAAATAAGAAAGATATACATATGATTTTTATAAATCTAGAAAAGCATATGATAAAATTCCTAGAGACATCGTATGGTGGGTGTTAAATAATAAAAGATTAATTATTCGGTATATTGAGCTAATTAAGGATATGTATGAAGGGGCAACGACCACAATTAGAACAACCATAGGAGTGACCATCGATTTTTCTATTACAGTATGTTTACACCAAAGTTCGACTTTAAGTCCCTACCTCTTTACTTTGGTTATGGATGAATTGACGCGAGAAATACAAGATGAGGTACCTTGGTATATGCTTTTTGCCGATGACATCATCTTAGTGGATGAGACTAGAGCAGGAGTCAATGCTAAATTAGAATTGTGGAGAAAAACTTTGGAAGGTAGATGCTTTAGAATAAACAGAACTAAAACATAGTATATGGAGTGTAATTTAGTGATATTCGGAACACAACTGAGAAAGTAGTGAAGCTTGTTGGCCAAGAGATACCTAAGAGAGACCGTTTTCTATATTTAGGCTCGACTATACAAAGAGATGGGGAGATGTGCGAAGATGTTATACATAGGATCCAAGCAGGGTGGCTTAAGTGGAGAAATGTCAGTGGTGTTTGTATGACAAACGTATACCTTTGAAGTTGAAGGGAAAATTTTATAGGACGGCTGTTAGACCGGCAATGATGTATGGAGAAGAGTGTTGGGCAACAAAGAAACAACATGTCCAAAAAATGAGTATAGCGGAGATGAGGATGTTAAGATGGATGTGTGGTAAAACAAGGAATGATAGAATTAGAAACGAGCATATCCGAGACATATTAAAGGTAGCTCCAATCCAAAAAAAGTTAAGAGAGAATCGTCTCAGGTGGTTTGGACATGTCACACGTAGACCTAGTAGTGCCCCTGTTAGAAAGAGTAATTTGATAAGTATTGAGGGTAGAGTTAGGGGTAGAGGGAGACCTAAACTAATTTGGGTGAAAACGATGAAAAAAAATGATAGCTTGTGACCTTACAGAAGATATTGCGCTAAACCGAGCAGAATGGAAAACTAGGATTCATGTAGCCAACCACAACTAGTTGGGAAAAAAGATTTGTTGTTGTTGTAATTTTTCTAGTAGAATCCTCTAAGATGGTCCACAATTCCTTCTTATAGTCATTCATCCTAACATTTAGGAAAGAGGCCACATCATAAGAAGAAAATTAATGGATATCTAGACTATAGAGGGTAGACTTTCGGTAAAAAACATACTTGAGAGAGATTCATTTTATGATTGTCAATTTTTGTATTAAAACCTACCATGAATATTGAGTCACTACTAGGGATGCTTTCTGTAATACCCTGAATTTTTTATTTAATGAGAATTGTTGATTTTTACGTGTTGTGCACGTACAAATTTTGTATGTATATTTTCTTACAAAATTATCTCTTATAACATGAACAAATAAACATTTTTTTCTTTCTCTTTATTTTCTACAAACTTATTTTAACAGGCTAAGATTGTTTTTCTAATTTAAGCCCACTCTAATTAATTAAAAATTTTATTTTGGCCCATGAGCCTAAAGCCCACTATTTTTGAAGCCCACAAATTAATTAATCTTTTAATTATCACAACTTGTCATGTAGATACAATTAGTAGACAATTAATTAATTAATTTTGGTACAACTTAATAATGGGGAGTACTAGAAAGGGCACGTGCACACACTAGAGTGTGCATTGCACACCCTTCTAGGGGTGGCCGGATTGTGGAGAGAGAGAGAGGGCGAGTCGGATGAAGTTGAGGGGTGGTTATGTGATCATGAAAGTTACTACAACTTCCCAATTCATCTTGATCCTTAATCTCTAACTCCTTGATTAAATCCTAGCCATCTACTCTCATCCTAAAAGTGTATAAATACCCCTATATTTCTTCTCATTAGTACATTACACAATTCATTAAGAGAGAAAAGATATGAAAGCAAAAGATTGAGAGGCATTAGTGAGAAAAAGATTAGAGTGTGCAAAGTATGTTCCAACCTAGAGGTGGCCGGCCAATCATCCAAGGAGTACAAGGAGGGCTCGGGTTCCATCAAGCTCAAGGAGGAGAAGGCAATTTGCAATACAATCTAGGAGGAGAAGGCTACTTTCTTGCATTCTAGAAGCTTTCATTTCGTTTTCTCCAATAGGTGGGTGTTTCTCATGCTTCTAAAATCTAGATACCATGCTAGGAATGATTTGATGAAATTGTTAAAGAACAACTAGTTGAAATTGGATGCATATTTGCTTAATTAGAGATGAGATGGTAATTTAGAAAAATGTTTGTTAAAATGGTTGCTTGTTGATTATTTGTGAATTGAAGTGTTAGAAACTATCATGATTGCCGTGATAGATGTCTATGAATTATGCTATGTGAAGAAATATATGATTATGAGACAAGGGATGAATTGAATGCTTCATGTGGAATTGTTTGTTTAAATTAGAGTAAACTCTATTTGTAGGAAAGAGGAGAATTTTGTGTTCTAAATTGATGTAGATGGTTAATGTTGCCGCTGAATCTGGTGTGGGGGCAAACAGATAGTATTTGTGAATTCTTGGAAAACTTTGAATAGCAAACCTGTTACCTGTTCCGCCGGAGTTTGACCATTGCTCCTGCCGTTCACCTGCAAAAAGTGCGAGACACCAGGGTTGTTCCCGGCGGCGCACCCTCCGACGCTCAAGTTAGTAATCAGAAGTGATTATGAAAGAGCGTAAAACTAGCAAAAGATTGATTACCTCTTAATGGAGATGGATGGGGGGTATTTATAGGCGCCGCTGGGGTCAGATTAAGAATGTAATCCTTGTGGTTAGATAAGAAATGTAATCCCTAATCCCCAGTGAAGGGATAGATATGAATAAGGGTCGTTGATTAGGATTAATCAGAAACCCTAATTCTATCCTTTTTGGACCGGGTTTGCTGCGGGTTGAAACCCGCACCCAGTTGAGGTGGATCCGTTCGCAGGTTAGTGGGTCTTCGAAGAGGAGAACCAGTACCCGCTTCAGACCCGTTGGTAGGTGAAATTACCGTTTTACTCCTGGGCTTCAAGATTCATGCCCGATTTGGACGGTTCCGATTTAACCCCATTTTTAGCCATATCACGAGTCCCCCACTCCCAAAGACTGAGTTTGATCAGCCTTTGAGGAGTAGTTTTACTGTTTTAATGGCTGACGGAGTTGTATCGGAGTCCAAATGGAAGGTTTTGAAACTTTGAAGGAGGTAGTGTAGTGATTCTTCAAGTGGGTTGCACTTTAAGTTATTCTTGAGCTTTTCTGGATGTTTGGTGATTTTTATCTATTTTTTCGGATTATTTATTTAATTTTGCGAAGTGTTAACTGGTCGTTCGGGGGTCTTAACAACACGTTCTAGGCAACAATTGTTCGTTCAGGGGCTCAAAAATATACCCCCGAATTTATAATTATTTCCTAGAATTTTTAGTTAATTTTCCCAATTTTTTTGTAATTTTTTCGCAATTTTTAAATAAATAAAACGATTAAAATAAATAAAAACTAATTTTTAATACCGATTTATGGCGTGGCGCGATCTGGGCCCTCCATCAGCGTCGAGCGTGATTTTCTAGGCGATCAGACGATTCATATTCCTCGGCAGATAGTTTCTTCGTATGAGAGGTCGGCAGCTCGGCTCCTCGGCTCGGAATCTGCCGAGCTACGTGGCATGATCCTGAGCGTCCATCTCAGCGCGGATCCCCAAAAAATGCCATTTTGTCGTTTAGTGAACGTGGAAAGATCCGGGCTGTCCATCACGTTGAGCACGTTTTTTGACAAGATCCAACGGCTGAGGAGGGTCGGCCTCTTTTTTCTCCATATGTGGTGGTCGGTTCCTCGTCAACTCGGCTCGGCAGTTCGGCATTGTAGGCCGAACAAGTGCTCCGACAGGACGTTCGGTTCGACCTAGTCGCTCGAAGGCTCGACCAAGCTGTTCTTTAACTCGGCTAAGCGCTCCGGTGACTCAATTCCTTGTCCACTGTATTAGGGGCTCGGTGGTCCAGCCCAGCTGTTCGGTAGCTCGGCTCGGCCCGTCGGGATATTCTGAGCTACGTGGCATGATCCTGAGCGTCCATCTCGGCGTGAATCTCGAGGACGGGGTTCAGATCACGAGAAAACATTATCTTGTCATTTTGTGAGCGTAGCGCTATCTGAACCGTCCATCAAGTTTTGACACAAATTTTGGGACGATCCGACGGTGATTCGGCTTAGGCATAATTTTTCTCCATATGTGGCGGTCGGTACCTCGGCACCTCGGTTCGGTTAGAACGATTGTTTGGTGGCACATCGAGGCGTTGTTTGCCGAGGGATGGAGTTAGACGTTTTGAAGAGTTCTGGTCTTGAACCGTCGCCATCCTCCGACCCAGTAGCTCGGTTGCTTAGCCAAGCTGTTCGGTAGCTCGGCCATGCACACCGGTGGCTGGCAGCTCGGAAGGTACGCGTGGCTAGATCTGGAGCGTCCATCACGGCGTGTATCACGAGGACGGGGTTCAGATCACGAGAAAACATTATCTTGTCGCTTTGTGGGCGTGGCACTATCTGAACCGTCCATCAAGTTTTGACACGAATTTTGGGACGATCTGACGGTGATTCGGCCTCGGCAGAATTTTTCTCCATATGTGGAGGTCGGTACCTCGGCACCTCGGCAACAGGTTGTTTGGTGGCACATCGAGGTGTTGATTGCCGACGGATGGAGTTGTTTTGAAGAGTCCTGGTTTTGAACTGTCGCCATCCTCCGACCCAGTAGCTCGGTTGCTTAGCGAAGCTGTTTGGTAGCTCGGCTAGGCACACCGGTGGCCGAGTCATGGACTTAAGCGATTTGAAGAGTTTTTGTTTTGAAACGTCGCAACTCTCCGTTTTGGCATTTTTCCTTCTCTTAGTGGGCTTTTAAATGCCCAAGGAAGCCCAAACGTCGCTTTGAGGTTATAAATTCTCACTCCCCCACCCCAGAGCTCATTTCTCACTTTTCACTCCAAGTTTTCACTTTTTCTCTCTGTCTGCTCTGCTAGCGGCGATTTTAGCTCCAAGGCGGTTGCGTTAGCTGTCGCATGGGCCAGGCGATTTCCGGCGAACTAATTCCGACCGTGAACGTCACTTCAAGGCCACGTCACATCACGGTCAGTTTATTTGCCTTAGCTTTTTTTAGAGATGTCAAGAGTAGACTCGGGGAGTGAGGCCTCGTCCTCGGGCGATATTGGCGCCGAGGAGAGGAGGCGAATGGAGATCTGAAGAAAGGGGAAGGAGGTGGCCGAGCCGTTCGTGGCCGAGGTGAAGAAGAAGAAGAAGAAGGCAGTGGCCCGATCTCCTGTAGTCGAGGAGATCGTAGAGACCGAGAGGCGAGCCCCTGAGTCGGGCCGGTACCCTTGTGTACTGTCCGGCCATGCCGGAGTCAGGCAATACGAGGGTGAGCTTCTGGAGAAGGCGATCGTAGGTCGGTCGACAGTGTACGAGGAGAACGACCCGGTCCTGACTACCGAGGTGGACGAGATTGCGTCGGTATTATCTGAGAAGGACCTACTCCAGATCAGAAAAGGGTTCGCCATCCCTCTGGAGTACAAGCTGATCCTCCCCGGCTCTGGGATGCGAGCGAACTCCAATCTGACGTCGGATATGTGCGTGTTCGACTACGACTCGCTGAACGCTGGACTGCGTTTTCCTCTGCACCCCTTTGCGTTAAAGGTCCTCCAGTGGTACTGCCTGGCGCCGACGCAGTTTATGCCGATCACCTGGCGCCACGTGAATGCCTTCGTGTTGCAGTGCCGCAATGCCGAGGTCGAGCCAGACATGGTGATACTTCGGAGCATGTATTGGATTCACCGGATGCACAAGACCGAGCATCGCTACTACCTGTCACCCCAGGAAAGGCGTTCGGCTCATAAAGAATCCGGACTCGATAAAAGGTTGGAAGGAGAAGTTCTTTTTGGTGAGGGAGCCCTCGATGCTGAACATTCCGACTCGGTGGAAAGAAGAGGTGCCAAAGTTCGCAAGGGTCGACCTGGTACTGACAGTGGCCGAGGCGGAAGTGGCGGAGAAGATCATCGCTCTCCCAATGTTGAGCTGGAGGGAAATGACCGAGGAGGTGCTACACGGGTCAGGCCTTAGTCCGATCGACCCGAGTACGCTCCTGACATCTCGTAATATTTTTTTTCTAAGTTCCTTGCTCGTTTCTCTAACTTGCTGTTTGTTTTGTTGTTTAGAACAGAAGCGCCGAAGATGGACTTTCCGGGGATGATGAACGAGCGAGGCAAGGTTGCCGACGGAAGGAAGAGGAAGAGGCCGAGCATGACGGCCCTTTCCAGCCGGCCCTCTAAGGCTCCTTCGGCAGTTGCGGCGCCTACTACCGTTCCTGAGGCCCCCTCGCCAGCAGTGGTCGTCTCCGCCGACCCCTCGGCTCCTGCCACATCTGCCACGGCCAGTGAGGCCTTCAACGTTTCGAAGGCACTGTCGCTCGAGGCTCCGCCCCTGACCATTCATGCCGAGGAAATCCTGACCGAGCAGCATAAGAAGCTGTTTGTCCCGGACTGGCGAGTCCAGAACCATGACGGCTTCCTCGGGGACTCGTAGATGTGCATGCAAGCCGTCAAGCACTTAGCGACCCCGAAGGATCGAGCCGCACTGAAGGCAGGGACGACTGGCGATGACATCTACGAAGTCGCTCGGTCGCTTGTGTCGGTAAGCTTTGCATTCATTCTTTTTGAGAATTTCTTTAGTCAGCCGTTCGGCTTTTACCTTGTTCTTATTCTCTTTTTCCTTCGGCAGGCCACTTGTCACTTCGGCCACCTCATCCAAGAGTTCGCCGAACAGGAGAGGGAGTTGAAGGCCGCCAGTGACAAGGACAGGGCGGAGAAGGCAAGAGCGGTTCGGCAGCTCGAGGCAGAGCAGAGACGCTCGGATGGCTTGGCGGTCTGGGTCGCCGACCTCGAGGCGGACCTGGAGCGAGCTAAGGGGCGGCTCGCCGACGAGGTTGCCAAAGTCGCTAAAGCTACCGAGGAGTTGGTGGCATCTGCGAAGGCACTGGAGGAGGCGAAGGCGGAGAAGGATGCCGTGGCGGCGAAGATAAGGGCGGAGGTTGAAGCCGAGGCGAAGGCGCACATGGCTTCTAACATGGAGAAGTCCTACGAAAGGGCTCTCGACCATGTCCAGGAGCGTGTCCCCGGCTTCCAGAGAATCGGATATAGGCTGTGGCCCGGGGCCACGGTAGAGGGTGAAGAAGAGGAGGGTGAGGAATAGGAAGGCGACGACGAGGAGGAGGTGGTCCCTGAGACTGTGGTGACCGACCCCCAAGCCGGGGCAACGGGGGGCGATGGGCCGTCTGACGAGGTGCCTATGGTCGAGCCGCCGCAGCAGGTGGACCCTTGATCTTCTCGTCTTCTTGTATCTTTGTTTTTTTTTCTACTTTGAATGTAATGCCTTTTCGCGGACTGGCTACCGCTTCTGTTATGAATGAAAGAACAAATTTGGTTTTAGTCTTGTCTAAGTGTTTTGTTCGGATTTTTAGTCTTTCAATGTGATGCCCTCGTCTTTCAGATCGTCGAATTTGATTCGGACACCGTAGCAGCTCGGCACCGTGCAGAACTGTTCAAGCGGTCTTGTGAAGCTCGTCTCAAGGGCGAGATAGACCTGATCCGAAGAGTGCTGTTCAACGTGGAGAAGAAGAACAGCGAACTGCTGGTCGAGGTACACCACTTGCGGATAGTCGAGGAGGAGCTCTCGACGAAGGAGGAAGAGCTGGCCTCGGCGCTGGTCGAGCGAGATGAGCTCACGACGAAGGTCGAGCAGCTGCAGAGGGTTATAGTTGACAAAAGCATCGAGGTGACCCATCTGCGTCGCATCATCTCCGATAGTGCTGAGTACTCGGGTTCGGCAAAACTCCCTCAGCTAAAGATATCGGTGAAGGTCGACACCTTGAAAGATAGGATCGTCGAGCTCGAGGAGGAAGTCGCTCGTCTAAGGCCTCAGCCTGCGAGGGCCAACGTCCGCAGCACCTCGTGTACACGCGAGGAGTGCGAACGAGGTATTTCCTTCTACGAGCTCGCGACTCGTCCTCCCGCCACAGGTCGGACCGCGGCCGATGCGCAAAGCGGTGTAGCTGTTAGCTCGAGCGGAGCCTCGGTCGGAGCCACTGTTAGGGTTAGTGGCGAAGAGGCGTTCCAGTTCGTCGGCCTAGAGACGAGCTCGGAGATGAAGAGACGAAAACCCCGAGTGTCTCTGAATCGGAATGTCCCCATTCCGAGGAGGCGCTGAACAAGTTGTACTGAGCTTTTGATTTCTTGCATCGTCTTTTTGTTTTTTGTTGTAACTTCTTGCCTTGTAAATTTATCAAGTTGTTTTAATGAAATCGAAGTTCGTCTTCTCATTGTTGTGCCGTAGTTGCCTTACTCTTGAAACGAACCATAAGTACCAATAGTTAGCTTCTTCGAGCATTCTAGCCATAGAACTCTTGCCTTAGCTGTAGAACTTTAGCTCTTGCTCGGGGTATACCGAGGCAACTTTGCACTTCGGTGGTGTGGTAGCTCAGATTTCAGACCCGAGCCACGTGGCTCAATCTGGACGGTCGATCACGATCATGGCACGAATCACGAGTCGGGAGGCTCGAGTTTCGAGAAAACGCTATCTTGTCGTTTTGTGGATACGTGGCACGATCTGACCCGTTCATCACGTTCTAGTACGCATTTTGAGACAATCCAATGGTGAAATTGGTTCGGCGGAATTTTTCTCCATATGTGGAGGTCGGTTCCTCGTCTGCTCGGTTCGGGATAATGAGGGAATGCAGTCGAGCCGAGCGTTGGACTCCGAACTCGCCGTTAGAGTGGTTCAATCTGGACGGTCGATCACGATCATGGCACGAATCACGAGTCGGGAGGCTCGAGTTTCGAGAAAACGCTATCTTGTCGTTTTGTGGATACGTGGCACGATCTGACCCGTTCATCACGTTCTAGTACGCATTTTGAGACGATATAACGGTGAAATTGGTTCGGCAGGAATTTTTCTCCATATGTGGAGGTCGGTTCCTCGTCTGCTCGGTTCGGGATACTAAGGGAGTGCAGTCGAGCCTAGCATTGGACTCCGAACTCGCCGTTAGAGTTGTTTAACAGGTTGTGGGAGTAGTTTCGAATGGTGAACTACTTCTAGCTCGCTTAAGAGCGAGCTTGCAAAATAGAGTCGAGCCAAGTGTTGGACTCTGACCCATTGTTAGAGTTGTTCAACGGTTGTGGGAGCAGTTCCGAATGGCGAACTATTTCTAGCTCGCTTGGGAGCGAGCTTGCGAAGTAGAATCGAGCCAAGTGTTGGACTCCGAACCATCGTTAGAGTTATTCAACGGTTGTGGGAGCAATTCCGAATGACGAACTACTTCTAGCTCGCTTAAGAGCGAGCCTGCGAAGTAGAATCGAGCCAAGTGTTGGACTCCGAACCATTGTTAGAGTTTTTCAACGGTTGTGAGAGCAATTCCGGATGGCGAACTACTTCTAGCTTGCTTAAGAGCGAGCCTGCGAAGTAGAATCGAGCCAAGTATTGGACTCCGAACCATCGTTAGAGTTATTCAACGGTTGTGGGAGCAGTTCCGAATGGCGAACTACTTCTAGCTCGCTTAAGAGCAAGCTTGCGAAGTAGAATCGAGCCAAGTGTTGGACTCCGAACCATCGTTAGAGTTATTCAACGGTTGTGGGAGCAGTTCAGAATGGCGAACTACTTCTAGCTCGCTTAAGAGCGTGCTTGCGAAGTAGAATCGAGCCATGTGTTGGACTCCGAACCATCGTTAGGGTAAAGAGTAAAAGCAAAGAGATGCGAACAATTTTACAAGTAAAATATGAAAAAGCTTTCTTTATTGATAACTAATGGTTGGATGCTTCTAAGTTGCGATCCGTTATTACATGAGAGAAATAAAGGAAAAAAATACAAGTAAAAGGAGAGGAACGGTTCGACATCCCAGAATGCTTAGAGAGGCATTAATGCTCTCTCCTGGTATTTTAAGAGATGGTCGGCATTCCAAGTCCTGGGGATCTCTCTGCCTTCAAGGTCTTCTAGCCGATATGTCCCGGGCTGAACTACTTTGGCGATCTTGTAGGGTCCCTCCCAATTTGGAGCTAGTTTGCTCTTCTGACCAGGGAAAAGAGATGGCTAACTTTCTGAGGACCAAGTCCCCTTCTTTGAGGTCGGTAGGACGGACTCTCTTATTGTATGCCAGCTCGATCCTTCTCCGGTAGCTTTGTTGACGAATGGCAGCTCTTTCGCGGATCTCATCAATCAAGTCTAGATTTGCTCGGAGCTCTCTGGCATTTTATTCTTCTTCATAGACCATTAGACGAGGAGAGGGTATACCAACTTCTAGAGGGATCATAGCCTCGGACCCATAGGTGAGATTGAATGGGGACTCTCCTGTAGGGGTCCATTTTGTGGTGCGGTAGTTTCACAGCACGTTAGGGAGCTGATCGACCCATAAGCCTTTAGAGCATTTATCCAACCTCTTCTTAATACCGGAGAGGATCTGTCGGTTAGCATTCTCCACTTGGCCATTCGACTGTGGATGGGAAACGGAGGAGAATCGGCGTTGGATGGCGAGGTCTTCACATAGAGCTCAGAAGGCAGCCCCGGTAAACTGGGTTCCGTTGTCTGTTATGAGGACCCGAGGGACACCGAATCGGCAGATTACGTTCTTCCAGAAGAACTGAAGTACTTTGTTCTCGGTGATCGTGGCCAAGGGCTCGGCCTCTATCCACTTCGAGAAGTAGTCGATTGCCACGACTAAGAATTTGAACTGGCCGGGAGTTGGTGGGAATGGCCCTAGTAAATCCATCCCCCACATTGCGAAAGGGATAGGACTTGATAGGGAAGTAAGTGGAGCTTGTGGGAGGCGTCGGATGTCGGAGTACTTCTGACAAGAGCTGCATTACCGAACGTACCGTTCGGCATCTTGTAAGAGAGTGGGCCAGAAATATCCGTAATTCAACACTTTGCGTGCTAGGGATCTGGACCCTGAATGTGCCCCGCCGATGCCTTCGTGAAGTTCTTGCAGGGCGTAGTCAGCTTGTTCGGGGGAGAGGCATCTCAAATAAGGCCTGCCGTCTACTTGTGTGAAGGAGCGCTTGTATAAGATGCCCCCGATAAGTGTGTATCGCTCTACTCGGGTTCTCACTCGGCGAGCTTCCTTAGGATTTTCGGGGAGGAGCCCATCCCTTAGGAACTCAACGAGGGGTTTCATCCAGTTATCTTGAAGCAGGACAGGTAGAGACTCCATAGAATCAAATGTTTCGTCTTCTATACTTGGCTTCAGGAGTACCTCAATCAAGATGGTCTGCTCGAGACCTTGGAGGGAGGAGGAGGCTAGCTTGGAAAGGGCATCGGCCTGGGCATTCTCTTCTCGGGGGATTCGCTGGATGAGAGCTTCTTCAAATAGAGCCATGAGATTCCTGACCTTGGCTAAGTACTTAACCATTCAGTCATCTCATGCTTCATACTCGCCTAGGACCTGATTTACGTCCAGCTGAGAGTCGCTAAAGATCCGGAGGCACTGCGCCCCTGCATTACGAGCCATTCCGAGGCCGGCTATGAGTGCTTCATATTCTGCTTCATTGTTCGAGGCCTTAAAGTTGATGCAGAGGGAGTATTGGAGGATGAAATTATCTGGGCCGGTCAGAATGACCCCGGCTCCGCTTCCCTCGTTACAAGAGGACCCATCCACATAAACCGACCAGACAGGTGGTCCCTTCATTGCTTGGCTGAACTCGGGGATGGTACTTTCAACTATGAATTCTGCTAAGGCCTGAGCCTTGATCACGGTCCGAGGCTAATATGTTATATCGTGCTGGCTCAACTCGATAGACCACTTCATAAGGCGATCGGAGGTTTCTGGCTTGTGGAGAACCTGCTTCAGCGGTTGGTCGGTAAGAACGACCACCGAATGGGACTGAAAATATGGGCGAAGCTTCCTTGCGGCCATCACCAGGGCATATGCCATCTTCTCTATCCTGGGGTAGCAGAGCTCGGCATCCCGAAGTACCTTGCTCACGTAATAAATGGGCTTTTGGGTCTTATCTTCTTTCCTCACGAGAACGGCGCTGAGGGTCTACTCGGAGGCTGCTAGGTAGAGGTAGAGGGGTTCACCAGGAATTGGTTTGCTGAGGAGAGGAGGATTGACTAGGTAAGCCTTGAGTTGGTCGAATGAATCTTGTTGCTGCTGACCCCACTCGAAGCCTTTAGCCCCCCTGAGAGCCTTGAAGAAGGGGAGGCACTTCTCCCCTGATTTGGAAATGAAATGCCCTATGGCTGCCAGGCGACCCGTTAGCCTTTGAACCTCTTTGACATTCTTCGGAGGAGCCATGTCTAATATGACCTTGATCTTTTCGGGGTTGGCCTCGATTCCTCTCTGGCTGACCATGAAGCCTAGGAATTTCCCCGACGAGACTCCGAACGCACATTTTTTTGGATTGAGCCTCATATTGTGTTGCCTGAGCACGTCGAATGCCTCTTGCAGATCGACCACATGATCGGGCCCGTGAATGCTCTTCACAAGCATATCGTCCACATATACCTTCATATTCCGGCCGATTTGAGCTTGGAAAACCTTGTTGACGAGGCGTTGATATGTGGCACCTGCATTCTTCAAACCGAAGGGCATAACCCTATAGCAGTAGAGGCCCTGGTCGGTTACAAATGAGGTCTTCGAGATATCTGGGGGGACATACGAATCTGATTGTAGCCTGAGAAGGCGTCCATGAAGCTGAGGAGTTCATGGCCCGAAGTGGCGTCAATTAAAGTATCGATGCTTGGAAGAGGGAAGGGGTCTTTGGGGCAAGCCTTGTTGAGATCGATAAAATCGATACAAATCCTCTAGGTCCCATTGGACTTCTTCACCATTACTACATTCGAGAGCCATTTGGGATAGTTTACCTCCTGTATGAACCGGGCCTTCAAGAGCTTGTCCACCTCCTCTTTTATAGCTAGCTGGCGTTCGGGGGTGAACTTGCGCCTCTTCTGTTGGACCGGTTTGGACCCCGGAGCAACACTGAGGTGGTGGACCAAGAGCTCTTCGGAAATTCCGGGCATGTCTGCAGCTGACCAAGCGAAGAGGTCTCGGTTCCTTCGGATGCACTGGACTATGTCGGAGCATAGTGCATGTGGGAGGGTCTTGCTAACAAAGAACTTTTGGCTTGGATCCAGCTCTGAGAAGAGCACTTCCTCCAACTCATCCTCCGGCTCGGACGTCGGTCGGGCAACATCTTGGGGTCCAGTTTCGAGGGAGAGGACTGGACCGAGGGTAAAGGTCATGTAGCACTTGCGGGCCGTTTTCTGATTGCCTCTTACTTCCCCTACTCCTGCCCGGGTGGGGAATTTCATCTTGAGGTGATAGGCGGAAGGGACGGCTTCAAGGGCGGCTAGGCCGGGCCGACCCAAAATGATATTGTAAGTTGTGGGGACATCTACGACTATAAAGTCCATCGACTCCGTTCGGGTAGTAGGAGTTTTGCCAGCGGTTATGTCGAGGGTGATCACCCCTTCAATAGTCACTGGCACTCCCGTGAACCCATGGAGTGTATAGCCGGCGGGCTTGAGTCTGTCCCGGGATAGTTTGAGGCCCTTGAAAGCGGCGAGGAAGAGGATGTTAACAGAGCTGCCATTGTCCACTAGGATCCTTTCCACCTTGAAGTTCGCCGTGTGGAGGCTGATGACGAGTGCGTCACAATGGGGCGCTCGGACACCCTCAAGGTCTTCATCTGAGAATGTGACTGGCACTCCGAGGCCTTGAGGAGGAGGGGTGGCGCGAACCGAATTGACTTCCCTTATAAACGCCTTTCGAGAGGAGTTGGAGGAGCCCCGCATTGGGCCCCCATCAATGAGGTGTAGGACACGCTCCTTTTCGAAGTCGGGCGTTTCATCCTTTTCGAAGTCGGGCGTTTCATCGCGTTTAGGATGCTTGTTAGCCCCCTGAGGTGGGGGAGGAAGATCGGCTCGGTCCTTTCTCACGAACCTGGTCAGCTGCCCCCTCTGGATGAGGACTTCTATCTTGTTCTTTAGGGCCCGACAATCATTGGTGTCATGGCCATGGTCCCGGTGATAACGGCACCACTTCTCTTTATCCCTCTTCTTTTCGGGGGTGTTCATTTTTGGGGCAGGAGGTATCACCCCCTCTTTCTCAACTTCCATGAGAATTGTGGAGATGTTGGCGTTAAGGGGAGTAAATTTTTCAAATCTGGGAGGAGGTCGGCGCTGGCCGCCATTATCCTTCTGGAGCTTCTTGGCCCATTCATTTTCTGTTCCCTTTCTCTTAGACCCGGAGGAAGACCCCTCCAAGTTGGGGCGGTGCTCAGCTTCTTCGGCCCAAGTATACTTTTCGCTCCGGAGGAGGAGGTCAGAGAAGTTCTGTGGGAGCTTCTTGGCGAGGGAGGAGCGGAGGCTGGAGTTGAGGACATTGGATTGAAATGCTGCTGCAGCGATTGACTGGTCGAGGGATGCTATGGACCTGGCTTCCGCTGTGAACCTTTTCACGTAGTCTCTCAGCTTCTCACCCTTCTTCTGGTGGAGGTAGAGTAGCGAATTGCTGGTCTTCTCAGTTCGGCGTCTACTTACGAAGTGGGTGACGAAGAGGGTCTCAAATTTCTCGAAGGAGAATATTGAGGAAGGGGCAAGGCGAGAGTACCATTCTCGAGCCGGATCCTTGAGAGTTGCAGGGAAGGTCTTGCATAGCAGAGCATCGGAAACTTGATGGATGAGCATGAGGGTCTTGAACCTTTCGATGTGATCGACGGGATCAGTCTCCCCAGAATAAGTCTCGAATTGAGGAGGTTTAAAGCCAATTGGTACGGGTGCATCCATTATGGTTCGGGAGAAAGGAGGTCGACTAGGGCGAAGGGTCCTTCCTCTAAGCTTTTCTTCTCGGTCTAACTGAACCAAGCGCCTCTCCATTTCGTGGAGACGGCGGTAGACAGCGTCATCCCTTCGACGGTAATCAATTGGGCCTCTTGACTCGTCTTCGTACGAGGGAGAACGGGGGCTACGACGACGGTAGCTCCTGGAGCGGCGAGGACTTGGCATGTGCCGGGGGTTGCTAGGAGCTGGTGGAGGAGTTAGGGACTGTCGGCGAGGACTTCGGACCGGAGGAGTGGGAATCCTTGGAGCATTGGTGTTGTTGGGACGGAGATTGAGAGCTTGCAAGACGGTTGCTTGGAACTGCTGGAACTCGGCACGGGTGATGGGTGCCTCATCGTTCCTTGGATGTTGCCGATCGGCAGGGGAATAGGGTCTTCTCCTGTGATGCTCGGGGGACTCTCTCCGCCTCCTTCGGGTAGGAGACCTTCCGTAGTCTTGGCAGTGAGGAGATCGCTCATCCGGACGTTGCTGGCGGGGGGCTCCCCCTCGGGTCTGCTTTTCATCCAGACGGCGGTGAAGATCCTCATCCTTCTGCCGATTGAGGATGGTGTTGAGAAGGTCGGAAGCTCGGGGATTGTGAGAGGCCATAGAATCTGAAGAGGCATTGTGGATGGAGACGTGGTCATGGAGAGGTTGTTTCTGCGGGTTGGGACCCTTAAGAGGTTGTTGATTCTGAGGAGGAGGCAGGTCCTGTTGGAGAGGGTCCTCTGTTTGAGGAGGAAGTTGCCCCTGCTGCTGAGCGGGTTGGATGGGGACTTCCTGTTGCTGATAGGGGTTGGGTCCGCGGTTGGACTCTCTAGATCTTACTTTCCTAGGAGGCATGGCTGGAGAAGATCTGACCAACGGGAAGAGGGGAGGCAGCTATTCGTTTGATTCCCACAGACGGCGCCAATATGTTGCCGCTGAATCTGGTGTGGGGGCAAACAGATAGTATTTGTGGATTCTTGGAAAACTTTGATGTAACCCCTGTTTTTCACTTTTGGTATTTTTGAGGGTATTTTTCATTTTTGTGAATTATTATTTTCCATTGTATTTTTCAGAATAATAAATTTAATTATTTTTATTCTATAATATTTTTCTGGCAGTTTTGACTTCCTTTTTGCTGTTGTGCGCCGTTTGGCCGTTTCTCGACATTTTGAGCTCTTTTTCTCAATTTCTTGATCCCGTTCATGTATAAATGTTATTTTAGGGTCATGGTGGATTTTTAGGAGAGTTTTGACCAATTTGAGATTTTTGGCCTTAAGGAGATTTTTAGGAGCTATAGGATTCATTGTATTTTGTATCCCCATTTGAAACCTACCCAATATCCATTACCCAATTGTATACCTATTGTTTCCTATTGATATCCACTACCCATTAACCCGCATTTGATCCCATATATATACCCCTAATGCTAATTAATCCCTAACCCTAATCCATTTCTTCCCTCTCCTATTGTGTGCCGGCTACCTCTTCCTTCAAACCAATCCCGGCCTGCCTTCCAAAACCCTAGGCCGACCTCCCCTTGCCTTCTTCTTGCATAGCCGACCACCCATATCTCCCCTCTCCGCTATTTTATACAACTCCGCTTCAAAAACTCGTCTCTCTCCTCTCCTTCTTGTGTTCGGCCAGCACCCAAGGAGCACCCAACCATCCCAAAACAGCACCTCATCATCCCCCCTCGCTGCGTTGAGTTGTGGGCATCTCCCACTTCGGTTCGTGTGTCAAAGGGATCAATCGTTGGAGCATCTTGTTCGTGGGTTTCGCTCGAAATCGCGCTAGAAGGTGTCTTGCTCGTGGATTCTCTTTGAAAGGCTTGGATTTGTCGCGTTCGTCGTCACATAAAGGCAAGTAACTTGTACTTAAATTTCTTAGGTTGATACAAGTAGAAAGTTCACACATAGGATAGTTTGAGACTAGAGACGGACCAAGATCACGTCTTTATTTGTGGATTTCGTCTCTAAGGTTTCAAAACAGGCCATGGACGACTTAGGACATGAAGTTGATAGGTTTATGCCTTAGGATTCACCCAAACGCGATTGTTATCGCGTATGTGACATATTGTATACCCGATGTTTGTTTGAACACCCATATGAGAAATATTGGATTTTGACATGTTATAAACCCTTAGATATGACATTTAGGTAGTGGGTAGACAGTGTTTTGAATTTGGAAGAGTTTTGATGATTTTTGAGGAAGTTATGATGTTTTGAAACTTAATTGAGAAATCTGAAAATTTGGATTGAACTGGATTGATTGCAGTTTTTACCTAGATTAAATTCCGAATCTCAACATGACTATTTCTGAGAAATTTGTAGAGAATTGAATCTAATTTCTAATCCCACTGATTTCACCCTGTTTGGAGTTCGTATGGAGTAGTTATGATCATTTTAGTAACTGTATGTTAGTAGTTTCCAGTTTCAGTTCGGGGTAATTTTTGTGGGCAATTTATTTTCAAGATCTAAGTTAGACATAATTTCATACCACAAGATTTTGTCCAGTGTTTCAATATGATGTTAGGTAGTTCTCTGATTTTTGTGATAATTTAAAGATGAGTTTTGAGTGATGCCTTACATTCTTTTCTATAGATCGCTTTTGCTGTAAACTGCGTGTGATTGTATGTTGAATGCCGTGTTTACCGTATTTCTAATTTCTGTATGAATATTTGATGTGAGATATGAAAGTTGGGTAATTGTATCTACTTTCACCCTGTTTTGGCGGAAGTTGCAAGATGTGTTCCATTTTGTACAGCGGTGTTGAAAAATTCCAGATCCATCAAAACTGTGTGATGTGCTATTTCCTATTTTTGTAAACATATTTATACTTTCTGGAAAAATATGAAAATCTATATTTTGAGATTATACATATAGGGGATTACCCCAGAATTTTCGTGGATTTAATTAATGACTTTGTATGCTGTTTTCATGTGGTTTAAGTTATTCCCCTGTTTTCTGACTGTACATGCAAACTGTGTTGAATTGTGTTTTGAGTCGTGATGTTGTGAAATAGCATATGAAATTATTATAACCGTTAGAAGCGTGTGGAAGTCTAGTTTCCAGATCCTTCGACGGATCATTATTTGCATGTCTGTAGATCTGTGGATCACTGTTTATGTACAGACTGGTCTTGCTGACCTGATTATAAACATATACAATTTTGCTCGTATTTGTAAATGTTTTGCATCTATACTTACTGATCTGATGCCTTAAACCTAAACCTGATCATATGATGTTAGTTTGACACCCTGTAGACCACATTCATGTCTGTTTAATAACCATAACAAAAGTAATCAAGCCGGGGTATGGGAAAGATCTAGTAGTGGGAAAGCATAGAAATGTGTACTTAGAAGGGGGCCCGTGTTTCCCATATAATTATCTGTCTGTTACTGACCCTGTCTACATTGCTTCTTATGTAAGACGGTGTAGAGTAGAAGAGAACTACCAGGTTCTATCTGTCTGTTCTGATATCTGTCTGACCCTAAGTACACTGTCCTATAATATCCCCTACGAAATCTAAAGCGAAACTGTTTTGTTGTAGCAACCATGTGATATAATTTGGGGCACATGTCGTGCTACCTAGATAGTAATCACACAAGACTTACATTAATCTGAAATCTGAGATCTGATTATATTTCTGAAGTCTGAATCTGAATCTGATATATGGAAATCTGAATCTGAATCTGAATATCTATTATCTGAAACCTGTTATCTGATTCACCTGACATATCTGAATATCTGTTTACCTGACATTTCTGTTATATGACACTTGACACTTAATATCTGGGACATCTGCTAGGATACTATGTTAGTTGAGTTTACCATACCATATTAGGTCTGTTTCTGATGATTAGTTAGATCTGTTTAGTTTTTCCCAAGTGCTTGTATCCTATTCTATTTGTGACCCGGACTTGCCATTGACGGGTACTGTGTTTTCTTCTTTTCCTTTTTCCTGCATTCGATGATTGCAGATTACGGTGGACAGATTCAAGAAGGTTCTGGTGGTTCGCAGTACTAGATGCTGTTTATTATTATTTCTATTTTCTGTTAGAACATTATTCTGTATTTCTGAGACTTGATTATTTCAGTATTTGAGACACGTGTATTATTTATTTTGTATTGGGCGATGTGACCCAGAATGTTTATTCCAGACTCTGTTGTTTTTATTTGAGAACAAGATATTTGATTTCAATTAATTCCTGTTGGTGAAATTTTCTCGATGATGCATGTTGGTTCCACTCTTTGCTTCCGACTGCGATATTTTGACTCTGATATATATTGATTCTGATATACTGCCTGAGATATGTTGTAAGATTTCTGAAACAGCTTAAGGATGATAATAGTCATTCGCTGGGCTTGTGTTACGTGCCCGTATTCTGTATTTTTGGGAAGCAGGGGCGTGACATTTGAATAGCAAACCGGTTACCTGTTCCACCAGAGTTTGACCATTGCTCCCGCCGTTCACCTGCAAAAAGTGCGAGACACCGGGGTTGTTCCCGGCGGCGCACCCTCCGACGCTCAAGTCTGTAATCAGAAGTGATTATGAAAGAGCGTAAAACTGGCAAAAGATTGATTACCTCTTAATGGAGATGGATGGGGGTATTTATAGGCGCCGCTAGGGTCAGATTAGGAATGTAATCCTGTGGTTAGATAAGGAATGTAATCCCTAATCCCCAGTGAAAGGATAGATATGAATCAGGGCCGTTGATTAGGATTAATCAGAAACCCTAATTCTATCCTTTCTGGACCGGGTTTGCTGCGGGTTGAAACCCACACTCAGTTGAGTTGGATCCGTTTGCGGGTTAGTGGATCTTTGAGGGGGAGAACCAGTACCCGCTTCAGACCCATTGGTGGGTGAAATTACCATTTTACCCCTGGGCTTCAAGATTCGTGCCCGATTTGGACGGTTCCGATTTAACCCCATTTTTAGCCATATCAGTTAAATAATGAGAGAATGGAGAAATAAAGTATTTTTCTTGTAGAAATTTATATTGTAAATTTTGTGAAATTGAAATCATTCTAAATGTCGAAATTATGGACATAGAACGCCAAATTAGATCATAAATGCATGTGTTATTGGTAAATAATGAATTTAAAAATACTAGTTTACCATATTTATATATACATTAAAATTTGGAGAGTTTTGACTCAAAAAGAGAAGAAAAGAACTAAAAACATTTTGGGAATTTGAAAAAACATAGTAGCACTGTCGACCGACTAAATTGAAACAGTCGACTGCCCTGACTATTTGTTTTCGAGTTCAAATCTTTGCGAAACAGTCGACCGACTATATTGAAACAGTCGACCGCCCTGACTATTTGTTTTCGAGTTCAAATCTTTGCGGAACAGTCGACCGACTACACTGTAACAGTCGACTACCCAGACTATTGGTTTTCGAGTTGTAAATCCTCACGGAACAGCCGACTGTCCATATTTTAACAGTCAACTGCCATGAAGTTTCAAATAATATTTGGATTTTGGTGAGATAATTTTCTATAACCCGTGGCCTAGTATAAATAAGAATTTGAGGCTATTTTTGGCAAAAAAAAAGAACTTATTATTTTATTAGTTTAAATTGTCTTTGAATAAAGAAAAATACATGCCTTGTTTAAAAGAGTTTTGAAATGAGTTTTGACAATAAAAGTATGAATTTTTGATAAAATGACAGTACAGTAATTTCATAGGAAGAATGAATTATGAATGTGACAAGTTAGAAAAAAATGAATTCTTTTGTTTATGCATGAGTTTGTACTTGAAAGTGAAATTGAATGTTATGACGAATTATGAAAGATTTTATGAGCATGAATACACAAATGCTATCAACATGAATGTAAAATTATTGTTAATCATGAAAAAGACTTTATGGCTGTGAAAACTCGATTTTGTGATTGTGAATTGAAATTGAGAACTAGTGTATTGTTAAGCCTCATACCGGCATTGAAAAGAGATATGTTGAAATGAAATTTGAGATGAAAATACCAAGATTGGGTCATGTTGAATAGATGATTAAGACTGGTATAGTGAAAAGGCTAACTTTAGAGAATTGATTTTGTTCATGATTCAAATAACTAAGGATTAGATACATAGTGAAGAGGTGATGAAAATAAGGAAAAACAAGAGTATGAGGACCTCGGAGCTACGGTGTGAGTATTCACAAGCTTTCTTCAAGATGCGTTGTGACATGACGTGGATATGTCTCCAGGAGTCCGTACCGCAGGCGACGCTCGTAGGGTGTTTGGTGACTGCGAGTGGTGTCATGTCCCATGATGGAGGCTGAATTGTCTATAGGTTCTTCACGATGCGTCGTGACATGACGTGGGATTCCCCTCCAGGCTGTCTGGACATAGGCTCGTAACTCATAGAACATCTAGAATACTTATCGTAGTTACAGTAGTAGTTTAAGACATGACGAGGGATTGGTCCCTACAAGATGAAGAACGGTTAAAGGCTTGCCCTCAGACCTATGTAGTATGGGATGCATAGAATCTGAATAAGTGCGCATTAATGTCATCTAATATAAATAACTGCATTAAGGACTAAGTGCACCGCACAGCACGACATCAATAGGATAGTCCCTTGTAGTTCTGTTTGTGATCAAGCTTGTAGTTTGTTTAAGCATTTGAGAATCGTTATACTGTTTCGGCATAGAGAGGATAGCCATGTATAATATTTCGGCGGTTGTAAGTAACTGACGCGCCCACAGTTTTTATGCATGGTAAAGTGATTAGCAAGAATAAAGAATGCATGCTGATTAAAGAATGATCCAAGTGTTGTACATTTCAATTCATGTAATTTGTTGTAAATTGCTTTCGCTGTAAATATGTAATGAAAGTGTAAATTCTGATGTAACAAAAAGTTTTATTTCCTTGTAAAATTGTACGAAAGAAGTGTCAAGATCCTGTGGAACTTTGAATTCAGTCTGTTTTAGAATTCGGGGTGTTACAGAGTGGGATCAGAGCTACGCTTCCAAGTAGTACAAATTTATAAGGAACGACACCCTAGAAGTGGACATTAGGGCGTGTGTTGAGTCTAGAGATTTAAATGTAAGTCACTTAAATTTGTGTTGCTCTATGATTTATGCTTCTTCTTCTCTTTCTCTAAGATGGTGGACCACTTTGTCCCAGCTGGAGATGACGACTGGCACATCGTTGAGGAGGATTACTATCCCGGGTAAGCTGATTCAGACGAAGAGGATCCTGAAGAACTTGAACAGGAATGGCCTGAGTCTCGAGAGATCACTCCACCTCCGGATTCATCTGGTGATTCCTTCGATGAGGAAGAACCAGTTCCGAGTAGTCTTATTGTGTCTCTTTAGAGGCAGGTAGAGACTCAGAGTGAGAGAGCGGAGCTGCTGCAGGCACAGTGTGCAAAGTGCAAAGAGAGTATTGCAACTCTCAGTCATCGTGTTTGGGAACTCGAGAAGAGGAAAAACATGTACGATGTACTGAAGAAGGAAATGGCGGAACTATGGGGAGAGCTTCGAGAATCCAAGAGGAACCGTAGGAACTAGACTGTTGTATCTTCTTACTGCTTTCATTTGATGTCAGGAATGTTTTAAATTCGAATGTATAAAGTTTGAAATTCAATGAAATGAAAAGTTGATTTAAAATTCATGTTTATACTTCGAATTTAATAGATCTTTTGCATCAGAATATGGCTAGAAGAGGAGCTCGAAATGGTGAAGGTCTGGACTTGGAAACGGAACTAGCGAGGGTCTATCAGACACTCAACGTCATTGCCATGAATCAGAATCAAGGAAGGGTGCCTGCGAATCCAGTACCCAAAGCAATCAAACTCGTGGAATCATTCAAGCGGATGAAACCACCAGTATTTGAGGGAAAGTCAGACCCTGACACGGCTGACAACTGGGTCCAACAGGTAAAGACCATCTTCGAAGTCTTGGAGACTCCGAAGGGCAGCAAAGTGAAGTTGGAGGCGCTGTAGTTTGAGAAGGATGTGGCTGTGTGGTGGTAGTCGATGAAGCAGACGATGGGAGGTATTGTTCTTGGCTGGGATGAATTCTTGGAGGAATTCCACAGTCATTATTTTCCCTCAGACGTTCAGGAGAAGAAGGCCATGGAGTTTCTAGCACTAAAGCAGGGCGGTATATCGGTTAGGGAGTATGAGACAAGGTTCACTCAGCTCTCTAGGTATGCGCCCGAACTGGTGATGGATGAGGCGAAGAAGGCTCGAAAGTTCAAGCATGGGTTGAGGCCAAGTCTGAGATCTAGGATGATACCCCTCGGTATCAGGAGGTTTGACATACTGGTCAAATGAGCTGCAGCCACTGAGGCAGATATGGAGCAGTTCCATGCTGTTCGAAATTGGAGGACCAACTGGAATGTTGGAAAGAGGCCCGCAGTTTCTGGCAACTTCAGGGGACAGCCACCGGCCCAGAGGTTCAAACCAACGGGAGAGAATGCTGTCAACATAGCTGGGAGACCCGGAAACAATTGGGTGAGACCTCCTTTGGTGACTTGCTTCAACTGTGGTGGGACGGGATATTACAAGTCTCAATGCCCAAGCCGCAAAACATCACCCATAGTGGACCAACGCAGCAAGTTGGGAAAAAGCCGTACTAGCAGGGGCGAGTATTTGCCTTGACTGAAGCTGATGCTGATGAGGTGGATCACGTCATCACTAGTACGAGGGAGAATGTTTAGAGTGTTTTCTGTTGTTTCTCTTTTCCCGCTTTTATAGTGAACTGTTATGTAACGAGTGTGTGTTATGTAACAGGAAAACTTTATTTGAATGGAAATAAAACTGTTGTTTTGTTCGATACTGGGTCCTCTCACACTTTTGTATCACCTAAGTTTGCTAAAGTTTTGGGAGTTGAGCTGAAAGTCTTTCCAGGAAAGGTCTTGGCAGTAGCTACTCTATCAGGAAAAACTCTAACCACTGATCGGTACTATGCGAACTGCGAGATCGTGATTGGGGATAGAATTTTTGGGATTGATCTGATCGAGCTGAATGTCTCGGGAGTTGATGTTATCATTGGCATTGATTAGATGTCAGTGTACAGTGCGAGCATCGAGTGCAAGACCAAGGAATTAACAGTGAAGGCTGCAGGTGGTCCTGAAGTCACTTTCCAAAGGAAAAGGAGATGTTCTGGTCTGGTGGCAGCTATCTGCAAGAGGGATGGTCCTGTAGAGGTGCAGCAAATCCCTGTAGTTCGGGATAATCCGACCGTGTTCTTGGAAGATTTGCTTGGGTTACCCCCGCATTGTGATATGGAGTTCAACATCACTATTTAGCCAGGGAGTGCACCCATTTCCAAGGCACCGTATAGGATAGCGCCTGTGGAGCAGGATGAGATCAAGCGGCAGATTGAGGAACTATTGGAGAAAGGATTTATTCAACCGAGTGCGTCTCTCTGGGGAGCACCGGTGCTTTTGGTAAAGAAGAAGGATGGATCAATGAGGATGTGCATCGATTACCGAGAGCTGAATAAGGTCACTGTTCAGAATAAGTATCCGATTTCCCGAATTGATGACCTGTTCGATCGTCTACAAGGAGCAGCTATTTTTTCCAAAATAGATCTTCGATCAAGTTACCATCAAGTTCGAGTGAAGACTAAATATGTGCATAAGACTGCGTTCAGAACTCGACACGGGCATTACGAATTCTTAGTTATGCCGTTTGGAGTGACGAATGCACCTGCAACCTTCATGGATATGATGAACAAAGTTCTGAGGCCGTTTATTGATTCTTTCGTCGTGGTGTTTATCGACGATATCCTTGTGTACTCCAAGTCAGAGGAGGAGCACACAGAGCATCTGGCGACAGTTTTGAAGAAGCTTCTGGAGCATGAGTTATATGCCAAGTTGTCCAAGTGTGATTTCTGAAAATCTGAAGTTGCATTCCTAGGTCACATCCTTTCTAAGGAGGGAGTGGCGACTGATTCGCAGAAGATAGAGGCAGTGAAGGATTGGGCAAGGCCTACTACAGTGAAGGAAATCAGGAGTTTTCTTGGGCTGACTAGATATTACAGGAGGTTTATTCAGGGTTATGCTCAGATAGCCGTGCCGCTCACTAGTCTGACCAAGAAGAATGTGAACTTCAGGTGGACTGAGCAGTGTGAGGCAAGCTTTCAGGATTTGAAATAGAGGCTGACTACTGCACCCATTTTGGCTTTGCCTAGAGAAGGAGTTGAGTACGATGTGTACAGCGATGCTTCACATCGTGGGCTTGGTTGTGTCTTAATGCAAGAAGGAAAAGTGATCGCTTATCGGTCTAGGCAACTACGACCACATGAGAAGAATTATTTGACTCATGATCTAGAGTTGGTTGCGATTATCTTCGCCTTGAAGCAATGGAGACATTAGGTGTATGGTGAGAAATAGAACATGTACATGGACCACAAAAGCTTGAAGTACATCTATCAGCAGAAGGATCTGAATCTGAGGCAAAGGAGATAGCTAGAAGTTCTTGAGGACATTCGTCCTGAGATTAAGTACCAGCCTGTGATGGCTAATGTGGTTGCTAATGCACTTAGCCGCAAGAACAGTTTGGCCAGTTTGATTACGACTCAGAGACAGCTTGCAGAAGAATTGGATCGAGCTGGTATTGAAGTTGTCTTGCAAGGCTTGGGAGCATCCTTAGCTCAGTTGAGGCTTCAGCCTACGCTGAATGAAAGGATCATTGCAAGTCAGAAGGAAGATGTAGATGTTCAGAAGATGAAGGAGCAGGTCGGTGCTGGCAGGTTATCCGAGTTTCAGGTCTAAGGATGGAGTGCTGTGGTTTGGAGAGAGGCTGTGTGTTCTGGATCAGTCGGACTTGAAAGAAAGTATTCTTCAGGAGGCACATGCTACTAATTTGTCAATACATCCTGGGAGTAATAAGATGTATAGGGACATTAAGCAGCAATTCTGGTGGTCAGGTTTGAAGCGGGATGTGGCCGAGTTCGTGGCGAGGTGTGAGATCTGTTAGCAGGTCAAAGCCGAGAATCAGAAATCCGGAGGTCTTTTGCAACCGTTACCTATTCTGGAATGGAAGTGGGATAACATCAGTACGGATTTCATCACGGGTCTTTTGCTTACTTCTTGGCGATGAAACTCACTTCGTCGATGGACAAATTGGTTGAGCTGTATGTTGGCGAGATCGTCAGGCTTCATGGTGTTCCGTTAACTATTGTGTCTGATCGAGATGTGCGGTTTACTTTGCATTTCTAGAGGAGTCTTCAGACAGCTTTGGGTACCAAGACGAATTTTAGCACTGCTTTTCATCCTTAGACCGATGGGCAGACCGAGAAAGTCAACCATATTCTTGAGGATATGTTTCGGTGTTGTGTACTAGACTTTGGAGGCAGTTGGGAAAGGCATCTAACTTTGGTAGAGTTTGCATATAACAACAGTTTTCAAACTAGTATTGGGATGCCGCCGTATGAAGCTCTGTATGGCAGGAAGTGCAGAACACCTGTTTGTTGGTTCGAAGTGAGGGAGCGACAGATGTTTGGGCCTGAAATTGTGTAGCAGACCTCTGAAAAGATTGATCTGATCAAGAAGAGGTTGGTGGATGCTTAGAGTTGGCAGAAGAGCTATGCAAACAACCAGAGAAGGGATCTTGAGTTTGAGGAAGGTGACTTTGTCTTTTTGAAAGTATCACCCAGCAAAGGTGTGATCTGATTTTGGCAAAGGCCGGAAGTTAGCCCCGAGTTTCATAGGCCCGTATAAGATATTGAAAAGGATCGGAAAAACTGCTTACCGACTTGAGTTACCAGAAGAGTTGTCTCAGGTGCACAATGTCTTTCATGTGTCTATGCTGAGAGGTTACATTCCAGATCCCAGTCATCATTTGCCCGAAGTGCCAGAAGGTTTGCAATTGGATCAGAATTACATTGAGCTCCCAGTCGAGATTGTTGAACGTCGGGAGAAAGTCTTGAGGAATAAGACGATACCGATGGACAAGGTAGTCTGGAGAAACCATTTGGTTGAAGAGGCTACTTAGGAATCTGAAGAGAGGATGTTGAAGGATCATCCTGAGCTCTTTGCTTGATTTGTATCTGTATATTTTTTTTCCTTGTGTGGTTGTGTTTTTGTTCTCACTCTTTAATTATAGTTCTGGGGACGGAGCTATTCTAAGGAGGGAGTGTTGTAATACCATGATTTTTTTATTTAATGAGAATTGTTGATTTTTACGTGTTGTGCACGTACAAATTTTGTATGTATATTTTCTTACAAAATTGTCTCTTATAACATGAACAAATAAACATTTTTTTCTCTCTTTATTTTCTAAAAGCCTATTTTCAAAGCCTAAGATTGTTTTTCTAATTTAAGCCCACCCTAATTAATTAAAAATTTTATTTTGACCCATGAGCCTAAAGCCCACTATTTTTGAAGCCCACAAATTAATTAATTTTTTAATTGTCACAACTTGTCATGTAGATACAATTAGTAGACAATTAATTAATTAATTTTGGTACAACTTAATAATGGAGGGTACTATAAAGGGCACGTGCACACACTAGAGTGTGCATTGCACACCATTCTAGGGGTGGCCGGAATGTGGAGAGAGAGAGGGAGAGTCGGATGAAGTTGAGGGGTGGTTATGTGATCATGGAAGTTACTACAACTTCCCAATTCATCTTGATCCTTAATCTCTAACTCCTTGATTAAATCCTAGCCATCTATTCTCATCCTAAAAGTGTATAAATATTCCTATATTTTTTCTCATTAGTACATTACACAATTCATTAAGAGAGAAGATAAGAGAGCGTAAGATTGAGAGAAATTAGTGAGCAAAAGATTAGAGTGTGTAAAATTGTGTGTGTTCCAACCTAGAGGTGGCCGGCCAATCATCCAAGGAGTAAAGGGAGGGCTCGGGTTCCATCAAGCTCAAGGAGGAGAAGGCAATTTGCAATACAATCTAGGAGGAGAAGACTACTTTCTTGCATTCTAGGAGCTTTCATTTCGTTTTCTCCAATAGGTGGGTGTTTCTCATGCTGCTAAAATCTAGATACCATGCTAGGAATGATTTGATGAAATTGTTAAAGACCAAGTAGTTGGAATTGGACTCATGTTTTCTTAATTAGAGATGAGATGGTAATTTAGAAAAATGTTTGTTAAAATGGTTGTTAGTTGATTATTTCTGAATTGAAGTGTTAGAAACTATCATGATTGCCATGATAGATGTCTATGAATTATGCTATGTGAAGAAATTTATGATTATGAGTATAATATCCCGGACGGATATTACCTTGTATAAATTATTATTTTATTATTATTTTGTTTTAATTCCAAAATTAAAATATTTTGGTGATTTTCACCCGGGTTGTTCATAAACATTGTCGGTGCGCATATATCGGTCTGTGCGCATCCGTAGTGCATCAAATTGGTAGCGCAATCCTCCGAATTGATAATAAAACTTATTTTATTATTATTTTCAAATCAAACTATTTTATGAGAATTATATAAGGATTTCTTGGTACACACATACATATACATATACATACATTTGTATTGTACCAAATCAGTACATTATACAAAATGTGTAGTATGTACTCTTGGACATGGTACTTATCTTGCCATGACAAACCTAATTAGATGGTTAGGGTTTTATTAAGTGGCTAAGCTACGGTTTTGTATGCATAAGGGATTAAGGAATGATCTCCTAGACGCCTTATCTCTTCAACCATGTTTCCACCTCATCCTACACCATACCTCCACCTCATCCCTACCCTCCTACAAGCATGGCCGGCCTCCCCCAAACCCTAAGGGGTTTTGTGCAATTGTTGGGTGCTCTTTTGCACTCTCCACCCTTCTCTCCACCTATAAATACCCCCTCCTTCTCCACTTATCTCACTTTTTACAAAACAAAAGAAAGGAAAGGAAAAGAAAGAGAGAACCCACTCTAACTTGAGAGTTTTTCTCTTGTAGCTTTCCATAGAAGTCTAAGAGCTTAGGGGAAGGAGAAGTATAAGCAAGCAAGTCCTTCCATTAAAGAAAATTAGGTGGGGGTTCTCCACTTGTTTTGTTTGTTTGTTAAGTTGTTGTCTTGGTTTCTTCTTCTTCTTACCTTCCTTGGTTTTGTTTTCCTTTATTCTTTTGGGAAGGTTGTCTTGTGATGTGGTTGTGTGTTGTTGGTTGTATGTGTTGTAGCCCTTGTATGGATAAAAAGAGAGTAATAAGTGGTAGTACTAAATAACACATAAAGATTGAATCTTGTAGTAGTAGTTGTTGTTTTGTGTTATGAATTAGACTAAAATGAACATAATGCATATGGACTTTGTGTATACAACCATTTTGGGTTGTAGGACTTGACATGGACACATACACATAAGCATATGGACCTTGTATACAACCATTTTGGGTTGTAGGACATACACTTGAACTTGGACTAAAAAGAATGCATATGTTTGGTTGAATCCAAATTGAGGACTCTTTACTTTATTTTATTGTTGTTATTTTCTTTTATAAATCTTAAGTAAAAAGATCCCATTGTAGATGCTAATTCTAGTATGAAAAAGAAAAGAGACTAATCTAAGTTAGAATGATTAAAAATATCTCTTTTATGTTTAACTAGTAATAATAAAGGTTATGTTTTAAATAAAGTAGTATAGTAAATGTTATGTTAAATAAAGAAGTTTTAGTAGATGTTTATATGAAGTTATAGTAGATGTTATGTTTAAAATAAAGTAGTTGTAGTAGATGTTTGTGATTAAATAAAGTTGTAATAGATGCTTATGTTTGAATGAGATTGTAGTAGATGTTGTGTTTAACTAAAATTATAGTGGATGTGTATGTTTATGTTGAAGTACTAAAGGACATTTGGTTAGGAGTATGGTGGTAACCCATGCTCCCATTGTGTAGATATCCATGGTTAGATAGTTTATGTTGTAATTATATTTTTGTAGAAAGATTGTACCTCCATGCTTAAGTATTGATAAAAGATCCATGCTTGAAGTAAGTATCATGCTTAGGAATGTGTAGGATCAATGTTAAAATTATCTACCATGCTTATATTGTTGTAGGATTAATGTTAAATTAATCTACCATGCCTAGGATTGCTGTAGGTTAATGCTAAGTAATTATACATGCTTATATTGTTGTAGGATTAATGTTGAAATAATCTACCATGCTTATATTGTTGTAGGATTAATGTTAAATTAATCTAACATGCCTAGGATTGTTGTAGGTTAATGCTAAGTAATTATACATGCTTATATTGTTGTAGGTTAATGCTAAGTAATTATACATGCTTATATTGTTGTAGGATTAATGTTGAATTAATCTACCATGCTTATATTGTTGTAGGATTAATGTTAAATTAATCTATCATGCCTAGGATTTTTGTAGGTTAATGCTAAGTAATTATACATGCTTATATTGTTGTAGGATTAATGTTGAATTAATCTACCATGCTTATATTGTTGTAGGATTAATATTAAATTAATCTACCATGCCTAGGATTGTTGTAGGTTAATGCTAAGTAATTATACATGCTTATATTGTTGTAGGTTAATGCTAAGTAATTATACATGCTTATATTGTTGTAGGATTAATGTTGAATTAATCTACCATGCTTAGGGTTGTTATAGGCTAATGTTAAGTAATGGAGATCCATGCTTAGGGTGGTAGTAGAGATACATGCTCTAAGTAGTAAATATTCATGCTTAGTTAATGGATAAAGATATTCATGCTCAATGACATTCATGCTTAGTTGATGGATAATGATATTCATGCTTAAGTAGTTAGCAGATATTCATGCTAGATGATACCCATGTTTAAGGTAACAAATCTATGCTAATTTGTTGTAGTTAAGGTAAGAAAGTATCATACCATGCTTGATTCATTGTAGGAAAAATATATACCATGCTAGACTATGGTAGGAAACTCCTAAACCATGTATGATGTGTACCATGTTGTAGGTTAATGGAACCATGCTCATGATGTGTGCCATGTTGTAGGAACCATGCTTATGTTGTGTACATGTTGTAAGGAGTTCATGCTGAATTGTAGTAAAGCTTTATGTTTAGATCGTAGTAACTATTCATACTTAAGATTGTTATAAGTGCATGCTTAAATCGTATTCATGCTTAAGAGTGTTTTGAGTTGATGGCTATGTTATATACCATGATTGGATTGTCGTGAAATGGTGGTTATGTTATATACCATGACTAGTTGTTGTAGGTTGATGCTTACAATTGTATACCATGCTATAGGTTAAGTAATAGGAAAGAATCATGTGGTAATTTTAGTGATAACTACCTTGTTGTAGTTAATATTAGTAGGGAGCCCATACATGCTTGAAGGGTATAGTGTAGCCTCCTAGTTGAATATTGAAGCGAACGTACGTTCTATGTCATTATAGTTCGTTTTTGAAAGGAAACCGGGGATTCTAGTGTGTGAGGTTCAAATTGGAATTAGACCCTATCATGGGAGCATTCCTCATCCTTATGGGTAATAAGGGTTGGGAGGGTCACTAGTAATAGTTTGTTCGATAAAAGTTTTTATGTCGCCTTCGGGCTTTTTGTTGGTAGAATGGCTACCATAGACTATTAGTAGATTCTTCTGTTGCTTCTAATAATGGAAGATCAAGTTTGCTAGTAAGCACGTTTGGTTGCTTCTAGGTTTGATTACCTGTATGGTTGTTGCATATGATTGTGCTCGTACGTGGCTCGACTGGCCCGTATGTAGCTGTGGGTCTCATACGTAGTTTATTTGGCACGTATGTAGGTTGTTGTCTCGTACGCGGCTCGACCGGCCCGTGCGTAGCTGTTGGTCTCATACGCGGCATATTTGGCCGGTATGTACGTTGTTATCTCATACGAGGCCCGCCTGGCTCGTAGGGAGTGGTTGGTTCATACGTAGCTTGTTGGCTCGTATGTGGTTAGTTTACCCGTATATAGCTTATTAGCTAGTACTCAGTTTGTTGTGCTCGTCTAGGGTGACATTATTACCCTAGGGGCTATCGACCATCAAGACATATGTTTTCTTACCCCTAAGGAACTGTGGAGGAGTCACTCCTTGTGTACCGTCGGATCTTAACCGGTGTAGGTTGATCGAGGACCGGAGTATAGACGGAATCCACGTTCAGGGTAGTGGCATGCATGTATGTTCGCATGGCTGGGGTCTTGGATCGATAGGCCAGGAACCGGATCCTGAGGGATTCTGGTAAGTCTAGGTTGAGCAGCCTAGTAGAGTTATCTTGCGAAGTCTAGTTTAAGAGATAGCAAGTTGTGTTTATAATATTGTCATCCCTAGGAGTGTTCAAGGTTAGGGACATCATTAGGGTAGTGACTTATAAAGATCATTTACTTAAACCTTTTGCCGGAAAGAAAGGAGTCAGTTGTAGGGGGGCCCTTACGACTAACTCGTCCCTTGGGGCAGACCTTAGGTGGTGTTATTGGGTTTTACCTTCCCGTCAAAGGGATACGTACGGTGGCGTCTCACGAGTTGGGAGCACGGGTTGCGTATCTCACACTGTTGATTCCTGAAGTGCCATGATAAGGCGGGCGGAGCTAGGGATGGATCCCGGAACTCCGTCGGGTCCTATGCCGGGGATACGAAAAGGCCATGGACTATGGTCTGGCTAGGGGCGGCAGGGGGCTCTCCTGTTGGCGATAACCCCTGAGGGTTCGTCTGGTTTTTGAGTGAGGTCCGGTTAGCCGGGTAGGAGTAGCAAACATAGACACCACGAGCGGACTGCATTAGTGGGACATAGACACCATGAGCGTACTTCCTTGGTAGGACTTGACCACATCTGCAACCTCATTAGTCACGTTGTATCTGTCAGGAACAGGTTGTGTACAATTAGAAATTCATAATGCGGGTTCAAATCCCTATATATGGAGAAACGACTTGAGATGGGGCGCATGTAGTATGGGCTGCATGTTGCTTCGGAGACTTGCTGACATTAGAAGAGGAGCATCCTAGTTTTAGTTAATATTGCGTTAGATTCTAGCCATAGCACTCACGAACACTTAAACTACACCGACACAAATTGCCATGTTTTTGTATGTTGTTTGGGAGATTCGCTGCTATGTTATCAGCCTTTAAGCGTCAGTGAATACTGACGTCCCCACTTCCATAGGTACTGGATCGCAGAAGTACAGGTGCGAGATTCAGGAGAACTCAAGGCAAGGAAGGCGAGGAGTCAGTGTCATGTTTAGTTCTGCTGTAATATGTGTGTTGATTATCTATTAGTTGAGAAGTACTCAAGTGAGAATTACCAAGTGTTGTTCTTCATTCCTTGTACTCTGATGTAAGTTGTTGAAATTTGTAATATTTGGGAATGTAAGGGTGTTATTGTAACACTATTGTAATGTATTGCAGTTGTATGATATTCAGACTTGTAATACATTGGGTGTTGAATAAAAAGTTTTAAATTCTCCTGTTTTTCTGTGTACTGTGACTAATTGAAGAAAGGTCCTGGCTCGTGTCTCGAATTCCCAGTATATGAAAATCGGGGCGTTACAATGAGACAAGGGATGAATTGAATGCTTCATGTGGAATTGTTTGTTTAAATTAGAGTAAACTCTATTTGTAGGAAAGAGGAGAATTTTGTGTTCTAAATTGATGTAGATGGTTAAATAATGAGAGAATGAATAAATAAAGTATTTTTTTGTGGAAATTTATATTGTAAATTTTGTGAAAATGAAATCGTTCTAAATGTCGAAATTATGTACATAGAACACCAAATGAGATAAAAAAATGCTTGTGTTATTGGTAAATAATGAATTTAAAAATACTAGTTTACCGTATTTGTATATACATTAAAATCTGGCGAGTTTTGACTCAAAAAGAGAAGAAAAAGAACTAAAAATATTTTGGGAATTTGAAAAAAACCTAGTAGCACAGTCGACCGACTATATTGAAACAGTCGACTGCCCTGACTATTTGTTTTCGAGTACAAATCTCTGCGGAACAGTCGACCGACTATATTGAAACAGTCGACTGCCCTGACTATTTGTTTTCGAGTTCATATCTTTGCAAAACAGTCGACCGACTACACTGTAATAGTCGACTATTTTTCGAGTTGTAAATCCTCACGGAATAGCCGACTGTCCATGTTTTAACAGTTGACTGCCCTGAAGTTTCAAATAATATCTGGATTTTTGTGAGATAATTTTCTATAACCTATGGTCTAGTATAAACAAGAATTTGAGGCTATTTTTGGCAAAAAAGAACTTATTATTTTATTAGTTTAAATTGTCTTTGAATAAAGAAAAATACATGCCTTGTTTAAAAGAGTTTTGAAATGAGTTTTGACATTGAAAGTGTGAATTTTTGATAAAATGACAGTACAGTAATTTCATGGGAAGAATAAATTATGAATGTGACAAGTTAGAAAAAAACGATTTCTTTTGTTTATGCATGAGTTTGTACTTGAAAGTAAAATTGAATGTTATGACGAATTATGAAAGATTTTATGAGCATAAATACACAAATGCTATGAACATGAAAGGAAAATTATTGTTAATCATGAAAAAGACTTTATGACTGTGAAAACTCGATTTTGTGATTGTGAATTGAAATTGAGAACTAGAGTGTAGTTAAGCCTCATACCGGCATTGAAAAGAAATATGTTGAAATGAAATTTGAGATGAAAAAACCAAGATTGGGTCATGTTGAATAGATGATTAAGACCGGTATACTAGAAAGGCTAACTCTAGAGAATTGATTTTGTTCATGATTCAAATAACTAACGATTAGATACATAGTGAAGAGGTGATGAGAATAAGAGAAAAACACGAGTATGAGGGCCTCGGAGTTACGGTGTGAGAGTATCCACAGGGTGTCTTCACGATGCGTTGTGACATGACGTGAATATGTCTCCAGGAGTCCGTACTGCAGGCGATGCTCGTGGGGTATTTGGTGACTGCGGGTGGTGTCATGTACCATGACATAGGCTGAATTGTCCATAGGTTCTTCACCATGCATCGTGACATGACGTGGGATTCCCCTCCAGGCTGTTTGGACATGAGCTCGTAACTCATAGAACATCTAGGATACTTATCGTAGTTATAGTAGTAGTTTAAGACATGACGAGGGATTGAACCCTACAAGATGAATAACGGTTAAGGGCTTGCCCTCAGACCTATGTAGTATGGGATGCATAGAATCCGAACAAGTGCGCATTACTGTCATCTAATATAAATAACTGCATTAAGGACTAAGTGCACCGCACAGCACGACATCAATAGGATAGTCCCTTGTAGTTCTGTTTGTGATCAAGCTTGTGGTTTGTTTAAGCATTTGAGAATCGTTATACTGTTTCGGCATAGAGAGGATAGTCGTGTATAATATTTCGTCGGTTGTAAGCAACTGACGCGCTCACAGTTTTTATGCAGGGTAAAGTGATTAGCAAGACTAAAGAATGCATGCTGATTAAAGAATGATCCAAGTGTTGTACATTTCAGTTCATGTAATTTTTTGTAAATTGCTTCCGCTGTAAATATGTAATGAAAGTGTAAACTCCGATGTAACAAAAAGTTTTATTTTCTTGTAAAATTGTACCGAAGAAGAGTAAAGATCCTGTGGAACTTCGAATTCAGTCTGTTTTGGAATTCGGAGTGTTACACTTTCGGATTGGATACATATCAGATATTGGCTATATCAACATCCGTATCCGCATTCCTAAAATGGATTCGGATACAGATACAAATATAACTCGAAAAAAAAATCATATCTATATCCGCAAATTTCGGTAATTGATGCGAATCAGATACAATCTGCGGATGATGGATACGAATTCATATATCAAACATATATTTTTTGCTATATTTTTTTTGTTAACTTGTAAGAAATGTATATCACTGATTGTGGGAATCAATTTTTATATCTAATCACACAATAGAAATAAACACCACAAAAGGAGTTAAGGAAAATTTAATTTACAAATGTAATCTCATATAAAAGAGAATATAATACACACTTACATGTCTATTTGCATAAGGTTTGGACCTAACTTCTTTAACTTCTTTATCAGGTTGAGAATGCAACAATGAACAATACAACACTTGGAGTTGCAATTTTGCAATTGTGAGGATGCAGCCAACAAAAAAAATGTTCTGTAAATAATGCAAGAGAGTATACATCCCTTTGGGGTGACCTTGGTAGACATTTCTAGCCTTTGCCTATCTAACAAATTTCAAAAGAAAGAAGAAGAAAAATGGACATATTCCAGTCCAAAGACGTTAAACCTAACTCATGTCGAATAGGCTGAACCCCCGAGTTGACACTATCAGTTAAATCCTGAACAGAATCATGCAGTATTTTGTCTGCAACTTCATCTCCATCACTTCACCTATGTATACATGCCAACACGAAGACCAAAATTCAATCAAAACATTCCAAAAAAGTCCATTAAAAAATGGTTTCCCTCAACAAAAACGGATGCCAGTATTGTATATGAACACTTTCAAAGATTTAAGACAGGCACAGGAAGGCAAAAAGTAAAGTAAAGGAAAAACTTCTGCAAAATTACCTTTGATGCACAAGGTCACCATCTATAACTACCAATTTAACGCCTCGAATTCCAGACACAGGTAATTCATAGCAAATACAAGTTCTTTTACTTCAACTTCGTATAAAAATATAAGGAATTTAAAACTTTTTCATTTACAACATCGATCTTTACAATAGCACAGCGAAAATAAATAAGTACAATACACATATGATAATGAAAGCTCTTCGATCTTGTGACATCCCTCACAGTGACTTCGAGTCCACGCCAAATCCAATCCAGCAATTAAGAAACTGTGGGCACGTCAGTTGCACACAACTGACGCAATGCTATGATACAACAATTTCACCATCTTAGCAATCACAAACTTGAATGCAGAAATAGAAAAGTGACTATCCTAATTATGTCAATATATGATATGAACTTAATGCTTAATGCAACATTTACACTTACGATGACACTAATGCATACTTGTTCGGATTATATGCATCCCATACTACATTGGTCCGAGGGTAAATCCTTAACGTACTCCTCATTATAGGGTTTAATCCCTCGATATGAAATCCTACTATGGTAAAAAAAACAAGATGTAGACATTCCACAAGTATAGGTTCCAGTCCCGAAGTACATCCGCACGACCATACAGAACCCTCATGGGCAAACATCCTGGAAGCGTCGCTCTAACTCATAACACTGGAGACTCATCTCCCTTCCGCTCGACTATTCATAATCCAGGAGTACATCCGCCCGATTATTCATAGCCACGAAAATAATTGAAACTGGTCTTCCAAGAAAAACACAGTCCCGGAATACATCCGTCCTATTGTAACCATAGTCTCAAAATACATCCGCCCGACCATATTGAGCCCAGTCACGAATTACATCCGCCCGACTGTAACTATAGTCCCGAAATACATTCGCTCGACTATATAGAGCCGTCCCACTCATGTTTGCTCAAGCTTCATCTCAACTCCTTTTCTAGTGCCTGTCCTTCAGTTGAAACATAAAATAATATCACCTAGAGCTAGCTTACCGACCTATCGGACTTAAATCAACACACGAGAACATTAGCCCACATTGGCAATTTCTCGAATTTTCATATATCTCAACTTGCCGGTATTCTGGGCCTCGCTTACCCTCTAGCAATCAACCATAACATAGTGATCATCGTGAGATAAATTAGCCATTGAAAGTTTCTCTCTCTAGAAAAAGTCTAGAGAGAGAAACTAACCCCCAAATACCCAAAAACCAAACCTTAGATTTGAGAAAAGTCTGGGGCGGCGGCTAGGGCTCGCCGCCGCCACTCCCTGGTCCCTCCCTCCACTCTCTCTCCTCCTTATTGAGGTCCTATGGCGGAGATGCCCCCCTTCCACCGTTGTGTCAATGCTCACCTCCGGCACCTTTCCCCTTCCTCGTGTTCCTCCTTCAGCGGCGCCTGGGGATCGCCCACAGCCGCCGATGCCTTCCCATCCCCGATGAGCGATGCCTCCAACATCATCCATCGAGCGACACCTTCCCATCACCATTGGGGGCACCTGGTTTCTCTCTCCATGCCGTCGAGCCTTGCTGTCGAGCTGATGACCAAGCGTCGATTCGACGGCTGTGCATCATCCTTCACTGTGTCCGGCCTTGGTTTGGTTTGTGGGCATTTTGGAGATGGGGGTGAGTTGGTTGGGGTTTGGGTTAGGTTGGGGTTGGCTGTCTATACTGGAAGTTTGTCCACTTTTGGGGCCCGGTTGTTCTTCGCGGTCGCCACCATGTCCAACTCTCAGGGCCAATCACGGCGATCTACAAATGTGATTTGGTTTTCGAGGGTTGGTAGTGCGTGCGAAGAAGCTGAGGTTTGCTTCTCTTTCTGCGTTACACTTTGATGAGAGAGTAACTGAGGGTGGCAGTGCTGTAGTGAGAGACGGCAGGGGTTTTTTAGTGAGGTATTATTTGTGAGGGGGGTTGGGGGAGCTGTCTGAGTTGGGTTTGACTTGGTGTGAAGATTGCGGTGTAGTAAGGTTTTGGGGCTAGGGCCCGAAGATGGGGTCCCCCCATAAGATGTGCTCACTCATTTCTCCTGTGCCCTATGCCCTCTACCGACGCCGTCGTCCGTCTCCTTCACCGATGTCGGAACGGTTCCTTCACCACCATCACCATGTCCATGCTTTCGGGGCCGGTTACGGTGATCTGCAGCCATGATTTGGGTCTCCAGGGTTGGTGTAGTCGGCAAAGTAGTCGAGGTTTGTGATGATGGTAGCGCCTAGTTAGTGGCTGGAACTTGTACCCCGTTCGGATGGGGTGTGATCTAGAGGGGCGGGGGCTGCATACGGGGTTCTTCACCTGATGACCATTGTCGACGGGGCCCCACCACCACTACGCCCTCATAATGGAAGCTGACGCCCAACGCCATCGCCTGCTGTGGCGAGAGGAGAAGGTGATACTTCAATCAGCTGGATCTTGTTTGGTTTTCAGATTGAGAGAGAGTGTGAGAGAGTGAGTGAGTGAAGATGTTACTCCTCACTACTCTATGTTGGTGGTGGGCTGTATTTGTGACAAATTACTGGAGATAGCAAAAGTGTGAGAGTGGCAAAGGTTTCCTCTTCACGGCTCTCTCCTTGACTGCAGTTTTTGGTGGGGGAGTAATAATAGCAAGATTGTGGGAGGATAGGAGGTGTAGACTGAGCTTGGCGGTTGTCAAAACTCTTCCTATGAGGCTTGGGCCCAAAGATGCCCCCCCCAGCGAGTAGACTGAGCTTGGCGGTTGTCAAAATTCGGCCTGCGGGGCTGGGGCCCAAAGAGGGGGTCCCCCAGCAAAGAGAAGGCAGGACTCGGCAGGAGATAAAATCCTGCCAGACTAGTTTCAGGTAGGTGTGCATTTTCCGTGGAGGCAGTGTACTAAGCTAAACTGACGTACATACAATTTTGATAGACCGTGCATGTTTGTCGGCCCACCTTCCAGGGTTGTTGGAGGGATTTGTTGTTTGTACGGGTTATGTTGCTTCATGTATGTTCTGTTTTCTGTCCGTAGGTTGTAACTTGGCCCAGTACACTGGGTTTGTTTCTTTAATTTCTTATTAATGAAATAGGGTGACCATATTCCACCTTCTCCTTAAAAAAAAAAGACATAGTGATCTAGATTACATCTAACCCCTACATAAAATTTCTCATTCATTACACATTATTCAATTCTTTCACATTTATCAATCTCAAACAACTTCTTGTAGTAACATTCAATAACACATTTAATTGGTTAAAACCCTTGTAGGTATCTCACGTTTATTATTCCAAATTTATCCTTTATATATCGCTTTATATCAACATTTTAATTTATAAAATCCTTATAAACATCACATGTTTAATATTCCGAAATCTTCCTTTAATTACTTCGTAATTCCTCATATAGCACACTTTACATAAACTTCCAAAATTTTGAATCTATTTCTTTATATGATGTAAATTTTTTAGGGTAAACTAGATAAAATACTTCGTGTTTCAATCCCTTAATCATTCTTAATTTACAACATACTATCTCAAAATTTTCTTCTTAAAATAATTAAATTTCAATGTAGTTTTCCAACAGTAATTTCCTAATTTTGTATTTAATCTTCTTAAACCACCCTCAAATTTTATTTGTTTTAAAACAATCAATCTTTCATGAATTTAAACTAAAAAATAATCAATCTAACATATTATCTAATGTGAAATGTAAATTTAATCACCAAAATAAATATTAGAATTGTATAGGATTATTTAAAATATTCCTTTAGTATACTAGGATAATTCTACATTTCTTTTCTCAATTTAAAAACGCACATAAATGTTTAAAACAAAAAAAACTAAAAGGAGACCCCTACTCGGAGTTGAAACCAAACACAACAACGAGGGGCCCAGGTCCTAAGCCACAACCGACGACCAGAGAGCCAACAGGCAGCCGGTGAAAGAGAATCACAAAAATTGATTGTAAGCTTTATTTACTGCTAAAGTATAAAAATCAAATTTCAAACAGAAACAGAGCCCTCCACGACTCAATCTCTCGACCTCTGGTACTGTACACAGTAACCTAATGCCAATGCTAAGACCAGTAAGTCCAGCCTACTATTCTGTTTTTATTTCTATCGTAATTCTTTTAATGCAACCCTCTGTTTCACAATACTAGAATAAAATTTCAAGCCCAAATTTTGATTCTACAATTTCTAATATAATACGAATCTTATTAAATTTCCAGAAAGGAAAACTATTTAATCTGACACAAATTGATATGAATTTTGCATTTACTACAATCTACATAAAATTTTATAGAAGTTTAACCCATGGTTTCATGCATAATTTGTTCAATCAAAGTAATTACATAATAACAAATTTTCACATGGAACAATATTCATGCACAAAAATGAGAAAACAAATCAACTATAGCATTTTACAATTTCATAGTCTAATTACTTGATGCATGGTATGAAAGAATTTCTCCTACAACAATTTAGACATAATCATTAAGAGTATTCTACACATACACATTCCATATAGATTTTAAATCATCACCTAAATGTATTTATACCTATGCATGCAATTCTACAAGACAATTAGAAGACAACAGAAAATACATTCACATACTAACTATGACTAGGAGTGCACAATTAAAATTCTAGAAAACTTCTATACTTATACACACCAATTAAATTAGCATCTACAGATGTTATGGTTAAGTATGCACAATCTACAAAAATTTAGAAGACAATGAGAACACCTACCTTTTTGATGAATTTGCAATAGGAACTCCTAGAAAGTCCCCTAGCTTCTCCCTCCAAGACCAAGGCTCTTATGAAACAAAATGTTTGATTGAAAAAAAATGGAAAGTGAGAGGCCCTTGAATTGGCCGAGGTTCAATCTTTTATGGGGAGAGGATTGTTTATACGGTAAAGGTTGTGGGAAGTTTATTTAACTACCCACTCACCATAAACCCATTCAAATAAGTATATACTCATTTAAAGCCATTTCTTTTCCCCCCCATCATCAAGTGGCCGGCCAATTCATAGGTTGAGGGGGCACGGGTTTTCTATGGGTTCTTATACACGTGAGTTACACACTATAATACTATTAATTAGTGTTCAATATAATTATATATTCCACCCAAGTTAAAAATGAATAAAAGGACATAAAGCTAGCTTTTAAATTAATCATAGCGAGAAAGATTTCATGCACACTTCATTAATTCTACACACACACACACACAGATATATATATATATATATATATAATCAATACGTGCATGAAAGAAAAACACGTGTAAAGCATGTGCCAATAAATATTCACATAAAAAATAAATTCGAGAGAACAAAAAATGTCCATAATAATCGAAATACAAAATACGTAAAAAAATATTTATTTTAATAATGTTACGAATATTACACGTGACGGTAAAACATACGTAAAATATTTATATTGATAATGTTACGGATATTTCACATAACGGTAAAATTTCCGTAATCGACATGTGTATTGAAAGCACTTGTAATGTACGTAAAACACAAACATTAAAATAAATGTTTGAGTTGGTTCAAAATATGATAAAATGAATTTTGAGATGATGGAACATATATAATTAATTGAAATACAAAAATACGTAGGATATTTAATTATTTATTTTAAAATACGTTACGGGCATTACCCGCAGCGGCACAAAATACATGTGCGTAACACCCGTGGAAAAAATTGTCATAACTCAATTTTGCGGGGTATTACAGTCTCCCTCCCTTAGAATAGTGCTATCCTAATAACTTACTAGGGTAAGAGTTGTATCTTGTACACACCAAAGAAAAAAAATCATTTTTGCATAGAGAAAAGCTACCAATACCAAGAAAAGAAATGTGGTGTGTAATGCGGAGAACAAAGTAAATTTATATAAGAAAACTATGAGCATGAAACTTAATAAGAACGAAACAAAAAAAACTGTGAAAATAGTAGAAAGAAAACGGGACCATGAAAGGTAATATAGATTGAAAGAAAATTTCATACAAAATAATATTAGATAAAACATTAGATAATATAGTATAAAGAAAATACAAATTAAGTTATCGATTATGAAAGAAATTGGAAAGAATAAAGAGAAGCATAGTCAAATAGATACTTTAATAAATTATTAATAGGCTTAGTAAGAAAAATTTATTAAAGTAAATAGCGGTAGAATGATTTAAATTACAAACTGAACTAGTACTATATATTACGAGATAAAAATGGAATTAGAAATTTAAGAGAATGACCATGGATAAAAATCTGAAAATATATGAGTGTTAAATTTTAGTTGAAAAATTAAACAATATAACATAAGTATAAGGGCAAAAACCAAAGTACCCCCTAACGTTTGGAAAAAGTACAAAATGCCCATATAACATTTGAAAAAGTACATTTTATCCATTCCTCCGTTAACTTAACACATTCTGTTAAGTTAGATTTATTAAATTACATTTATACCCTTATCCTTTCACCCCTTTCTCCATCCCTACTTTCACCCTTTTCTTCATTGATTTTTCTTCCTTAACCCCGTCAGTACAATAGACGTGGCAGCGTCGGCACCGATTGGCAACGGTCGGCAGTGGTCGGCAGAAGTTCGCAGGAGTTCAGAAGCGGTCAGTAGAGGTAAGGAGCTCAACTCGGAATCAAAATCGCAGGGTTTCTTAAATCAAAATTGCAATGGAATGAAATCGGAATGCAGAAGATGATCCATAAAAGCAATGGGGTTATCTCATTTGTGAAGGTAATTAGGGGTCTCCCCATGTAAGAAGACGCGAGAGAGAAGGGTTTGAGAGGTTTGAGAGGGTTTTCTTACTGATTTAAATGAGTGCTTTTCAAAGTTGAAGGTGTAGAGAAAGTTTTGAATACTTTTTGTTCCTTTTACCAACTGTCATGTCCTGCTTCCCAAAATATGGGATTACGAGTCTGTGACGAAGGCCCAGCGAATGATATTAACATCATCCATAAGCTGTACCAGTCTTAACTCAACAACATGAAAAGAAATAATCACAACCATGAAGATAAATATAATCACATAAATAATACTGAGATTAAACATGCAGTAGTCCAACATAATAACCAACAACTGGAAAAATAAATAACAATTATGGGTCAACAAAGCACGGGATACAAAGTTCAACAAAAAGAATAACAATGCGATAAAAGAATAACATGGAAGAAGATAATTTATTTTAAAGTATCTCCTGCTCCAATCCTAGAAGAACTGCTCACCAATGCCTTCTGGCAATTCTCCTTGTGCACCTGTAGTTGGGTCAACCAGAGTGGAAAAGAAAAAATGTTCTCAGAGCAAGTACGGACAGCAAGTAGTGAAAAGCAAAGAGTAATGGAATATGGTACATCAAGGAATATGAAGCAAGATCAAAATTCAATAGTAATAACAGGGACTGATGAAAGGTCCAGATTTAATAATGTAATTTTCAATAACAATAATCGATAAACAATTCCAATGTCAATAGTCATGATTCAATGATGCAAGTGTCAGTCTAGTCTATTAGTATTTGGCCTAACTACTGCATCCCATACCATAGGTTCGATGCATGCAAAACATTGTTGTTTTAGACTTAGGGTGGGATGTACAACGCATGTACTCGGTGTCGATAACAATAATTTACAATCAACAATTGATAATCAATAATTCATAATCGATACTCTTCCTTCCATGACAATACGATATAACGATAAGGCCTTACCGAGTACATTTTCTGTGATTATCCATTACTAAGTCAACCATTATTACCCCGGCTTGTTTAATATTTTATTATGTCATTCATGATCATGCAATGTGTATAAGAGTGTCAAGGGGATGATAAGATGCAACAAGATGATGCGATGCATGATAAAATACAAGTAATTGTGAATCTGAAAAGAGTAGACACAGCAGTACTAAAACAGTAGTAACTCACAAAATAAAACTTGGAATTTAATTCCGTCAAAAGGAAAGTAAACTAGACATCTGGGGCTACAATTCCTATTTAGTAAGTTTTAATTAATTCTAATCATAACTAGATCAATTGTCCTAATCTTTACAGGTTAACGGTCTGGCAGCAGCTTGTAGTCAAAACTTTATGGGTGAAAATAAGGTGTAAAATTAATATAAAATTCTATAAAAATTAGGAATGGATCCTAAATATGCCTACTAAGTTTCTGGACAATTTCATGTCATTACACTACAGTTATCATGGTGTTTCAACTGAAAGTTGTGTCGGAGTTTCAATAAATTGCAATCTGGAAAATACAGACCAGCAGTGACTAAAACTGCGATATCTCACAACTTACAGATTGGAATCTAGATTGTCAAGTGTTCTGGAAACCAGATTCATTAGGCTACAATTCTCTTTGATATATTTTTGGTTGATTCCTATTGTAACAAGGTCGAAACCTCAGTACAAAAAAGAATAGGCAACAAGACATAACAAAGGTCATCATATATATTTATCAAAGTGAATAATCAACATGTTCTTGTACCATGAAATGCATTAACATTAAAGTACAGTGAGTTAAGATGAAATTCTACTGTATACAAGCCAAGATTATAATGTCACGATTCAATTCACGTGATCTCAATCAATCAACATGTATTCATATCATTATATATTTCTCATATGCATGTTCTAGTCAATTTGTTCATGTCGTGTATGCATGCAAGTTTGGGTTTGAATCAATGGATATTGGCACGAAGTCAAGGATATTTCGGGTTAGTTCGTGTAAACCCTCGATATCCCCAATGAAAAGTACACAAGCAATATTACGATAATCGAAAGAGAACTACTTGCGGAGGAGATCAATAATCTTGAACTAGAAAAATTAACCGAGTTCAAGTAGACTTGCCTTTTGTGTGAGAGATTCAAATATGGAAAAAGAATAACGGGATCGGAATCCTAGGCGATGATCCGAGACACGTGCGGGCCACGTGCAAAACGCCAAACAGCGAGACACCACACGGCGGATCAGCAAGCAACCCACAGTAGATCCAACAGCAGATCCCCACACCAGATCCAAAGCAAAATAGCAAACGCAGAATACGGATCCCCCCTACACAACACCAAACACCGAAAGTAGCCACTCACTGTCTCTCTTCTCCACTTCGAGAGAGAGAGAGAGAGAGAGAGAGGAGGAGAGAGAGAGAGTTGGAGAACTTCGGCAACTGTGGCGGCTAGCGACTGTGGCAGCTAGCGACGGTGCGGCACTGCAGCGGGGAGACGATGACTCACGATGATGATGCCGCTGCTGTCGGGAAGCGACGCAACGCCATGCTTCGACGGTGGCTCTGTTTCTCGACGAAAACAAAGGAGATGACAACTGGGGATGAGCGGGCTTGGATGGCAACGAGGAGGAGGAGGAGGGTTTCTTCAGTGGTTGCGAGGTGAACGGGGAAAGCGAAGGCGGGGCGACGAGGCAAAACGGTGAGGAGATGGTGCATGCGAAGTGGTAATCAGATGGCGAAGAATGGGTTGAAGACGAAGGCGACGGGATGGAGAGGTAATGGCGGCATGGGGACGATGACGGGGAGAGAGCGAGAGGTCGATGATGGACGGAGGGGCGATCGGAGCACGGAATGGCGTTGGCGAGTTGGCTGGCTTTGGCAGTGGACGGGTTCGGGTGTAGTTCGAGAAGGTAATGGGGGGAAAGGTGATGGGGATGGTGGTGATGACGATGGTGACGAGGGCTACGGGGAGCAAGGACGGTGGTCGGAGGAGACGGGAGGAGCAACAGGGAATGGGTTCGGTTGGGTGATGGCGAGGACGGGGATTGGATGGGAGAGCGGGAGGATGGATGAACAAGGGGAATACAAAGTGGATCGGGGTAGGTAGAGACTAGGGTTGCACGGTAGCGGGGTAGGAACAGTTAACGGGTAGTTTTCTGGAAGATGAAGAGTTGTTTTGTTTTTTGGGAAAGAAACAGAAGGAGAAGGTTGTTTAATAATAAAATAATGGGAGTGAGACATGGGTGGTTAGGAGATACAGGGAGTTGTGGGGGAGGAGATCTGGGTTAGTTTTTAGGGAGAATATGGGTTTGTGGGTTTGGGTAGACTAGGATTTGGGTAGATAATTGTATGGGCTTGGAAATGGATTGGGCTAACAAAAGATAACAAGGATAGTAGTAATAATAACAATAATACAAGAATAACAAATTGCAACAGAAGGCCTACAACAAGCCCAAGACTCAAAAATACATTAAAATAGAAAAGAGAACACTCCAAAAATACAAGAAAATCCGTACAACCAGAAACAAGGGTTACAAATCCTACCCACCTTACATGAAGAATTTTGTCCTCGAAATTCATTCTGGCAGGCAGTCGGACAAAACAGAAGAAAATTTACGAAATAACAAGGCAAAAAAATTAGAAAAAAGAAAACTCAAGTGATGGAAGCACCAGAATAAGAAAAGGACATAGATAAGATCGATGTCGAATAATAAATCGACAAAAGATGGTGTGTGAAAAAGACGAACAAGATCTGAACGATGCAAAGAAGAAGGAACAACAATAGAATTCTGGGAGTTGTGGGTTATGGACCCACCATGCTTCCGCTGCGCTACTCCGATAGTGATGTCCCAAACAACATACATATCGCTGTAGGCCACATGACACCAATCAATGAACCGAGCAGGAAGACAAGACTGAGACATCAGTATCAAGGAGAGTATGAGCTCAAGATAGATATAAATAAATAATGCAAAATGAATATAAAGTTTGACTTCAATTTAAATAATTAAAAGATATGTTATAGATCAAAACTAATGGACTTTAACAAAAATAATAATAACAACAAATATTAATAATAAAAATAATAATATCAATAATAATGGAATAATAATAACAATAATAAAATAATAATAACAATAATAATAAAAACACATATTAATAATAAAAATAATAATATCTATAATAATAAAAATAAAAATAACAATAATATTAAAAATAATAATTGCAATGATAATAACAGTTATAAAAATCATCATAACCATACTGGTAATAATAATAATAATAAAATTAAAAATGTTAACAGTACTGATAATAATGATAATACATACATGACAGAATAGGATCAACACATTCATGAAAATAATGCAATAATAATGAGAATAATAATAATAACAACAATAATAATAACAATAATAATAATAACAAAAAAAAAATATTAACAATACTGGTAAGAATAATAATGCAAGACAGAATATAATTTGGGTTCAATATTTTTTTTTATGGAGATAATTCAATATTAACAGCAATACTAAAATAATGAAAACAACAATAATAATGGCAATGGTAATATCAATAATAATAATGATACCAATAATAATAACGAAAACGATAGTAATAATAATAATAGTAGTAATAATAACATTATAAAACAAAATAAGAATTTGGCTTATCAACTCTATAAATAAATCAAACAGGAATATATATAGTCGATTAATTATAAATGGAAAGTGAAGTCAAAATACACCATTATTCGAAATAACAAAATTTTTGTTTAGAAAACATTTTTATAGAAGATCCAGAATGAATATACAAATAAGAAGCGAAATACAGAAATATTCAGAAAAGTAATATAAAGAGAAAATAGGTAGGAGAAAAATAAATTTATACCCAACAAAGACTCAAAGAAAAGGATGACTACAAGGGACGAAAGGAAATAAGAAATCAAGAAATTGAATATAAAGGAAGAGGGACGAGGGGAATAACCGGAATTGAAGAGAATATGGCAAGAAAGAAATAACTAGCTTGATACTCAATATTGAATTGAAAAAATAATATGATGGATGCAAGAACAGAAGAATAAATGACGAAAGAACTGGAATGCGACAAAAGAGCAAAATACCTGCAATCATTCAGGCAGTCTCTGCTTCCACTGCAATCGGGTCGTGGGCCCGACCGCACTATCCAGCTTGTCCTCCACTGGAAGCTGATCCTCCAGTTGGAGTGCTTTTCTGTCTCTTTGGGCAGTCCCGAATCCTGTGGCCTTTCGCTCTGCATGCAAGACATCGACGGTTGGCTTTCCAGCTATCCTTGCATATGTGACCGATCTTGCGGCAATAGTTACATGTCGAGTTCTTCCTCTCATGTGCCTGCCCCATGATAGCGAAGGCGTGATGCTGGTGTGCAAATATATTTAGTCGAGTGAGCTTTGCGTACTCTTGGATTCTTTCCAGAATGGCTCTCATCATCTCGTTGTGTTCTTGTTGTAGTTTCATCATTCGTTGTATCTCCTGAAGAGTGGCAGCGACATTCACTGATGTTTCGTCCCTGAACGGGGGAGTTGAAGAGTCTTCACGAGCCATAGTCTACAAAACCATCAAGTTGGTGAGTATCCAGGTAATAGTTGGTTATTACATGTTCATGTGATTGATGTGGTGCGCACATTATTGAGTTAGACTGGCTAGAGCCAAATTTGACTAACACATTAGCCAAACATGACTAACACAATAGCCAAACCTGAGCTTTAATACCAGTAAAAACCTGTCACGCCCCACTTACCAAAATACGGAAATACGAGTCCGTGATGAAGGCCCAGCGAATGATATTAACATCATCCATAATCTGTACCAGTCTTAACTCAACAACATGAAAAGAAATAATCACAACCACACAGATAAATATAATCACATAAACAATAACTGAGATTAAACATGCAGTAGTCCAACATAATAACCAACAACTGGGAAAATAAACAACAATTACGGGTCAACAAAGCCCGGGATACAAAGTTCAACAAAAAGAATAACAATGCGATAAAAGAATAACATGGAAGAAGATAATTTATTTTAAAGCATTTCTTGCTCCAATCCTTAAAGAACTGCTCACCAATGCCTTCTGGCAATTCTCCTTGTGCATCTGTGGTTGGATCAACTAGAGTGGAAAAGAAAAAATATTCTTAGAGCAAGTACTGACAGCAAGTAGTGAAAAGCAAAGAGTAATGGAATATGGTACATCGAGGAATATGAAGCAAGGTCAAAATTCAAAGCAATAACAGGGACTGATGAAAGGTCCAGATTTAACAATGTAATTTTCAATAACAATAATCGATAAACAATGCCAATGTCAATAGTCATGATTCAGTGATGCAAGTGTCAGTGTAGTCTATTAGTATTTAGCCTAACTAATACACGTACTAGTGCGTCCCATACCACAGGTTTAGTGCATGCAAAACAGTGTTCGTTTTAGACTTCGTGGTGGGATCTACAGAGCATGTACTCGGTGTCGATAACAGTAATTACAATCAACAATTGACAATCAATAATTCACAATCGATACTCCTCCTTCCATGACAATACGATATAACGATAAGGCCTTACCGAGTACATTTTCTGAGATTGTCCACTACTAAGTCAACCCTTATTACTCCGGCTTGTTTAATATTTTATTATGTCATTCATGTTCATGCAATGTGTATAAGAGTGTCAAGGGGATGATAAGATGCAACAAGATGATGCAATGCATGATAAAATATGAGTAATTGTGAATCTGAAAAGAGTAGACACAGCAGTACTAAAACAGCAGTAACTCATAAAATAGAACTTGGAATTTGATTCCGTCAAAAGGGAAGTAAACTAGACATCTGGGGCTAAAATTCAGTCAGTAAGTTTTAATTAATTCTGATCATAACTAGGTCAATTGTCCTAATTTTTACAGGTTAATGGATCTAGCAGCAGCTTATAGTCAAAACTTTATGGGTGAAAACAAGGTGTAAAATCAATATAAAAATCTATAAAAATTAGGAATGGATCCTAAGTATGTCTACTATGTTTCTGGAGAGTTTCAAGTCACTACACTACTTTTATCATGGTGTTTCAACTGAAAGTTGTGTCGGTGTTTCCATAAATTGCAATCTAGAAAATATAGACCAGCAGTGACTAAAACTGCGATATCTCGCAGCTTACAGATCGAAATCCAAATCTGTCAAGTGTTCTGGAAACTAGATTCTTTAGGCTACAATTCTCTTTATATATTTTTGGTTGAATCCTATTGTAACAGGGTTGAAACCTCAGTACAAAACAAAATAGACAGCAAGACATAACAAAGGTCATCATATATATTTATCAAAGTGAATAATCAACATGTTCTTGTATTATGAAATGCATTAACATTAAAGTAAAGCAAGATAAGATGAAATTCTACAGTATACAAGGCAAGATTATCATGTCACGATTCAACTCACGAGAGCTCAATCAATCAACATGTATTAATATCATTATATATTTCTCATATGCATGGTCTAGTCAATTTGTTCATGTTGTGTGTGCATGCTAATTTGGGTTTGAATCAATGGATATTTGCACGAAGTCAATGATACTTCTGGTTAGCTCGTGTAAACCCTCGATATTCCCAATGAAAAGTACAAAAGCAATATTACGATAATCGAAAGAGAACTACTTGCGGAGGAGATCAATAATCTTGAACTAGAAAAATTAACCAAGTTCAAGTGGACTTCCTTTTATGTGAGAGATTTGAATATGTGAAAAGAATAATGGGATCGAAATCCCGAGCGACGATCCAAGACACGTGCGAGCCACGTGCAAAACACCAAACAGCGAGGCACCTCGCGGCAAACCAGCAAGCAACCTACAACAGATCCAACAGCGGATCCCCACACCGAATCCAAAGCAAAACAGCAAATGCAAAACAAGGATCTCCTTTTACACAACACCAAACACCGAAAGCAGCCACTCACTATCTCTCTTCTCCACTTCATCAGAGAGAGAGAAAGAAAGTGCGGGAGAACTTTGGCGACTGCAGCGGCTGGCAATGGCACGACACTGTGGCGGGAGACGACTACTGACGGTGATGACACCGCTGCTATCGGGAAGCGATGCAACGACAGGCTTCGACGGTAGTTCTGCTTTTCGACGAAAACAGAGGAGACGACGACTGGGGATGAACGGGCTTGGAATGCGACAAGGAGGAAGAGGAGGGGTTCTTCAGTGGTTGCAAGGTGAATGGGGAGAGCAAAGGGGGGCGACGAGGCAAAACTGCGAGGAGATGGTGCAGGCGAAGTGGTGATCGGATGGCGAAGAATGGGTTGAAGATGAAGGCAACGGGATGGAGAGGTAATGGCGGCACGAGGATGATGATGAGGAGAGTGCGAGAGGTCGATAATGGACGGAGGGGTGATCAGAGCACGGAATGGCATTGGCAAGTTGTCTGGCTTAGGCAGTGGATGGTTCGGGTGGAGTTCGAGAAGGCGACTGGGTGAAAGGTGATGGGGATGGTGGTGATGACGATGGTGACGAGGGCGACAGAGAGCAAGGATGGTGGTCGGAGGAGACGGGAGGAGCGACGGGGAATGGGTTCGGTTGGGTGATGGTGAGGATGGGGATTGGATGGGAGAGCGGGTGGATGGATGAACAGGGGGAATACACAGTGGATCGGGGTAGGGTAGAGGCTAGGATTGCACAGTAGTGGGGTAGGAACAGTGAACGAGTAGTTGTTTGGAAGATGAAGAGTTGTTTTGGTTTTTGGGAGAGAAACAGAAGGAGAAGGTTGTTTAATAATAAAATAATGGGAGTGAGACGTGGGCGGTTAGGAGATACGGGGATTGTGGGGGGAGAGATCTGGGTTAGTTGTTATGGAGAATATGGGTTTGTGGGTTTGGGTAGACTAGGATTTGGGTTCAGGATCCAATAAGGAGATTGATTTAGGTAGATAATAGTATGGGCTTGGAAATGGATTGGGTTAACAAAAGATAACAAGGATAGTAATAATAATAATAATAATACAAGAATAATAAATTGCAACAGAAGGCCCGCAACAAGCCCAAGACTAAAAAATACATTAAAATAGAAAAGAGAACACTACAAAAATACAAGAAAATCCGTACAACCGGAAACAGGGGTTACACCAACTCATCTCTTTCTCCCTCTTTACCAAATCTAAGTGCTTTAGGGGATTGATTTAGTTTGTTTGGTGGCCTTTCATGGCAAGGGGACAAGGCAGAATGAGATCTTTGCTTATCATGGAATGATTAGCTTATATAAATAAGAAAATTAAGGCCAACTAAGGCCATTAAAATGCAAAACTAGAAATCTCAGGAAGGATTACCTCAACAGAAACAAAAAATAATATCAGGCAGGATACTTTCTATGCTGATTGGTTGCTTTTATAACGTGAATGACTTGTTGGATTCCAAAGAGTTGTACTGGCAACCTCAAACAAAAATAAATACAAAACTACTAGCGAAGGAGGTTTCTTATATTCGATTATTCGATGATGAGGAGAGTGCGAGAGGTCGATAATGGACGGAGGGGTGATCAGAGCACGGAATGGCAGTGGCAAGTTGTCTGGCTTAGGCAGTGGATGGTTCGGGTGGAGTTCGAGAAGGCGACTGGGTGAAAGGTGATGGGGATGGTGGTGATGACGATGGTGACGAGGGCGACAGAGAGCAAGGATGGTGGTCGGAGGAGACGGGAGGAGCGACGGGGAATGGGTTCGGTTGGGTGATGGTGAGGATGGGGATTGGATGGGAGAGCGGGTGGATGGATGAACAGGGGGAATACACAGTGGATCGGGGTAGGGTAGAGGCTAGGATTGCACAGTAGTGGGGTAGGAACAGTGAACGAGTAGTTGTTTGGAAGATGAAGAGTTGTTTTGGTTTTTGGGAGAGAAACAGAAGGAGAAGGTTGTTTAATAATAAAATAATGGGAGTGAGACGTGGGCGGTTAGAAGATACGGGGATTGTGGGGGGAGAGATCTGGGTTAGTTGTTATGGAGAATATGGGTTTGTGGGTTTAGGTAGACTAGGATTTGGGTTCAGGATCCAATAAGGAGATGGATTTGGGTAGATAATAGTATGGGCTTGGAAATGGATTGGGTTAACAAAAGATAACAAGGATAGTAATAATAATAATAATAATACAAGAATAATAAATTGCAACAGAAGGCCCGTAACAAGCCCAAGACTAAAAAATACATTAAAATAGAAAAGAGAACACTACAAAAATACAAGAAAATCCGTACAACCGGAAACAGGGGTTACACCAACTCATCTCTTTCTCCCTCTTTACCAAATCTAAGTGCTTTGGGGGATTGATTTAGTTTGTTTGGTGGCCTTTCATGGCAAGGGGACAAGGCAGAATGAGATCTTTGCTTATCATGGAATGATTAGCTTATATAAATAAGAAAATTAAGGCCAACTAAGGCCATTAAAATGCAAAACTAGAAATCTCAGGAAGGATTACCTCAACAGAAACAAAAAATAATATCAGGCAGGATACTTTCTATGCTGATTGGTTGCTTTTATAACGTGAATGACTTGTTGGATTCCAAAGAGTTGTACTGGCAACCTCAAACAAAAATAAATACAAAACTACTAGCGAAGGAGGTTTCTTATATTCGATTATTCGATGATGAGGAGAGTGCGAGAGGTCGATAATGGACGAAGGGGTGATCAGAGCACGGAATGGCAGTGGCAAGTTGTCTGGCTTAGGCAGTGGATGGTTCGGGTGGAGTTCGAGAAGGCGACTGGGTGAAAGGTGATGGGGATGGTGGTGATGACGATGGTGACGAGGGCGACAGAGAGCAAGGATGGTGGTCGGAGGAGACGTGAGGAGCGACGGGGAATGGGTTCGGTTGGGTGATGGTGAGGATGGGGATTGGATGGGAGAGCAGGTGGATGGATGAACAGGGGGAATACACAGTGGATCGGGGTAGGGTAGAGGCTAGGATTGCACAGTAGTGGGGTAGGAACAGTGAACGAGTAGTTGTTTGGAAGATGAAGAGTTGTTTTGGTTTTTGGGAGAGAAACAGAAGGAGAAGGTTGTTTAATAATAAAATAATGGGAGTGAGACGTGGGCGGTTAGAAGATACGGGGATTGTGGGGGGAGAGATCTGGGTTAGTTGTTATGGAGAATATGGATTTGTGGGTTTGGGTAGACTAGGATTTGGGTTCAGGATCCAATAAGGAGATGGATTTGGGTAGATAATAGTATGGTCTTGGAAATGGATTGGGTTAACAAAAGATAACAAGGATAGTAATAATAATAATAATAATACAAGAATAATAAATTGCAACAGAAGGCCCGTAACAAGCCCAAGACTAAAAAATACATTAAAATAGAAAAGAGAACACTACAAAAATACAAGAAAATCCGTACAACCGGAAACAGGGGTTACACCAACTCATCTCTTTCTCCCTCTTTACCAAATCTAAGTGCTTTGGGGGATTGATTTAGTTTGTTTGGTGGCCTTTCATGGCAAGGGGACAAGGCAGAATGAGATCTTTGCTTATCATGGAATGATTAGCTTATATAAATAAGAAAATTAAGGCCAACTAAGGCCATTAAAATGCAAAACTAGAAATCTCAGGAAGGATTACCTCAACAGAAACAAAAAATAATATCAGGCAGGATACTTTCTATGCTGATTGGTTGCTTTTATAACGTGAATGACTTGTTGGATTCCAAAGAGTTGTACTGGCAACCTCAAACAAAAATAAATACAAAACTACTAGCGAAGGAGGTTTCTTATATTCGATTATTCGATGATGAGGAGAGTGCGAGAGGTCGATAATGGACGGAGGGGTGATCAGAGCACGGAATGGCAGTGTCAAGTTGTCTGGCTTAGGCAGTGGATGGTTCGGGTGGAGTTCGAGAAGGCGACTGGGTGTAAGGTGATGGGGATGGTGGTGATGACGATGGTGACGAGGGCGACATAGAGTAAGGATGGTGGTCGGAGGAGACGGGAGGAGCGACAGGGAATGGGTTCGGTTGGGTGATGGTGAGGATGGGGATTGGATGGGAGAGCGGGTGGATGGATGAACAGGGGGAATACACAGTGGATCGGGGTAGGGTAGAGGCTAGGATTGCACAGTAGTGGGGTAGGAACAGTGAACGAGTAGTTGTTTGGATGATGAAGAGTTGTTTTGGTTTTTGGGAGAGAAACAGAAGGAGAAGGTTGTTTAATAATAAAATAATGGGAATGAGACGTGGGCGGTTAGAAGATACGGGGATTGTGGGGGGAGAGATCTGGGTTAGTTGTTATGGAGAATATGGGTTTGTGGGTTTGGGTAGACTAGGATTTGGGTTCAGGATCCAATAAGGAGATGGATTTGGGTAGATAATAGTATGGGCTTGGAAATGGATTGGGTTAACAAAAGATAACATGGATAGTAATAATAATAATAATAATACAAGAATAATAAATTGCAACAGAAGGCCCACAACAAGCCCAAGACTAAAAAATACATTAAAATAGAAAAGAGAACACTACAAAAATACAAGAAAATCCGTACAACCGGAAACAGGGGTTACACCAACTCATCTCTTTCTCCCTCTTTACCAAATCTAAGTGCTTTGGGGGATTGATTTAGTTTGTTTGGTGGCCTTTCATGGCAAGGGGACAAGGCAGAATGAGATCTTTGCTTATCATGGAATGATTAGCTTATATAAATAAGAAAATTAAGGCCAACTAAGGCCATTAAAATGCAAAACTAGAAATCTCAGGAAGGATTACCTCAACAGAAACAAAAAATAATATCAGGCAGGATACTTTCTATGCTGATTGGTTGCTTTTATAACGTGAATGACTTGTTGGATTCCAAAGAGTTGTACTGGCAACCTCAAACAAAAATAAATACAAAACTACTAGCGAAGGAGGTTTCTTATATTCGATTATTCTGTCAATACACAGGTCTTTAAATATGTGACAAGTTGAAACCTGAGATATAAATCTATTCACAATCTGACAATCACAATACTTGGGAAATATTATCTGTAAACTGAGTTGTTAATAGTAATGACTCAGGTCTTTATATTTTCTGGAATAGAGTTGATTCATCTGATGCATATGCATATAGACATTTCTTTATTGCACGATTACATCATTAATTATGGAATCTTAGTACTATAATGTCATACTTTTCAAAGCTTTGATTCTTAGTATATCCAGGCTTTTATCAAGGGAGGATGAATCATATATGTTCTACGATATTTTCTAAGGAAAAATACCTGAATGATACCCATGTTTCTTGTTTGTTTACAATTGTTTATAGCGAGCTTGTCACGTCCATTCTCGCCTGAGTTGCATTGACTCGTGGTGTTTTAATTATTTATATTGATTTTTTTGGGTGTTTTGTGCATTAATATTAGTTTTGTTTTGTGCTTTAATTGTAACCCCCTATTTCCCGTATATAGATGTATTTTCTACATTTAAAATTTTTGTAAATTATTTTTCCGCTCTCACTTCTTTTGTCAAATTGTACTATTGGATTTCTTATTAAAATCTATTTTCGATCAATAATTGTATTTGTAACTATTTTGTATGATTTTATATTTTAACACAAATCTTATTATTGTTATTATTTTTATTATTATTAGTATTTCTATAAAATCCCAATTGTATATTTTATTGCTTATTTTTATTTTCCCAATACCCGAAACCAATTATTTTATTGGATTTAATACCCTATTTCTTATTGGATTTTTATTATAAATACCCTTTACCCTATTATCCAAACCAAACCCAACTATCCAATAAAACCCTAAACAACCCAATACCCAAACCCACCTAACAAACCTATACCCGTTATAACCCTACTCTACCCGTTTACACCCCTGTATCACCCAACCCGAAACCCTATACCCTAATCCCATATATAACCTATATATTTCCTTCCCCTACTCAAAACCCTACCCCCAGCCGCCTCTCACCTCCCGAACCCTGCACCGCTCATCTCCTTCTCTCCCCCCCCCCCCCGTACCCTCGTTGCCACCACGATGACCCTTCGTCGTTGTCCCCTGGCTACCACCATGGCCGTCCTCTCCTTCTGTGTGCGCCCCGCCTCCTTCTATTGCGCCAGCAATGACGCTCCATGTCAGCTTCTCTCCTCGACAGCAACATTCGCCAGCCGTCCTGCCTCCTCCCATCACAGCCAACGCCAGCAGCGACGCTACACCACGAAGCCAACTCCCCCCATCTCCCTACGACCCAACGACAGCATGACCCCCTCATCCGCTACGTCTACCTCCCTCTCTCTCCGTCGACTGGCCGCCAACCCCAATGCCTCCCACTGTCGACTCCAGCCACCGCCAGCCATCCCCGTCTGCCTCGCGCCTCCTACACTGATCGCAGCAGCCCTTCGGCCTGCCTCCCTACGCTCATATCCCCTCCGTCGCAGCCAAATGTGGCAGTCCCCTCTCTGTCACCATCTAGTGCACCGCCTGTCCGTCGTGCCGCCCACCGTCAAGCCAAACCGATGCTCCGTTGCTGGTTGATCATGGGTTTGATCATATTGATTATGAGCCATCCGATTGTGATCTTGATTGATTGATTCTTGGCTGTCGGATCTCCATCATCATCATTTCAATTTGATCATCACCATCCGATCGCATCTCAGCCGTCCAATCGTCGTTCATCACAATCACGATCATCGTCTTCTTGATTCGTTGATCTCAGCCGTTGATCACATTACCATCATCATCATCATCATCAAGATCTTAATCTCAACCGTCGGATCTCTTTTGATGAACATCTTGATCTTAATCTTCGATCTCAGCCGTCCGATCGATGATCACACTTGATCTCGGCCATTGATCGTCTCGTTCGTCTTTTACTTTGTGAGTTAAACATTTGATCCACTTTTTATTCTTTTTCATCAATTGTCAATCATGGTATATTTTCTCTTTTGGCACTCTTCTAATTCTTATATATTTTATGTTCGATCTCGACTGTTGGATTCCCTTGATCTTCATCTTGATCATCGAGATCCATGCTTGTGTTCGTGGTTGTGATTGTGATCATGTGTTCGTGTTTGGTTCGTGATCTGTGTTTTGAGCTCTTCGCCTGAGACCATTTCCATTACTCTTTCGTCAGATTCATCATCTACTGCCTAAGGCAAGTATCTCTTGTACATTTCATTTTTCTAGTACAAGCTATTCCTTGAAAATACTGCAAATAGTTTGTGAATGTGACTCCTCCTTGTTTATTGTTGATGATCTCATGTTTCTCCATATATATTACATGATCTAAGAGTCACAACCCTTTTTCAATACATTTGTTCACTACTAATATAGTTATGATACATTTCATGCAAAAGGTGTATTACTTGTTTGCTACCCTGTCTTGGCTGGCTGTTTCGACCCCTATAAAACCAAAATTTGAACTTGAGCCCTGAATATGAAATGTAGCCCTAAATGTCTAGTCATTTAGAATTTTCGAATTCCGAGTTACGGTCTAGGAGATATCACAGTTTTACTGCCGCGGTGTCGGTAATCGCAGATTCACAAAAACTGCTCCACCTCTTTAGTTTGCAATTATTTTAACTATGCCACCAGTAAGTAATTGACTTGAAATTTTGCATACTGTTACTGGACACCCTAGAGAACATTTTCTAATTTTCTCAGGATTAATTAATAATATTTCAACCATGTTTCATATGTATAACTCAGATTCACAAATTCTGGCTGAACACAAAAGCTGTATAGTTTGCTGTTTTGACACATGTTACCACAAATTTTATGTACCCTAATTATATGCATTGGAACCGGGCAGGCATCTAGTTTCTAGACCTTCTGACAAATCCACATTTGATATCTTGTAGCAATGAGAACCACAGTTTTGGTGCAGCAACGTCATGCTATCCAGATTTGAGATTTTCGTTGTTCTTGTTACTTTGATTTATTTTGACCCTCGAACATGTATCCTACCTAGCCTAGACTTGTCCCATGTTCTTGATTATGTTTTCTTGACATGTTTCGCATACTTTCATGCTTGCTTGATGATAATAATAAACGATAAGCCGGGGTTTAAGGGAAAGACCATAGTAGTGGACAATATAGGTAAGTGTACTCGAAAGGGGGCCCGTGTTTCCCAGTACTCGGTTCATGAACCTGTTGCACCTTGATGTATTCATGAAACCATTACTTGGCTCATGAACCTATTGTATTCATGAACCCACTGTGTGGTTCTTGAACCTATTAGTATTCACGAACTTGCTTCGTGAACCTATTATTTTATTTTCGTATTCATGAACCGTGCCTGCTTGATACTTGATGCCTGAGTACACCAACCTTTAAAATCCACCACTAGGACTAAACGTAATTGATTGTGTGTAGCAACCATGTAGTAAAAGTATGGATGCATGAAGTGCTACCTAGATAGTAATAATTACAAGACGACACACGATAAATGAATATGATACATGCTTACTTGATACTTGATGACATAATACTTGAGACTTGATACTTGCTACTTGATACTTGACACTTGCTACTTGATACTTGTGCTTGACAACTTGACACATTAGACTTATTACTTGTTACTCGACACTTGTACGTGATACTTATTACTTGATGCATGACACCATTACATGTTCACTAGCCACTTGTTCTACTACTAGTATTTGTTACCCAATCTTGTCTTTCGAGTTGTCTTTCTTGCTAGCTAATTTCTTGAATCTCTCTACTTGTTGCATCTCTATTATATTATGTAATACATTCTTGATTCTAAATCTTATCCTATATTTCTTGTACCTGCTTTACTATTTGCGGCCCTAACTTGCACTAAGGGCGTTGTCCTGTTTTCTCTATTCTTTTCCTTTTTATATTTATATATACAGACTTTGGAGACAAGTTACCTGCTGAAATTGGTGAGCAGACGTTCTAGGCTTCGCTTGGGAAAACTTGCTAATTATCTTGTATTTGAGTTTATTGTTGCCACTTGAAACTTGTAACGGGCTATAGTCTCGAGTTTTATCTTTTGTTCCAGATTTGAAAACCATTGGGATATTATTATTTGGTTTCAATTGTTTTCTGTTGTTTAATAAACTATTCATACATGAGTGGATGTGTACATTTTGTTATGTTCATGTTATGATGCTGATTCGATTCTATAGCTCATGAATGATGAAAATCATTCGCTGAGCTTTATCACGCGCTCGTATTCCGTGTTTTTGGGAAGGGGGCGTGACATTAATATTACGTTGTGGTTGTTTTTTGTTTAACTTGGTTTTACTATATTATGTAGATGGCAACCGAAGCTTATATTCTGGAGATTCATCATGGTGGCAATTGGAGGAAAGAGAAAAGGATGAGTGAATATGTAGATGGTAAGCTCAATTATTATCATGGAATAGTTGCCTGCAAAACATCTTTACGTGAGCTCTTTAGCATCGTCGGAAGTGTTATGGACATTGGTTCTAAGGATTTCAAAGTATTTTGTGGCTGTCCAGAAGATATTAATTGCAGATTGGGTGTTTTTGAGCTGCAAAATGAGTTGGATTTGATTAAAATATTTTCTGCATATGAGGGATTGCATACAATACAGCTATTTACAGAGGTGATTGATGATCATTATGTTGATATAGTTACTGAAGCAGGAGTGGGAGAGGCCAGTGACCATGTCAAGGAAGCAAGAAATAAGCCGGTAAAAAGTAGAAGAATTCCTGCTAAAGATAGGCCTCCTAATAGTAAGAAGAGTCCTGTGAGAAAGTATGTGACAATATAACTAAAGCAAGTGCAACAGAGCAAGTTGAAGAAATACAACAAGAAGCGGTTGAACTTGAGTCAGATGTAGAGAGTATACAATCATAGTGTTATGACAGTGTGGGAGAGAAAATCAAGTAGAATGTTGTACGCCTAAACCATGACACAAAGGAGGTGCCTGAACTTGCTGTTGGAATTGGATTGGTAGTGCAGCTGATTTCAGACATGTTGTCAGCCAGAATGCAAGATATGGTGGATATGATGTCATCACTCCTAGGAATGATGGGGATGAAGTACAATTCAAGTGTCTCAATTGTGATTGGAGTATATATGCAGCATGGGATGCAGGAGAACAAATGATCGTGGTCAGAACTTACAACAATGTACATGAATGTGAAAGAGTTGAAGAGAATTTCACTGTGGGTTTGACTTGGATAGCACACAGGTTCTTGGAGATTATTAGGACTGATCCAAGTGTAAAGAAGGAGACGATGAAGTCTATCTTATATGATAAATTGGATGTTAATGTGAGTGATCACAAGATTAACAAGGTAAGAAGAAAGGCAACTGAATTGATTGAAGGCATGGACAGAGAGCAATATCATATACTAAGAGCTTATGTCATTAAAGAAGGGCCAAGGAATCCATGTACATATATTGACATCCTTACAGATGAAAGGAATTCGGTGAATGACCCTTTGTATTTCAAAAGACTTTTCATATGCCCAGGTGCTTGTGTGAAAGAGTTCTACGATGGGTGTAGACCTTTCTTGGGACTTGATGGCTATCATATAACAAATGGACTACCAGGTGTGATCATAAGTGTAGTAGGTGTGGATGCAAATGGTGGTATGTTCCCAGTTGCATACGCTGTTATGGAAAATGAGTCTAAAGACAGTTGGAATTGGTTTATGGAACATCTACATTCAGCCATGGGAGGTCTCGGTGGCAAAGGCATAACTTTTATATCAGATAGACAAAAGTATAAATTACTTTCCAACTCCATTCATTATTTATTTTAAGTTATATTTATATTGTGATATGTTTAAAAAAGTTCATGTTTTTATTGTTGTAGGGCTTGGTTCAAACTTTTGAACAAGTACTTCCACATGTGGAACATAGGTTCTGTATAAGGTACATGTTTAAGAACATGATTACTAGAGGGCCTAAGTTGCAAGAGAAAGTACACGCAGCAGCAAAAGCAGGCACCGAGTAGGAATTCTTGGAGCTGATGGAAGAAATCAAGGGTATAAATTTTCGAGCATGGGAGTATTTAGAGACCATAACCAACAGGGATCATTGCTGCAAGCATAGATTTTCACTTGGGAGTAAAAGTAATATGGTTTCGAACAACATATGTAAGTCCTTCAATAGCTGGATCTTAAAGGCTAGAGATAAAAGTATAATCAATTTGATGAATATTATTAGAAGACTAATCACTAGGAGGTTGTCTTCTAAGAAAGCTAATTTCTTAAAGTGGAAGCAAGAAGTATGCCCAGCAATTTTTAAAAAAATTGCTAAGAGAAGGAAAGGAGCCTCCAGTTTCAGTGTCTTACATTGTGTGGATGGAATGTATGAGGTTAGTATTGAAAATGATAGTATGGCTATGGATATCGAAGCTAGAATATGTAGTTGTTACTTATGGCAACTCTCAGGTATTCCTTGTAAACATGGTATAGCAGCCATATTGAGAAAGGGTGGAAAGATAGAAGGTTACGTTGATAATATGTACAAAAAGGGGGTATATAGGAGGGCATACAAAGAAAGTCTTTATCCAATTAGAGATGCAGGATTTTGGCCAAAGAATCAGGTGCACGGCTATTTGTTAGAACCGCCTATATGGAGAAGGAAACCTGGTAGGCCACGAAAGAAGAGAACGAGAGGTGAAGATGAGAAACTTGAAATATTGTAACCAAATATTGTAAAGAGAGGTGATAAGGAGGTGATGACAATTAAAGGCAAACCTCAAAGATGCCACAATAGTTGGGAGTTCAATTATAATTCGAGGAGCTGCAAGAACCCCATGATTGACAAGCCTAGAGAATAAGTTGTAAGGTGTAATACCCCGCAAAATAGCATAAGACTATTTTTGCATAGTAATCCGTGCACATCTGAGTATTGCACACGATTACGCATTTCCTAATAATCATCAGTTTTAATTGAGAGATTTCAGACATATGAGCTATTCTGAACCTGATAAGGTAAACTCAGAAAATCTTCTCAATTGAACTATGGTTTGTCCCGATTGTTTTGACCAGAAAATTTTCAGGAGAAAATTATAATTTCTATAAAACATATATTTTTATAGATTTTAAATTTATATATATTGGTCATTTTAAACTAAAGTTGATGTTTGAATTGAATATGGATTGTATTCATACACAAGGTTAAGGTTAAGGGTATGGTAACCTAGGATATGGTGACCTAGGGTTAGGAACCCTAACATCATATGATCATGGCTCGGATCTTGATGAAGATCCAATGGTAGAACTATTTCACCATGTGTGTTGACTTATAAAGAATGAGAAGTTTCTTGGAAACTTCCAAGAAGCTTCTACTTGTGGTGTTGGCATCACATTTCACCACACATCTCTATCCACTCCACACTACTCCATCTCCACCCTCCATCCTCCATTAATTTCCGGCCAAAAAAGGAAAACCCTCACCCTCCGTCTCCTATAAAATACCCACTCCATCCTCTTCTCATCCATTCTCTTCTTGTCTTGTTTTTGCTTCAAAAATAAAAAAAAAGTAGAGAAGAAGAGAAAGGAGGAGTCTTGAGTAGTGGGAGAGGAGAAGCGTAGTAGGAGATTAAGATAGGCAAGTTCTACAAGCAAGGAGCAAGCAAGGCTAGGAGCAAGGAGATTTTTTACAACTACAAGTGGGTGATTTCTCTTAACTCTACAAATTTAGTTTTTGATGTGTATGTGAATTTTAGCATGTGGAAATAGTTAGAGAAATTTTGATTATCATGTATAATAGTGGCATGCTAAGAAAAAGATGGTTGTATGGTAAGAACAATATTTTTCTTGAGCTTTTGTTAAGAAGCATGTTTGTGAGGGTGAGTTTGGGAAATTCTTGCTCTCAAACGGTGCAGAAATTGAGGCTCAAATTTGGGGGATTTTTTCTTCTATGTATGAAGAGCATCCATGAATTTTTTTCATAATATTTGGAAGCAATTTAGTAGCCCAAACACCGAGTCCAATTCAGGACAGTGAGCAGGTGAAAATGCTGCTGGATGTGAAAATTTGCCGTGTCTTTCCAATTTTGTAACTCAGTGTGGACTGGGTATTTTGAGCTGAATTTTTTTATGGACACTCTTGTATGTGTCTAAAACTATAATCTTACATTTCATATTTTTCTGAGATTATTTGATACCTCAAAGAAATTGTAGAATGCACTGGTCTGGAAGTTGCAGCTGAAAGCTGACTGTTTTTGAACTGAAGTTCAAAAGGTCATAACTAGTTGTGTGTGTATGATCTTGGTACGAAATTTTTGGACTAACTTGTGTTATGAGTCTATTTGATGATTCTCAAATTTTAGAATTTGTAGAGGTCATTTGATGATGTTTCAAAAATAAATAGTTTGGAGTAGTACGGACCATGTTAAAGAGGAAGCTGAAATTTATGCTATGTTTGAGAAGTCATAACTCTCTATGTAAGATGAATATGCATGTAAATTTTCGACACAATGGAATGGTATATGTGTGGAATAAGAATCTCAAGTTTCATGAGGATTGGACTTAAGGGTGAATTTTTATTGAATTTCAAAGTGGACCAAGCCCAGCCTTGTTCAGATCAACTAGTCTGTAAAGATTTATAGTTCTGGAATTATTTGTTAAGAATTTGGAAGATTGATCAACTAGAGAGTTGTAGTGGGAGTCATATCTTTCCAAAAAATATAGAATTATGAAATTCTAGTTTATGGTTTGGAAGTTATGATTTTCTAAAGACTAGAGAAGATCCAGTCTAGTCGAGGCCCTGTTTATTGAAGAATCAAAATTTCCCCTGAATGTGCACATGTTAGAGATCGATGTTTTTGAAGACCTTACTGATCGAATCTGAGGATGTGTTCAACTAGAAAGTTGTAGTAGACACTCTCACCTTTCTATAGAACTCGGAATCGAGTAATTCCGATGAGTTAGCAAATTTGTATGATGTTGGGAAAGTCCAGCAAATGCATAAAGGAATATACGGCTGAAAGTATATGAGTTTTATATAGGGTCAAGATGATTGAATTTGAGGAAGTGGTTAACTGGAGAGTTGTAGAATAGGGTCTTAGCTTTCCAAAATGAGTAGTATCAAACAATTCCAAATTGTGTGTTGGAAGTTATGGATGTTGCAAGTTTAGCAACCTGTTGTTTAGATCAACTTCAAGCTTAAGTTAACTCAGAGACTTGACTTATTTAAAGAATTTGAAGGAGATGTCAACTAGGGGATTGCGATAGAATCTCCTACCATTCTAGAAAACCTAATTTTGTTGGATTCCGATGATTGTAGCTTGGGGCATAGCTACTGTTATTTTTTGAACTACTTTTATTGGATGATTAATGAGGAATTCTCTGCATACCGCAGTGTGGTGATCATGAGCTATTGAGTTTAAATGGATGCTTTTAGCATTTCATCTGAAATTACACAAGTTCCCGTGCTTAGTACTCATGGTGGACATGAGTGAGTTGGGAGATAGCCATGGTCAATTTGTGTTTGGTGTCTCAATGCATGAGTCTGTCAATGGTCCGAAATTGGTGGTTATGGGTGTGCTTACCTTCATTCAATTACATTGCATCTTTTGGGTGCCGTAGGATTACTCGCTGAGAGTCACGGGCCAGGGTTATTGGTCGATGACCTGTGAAGGTATTGAGAATCAGCGGATGTGATTCCCGTGATGATTATTATTTTGACAGACCAGTCAGGCTCGACATTGTTGATCGACACCGAGTGTGATTTGGGTAACAACATGTTTTCAGTAAACTGCATTGATTAGGTTTCCTTTATTGTTTCGCTTGAAGACCGAATTGGTGTTAGGGGTGATTCCTTATAATTCGACTCGTTCTGAGAGTTGGCACTAAGTGGTAATAACTATGGGGTTGTCTCTTCCTGTGATTAGGGATACGTGCTGCTGTGCGTATCTTGCACCGTTGATTTCTGAAGTACCATGGTAAGAACGGGATGTCGATTTCCTGGCGGATAGGGGATTTTAGACCTTCGAGGCCGTCATGTGCTATGTTTGTGGACACGAACAGATCATAATGGATCTTCTGCGCAATGGATATGCTACTGTATATTTGTAAGTTCGTCATGGCTTTTGAGGATGGTTCGATGCAGCAATTATTGGTGACAATGGGATAGCTCCCTGAATTATTTCGTTTTATACACCTCCTCAATTATGTTGTACTATCAGGAACAAGAAGTGTACAATAATAGAATGCATTGCATGGCGAGGGTTCGAATTCCTAAAACTGGAGGAACGACTTGATCTGGGACATATGTAGTATGCAATGCATGTGTGTCCAGAGTCTTGCTAACATTAGATTAAGTGAATCTGTTCTGTACTCTGTATTTTTGCATTAGACTTTAGGTTGTGGCATACATGAATACTAGGAAATCATGATACATGTTCCTTTTCCATTCAAGATGAATTGTGAGTGCGATAGTTGGAGATCGCTATTTTCTTATCAGCATTGCGTCAGTAGAATTACAGACGTGCCTACTTAATTATGTACTAAATACCGGATCAAAAGGGCAGGAGAGCCACACCAGCAGGGCATCCAAGTGGGGCGGCAGCGTACATACCTACCATTCGAGCAGGTGCAGAAATATCAGAGTCGCGCAGCAGAAGGATCAAGTCGAGGGACAAGTCCCAGGGAGGCAGATAGACCATTCAGCAGAATTTTTGGCAGTAACCAGCCGATCATCATTCTGGAAGATAGCCGATAGCTTCGCAAGAGGAGTTGAAATATTTTTGTAATCAGTTATAATAAGTTCATGTAATTTGTATTCCTTGTTTAAGAACAAGATAAGGGTTACAATTATTGATGTAATGATTCTTTTTGGCAATAAAAGTTTTTAAATTTTCATGTTATTTACTATGTTGAGATGCATTTAAAGAAAAAGATTATGGTGATGTCACGGATGTCCTGTAACGGAGATCCGAGGCGCTACATAAGGCTTGTGGAAGAGGCATGGGAGTGGGTGGAAGGAGCATAGGAGTTAGTGATAGAGTTTGATGAGCTTGTGGAAGATTAATAGGTAAAAGCATCATACAGTTCAATTATTTTTTGTACAGAAAATATCTTTATTCAAACTTTGCTAATATGCATTCTTATATTTTCTCAATTGTTTAGGTGCTTTGGAGGACAATGCATGTGAAGCTATTGAGGAGTGTAGCATGGTTTGAGTAGTACATTTTTTTTGTAATAGCTATAGACTTGTACGCTATGCTAGCCATCAATTCTGTGTAATTTTGTTTAAAGATGGTTAATCACTTAAAAAACTACTTTGATTTTGGTGTAGTTGTTTCAAATATCAACCGTTTAAAGAGAAATATGCTTTGGGGTTTTACCAATTTGCAGTAACTTTTCATACAATTTCTTCATGTTTGCAGCATGGAGACAAAAGGCATCAAGCCTGACGATATTGCATTTATAGGGATATTGAATGCTTGTAGCCATAGTGGTTTGGTCGAAGAGGGTCGACATTATTTTAATCTAATGAAAAAAAAGTTTCAAATAGAACCTAGGCTTCAACACTATGGATGCATGATCAATCTTTTTTGTCGAGCTGGGTTGATGGATGAGGCAATGAGACTCATAGAGTAGAAAATGCCCGTTCAGCCCGATGCCATTGCCCGGAAGTCAATGCTTAGTTCTTGTGTCAAGTATGGTTGTACATTGACTGTGGGTTCTGTAACATGCATACGAAGACTTTGAATCACCTTTTTATTCACTGCCCAAGGAGTAAGGTGACTATGGTAGAGCTTTTAAGAGCCTTGGGTATAAGTGACTACCCCAACAAATATGAGAATTTGTGGATTGGCCCCAAATTCGCCTCGATTCGCCACGAAATGAAGGATGCGTGGTACATTGCCATTGCGGCAACTACATGGGTGTTATGGCTAGACAGAAACAACTTTTATTTTCGTGCTTCATGTAGTAGTATTTCTGGTAACCTTACTCATATCATGCATCTTATTTCTTTTTGGGCTCCAGCTGCCGCCACAGGAGCGAGAGGGAGGATTGGCAGAGTCTTCCAGGTGGAGGATTTGATGATGAGAGGTAGAGTTTGGGCCGACAGTGGACTGAGGGGCGGCGCCATCCATACTCATCAGAATCTCAATAGCTGCAGTCTCTGCTAGTTTGTTTTTGGCCTACTGTACTTTTGATTGTTTTTTATGTATGGAGGATTAGATCCACCCCCCAGGGTTTTGTTGGGGGTTTATGTTTTATTTTTTGCACTGTATTTTATTTCCTGCTCTGTACTTTTGTATCTCTCTCGGTACACCGGGGTTGTTTTATTAATTTCTTATTAATGAAACAGGGTGGCATTATTCCATCTTTAACCTCAAAAAAAGAAAAGTATGGTTGTACAGAACTTGGAGAAATTGCAGCACTGAAGGTTATATCTTTGGCACCGAATGATTCTAGCACCTATATACTTCTCTCAAACATGTACGCAAAGCTTGGGCAATGGAAAGATGTTGAGAAAGTTCGAGAACTGATGAGACAGAAACATGTGAAAAAGGTGCCCAGGTGTAGTATGGTGATGATACATGGAAAAATTCATGAGTTCCTTCTAGGGGAAAAGATGGGTATTGGATGTAAGGAGGTTGTTCTGTCAAAGTTAGAAGAGGTGATTTCTAGATTGAAGGAGGAAGGTTACGAACCAGACTTGACACAAGTGATTGTGAATGTGGAGGAGGGGGAGGAGGGGTTGCTTAGTGTGCATAGCGAGAAGATGGCAATCGGGTTTGGGCTCATAAACGTATCCAAAGGGGCTCCGATTCATGTTAACGTATGGGTTTGTGGTGATTGCCACCGCTTTTGTGAGCTAGTTTCTAGCGTTTACAGCCATGAGATTGTGTTGAGGGACCAAAATAGGTTCCACCAATTTATAGGGGGTCTTGTTTATGCAGTGGATATTGGTAGGAAAGAAGGCATAAGGGAGAACACGAGGATGATTATTTGTTTGTGAGATTGATTCGGAGGTCAATTAGAGAGCATGCACAGGTTATCGGTTTGTCTAAATTCAGAAGCATACAGAGATAGTTACATCTTCAAAACAGTAGACAAACCAACATCAGACTTGAGTTCCTCTCCCCAAAAAAAAAACATCAGAATTGAGTATTTAAAGCCTAGCAAACTGGGAAACCTGAAACTGACATCTTTTGCTCTACAACATATTTTAAAATGTGCATTATTTTCATTATTCAATTAATATACTGATGCTTTACAAGTCAATCAGCATACATTTTGATCTGTTACATTATTATGGGAGTCGTGAGAGATGTCTTCTTCACTCCTTTTAAGTTAATACTTTGAAGGGTTGCTGAGTATAACTGACATGAAGGAGTGCCAGCCTTGTCTTTTGTTTGATAATGATCAGGTTTAATTTTTGAGAATCAAAAAAGATAAGAAGGGAAAAAGATGTTGAGATATGAAAGGGTAAGAGTAGAAATGTAAGTTAAAAATTCAAAGTTAACGGAATGTGTTAAGTTAACAAATGATGGGTATAATGTATTTTCTCAAACGTTATATGAGCATTTTGTACTCAGACCAAATGTTGGGGGGTACTTTGGTTTTTGCCCTAAGTATAATAATAAAAATTATAATGATATGTATATCGTAAAACTTTCTTGTGTAAAAGTTACATAATAATTTTATAGAATAATGATTGGTATATATTCAATTATTTATAAATTGTCAAATGCAACATGAAATCCATATATAATATTCTATACGCAAATAAGCATAAAAACTGTATGACGAAACAATAATACTATAAATCATAAGCAATCAGAGAAAAAAAAAAGTAAAAGTAACAAGACATTATTGAAATAATATATAATATTAATTTCATAGAAATAAAATTTAAATAGTAAATAAAAGTATAAATAATAAAAGCCATATTACATGTGATATGGCTAAAAATGGGATTAAATCGGAACCGTTCGAATTGGGCACGAATCTTAAAGTTACAGGGGCAAAACAGTAATTTTACTTACAGACGGTCCGAATTTGGAACCAGGTCTCTCTTCTTGGACCCGCTAGCCCATGAACAGATCTGTTCAGCTCAGAACGTGTCTCAGCCCGTTAAGGACCAGTTCAACAGGATATGAGGAAATCCTGGCTCGTCCTTATCTACTGGAGGTGGTTTCAACCACTTCTATCCAGTCATACCGGGAAGTAGGGATTCGTTCTTATCTCGAAGCAGATCCCCACGGCGACTATTAATACCCCCATACCTCCTGCCGTTATAAGGTGATCACTCTTTGTCTACCTAAGCTCTTTCCCCTTTCTTTACAGGGTGCTGACTAGAGCGTCGGAGGGTTCGTTGTCGGGATCCATCTCGGTGTTTCGAATGTTTGTGCAGGTTCGCGGGAGCACCAAGGAGTCAACTTGTCAACAAGGGAGAAGTCAGATTCAGCCCGTTCGAGTTCCTACGAATTCAAAAATTCTGTCTATTGCCCCCACACCAGATTCAGCGGTAACAATTTGGCGTCGTCTGCAGGAAGCCCTCGAATATCAGTCTAACCTTCCTTCTTCAACCAAAGCTACTCCTAGCCATGTCTCCCAAGAGGAAGTCTGCAAACTCCAACCGAAGAACTACCTCCACTATTCCTCCTCCTCCTCCGCTGGAGGATCTCCCTCCGCCCATCCAACCAACCCTGTAGCTCGAACAGCTGAACCCTCAATCCGTTCAACTGACACGAGGGCCCCAAGCAACTGTTGGGGAGCCCTCTCGACGAAGCCACCAGAAGCATCCTCTACACCAAGTCCGGGTCTTGATCCACAATGCCTCCACAGATTCCATGGCCTCCCATAGCCCTCCAACACCGAAGGATCTACGGGATGTGCTCAACAACCGACAAAATGAGCCCAGACCCGACCTTCGGATCCGCCTGGACGAGAGGCAGACCCGCGAAGCTAACCCTTACCGAGAGCACCAGAGGGACCGGTCTCCCCGCCGAACAGACCGCAGGGGGTCCAACTCTCCTCAGAGGTGGAGAGAGTCACCCCAGCATATCCCAAGACAAAGCCGCTCCCCCGCTGGCCGTCCTGCACTCGAGTCCATCGCGAGCAGGAGGCCCCCGTCACGAGGGCAAAATTTCAACAATTCCAGGAGGCAGTCCTCCAGGCGCTCAACGCCGCCCCCTAATAACAGCCATCGGGCTCCCAGCCTTCAGCCAGCTCCCTGCCATCATTACCGCTCCCACAGTCCTCGGCCGGCTCCGAGCCATCACCGCCATTCCCTAAGTCCTAGGTCGGCTCCGAGCCATCGCCGCCCTTCTCCTGATCACCGCCACCGCTCCCAATGTCTGCGGCCCACTCCGAGTCACCTCTGTCATTCCATTACTCCACCACCTACTCAGAGCCATCGCCGCCGTAGCCCCAGTCCTCCTCTGCGCGAGGACGAGTCTCGGGGCTCAGTGAGGTATGACTGAAAGGAGGACTCGGTCTATCGCCATCTCCACGAGATGGAGAGGTGCCTCGGCCAGCTGGACAGAGACGAGGAGCAACGGGCGAGGAACCTCCACCCGAGCAGGCCCCCATTCTCCTGCACCATCTTGGAGGCCCCTGTCCTAGACAACTTCAAGCCTCCACACTTCAAGACTTACACCGGGGAGTCGGACCCCACAGATCACATCGAGAGTTTCAAAACTCTCATGATAATCCATCATGCATCCGATGCCCTCCTCTGCAAGACCTTCCCGGTCACACTCAAGGGGCCGGCTCCGGGGGTGGTATTCTCGACTTGCACCGGCATTTATCTTCTCCTTCGACCAGTTCGAAGGCCTCTTCCTCACGCATTTCGTGAGAAGTCGCCGTTCTGAGAAGACGAGCACCCCGCTGATCTTCCTCAGCCAAAAGAAGAGCGAACGGCTGAGGGATTATGTCAAGCGGTTCACCACAGAAGCCAGGTCCACGCATCCTTGGATCAGCCGGTAGCTTCGGCTGCCTTCCAATCCAATATCATCAATCCCGACCTCAGGGCTTCCTTGGCCAAGAAGCCTCCTCCGAACTTCTCCGAGCTACTCCTTAGGAACGAGAAGTACATCTGAGCTAAAGGGGCTCCCAATCGCCCCACTCGGGAGGGGTCGTCTTTCGGGAACAAACGGAAGACTGCAGAGGAAGAAAGAGCTAAGAAGCTCCAAAAGGATAACGGAGGTCAGCGGCGCCCTCTCTCCTGCTTCGAGAAGTTCACTCCACTCAATGCGAGTGTCTCTGCCATCCTGATGGAGATTGGGAACGAAGGTCTCCTGGAGCCACCTCCGAAGATGAACACCCTTGGAAAGAAGAGAAACCGGGACAAGTGGTGCCGCTTCCATCGGGACCATGGGCATGACATTGATGATTGTCGGGCCCTGAAGAACGAGATCAAGGCCCTTATCCAGAGGGGGCAGCTCACTTGGTTTGTAAGGAGGGACAGAGCTGATCCGCCTCCACCGCCCAGGGGCTAACAAGCGAACAGAGCAACGCGTGGAGACTCCGGAGGCCGAAGTAGATGCCATCTTGCACCTGATACACGGAGGCCTAATGGGGGGAGATTCTAACTCCTCCTGAAAAGCCTTCGTTAGGGAAGTCAACTCCGTGCAGAGTCATCCTCCCCCCAAGGGCCTAGGAGTCCTTGTGACGTTCTTCGACAGGGACTTGGAAGGCGTCCGCACGCCCCACTGCGATGCCCTCGTCAATAACCTCAAAATGGCTAATTTCGACCTTTACCGGGTGCTGGTGGACAATGGAAGTTCGGTCAACATCCTCTTCTTGGAGGCGTTCAAAGGCCTCCAGCTATCAAGGGACCGGCTCAAGCCAGCTGGCTACACTCTTCATGGGTTCACCGGGGTGCCGGTGACGATCGAGGGAGTTATCTCGACGTCACCACTGGTAAAACCCCGGTCACTCGCACAAAGCCAATGGACTTCATGGTGGTGGACGTGAAGGCCGCCTACAATGTGATCCTGGATCGACCAGGCCTCGCCGCACTCCAAGCCATCCCTTCGGCTTACCACATGAAGATGAAGTTCCCCAACCCCCGGGGGTAGGAGAAGTGAGAGGGAGTCAGGAGGCGGCTTGCAAGTGCTATATGACCTCAATGGGAGGCCCGATCCTCTCCCTAGAAGCCCTCGAGCTCCCACCGGAGAGTAGCCAGACTATTTCCGAACCGGTAGATGAACTAGAAGAAGTGGCCTTCTCAGAGGAAGACGCCACCAATATGTTCCGGGTTGGCAAGGCACTTTCCCCTTCCATCAATGAAGACATTTCCCAGTGCATAAGGGAGAACTGCGGTCTCTTCACCTGGACCGCGGCCGACATGCCTGGGATCTCCGAGGAGCTCCTAATGCACCATCTCAGAGTTACCCCGGGTGCCAAGCCCGTTCAGCAGAAGCGACGCAAGTTCGCTCCCAAGCGTCAACAGGTGATCAAAGAAGAAGTCGAAATGCTCCTCAACGCCCGATTCATCCAGGAGGGGAACTATCCAGAGTGGCTATCCAATGTGGTGATTGTCAAGAAAGCCAACGGGAGCTGGAGGATATGCATCGACTTCACTGACCTCAATAATCTGTGCCCGAAGGACCCTTTTCCCCTTCCAAGCATCGACGCCCTGATCAATGCAACCTCTGGGCACAAGCTCCTCAGTTTCATGGATGCTTTCTCGGGGTACAACCAGACTCGGATGTTTCCTCCCGACATTCCGTGACCTCGTTCGTGACGGAGCAGGGCCTACAGGGTTATGCTGTTTGGCTTGAAGAATGCGGAAGCTACTTATCAGCGCCTCGTGAACATGGTCTTCTGAGACCAGATTGGCCAAAATATGGAAGTCTATGCAGACGACATGTTGGTCAAGAGCACCAGAGGGCAGGAGCATGTTCTCGACCTCCAAGAAGCCTTTGGGGTGCTCAAGAGGCACAATATGAGGCTGAATCCGAACAAGTGTGCATTCGGAGTCTCATCCGACACGTTCTTGGTGTTTATGGTCAAGCAGAGGGGCATAGGGGCCAACCTCGAGAAGATCCAGGCCATTCTCAAAATGGCTCCCCCCTCCAGTGTTAAAGAGGTAGAGAGGCTCACTGGGCACCTCACGGCAATCGGGCGATTCCTCTCCAAGTACGGGGAGAAGTGCCTCCCCTTCTTCAAGGCCCTCAGGGGGGCTAAAGACTTCAAATGGGGGCAACAACAACAAGAGTCCTTCGACCAGCTCAAGGCATACTTAGCTAACCCCCCGCTCTTGAGCAAGCCAGCGCCAGGGGAGGTCCTCTACCTATATCTTGCCGCTTCGGAGCAGACCCTCAGCGCGGTCCTTGTAACAGAAGATGATAGAACGTAGAAGCCCATCTATTTATGTGAGCAAGGTCCTCCGAGACGCCGAAATCTGTTACCCGAAGCTGGAGAAGATGGCTCTCGCCATGGTCATGGCGGCCTGAAAGTTGTGCCCCTACTTTCAATCTCATTTGGTGGTCATCCTTACGGACCAGCTGCTCAAACAAGTTTTCCACAAGCCTGAGACCTCCGGGTGCCTTATGAAGTGGTCCATCGAGCTAAGCCAACATGACATCAGCTACCAGCCAAGAACAGCAATCAAGGCCCAAGCTCTGGCATAATTCATTGTGGACAGCACCATCCCCAACCCTTGCGAGTCATCTTCCAACCCCTTGGTCTGGACCGTTTATATGGATGGATCTTCTTGCGCCGACAGAAGTGGGGCTGGCATCATCTTGACCGGCCCAGACGCTTTCATCCTCCAATACTCCCTCTGCCTAAACTTCCCGGCATCAAACAACGAAGCAGAGTATGAGGCCCTCATAGCGGGGCTCTGTATGGCTCGCAAAGCTGGGGCCAAGCACACCAGAGTCTTCAATGATTCACAGTTGGTTGTCAACCAAGTGTCCGAGGAATACGAGGCAAGGGATGAGCGTATGGCCAAGTACTTGGTAAAGGTTAAGGATCTACTAGCCTTATTCGAAGACATTCAACTTCAGCAGGTTCCTCGTGAGGAAAATGCACAGGCAAACGCTCTCTCAAAGCTCGCCTCCTCGTCCTTCCAAGGTTTGGAACGGACCGTCTTGATAGAGGTCATCCTCAGACCAAGTATTGATGAAGATAGTCCAGAGCCAATGGAAGCCTACCCCCTAACACTTGGGGAGAACTGGATGAAGCCCCTCCTCGAGTACCTTAGAGATGGAGTCCTTCTCGAAGACCAGAAAGAGGTGAGAAGGATCAGGACACAAGCCGAGCGGTACACACTCCTTGATGGAGTCATGTACAAATGCTCTTACACTCAGATTAATGGCCAACCCTATCTGAGGTGCCTCTCCCCGGAGGAAGCGCTCCATGCCCTAAAGGAGGCCCATGACGGTCTGTGTGGTGCGCACTTGGGAGCGAGATCCCTCACCCATAAACTCTTGAATTATGGCTTCTTCTGGCCCACACTACTGAGTGACTCCGAGAAGTGCGTCCACTAGTGCGACTCCTGCCAGAAATTCATCCCGATCCGTCGCCTGCCTCAGGCACAACTCACCTCCTTGGCAAGTCCAATCCCCTTCGCAATGTGGGGGATGGATTTGCTCAGACCCTTTCCTCCGGCACCGGGCCAGCTGAAGTTCTTAGTCGTGGAAATAGACTACTTCTTAAAGTGGATCACGGCTGAACCTTTTTCGACAATCACCGAGCACAAGGTCCAGAAGTTCTTTTGGAAGAATATTTTTTGCCGGTTCGGGTATCCCGCATCCTCATAACCGACAACGGGACTCAATTCGCGGGAGCAACCTTTTGTAACTTTTGCGCCGAACTCGGCATCCAGCAGCAGTTCTCTTCAATAGCTCACTCTCAGTCCAATAGCCAGGCGGAGAACGCAAATCGACAAATCCACTCTGGCTTGAAGAAGAGGCTCGACAAATCCACTATGGGGCTGTGGGTTGAACAGCTCCCCAACGTGCTTTGGAACTATCGCACCACCAAAAGAACTCCGACAGGGGAGTCCCCCTTCAACCTCACATATGATTCTGAAGCTCTCATCCCCTTAGAAATGGGCCTGCCTTCACCCCGACTAATAGCCTACAGTGAAGCACAGAATGCGAACCAGCTTCGTAACTTCGTGAACCTCATAGACGATGTCCGTGAGAGAGCTGGAATTCAACAAGATACCTACCATTGTAGGATCACTCAGCCTTACAACAAGAGGGTATGGCCAGCCAACCTTAAAGAGGGAGACCTAGTGCTCTTAAAGTTTTCGATCTCCAATCCAAGCAAAAATGGCATGTTGGCACCCAATTAGGAAGGACCATATAGGGTCTCCAGAGTTATTCGCCCAGACACGTATCAACTTGAAGACCCGGGGGGCAGGAGAATACCGAGAACATGGAACACGGCACATTTGACGAAGTACCAAGAGGGTGTCTATACACCGCTCCAAGCAACTTCCCCAAGAGCGCTCCTTAAAACATGTCTAAAGTTCTTACTTGTATTTTCTTTTTATCAAAGTGTAAAAGTGGCTCGTAACTCAGAAGCAGCCGCCTAATTGTTTTCAATGAAAGCAATCTTTCCCCACAAGTTCTCTATTTTTGAGTAGTCCAATTGTACTTAAAAAAAAAATTGCATTAAAACGGCACGCTCGGAGTCCAACACTTGGTTCGACTCTGCTTCAAATACTTGCTTTTAAGCGAGTACGAAGTGGTTCACCATTAGGAATTGCTCCCATAGCTGCTGAAATTCCTCAAACGACACGCTTGGAGTCCACCACTTAGTTCGACTCCGCTTCAACTACTTGCTTCTAAGTGAGTATGAAGAGAATCACCATTCGGAATTGCTCCTACTGTTATTGATATTTTCTAAAGGACACGCTTGGAGTCCAACACTTGGTTCGATTCCGCTTCAACTACTTGCTTCTAAGCGAGTACGAAGTGGTTCACCATTCGAAATTGCTCCTACAGCCATTGGTACTCTCTAAACGACAAGTTCGGAGTCCAACACTTGGTTCGATTCCACTTCAACTACTTGCTTGTAAGAAAGTATGAAGTAGTTCACCATTCAGAATTTCTCCTACAACTGTTGACAATTGCAAATGCTAGAAAAACACACAAGTTCACACAATAAGTACTATTTCATTAAAGTTTGAGAGACAAGTCTAATTACAGACCAACGAATCATCTTTACATCGAGATACAAGACTTGTGAAACCAAGATTACAAGATTATAGAGAGCTACTTTAGCGCCTCCTAGGGGCGGGGATACTTCGGTTAAGAGACACACGTGGGCGCGAATGCTGTGCTGCCGACACCCTACTTCGATAGACGACCCTAGGCCGGCGAGCCGAGAAGTATCGTTCGCACCCGATCTAATGGTGGCCCTAATAGTTGCTCCGCTCGACGAAGCTGCCACCATACTTTACGCATCTCCAGGGTCTCGATGTATAGGGGCGAGCGAAGCGCAAGCTCGCGGAACATTATCCCTCTATTATACTCCTCCCAAGTGCAAGAAGTAGTTCTAACAGTGCTTCCCTCAGATCACGGTCGTAGACAAGCGATCTCCACCTCAAGCTCGACAATTCGTTCTTTAAGCGACTCGTCCGTCACGGTTATCTTCAGACGCGGCAGACGCATCGAGCCTGCACTGCGAGAGGCATCGATGATGGTCCGCCGAAGATGAGCAACCTCCATGCTCTTATCGAGAGTTACCTTCTTCAGTTCGTCCCTCTCCGCTATCACCTTAGACAGAGAATGATGAAGGTGCCTAAGTCTCAAGCCGAGGTTGGCAGCCGCCGACGAATCCACCTCATCGCCTTCGGGGGTCGTCTCGTTAATCCTCTCTTCTAATCGTCTCCTCTCTATGTCTCGACGAACTAAGGTCAATCTCTGATGATTCAGCTCACATTTCACTTTACGAAGCTCCCACTCCACTTTGCGAAGTCGCTTTTGGTTCCTAGCCTCGTCGCCCCTAGACCAGCCTTGAGACGTGTCACTTCGGCCACCCGAGGCACTTCAGAAAGTTGTAACGCTTCGAAGATCTAAAAAAAGCCAGAGCATGGAGCTACTAAGTTTACACGACTCGTACCCAACAACTCAGAAAAACAAGATAAACAGTTTTGATACTTCTCCAACACTTAGACAATTTTTTTTTTCATTTCATTGAAGGCAAAAGGCGGTGGCCAGTCTGCAACAAGGCACTACATAGACGAAAAAAAAGAAGCAAAATACAAGGCAAATCAAGGGTCGACCTCTTTCGCGCGATCCGGCGCTGAAGATGCCTCCTCAGGGGCCACGATGGCCAGAGGTGTATCCTTCGACGGAGCACCATCCTCAGCTTCGGCACCTCCGGCCTCGACCTCCTCGTCCTCTTCTCCTTCCTCTTCGCCCTCCTCGCCCCCTTCCGAGACATCGTCAAACCCAGGGACGGGGTCTGGAAAGAGATGCCAGCTGGAGCAATCAGCTTCAGGGAACTTCTCCGTCACTTGATCTATGGCTCGAGCATACGCCTTGGCCATGTTCACAATGAGGAACCCCTGCGCCTTCGCCATGGCCTGCTCCTCGGCCATCTTTGCTGCCTCCAGCTTTGCCGCAGCACTGCGTCCGCCTTGTCCTTAGCCGCCTCCTCGACAGCCTTAAGAAGCTGAACGTTGTCAGCCTCCAGCTTGGCGACCACGCTTCGAGGTGCCCCAATCTCGAGCTCTTCGACTCGGCTTCCAGCCTCGTCTGCTCGAGGTCCTTGGTGACCCGGACGCTCTCCGCTCGAGCCTTATCTACCTCCAACTTCAGCTCCCTCTCCTGCTCAGCCATCTTCTCCATCAGATGGACGAAGTGGCAAGTAATCTGAGGGGATTAGGACTTGGGTTATAAACAGAAAAAAGGAGGGAAGACTAAGTACTCAACAGAAAGAACTCTTCAAAGACTCACCGATATCACCGAACGAGCGACCTCAAGTGCATCGTCTCCCACGCTCCCTGCCTCCATGGCTGCTTCGTCCTTCAGCGTTGCAAGATGCCGAATTGCATGCATGCATGTCGATGAGTCTCCTAGGAACCCGTCGAGCTTGCGGACTTGCCAGTCCAGTACGAATATCTTCTTGTGTTCCTCGGTTAGGAACACCTCGGCTTCGGCAGTTAGCGGCGGGGCCTCCAGACCTACGGCTGCCAATAGGGGAAGACCCCCGTGTCGGTAGAGGCCGACACCACCACTGGGGTCAGCGGCTTCGAATCCAATGGACGCCTCGCCAACTTCTTTGCGATGGTGCGATGCGCCTTCGCCCCCGACGAGGTCGCCTTCGACATTACTCTCTCCCTCTTCTTCGGGGCTTTGCTGCCCAGGGCACCCCTCATCGCCAGCAGGTCTTCGAAGTCCATAGCCTCTACAAGAAGAGAGAACGCAAAAAAGTTAGAAAATATGGCCTACCTTAAAACTAGCGCCGAACAAAAAAAAAGAAAAAAGAAAAAAAAAACAAATATAGCAAAACCATATTGGGGTTTATCGAGCTAAGCCCCCCCGGAAGAGCACCTCCTTGGTCAAGTCCCTCTAACCAAACTTTGGGCAATCGAGCAGCGTCCGAACCATGTCCTCCTCATCGGAACCAAGTGTCGGACACTCCTTGACTCTCTTCGAGATCGCCTCTACCCAAGTCGTAGGGATTTCCCAAGGGACCGAACTTCGGATTAAAAATTATTTGTCCCTCCAATTCATTATTGAGTCCAGACAGTTTACTAGCTTCGCTCCATACCTCGGAGAAAGATAGAAACGGTACTCTGTATTGTGTTGTTGGTGAATCCGGTACACTGTCTGGAGAAAGCTCAACCTCAGTGCGAAACCGGCCGCTTGGTAGTGCAAGATGAATTAGTTGATCAGTCGCCATACGTTCGGCATGTACTAAACGGGGCTGAGGCGGAACCACCTCAGCACTTTGACGACAAAGGGGTGGGGTAGGAGCCGAACTCCTGCCAAGAATGCGTCGACAGGCCAGAAGCACATGTCAACAGGTATCGGCGAGTTGCCTGCCCCAGGGAGCATTAGGGCATACTCCCTTGAAATTTGGAAGACTTGTCGAATGTGTCCCAGGTCCTCCTCGGTAAGGATAGAAACCGTCTCGTCTGCCTCTGTCATCTTGTCTGCCTCCGTCGACTCTCTAGCTTCGTTTTCCTCGGAGCTGCGACCCATCCCGTACATAATCCGCTCGGCCTGGTCCTCTGGAAGTTCCCGAACCTTTTGCAGTCTGGTTAGCACCCCTGGCAATCTTCCGAACTCTCCTATTCTCCGCTCCTCCTTAACCCTCGTCTCCACAATTACCGAAAAAGGCTCTTCTACGGCTTTGCCCTTGTCTTTTGGGAGGACCTGACTAGAGGAGGCCTCGGCGGCAAGAGGAAGGGAGGGCTCCTGCCATACGGGGTTGCTAGACATTCTCTAATGGAAGGAAATAAGCTAAGTATAGAAGTACCTTGAATTGATAGCAATGGTCGGAAAACACACCGGAGCACCGTAAAAACTCGCCGGAAGCTCTCGCTAGTGAAAACTCTTGCCTGAGTAAAAAACGAGAATAGATGGCAAATAAGAGTGGGGGTGGAGACTTATAGGCATTGGGGGAGTTGGCACACTTCCCAAGGGTAAAAGGCCCCCAACGGTGCAAAGGCCTGGCCCATTTAGCAGAAACGACAAAAATATCTTGGCAACTCAAGAGACGTACCACGTGGCGCTCTCCTATTCGTCCCCAAATTCGTTTGCCACCAACGTCCAAACGCAAACAATTGCGTTGACTGGTCAACGGTGACTGGGACCCAATGGCCACGTGGCGCTCTTTCATTCATCCCCAAAGTCCAAATGCAAACAATTGCGTTGACTGGTCAATAATGGCTGGGACCCACTGGCCACATGGCGCTCTCTCATTCGTCCCCGAAGTCGTTTGCCACCGACGTCCAAACGCAAACAATTGTGTCGACTGGTCAACGGTGGCTAGGACCCACTGGCCACGTGGTGCTCTCTCATTCGTCCCCGAAGTCGTTTGCCACCGATGTCCAGACGCAAACAATTGTGTTGACTGGTCAACGATGGCTGGGACCCGCTAGCCACATGGCGCTCTCTCATTCGTCCCTGAAGTCGTTTGCCACCAACGTCCAAACGCAAACAATTGCGTTGACTAGTCAATGGTGGCTGGGACCCACTGGCCACGTGGCACTTTCTCATTCATCCCCGAAGTCGTTTGCCACCGACGTCCAAATGCAAACAATTGCGTTCACTGGTCAACGGTAGCTGGGACCCACTGGCCACGTGGCACTATCTCATTCGTCCCCGAAGTCGTTTGCCACCGACGTCCAAACACAAACAATTGTGTTGACTGGTCGACGATGGCTGGGACCCACTGGTCCCGTGGCGCTCTCTCATTCGTCCCCGAAGTCGTTTGCCACCAACGTCCAAACTCAAACAATTGCGTCGACTGGTCAACGGTGGCTAGGACCCACCGGCCATGTGGCGCTCTCTCATTCATCCCCTGAAGTCGTTTGCCACCGACGTCCAAATGCAAACAATTGTGTTGACTGGTCAACGATGGCTGGGACCCACTGGCCACGTGGCGCTCTCTCATTCATCCCCGAAGTCGTTTGCCACCGACGTCCAAACCCAAACAATTGCGTTGACTAGTCAACAATGACTGGGACCCACTGGCCACGTGGCGCTCTCTCATTCGTCCCCGAAGTCGTTAGCCACCGAGGTCCAAATGCAAACAATTGCGTTGACTGTCAACGGTGACTGGGACCCACTGGTCACGTAGCGCTCTCCTATTCGTCCTCGAGGTCGTCTTCCAACAACGTCCAAATGCAAACAAATGCGTTGACTAGTCAATGGTGACTGGGACCCACTGGCCACGTAGCGCTCTCCCATTTGTCCCCGAGGTCAATTGCCACCAACGTCCAAAGCATGAAGAAACAGGGGCCCACATGCCACGTGTCGACCCACTAGACTTCGACAAGCTTTTCGAAGTCGTTTGCCACGGACGTCCCAAACACAAAGAAGCCGGGGGCCACACGCAACGCGCCACTCCCCTAGACTTCGGTGAAGCATCCCGAGGTCGGTTGCCACCGACCTTCAAACGAGAAAAATTTGCCCTCTTCACAGTAGTCAGATCACTCCGAAAAGCATGGAACGAGACGATCGACGTCCCAGATTGCGCCATGTCATAAATATGGTGATTAATTTTTTATTTATTTATTAATTAGAATTATTTATTTAAAAATTGCAAAAAATAATTAAAAATTCAGGTAAAATAATTATATATTCGGAAAAATATTTTTGAGCCCCTGGGTAAATAATTATTAATTAGAATAATTAATTAATGCTCCCAGAAAACAAATCATCGCTTTGCAAAATTGAATAAATGAGTCGAAAAATAATTAAAAAATCGGAAGAAACCTAGAAGGGCATAAGAGCAAACTTGGGCGTGTTACCAGCTCAGAAAAGCACCATCACCCCTCAAACGAGATTCGAACACCCTTTGAGAACTTCGATAAAGTCCTATAAGCCATTAAAACAACAAAACTACTCCCCAAAGGCCGTAACACACAGTCTTTGGGGAGTGGGGGGACTCGTGATATAGCTAAAAATGGGGTTAAATCGGAACCGTTCGAATTGGGCAGTAATCTTAAAATTACAGGGGCAAAACAGTAATTTTACTTACAAACAGGTCCAAATTGGGAACCAGGTCTCTCTTCTTGGACCCGCTAGCCCATGAACGGATCTGTTCAGCTCAGAACGGGTCTTAACCCGTTAAGGACCAGTTCAACAGGATATGAGAAAATCCTGACTCGTCCTTATCCTCTGGAGGTGGTTTCAACCACTTCTATCCATTCACACTGGGAAGTAGGGATTCGTTCTTATCCCGAAGCAGATCCCCACGGCGACTATAAATACCCCCTACCTTTCTGCCATTACAAGGTGATCACTCTTTGTCTACCTAAGCTCTTTCCCCTTTCTTTACTAGGTACTGACTAGAGCGTCGAAGGGTTCGTCGCTGGGATCCATCCCAGTATTTTGAACGTTTGTGCAGGTCCGTGGGAGCACCAATGAGTCAACTTGTCAACAAGGGAGAAGTCATATTCAGTCCGCTCGAGTTCCTACGAATTCACAAATTCTTTCTAATGCCCCCACACCAGATTCAGCGGCAACAACATGAGTAGCCACCGAATATAAGATGAGTTCGCAATAAAATAAGAATAAGGTGAAGTGGTATAAAATACGAGAATGCTAACATATGTAAAGATAAATTATATATACTAAATAATAATAAGAAGAAGACAGTAAAACAGTTAATAGTATGCAGTAATAATTTATGATGAAAAATAAAATAACGCATATATGATAGATATAGAAACAAGTATAAGTAATAAGGTAATTAATTAAATGTGTATATAAGTATAACTGTATTATAAATAATAAAGTTGAAGTAGTATATGCTAAGTTTTAAAACATTATAAAATAGTATAAATTAGTACAAAAGAATGGAATAGTCATATGTAATATATATAGAAATAAAAATGGGGGTTATTAAAGTAGAAAAATCTGTTTTGTTGTGGGTTCGCCTCATTGGTGTCCAACTGCAGGCTTGCCTCCTTGACATCAAGTTGCAGATTTGCTTCCATGACATACGGTTGTAGTTTGCCTTCCGGGCATTTGGTTGCAGATTTTGCCTCCCTGACATTTGGTTGCAGATTTTGCCTCCCTGACATCCAGCTGCAGTTTGTCTCCAATGATGTCTAGTTGCATATTTTCCCTCTCAACATCAGGTTGCACCAAAATGGTGAATGGAATGATGCAATCTTCCATATGTACTTGGATATTGGATATTCAATTTTAAGTATGATGTTATGTTTTTGAAATTTATGATATAAAAATAGGAGTAAAAGTAGGAAATGAAGTAAGAAATTACAACGATGAAATATTAAAAAGATGTATAGATTATAAATATCAAACATAAATTGTAGAAATTAGTAATAATGAAAAAGTGAGAGGAAAATGGAATGAGATACATGCATAGGCTTAAATGCGAATGTGAATAAGAAAATAATTATGAAATGTAGTTGGTTGACATAATAAACATATACTATAAAATCTATACAGTAATGTAGTAATTAGATAAGTGTAAAATAATAGGTATAGTATTTATGTTGAAATATATGGTATATATATATAGTAATTAGTAGAAAGTATATGTAGTAGCCAAGAATGTAAAGATAATAAAAATTGAAATAATATAAAAATATAAGTAGTGAGTGTATATAGTATGTTAGAGAAGTATAAAACAACAAAATTAATAAGTAGTTTATTAATAGCGAAAGTAAATATATAAAAACAAACTAGCAAATAATATGGAATAACAATAGTATCAAATATAAGCTATAACAAAAAAAATAGTAGGAAAAGAAGATTTATAATGTGTAGAAGTATGTCATATTTATATAAGTAAAATATTACAATCTTGTTAAAATATACTGAAAAATTATAAAATAGTGGAAAAATACAACATCGTAAAATCAAAGCATACGTAAAATGAATGTAATCATAAAAAAATAAAAAATTTAAAACATAATAGAAGTAATAATAAAATAAAATAATATTCGCAATAGTATTTTAATAAGTGGTAATTTAAAACTTAGTATAATTTGTAAAAGTAATAGCAAATGTAAACGAGTAAACACATAATTAAACATATGAAGGAAAAAATTTTAAGACTGAAAAACAAGTAAGACAAAATTAAAAGATTCAAACTAAGGTATGTAGATAAATTAAATATCGAAGTGAATTAATAGTAGAAGAAAATAATTCTTTGAAAAATATTAAGCGTTAAAATAGAAAAGTACTACGAGGAAAATCCACGAAAAAATTAAAGAGAAAAGTTAGTCTACGTATAAGGTATCATGAATGTAGGTTCAAACCAAGCATAACACTCGTGATACAAAAGAAAACATGCTCGCATACAATATCACATCAATGTATATGAGGAGAGTTTCATGAATGCAAGTTCAATAGCTATAACATCCATGAATCCAAACTGACACTCACACTTTAATGTCCAGCCTAATTTTGTTTTCATTATAGTTTTGTACTACTTGTTGAACCTGACTCTGATACCACTCTGTAACGCCCCGAATTCCAGGCACAGGTAATTTGTAGCGAATACAAGATCTTTTACTTCAACTTCCTACAAAAATACAAGGAATTTAAAACTTTTTATTTACAACATCGTTCTTTACAATAACACAAAGGAAATAAATAAGTACAATACACATGATAATGGAAGCTCTTCGATCTTGTGACATCCCTCACAGTGACTTCGAGTCTACGGCAAATCCAATCCTGCAACTAGAAGACTGTGGGCCCGTCAATGCTATGATACAGCAATTTCACCATTAACAATCACAAACTTAAATGCAGAAATAGAAAAGTGACTATCGTATGTTATGTCTGTGTATGATATGAACTTAATGAACAAAGCAAATATTTACACTTACGATGATACTAATGCACACTTGTTCGGATTCTATGCATCTCATACTACATAGGTCAGAGGGCAAGCCCTTAACGTACTCCTCAATATAGGGTTCAATCCCTCGATATTGTAATGCCCCGATTTCCATACACTGGAAAACCGTGACATGAGCCAGAGTATTTCCTTCAATTAGCCACAATACACAGAAAAATAAGAAAATTTAAAACTTTTTATTCAACACAAATGTATTACAAGTCTGTATGTTATAAAACTGCAATACATTACATCAGTGTTACAATGATACCTTTACAAGCCTAAGTGTTACAACTTTCAACAAGTTACATTAGAGTATAATGAATAAAGAACAACACTTGGTACTTCACTTGGATGTTTTCCAATAATTAAATAATTAACAATAATTGTTACAATGGAACATATAATTCAGTGGAAATAAAAATGACTCTTGCTTCTCTCGCCTTCAGTCCTCCTGAATCCTGTACCTGTACTTCTGCAATCCAGTACCTATTGAAATAAGGACATCAGTACATATACTGACATTTTAAGGCTGATAACTAGCAGTGATTCTCCACTTAAAGCAAACAGATTGATGAAAAGAGAAACGTGTATATATAATTGATGTGTCAGTGTATGCTATGCCTTAGACTCTAATGCCGGATTAACTAATGCAATGATGCTCTTATTCTAATGCAAGCAAGTCTCCGGAACAGTATGCAGCCCATACTACATACGCCCTATAACAAGCCATTTCTCCATATATAGGGATTTGGACCCGCACCATGAATTCTACTCTTGTACTCAACTTGTTTCTGAAGCTACAACTTGACTGATGAGGTTGCTCTGAAACGGTCTAATCCCGCCATTCACAGTACACTTACGGTGTCTATGTTTACCACTACTACCCGGCGTACCCGGACCTCACTCAAATATCTGACGAATCCTTGGGGTTTTTTGCTGGTTACCAGGTTAGCCCTAAGCATCCCCTGCCGCTCCCTAACCAGACCGTAGTCTATGGCTTCTCGCCCTTAGATACAAGACAAGATGGAGTTCCGGGGGTTCATCCCCTCTAGCTCCGACAGGAATCGCTCCCGCTTATCAAGGCACTTCAGAAATTAATAGACGAGATATGGATCCCGTGCTCCCAACTCGTGAGAAGACACAGACCGTATCCCTTTGATAAGAAGGGTACAACCCAATAACACCGCCTTGTGTCGGCTTATAGGATAGGTCGGATCATAAGGTATCACCCTTAACACCAACTCCTTCCCTTTGGCAAAAAAATGATAATAAGTAAAGGTTAAGTAGTAATAGCCATAAGTTACCATCCTAACGATGTCACTAAATCCAAACAATCTCACGGGGTTTTCAATAAGAACTTTCTTAAGATTATTCCGATCCAACTCATGGCCTATCGATCAAAGACAACGGTGACGGGGTCTCCCTCACTCATCACTACCCCTAACTCGGATCTCGTCAACATACCCGGCCCGCTATCAGCCCACACCAGTTAAGATCCGTCGGAGCTCGAGGTGTGATTTATCCATAGTTTCCAAGGTGGTAAGATGCGAGTCTTGATGTCGATGACCGCTAGGGTAACTATATGACCCTAGATGAGCTTTTACCAAGGTAACAATCCTAGTGACTTTCCCAGCCATTATTACCCATATATTGAAGGTGAAGCATGTTCACATCATATGGTCCGATTTCAATTAGAATTGCATACAACTCGAACACATGGGTTCTTTTTTCCTAAATTGAACTAGGACAACATGTGACTAGGTTCATGGCTTCTTTCTCAAAGTTGAGCTAGAACCACCTAGAACCTAAATGCATGAGTTTCTCGCAAATTCGAGCTAGAACTAACATGGAGCTAGTTTCATGGGTTTCTTCTTAAAAATCGAACTAGAATAACTATGGAGCATGGGTTCAGTTCAATAATTTAATTGGATTAGCATGTCAGCTAAACGCATGGGTTCCTTTTAGAATTTAACTAAAACCACTACAACCCGTAACTTAAACACGCATGGATTCTTTTGAATCTAAAACAACCATATAACTCAAGCATAGATTCTTTTCAATCTAGAACAACTACACATCTCAAATATGGGTTCTTTACTAGAACTACTACAATAACTCAAGCATGGTTTCTTACTACAACTCAAGCATGGGTTACTTACTACAACAACTTAAGCATGGGTTTCTTACTACAACAACTCAAGCATGGTATACAACTTAAGCATGAGTTTCTTACTACAACAACTCAAGCATGGTATATAACTTAAGCATGGGTTTCTTCACTACATCAACCTACAACAACTCAAGCATGGTATACAACATAAGCATGGGTTTTTTTCTACAACAACTCAAGCATGGTATACAACTTGACATGGGTCTCTTTACTACATAAACCTACAACAACTCAAGCATGGTATACAACTTAAGCATGAGTTTTTTTCTACAACAACTCAAGCATGGTATACAAGTTAACATGGGTTTCTTTACTATATAAACCTACAACAACTCAAGCATGGTATATAACTTAAGCATCGGTTTCATTACTACATCAACCTACAACAACCCAAGCATGGTATACAACTTAAGTATGGGTTTCTTTCTACAACAACTCAAGCATGGTATACAACTTGACATGGTTTCTTTACTACATAAACCTACAACAACTCAAGTATGGTATATAACTTAAGCATGAGTTTCTTTACTACATCAACCTACAACAACTCAAGCATGGTATACAACTTAACATGGGTTTCTTTACTACATAAACCTACAACAACTCAAGCATGGTATACAACTTAACATGAGTTTCTTTACTACATCAATCTACAACAACTCAAGCATGGTTTCTTTACTATATCTCAAGCATGATGGGTTTCTTTAATACAATAACTCAAGCATGGTATACAACTTAACATGGGTTTCTTTGCTACATCAACCTATAACAATTCAAGCATGGTATACAACTTAACATGGGTTTCTTTACTACATCTCAAGCATGATGGGTTTCTTTAATACAATAACGAAAGCATGGTATACAACTTAACATGGGTTTCTTTACTACATCAACCTATAACAACTCAAGCATGGTATACAACTTAACATGGGTTTCTTTACTACATCTCAAGCATGATGGGTTTCTTTACTACAATAACTCAAGCATGGTATAAACTCATAAAGCTACTAAGGACTTTATCTAGCTATTACAAAAACTACTTCTTTTGTAAATTACAAGTCCCACTTAACTATTACAAGAATCTATCTTTATTGAATTTATAAGTTCTACATATTACAAAGCCTACTTTTATTTAGTCTACAAATCCTACATTATACAAAAACTTACTTTTATTGAGTCCACAAATTTCTACATGCTACAACCCACTTTTTTTTCAATCCTACAAGTTTCTTCATACAATAAGAAAAGAAGTAATCATTCCTATGATAAAAGCAATAGACATGCTAGAAAGGAACTAATCCTTTACAATCTAGAAAAACAGAAGCTTAATCTTTCATGAACTAGATTTACCAAGAACTTGATTTTTTTACAAGTATGAAAGTAAACATACAACAACTACTAAAAGATTTATCTTTTAAGAACTAGAATTAACAAGGACTTTATCTATAACATGGTAGGAAATTGACATACAATAAGTCTACTTTTTATGAACTAGGGTTAGCAAGGATTGATTTCTTAACAAAGTAGAGAGCAACATACAACAAAACTTATCTTTAAAAAATAGCTAGATGGGTCTACAACCCCAAGAATGGGTAAGTAAGTATTTTTACCACACTAATCTTGATATGCACATAGTTTAGGTCCAAGTTGCCATTTTTGTGTTAATCAAAACAACCATAATAACAACAACAAACATAACAAGGTTAAAGATTACACCTTTATGTGTTTTTAGCAAGTTCGTCATTCAAAACTCTTCATGTGGTCTTCTTGGATCCACACTACTCATATGCACATACAATTTAGTCCAAGTTGTTATTTTAGCAAAATAACCACAACAAGTCTTAAAGACTCAATCTTTATGCCATTTATTTTGAGTTCTACCATCAATACTTCCATGGGATAATTTTGATCCCTACAACCTTGATTATGCTTAGGAATTTAGTCCAAGTTATTTAGAAACACACATACACAACAACACATCATAAAGGTGAGTTCTTTTTAACCTACAACCATTTATATGCCTAGAAATTAGTCCAAGTTATTTAGGAACACACATACACAACAACACATCATAAAGATGAGTTCTTTTTATCCTACAACCAACAATCATCAAAGATGGGTTTTTTACTCACATAGAACCAAAACTAACCCTTAAAGATGGGTTCTTTTCTACATACAAAAATAAAATAGAAATAAACACATAAAGAGAGTAGAGAACCCCCACCTTTTGATTCTTGTAGGAAGGATTAGCTAGTAACCTTCTCTCCTTCCTCCTTAGCTTTCTACTACAACTTGAATGAAGAACACTCTTATGGAAAACCCCCAAATGAAGAACACTTAGGGTTTCCTTCTCTTTTTTTTCTTGTAAAATGAGACAAAGAGTGAAGGGGAGGGGTTTTTATAGGACAAAAGAGAGGTGGAGAGTGCAAAATGCACAAACACATTTGCAATAAACCCCTTGGGGTTCATTTTGGCTGGCCTTAGAAGGATGAGGTCGAGGGGTGAGGTGGAGGAGATACTACTAGAAGGAATCCACCTATTGACTCTTATGTATCTTAATTAATCCTTAACCCTAGATTTAAGCTTCCAAACAAATCCTAGCCATCCAATTTTGATTAATCATGACAAAATAAGATATTTTTTTGTCCAAAACACGTACTACATGATTTGTACAAACGTATGAAATCGGTACAATACGCATACGTATGTGTATATATATATATATATATATACCGATAATTTTCGTTTGTAAAACCGCATAATCCGTATAAAAATAAATTAATTCCGAAAATAATAATAAAATAAATTTTATTATCAGCCCGAAAGATTCAAGTACCAATTTGATTCAATACAGATGTATACAGACTGGTATATATATACAGATAATGTTTATTAACAAAACCGAGTGATATCCACCAAAAATATTTCAATTCTGAAAATAAAAGTAAAATGATAATAAAATAATAATTTTAAATACTTGCTCGGGATTTTCCAGATATTTTCTTAAAAACGCATTTTTCAGGGTTTTGTACAAGTGCACAAAACTGATGCAATACCTGTATATACATACTAGTATATATGTACAGATAACTTATTATTTAGAAAAACAAAGAAAGTTCCATAAAAATATTTAAATTAAAAATAATAATTATTACCAATATAATATCCGTCCGGGATATTACAGATATGAAATCCTATTGCGGTGAAAAAAATTAGATTTAGACATTCCACGAGTATAGGTTCCAGTCTCGGAGTACATCCGCCCGACCATACAGAACTCTCATCTGCGCAAACATCCCGTAAGCGTCGCTCTAACTCCGAACACTGGAGACTCATCTGCCTTTCGCCTAACTATTCATAATCCCAGAGTACATTCGCCCTGATTATTCATAGCCCCGAAAATAATTGAGACTCGTCTCCTATGAAAAATACAGTCCCGGAATACATCTGCCCGACTGTAACCATAGTCCAGGAATACATCCGCCTGACCATGTTGAGCCCAGTCCCGAAATACATCGGCCCGACAGTAACTATAATCCCGAATACATCCGCCCGACTATATAAAGTCGTCCCACTCACGTTTTCTCAAGCTTCATCACATCTCCTTTTTACTGCTTGTCCTTAAGTTTTAACATAAAATAATATCACCTAGAGCTAGCTTACCCTCCTACCGGACTTAAATCAACACATAAGAACATTAACCCACACTGGCAATTTCTCGAATTTTCACATATCTCAACTTGCTGGTATTCTGGGTCTCGCTCAGCCTCTAGCAATCAACCATTAACATAGAGATAATCTAGGTTACATCTAACATCTTCATAAAATTTCTCATTTATTACACATTATTCAATTCTTTCACATTTATCAATCTCAAACAACTTCTTGTAGTAACATTCAATAACACATTTAATCATTATTCAATTCTTTCACATTTATCAATCTCAAACAACTTCTTGTAGTAAAATTCAATAACACATTTAATTGGTTAAAACCTTTGTAGGTATCTCACGTTTATTATTCCAAATTTATCCTCTATTTATCTCTTTATATAAACATTTTAATTTATAAAATCCTTATAAACATCACATGTTTAATATTCCGAAATCTTCCTTTAATTACTTCGTAATTCCTCATATAGCACACTTTACATAAACTTCCAAATTTTGAATGTATTTGTTTATACGATGTATTTTTTTTCGGTAAACTAGGTAAAATACTTTGTGTTTCAATCCCTTAATCATGCTTAATTTACAACATATTATCTCAAAATTTGCTTCTTAAAATAATTAAATTTCAATGTAGTTTTCTAAATTTGTATTTAATCTTCTCAAACCACCCTCAAATTTTATTTGTTTTAAGACAAACAATCTTTCTTGAATTTGCACTAAAAAATAATCATTCTAACATATTATCTATTGTGAAATGTAAATTTAATCTCCAAAATAAATCCTAGAATTGTATAGGATTATTTAAAATATTCCTTTAGTATACTAGGATAATTCTACATTTCTTTTCTCAATTTAAAAACGCACATAAATGTTTAAAACAAAAAAAGAACTAAAAGGAAACCCCTACCTAGAGTCGAACCCAAACACAAAACAAGGAGCCTATGCCCTAAGCTGCAATCGACAACGAGAGAGCCAACAGGCAGTTGGTCAAAGAGAATCTGTTACCCCTGTTTTCCTAAAAATGTATTTTTGTATATTTCTGTATTCAAAATTTTCGCAAATTATTTTTTTTCGGTTTTCAAATTCTTTTTATCAAAATGTACTGTTGGATCTTCTATTAAAATATGTTTTCGACCAATAATTTTATTTGTAACTATTTCTCTGATTTTTATATTGAAATACAATTCTTATTGTTATTACTCTTATTATTATTATTACTGTTATTTTAATACTGTTATTATTATTATTTTTATTGTTATTGTTTTATTATTAGTAGTAGTATTTATAAACCCTATTTCCCTAATGGATTTTAAGTACCCAAAAACCCAAACCCAATATTTTATTTTTAAACCTTATTGGATCTTTAATAAAACCCAAAACCTAACTAAACCCCAAACCCAATTACCCGGTGCGTTTGGTTTCATTTTTTGGAAATATTTTCAGAAATATTTTTTCTAGAAATGCGTTTGGTTTCATTTCCCAAACGGCATCTTTTCACAAATGTAACACCCCGCAAAATTGGAAATTACAATTTTGCCCCTGGGTGTTACGCACGTATATTTTGTAATGTGTTTCACTACATATTTTGAATTCGTACTATTTATATATTTTCCGTATTGATTTCAGTCAACTAAAATATAATATTTCAATCCCTGGGATTTACGTGCTTTTTATGTGTTTTGATGCACGTGTTTCCACTACTACGTATAATATTTTCTATAGGTTTAAATTATTTATTTTTATGTATTTAAATCTATTTTATAAAACGAAAATTTATTTTCCCCTTGTTTTGATTAAAATGCATTTTTCGATTTTTTTGCATGTATGATGCACGTGCAAATTTTATTCTCATTTGTTATTCTCAATTACAAATTTTTAGCATGCATAAGTTTTAATTAAGCCTTCTTTTGATCCATGGACCTATAAACTAAAATGTAGCCCATTAGGAGAGGAGCCCACTAGATAATTAAATAAATTAATTAGTAATGAGCCCATGTAGCAAGCCCACTAGATAATTAAATAAATTAATTAGTAATGGGCCCATGTAGCAAGCCCATTATTAAGATCACATTTTTAGTTAAACATGTACTAATACATGACAAGTTACAATATTAGTACACATTTTTGAGTTATAGAAATGTGTTCATATTTGTTTGTGCATATGTGCATGTACACACAAATGTACCTAGACCAAATCATGGGCAAGGGGGGGGCCGGTTTTCATGAAGAGAAGAGAGAATGAATGTGAGTTAAGGTATGGAGTAGTGGGGAGATGAAGAGTTGTAGGTTTTAGGAGTTTAGAACATGGAGAGTTGTAAGAATTATTATGGAGAGTTATTAGGTGCAAAATTATGCATAATAGACCCTAACCATACCCTATAAATAGAGCCTCATTTCCTATATTTCTCTTGCACCAAAAACAATATAGAAAGAAAGAAAGAAAGAAAGAAAGAAAAGAAAGAGAGAGAGGGTCCTTTTGCTTGGAGGAATTGCTAGAGGAAGCCATTGCTAAGGAAAGGGAGCTTGCTAGGAGTTGTCTTGGAGCTAGAAGAAGTGTCTCATCTTTCCCTTCAATTGTTCAAGCTTCAATAAGGTGGGTGTCTCCTACTTTCTAAATTTTTTTATGTGCATACTAATAAAAATAAATGAGTAGTTTATAAAATAGAATAACTATACTATGAATGTGGTGAATCATGCTATGTTGACAAATGGACTAATATTATGTTTGTGGGTGGTTTCATCTAGACTATGCATGCTAAAAACATATGAATGTATAATATAAATTAATGAGAAAATTATTGATAAGATCCATGTTACCATGCTATAAATGAGGATAATTTTGTTGAGAATAAGTAAAGAGTAGATATCATGCTAATTAAAAAGAAAAAATGCTTATTACTATAAATCTTGTTTATATGCTTGCAATCTTTGTACTTGATGGGTATGTGGAAATTGATGGATGAATGGCATATGCAAATCATGCCTTAGGGTCTAATGACTAAGAAAGAAGAAAAGAGTTGTTTAAAGAGGTAGAGAATTGAAATTTAAATAAATCTAAGATTTGTTGTTTACTGTTTTAAATTCAATCTGGATCAAGGAAAATTTTATTTCAACTAGTTACAGATGTTACAGATGATTTGTTGGTATATCAACTTCACATAAGTAGCCTTTCAACAAATCATCTTAAAAACAAAAAAAAAAAATAAGTACTGATCAGTACAGATGATTTGTACTAATCACTCTTGCATAAGTTATTGATGGTATCAACTTTACATAAGTTATTCATCTTATCAGTAAACGGGGTGATCAATACAAATCATCTTAAAGAGTTTATCTTTAAGTTACAGATCAGTGAACGAGTTTATCTCTTAAAGATATTTGATCATTGATAAACAAGTGCATAAAAAGGGTAAAAAGAAAATAATTCCCGAAACTGACCCACCGTGGAAAATATTTACCCGACTAGTCCACTTTTGAAAATATTTACCAAAGTTAGTCCAGAACTGGTTCACTTTCGAAATTATTTAGGTTGAGGGCAAATTACACTAAGAGGTTCTTCCTTTATAGTAGTAGAGATGCAAATGAGATTGCAAGTGATAAAATCATGTTTGTGAAAAGGATAAATTTTTTTTGGGAGATCGATGTTGAATAAAATGGTTTCATGAGAAAGAATTATTGTTGTTGATTTGTGAATGAAATATATATGATAAGAGATTCATATATAATGCTAAATGAGACATTGCAAGAACTTGGGTTATGATAGAAATTGTATATATGAAAGGAATTACTTCTGTTCTATAAAGATCTTGAATAAATGACTAGATCATGGATGATGACAAGATTTGATTATTTTTGTGAAATGAATTGAAAGATGAAATCATATAAGTTTAAGACATGATTACAAAAGGGTGTGAATACCCATGTTTTCTTGTACATGAAAGTTTATGACATAGAGCTAGTAAGACCTCGATACCGGCATTATTGAAAGAAATATTTGAGGTATGATTTAGAGATATGGCCATGGGGCTATCTCGCAGTTGTTGATTAAGTCCGGTAGGAGGTAAAACTAATTCTTTGAATGGAAATTATTCATGTCTTGAACTTAAGAAAATTTAGGCACATAAGTGAAGATGTAGTAAACTTAGGAAAACGTAAGTGGGGTGCTCTATATAGTCGGCGGTGGACTCCAAGACTATAGACCCAGTTGGTGGACTGAGGTTGCCCTGTGGGAGACGGATTATTATATTTTAATCCGGGACTATGAGGACGGGTCGGCGGTGGACTCCAAGATCTTGAGTAGTCGGACAGATGGATTTTTGTGTTTACCGTCTCCAATGTATATATATATACTGGGCTAGAGGGTCACATACGGGACAGTTCGTACGATGTGGAATCTGTTATAACAGCTGGCGGTGGACTCCAAGGCTGGGATTCACATTCGTGGAATAGTCTGAACTTTGTTTTATTACTGGGTAGTCTCATGGCGAGGGATCGAACCCTTCAATGTGGAGTACGTAGGCGCTTGCCCTCGGACCTATGTAGTATGGGATGCATAGAATCCGAACAAGTGTGCATTAGTGTCATCCTAGTGTAGAATTGTGTGCATTAGGCATTAAGGCATGACATACACTTATGTTTAGAATAATCACTTTTGACACTTTATATGTTCATTCAATCTTTTTGTGATTTGTTAAAGTATGAGATCGTTATACTATTCCCGGCATAGAGAGGATAGCCGTGTATAACATTTCGTCAGTTGTAAGTAACTGACGTGCCCACAGATTGACATGCAGGTAAAGGACCATTCATGGAGCTATAAAGTGGATATGCTGATGTTGTTTTATTTTAAAGATGTTGTAAATGTTTTATTGTAAATTTCATTCTTCCGCTGTGTAAAACCAAGTTGTAATTGAACTCTGATGTATTGTGAATAAAAAGTTTTAAAATTCCTTGTAAAATTGTACGAAGTGAAGTAAAGATCCTGTGAAATCTCGAATTTATCCTTATTTGAAATTCGGGGTGTTACAACAAAAGTGGCTTTGAGCTGTTTTCCCCTTCTGGCCGCTTCCCCTTCTTCCATCCCCATCTTACTGTCGAAAAAAAAACCTATTCACCATCTTCTCCTCTCCCATCACCCATACTTCGATCCCTCTCTCTTCACCCTCTTCGCCACCCTTCCTCTAGCGAATTTTTCCCCCTTCCTCTTTCTTCGCTGACAGGCGACGTTACATCTGAAATCCCTAACTCCCTCGTCAGATCTGAAAACCCTAACGCCCTCTTTCACCCCCTCTCACCCCGCTCGATACCGTGTCTCTCTTCGGGCCCCTCCTCAACCCGCACGGAGCTCGATTCATGGTCTGTGAGACCAGATCTGCTTTTGCTAGAAGGTGTCTTCGAAATCGTAGCTCTAGAATCCGACGCCGGTCGAGGGAATCTGTCGGAGACAACTTCTTCAGGTTTGAAAACCAGCAATCCAGGGTATGTTTCATATCTATGCCCAATTTTTTTGATTCTGTTATGGTATTTGGTATATATTTCCACATTTGCTGCATAAAAATCCCTTTTTTAGGGTTAATTGAATGGACGTACTGAAGAATTGAGGGTCCAAAATTGTAATTTTTTTATGGGTTTGCTGTGATTTCGAAATCTTGAGTAGTGATTTGTTTATGGAGATCTTGAGTACTGATTTGGAGATCTTGAGTACTGATCTTGAGCACTGATTTGTTTATGGATCGTACACATCATCTACAATTTCTATAGTAACCTCAAATTAACACTGTTCACTGTTAATGTTCACAAATTAATGACTGTTATTTAATACTGATCGTTAAGGGAAAGGAGATTGAGATGGAGAGTGATCTTGGGCTTTGGCCAGCAATTAATGTGCGTACATTTATTGAGATGATGGAGGCCGAGGTTGATCGGAATAGTTTGAAAAGTGCAAAATTTGATGCAAGACAATGGTCTCAATTGATGACTTCTTTGAACCAACAATGTAATCGTGCATACACGCTTAAACAAATAAAAGAAAAATATGGACGACTTAAGATGCAGTGGAAAGTTTTTCACGATTTGAAGAACCAAAGCGGTATGGGTTGGGATGAAGAGAATCAGACAGTGACTTGCGATCCCGTTGTTTGGCAGGCATATATCAAGGTTCTCATATGAAATTTTTTTTATTGCTAATGTGGGATTATGATCGTAATATACTTTTTATTGACTTTTATAGTTGTAAACTAACAACACAATAACTTATAAATAGGCACACCCTAAAGCTTCCGAATTCAAAACGAAGGGTTTGGCCAACTATGATGTGTTGACCAAAATTTTTGCTGATTCTACCGCCGAGGGTCTACTATCTAGGGCTTCATCCCAAAGGGTGTATGACCTCGATGAGGAACAAAGGGTCATGTTTGAGTTCGCCCACCCCACTCCTCCCAATGCACCACATGTAAATTTGGATGATGATGATGATTACGAACCAATGTTTACGGGGTCGGGGTCTCATAAGAGACGCTCTAGTGGGTCTAGTGGCCGAGCAACAAAAAGCTCAAGAATGGATGTTGCTGTTCATGCCAATGCTGAAAAGTCCATTGCTAAAGCAGAATATTATAAGAAGAAGGCCAGCAATCTTGATCGCTCCTTCCCAGACGATCAGTCGTCCATTGACAATGCCATGTTAATACTAAATGGTTTGGATGGGCTTGATGATGATATGATCGATTTGGCACTGGAGAACATAATTCATGACCCAAATTGGCGTAGAACCTTTGTTCTAATGAAACCGGAGTGGAGAGTAGGGTGGTTACGCAGACTTGCGAAAAAATAATTGTAATTTATTAAATTCGATAAAAATTCATTATGTATTATTTAAATGTAGCAGTTTATTGACATATTTCTGTATTAGCAGTTGGGCGATTATATGTAATGGCACGATGAGTTCGCTTTGCTAATATATCGGTTTTAATTTCATTTGCACTCGTTTTCCTACATTCTTGCTGTTTGTTATGACTGCTTATGTTTCAATTCTATGGGTCGCTGTTATTATTTATATGACATCCATTATGGTCGTAGAGTAATTAAAATTAGAAGTATTCTTTATGCAAATGTATTCTAATTGTTACAGTGTTCTATACTACTGCACTTGCCACCATACTGATGGACTCTTCAAGTAACACATCGTCAAGTTCTGATGAATCCGATCTTGAGGACTTGTTCTTTCTTCAAGAGATGGAACAGTTTTATAATAATTAAAGTCCCAATTCCACGTCCAAACTATCAGGTCGTGAATACCTATAAGAACTCTTAGACGGTCCAGATGCCAAATTCTTTTGGGTGCTTCGCATGAATAAGGACTGTTTTATGGCTTTGTGCCAATTTATAATAAATGGAAACTACCTTCAGGAAACGCCCGAGTAAATACAAAGAAGGCGTATATCTCATCATGAAAGTGTTGCTATTTTTTTGTTCATTGTCGCTCATAGTAATAGAATGAGGCTTGCCTGTGGTCGGTTTGATCATTCGTTGGAAATAATTGAAAGACATTTCACTGAGGTGTTGAAAGGTTTGGTAAGAGCATCAGCACTTCTTATTACTCACCCAGACCCGGAACATGTACATGATAAGATCAGGGGTTCCCCAGATTTCTATCCATGGTTTAAGGCAATTTGTGCATTTCATGTTTAAAACCGTTTAATCTAATGATTCAAATGTGTTCAATAAAGTAGTAGCTTTCTACCTCAATAATGTAGGGAGCTATTGGTGCTGCCGATGGTACCTTAATACCTGCTACCGTACCCGCTAGCCGACAAAACAGTTGTCGTGGTCGAAAAGGTGATATATGTCAAAATGTGCTGGCAATTTATGATTTTGACATGATGTTCACTTTTGTTTATGCGGGTTGGGAAGGAAGCACTAATGACTCCCGCGTAATACATAGTGCATTAACAAAAAGATTGTTGCCAATCCCGTCCGAAGATAAGTACTACTTAGTAGATTGTGGGTACACAAACATGCCAGGGTTTTTAGCTCCCTACCGCGGGGAGCCATATCATTTGCAGGATTTCCAAGGTCCTAACCATGCACCCACCCAATATAAGCAACTTTTCAACAAACAGCATGCTAGGCTACGAAATGTAATAGAACGAACCTTTGGTGTATTCAAAAAAAGGTTTGCCATATTCAAGTCTATGCCCAATTACTTCTACACAAGACAAGTTATGATGGTACCAGCATGTTGTGCAGTCCATAACTTTATACGTAAGTATTCTGCCGATGATTCATTGTTTTCAGACATAGAAGAAGAACAAAATAATCACCTACACAATCAAGAGAATGCTTCCACATCTCAGCCCTTGGATATGTCATCTTCTCAGTTGAATCGCATGAATAATAAAAGAGATCAAATAGTTATGACAATGTAGAATGCTAAATATTGATGTAAGCATTAGCATGTACTTGTTCATGGTTACTTTCTGTTCTTGTAATATATGGTTGTAAGTTCTTTCCTTTCATTTGTAGCCCATCTATTTGATGATCACGTATATTAATGTATTAAGAAGGCGATATATGATGAAATATTTGTATGCATGCAGGTTGGGGGACCATCATGTGTCACTGAGTTTCTGGAAATGATGGATATGGTATATTCTGATCCAGGATTTATTTTAATTATTTATGTTAGAAGACAACAATCTAATGATCTTATATTCCCATTATACTGACTCAATGAATGATGTACTCAATTATGGGTGATGGATGGGGTGGGCACAAGACATTAGTAGTAGCTGGCATGACAATTTTAAAAATTGCAGCTCTACCCTAATCATGATGATTTGCTTAAACAATTGTTCTATGACAATATGTTTTGAGGATACGGCCAATTAGGGATGTGATGATGTTATATTCTGATCCTATATAATATAACTTGTGAGACCTTTCTGATTGATTACTAGTATTCAAAACATGGATATGATGATGTTATATTCTGATCCTATATAATATAATTTGTGAGACCTTTCTAATTGATTACTAGAATTCAAAATATGGATATGATGAAGATATATTCTGATCCTATATAACATTATTTTTTAGGTTTTTGTGATTGATTACTAGAATTCAAAATATGGATATGATGATGATATATTCTCATCCTCTGTAACATTATTTTTGAGGCTTTTGTGATTGATTACTGGAATTCAAAATATGGATATGATGATGATATATTCTGATCCTATGTAACATTATTTTTTAGGCTTTTGTGATTGACTACTAGAATTCAAATTATGGATATGATGATGATATATTCTGATCCTACAGTTCCTGTTTGGGATAATGACAACCTTGTTGATGTTGTCCTGAAACTACAACAATTGTTATCTTATATTTGGAGTAATGGCAACTTTGAAAATAACCATGTTGTTACTAATATATAAACTGAAACAAAGTATCAAAGAATACAACCCAGTTAGGATAATCTCCTATGGTTTCAAATTAACCAATACAATGGTTTCAAAATAACCATGTTGTTACTAATATATAGCAGGTGATAATCTCCCACCATGATGGGCATCAATACTGATCACATCATTGTACTGGTTTGTGTACACAGTATGGAAATTACAACCCAGTTAAACTGAAACCTTCCTCATAACCAGAAGAAGTCATCACAATTTTGAGGTAGCCATGAGAATATGTTAGAATTTGATAAATGAGGCAATCAATGGATATGATGAATTTTGTAATGGATACTACACTTTCAAAATTTGGAAGTGATGATGATATATTCTGATCCTTTAATACTCTTCGAAGTAATTATTTTTGTTTGCTTTAAAAGAAAATAATAACTGGGTTGTATCAGTTTGTGATGACACTTTCTGTGATTTGAGAAAGGTTTCAGTTTAACTGGGTTGTAATTTCCATACTGTGTACACAAACCAGTACAATGCTGTGATCAGTATTGATGCCCATCATGGTGGGAGATTATCAGCTGCTGAGATGGTTTATATATTAGTAACAACATGGTTATTTTGAAACCATTGTATTGGTTATTTTGAAACCATAGGAGATTATCCTAACTGGGTTGTATTCTTTGATACACTGTTTCAGTTTAACTGGGTTGTAATATCCATACTGTGTACACAAACCAATACAATGCTGTGATCAGTATTGATGCCCATCATGGTGGGAGATTATCACCTGCTATATATTAGTAACAAAATGGTTATTTTGAAACCATTGTATTGGTTATTTTGAAACCATAGGAGATTATCCTAACTGGGTTGTATTCTTTGATACACTGTTTCAGTTTAACTGGGTTGTAATTTCCATACTGTGTACACAAACCAGTACAATGCTGTGATCAGTATTGATGCCCATCATGGTGGAAGATTAACAGCTGCTGAGATGGTTTATATATTAGTAACAACATGGTTATTTTGAAACCATTGTATTGGTTATTTTGAAACCATAGGAGATTATCCTAACTGGGTTGTATTCTTTGATACACTGTTTCAGTTTAACTGGGTTGTAATTTCCATACTGTGTACACAAACCAATACAATGCTGTGATCAGTATTGATGCCCATCATGGTGGGAGATTATCACCTGCTATATATTAGTAACAACATGGTTATTTTGAAACCATTGTATTGGTTATTTTGAAACCATAGGAGATTATCCTAACTGGGTTGTATTCTTTGATACACTGTTTCAGTTTAACTGGGTTGTAATTTCCATAATGTGTACACAAACCAGTACAATGTTGTGATCAGTATTGATGCCCATCATGGTGGGAGATTATCACCTGCTATATATTAGTAACAACATGGTTATTTTGAAACCATTGTATTGGTTATTTTGAAACCATAGGAGATTATCCTAACTGGGTTGTATTCTTTGATACACTGTTTCAGTTTAACTGGGTTGTAATTTCCATACTGTGTACACAAACCAGTATAATGCTGTGATCAGTATTGATGCCCATCATGGTGGGAGATTATCACCTGCTATATATTAGTAACAACATGGTTATTTTGAAACCATTGTATTGGTTATTTTGAAACCATGAGAGATAATCCTAACTGGGTTGTATTCTTTGAAACTTTATTTCAGTTTAACTGGGTTGTAATTTCCATACTGTGTACACAAACCAGTACAATGCTGTGATCAGCATTGATGCCCATCATGGTGGGAGATTATCACCTACTGAGATGGTTTATATATTAGTAACAACATGGTTATTTTTTGAATCGCATGTATTGGTTATTTTCAAACCTTGGGAGAATAACCATGACTGGGTTGTATTCTTTGAGGAAGGTTTCAGTTTAACTGGGATGTATTCTTTGAGGAAGGTTTCAGTTTAACTGGGTTGTAATTTCCATACTGTGTACACAAACCAGTACAATGCTGTGATCAGCATTGCTGCCCATCATGGAGGGAGATTATCAGTGGCTGAGATGGTTTATATATTAGTAACAACATGGCTTTTTTTTGAATCGCATGTATTGGTTATTTTGAAACCATGGGAGATTTTCTTAACTGGGTTGTATTCTTTGAGGAAGGTTTCAGTTTAACTGGGTTGTATTCTTTGAGGAAGGTTTCAGTTTAACTGGGTTGTAATTTCCATACTGTGTACACAAACCAGCACAATACTGTGATCAGCATTGCTGCCCATCATGGTGGGAGATTATCAGCGGCTGAGATGGTTTATATATTAGTAACAACATGGTTTTTTTTTTAATCGCATGTATTGGTTATTTTCAAACCTTGGGAGAATAACCATGACTGGGTTGTATTCTTTGAGGAAGGTTTCAGTTTAACTGGGTTGTAATTTCCATACTGTGTACACAAACCAGTACAATGCTGTGATCAGCATTGATGCCCATCATGGTGGGAGATTATCAGCAACTGATGGCTGCTGGTGTTGGTTTCTGATACTTGTGAAGGATGTGATGGCTGCTGATGGTCTTATGTAATGTCTGCTTCGGGCTTTGCAATTTTTCTGTCAGTTTCAATATGTAAAATATCGATAGAGTGTACAATTACCTTCCTATGATGAGTTCTGATGCTGCTAATGGCATATGATGGACACTGATGGATTGGAATTGATTTTTTTTTTTTTTGCTTTGTAAGAGGTTCAGTTGTAATTTTCACATTAGAAAGTTCTAATTCTTGTTACTATGTTAGAAATTTTGAAGGTTTCTCATGCTTGTAATGCGAAATTGATGGTTGGACTATCCCAGTTTGTGAAATAAATGTAACCAAACAGAAAATTGTAATGGATATTTTGTACATTTATTGGAAATTTGCGTATTGTGTCCAATTGCTGTATTAGCCGACTCTTACACAATTCAAATAAAATTTTACATGGTCGAAAGCTTGCCAATGATGGGAAGATACCAATAAGGAAAAAAAAAAAATCCTAGCGAAGAAAATTTCCATATTGTAGCACGTTGCTTGTTCGTATATTGGTACAACTTGGGTCTGTATCTGCAAAAAAATTTAAAAAAACTCATAAGAAAACTAATGCAAATTTATTAAACATACACCCTGGATAAGCTCCTTATCAGGAAAATTGAAAATAAAAAAAAAATTGTTGCCAAACTGGAAAAAAATGGAAGAAAAAAAAGGATTTCAAAATAAATTATTACAAAACAGCATTTTACAGTCTAGTTTTAAGAAAACAGCATTCAGATTTTTTTTTTACTCAAACAGGTTATACAATCTCATTTTCAGAAAACGATTTTCAGAAAACTATTCCAGACAGCTTTTACACTCTCATTTTCAGAAAACAGTTTTCACAAAACAATTTTCACAAAACATTTTCACAAAACTGTTTTCAAAACAACAAACCAAACGCACTCCCACTGTTTTAATACCCAACCCATTTACATACTACCCATTAATACCCGATTCCTAAAACCACTAACTACTTTTAAACCCATTATAACTTTATCCCACCAGTATACAAATCCCCACCCCAAATACTTTGTTTACCATTTCTACCGCAACCTAATACTACACCAAACCAACCCATTACCTATTACTACACCTATTACCTTAAATCTACTTATTATAAATCCCCAAACCGTTACTTGCTTACCAACCCGACCCACTTCTTTATTTTTATTTTTTTCCTTCTAGCCGTCAATTGTGTGCAACCCACCCTTTCTTCAAAACCCTAATTTATATATATATATATATATATATATATATCCTTAAATTTTATCCACCGCATGCTGCATATATTTTTCCCTAACCATTGCGCCCTGCTTCATCTCTCCCTCTTCCTCTCCATCTGCCGTCTCGCGCTCTCTTGCTCTTGGGGTTTTCTTACGCGTGCTCGAGTGCGCGTGTGGATCGTTCGTGAGTTCGTGAATTTTCGTTCGTGGGAATTGCTCCTACTTTTGAGTTCGTCATTCTTTATCCCGATTTAAGACAAGTAACTTGTACTCCAATTCATTTATTTGATACAAATCAAAAAGTTCACATATAGTGTAGTTGGGTCTAGAGATGACTCTTGTTTGTGATATGCTTGATGGGTTTTGTCTCTATTGCGAAAACTTGACCATAGATGACTCACGACACAAATCTTGACATGAATTTAACTTAGGTTTACCCGTTCTTGATTTTGTTCATGTATGTGAGACTAGTTATGAAAATTCGTAATTTGGTTGAGACCCATGTATTATATTTGGTTTGGACATGTTAATAATCCTAATTCATGATGTTTAGACACTTTGTAGACTTTATTTCAAGTTTGGATGTGTTTGGATCAATTTTCTTGAATCTATGTTGGTTTTGTTTTAAGGGGAAAAATCTGTATTTTTGGCACTGTTCTATTTCATTTGTTATTTTCGACTGGGTTGCAGTCATTATCTTTATTTCGGTATAAAACATGAACTTTAGATAATTTTGTCTATTTTCAAACCCCTCTAACCTTGCTTGATTTTGATTTCGTATGACTGAGTTATGGCTGTTCTAGTACAGAGGTGTCGATCTTTTCCAGATGTTATTTTGCGGTAATTTTGATAGCAAACTATTTTCAAGAACCATGTTATACATATTATTTTGATTTGAAACTTTGGTCAGTGTTTCTTTATTAAGTTATGGATTACCCAGAATTTTGGTGAATTTTTTCGATAAGTTTTATGTGATATTTCATGCTCGTTTCTAAAATCTATACATGCTGTATTTTGCTCGCTGTTCTGTAAAGAATCTTATTTTCACTATGATTTCTTTTACTGTATGAAAAATATTTGTGAAATAAGAAAGTTATTATATTTTATCTATTTTCATATACCTTTGGCGGAATTGGATTTCGTTTCACTGGTTGCGAGATATCTTAGTTTTCGTACAGCAGTGTTGGGATTTCCAGATTTGCTAAACTATGTTTTCTTGAAGCTTTCGTATTTTTGATGACTAATATATTCTTACTGGAATATTATGAAACTCTATATTTTGATTCTAGACATATAGGGGAATACCCCAGATTTTTCCTGGATTTAATTGAGAGGTTTTGATGCGGTTTTTCTGACAGAGAATTCATTTTCCTGATTTCTGACTGAACATGTTTTCTGTTTTCGAACATGTTTTGAGTTATGATGTTGTGAAGTACTATGTGACTTATTTATACTCATTGGATTCGTGTGGATGTTTATTTTCCAGATCCTTTGATGGATCTATATTTGTATTTCTGTAGCGACGGGATTCACTATTTTAGTACTGTACTGTCATGCTGTCCTGAATATGAACATACACTGTTTTGCTCGTTTATGTGACTGTATATTATCTATGAATGTTTATTTGTTTCCCTGAACCTAATACTGATTATACCATATTAATTTGACATTATTTCGTGTATATTCATGCATGTTTGATGACCATAATAATAAATGACCAAGCTGGGATTTAAGAAAAAGATTTTGTAGTGGGAAAGCATAGAAATGTGTACTTAGAAGGGGGCCTGTGTTTCCCATCTGATTATCTGTTATCTGTATGAGATCATGTTACATGATTGTCTGTTATCTGTTATCTGTATGAGATCACGTTACATGATCGTCTATTATCTGTTATCTGTATGAGATCATGTTACATGATCGTCTGTTATCTGGTATCTGTCTGAACCCTGAGTACATGGCCCTATATGATCCCCTACGAAATCTAAAGAAAAATTGTTTGTTGTAGCAACCATGTGTTATGTTGTTGGGGTGCCTAAGTGCTACCTAGATAGTAATCACACAAGACTTATAAGAATATGACATCTATATCTGAATATGAAATCTGAATCTGAATATGTTATATGTATTTGGGTATCTGTTATCTGATCATTTGATTACCTATCATCTGTATGATATTATCACTTGATACTATTATTTGATACTATCTGTATATCTGTCTGCATGCCTTTTGACTTTGACACTTGACACATGCTAGTATACCATGTTAGGTGATTCTGCTATACCATGCTAGGTCTGTTTCTGCTATTATTTAGATTTGTTTAGTTTTTCCCATGTACTTGTATCCTACATTATAAGTGACCCGTAACTTGCAATTGACGGGTACTTGTTTTTCTCTTTCTCTCTTTCCTGCATTCGTTGAATTGCAGATTTTGGAGAATAGTTTCCAGACGGTATCGGTGACATGAAGTATTAGTGCTGGATCGTGTTATTATTATTTCTTGTAGTTTGCTTGAACAATAATTGTATTTATGTATTTGAATTTATTTTTGTATTTGGGCAATGTGACCCAGGATTATTTTTGTTATTCAGATCATGACTATTTGAGATTAATATATTTTATTTCAAGTATTCTTGTTGGTATTTGGTTCATATGTGCATGTGGTTGACTTTTCTGGCTTCGAAATCTGATTTTATTGTGATATGTTGTAAAGAATTCCTGAACAGCTTATGGATGATGAAAATTATTTGCTGGGCTTTTGTTACGTGCTCGTATTCCGTATTTTTGGAAAGCGGGGCGTGACAGAATCACAGAAATTGATTGTAAGCTTTATTTACTGCTAAAGTATAAAAATAAAATTTCAAACAGAAAAAGATCCCTCCATGACTCGATCTCTCGACTTCTGGTACTGTACGCAGTACCCTAATCCCAATGTTAAGACCAGTAAGTCCAGCCTACTATTCTGTTTTCATTTCTATCGTAATTCTTTTAATACAACCCTCTGTTTCGCAACACTAGAATAAAATTTCAAGCACAAATTTCGATTCTACAATTTCTAATATAATACGAATCTTATTAAATTTCCAGAAAGGAAAACTATTTAATCTGACACAAATTGATATGAATTTTGCATTTACTACAATCTACTTAAAATTTTAAAGACGTTTAACCCATGGTTTCGTGCATAATTTGTTCAATCAAAGTAATTTCATAATAACAATTTATCACAAGGAACAATATTCATGCACAAAAATGAGAAAACAAATCAACTATAGCATTTTACAATTTCATAATCTAATTACTTGATGCATGGTATGAAAGAATTTCTCCTACAACATTTTATACATAATCATTAAGAGTATTATACACATACACATTCCATATAGATTTTAAATCATCACCTAAATGTATTTATACCTATGCATGCAATTCTACAAGACATTTAGAATACAATAGAAAACACTCACACATTCACATACTAACTATGACTAAGAATGCAAAATTAAAATTCTAGAAAACTTCAACACTTAAACACACCAATTAAATTAGCATCTACATATGTTATGGCTAAGCATGCAAAATCTACAAAAATTTAGAAGACAATGAGAACACCCACCTTTTTGATGAATTTGCAATAGGAACTCCGAGAAAGTCCCCTAGCTTCTCCCTCCAAGACCAAGCTCTTATGAAACAAAATGTTTGATTCAAAAAAATGGAAAGTGAGAGGCTCTTGAATTGGCCGGCGTTCAATCTTTTATGGGGAGAGGATTGTTTATAAGGGAAAGGCTGTGGGGAGTTTATTTAACTACCCACTAATATTAATAACTACCCACTCACCATAAACCCATTCAAATAAGTATATACTCATTCAAAGCCATTTCTTTTCCCCCCATCATTAAGTGGCCGGCCAATTCATAGGTTGACGGGGCACGGGTTTTCTATGGGTTTTTATACACGTGAGTTACACACCATAATACTATTAATTAGTGTTTAATATAATTATATATTCCACCCAAGTAAAAATGAATAAAAGGACATAAAGCTAGCTTTTAAATTAGTCAATAGCGAGAAAAGTTTTCATGCACACTTCATTAATTCTACATATATATATATATATATATATATATATATATATATATATATATATATATATATATAATTCAATAAAATCAATACGTGCATGAAAGAAAAACACGTGTAAAGCATGTACCAATAAATATTCACATACAAAATAAATTCGAGAGAAAGAAAAATGTCCATAACATTCGAAATACAAAATACGAAAAAAAAAATATTATATTAATAATGTTACGAATATTATACTTGACGGTAAAACATACGTAAAATATTTATATGGATAATGTTACGAAGATTTCATGTAACGGTAAAATTTACGTAATTATTACGTGTATCGAAAGCATGTGCAATGCACGTAAAAACACAAAGATTAAAATAAATGTTTGAGTTGGCTTAAAATAGGATAAAATAAATTTTGAGATGACAGAAGATATATAGTTAATTGAAATACAAAAATACGTAGGATATTTATATTAAAATACCTTACTGGTATTACCCGTAGCGGCACAAAATACATGTGCGTAACACTAGTGGGAGAAATTGTCATAACTCAATTTTGTGGGGCATTACAACCAAAGATCTTGCTTTTACTTCGAGTGGTCAAAACTCATTCTGATCATATGTGGGTGAAGGATGATCAAAGTGAACTCCATTTTCATCTCCTGTAAACTTCCTCACAAGCCCATCTAAGATCAATTGGAGAAATAGAAATAGAAGGCATAAGTTATATAACGTGCATATCAGTAATAACTGAAATAAGAGACAATATAAGTAGAAAAGATACTTTTTTGCGATCAAGGAATAGCCCAGAGGCAACCTTTGGTTATGGTTGCATCTTCTAGAGCAAGCCTCAAGCCCGTGCATGATGCAGGTTCTGTGTAAAGAAAAGAAGTATCCTGATGTGGTACAACTTCTCCATTGATGCCTGCTTGCCGAAAAAACAAAGGTGCACTGCATTTACAAAGATAGTGCATTTTTCTATACAAATATACACAAACAATCAACACATGGCATGTAGAAACTACCAACATTGCATTAATCCATATTTGATCACATATAGGAGAAAAATATGGGTTGTGCATTACAAAACATGACTACAGGAGGGTAACTTCTTAGTCTAATAATTTTCACATGCTAATGTTTGTTAACAACATTACTTAACGTAACAGTAAGTAAATTCTGCACATAATTCAGACTACAAATTTCTATATGCTTTTCTATATTGGGTTAAAAGAAGCCAACTAAGAGATATATCAAATTGCAGAACATAAAAAACAAACAAGAAAGGACTTTTACTATCAAGACAAACGAAATTCAGATTTCAAACAATATTTGGGACTCAACATACCTTACATTTACACATAGACTCAACAACTGCAGGCCTCTTGTATCATAATGAGAAACATACTAGATACTTTCTTCGAGTAAGAGAACATTTTTAACACAGGTTCAAGTTCATGCAATGCTGTACCAGATAGTAACACTGTTACAGTCTGCAAAATACATACTGGTGAATTCAATGCTAATAGTCAAAGCTAATGGTTTAGATAAGTGGAACATGATTAACAACCATGGCCAACTTTACTAATAGAGAGTTCCTTTAACTGCTTCAAGATTTCATTGTCTCCAAATGCCTTCTCTGTTTTAGGTAGACAAAACCAAATTATTCCAAAGCTACATGATCGAAGGTGATCAGCCCCACCAACGTGTTCTCTAGCAGCAGCCCACCGCTCGCCTCTTCGCCGACTTGAGGTTCTCCAGTTCCTCTTCAATTATGCACGTGTCCAAAAAAAATAGAAACACGGGAGGCGGCGGGGTCTGGTGGTGGAAGTCAGAGGGGGAAGGGGCGTACTCGACAGTGGAGTATTGGGGGTATAGCTCGCCAGGACGTTAGGGTTGGAGATGCCCGAAGTTGGCGGACCTGGTGGAAGAAGTTGCAGCTAGGCTTTTGGATTTGGGGGATCTGGGGGTGGAGGAAGAGCCCGAAGTTGGCGGAGCAGGGAGGAGGAAAGTGGAGCTAGGGTGGAGGAGGAGCTGGATTTGGGGTTCTAGTTTCGATCGGATCGGCGAAGGAATGAGAGAGAGGAATGAGAAATAGATAAAATTATACAAATGTCGTTTAATATATATATATATATATGTAAATAAGTTTACATTAAATTTGCTGATCCATATCTGAATCCTTTTTTTAAGAGAAATCCGTATCACATTCCGATAAATTAGTCATTTAAAAAATGCATATGCCAGGAGGTTTTTTTTCACGCTCCTGCGATTCAAAAAGCGATTTCAAAAGCCCTTCTTCTCCGTCATTTTCCCTGCCAGATCCGGCGTATTCTCTCGCCGTCGACCCCCCTTCCCTTCATTAAAATTGTACTGCTCCCGATTATCTATCGACCCATCTTCTTTTTTTAGCCTTTCTCCCTCGTCTCGGTTTTTCATCTCCCTCTCCCCCCCGGTTCTCTTCGCCGCCCCTCTTTCGTTGTTGTACTCGGGTGCTTCGCTCCTGTTCTGAGAGGTAGCCGCGCTGTCTCCAGCGGTGGTGCTCCTGTTTGCTCGGGGACCCTTGCCTGTCGCGCTTCGTACCAGGCTGCCCCCCTTGTTTTGCGAGTCCTTACAGCGGTTTTCCCCCTCCAGCGGCTCTCCGACGCATGGTAGGTCTGTGGTTGTTTTTCCGGTGGTGCTGACGTCCCCTCGCTGTGAGTATTCTTTTATTTTTGAGTGCTGTGGGTAGGATTGGTCCTTGGTGGTGCTTCATTATCGGTAGTGTTCTGAGATTGCTTAGCATACTTGCTGTGGTTCTGAGCAGCTGTGCTCGTGGTATTGGGTTTTATTAGCCCTATTGTTCTTCTCTAGATTCGAGTTTCTTTTGAGACACTCGGTTTCGCCTTGTTGCTTATTATTTGATCTGTTTACTGATCCATTTGTAGTCACTTCTTTCGGGCTTTCTGTTTGTTTATGCTCGCTTTGTGTCCCCCTTCCCCTGGGGAATTCTTGCTAGCGATTCTGCAGTTAAAGTGCTGACTGAGTTTTTTCAAGATTGCCCGTTCTTACTTTCCTCCCTTCCTCTCTTTTGCTCCATTTTTATTCTCCTGATTGGAGTGTGTGGATTCTCCTCTTTTAGAATCTCTGTTAATCGGAGGCCTTGGCCTATTACAGCTCTGGTTTCGTTACATTTTGCGGGAGTATTCCCTCCCTGTTAGTGGTTCCTCTATTCTCTTTCTCTCCTTTATCAGAGCATTGTGTTAGTCCTTTTTTTGGAAGGGCTTCTTCCATGGATTGTAACAGGGTTGCTGTAAGCTCCGACTGTTCTTTTTCGCTTCTGATTCCGCAGAAGAGTTGTTATTCTTCTTCGTCTATTAAGCCCGATCCTCATCGGGTTTGCTTCAGGTGCCTCCTTCCGGGGCATCTTAAGCGTGATTGTAGGAATAAAATGAAGTGTTTATTCTGTGATAAGCTCGGTCACTCGCGTAACCGATGCTTTTCCCTTCAAAAACTTCTGGGATGGCCCAGAGGGCACCCTTTACCGGCCAAACTCCTATCTTTCCTTAATTACCCCGTCTTAAAGTCCAAGCTTATGAATAGCTCGGTTAGCTATCACAGTAGGGTTGAGTGCCTGGGCCTCAAACCCTCTGTCTTGTTGGATAGCTCTGGGTCGAACTCCCCCCCATCTTGTCCTTCTCCATGCACATCGACTGTCTCTCTTTATCGGCCTAATATTGCTCTCCTTTTTAAGGATCGCAAAGTTTTCTCGAACCTGGTTGGCGCCCCTCGTCGAGCCTCTTTCAAGGATCGCCCCCGCGAAGTCCCGTTGTTTCCGTCTCCAGTCAGGAAGTTTGGATATAATCCTTTTGGTTTTAAATCCAGCTCCTCGTATCTCTTGTTGTCTAGTAGTGCGAAGGAGCCTGTTCATTTCTCCCGCACTGCTGACTCCCATATCCTCCATCCAGACAGAGCCATTATTGCGTTAAAGTCCCCTTCTCTAGACTATAATTTTCCTTGTAATTTGAAGTTCTCTTATTCCCTATGTTCTGACATATCTTTCCATTATCCAGGATGCCTTTTCTCTTGGTATCAACTCTTAGGGACTCACTCTTGGCTTCATTTGATCCTGAGGGCTTTTAAACTCTTTTTGCTCTCCCTCCCCCATAAGTATACTATTAGTCTTGATTTCTCTTCTTCTCCCATTGAGGTCGGCACTACCAAGCCCCTCCCATCTGTTTCTGCGACCGCTCCCAGCAGTCTTGGCTCCCCCTCGCGTCCTATCTCTGTAGAGTTTTCTCCTTCTGCCCTTCAGACGATCTCGGCCCCTTCTGCTTCGGCTGCTGCTCGCCCTATCAAGCGGGGTCATAAAAAGAAAGTTTTCGATCGTTCCGTGATTCGAGTGAGTGCCCGCCTTCTTGCGAAGAAAGCAGGCTCCGTGGCGGCTCGTTGAATTCCCTGGTGGCAGCAGTGTCCTTTCCGCCGTGATGCCTCTAGAGTCACTCTTGACTGCTAGTGGAGTTGGTTTCTCCCCTGTTGTCTTCGGTTGGATCATCGAGTCTCTGGGTTTCTGCTTTGCTCGATGGTTTTTCTGGTTGGAGTTCCTTGCCGGGTTTGCTCTCTGGGTTGTTTACTGTTTTTGTATCATTTGTATGTATTTTTTTACTTGCTTTATTCTGTTTTACCTCTTGTAAAACCATTGATGCTTGTATGTTTCATTACTGATTTATTGATTAATATATTTTTGATGGCTGGAGCCTTAGGGCTCTATCCGATTCATCAAAAAAAAAAGAGAAATCCGTATCATGCTGTTCTTTTTCGTCTGATATTAAATTAGCAATGCACGCCTCTTTTAAGTACTTTTTTACCTCGTTTCTCTGCTCACTTCTATTCTGGTTTATTTACTCATGTGCTTCATGGGACTGGGTCTTGCTCTAACTTCACTCCACCGCCGTTTTCTCATGTTTACCGTCGCCCCCCTTTGGTCGATCCTGTTATCCCTCTATCGTCTATAGGGAGTGTGAACAATGCTCTTTCTAATTCTAGCTTTGCTTCTGCTTCCAGATCTAACCCCCGTTTGATTAGATCAAGTGCTCGTTTACGAGCTAAATTTGAAGCCTCTGCTTCGTATCATCCTTCGATATCTTGCCCTTCTGACTCTTCCAACGTATCAGTGCATTCTCCTCTAGGGTCTATTTTTCATCTTCAATTTGATCATTGCTCTGATAAAGATCTCATTTCCATTTCTTCGAAATTAGGATTTTTGACTATTGCTTCCTCCTCGTCGGTGGCCTTAGCCATCAGAAAGAAAGAACGCTCTAGAGTCAAAGAGTTCAATGTTTTTTAATGATTACAGTGTCGTGGAACATCAGGGGACTGAATTGTCCCGATAAGCAAAGAGCGGTCTATCAATTAATTTCTTCCTCTCACTGTGACCTCATTTTTGTTCAAGAATCTAAACTCGAGGTTCCCTCTCCCTCGATTCTTAGATCGATTGGAGGAACCCTCATTTCGAACTGGATTTCCCTAGATGCGATTGGATCTAGGGGAGGCATCCTATTCGGTTTTAAAGAGGCGACTTTCTCTTTAGTCTCTTTTCATCGACTCAACTTCTTCCTCATTGTTAAACTTCATTGGTTGCCTCTTAACACTAACCTCACGATTATCTCAGTTTACGGTCCATCTTCGTCTGAAGGTCGGCCGTTGTTTTGGAGCGAATTCCTTTCTCTGTTGCCCCATTCTAACGAGCTGTGCATCTTCTGTGGCGACTTTAATGTCACGCGATTCGCCAACGAAAGATCTAATAGTTTGTCGATTGGCAATCATCGTTTCAACGAATGCATCCAATCTTTACTTCTGACCGATATTCCATTATCAGGCAGATCCTTTACGTGGTTGAACCTCCGCCATCATCCAGCGATGGCGAAGCTCGATCGTTTCTTGGTGTCCAATGTGTGGATTAACCGTTTTCACAACTCTTTTGCTCTCGCCTTACCCAACCCCTCTTCAGATCACGTGCCCATCGCGTTACATTCTGATTTTCATTTCCCTCGTCACCATCAATTCAGATTCGAAAAATTTTGGTTGCAAGACCAAGTTTTTGTCAACCTCGTTTCGGATTGCCTTTCGGTAATCTCTGGTTCTTCTGGATTAGGGTCCATCCTTCTCAAACTTCATGCGATTAAATTCGAATGTAAAATCCGGCGCAATGAAAGACACTTTAACACCAATTTCCTAAAAAATTTTTACCGCTCCTCCATTGAATCAATAGATCAAATGGAGGAGCAAGGGGCGATCTCGGTTGACTTATTCAACGAGCGGCAGTCCTGCAAAAAAGAATTTTCGGATATTCTTCATCAAGAACACGTGAAATGGGCCCAGAGAGTAAAATTTCGTTGGCTCAAAGAGGGCGATTGCAATACTGCTTTTTTTCATAATTTTGCCTCCCATAGACAAAGATGTAATCATATTTCATCTATCGTTCACGAAGGGATTGAACTATCTTCTAACGAAGATATTCACCGATCTTTCCTCCTCTTCTACAAAAATCTCATTGGATCCTCCAAACCGAGGACTTTGAGCGTGGAGTGGACTCACCTGTACGGCGATGATCCCATCGATCTCTCTTCTCTTGATTCTCCATTTTCGATGGAAGAAATCAAACAAGCGGTATTCGCCTTAAAAAGCGATGCGGTGCCTGGCCCGACGGCTTCCCCGCTTTCTTCTTTCAAAAGTTCTGGCATTATTTGAAAGATGACCTTTATCGAATGTTCACCGAGCTTCATCTAGGCTCTTTTTCTTTTGACCGCATCAACTACGCTCATATCGTTCTTATTCCTAAACTAATAGGTGCGAATTCCGTGGCTAATTTTAGACCGATTAGTCTTATCAATTCCACGTTCAAAATTATCATGAAAGTTCTGTCAGCTAGACTAGGAGAGGTGATATCTCCTCTTATTGATCCGGCTCAACCGGGCTTTATCAAAGATCGTTTTATTCTTGATAGCGTGGCTTCGGCCCAGGAAATAATATCCTATTGTCACAATTCCAAATCAGAGGGGATTCTCCTCAAACTTGATTTTCAAAAAGCTTATGATAACGTTTCTTGGGAGTTCCTTTTCGATATCTTAAGCAATAGGGGATTTGGTCCCAAATGGATTGCTTGGATCAAGTCTAGCCTATTTGCGGGTACTTCATCCATCCTCATTAATGGATCGGAAGGTCACAAATTTAAAATCAAATGCGGGCTCAGGCAAGGTGACCCGCTTTCTTCTCTATTATTCTCTCTTGTAGCAGACGTTTTCAGTAAACTTCTTCGCAATGCCTGGGATGCCCAGGTCATCGAAGGTCTGGGAGAATCCCGCTCTTTCAATGGCGTACTGAACCTTCAGTACGCCGACGACACCATTATTCTGGCCAAACCTAATCATCATACTCTCAGAAACCTGAAGCTTCTTCTCTATTGCTTCGAACTAGAGTCTGGCCTTACTATCAACTTTCAAAAGTCTTCAGTTGTTTGGTTGGGAGGTTCTCCTAATAGGCAGGATAAAATATCCGCGTTCTCTAACTGTCCGGTCGCTTCTTTTCCTATTACTTACCTGGGGATTCCACTGAGGTGGGGCAAACTTCATAGATCGGATTGGTCGCCAATGATTGACAAGGTCGAATCCAGACTGTCAGCGTGGTCTGGGAGACAGTTGTCTCGAGGCAGTAGATTAATCCTGATCAACTCAGTTCTTTCTTCTATTCCCCTGTACATGATGTCCTTCTACTTCATCCCATCGTGGGTTATCAAAAGAATCGACCGTATTATAAGTAATTTCCTCTGGTCGGGTTCTTCTATTTACAACCCCGGTTCACACCTTTGTAATTGGAAACTCATCTGTTCTTCAAAAATGGCTAGTGGCTTAGGGGTTTTAGATCTTAGGCACCAAAACCTTGCCTTACTAGGCAAATGGATTTGGAGATTCCTCAAAAAGGAGGACCTCCCCTGGATTAGATGCATCAAAGCCAATTACTTTGTGGCCAATGCATGGTGGAGTTTTCCGGACCGTCCTCACAGGAAGTCCTCCCCGTTTTGGAAAGGCATTTGGAAAGCGGCAGTGGCTTTCCAGTGTGGTTTAAGCCATGTTTGTAAGGATGGTTCCATGACCAGATTCTGGTCTGATATCTGGATCGGTAATTCCTCTTTAGCGATCGCTTTCCCTGCGATTTTTCGCATCGCCGCCAATCCTCTGGCTTTGGTAGCTGATTACTATAACCTCAACGACGTCCATAGGGAATGGTCGATTCCCCTCTTGTCTAATCTTTCTTCCCATTTAGCTCCTGAGTTTGATAAATTAATCGAGGTCATTAACAATGTGGTTTGGCATGATAAAGAGGATTTCTTTTGGCGATGGAACTCGTCTAAGAACTTCTCAGTCCGTTCTTTCTATTTATTCCTCAATTTTAGAGGGATTAGATCGCCATTCTACGATGTGGTTTGGAAATCCTGTGCTCCGTTGAAAGTGAAGATCCTTTTGTGGTTAGCTCTCAACAATAAACTCCTTACCGTCGAACTACTCAACAAGAGAAATATCGCATGGGGACAATTGTGTCCACTTTGCAATTCGTTTTCCGAGGATGTGAACCACTTGTTTATTGAATGCGACTACACTCTAACTCTTTGGAAAATCACCGTTCTGGCCTGGGGAGTGTCTGTCACTCCGATCAGTCTGTTTGATTGCTGGTCTAAGCGTCCCCCTAACCGTAATTTCCACAACTCATGGATCCTCTCTTTCCAGATTATTCTTTGGATTATTTGGAGAGAAAGAAATCACGGAATATTCCGACATATTTTCACTCCATCTCGTACTTTAGCAAAAGAGTTTCTTCTTTTATTCAATTTTTGGTCTTCATCTTTAAAATCGGAAGCTAGAGGAAACATGAAGGGTGAAAGGTTGGAGGAAGCTTACAATTGTCTTATTAATCTCAATGCTATTTAACGTTCTGTATCAGTCTTAGATGCTAGTTCTTCTGGTTGTAGATCTCCCTTCCTGCGTTTATTTGGTATTTCATTTGCAGTATCTGATTTGCTTCTATGTCTTTTTATAGTAATTCTCTCTTCTGGCACTTTTGAGGTTTTGGCTTTCACCTTTAGCGGTGTGATCTTATGATTTTTCCCTTGCTTGTTTTTCTTTTGCAGGCTTAAAGGGTTGTGTTCTTTACCCTTATTATGCTTTTGGTAGTTTGTTTTGTCCTCGTAGTTGGGCTGTTCTGGCTGGGGATTTGTTGTTGATGCCCAGGATCTCTCTGGTGGATCTGCTACCGCTCTCTTCTTTTTAATGAGTTTTGGCTGGTGCTGATGTTTAAGTGCTTAACTAGTGTTTGGATCTTTTCGTTCTGTTTTTCTTCTTTCTGAGCTCATATGTTTAGAGCTCTTTGGTTGGCTTTATCACTATGTTTGTCTTCTTATTTTGATGAATACTGATGTAACTGCGGCTGTTCAGCAGTTTAGACTGGTATCATTTTATTAACGTTCAATCTTCTGATTGGGAAGAGTCTGTGTGCCTTGCGCTAGCTGTGATTTTCAGTATTTTCTTTCATCTGTTTAGTGCTTCACATGTTTGTTGAGCATTGTTTTCCTTGTTCTGTCGGTTTGTTTTGTCACTGATTATATCAGTGTGTTCCATGACTCATTCAGTGGGTATTGTGTTCACCAGCATGTGTTTTCTTGCCGTGCTGGTGGACTTCGGCCTTTTGCCTCTACTGTCGTCCAGTAGCGCCCTCGCTGGCGTTCTTCGCTCCGGGGGAGGAGGTCCTCTTTTTCTTGGCATTTGGTACTATGGTTCGGTTTCTATCGTTTGACTGATTTTCGCAGGAGCGCTTCCCACCTTCATGGCCAGAGAGGTCTGGAGAGATGGTCCCTTTGGTCACCTCGCTGCCTTTCGCTCCTATGAGCCTCTGGAGCTTCTTCTAGTTCCTCGTGTGGTTTTTGGTTGATCGATCAGCTTCCGCCTAGTTGGAGTGTATTGTTCTCGGCTTAGCGGCTGTGCTTCTGTGATTGTAATTCTATTTGGGAATATATCGTTGTATATTGTTTTTTGTACTATTTGTTTTACGCCTTGTAAGACCTCGCTACTGTTATTTTTATGAATATATATTATGGCTGGAGTCGTTGGACTCTATCCGTTTCATCAAAAAAAAGAGAAATCCGTATCCGTATCTGCATCCGAAATTTTTTGGATTTGGATATCCGAATCCGTATCTGTATCCACCCGGATACAGATTTTACATATCCGTATACGCAAAAAATTTTGATTCGGCTACGGATCGGATCAAATATATCATTATCCGAGAGCATCCCTAGCTCACTACATCCAAAGCACCCTACCCCGGCGAAACTACCCCGGCATTTGGGTAGTCGCACCGGGGTTTCCCCGGCAATTTTTAGAAGAAACGCCGGGGTAGGTTAGGGTATTAAAAAGCCCATTTTCTTATTTTTCAACTCCATTTCTTAATTTTCCCAATTTCTTATTTCCCTCTCTCTCCCGCTCACTCCAGCGGCTCGTCGTCCCCGTCTCTGTCCCCGTCCCCACTCCCTCTCTCTTCCGCTCACTCCCTCCCCCTCGCCCCTCCCCCCTCCCCCCTCCCCCGCTGCTGTCTCCCCTTCCCCTCCATCGCCCTCCTGGTCCCCCGCCATCAAATCTCAGATCTCGATCGGTTCTAATGTGGGCAGGTCTTAATCATTTGTTGAGTTGTTTTGTTTTGAATCTATGAGTTTGATTATAGATTTTGCTTCATTTTGGTTCTTAATTTGGAACTGAAATTGATTGGAATCTAGGGTTTATATTTTGCTAGATCTGTCAAAATTGCAACTTTTTGGATATTATTTTTATGTAACTAAATTAATGCCAAAATCTTGACTTTTTGGATATTATTTGTGTTTAGTTTACAATTTTGCTGTGATTTTTGAGTTATCACTTAAATATGGTCCATGCTACAGGTCTTGCAGCTTCATGCTCTCATTTTCAGTCACTGGAAGATTTCTCTATACTTTTGCTGTACTAATTGTCCTTGAGAGGCCTACTATATAGTCCAAGATTATGTAGTAATTTGTAAATTTGAAGACCGTCCCATTACTAAGGAGAATAAATGTTTTTTTTTCGTTGCAGATTGTGTAGCTCTGTAGGATTTTTTTTAGTTAATTCCAAATGAAATTTACTCATAATATAATTTTCTTTTACTTATAGCTATATTTTCAATTTAATAGGCCTAATCAATCTTGTTGATGTCTCCCCTGGATAGCTTGTGGCCTAGCCCTGTCATGAGATGCCAGTAGGTAGTAACATAATTACATTCCTCTTCCCTTTTGAGGGGAAGGAGCTGTCCCGGTGTCATCCCTTTGGAAGTAAGGTAACTCAAACCAATACCAGTGGCAAGCTAAGCCCGGGAACTGATAAGCCCAATAGCAAATTCTTGTCTTCTACCCCCTAGCCCTGTGACTTCCCCACCAGAAGGTGAGTCCAATAGGTTAGCTAACCAATCTTAGGTAAGCAAGCCAATCTGAGAAGGCCAAGCTAGCGAACCATGCAAATCAAATAAGAAGTTGAGCCCAAGCTTTGGGGCCCACTATTGGCCTATCAAAAATAGTCTTCGTTCGGACACTAATTTGAGCATCGTCAAAGATCGAACGATCAGAGTCTGTGAAGCCGATCAGTCCGGGGGCCATTTGGTTGTCTCATCCAGGAAATGCCTAATGGTTATTCAAAGGTAAATAAGTGTATGGATGCCTTCTAGCATTAGAGTTTTCTTTTATTTTTTATAGTAAAATTTGTTATGTACTTTTTTTATCTTACAATAGAATCGGGGACCCAAATCAAATATGATGCATTTTTTTCCGATATAACCTACTAGAATTTTCTGTGTGTTGAATTGTCATGTTATAGCATTCCCTTATCAGTATGTCTATATACTAGCGCCTCTATATACTGTAAAAGATGTATGTAACTGTTTGAAAGCGTATATGTAGGCGGTATGGGTGGAGCATGTTGAAGTGGATGATAGGTCACTTCACAACATCTACAAGCCTTTAGTTAACTCTGGCCTTGCTTTTGGTGCGAAAAGGTTGGTGTCCGATATAACGTACTAGAATTTTCTGTGTGTTGAATTGTCGTGTTATATCGTTCCCTTATCAGTATGTCTATATACTGGCTCCTCTATATACTGTAAAAGATGTATGTAACTGCTTGAAAGCGTATATGTAGGTGGTATGGGTGGAGCATGTTGAAGTGGATGATAGGTCACTTCATGACATCTACAAGCCTTTAGTTAACTCTGGCCTTGCTTTTGGTGCGAAAAGGTTGGTGTCTACGATGGATCGACAATGCGAACAACTTGGTTGTGTGATGGCTAGCAACATTAATCCTTCTAGAGATGGGGGGTGGTATGCACATAATCCATGCCTTATTTTAGATTCTCTGTTGAATCCTTTTACATGCACATTCTTTGTATTATATAACCTATTCGGAAATATATATACATGTACTCAGTTTTTTCGCTCAATCTTGAAGATTTCACTCTTAATTTTCTAAGTTTTCCTATATCAGAAATCTATACTGTTTCTTATTTGTGAGAATTTAATATCAGTATCATAAAAGTATCTGAATTTTAAAAAAAAAACTTTGGATGATTGCAGTGATACAAACGCCCGAAGGGAGGAAGAGCATGCTAAACAGCATGTTGGATGGTTATAAGCTTCAGGTGAATATTGTCAATCTTGATAACATAATTTTTGCTCTAACCACTTTGATTGTCTGTTATCATTCGCTGACTTTGTTAGTGACAATATAAACTATCATTGTATATTAACTGACTTTCGATAAAAACATCTCTAGGTATTTGTTTATAATTGAACAACATGTTGGATGAAGTTCATTGTGTTTCATCTTTATTCACAATTAACTATTAGCCACATTGTTGATCATGTAATATCTGGTTGCTATTGTTGTAACTTAATTTTTGCTGCAATCATATAATTGAGTCCAAATGTGTCTAGCTCTAAAAATAATCAATTGTCATTCTTTGTACAGGCATTGTGTGACAAGGATCATTCATCAAAGCAGGTAGTGGCTTTTGTTCTTAATCCAAAAAAGTCTTCTTGATGACTTTGCATCATGAAAGGTTGGATAAAGTGAATGTTGCATTAATACATTGTTTTGGAATATGCTTAAAGGTACCCGGAGTGAAAAATCTTGAAAGAAGAATTCTAGAAGTTAACCGAAAAAGGATCAAGGTTGTGAAACCTGGTTCCAAGACTTTGTTTCCGACTACTGAAATCCGCAGGACTTATGCTCCTCCATTTCATGTATGTTGCTTTCTTTTTTATCACCTTGATTGGAATGATTTTGTGTCTAATGGAACAAAATGAGTCTTCCTTTAGTTTTTAATCACCATCGTAGTTCTGCATAGGTTTGTCATGGAACCATGCAACTAACACCCACTAGTTATGCACTTCTCATTATGGAAGATTGAAATCACTACTCGCACAATAATTTTTACTTAAAGTCTATTTTAATGCTAGTGATTGTGATCTTTGACCATCTTTATCATGATGCAAAATTTTATTCTGAACAACCTTGCTAAATGATGTTTTACAGGTGGAGCTTTATAGGATCGACCAACACCATTTCAAGATTGTAATGGATAGCGAAAACGAGGTGGATCTGATGGTGCAAACCCGACACATGAGGGATATAATCATTCTTGTAATAAGAGGTCTACAAAATTAACCTAAGGCTGCTGTTGAGTAGAACCTTTGTCATTTCGGTCCATTGTGTTCCACTGAGACAGAGAGGAGGAAGCAGTCCAAACATTATTTTCATTCATATTAGTATGTATGATTGATGAGTAAAATGCGACTAATTGTAGGTTGGATTGCAGATTCCAGACATATGTGTGATCATATACAATTTTGTTAACTTTTGTAAAGTAGGCTTAATGATTAATGGTTTATGTCTGTATTATTTAGAAACAACGACAACAATGACAACAACACAGTATAATTTATAAACAGCAACAACAACCAATAATAATAATAATAATAATAATAATAATAATATAGCATATCTCGGCATTTTTTAACGTCGGGATAGTATTTTTAATGGAAAAAAATGAAGATTATTCTATTCAGGCGTTCTCAAATGCCAGGATAGCGAAAAAGACAACCTCGACGTTTGAAAATGCCGGGAAAGTTTTCTCGCATCCCCGGCTGGTGCAAACCCGGCACTTGCGAAGGCGTTTCTCAAAGCACCGTGGCCATTAATCCTGGCGCTTAAATTTGAAAAGTAAACGCTCGGGATTGTAGGGTTATTTGTAATGAGTCTAATATCATAACTATAGTCATAAGGTATCATAACCACATAAACTAATATTTTTTTTTGTAGAAACCATAAAAAAAATGTGGAGTCTCCAAGTAGTCTATGTGAAACATATCTAAATCTAAGGATGAAGGTTCTCCTTGCTAGATAAAGGATCAAGTTCACTCTGTTGCTGCTTATTTTGGTGTGGGAGCAAATAAATTAGTGAGTTTATATTTTGAAGGAAACTACTAAAGATCTAACATTTGATCATCACTGTAAAAAGTGGTTAGAGCTCCTGAGATTGGATATGGATCGTTGATTGAACACCTGGATACGAATCCGACGATTGCTGATGCGGCTGATGGAGCAGCAAAAGTCTGAAACACCTTGGATGACCCCAGCGATAGATCCTCCGATGCTCAAGTCAGAACCAGAGGGAAAATAAGAGTTTGAGAGTGAAATTGCATATTTCTGTTAATTTCTGACTGAAGGAGGGGGGGGGGGGGTATTTATAGGCCTGAGAAATAGTTAGGAGATTGATATGAATATGTTATCTTCTGTTTGATTCTCCCCCTTTCAAGAGATAGAATCGGATATTCTCTTGTTTGGTGATAAGAAATTTGACTTACAGCCCTTATGGACTAGGTGTCACTCCTGGTAGGCCTAATCGCTTTTAATGGGCTTGAAAGTGGCTCATATCTTGTTAATAACCATTAAAAGGCCCAGACATGTTAGAGAGGCCCGTTATTGTTAATCTGTCTGTAGAAACTTTAAGATTTGTGTTGCCATTATCATGAGCCCCCCACTCTCGGAAAGCGATTTTCTCGGATTTCAAGAAATAGTACGCCCTTATTGCCTTATTTCAGAGTTCTAGGATTCAATCTTGACTTTGAGGGACACTTGGTGATACCTGGATTTGGTTGAAAGCTTCTAAAGGCAGGCGAATATTTTCCTCGGCTTTTCTGAAATTTTTGGAATTTTCCATAACTTTTTTGGATTTTTAATAATTTCCCCCCAATTAGTAATTGCTTTTTCAAACTTTTTAATTAAGTAACCCAATTTTCTATTGTTTTTCAGAAATTCTAATAAAATTTTCAAATTTAAGAATTATTTTTGGAATTTTCCATAACTTTTTTGGATTTTTAATAATTTCCCCCCAATTAGTAATTGCCTTTTCAAACTTTTTAATTAAGTAACCCAATTTTCTATTGTTTTTCGGAAATTCTAATAAAATTTTCAAATTTAAGAATTATTTTTGGAATTTTCCATAACTTTTTTGGATTTTTAATAATTTCCCCCCAATTAATAATTGCTTTTTCAAACTTTTTAATTAAGTAACCCAATTTTCTATTGTTTTTCGAAAATTCTAATAAAATTTTCAAATTTAAGAATTATTTTTGGAATTTTTAATTTCATTTTTGAATTATAAAAGATTTTTGGGGATTTTTTAATTAATTTATCTGTCCTGGCAAGAATTTTTGTAAACCCCTGTTTTCGCCTATACATATTTTCTGTGTATTTTCTATATTTCGATTCTTTATGAATTCCTGTCCGTTCTCTTAAACTCATTTTATTTTTAAATTTATTTTTAGATCTCCTATTAAAGTCCATTCGAATTATCAACTGTATTTGTAGCTATTTTCAAATGATTATATATTTTAACAAAAATCCTATTCCATTCTATAAGTTCAATTTTTTTCTTATTTGATTAATTATTTATATTTAAGCCCCAACAAAGTATATTCTTATTATTTTGACTTATTAGTAAATAAACCCAAATCCAATAGCCTATAACCCAAGCCCATTCCAAGCCAATTCCCTAAACCGAATCACAAACCATATGTGGTATTTAATCACCTATATAATATTACTAATCTCAATTAATTGTACACTAAACCGAAATTGCAGATTTTCTGATTACCTTCTGACTGAAGGAGGGGGGAGGGTATTTATAGGCATGAAAAACAGTTAGGAGATTGATATGAATATGTTATCTTCTGTTTGATTCTCCCCCTTTCAAGAGATAGAATCGGATATTTTCTTGTTTGGTGATAAGAAATTTGACTTACAGCCCTTATGGACTGGGTGTCACTCCTGGTAGGCCTAATTGCTTCTAATGGGCTTGAAAGTGGCTCATATCTTGTTAATAAACCTATAAAAGGCCCGGACCTGTTACAGAGGCCCGTTATTGTTAATCTGCCTATAGAAACTTTAAGATTTGTGTTGAAATTATATGACCATGATTTAATGCGACTTTTGCCATTATCATGAGCCCCCCACTCTCGGAAAGCGATTTTCTCGGCTTTCAGGAAATAGTTCGCCTTATTGCCTTATTTCAGAGTTCTAGGATTCAATCCTGACTTTGAGGGACACTTGGAGATACCTGGATTTTGTTGAAAGCTTCCAAAGGCGGCTAATATTTTCCTCAGCTTTTCTGAAAATTTTTGAATTTTCCATGACTTTTTCGGATTTTTAATAATTTTCCCCCAATTAGTAATTGCTTTTTCAAACTTTTTAATTAAGTAACCCAATTTTTAATTGTTTTTCGAAAATTCTAATTAATTTTTCAAATTTAAGAATTATTTTTGGAATTTTTAATTTAATTTTTGAATTATAAATTATTTTTTGGGATTTTTTATTAATTTATTTGTCCTGGCAAGAAGTTTTGTATACCCCTGTTTCCTCCTATACATATTTTCTGTGTATTTTCTATATTTCGATTCTCTATGAATTCTTGTCCGTTCTCTTAAACTCATTTTATTTTTAAATTTATTTTTTAGATCTCTTATTAAAGCCATTTCTAATTATCAATTGTATTTGTAGCTATTTTCAAATGGTTATACATTTTAACAAAAATCCTATTCCATTCTATAAGTTTATTTTTTTTCTTATTTGATTAATTATTTATATTTAAGCCCCAACCAAGTATATTCTTATTATCTTGATTTATTAGTAAATAAACCCAAATCCAATAGCCTGTAACCCAAGCCCAATCCAAGCCAATTCCCTAAACCGAAGCACAAACCATATGCGGTATTTAATCACCTGTATAATATTACTAATCTCTATTAATTGTACCCTAAATCGAAATTGCATATTTTCTGATTACCTTTTGACTAAAGGAGGTGGGAGGGTATTTATAGGCCTGAGAAACAATTAGGAGATTGATATGAATATGTTATCTTCTATTTGATTCTCCCCCTTTTAAGAGATAGAATAGGTTATTCTCCTGTTTGGGGATAAGAGATTTGACTTACAACCCCTATGGACTGGGTGTCACTCCTGGTGAGCCTAATCGCTTTTAATGGACTTGAAAGTGGCTCATATCTTGTTAATAAACCTGTAAAAGGCCCGAATTTGTTAGAGAGACCCGTTATTGTTAATATGTTTGTAGAAACTTTAAGAATTGTGTTGGAATCATATGACCATGATTTATTGCAACTTTTGCCATTATCATCAGCCCCCGACTCTCGGAAAGCGATTTTCTCGGCTTTCAGGAAATAGTTCGCCTTATTGCCTTATTTCACAGTTCTAAGATTCAATCTTGACTTTGAGGGACACTTGGAGATACCTGGATTTTGTTGAAAGCTTCTAAAGGCGGCGAATATTTTCCTCAGCTTTTCTGAAATTTTTGGAATTTTCCATAACTTTTTCGGATTTTTAATAATTTTCCTCCAATTAGTAATTGCTTTTTCAAACTTTTTAATTAAGTAACCCAATTTTTAATTGTTTTTCAAAAATTCTAATTAATTTTTCAAATTTAAGAATTATTTTTAGAATTTTTAATTTACATTTTGAATTATAAATGATTTTGGGGGATTTTTATATTAATTTATCTGTCCTAGCTAGAATTTTTGTAAACCCCTGTTTCCACCTATACACATTTTCTGTGTATTTTCTATATTTCGATTCTTTATGAATTCATGTCCGTTCTCTTAAACTCATTTTGTTTTTAAATTTATTTTTTAGATCTCCTATTAAAGTCCTTTCTAATTATCAATTGTATTTGTAGCTATTTTCAAATGATTATATATTTTAACAAAAATCCTATTCTATTCTATTAGTTTATTTTTTTTGTATTTGATTAGTTATTTATATTTAAGCCCCAACCAAGTATATTCTTATTATTTTGATTTATTAGTAAATAAACCAAATCCAATAGCCTGTAACCCAAGCCCAATCCAAGCCAATTCCCTAAACCGAAGCACAAACCATATGCAGTATTTAACCACATATATAATATTACTAATCTCTATTAATTGTACCCTAAACCTAATCATCATCCCCCCCCCCCCATCTCAACAGCCGCAAACCCACCTTCTCATATCCTTCTTCTTCTCCCCTGTTCATCCCGAAATCCACTGCCCTTCTCCTCCTCATCACATTCCTGCAATCCACCTTCCACCAATTCCACCTCACAGACCTTGCTGTAAACAACCACCACTATCAATCCGACCTCATCTTTGCTTGCTGTTTACTGCTTCGAACACCCGAAACCACTACAACACCTCGCTTCCCCTCGAACCTGTCGTTTTCCTACTGTCATCCCTACATTTGTTGGTATCATCGCTGCCGCTACTCATTGTTGCTACCATCTTCGTTGTTGCCGTTGTTCTTGAATGTCGTGCTTCTCTCCTCTTGCTACATTTGTTACCGTTGTTCACGTTTGCTACCATCACCTCGCTATTGTGGTCGTGTTTGTTGTGTAACACCCCGAATTCTAAATAAGCCCGAATTCAAAGTTCCACAGGATCTTTACACTTCACCTCTTACAATTTTACAAGAAATTTAAAACTTTTATACATCAATGTTTACATCAACCCAGCGAAAATAAATTACAACATGATACATGATTAAAATAACAGTTGAAACATTTCTTTAAGAAGCATTAATTCCTTAGTCCTTTCATTCATTTTATCCTGCATAGAAACTGTGGGCACGTCAGTTGGATACTACTGATGCTAGAATATAATACATCAATTTCTCTTACTTGGAAAGCACACACTCGATCACAAACAAAGTTAAGGGGGACTATCTTATTGATGTCGTGTGTGACTGTGTACTTAGTTTTAATGCAGTTACTTATTGTTTCATGACACTGATGCACACTTGTTCGAACTTATGCATCCCATTCTACATAAATTCGAGGGCAAGCCCTTAATTGTTCTTCATCTTGTAGGGTTGGATCCCTCGTTATGAGTTAAACTACTACGGTAACTACGGTAAGTATCCTCGATGTTTTATGAATTACGAGCCTATGTCTAGACAGCCTGGAAGGGAATCCCACGTCATGAAATGACGCATCATGTAGACAGCTTATGGACAATTTGCCTCCGTCGTAGGACAATGGCACTACGTAGTCACCAAGCACCCCACAAGAGTCGCCACGGTCCTGATAATTCCAGAGATGTATTCACGTCATGACATGACGCATCATGTAGACAGCCTGTGAACACTCTCACACCGTAGATCCGAGGCCCTCATACTTTTGTTTTTCTCTTACTTTCATTACATCTTCACTATGTGTCTAATCCTTAGATAATTAAATCATGAGTAAAAATTAACACCCTAGAGTTAGCATCAACTCTATACCGGACTTAACCATCAATTGATAACAACGACCCAAATCTTGGTATTTTTCTACAACATTTATTTTTCAAGAATTCATTCATGCTGGTATAAGGACTTAGCTACACTCTAGTTCTTAACTTTTTTTTCATGTTCACCAAAAATGAGTGTTTATACTGATAAATTTCCACATTTCATCATGATCTTTTTATTTCATTTTCCATGCACACTTGCACATATTAAACATCAAATTTCATATTTTAAATTACTACATCTCTTAATTTAATCACCACATAATTTCTTGCATTCACATTTTTCCTCTTTCTTTAATTATATTAAAACCATATTTAAAAAGAAAATTCACCAAGTTCTTTAATCTATTTTAATATAAAAACCACATCTAATCTTCACTAAATACATAAAATGTTGTAGAATTATTTTTCATAAAGTCTAGATAATATTTGTAGAATAATAGAATTTTTTCCTAATTTTTATTTCTCCTAAAACTCAAAATTAACACACAAGTCGAGTTTATATTCAAAAAAATGTAAAAACCCAAACAAAATGTGGAGCCTGGATTCGAACCCAGAGCCAAACCCCCGCCAGCTACAGTAACAGACCTAAAGCGCACCCGAAGACCACTAAGTCCAGAGTGACTAACTGATATGAATAGGGTTCAGTTCTTTATATATTGACTGTACTGTATTTGAGGACAAATCAAATTTGAATAAAAACAGAGCATCTTCAATACTCGAACCCAAGACCCCTTGCACTGTACACAGCGCCTATAACCCACACCGAAAGCCAATATGCCCAAACTCAATTTCTGTTATAGTTAGGAGTCGAAATAGATTTATACTTACTGTCTGTTTATAAGTCTCTTTTACAAAATTCAATTTCTTAATACATTGGTATCTTCCAAATCAAACTTGTCCAGAATATTATCCTTAAAATAAAATAGTGCAACAGCAATTAAAATCTTAATTTTTAACATTAAAATAAGTTTTCTTTACAACTTATATTTAAAGAATATCTTATCGACTTAAAAATGTACCATAGTTCCATCTCAAAATACCAATATAAAATCCACTAAATATAGGTTCTTATTCTTTTTTTTAAACACTTTTCCAATCCTACTAGAGACTAGGAATTATTCTTTTATCACCTCCACAACAACTTATTCATTTAGCAATTAAACATGACAATATCTATTCATCTCAATCTACAACTAAGTATAGCAATATCCATTCATTTACAACTAAGCCATTCATTCAACAAGATCATCACACTAGCATGGTTCATTTAGAAATAGATATTCTAGCATGAATTTCAATAATAGAACACCATGGTGAGTTTTAATTTACTAATCACAATCAAATTTTCTCTTTTCTCTACTAGTCTCTTTAGGCAAACACATGGCAATTTTAGTTAGTTTCTCTAGCATGTTCATGAAATTAAATTCCTAGCATGGTAACTATATTAGAAGTAGAGAAATCACCCACATTCTTTGAAGACAAATGGAAATTCCTAAAGAAACTACTTGAATGCACGATCGTCTCCCTTCTCCTCCTACCTTGTGCCAAAAATCCGTGCCTCTCCTCCCTGATGGTGCCAACCGAGCCTCCTTGATTCTAGCCGACCACCCAAGTTGCAAGAGCACACACACACAAACACTTAATCTTTTCCTCACACAACTCTATCTTTTCTCTTACACAAACTCTATCTTTTCTCTTTGAAATTTGTAAGTGCAAATAGAAATGAAAGACCAATGAGGCTATTTATCCACAACTCAAGACCAAATGAAGGGTTGAGATGAGTTTGGATGAAAGGTTTAGATGCATTTGGGAGTTAGAAGAACCACCCACCTTCACATAACCACTTCTCCACTCCTCCACTCTCTCCATTCTCTCCAAGTGTGGTCGGCCTCCTCTTCTCATTCACATTGCACGTGCATGTGCAATGCATGTGTCTCTATATGCACACTAGTTAAGTTTGTTCATTTATTAATTAACTAATTTGTTACATGACAAGTCTACCCTACAAGTTGTCTTAATTACTAATAGAATTAAATAGTGGGCTAATTAGGTGGGCTAAAACCATGGGCTTTTAATTAATTAATTAATTAATTTTGGGTGGGCTAGAATTAAGTCATTAGGCCTAGGATCTAATAAGAGGCTTTTTAAAAGAGAAGAAAATATTTGTTCATGACATAGAATAATTTTTAAAGCTAAATACACATTAATTTGCACGTGCAAAATACGTGAATTTAAATGAAAATTTTAATTATAGCAAAGTTCAGGATGTTACATGTTGTCCTCATGTTGCTGTTGCCGCTTCTTCTCCTTTCCATCGAAACCACAGCGTAACAGAAAAGCATCTCTTGAACCCCGTTTGTTGTTCATGTTCAAGAAACATTTATTGAACTTTCGCAAGCAGTTCTTTTTATTGATTATAGTATTTCAAGGAATTTTATTATTGATTCATCGGCAAATCGAAATAATAGTTTTCTTTATCGTGCCAGGTTAATGATTCAAGTATTGAACCATTAATTCATTGTTTTATTGAATATCTAGTTTTCTACCCTATCAATTACCTGAACTTGTACTAAGATTTTGACCTAGTTCCTTGCATTATAATTTGTAACCCTGTAAATGAAAGTTGTATCCCTCTGTGTCTGGAATCTGTATCAATTGACGGATCTGAAATCCGACTGTAGAGTGCAAGATATCATAATTTTAGTATTGAAATGTTTTAATTCCATAATACAGTTTAGGAGTATACCGTCGTGATTAACTAATTAAAATAGTATGTTATCAGTAAAATCAAAACCTGAGATTAACCAGGATGCTACTGAACATGATTATGAGTCATTTTATGATTTTTATAAGATTTCTTAATAAATTTCCAGTCTCGTTATATGCACAAGAACTTGACCCTAACTTTCTGTCTTAACACTAGACCCATATAGAATTGACTGATTGACATAGTTACTATAATTGAAATGTGTGAATATGCGTTGGAACCGGAAGGGAGTCTATTTTCTGCAACCCCTGATGAAATCTGATTTGCTTTCTCGTAACAGCGAAAAAGTAAGTATTTGTACACCAACGTATTGCTGTCTAGAATTGTATCTTTATATTCTTAAATGTAAATATGTTTAATTTCGCATTTAATGTATTGAACTTGTACATCATGAATTGCAAAACTCCCGATATCTCCTTGTCACTGTCATGATACCCATTTCCATTTGTTGCATGTTCATATGTAATTTACTGTAAAAGAATAACAAGCTGGTGTAATAAAGGGCAAGACTTAGTAATGAACAATATAGTAGAGTGTACTCGGAGGAAGGGCCCGTGTTCCCGTGTTACATGTTTACAGATCAAGTTTATCGATCAAGTTTATTGTTCATGTTTACTATTCATGTTTACCGATCATGTTTATCGATCATGTGTACTATTTATGTTCACCGTTCATGTTTACCGATCATGTTTACTGTTCATGTTTATCGATCATGTATACCGATCATGTTTACAATTCATGTTTACTGTTCATGTTTACTTATCTTGTTTACTGTTCATGTATACCGATCATGTATACCGATCATGTTTACCATTCATGTTTACCGATCACAGATTACGGTCACGAGATGACCTGAATATATAATCATGTAGAATTCACCACTAGCATCTAAAACGTTCACTTGATTGTATGCATCTGAACATGTGGTATGTGACACGTGGTTGCTTGCATTAGATAGGTTAATTAAAGATTGATAAATTTAAGATTGATACTGAATACTTAATCCTGATTCCTGATTACTGATCCATTGTTTACCGACTATTGATCATGTTACCGACTACTGTTTACCGACCAATGTATTATTGACTATTGATTATCGACTATTGTTTTACTGAATACAGAATATTAATTACTGATTTCTACTTATTGACTATTACATTATTGATTATTGATTATTGTTTACTGACTATTGTTTTACTGAATATTGACTATATTGTTTATCGACTACTGATCATTGACTATTGACTATTGTTTATTGACACTTGGTTACTGATTGAGTATATTTTGAAGTCATTTTCCCGTCTACATGTTTTATTCGTTACAAGTTTACACTTGTTACTTATATGATACTTGATCATATTGTTCCTTGTTCCTTGTTTCTTGATATATCATACGTTATTATTTCACTGTTTGTTACTACTTGCCATCCGTAACTTGCTCTAACGGACCCTTCCTCCCCCCCAACTATAGATGTTGAGCTTACTGGTATTGTACAGCTTATTGATGATATGAGTTGGTATACTTATATCATTCGCTGGGCCTTAGTTATGTGCATGTGTTTTCCGTAAATGGGAAGCGGGGCATGATAATTTTGGAGTAATTGTAACACCCCGCAAATTAGTAAATAACTATTTTGCATATTAATCCGTACACATCTGAGAATTGCACGTGATTATGTAATTTTCATGATTATTATTTTAATTGAGGAATTTTCAGATATATTATATATTCTGAACCCGATATAATGTATTCGGAATATTTTCTCAATTAACTTTTGTATGTTTCCCCCGATTGGTTTAGCAAAACAATCGTTTGGAAAAAAATAATATTTTTATAAACTGTATTCTTATATTTTGATTCGACAAATGAATCTTTTTATTTGTATATATGAGTGTATGAGTATATAAGTATGTATAGGAGTATGTATGAATCTATGTATATATTTTGAATACTTATGAGTATATGTATATGTGTATATATGTATATATGTGTATTAATTGGATTGTATGCAATACAATGTATGTATATATATTTACATAATGTGTATATATATGGATGTATGTATATGTTGATATGAATGTATGTATAAATAATTGGAGTGTATATATATATATATATATATATATATATATATATATATATATATATATAGACTATGTAGGATGTAAAAGAATCACACCCAAATCAAGAGCTTCTCACGTTTGTGATCATGATGATCATGAAATCAAATGGTGAAGAATCATCCAAGACACAAAACCAAGCAATTTCTCCATGTGATTATTGAAGTTTCTAAGGATTTAAGTGGCAAAATCCTTACCTTCCATCTCAATCCCACAACCCCACCCTCTCCTTCCGTGATGGCCGGCTACCCCTTGCCCCCATCCTCACTTTCATTTTACATTCTCACCTCATCTCATTTTCATCTCACCTCCTTCATGAAACCCACTATTCTTCTACTTCTTCACCGTATTCTACTCCTTCATGGTTCAAAAGAAAGAAAAGAGTGAGGAGAAGAAAGAGAGAAAGAGGGCTTGCTTTTGCTTGTAGGTTCATGGAGCTTGGAGAAGAAGAAGAGAGCTTGAGGAGGAGGATCTAGCAAAGGAGCTTGGAGAATCATCATAGTGGGTGTTTTCCAAACTCAACTTGTTTAATTTGTTTAATTTATATGATTTTGATGTGAACGCTTGCTTGAATGCTAATAGTCTATATGTGTAGAAATTGTTCTTGTTGAATTGAGCAATATAGTTTTTGATATAGAAGTGAAAAGTTGCAAGTTGAAGCTTAGGGTTTGGCTATGTTAGACATTTTGTAACTCGGTGATAGGTTGGAATCTCGAATCCAAATTTTTATTAAGTGATGATGATGATGTTTCAGTAAGCTAGAATTATTTTGGAATTTTCGAAGTTTATTTGAAGGGTTTACGAATTCAATTTCCGAAATCTGTAAACGAGGGAAATCGGCAGTTTTTGGTAATCAATGAGTCGAGTTCAAAAATTCATAACTCAATATCTATAAGGAATTTTGAGTTCGAACCTGAAATGAAAAGTTAGATATATATGTTAACAACATGAATTTCACATTTCAGAATTTTTGGAATTTATTTGCTATTTTTAATATATATTAATTCGTTCGACTAGTTGAAGCCGAAGATGTTCTATTTTGGGAGTTGAGGGTTAAACTTTGAAAAATTGTATCTCCCAAATGGTATGATATTTTGAGATAAAACTTGAAATGTAGTGCTCTTGTATATGTTTACTTTGATTTCCCAAAGTTGGAGAATTATTGGACAAAGTTTGAGGGATCAAACAATTGTTAGTTTATAGCCGATTGCTAAGTGGAATATGCAGGAATTAACAGTGCACACCTGATGGAAATTGAAGTATTATAACACTTTAATAGATGAATCGGAGAAAGTGATCAATTGGAGAGTTATAGTAGACACTTATAGCTTTCTATAAAGCCGAGGATCACGCAATTTCGATAAGTGAGTAAATTGTTGTTCTTGTTGCAAGATGCAGCCAGAATCATGGGGTCTGCAGGGTAAGAAGTAAACACCTGATGGAAATAGGAGTTTTATAGTACTTAAACAGTGAAATTTGATGAAGTGATCAACTAGAGAGTTGTAGTAGACATTCACACCTTTTTATAGAACCTAAGATCACGCGATTCCGATAAGTGAGTGATTAGTTATGCCTGTTGTAAGACGTAGCAATATTGCATTGATACTATGAGTCTGCATGTTGAGATTGTGCACATATGATGGAAATAAAGGTTTTATAGCATTTTAATGACTGGAATTGAGGAAGCGACCAGCTATAGAGTTGTAGTGCATATTAATACCTTTCTATAAAGGTCAGGATCTTGAGATTCCAATAAGTGGGTCATGTGTTATGAATTTTTTTAGGTTCAGCTGCTGTGCAATTGTTGAACTGATTACTCTAGATGATTGGTAAAAGATTTTCTAATCTTTAAGGACTGAAATTGAGATAGTCATCAACTAGAAAAGTGGAGTAGAAGATTATACCTTTCTATAGAATTGGAATCTTTGAATTTGAGTTAGTAGATGATTTGCTATGGGATTTTTCTACATGCGGGAATATCATAATTATGAGCTAAAATTGAGTTTTAAGATTTTTTATGTAATTATCCCTTCTAAGCACTTCACATTGAACTTAGATGAGATTCTTGGTGCTTATAACAAATGATGGAACCATGATCGTGTCACGTCCCGCTTCCCGAAAATACGGAACACAAGCATGTGACATTGGCCCAGCGAATGACTTGCTTCATCCATAAGCTGTTTATCCATTCAACTCAACAATAATAACGATACAAACAATTGCGCAGGCAATAATAATAACCACATGAACAATAATACTTAGAATAAGACAAAATAAAATATCCAAATACAATAATCCAACATCTGGAAATAAATAATAATATCCGGGTCATAAGCCCAATACAATAATAAATCCAATCACAATAAAAATAGATCTCAACACAATAAGTCCATGAAATAATAATCAACTAGAAAGCATAAATATTTAGAAAGCTTGTTCTCCAATTCCTGCAGGTAATTCTCCTTCAACACCTGTGAACACTTCATCTAAAAAGATGAGAAAAATTGTCCTTAGAGAAAGTCATGGACAGCAAGTAGAGAAAGTAAGGAACAATAGAATAACGATATAGCAATGAATTCAATGGATCAATAGGAATCAATAACATGGGACAATAGCAATAATCAATATCATGATAATCGATGCAATGGTTATAAATAATGATTCAATATTCGATAACAATATTCAATGGTCGATGTCAATAGCACTTATACAATATTTGCTATCAATGGAAACAATGATGTACAATATGCAATATCGATGTTGTGTCAAATCTTAAGTCTATTTATCATTTAATCCTAACTAATGCACGTACTACTGTATTCCATATGTTCCATGCTACAGGTTCGATGCATACAATCAATTTTGTTTAGACTCAAATTGTAGATTCTATAGATCATGTCCTTGGTATGATGACGGTATCAACAATAACACGGGCCATGGTGTAATTTCACGATGACGATAACGATAATAACACGGGCCATGGTGTAATTTCTGTAATGCCCCGAATCCCCGTTACCGGACATCCGTGACGCAACCAGAATCTTTGCCTTCAAATACATCTCAACACAGTAATAACACGGAAATTTAAAACTTTTTATTGCCAAATAAATTCATTACATCATCGATTACAACAAATATCTTGTTTTTGAACAAGAATACAAATTACATTAACTCATTACATCTTATTACAAAATATTTACCAACTCCTCTTGTAAAGCTATAAGTTGTCTCCCAAAATAGTAGTCGACTGATCACTGTCGAAACTCCGCTGAGTAGTCAATCTGTTTCCCTGGGACTTGCTCCTCGGCTTGAGTCTTCTGCTGTGCATCTCTGATATTTTTGCACCTGCTCGAAAGATAGGATCGGTACCTAAAAGGTGGTGAACGTCAGTAATTCTACTGATTCAATGCTGATAAGAAACAACGATCTCCAAACTGGCAACCACAAACCATCTTGAATGGAAACAAGAAACATGTATCCTAATTCTCTATTGTTTGTGTATACCATGATCAACTAAATGCAGTAAGACTTTGGAACTCTGGATACGCATGCATCACATACTACATACGTTCCAGATCAAAGCATGACATTACCTAATCTAATGCACAAAACAAAGAATCACACGATGCACCTACTCTAATGCAATTCATTTGGGAACATATGCATCCCATACTACATACTTCCCCAAAATCAACTTCAATCGAAACGTATGCATCTCATACTACATACTTTCCAAAGAGTTCGCCTCTCCTGATTGTAGGGTTCAATCCCTCGCCATGCATCCTACTCTTGTACTCAACCTGTTCCCAATATATATCCGTGTCTGAGGAGGTTGCACTCATTCGGTCTAGTCCTGTACTGTAGTACCTAAAGCGGTGGTCGTGTTTGGCACTTAGTACTTGTGCATGGACCTCACTCAAAAATTCATGAAAAACCTTCCGGCACAAAACCATGTACCCATGACGTCAATGATTCATATATAAAACAAAACCCACGTGCATAGGAACGTGATGGCCTCGAGGGTCAAATCCCCCTATTCGACAGGAGTTCCTTTACCGTTCCTCACCCCGGCTCTTTGGGAATTAACAGATCGAGATACGAGACCCGCGAACTCAAAACCTGAGAACCAAATCCGTATCCCTACGATAGGAGAAGTACAACACCTGACTAAGGCTTACTAGCACTAATTCAATATTCATACCCCTAATACATCACTCTAATCATTCAGGTAACATAAAGGGTTCCTCCCACAATCTTGCCTATCGACTCGCGGCCCCAGAGACACAATGTCCTGCTCGCCACTTCCCCTAGCTTGGAATTCGTTCCTTACCACGGCCCGCATTCATCCTTAACCGGCATGAATACAAATTGACGGTACCAATTCGTACGTCCAACGCCTCAGCGGAAGTTCAAATCTTAGGCTCGATAGACGTAGCGTATCACCCTACCCTTGTGACTAACTTGAGTCACAACATCCTTAACAGGAGTCTAACACCAACAAGACCAGTAAAATAACACAAATCATCCCAAATAACAAGTTATCAACTCTTATTTGCAAGAGGGGAAAGGTTCTCCCAATACTTAGTCAAAAACCATGACTAAACCAAACTATGGTGTTTCTGCCTGAAACTTAAAAAGGTCATAACTCCCACAATACAAGTCAGATTTGGGTGTTCTAGCCCAATCTGGAAAGCTAAGAACCTAGGCTACAACCCTCTAGTTGATCATCACCTCAGATTCCATCATCCCATTGCTCAAAACAGCCTCACAAACCTCAGCCAGTGTACACTGGCTGTACCTTACCGATAGCATAAAACTCTACCGGCTCATCGGAATGATACAAATCTAGGTTCTATGGAAAGATGTGAATGTTCTCTACAACTTTCTAGTTGATCACCAATCCCAATTGTTTCATTTGATTACCCTAAAATAGCCATTTTCCTCAGGTATACAAAACCACACACAAAGCATTACTCAAACAGAACCTATAGCTCAAAATCTGGTTTTTCTCCCAACTTGCAAAAATCATATCTATTGTTATACTTACAAAAAGTTCTTGAAATAGGGATTTTTGGAAATACCAAGATGTCTACTACAATTTCCTAGTTGTACACTTTCTCAAATTCTACTCAAACAGAGCCATAAGGGTACCATCTTATCAGAGTGTCAATACTGACTGAGTTATGCACAATGCTCACTTAAATATTCATAATAAATCACATGCATAACCAATGGTCATAAAATTTGCATTTCTAGAAACTAGACAACATCATGAATAGTATGAATAATGGATCATATCCCGATTCCAAATATTCAAGGAGTTCTACCTATTACAATCAGGTTTAAAAGTTCTACTGTTCTTCAGTCACTGTCTTGAATACTATTGATTAATTAATTTTGAACATGCATCCAGTATCATCCAAATAATTTCAATAGTTTTTTGTAGAGTCTAGATATATGCAAGATAACATGGTAAAAATTTCAAAAATAGATCATAATTCAATTAATTCTAAGAATTCCCACAAGTTCAGTTGTTACAAATACCCAATCTCTGCCTTACGACTCACTCCTCAAAATTTATTTATTTAAAATATCAAATAACATCAGAAAAATACGAAATAAATCATGTAGCTTCTAGACATACATGAGATAATTCTTTATAAATTCTATGATCAAATTCCAATTATTTTGCTCTCTGAAAATTCGGGAATATAGCATGCAGATCATGTTTTCTATTTCCATTTCCAGATTCTAACAATCTACTCCTAATCAATCATTCTCATAGCTATTACTACTTGATTCATGCAAGAAAATCAAACAAGAGAAACAAGACTAAAGTTCAGAGAATTCCCCACCCTTGTTGTAGCTTGAGAGATGAAAATAGCTTGGCCTTCTTCCTGATTCCTACTCCAAAGCTCTTGATTTGCCTCTTTGTTTCTTGCCTTCTTTCACTCTCTCCTTTCTCTTTTTTTTTCTTTTCTAAATTTTCAGAACTGAATGGGAGTGAAAGGGAGGGGTTTAATAGTGAAATGAGAGGAGTGAGGGGGTTCAAAGGAGTGGCCTTCCTATAGGGTAGAGAGGGGGTGAGGTGGCATGGTTGTTTTCCAAAACAAGGGTTCTAGCCCATTGTTTTTTGGAGATATTTGCATGGCTGAAATTTTTAGCCTTCGATCAAGTTTTAGATGAGAGATGAGAGGTTAATTTGAGTGCATGCAAAGAATATCCATTGTGGTACCATACAATTGCATATTTGCATATGCATCACACTCAGAACTAGTGTATGTACTACTATCGGTCGTTCTCATTTTCACGCACCACCATGAACGCAACCATCCACGCGAACAATCCAGCAAATTTAATCGCACTTCAACATTCATAAATATATATGCAGACATTATATATACAAAAGTATTATATTATCCGGGGTATTACAATTTCTTACACGATGAAGATAACAATAAAAAATCGGCCATCATCCGAGTACAGTTCCTATATCATCAACTACTCTAGTCAATCCTTTAACCTCGACTTGTTAATTATTTTATCAATGCAACAATATAATATGTGAATTTGAGAAAAATAGGAGAACAATAAGTTGGTAACGGATGGAACAAATAGAATGATGACAATAGCACATTAGGATCATACAATACAATACATACACTTCAATTAATACAATACAATGATGTATATATAATTATTTTAAGAAAATCTAGAAAATAAATTTTTGAACAGCAAGAGTTATTTATACTAAAATTAAATTTCCTGTTGTTAAAGAAATTGAAAACTAAAAACATCAGAAATTCTGAAAACTAGACTTTTACACGGTTCCAACGCATATTTACAATACAAAATCCGACAAGAGTAGCTAGGTCAAATACATCATTCTTTACAGATTACTTGTCCAGGCAGAAAATAGACATCAAATTGTTATATTTTTAGAATCGGCGAAAACTCAATTATAAATTCATCAAAAATATTCTTTAGATTCCTAAACATGTTAACTAACATTATGGAAATTATCAGAGCATTATTTTAATATTAAATCAGCCTTTTAATAGATTGAACATGAAAACATGAAATCTGAAATCTGGAAATAAAACACAGCAGTAGTAAAATCATCATAACTTTTGCTATACAACTCAGAATTCAGCGATTCAAGATGTTCTGGAAACTAGAGATATGGGGTTACAACTCTTATTCAGAAAGTTATTTATTTTGAGATCACATACTGGATTAAAAATGACAGGCAGAATACAGATAGCAAGTAAACATACAGCTTTTTGATATTTTCCATGAAATATAGTAATTTAACATGAAGGGTATCAATTCTATAGTTAATAAATCATGTAATCAACATGAAGGGTTTAATAGCATGATAAATACAATTAAAAACACACATATACACTATTTTAACAACCACCAACATCAATCGATCCAACAAAATACAACCTAGCAATAAAAATTATGGTAGATTAATTGTGCGGTGATTATATGCATAACTCTATTAACGATACTATATGAGTACATGAATGATTCAATCTTTGGAGTCAAAAGTTGCACGAAGTCGAGGATATTTGGGTTAGCTCGTATAAACCCTCAATATACTCAACGAAGAGAGAAGAACAATATACAATATGATAAACAATTGGATCTACTTGCAAGAATTTTAATAAAAACTTGAATTTGATTCAATGTGTAATTCAAGAGGGAAAGTGACTTGCCTTATGGACAATTAGTTCGAATACCGAAGAATAATGGGATGAGAATTCCGAAGCAACGAACACGGAATCGCAACAATACGTGCACTCTACGTGCACAACAACAATAAGAATCCCACAACACAACGACAGAAGCAACACAAAACCCACACGAGCGAGAGGCGATCGATACGAGACCGAAAGTAGAATAAATAAGAATTAGAAGGGTACTAAGGGAGTAAAATATTCCATGATTGGCTAATTGATGAATGAGAACAAAAGCGGATCAAATGTTTAACTCACCAAGTAGAAGATGAACGAGACGATCAAGGCGATCAAGGGCCGAGAACCAAAGATCAAGAAGATCAAGGCCAAGATCAACAAATCATAGATCATCGAAGATCAGAGATCAAGATGCAAGATCCAAAACTATAACAACATGTGCCTGCAAAGCACGTGAGACACCTGTGAACAAGAGAACAACCGTAAGAATGCAAGAGACGAGAGACCACGCTGGTTGGTGGCTGCGACTGGCTGATGGAGGTTGGCAGTGCGTTCAACTGTGGCTAACGGCGGCGGCGGGTTGGGTGGCATCAACTGGTGGTGTCGGGGGTGGAGGAGAACCGGGCGAGGTCGAGTTGACGATGGTGGTGGCGACGAAAAATAGGGATGGGGGTGAGGACGGAGCTCGACGGCTGGATTGTGGTGGATGGGTTCCGATGTTGAGGCCGGAGGGTGGCAGAAGGCTGACGAGGTTGAGGGAACTGACGAAGAAGAAGAAGGTGACGGGGGTGGGCACGGTGCTGATGGTAGGGACGGGGGCAATGAGCGGGGTGAGGGCGAAAGAGAGATGAGGACGGGAGGATGGCAGGGATGGGAGAGGAAGATGGGGTGTGGGATGGGTTTCGGAAAAAAAAAACGAAACAGGGGAAGGGGGGAGAGAAAGCGGCGGGGTTGCACAGGGAAAAGGGTTAGGGTAGGGGGCTAGGGTTAGGGTAGGTTAGAATATATGTAGGGTATTAGAGATGTAGGGTTAATGGGTTATTGGGTAGGAGTCCAAAAGGAGAATGGGTTAGGGTTAACGGGTTATAAATCAATTAATAGGTTTAAATCCAATAGGGGAAAAATAATTAGCATTTTAGGGTTTATAAAATATACATATACATATACATAAAATCAAATAATAAAATACGTATAAAATAGAGTATGTTCGGGCTTTACAAAAATAATAGTAATAGGAATAATGACAATAAAATAATAATAATAATAATAATAATAATAATAATAATAATAATAATAATAATAATAATAATAATAATGTAACCCCTGTTTCTATAAATACATATTTTCTAAATATTCTCTGTATTTTGATTATTTATAAATTCCTTTTTTTTGTGTTAAATTTGTTTTGGATTCACTATTAAAATATTTTCTAATCGGAAATTTTATTTATTTCAAATAATTGTATATATTAATTTCTGTTTCTATTTATATTTGATCCACTATTTATATTATATATTGTTTGGATTATTTTAATAAACCGATTAAACTCGAATTTGCATTTTGATATACATATATTATTATTATTATTACTATTATCAACAATATTTTTGTTAGTGTCATTATTTGCAGTATCATTATTTTTATTGTTAATAATAATATTATTATTATTATTATTTTAAGCCGATCATACTCTATTTTATACGTATTCATTATTTGATTTATTGTACATGTATATATGTATGTTTTATAAACCATATAATCCTAATTGTTCTCCTAATTGGATTTTCAAACCCAAAAACCCTATAGCCTATCTCTTATTGGATCATCTACCCGCAACCCAATAACCCATTAACCATCCTAACACCCTAATATATAACCCCAGCTAACCCTACCCTAATCTACTGCATAATCCTACAGCCGCTAACCCCCCCAATCTCCTGTGCATCTTCAACCTCCCACCGCCGTCCTCTCTCCCGATCATCCCATTCCCCAACCGCTCGACGACTACAGCCCTCCTCCGTCCACCGTCTCCATGTCGTCTCCACCCTGCAACCCTCACAGTCGTCGCTCCACCTTCCCTCAACCTCATCGTCCCCATCGCACCGCCGGCATATCCCCGAGCACCCTCATCACAAACCCATCAGCATCCCATCCTCATCCTGTGCTTCGTCCTCCTCCGATCACCCCCTGGCCTCCCTCCATTACTGTCGAAGCTTGTTGCCCACCCACTGCCACCCATCGTCTTCCTCTTCGTGAACCCATCACCTCGGCATTACCGAAACCATTACCCTCGACCCTGGTTCTCCTCGTCGCCGTTGTCCCCTACCTCTACATCCCCTCCGTTGCCTTGCCATTGCTGAACCTCTGAGCTCCCACCATTGTCAGCGCCCTCATCTCTCTGTTTTTTCCTAAAAACAGAGCGCTCCATCGCCACCACCCCATCGCCATCGTCGCCTCCGTCGACTGCTCCCAAGTCGAGCCTCGAAGTCGTTGCCATCTCGCCACCGCAGCCGCCCACCGTCGTCGCCGCCAGTCGCCACGGTCGAAGCTCCCTCCATTGTCGCTGTTGTTGATCAAGAAGTGGGGGAGAATTGGTCAATTGAATCTCATCCATCCGATCTCATCAAGATCACGACCATCATCAGATCTAATTTGATCTCCATCATCTTGATCAAATCAGAGCGATCTCACGTCCGATTATCTTGATCTTGATTGCCATCAAGATTTGCGCCGATTCGATCCATCCGATCTCGATCGTCGATCAACGCCCTCTTCCAATCAAGGAAAGTATCTTCTTGTATAATTTTGTTGTTCTAGTACAAGCTTTATTTGAAAATACTGCAAGTAGATCGTAGTTGTGACTCTCCTTTGGCTTATCGTTTGACGATTTTATTTTATTCCTTCACAACCCCATGATCACAAGAGTCAAAATCTTTCGTTGATATATTCGTTTTACAAATAGTTGTATCCATTTTATCATCTAATTATTTGAACACATGTAATTAAGAACCACCTTGATTTGTAGATGTACATTGTATGATGTATGTGTTGATTCTACTTTCTTTTGAGTTGAGAAACAAATTTGGCTTGCTCGTTTGATACCTATTGCATCATGATTTGCATCCCACTCTAATCTAGACTCATAATAGTCATTTATCATGCCACTTTTATATACAAGAAATCATCTATGTTGTTGTTCCTGTTTTTACTTGCAGTTTCGATCCTGATAACATCAGAATCTGGACTTGAGTCCTAAACATGAAATTTAGCCACAGATGTCTAGTTTGCTATCCTTTTGATGAAATTGAATTTTGAATTATGGTTTGTGAGTTATGGCAATTTTACTACTACTGTGTCTAAAATCGCAGATTCATAAATTTTGCTGCGACATGTTATTTTACAATTAAATTAACCATGCCACCTGTAAGATAATGACTTGAAGTTTTTCATGCTGAGACTAGAGACACTAGAGGACATTCCCTAATTTTTACCAAAAATCTTTACTTTTTTGCATCAAAAATATTATTCCTTCAAAAAAAATTAATTAACTAAAATCTATGGAAATAAGATAAATTATTGACAAGATAGACGAATACAGGCAATTTTAATGGGTAAATGAGTACAAATAATTAAATAAAATTTATACACATGAAATACCCCCAACTTAAGATTTTGCTTGTCCTCGAGCAAAAAGTAAAATCATGAATAAGGGTTTAATAATAGCTCAACTCATCACACTAAGAGATCTTATCATGTAAGCATCAAAATTTCAATTAAAAATATAAAAAATAGAAAATAAAGTAAAATCAAACATACTCACTTTCTCTAGTGCAATTATTTATTCATAATTCCAAACCCAATCATATTTGTCATGCAATTAATGTAATTATAGTATGTAACAACTCCAACTGTGATTACCCCTTCTCACTACTACAACTGAGTAACAAACTAGAGTTGTTTTTTTTCCCTTTCTCTTCTCTAAGTTTTCACTTGCCTTTTGACGTGAATGCAAACATTTGTGATGAATTCACCTGGTTACTTAATAAGTCACAAACTTAAAGTGTTTTGCATACTCATATTTCAAGTTGCCGTTTGACGTAAAAGTAAACATTTGTGATGAATACCCCTAGTTACTAAGGTTGCGTTTGGTTTGTTGTTTTGAAAACAGTTTTCTGAAAATAGTGTTCTGAAAACTCTTTTCTGAAAACAGTTTTATGAAAAAGAGTGTAAAAGCTGTTTGGTAATATATTTTTTTCTGAAAATAGTTTTCTAAAAAAGAGAGTGTAAAAGCTGTTTGGTAATATTTTTTTTCTGAAAATAGTTTTCTGAAAAAGAGAGTGTAAAAGTTGTTTGGTAATAATTTTTTTTGAAAACAGTTTTCTGAAAAAGAGAGTGCAAAAGCTGTTTGGTAATATATTTCTCTGAAAACAGTTTTCTGAAAAAGAGTGTTTGGTAATATTTTTTTATGAAAACTGTATTTTTGAAACTAAGGGTATAAAATGTGTTTGGTAAACCCGTAAATATGAAATTTTGATTAAAAAATTTATTGGAAAATGAGGTTATAAAAGGCGTTTGGTTATAAAAATAAATTCGCAAATTTATAGGAAAACAATTTTTTTCACAATGAGATTATAAAAGGCATTTGTTCAATCAATTTGCATTAATTTTCTGCTGAAGTTTTTAATTGTTGCAGTTACAGATCAAAGTTGTACAAGTATGGGAACAAGAAGCCTGAGCAGCATGAGAATCGAGCAAATCTTATCAATATGAGGAGTTGTATTAATGTGATATACCTTAACCTTGTTCATATGAACTGATATTCGACTATGCTTTTTCCAATGAAGATTTTGTATTCTTATTGTATGTAACATTCCCTTAACTTGATATGCGATATGCAAAAGAGTAATATGAAAGATCATTTGAATATAATGTAATGAAAAATCTTTGCTCGTATCCCTTGTTTTGTAACTCATTACACTTGCTTGAATTACTAGATTCATAATAAGAATAAAGTATGGAAATTTGTTAAAGTAAAAAATCAACAGTTCTATTATACAGGATCAGAAGCCATCATCTCCACGATTGTATCGTCATGCACATCAACAAAATTTATTGAAAAACTTGTGTTAACATACTGATAGATTTTTCCCCAAAGCATGAGAACCCATCAGTTACATCTTAATCCACACCCCAAATTATTATTCTTCACAGTTATAACAGATCAAAAGCCTTGACAAACCATGATAACATCATAAGCCATGAGCAGAATCTGAACCCTTCACAGGAAGGAGATTGTACACATTATGGAAATTTGTTAAAGTAACAAAAATCAATACTTGAGTTACATGAACAGAAGCCATCATCTCCAAATTTTTCAACCTCCTCATCTACAAAAATGAGTTGAAGCAGTTGTGTTAGCATACTGATTATTTTTGCCCAAAGCATGAGAAGCCATCAGAAGCATCCCAATGCACATCCCAAATTATCATTCTTCATAGTTATAACCTATGAACAGCAGTAAGAAACCCTCATAACATCATAAGCCATGAGCAGCCTCACAAACCCTGCACAGGAAGGAAACTGTACACAGTATGGAAATTTGTTAAAGTTAAAAATCAAAAGTTCAATTATACAGGATCAGAAGCCATCATCTCCACGATTGTTATCTTCCGGCACATCAACAAAATTTATTCAAAAGCTTGTGTTAGCATACTGATAGATTTTTGCCCAAAGCATGAGAACCCATCAGAAGCAATGCACACCCCAATTATTCTTCACAGTTATAAAGTATCAAAAGCCTTGACAAACCATGATAACATGATAAGCCATGTGTAGAATCACAGACCCTTCAGAGGTAGGAGATTGTACACATTATGGAAATTTGTTAAGGTAAAAAAAATCAATACTTGAGTTATACAGGATCAGAAGCCATCATCTCCAAATTTTCCAAAGGCACATCAACAAAATTTATTGAAGCAGTTGTGTTAGCATACTGATTATTATTGCCCAAAGCATGAGAAGCCATCAGAAGCATCCCAATGCACACCCTAAATAATTATTCTTCAGAGTTATAACCTATGAACAGCATTGAGAAACCATCATAACATCATAAGCCATGAGCAGCCTCACAAACCCTGCACAGGAAGGAAACTGCACACAGTATGGAAATTTGTTAAAGTGAAAAATCAAAAGTTCAATTATACAGGATCAGAAGCCATCATCTCCACGATTGTATCTTCCGGCACATCAACAAAATTTATTGAAAGCCTTGTGTTAGCATACTAATAGAATTTTGCCCAAAGCATGAGAACCCATCAGTTACATCTCAATCCACACCCCAAATTATTATTCTTCACAGTTATAACATATCAAAAGCCTTGACAAACCATGTTAACATCATAAGCCATGAGCAGAATCTGAACCCATCACCCAAAGGAGATTGTACACATTATGGAAAATTATTAAAGTAAAAAAAAACAATACTTGAGTTATACAGGATCCTCAGCCATCATCTCCAAATTTTTCAAAGGCACATGAACAAAATTTATTGAAAACCTTGTGTTAGCATATTAGTATTTTTGCCCAAAGCATGAGAAGCCATCACAATCCATGAGTACCCATCACAAGCCATGAGCAGCAAGAGTACCCATCACAGGAAGGTAACGCAGTTACATCTTTTTAAATATGAAGAAATCAATAGTCTGTTTAAGAAGCATCTCAATACTAGCCATCATCTCCAGGTTCCTCATATTTTTATGTACAAAATTTAGTACATAGGGCATGTTTCGTTACTACCATCTTCCATATTTGTATTTACTAGTGTTTGGTCATTTTCAATACTGCAAAGGTTATATAGGATTAGAATATATCATCATCATCTCCACGATTGATTAAGCTCTACCAACCAAACAAAAACAAGTATCGTCCGTTGATTTGAATATAGAGATGATGGCTTGTGATGCTATTTATAAACAACTCCTTTATTCTTCTGTACAATTTCCATACTGTGTACAGTTACCTTCCTGTGATGGGTTTTGCTGCTGGTCATGGCTTCTGATGTTAAGATGGATTCAGATGGCTTCATCTTGTACTGTGTAGAATTAAAGCAAATGAAGCAGGTGAAGGAAGTATAAACACTCATTCATATGTATCTTTCAAAGATGACCATGAAATCAAATACTACAACGAAGGCATGTGAATAAGCAAAAAGGCTCAAATTAGTTGTAGGCTCAGAACATGGTTCTGTAGAACAATTGTTCAAATCAATGATAAAAAACTCCAGTCTAGGGCTGCATTTTTGACAATGCCATGTCTACTAGTACTAATTAAAATGTCCACCCCCCATTGTCATCAAGAAATGATTTCATCATTATCACTTCACATAATGGATTCATTCTTATTTCATATAATTCTAAACATCAACCACAGATCAGCTTATAGGCTATCACACATCATTTCCGTGGGTATTCACTCATATTTTTCAATATCTACTACTGGTCAATACAACCAAGCAGAAAGAGGGAGGGTGGGGGAGGGGGGGGGGGGTGGGACACACATTCAACATTGAGTAGAACCTTTCATCATTACCTATAACGACATCATCTTCGTGAGTAAAAAAAATGATAATAAAATCACTTCCTGTTACTGACAAATCCTTTCATTCTTATGACCATTGTTGCTAACAAAATTGAATCCATGTGCAGTGCCTGTTCATCAGTAAATTTTCAAGATAACATCTCATACAATGCATAAAACATTATATTCATAACAGTAAATGATACAATGAAACAGTTTTATCAAAATTACATTAATGTCTTGCATTCCACATTGCCATAGCAATTTCATCTCTTTTCGTACTCATACGATTCAATTGGGAAGATGAAAAATCCAACCATTGAGATGTGGATGCGATATCTTCAATTTGTTGGTGATGAATTAATTGTTCATCTACAAAATCCTCAAAAAAGGTATCGTCCACTGAATATCTGCATATAAAATTATGGAGTGCACTACATGCTGTGACCATTATAACCTGTCTTGTAAAATAGTAGTTTGTCATGTGACTGAAGATGGAAAACCTTTTTTTGAATACACCAAATGTTCTTTCAATGACATTTCGTAGCCTCGCATGCATTTTATTAAAAAGTTGCCTAGGTTGGGTTGGTGCATGGTTGGCCCCTTGAAAGTCTCTCAAGTGATATGGCTCACCACGGTAGGGAGCTAAAAACCAGGCATATTCGTGTAACCACAATCTACTAAATAATATTTATCATTGGGAGGGATTTGCAACAATCCTTGTGATAATATTTATAATGCACTCAGATGATAAAAATAGCAACAACAGCTACTAATAGCAAATCCATTTACAATAAAAAAAATCAATTAAAATAAAAACCATTACGTTCTACCATTAAATATTCAGAATACAATAGCTCACACACAAATATGTAAAAGTTTTAAAAGGAATCAACAATTTGGATATGATGGACCCACTCAACCAAATGGGATCCCTACTGCTCACCACGACACTTCACCCATCTCTCCCTAACATCCTGGGTCATACGAAGGAAGGCATGACGCCTCTGAGGGCTTTCAACTAACGCATCAAGTGCCTTCCCTGTTTGTTTATAATCAAGCCCAGGCAACGCATTAATTATATCAATGCATTGATCAAGCTCGGAAGAATCTTGTTCAACCAAGAGATTACCTTTATCGCCCATTTTCTTCCTATACTTGTCTCTTTTTACCTCCTGGGTTTCCAAAAAGGAATCATAGCATATATTGATATTCGAGCTTTTTGTTGCTCGACCACTTGACGCACCAGATTTTCTCTTGCGAGACCCCGACCCCGAACCAATTGGTGCATCATCATCCTCATCAGGTACATCTACATATGGTAGATTAGGGTGGGCAAACTCATCAGTGACCCTCCGTTCCTCATCGGAGTCATACACCCTTTGTGTTGAAGCCATAGAAACAAAGCCCTGGGCAGTAGACCCCTAAAAATTTTTGGCCAAAGCATCGTAGTTTGCCAATCCCTTCGACCTGAATATTTTTGCCACAGGGTGTGCCTAATCAAAAATTGTGTTGTTAATTTACAAGTAGTAAAGTCATGGTTAAGTATAATAAGAATAGAATCACAGACTATTACAAAAATGAAGTTATATATGAACCTTAACATAGTTGTCCCAAACATCCTTCTTGCAAGTGACTGTTTGGTTCTCTTCATCCCAACTGAAACCACTATGGTTCTTCGGATGGTCAAACTCCCTCCAATTAATTCTCAGTCTCGAATGTTTTTCCTTTAATTGTAACCGTGAATGAACGATTACACATAATTTTCATATGTTGTGTAAATCGTTGCCAAACTTTACCTTCAAATGTCGAACTTTTGAGACTATTTTGGTCAACCTCCTCCTCCATAAGATGCATAAATACCCTTATAATACTTGGATTCCATAACCCAACATCATCATCCACCTCCATCTCCTTCCCCTTCCCCATACTAGTCATCTATATTAGGGAAAAAAAACGGTAAATAGTAATCAACAATGACAAATTGCAGCACTTAAAGAATGATCCAAACTCATTTGCGGAAGTCAACAAATTCAAAAATGAGAACTTCTTCTATCTCCAATGCAGGATTTCAAAAAAGGCTTTTTCATAGGAACAAAATGAATCCTCATTTTAATTAAATAATGAGGAGTTTAGTCGACCATAAGATCAGAAGTCATGATCTCCAAATCCATCCCATTCACAGTCTATAATCCCTAAAATCAGTCCCTAAAAAAAATTGTTAACAAATAAAAAAACCAAGAAAACAAGTTTTGGCCCACGGATCTGGCCATAGGATCGGAAATCATCATCTCCAAATCCACCCCATTCACTGTGTACAATCCCTCAAATCATTCGTTGAACAAATTATGAAGATAAATTTTATTTCAAATTTCGCCCAAAAATCAGAAATATCATCTTATAAACGGAAATCATAACGCTGTAACAAGGGAGAAAATGGGTACCAATCGGATCATACCTTCGATTGCTTGGTTTGAAGAGCAAAAAAATTGTTAGCAATAGATTCAAGCTTTAATCGGCGTTTGATTCGACTTGCCCGTTGTCGAATACACCTTCTCTTGTAAGCAGCACGGGTCTCACAAACCATCAACCCTAAATCGATCACTCACCTCACCAAATCGAATGATCGAGAGTAGTATGCTCTCCGCGAGCAATAGAGAAGTTCAGGTGGAGTAGATTTGGGGCAAAATAATTCCAAAATCGTTGATTCTGGATAGATATTCACTCAGATTTGGTTTTGAGCAAAAAGATCGAGAAGGGAGGAAGCAGGTGAAGTAAAGACGAGAGAGGAGTAAAGATGGGTGGCTCGTGAAGAGAGAGAAGACAGAAGGAAAAAGAGTTAAAAGGTTTTGTGAAAACCCTTTTCACAAAAAAACCAAACCAAACATGTTTTGGTTTTTTAGAAAAAGAAAAAAAAAACATCAAACCAAACACACTCTAAGCAACTCAAAACATTGGAGTAGATAGACTTTATTCATATATATATATTTTTCATTATTACTCTATTTATTTAAACTCTGTTTAGGACTAGATCAAAGGGGATAATTACTAGAAAAAGCATCACATTTTTCTTTTATGTATAATCGCATGACTCATACAATTTTGTAAGGAATTTTGAAATTCAGTAATCCTAAAGTAAATAAGTATGCTAAATCTTGCTTTATAAGAAATTGTCTGTCCTAAAAATTAATTTCAATGCTTTAGCATAATAAAGAACTCAAACAATGTAATTGTAAGCCTAATTGAAATCCCTTTTTGTTTTGTTTTGTTTTTTCTTTACAAAAAAAATATATAAAATAAAAAATTAAAAATTTGTAACCCTTCCCCTAAACTTGAATATCACATTGTCCTCAATGGGAAAGGAAAAAAGAAAAACAAAAATAATGCAAAAAGTTTAGAATTTCTCTTCTGATTCGTCTTAAAAATTCGGCACGTTCAGTATTTCAGAGATATCTGGAGCTGTAGGTGTCCAAATGGGCTGATTGTTTTTTTGCTGGAAAGCTAAGACAATTGTCTACAAATTCTCTTTGAAGCACTTTTCCAGATTCTGACTCTATACTGCTAAAAAACAGCCATCAATGTAGGTATATAAAACAGCTCCGCCCGGCGACTTTCAAACTCGTGCAATCCTACAAAATATAATCAAAAATTAAAATTATAATACACTAAAAGAAAATTAAAATCTAAATGTAGTAAAAGAAAATATGGGTTTCCTCCCAAGAAGCGATAAGTTTTAAGTCTTCAGCTAGACTTGATAGTGAGATGGTTATGTGACGCCAAGATCCAACAACATACGAGCCTCTTTTTCAATACTTCTTTTCAGGTGGGGATTAGGTTTTTTCTATGCATCCGTCAAATTTGATGTTAGCGGCTCGAATTTCAATCGTTTCTTTCTTGAAGATGGAGTCTTTGATATCCCTACATCCTTGAATGTCAGCTGAGAAAATGGATGAATAGATGGTGCAGCATTCAAATACATAACATATTTCAAATCGTTTCTTTCTCAGTTTCAAGAGTTACTGAATTTGTTGGACATACTTTTATATGTAAATTCTCAACTTTTGCCTTATGTTTCTCGCCCACAATTAAATGAGTTTCACTTACTTGAAAAGATGACTGTTCTTCGGTAGGGAACTTTATTGATTTTAAAACATCAAAAGTTACATGCTCATGCTGCGTTTGTTCCTCCACAATTTTTTCGTACTCTTCTTCCTTTTCAAGCACATTTTGTTCAACACTTTCTTCTTCTGGCTGCTCAATTGTTCTCCCGATTCTGTGTTATTTCTTTGACATGCTCCTCAAGATTAGTCACTGTGTTACTGGGTAATATTTCTGTCGTTCTTTAGTTAAGAATATTTAAAATTTGACCAATTTGAAGCTCAAGATTGCGAATTGAAGCTGAAGTTGAAATTGCAACATTTTCGATTGCCAAATCTGTCTTCTGTATGTATTGCTCTGTCTTCTGCATGTGTTGCATGAACATCTCTTCTTGTGTTGTCTTCTTTTGTTGTTGTGGAAAATTTTGAGGTGATCTAAATGCTCCTAAAATTGTTGTTCCAAAAAAAATTGAGGGTGTTTCTCCATTCTTGATGATACATGTTCAAATAAGGAATGTTTTGATGTTGAAAATTGGACACGTAATTGGCTTGATTGAAATTTGAATGAGCAAAAGGGTTCCCCACTTGGCAATCTGTACTTGAGTGATTTCTTGCACAAAGATCAAATATCATATTAGATTGAATAACATTAAAATTTGTATTACCTAATTGTTTAGATAAAATATCAATTTGTGCAGTTAAAGTAGTAATAGGATCAAGTTCAAAAACTCCAGCCACTTTTCTTGGCATTGTTCTTTCTGAAGACCACTAGTAATTATTAGATGTCATCTCCTCTAAAAGTTCATAGGCTGCTTCATGAGTTTTGCTCATTAGTGGACCTCCAGCTGCTGCGTCAACCATAAATCGATTTGTAACTCCCAAACCATTATAGAATATTTGAATTTGCAGCCATTTCGGAAGTTCATGATGAGGACACTTTCTTAATAACTCTCTGTACCTCTCTCATGCATCATACAAAGACTCAGTCTCAAATTGAATGAATGTGGTAATATCATTTCTTAGCTTTGTTGTCTTTGCTGGCGAAAAATACTTAGCCAGAAACTTTTGTGCAAGTCCCTCCCAAGTAGTAATACTACCGGGTGGTAGATAACATAGCCAAGCCTTCGCCTTATCTCGTAGTAAAAAAGGAAAGAGTCTCAATCTAATCGCATCATCTGATACTCCATTATGCTTGAAAGTGTCACAAATTTCTAGAAAGTTTTCAATCTGAACATAAGGATCCTCGTACGGTAGTCCCCAAAATTGAACAGTCTGTTGAATAATTTGAATGATCGCCGGTTTAATCTCATAATTGTTGGCTTCAAAAACCGGTCTCTTTATGCTTGATGTTGCTTCATGAATTGAGGGCATAGCACAGTCTCTCAAAGCCTTATTCTCATAGTTCGCCACGATAATGTACTGTATGTCCTGAAATATAAGTATTAAATGCAAAGAAAAAAAAATCCAAACTAGTAATAATCTAGCAATTTTCAATAATAATAATAATAAACTAGTCCCCGGCAACGGCGCCAAAAACTTGATGTGAATTATTTGTAAGTGTACAAAATCGCAACAAGTAGTATAGTTAAGTGAAAAGAGTGTCGAACCCACATGGACTAATTATTTTATTGAGTACCGATATTACTAGATTAACTACTATTTGGAAGATCGAAATTCAATAAATAAAGCAACAAACTTAAATTAATCTAAGGAACTGACTAAATTAAATAAGATGTGCGGAATCTGAAATTTTTGTGATTTGTTAATGACAAAATTAATTTTAGGGCTTTTGATTTCACCTAGTTAATCCCACACAATTTACAACTCCATATGAATAAAAATATTATTTTTCCAAGTTGTAGACCAAAATCCCCTAAGTATTCAATGCTTTCTCTCGAATAACTCCAAAAATATTTCAAACTAACAGTTTGTCATTGTTCATGCACAAATTTAATTAATTGAAGACTCATTAAATTCTGTGGATTTCATAGTGGTCACATTAACAGCAGTTTGCTCTTGTAACGGATTTAATTTTATTATTCACAAATGACCAGTTCGGTCTCTTCATGATTTAATAGATCATACAAATGTCTGTCAACAAATTGTACGCATGAAGAATAAAATCAAACACACAACCTTAAAAAAATAGAAAAATAATATGGAATTAAAAATTGTGTTATCAAAACTAGGCTACATCAAAGCCCTAGAAAAATAAAATTTAGTTCATAATAAAATTGCAATTAACAAATACTGTCTTGGATTGCATAATAAAAAAATTAAAGAAAGAAAAGAGATACAAAAAGAACTACTTTTTAAAAGAAATTACAAACCGAACAGCCTCGAAAAGCGAGTCAGCAAATACAATCAAATATTCTCTCTCTCTATTTGTCGTCTCTGAATTTTGAGCCGTTGACGTCCGCAGCGCTGACGTCAGCTCCTCTGTTTCGAGCCCACGTGCCAGACACACGTGAAGTCGAGCCGCCACGTGTCTGCTGACGTCAGCAGCACTGGAGTCTGTCTTGTCAGCTGTCGCCACGTCACGCTGCTGTTGCTGCTTCTGCTGGATCCCGCTGCCGCATCACACAGCTGTTTCTGCCTTCGTTTCACGTGCCGTCAAAAACCCAAGCACCCACGCTCTCCGTTCTCAACTCTCTGTTTTAATAATGATAATAATATTTTTAATTTTATTTATATGATCCGAGGTTAGCCGTCGCTCTTCCTCTCTCGTTAAGCGCTCTCTTCCCTTCTTGTCTTCTCTTCTATTTATAGGTATGGGAACGGTGATTTAGGGTTTACTTTTGCAGAAAACCCCTATTCTTCATTTATTTGTTTCTTCTCTTTCTTTTTTCTTCAAACACGTGCTGCACACACAAAATAAAATAAGTAATTAGGATTTAAAAAATAAACATAAAAAATACAATTAATTAGTTTCAAATTAATTAAACTAACTAAAAATCATATTAGCTCATTTAAACCCTTTTAAAAATGTTTATTGCACTTTCAGCTCAATTAGCAAATTAAAATTTATATTTTATTTTTCTCATGGCCATGTCTCTTTCTAAAAATCCTATGTTTTATAGAAAATAAGGGCTCAATTTCCATTTCAGATGCAATTTCTTTAGCTTTGATCATAGCAGAATTAAATCCATTTTCTCTATGTTTTTCAAAAAATAAAACCAATCCTTCCAAGTTTTTAATTGAAACATCAAGAAGCATAACTTCAGTGTGCAACTTTTTACTCACTAAGTTTATTTTATACAAAATTTCATTCCAAATAACCAAACTTAAAATAAAATCAAAACTTGAAAATTCATCTGATGCAAATTTCTCAGCATCTCAACTCACTTTAGATTCATCAGAAATTTTTGCTAATTTAATTAAAGCTTGTTTTTTTTTGGGAGCTTGACTTTTTATTGCTTTTACGCTTTCAATGTCACTTTCCCAGCGTGTAGTTGATAAAGATTTCAAAGTTAAATCATCTACATATTCAGGTAAAAGATTCCATCACTTTGTTGAATTAGAAAACACATTATAAATGGCTTCACATGCTCCAAAAAAGGATTTTCCTTTTAAACAAGAGTTTACCATATCACAAAGTACTAAATTGAGAGAATGACAACCACATGGCATATAAAAAGCTCTGGGATTTATGTCAAGTAATATTTTCTGAGCACCTTGGTGTTTTCCTTTCATATTAGAACCATTATCATAACCTTGTCCCTTCACATTATCAATATCTAAATCAAGAGAGTTTAGAGCTTGTAATTCATTAAAAAGGCCCAATCCAGATGTATCTTCCACATTTAAAAACTCAAAAAAAAAATTCTTCTATTTTTATGGGTAACTTGCGATATCGACACTTCGTATAATCAGAGTCATTTGTTCTTTGTGACTAGCATCAAGAGTGCAATCAAGAATCACAGAAAAATATTTGGCCTCTTTAATTTCATTTATAATTGCACTCTTGACACTTGATACTAACATTGCTATCAATTCATTTTGTATTTTATGACTAAGATAATGATAATGAATATTTTTATCTTGAATTAGTCGAAAATGTTGCATCATTATGGTATCAAACTCTTCTATTGATTCAAGAAAGCCTAAGAAATTTCCATTAGAATCTTCATAGATTTTTTCATTTGTTCCACGAAACACCAAATTATTCATAGCAAGACGTTTTACAACAGAAATGATTCTGACCATAACTTGTTTATAATGGTTTGTATCTTTCTTGATTTGCTCTTGTAATTCGTTATCAATTATTTGATTTGTGTTCAATCTGACTCACACTTCAACTAAAGCTCTAAGGTTAATAAGGTGTTCATGACTATTTTCATGTTGTTTAAGCTTATCAGCAAGATGTTTCCAATCATTAATTCCTTCATCTGCTAATTTACTCCTAGTATGAACTTTTCTTACCACTTTACAACAAAAACAAAATACTCTATCCAAATATTTTGAGTAAACCAACCATTTTCTATCAGAAAGTTCTCCATTTGTTAATTTTCGATAATAAAAATCATAAGAAAACCCCCTGTTTTGATTATCCTTAGGAAAATTAATATTGGTTTCTCTAATAGGACATTTTTCTATAAGAAAATCTCTTATTTTTCCATCTAAACTATCCCAAACTCTCGGATCATATACATTCAAAGATGTTGTAACTTCTGAACATTCAGCACATTGTTTATTTCTATATTATTTTCAATGTTCTCATTTTCAGTAACATTTGTTGTTTCTTCCATATTTTTGTTTGTTCATTTTTATTTTGAACCAAATCTTGAATTTCTTCATTTACCTCATTTTCAGTTTCTTATAAATCTTGAACTCCTTCGTTTACCTCATTTTCAACTTGGTTTTCCGAAGAAACATTTATTTTCTTCAAAAATTTATCTAAAGAACCGCTTTGAACTTTTATAATATCTTCTTCCCTTTTCTTTCTTTTTCTTTTTTCATACCCAGAAGCGTGCTTCTTAGGAAACATTCCTTTTAATCTAGAAATTAAAATAAAATTAATAAAGCATAAAAATATAGAACAATAGAACCTGGATAGTGAATGTAGACTTCCAATTCGAAAATTCTCAACTCTGCATTCAAATCAATCGGCAAATCTAAAAACTAAAATTCCCAAAATTAGACTTTTAAATTTTAATACTTGTATAAAAAATAAAAAAACAAAAACAATATTGAAATTTATGTTACTACATCAACAAGAAAAAAAACTGAAGGAACACATGATCATGAAAATGAACTAGGAAATTATCCATGATTACTCTAAGCAGACAATTTTTTTGCTACTACCTAACAGATAAAACTTTTATTCATGTAGTTCTTTTTTAGTACATAATAGAGTACAAATAAATTAATAGACTTGGATTGGATCATGGAAATTTTTTTTAACTTAACCAAAACATGAATAGAAACTGATACTTAGAACATGACTTCAAGTCAGATAGTATGAGCTATAATCATCGAATTAGAAACAACACGTAACAAGAATAATAAACTAGGATTTCTCTAGATTTCTATATAATCAGTGTAACGGCTCAAAGAACAATAAGATCTCTATATAAGCAATGAATTCAGGGATTTTGGTTGTCGAAATTGGACTTACTAACCTTCTCTATTGTTTTAATTAGGAGCTGCATACGGGAATGTCAAAGGAGGACATCGACAATAGTGTAATTCTTGGAATTATAATGAGGACAAAATATTATCTTTATCTTTTGGCCACAAAAGGTATATAGCATGTTGAAGGGAAGTTCATTCACATCAATAATAGTGTATCAATAACCATATGCTGGTGGTGTATTAAGTTGAATGTTGATTACATCAAGCATATGAAGCTTTCAGTATATGTTGTTGTCTAAGTTGAGCATCCCCTGCATCATGGTCAATTAGTTCCCAGAGCAAATGTTACTATTCTGTGATCTTATACTGTTATACACTTGATCAATAAAGATGCATTAGGTTCAATGTGATGTGGATAGGAGCAATTGTAATAGGTTGTCGGTGTTACCAATGAAGCGAATAATATCGACACCTTTGCTTCCCATGGTGCTACTTTTGTTTCTTGTTGTTTCATTTATGATTATGATCATCATTTAAGTTTTGACTGTATTGAAACTTAGTGTGCAATCTATCACAAAATTAAGTATACACTTGATCATTTAAGTGTGCAATCTATCAAAAAATTAATCTCATTGTCAAATACAGTTAAAAAGGAAAAAAACTTCACTGAAAATGACACTCCTAAAAAAATCAAAGTGTGCAACTGATAAACAAACTGATATTGAAACTTAGAAATTACCAGTGAAGAACTAAAGATCCTGTGAAGATGAACATGAACTCAGTGACTCACAGTAGGAATGATATATAAAAAAAATGAAGAAGGGGAAGTGACACCAAGGAGAGAGAGAGAGACTACTGTGTACACTTAGGAACTTCAAATGTATTAATTAAAAGAGGGGACCTTTAAAATTCCGAGTTCAAATATTAATTACAAACTTATTAATCTCTATCTTCAATTACTGACTGAGTGACTGGTGAGCTTAATTCATTTTTTTCTTTTTTTTCCTTTTCAATTTGTTTTCCCAAAATTTCCCCCATGTTCAGTGCACGTGTAAAATACTAGTCCATATACTTAAAAAAATGGGCTCCTCCCCTGAATTGGGCCCTGGGCGGTCGCCCAGCCTGCCCTGGGCCAAGGCCGGCCCTGGTCGGGTTAAGAAAAAGACCATAGTAGTGGACAATATAGGTAAGTGTACTCAGAAGAGAGTCGTGTTTTCCATTACTTAGTTCATGAACTTGTTGTATCTTGAGCGTATTCATGAATCCAGTAATAGGTTCATGAACTTGTTGTATCTTTATTGCATTCATGAACCCACAGTTTGGTTCTTGAACTTGTTAGTGCATTCACGAACTGGTACTTGGTTCGTAAACTTGTTACATTATTTTCGTATTCATGAACCTTACTTGCTTGATACTTGATGCCTGAGTACACCGCCCTATAAAATCCACTACTAGGTCGAAACGTAACTATTTGTAAGTGACAACCATGTGGTAAATAGTTAGGACGCATAAAGTGCTACCTAGATAAAATTAAACATTAGACTTAAGAATAATTTGTTACTTGTTCACACTTGACACATGCCTTACTTGATACTTATTACTTGATACCTGTCACTTGATATTTGATACAAATTACATGTTCACTTGTTACTTGTTCCACTACTAGTATTTGTTAGCCAATCCTGTTACTTGAGTTATCTTACTTGCTAGTTAGTCTCTTGAACTTCATTACTTGTTGCATCCTTGTCAATCATGTTGTATATTCTTGATTCCATATCTCTGTTTCGAATTTTCTTGCACTTATTTTCATACCCTTGCTTATACTACTTGCAGCCCTAACTTGCACTAAGGGCGTTTGTCTTTGTTTCTCCATTTTCTTCTGCATGATAATACAGGCTTTGGAGACGAATTGCCTGCTGGAATTGGAGAGCAAACCTTCTAGTCTTCTCTTGAGAAAGCTTGCTTCAATTATTTATATTTGAGTTTATTTAAAATTTGTCGCTACTTGAAACTTGTAACGGGCTTGTAGTCCCGAAGTTTTTTTACTTTTGATCCAGATCTTGAATTTATTTGGGACATTTATATTTGTTTCAAATATTTTCTGCTGATTAATAAATTATTCATGCATGCGTAGTTGAGTATATTTTGCTATATTTCTTGTTATGATGCCGAGTCTATCCTACAGGTTATGAATGATGAAAATCATTCGTTGGGCTTTGTCACGCACTCGTATTCCGTATTCCTTTTGGGAAGCGAGGCGTGACAAATAATAACAATGATAATAATAATAGTAACAATAAATTACATAACAAAATAGGAATTTGGTTTAACAAAATAATCCAAAAAATAATACTGTAAATGATGGATCAATCAGAAATAGAAAATAAAGTTAAAATATACTATTATTCAAAGTAAATATAATTTTCGATTCAAAAAGATTTTAATACAACGTCCAAATCGAATTAAAAACAAAAAAAAGGATTTATAAATAAACAAAATGCAGAAAATATTTAGAAAATATGTATTTACGGGAACAGGGGTTACAGATCGAGTTGGGGATATAGTTGTACGACTGACTGTCGTATGTATAGCTTGTGGTTAGGACTATCAACCCAGTACGAAAGTGTTGAAATTGATTTCCACCTCGAGAAAATAGTGATCTTCCTGGGCACCGTGGAATCGTTTATCGAGAGAAGGTTGACCGCGGGCCGAGATATTGAATGAGATCCGAGACAGAGGTGGTGGTGACCGATGGAGATCGGATCGCTGGTGTATGGGGTTGATAGGCCAGATTATCTACCTCGTCTAGAATGTGTTGATGCCCTAAGTCTGTCAATGACTGGATATTAGTAAATTGTGTGTGTTTCACCTCATTTGCCGGGTATGAGGCACTCCCTTGGGCGCCTTGTACTGCTCGCTCAGGATCGCGGGCCGAGGACATTAGGTCGAGGACCTACAGAGGTGTTGTCAATCGAGAAATATTGATTCACCGTATTGGTATTGTGTTGACAGAATCGTTTGGGCCCAATCGTTTAGACGTTATACGAGATTGGATGAATAGCATGTTTTGGTAACTAGATTTTATTTCTTTATTTTCACTTGAAGACCAAGTTGGTGTTAGGGGTGATACCCTATAATCCGATTTGTTCTCAGGGCCAGCACTAGGCAGTGATAACCAGGGTTGTCTCTTCTTGTCATAGGGATACGTGCTGAGTCGCGTATCTCGCTCTGTTAATTCCCGAAGTTCCATTGTAAAGAATGGGACAGTCCATGTTGGATAGGGGGAATAGACCCTCAAGTCCATCATGTTCTATGTTGGTGATGAATGGGTCATAGGTGAGGTTCCCTATGAGGCTTCGGCGCCATTTGGTTGTACCTTGTAGTTCGTCACGACTTTTGGTGAGATGATCTAGACTCGAATTGGGGCACTACTATGTGTTTGCAGTGACAGGACTAGACCGAATAACTGTAGGCCTCACCAGCCATGTTGTATCTGTTGGGAACAGGATGCGTACAAAAGTAGAATGCAATGCATGGTGAAGGTTCGAAACCCTGAATCTGGAGAAGATGGCTGGATTTGGAGCGTATGTAGTATGGGATGCATACATTGTTGGCATTAGATTAAGTGCATCTGTTTTTATGCATTAGACTTCAGGTCATGGCATACACAGATACTAGGAAATTAGGATGCACGTTTCCCTTTCCCATCAACACTGATTGTGATTGTATAAGTTTGGAAATTGCTTTTTCTTATCAGCAATGTATCAGTATATGTACTGACGTGCCCACTCAATTAGGTTCCGGATGCCTAATCGCGAGTGCAGAAGGAATCAAGGCCAGCAGAGCATCCAAGTAGAGTATCCAGTGTACATCCCCACCAATAAGCAGTTGCAGAATTAGAGTAGCGCAATGGAAGATTCGAGTACAAGCGCCTCCCAGGGAAGCAGCATGACCACTCAGTGGTGTTTTCAGTAGAGATCAGATGACTACCGTTCTGGGTGGTAGACGGTAATCGTTACAATGTAGTATCTGTAATAAGTTGATGTAATTTGTATTCCTTGTTATAAGAACAAGATGTAATTGTTTAATGTAATGACTTGATGACAATAAAATGTTTTTAATTTCCGTACTATTGTTGTGTTGAGATGCATTTGAAGGAAAAGATTTTGGTTGTGTCACGGATTTTTGGTAGTGGGATCCAGGATGCTACAGCAATATGGCACTTCGATCATGATTTGGCTCGCCCCTGATGGGATTTGGTGGTTGTGATGGCAACGCAGTGATGAAGGGAGACGTGGCTTGATCTCACGTGTTGATCTCATACTAGCATGCGTTTTGAGGGTGACCGAGCGACTAAAATTTGAAGCGGAGCGGTAGGGATGAAGCAGGGCGACATGGATCAATTTCATGCATCCATCTTGCACGTGGTCGAACTTTTGAGCGATCCGATGGCTATTGACTGTCGCGAGCATCCCCCTTGGTCGCCTGACCATCTGGGCGAGCAATTCCCCTTCTTCTCCATTTTGAGCAACTATTTTCGGGCGAGCAAGCTTGTGGTCGACCACCTTGGCTTCGTCGAGCAAGGCTTCGGGCAAGCAATATTGTATGTGGCTAAGATTGGGGAGCAAATCACCTTCCACGTCGAACAAAGCTACAGGAGACCTCCTCCTTCTTCCTAAGCAAGGTTATGGGAGACCAGCTGCTTCGTCGACCATTACTTTGGACAACCAGGTTTTGGTGACCAAGAGCTCGGTGAGCTAGTCTTGGCAACCACCTGGTTTTGGCGACCAGGTGCTGAGTTCGAAGTTGGGTTTTTAGCCAACTTTGGAGCTGTCATCAACTTCGGGTTGTCGTCACCTTGGGTTGTTGTCGAGTTAGGTTCTTGTCGAAGCTAGAGAGCTTTGAAGATTTGAACTAACTAGCTTGAAGAGCTTTGAAGAGTTGGTTGACTTTGGAGCTCGAATGTCAGGTTCGGTTGCTTCGTAGTTGAAGTTTTGGGTTTGCTGTCGAGCTTTGGAGTTGGAGTTTTTGCCCCAGTGTCAAATCTTTGGAGTATTGGAGCTTGATATTAGGTTGATTTTGGGTTTGAAGCTTGAGTTTTTTTGGGTCGTGGTCGCAGTCGAGGTGCTTGGTATCGGCGAGCAAGTTCTATATGCTTAGCTAAGGCATCTGATGTCTTTCCCTTACCAATCACCTCCAAATATTTACCCCAAATAATAAATGATATCAGCATGGTACTGGTTTCAAAGATGTCATGTCCTTCAAATGGATTAGAGGATGAAGATTTGATGACAATGTACACGGAGTAGAAGTAAGCAGCACTGGTTCCTATTGCAACCAGAACATCCATGTTAGAGGAGCCTCTTCTTAATGCATGATAAGATCCTATGTATAACCTCTAAGCTATTACAAACTGCACCGATGTGGAAAGAAACAATCTTAGCAGATCCCCAAACTCAGATTGTTGTATATCTTGTTGGCTATTGAATTGTTGATGAGCCAAATCTTGTTACTATGCTTTACTTGTTTGAAGGTTCAGGTCCTTCTTCTATCGCCATGTTTGGGAAGTAGTTTTGTCCGCTGGAGATTTGTTGAGCTTGATTTGAAGATCTTGCATTTTTGCTTGCCAAGCATTTGTGGAGTGGTCTAGCTCGTCGATTTGCTCGACGACCGAACCTTGTGTCGTTCGTTTATTTTTTTCGATCAAATGTCTCATTGTTCGTTACACTGAACCACTCTTTCATCAACCAAGCATTCTGCTGTTTGCTATTGTGCCGATCAAGCGTCCCATCGTTTGTTTCGTTGAACTGCCTTTTCATCGACCAAGCATTGTTTTGTTCGCTTGTTTATGTAGACGAGCGTATCGTTGTCTGACGAGTCTTGTTGGACAAGTGTTTGTGCCTAGCAAGTTTGTAGACGCAACTTCTGAAATGGAGTTTGAATGTCGAACTTGCTGTTTGAGAACAACAAGTTTTGTAGATGCAACTCTGAGACAGAGTTGAACGTAGGGCTTGCTATTTGCGCACAAAAAATTTAAAGAGGCAACTCAGAGATGGAGTTGAATGTAGATCATATTGTCTGTGCCTAGCAAATTTATAGAGTTAAACTATGAAACATAATTGAACGTTGAACTTGCTATTTGCGCCCAACAAGTTTTGTGGAAACAACTCTGAGATGGAGTTGATGTTGGACCTGTTGTTCGTGCCTAGCAGGTTTGGAGAGATTACTCTAAGACGAAATTGAACTTAGAACTTGCTATTTGATCCCAGCAAGTTTATAGAGACAACTTTGAGACAGAGTTGGAATTAAATCTTACTGTTTGTACCCAGCAAGTTTGTGGAGACAACTCTGAGACAGAGTCGAAGGTTTGATCTCGCTGTTTGTAACAAAAAGTTTGGAGAGGAAACTCTAGGGCAGAGTTGAACGTTTAAACTTGCTATTTGCACCCAGGAAGTTTGGAGAGACAACTCTATGCCGGCTTTGGATGCAGAGCCTATTGCTTGAAGATAAAGGGTTGTTGGAAGGACTTGAGTGAAAAGCGGGGCATTGTACTCATTGTATGGAGTTAACGAATCATTGACAGAGCTTCAGTAGAAAGCAAGACATTGGGTTCGTTGTATGATGTTCACGAGTTGTTGATGGAGCTCGAGGGAAGGACAATGCGTCAAACTCGTTGTTTGGATTTGGTGATTTGCTGATGGAGCTCAAATGGATATTGGGGCATTGAACTCGTTTTATGGAGTTAACAGTTGCTGACAGAGCTCGAACGGAGATCAAGGCATTGAACTCATTATATGGAGTTAGCAGGTGGTTAATGGAGCTCGAGCGAAGATCGGAGCGTTGAACTGGTTCTTTGGAGTTAATGAGCCATTGACGGAACTCGTGCAAAAAGCAAGGCATTGAAATCGCTGTATGGAGTTAACGAGTAGTTGAGAAGCTCGAGCGGAGAACAAGGCATTGCATTCATTGTATGGAGTTAACAAGTAATTGTTGGAGCTCGAGCGGTGAGCAAAGCACCGAACTCGTTGTATGGAGTTAACGAGTTATTGAGCAAAGCGTCGAACTTGTTGCTTGGAGTCAATGAGTTGTTGATGGAGCTCGAGCGGAGTGCGGGGGATGTCAAACTCATTGTTTTGAGTTAACGAGTTGTTGATGGTGCTCGAGCAAAAAGTGAGGTATTAAACTCATTGTACAGAGTTGACGAGCTGCTGACGGAGCTCGGGCGAACTGCGAGATATTGAACTCGTTGTTTGGAGCTAACGAGCTGTTGACGGAGCTCGTGCGGAGTGCGGAAGGCTTCGAACTTATTGTTTGGAGGTAACGAGTTGTTGGTGGAGCTCAAGCAAAGAGCGAGGTGTTGAACTAGTTATTCGGAGTTAACGAGCTACTGATGGAGCTCGAGCGAAGAGCGAGGCATTGAACTCGTTGTTTGGAGCTAACGAGCTGTTGATGGAGCTCGCGCGAAGAGCAAGGCATTGAACTCGTTTGATAGAGCTGATGAGTTATTAACGGAGCTCGTGTGAAAAGTAAGGTGTTGAACTCATTATATGGAGCTAACGAGTTGTTGCATGAACTTGTTTCGAGTATTCTTGATATTGAAGTGAAGTCCTTTGTGTTTGTTCAGTGTTGAAGTAATTCCCTTTTTCTTTTTGCTGACAAGTAGTAGTGTACACCGAATGAGGTCTTCGGGATGCCGTGCTCATTGTTCTTCGCAATATGATGTGCTTGGTGGAGTTGGGACTTATCCGTTTTCTCAGTGCATCACGTGAGGCAGAGTTGGAGCTTTCTCAAGTGAAGTTGGTAGGAAAGACTTGGAACCTGCCCACCTAAGGCATGCCTGTCTTGAATTTACCGTCAAGAGTTCAGGAGGCCCAGGGATGCTGTTAACAGGAAGAAGGTCTATGAGGAGATTTTTGTTACTTAGAAAGAAAATCCCTTACCAAGTGGAATGAAGAACGACTTGTAGGACAACTTGTTGTATATTATTTTTAAAACTTTTGCTGTGATGTTTAGGCATGAGACGTAGACTCATTGTAATTCTACAGTTGTAACGAGACTTATTGTTTGTGAAATAAGAAATCATTTACATGCATGTGCCTTGTCCTGTGATTCGTCGTCTTGGGGTTGGTTAGTCGTAAGAGCCACTCTTGGGGAGAGTTGGACTCTGGCTTGCCATTTTGTACTTAGCTAGTTGTAGGAGTAACTCTAGGAGGGAGTTAGACTCCAAACTTGCTGTACGGGACCTCCAACGAATTATGAGTCACTTCAAGTGGAGAGTTGAACTCCAAAACTTTCTTTTTTGTAGGTTTGTTGGAGTAACTGCAATCCACGATTATGGACCTCTAATATGTCTTTAAGAAAATTTTACTAGTTTTAGGAATAGGTCGAATGGCGAGTTAAGCTCTGAAAGTGCTTGATTACAGGTTTCTAAAGCAGCTCCGAGCCATGAGTATGAATTCTGAACTTGTTGTTTAGGGGTTTAACAGGTTGCAAGAGTATATCGAATGGCAAGTTGAGCTTTGAACGTGCTTGATTGCAGGTTGCTAGAGCAACTCTGAGCCATGGGTATGCACTCCGAACTTGTTATTGAAGAGTTTTGACAGGTTGCAGGAGCAGATCGAATAGCGAGTTGAGCTCTGAACTTGCTTCGTTGCAAATTTCTAGAGCAATTCCGAGCCACGGGTATGGACGCCAAACTCGTCTTATAAGGAGCTTCTAATGAATTTTCGGTGTCCTTTTTTAGGAGTAGGATTGGCATTTAACTATTGTATGCATCTAGAGAATTATACAAGATCTTTGCAAAATTTAATACTAAATTTTATTGAAAAATAAACTAACCAGCTGCTCTAGTGACTTGCCTTTATTAGAAAATATTGAAAATATATAGAGGAGGGGGACGTTAAGCGCCCTTGATGGACTTCATGAGGCGTTCCACATTTCAAATCCCTGTTGATGTCTTCCTACCCCCAGATTCTTCAAGTTGATGAGCCGTTAGGCAAACAACTTGGTAGGTCTTGCCTGAACTTGCCTGTTTTGGAGTGAGCCTCCCTTTGTTTTGCAAAGAGGATGAGATCTTCAAGTTCACCAATGTGTTTAAGTAGGACTGTTTCATTTCGTTGAATGAGCAGAGTGGCTTCGGGCGAGGGATTAAGGTCGATTACTATATTCTATTGAGGACAAATTTGGACCTGGTGGAAGACGACTAGGCAGGTTTGAAAGTTCTTGGCTGGAATTACTAGGGCAGTAGCCTCAAGCTCTTTTATGGACTTGGAGTTGCTGTGACTGCTTTTTTGCAATAGTTTTATGGCGTTGAGGGGGAGAACCGAACCCCCCATTGTGGTGGTCTAGCATGCTCGTGCTGCCGGTTGGCTCCCTACAACTTGCCTACGTATGTTGTTGGAAATTTTATTTTCATGTGGAAGACGGAGACGACTGCATGAAAGGCCGCTAGCCCGGGGCGGCCGAATATTGCGTTGTATGCGGCTTTGACGTCTACTACCATAAAGTCCAATGCTTCTATTTGAATAGCAGTGGCTTTTCCTATTGTCACATCGAGTGTGACGATTCTTTCTATTTGAATGGGTACACCAGAGAATCCATGAAGTGTATAGCTGCCAGGCTTGAGTCGGTATCAGGAGAGCTTGACGCCGTTGAAAGTGTTCATGAAGAGGATGTTTACTGAGCTGTCGTTGTCCACTAGGATGCGGCATACCTCGTGATTCACCATGTAAAGGTTTATAACCAATGTGTCGCAATAAGGTGTTCTAATACCATCTTAGTTTTTGTTGGAGAAAGATATTGGGGCCCCTATGCTCTTGGCAGGCGAGATGTTATCTACTGAGTTGACTTCCCTCATGAAGTCTCTGCAGGAGTTGGAATCTCCCCCCATCAGACCTGCGTGAATGGAGTGTTAATTTCCATGTGTTCTAAGTCTTGTGATTCAGAGGGCCTCTCTTTACGGTTATTAGCCTCCAGTGCCGGAGGGATTTCAACGTTGTTCTTTTGTTGGAAAAATTGAGATAGATGGCTCCGACTAATCAGGCCTTCAATTGCTTCTTTGTGGTCTCGACAGCTATCGGTAGTGTGTGCATGTTCTCTATGAAATGCACACTACTTGTTCCTGTCTCTTCTCTTGCTAGTCGTGATCATCTTAGAAGGAGGGTAGATTATTCTGTCCTTCTCAACTATCATTAGGATGGCCGACACACTTGCATTAAGTGGAATGAACTTGTCAAATCGTGGTGTTGGAGGAGGATGACGTTGACCTGCACCATCTTTTTGAAACTTCTTGGGCCCTTCCTCACTTATATTTTTCCGTTTGTTCCCAGAAGGTGAATCATTCATGCCTTGTGGATAAAGAGCTTCCTCGGCTCTGATATTTATCACTCCTTTCCAGGAGCTCAGTGAAATCTTTGGAGGCTTCTTTGCGAGGGAAGCCTTCATGTATTTATGAGTGATGTTGTGGCGAAAAGTGGCAGCTGTCACCGGTGAGTCTAAGGAAGATATGGAACTTGCTTCGGTTGTGAAGCGATTGACGAAGTCTTTCAGCAGTTCTTCATCCTTTTGCTTTAATTCCAACATGGAAGCACTTGTTTCTTCAGCCTTGCATCTAGTAACAAAGTGCGCTATGAAGAGCTCTCGAGCTGGTCGAAGGAGAATATTGATGCTGGAGTGAGGCTGTAACACCCCGCAAAGTTGGAAATTTCAATTTTGCCCCTGGGTGTTATGCACGTATATTTTGTAATGTATTTCACTACATATTTTGGATTCGTACTATTTATACATTTTTCGTATTGATTTCAGTCAACTAAAATATAATATTTCAATCCCTGGGATTTACGTGCTTTTTACGTGTTTTGATGCACGCGTTTCCACCACTACGTATAATATTTTCTATAGGTTTAAATTATTTATTTTTATGTATTTAAATCTATTTTATAAAACGAAAATTTATTTTCCCTTGTTTTGATTAAAATGCATTTTTCGATTTTCTGCACGTATAATGCACGTGCAAATTTTATTCTCATTTGTTATTCTCAATTACAAATTTTTAGCATGCATAAGTTTTAATTAAAGCCTTCCTTTGATTTATAGACCTATAGAATAAAATGAGCCCATGTAGCAAGCCCACTAGATAATCAAATTAATTAATTAGAAATGAGCCCATGTAGCAAGCCCACTAGATAATCAAATTAATTAGGAATGAGCCCGTGTAGCAAGCCCACTATTAAAATCACAAATTAAGTTATACATGACAAGTAACAAATATTAGTACACATTTAGAGTTATAGAAATGTGTTCATATTTGTTTGTGCATGTGTGCATGCACACACAAATGTATTTGGACCATTTTGTGGGCTAGGGGGTGGCCGGTCATGGAGTGAGGAGGAGAAGGGTTTTTGAGTTAAGTTAGTGGAGAGTGGGGAGATGAAGAGATGGGGGTTTTAGGAGTTAGGAAAGTGGAGAGTTGTGGAATAAATTTGAAGAGTTATTAGGGTGGAAAATTTTGCACTTTAGACCCTCCCAAAATCCTATAAATAGAGCCCCCATTTCCTACCTTTATCTTGCACCAAAAACATTATCAAAAGAAAGGAAAGAAAGAAAAGAAAGAGAGTGAGGGTCCTTATGCTTGGAGGAATTGCTAGAGAGAGGAAGCCATTGCTAGGGATAGGGAGCTTTGCTAGGAGGAGGAGCCATTGCTAGGAGTTTGTCTTGGAGCTAGAAGAAGTGTCCCATCCTTCCCTTCAATTGTTCAAGCTTCAATAAGGTGGGTGTTCTCCTACTTTCTAATTTTTAGAATGTGCATGCTAATAAAAATGAATGAGTAATTTGGAGGTGATTAGTGAATTATGCTATGTTGACAAATAGATTAACATTGTGTTAGTGGGTGATTTCATTATTTTCTAGTGTAGGATATGCATACAAAAAAGAGTAGTATAAGAAGATATTGTTTGAGAATTATAAGATAAAATTTATGCTAGTATATCATGTTTTGAATGAGGATGATTTTGTTGTGATATCATGCTAATTAAAAAGAAGAATTTCTTTATACCATGAATCATGTTAATGTGATTGCAATTTTTGTACTTGTTGAGTATGTGGGAATTTTAGTGATGAACATCATATGATAAACATGCTTTATGATTTATTGACTAAGAAAGAAGAAAGTAAAATTTTGTTATTATTGACATATGTATATTTTTTTTATTGTTACATTTGGAAAATAATAATTTGTTCATGAAAGAGATTTTGTAAAATTCTTATGATTTGAGACTTGTTGGCATGCTATAAATTCCCAATTTGTATAAGAGAAATTAAACAAATTTTTTTTTCATTCAAGTTTTGAGAAAATGCAAGTTTATGTGTAAATTGAAAAGAAGAGTTTAACTAAAGAATTATTACTATGAACAATGTTAGAATACTCGTAAATCTAGGTATGTCAAATGTGTGATATGTATGCGAAATTGTTAAAGAATGCTATATTTCGACATATGATTAGAGATATGATGAAAAAGAAAAGAGAAGGAAATAATTTTTTTTATGAAGTATGCTGACATATGTCAAAAAATACAATTTTCTTTTGTATGAAAGGAATTCCTTTGAGACATCCATAATCGATTAAAAGATATGTTTGATTCTTAACACAAATTTTTATTTGTAGGATGTTGGGCATAAACTAGTTTTTAGAAAAGCATGATTTTAATTTTCGAGTTTGAAAAGAAATGTAAATTTTGTAAGGAAAGGAAAAATCTTTTTTTTTTAAAAATGAGATATATGCTAAAAATAAATTTGGACTTGTTGATTATTAATTAAGATTTCCTTTTAGTCTAAAGAGAAGTTTATTCCAATATCCTAAATGATTGGATTATTGGGTAAACAAGTTTTGTTAAAAAGAAATAATTTCAGAAAAGTATGAACAAAAATATACAAATACAACTCTTAGACAGATTTCACATTTGGACTTACGGGTTAGTCAGTGAGCACCTCTTATAAGAGATCTTGGGTTCAAATCTTGATAGCCATCTTTTATATATATATTTTTTTCTTCACTCAATTAAATTACCAAATCTGTACTAATGTATGAAAGGAATTTTGGTTGCTATATTTGACAAAAGTCCATATGGATTAAATGGCTAGTGGGCTCAGGTTAGGTGCTAGCTATGTTTACCGCAAGTCATGGGTCCACATTTGTTTTTTTTGGGGTTTTTACTCATGAATGTTTATTTTTAATTGGAATTAAACTTTAGTATTAATATAAAATGAAGTGGAAATATTAAGAGATAGTTTCCTTGTATACTTTTGAAGTATAAAAAGAAATAAAATTTTGAGAATAGCACTTTGTGGTGAAGAAAAGAAAAGTAGTATTTTGTGAATTGATCTTCTAAAAGAAATTACTCTTGCATCTTATTTAAGAAATTGTTATGATGAATTGAAACATTGTGACAACTTAGATTTGTTATAACGATTCATGTGGTGAAATTTGTGTTCTTGAAATGTATATTTGTTTAAAAAGAACATGAATCAATAACTAGATCATGAATGGTGTCGAGAATGTGATTTATTTTGTGACTAAGTTGAAAGATGAAATCATCTAGGTTTAAGATATGATTATTAAAGGGTGTGAATACCCATACTTCTTGTACATGAAAGTTTATGATTTAGAGTTAGTAAGACCTCGGTACCGGCATTATTAAAAGAAAAGATTTGAGAAATGATTCGGAGATATGGCTAAGGAGCCATCTCGTATTTGTTGACTAAGTCCGGTAGGAGGTAACAACTAATTCTACGTGTGGAAATTATTCATGTCTTGAACTTAAGAAAATTTAGGCACATAAGTGAAGATGTAGTAAACTTAGGAAAACGTAAGTGGGGTGCTCTATATAGTCGGCGGTGGACTCCAAGACTATAGACCCAGTTGGTGGACTGAGGTTGCCCTGTGGGAGACGGATTATTATATTTTAATCCGGGACTATGAGGACGGGTCGGCGGTGGACTCCAAGATCTTGAGTAGTCGGACGGATGGATTTTTGTGTTTACCGTCTCCAATGTATATATATATATACTGGGCTAGAGGGTCACATACGGGACGATTCGCACGATGTGGAATCTGTTATAACAGCTGGCGGTGGACTCCAAGGCTGGGATTCAAATTCGTGGACTAGTCTGAACTTTGTTTTGCTAGCGGGTAGTTTTCATGGCGAGGGATCGAGCCCTATATTGTGGAGTACGTAGGCGCTTGCACTCGGACCTATGTAGTATGGGATGCATAGAATCTGAACAAGCGTGCATTAGTGTCATCCTAGTATAGAAAGGTGTGCATTAGGCATTAAGGCATGACATACACTTATGTTTAGAATAATCACTTTTGACATTTTACTGGTTCATTCAATCTTTTTTTATGATTTGTTAAAGTATGAGATCGTTATACTATTCCCGGCATAGAGAGGATAGCCGTGTATAACATTTCGTCAGTTGTAAGTAACTGACGAGCCCACAGATTAACATGCAGGTAAAGGACTAATCAAGGAGTTATAAAGTGGATATGTTGTTGCTATTTGAAAGCTAAAGATGTTGCAAATGATGTTGAAATTGTACAAGTTATATTTTTGTTTACTTTCAATTGTTTTATTCTTCCGCTGTGTAAAAATCAATATGTAAAGGAACTCTGATGTACTATTGAAAAAGTTTTAAAATTTCCTTGTAAAATTGTACGAAGTGAAGTAAAGATCCTGTGAAATCCCGAGTTTATCCTTATTTGAAATTCGGGGTGTTACAGAGGCAGGAGTACCATTCCGTTGCTGATCCTTTCAAAGTTGAAAGGAACGTTTAACACATGAGTGCATCAATGGCATTATAGACCATCATGAGAGTTTTAAAACTCTTAGTATGGTCAGCCAGGTCCAATTCACCATCATAAGATTCAAACTAAGGAGTTTTGAAGTTTTTTGGAGTGGGTGCAACGATGATGGATTTGCTGAAAGGAGATCGACTGTAGTAGTAAGCCCTACTAGAGCAGTCCCCTTAATGCTTTATCTATTCCAGGTGATCTTCTACTTCTCGGATGTGGCGAAGGACTTGGTCTTCCTTCTCCTTACATCTAGTTGAATATCTGGTTTCTTCTTCTCTTTGAGGAGTAGAGTGGCGGCTCCATGAGCGTCGACCCAGATCATTATTACCTTGGATGGCTAAGAGGATGTCATACTTGAAGTTTTCCAATTCGGCCCTGGTGACTGAGGCCTCTTTATCTTTGTTCCTCTAAAGATGCTTCAACTCTCATGAGTCCGGCTTCTTTCTACAGTTCTCCTCTTATGAGAGGAAGAGTGTCTTGATCTCTGCCTTCAGGGGGAGCTGCTTCTCCGATTCACTTGACGTTATGAGCGGCAGGCCTTAGTTTGGGTACACCTTTCATCCAAATAGATTTGTAGATCGGTCCTATGTTACCTGGCATTGATGATTTGACAGAGATCTCCTGACCTCGAGGACCTTGCAAGGCTATCGAGTCACTACCAGCATTATGAACTGAAATATGGTCATGTAGAAGGCGTTCATGATGGCTTTGTCGGGAGCCCCTTAGTACTTCTCCATTGATGGGAGCTTAATTAGGCTATTAGGGTTGATCGGGCTGATGAGGAGGAATGGGGTCCTCCATGGGAGGAGCTTGCCAAAGAAAAGAGTTGGATAGACGGCTTGAGGCCGTTGCTTTCCCTCTTAGTTTTGGTGGCATGGAGGGAGAATTTGGTATTTCTCATGACAAGTTCTGATCTACGAAGTAGATCTGTGTAGTTTCCCACAGGCAGTGTCAATCTGTTGTTGCTTATTTTGGTGTGGGAGCAAACAGATAGTGAGTTTACATTTTCAAGGAAACTACTAAATATCTAACCTTTGATCGTCACCCTAAAAAGAGGTTAGAGCTCCTGAGAATGGATCTGGATCGTTGATTGAAATCCTTGATCTTAATACGATAATTGCTAATATGACTGATGGACCTACAAAAAGCTTGAAACACCGGGGATGGCGCTGACGACAGACACTTCAATGCTCAAGTTAGAACCAGAAAGCGAAAGAGTGGTTGTGAGAAAAATTGCAGATTTTCTGATTACCTAGTGACTTAGGGAGGGGGGGTATTTATAGGCCTGAGAAACAATGAGGAGATTAATATTAATATATCATCTCCTGTTTGATTCTCCCCTTTTCAAGAGATAGAATCAGTTATTCTCCTGTTTGGGGATAAAAGATTTGACCTACACCCCTCACGGGCTGGGTGTCTCCTAGTGGGCCTAGACTCTTTTAATGGGCTTGAAAGCAGCTTATGTCTTGCTAATAAGCCTATAGAAGGCCCAGACTTGTTAGAGAGCCCCGTTATTGTTAATCTACCTGGAGAAGCCTTAAGATCTACTAGAATCATATAGCCCTGATTTATTACAATTTTTACCATTTCACACTAGTACAACAAATGTAAAAGGATCAAGTCTCTCTGGGATCAAGTTTGTGTGTGTGTATGTGTGTGAGCTCAGGGATGGGAGGAAATCCCCTCATCCTCCACCCCCCCCACACCCTCATCATCTCTGCGAGGTGGTTTGATCGTCGGTAACAACGACACGAGGAGTAGAAGATGCTAGTGTTGGGCTTTTTTTTCTTGCATAGTACTAAGTTCGATGAGAATAAGAAGATGATGAAGCGAGAAGAGTTCAAAGCATTAACGAAGAGAAGAAAGCAATAGCCAGCAAGCGACAACATGAATTGACAGTCGACTGCCTTAATTCTCTGGATGGGATTCAAATTATTGTGGTTGACTACCATTTTGGGGAGTTGACCACCGACGATGCTGTAGCTTCTTGTGTGTCTGGTCTGGATGATCTGTTTTAGGCCCAACTACTCCTCCAAGTTAGATCATACATCTCTGATTGTGTGTCTCTTTCTTCAGGATATATTGGACGGATAATGTATTAAGACTACAACCTAGAGTTTCTCTAGATCTCTATATATCATTGTATTAACCTCCTTGAGAAATAAGAGAGAGTGAGTGTTTCATTGCAAAAAGTAATTGAGAGAGTTCTCCATTATAAACATCTGATTATCTTCTAGGGAGGCTTCTTGGTTGTAACCCCCGTTTCCGCCAATACATATTTCCTGAATATTTTTGGTGTCTTGATTATTTATAAATTCATTTTGTGTTAAATTCCTTCTGGATCTTCTATTAAAATCTTTTCAAATCGAAAATTATATTTATTTCGAATAATTATGTAACCCCTGTTTTTCATTCTGAGTATTTTTTAGTGTATTTTCTTTTTCCTTGAATTTGATTCCGTTGTATTTCTTTTGGCTGTATATTGGATCTTATTTTCAATATATATATTCTTTTGTTATTTTTTTGGTCTCTTTTATTTAAATTCTTGATGCTTGTTCGTCTCTTATTTCATCTCTTTTGACCGAGCTGTTGTTATCTTCTCTATTTATTTGTTCATACCCTACATTATATTTTTCTATTTTTCTGCTCATTTTTTCCCTATCTATATTTTGCTTGAATCTCTACTACCCATGTTGATCCCCTAGCTATCTACTTAAACCTATACCCCAATTAACTCCCCTACTCTGTCTGTATTTTTATCCAATACCCCACTTCACAAAACCCAATCCTAAATAACTCTACACTAATATCCTACACCCAGTTAACCCAAACTTCACCTATTCATTTAAACCAACTCATTTCCCTACTCTACCCGACCCGTTATCACCCAAAAACCCACACCCGTTAATCCCCCTACTCTGTGCCACCTCTTCTCTACTGAACCCTAAAACAACCCCCCTTATATATATTTAAACCCATCACCATGCAACCCTATTTTCCCCATCCCCTTTCCGCCGCTCTCTAACCTTCTCGTCTGCCTGTCCACTCCTGAACCCTGCGGTCCCTCGCTCTGTGTCTCTCGCCCATCCGTCTCCTGTTCTCCCTCTCTCTATTCTGTTTCGGCATGCCGCCAAAGACAGCAGCGCTGCAGCCAACCTCCCGCTCTGTTTTGGGCTCTGTTGGTGCCAAGAGGTGGAGCAGCGGAGTAGCGATAGCCCCCCCCCCCGGCCGTTGTGCTCTCTCTCTCGTCGTTCCTCGTGCTCTCTCTCATGCGTGTTTTTGTGTTCCGTCGTGGTTGTGTGTGATCGCTTTTGCTTTAAGTTCGTGCTTCGTTCGTTGGTTCGTTGATTTTGTTCGTGGTTTTTGTTCGTGGTTCATTGAGTTCATTGGCCGGGAATCCGTTCCCGTTATTCTTGCTTGGATTTGTTTTCGTCGTCGGTTAAGGCAAGTAACTTGTACTCAATTCCTTTGTATGATGCAATTCATAAGTACTGCTTGTAGTGTAGTTGGGTTCTAGAGACAACTCATGTGTGATGTATGTTTGATGAGTATTGTCTCTATAGTGCAATTGATCATAGTTGCCTCACGACACAAATTTGATATGAAATAACTTAGGTTTTGACCTTTCTTGATGTGATAATATTTGTGGGATAATTATGAGAATCGTGTGTTTGTTTGGATCTAAGTGATATACTTGTCGTGTACATGCCATATATCCTATTTCATGATGTTGGACACCTAGTAAACTCTATAACATGTTCGGTTGTGCTTGGAACAAGTTTCGTGTGTTGTATGTTGATTTGTTGTTAAGAGGAAAATCTGTATTTTGTTGATGATCAGTTTTGATTGGTATTTTAGACCATATTAAGGTCAGTATCTTAACTTCAGTATTAAACATGATTTTTAGAAAAATCCGTCTTCTTTCCAATCTCTCTAACCTTGATCGATTTCGTTTTCGTATGTGTGAGATATGATTGTTTTACTACAGAGGTGTATTATATTTCCAGATTTCGTTTCTTGATGATTTCGATGACTAAACATTTTGATACTAGTGTTAAACATATTATTTTGATCTGAAATTTTGGTCAGTATTTCTATACTTAATTAGGGACTAGCCAGATTTTTGGTGGATTTTATTGATGAGTTTTATATGCCGTTTCATGCTTGTTTATAAAAGCTATACTTGCTGAATTTTGCTCGCTGTTCTGTAAAGATTTGCATTTTTACCTTAATTCCTTTTCCTGTATGAAAAATATTTATCAAATATTAGATTTATCTTATTTTATCTATTTTCACCTCCCTTTGACGGATCTAGATTTCGTTTTACGGTTTTCGAGATATTGCAGTTTTCGTACAGCAGTGTTGGGAATTCCAGATTTACCAAACTATCGTTTCTTGATGTTTTCTGATTTTTGTTGACTGAACTAATCTTACTGGAAAATTATGAAACTTTATATTCTGATACTAGACATATAGGGGAATACCCCAGATTTTTTCTGGATTTATTGGAGGTGTTTTGATGCTATTTCCTGACTTTGAATTCGAATTACTGATTTCTGGGTGAACGTATTTTCTGGATTCAAATCAGTGTTGATTTATGTTTTTGTAAATTACTATATGGCTTATTTATATTCTCTGGATTCGGTTGGGAGTCTATTTTCTATATATTTCGACGGATTCAGATTTGCATGTTTGTAACAACGGGAATCATTGTTTTCTTACAGTATGGTCTTGTTGTCCTGAACTAGAGATTTGGTTACTTTATCCATTGATAAGTTATCTTGCACCCGTACATGTTTATTTTGCAACTTGAATTTGTTACATGATCATGCCATGTTATTCTTGATATGTTTTGCACACATACATGCTTGTTTGACATTAATAATAAATAATTAAGTCGGGGTTTAAGGGAAAGATCTAGTAGTGGATAATTCAAAAACGTGTACTCGGAAGGGGATCCACTGATCTTACGTGATTACTTGATAAATGATACTTGACACGTGTTTGTTTGACACTTGGACGCAAGACACGTTACTTGCCACTTGTACAACTTGACACGTGATTACATGATACATGATACATGATAATTGGAGCTTAGAGCTCGATACTTGATACTTGTCCCTGAGTACACTACCCTCTATGGTCCACTATAAAATCTAAAGCGAAACTGTTTGTTGTCGCAATCATGTAGTAAAAATCGGGATGCATGAAGTGCTACCTAGATAGTAATCACTACAAGACTTGATACATGATACTTGAACATGATACATGCTTACTTGATATTTGATTACATGATATATGAGACTTGATACATGACACTTGCTACATGTTTACTTGATACATGATACTTGACACTTGATGTTTGTTTACATGATACTTTCTACTTGTTGCTTGTTTACATGATCCTTGTTCACTTGACACTTGATACATGCTACTTGTACTTGTTCACCTTACCATGCTAGTTGTTATATCTTGATATCATACTTATTCCATGTTAGTAGTTAGTTTTTCCCATGTACTTGTATCCAGCATTACAAGCGGTCCGTAACTTGCATTGACAGGAGTTTGTTTTCTTTTTCCTATCCCTCCAATTGTTAAATTGCATATTTTGGAGAACAAGTTCTAAATGGTATTGGTGACATGAAGTATTAGTGCTGGATCTTGTTATTATTATTTCTTGTAGCTTGCTTTGAACAATTATATTTTGATACTTGGATTTATTTTGTATTTGGGCAATGTGACCCAGGATATTTGACTTTCAGATCATGATTATTTGAGATTAATATATTTTGGTTTCAAGTATTCTTGTTGGTATTTTAGTTCATATGGGCATGTTGGTTGATTCTTTTGCTTCCGACTCTGATTATTCTTGTGCGATGTTGTAATGATTCTTGAACAGCTTATGGATGATGAGCATTCACTGGGCTTAGTCACGTATCCGTATTCCATATTCTCTTTTGGGAAGCAGGGCGTGACAAATTGTGTATTTTAACTGTATTTTCTATTCCTAATTGATCGATTATTTTTATTATTATCATTATTGTTATTATTATTATTACTACTAGTACAATGTACGTGCGATGCACGTCTAAAAAAAGGTAAAGTCATCAAATTAAATGAATATATATATTGAATAAGAAAAAAATTAGTTCATATTTGAATGTTTTGATTTGGGCTACACGTGCGGTGCACATTTATAGTTGTTGGATATAGTTTGGACGTGTATTATACGTGTTTATATAGTTACAAAGTCAAGGTTTGTTTGTTACAAACCCCAACTCTCCCATTAAAATAGTAAAGATTATTATTATTATTATCGGTATTATTATTATTGTTGTTGTTGTTGTTATTATTATTATTATTATTATTATTATTATTATTATTATTATTATTATTATTACTACTTTTGATTGTTTATTTATTAAAAAGTCATCTTTTGTTATTTATTATTGTGAAAGCCTATAGATCTTAATCTACATTTTATTATTATTGGAGTATGGATTTGATGTATACTCTTTGATGTAATTAATTAATATGTACTACTATATTGCTATCTATTATATTTTAAACCAAACCAGATCAAATAATTTTTATTTGTGAATCCATACATTCTATTGTATTTATTAATAGTTGAGTATTAATGTAATGCATATTATTTGATTTAATTGTTATATTATATTACTATTGATTCATTTGTTCAATTTTTAATCTAAATCTTATTTTTTTTCCCTACTTAATCTAAACCCAAAACCCAATATCCATTCCTATTGAATTTTAACCTATACCCGCTAACCCGCTCTCCTTCATCTCCCCCAACCACCATCGCCATTCCCCACCTCCTTCCTCTGTTTTCTCCCAACAGAGCACCCTCGCATTACCTCACCGTCCACCATTGTCGCAGTGGCAGACCCCATTTTCACCCTCATCATTATCACCCTATGGCCTCCCGCCATTACTGTAGAAGCTCATCGCCAGCCTCCCGCACTCCCATCGCAACCCATCGACCATCGAATCCTACAACCACCTGCGACCACCGACCGCCCTCGACGGAAGCAACCCATTGCCAACACCAGTGCACTGCCCAGCCCTCCTTGACTGCTCCTCGTCAACCCCCGAGCGCCAGCAGCTCCGTCGCTCCGGCCACCTAGCCACCGCCTGTGTTGCCGCTGCCATTTGCTTTTCTTGCTATTTGTTGTGTTGGATCAGATCCGTTATCTGCTGTTTTTGGTTATGGATTTGATTTTTGCTGTTGTGCTTGCTGTTGGATGCTGATTCACTGGTTGCTGTTGTGGCCGTGTGTTGACTTGCATGGAGTTGCACATGTCATTACGGATTCGTGCATCGTTATCCCGGGATCCTAATCCCGTTATTCTATTATATCGGATTAATCATATTAACGGCAAGTCACTTCCCTCTTGAATTGCATATTGTGTCAAATTCAAGGTTTTTATTGAAACTCCGCAAGTAGATCTTCATTGTTTATCGTATTGTTATATCGTTTATCTTCCGTTGAGTATATTGAGGGTTACACTAGCTAGCCCAAGATATTCTTGACTTCGTGCCATTATTGACTCTAAAATATCGAATCTTTCATGCATTCATGTAGTATTGATATAGAAGTTATTCATGCATAACACCGCACAAATAAACTATTTTAGAATTGATTATTAGGTTGTTGTGCTTGAACGATTGGATGATGCCTTGTTTGATGATAGACTAGTATATGGAAGTATTCTTCATTGTGTTTACCTTGCTGAATCTAAGATTTGTTAACTATTGAGTTGAAGTTCATCATGTTTAGATCGGTTATATTTCATGAAATATGTCGAACTCTGATTTTCACTGTTTGCCTAGAATTTGTGAGAACTTTCTGACCCAGTATTTGACATAAAAAATTATAGCCTTCTGAATAAAAATTGTAGCCCTATGTTTCAAGTTTCCAGAACATCTAAAATATTTGAATTCCAGGGTTTATTGCAAAAGTTACAGTTTTTTTACTACTAATGCCTTTTTACTTCCAGAATTCCTGATTCATGTATCTCTTCATGTTTAAGTTATTAAAAAGCTAAGTTAATGTTAGAATATGGCCCTGATAAATTCCAGATTGTTAGTTAACATGTTTAGAAACATAATGAATATTTTTGATGAATTTAAAATTGTGTTTTTACTGATTTTACACATATAACAACTTGATCTTGATTTTCAGTCAGAATTTGTAATTAGAAAAGAATGATATAATTTACCTATCTATTGTTATCTGATTTCATATTTTAAATATGGGTTGGAACCGGGCAGGAGTCTACTTTCTAGAACTTCTGACGGATCCAGTTTTGGATTTCTGTAGTAGGGGAAACATGATTTTGGAACAGTAACCTATTGCTGTCAAGAACTGTGTTTCTATTTTTCCTTAATATCATTGCATATATATCGTTATATTGAATGGATTGAAGTATATAAATTGCATTGCATGATCCTATTATAGTATTATCACCATTCTAATTGTCTCATTCTAATTGATCGTACTATTGTTACTTCTATTGATACCATTTTTTATCGAATTTCTCTAAATTGCATAATGTATTGATTGCTTCGATAAAATGTTTAACAAGCTGGGGTTTAAGGGTGATTTAAGTAGTGGACAATGTAGAGACTGTACTCAGAGGAGGGTCCCGTATTTTCCTAAATAGTGTTATTAGTGTTTTATCGATTGATTGTGGCTTACGACGGTAACCCAATCTATCGTGTATCGTATCGTTGCGGAATTATAGTATCGTGATTATTGAATAGTGATTATCTTTGTCGAGTACATGATCTACAGAGTACACCACTTAGGTCTAAGCGGCATTAATTGTATGTACGCAACCTGTGGTATGAGACGTAGTAGTACATGCATTAGTTAGGCTAAAAACTAACAGACTTAAGGATTGACATAATATTGACACTGCATGTTGAACATCGTCATTGCTATTGATACTGAACATTGTTATTGATATTGACATCGACCATTGAGTATTAACATCGAATATTGAAATAAAATTTATTGTTATACCCATCGCATTGTTAACATTGATATTGATTATTTCTATAGACCATTGTTAATGATTCCTATTGTTATTGAATTCATTATTATACCGTATTTCCATTGTTCATTTCTTTCTCTACTTGTTGTCCATGACTTGCTCTAAGGATAATTTTTCTCCTCTTTTTAGATGAGGTATTCACAAGTGATCAAGGAGAGTTACCTACAGGATTTGGAGAATAGTCTTCCTGAGGATTTATTGCTTTCTAGATCGATCGTTATTTTATTGGACTTCTTGTATTGAGTTTTATTAAATATTGTATTAAGGACTTTTGACCCGGAGATTGTTATTTTATTTCTAGACGTTGGATTATCATATTTGCTTATTCCAAATATTGTTATTCATGTGATTATTCTTATTGCATGCGTGGTTGTATCTATATTGTTATATTATTAAGTTAACAATAACAGCTTACGGATGACGCAAGTTATTCGCTGGGCCAATGTCACGCGCTTGTGTTCTGTGTTTTTGGGAAGCGGGGCATGGCATTGGTGCAAGTGTAAAATTTTGTATATTCACTATTTGAATAATATATTCCTTATATCTTCCTCTGATTAGGCATAGCCAAATCAGGACAACGGATTATAGCCAAATCAGGACAAAGGATTATGTGCTTTGTGTGCATTGTGTGCTTGGTTTGATCTACTTGTTTGATTGTTCGTAATTATATCTATTGTCACTAAACTCAGCAACGAAATCTTAACAATTGGTATAGGGGCATTAGGTCAGAAATCTTTCGCAGTTCAGAAGCTGCTTGAGTTTCCTTGGAGAAGATGACAAGTCAGACTTCTACGAAAATCAAGTAGGGGAGGCTGTTTGACAAAAAGCAGGAGATTCAGGTGAAGAATTATGCAGAAGCCTTTGGTTTCATTAAGATGTTTTTAGTGAATGGAGTCAGGTGTAGAAGCACGAAGATTCTTTAGGTAGGATCACCATTATAAGAACTGATGTATTGGAAGAGAAAATTATCCCGTTACTCAATGAAGGAAAGTACCGCTATTCAAGATCATATATAAAAATCCAATTCAGGGACATCTGAATTGAGGTTGTCGAACGCAGATGATCTTAAAGCTTTCATATTGATAAATTCATTACAGATCCATACAAGCATCTAATAACCACCATGCTACACATAAAGTTTACCAAGGAGAAATTTTCGGTAGCAGAGGTGATAGAGGGTTTGGAGGAGGATGGACTTAGGAGGACTCATGGATTGGTGTCTACTTCTGCGAGTTACATCGGGGTGGATGGTATTTCGACTGGAATAAAAACTGCATGTAAAGGAAGGATTTGTTTCCGCCATTGCGAAAGGATTGGGCATTACAAAAGGAATATCAAAAATTGCTGAATAGCGAAAGCACCAACACTGCTAGTGTTGCTAGTGCCGCTGAATCAGGTAATACTTTAGCTTGTACTCTTGTTTTAAATTCTATATATGTGTATTTAAGCTGGTTTCTTGGTTTGGAAAGATCTTCTCATACATGCTCCGAGTGGGAAATGTTTTCTACTTATAAGTACAGGAGATCATTGTGTGAGAACGGTGGTTGGTGAGTTTTGTGAAGTAGTGGGTAAGGAAACAATCGAGTGTGAAGCGTAGATGGAAAGGGGAACACACTAGAGAATGTCGTGCATATTCCTTGTTGAAATAGAACCTTATATCCTTAGGAACTCTTGAAGCACAAGGCTGCAAATGCACAACTAAGGTGGATTTCGTTCAATTTGGGAAGGTCGTCGTAAGGTGATGTTAGGAAAGAGGGGTGTCTCGAACAACCTCTACGAGTTTAGTGTGATCGAAAAATCTTGGCCAAGTGTTTTTATGCCTTATATCTTCTTCTAGTATGTCGTGACTAGAATCATCAAAGTGGGACCACAACATTCGAATATCGTCGACAGGTGGAGGGACTCAGGATAGGTGGAGTTCATGCAGAGAGCGCAACCTTCGTGTTAACACCTACTACGATGTGCCCTTGAAGGGTCATACTGATTGGAGAAAAAGGTAGTGGATATATTAAACTAGATGAAGAAGCCACTGAACCGATTTCGTTTACAGGTGAAGAAGAAAGAGTCGAGATGAGTTTGATCAAACAATGTTGGTAGCATGCGTATGCAATCCAAGTTGGAGATTATTGGGTTTTATGTCTTGCATACTACTAAGTTCAATGGGAAGAAGAATATGATGAAGCGAGAAGAGGACGAAGCATTGATGGAGAGGAGAAAGCATCAGCGAACAACCGACAACATGAATTGACAGTCTACTGCCCCCATGGGCATTCGACCGTCCAAAGTTTCTATAAGGGATTCAGATTATTGCGGTCGACAGCCACTTTGGGCAGTTGACCACCGACGGTGATGCAGCTGCTTTTGGGTCGAATAAGGATGATCTGTTTCAGGCCCAAATTTTCCTCCAAGTTAGACCGTATGGCTCCTATCGTGTCTCTCTCTTCAGGACATATTGGACGGCTAATGTATCAAGACTATAGGCTAGGGTTTCTCTAGATCTCTATATATTACTGTATTGACCTCCTTGATAAATTAGAGAGAGTACTTCATTGTAAAGAGCAATTGAGAGAGTTCTCCATTGTCAATAGCTGATTATCTTCTTGTGAGGCTTGGAAGATAGATAGGTTATTGGTGCGAATGTAAATTTTGAATCTTCTCTAGTTGAATAATAGTTCCCTTATTTCTCCCCCGGATCAGGCGTAACCAAACCGGAATAAATCAGTTTGTTTTGTGTGTTTGAATTGTTCTACTTGTTTGATTGTTCATCATTGGATCGACTGTCACTAAACTCAGCAACGAATTCCTAACATCTAGCCTCCTATTTGTAAGGGAAACAAAAGTTCCCACAAGGTGAGGCATAGCTGGATCACCGGAAATGGCATCACCGCCAAGCATTCACCGGCAAGTGGTAGAGATTGAGATAGGAGATAGGTTCGCCGACGAACTATATAATTTGAGATGGGCTCGCCGATAACAGAGATGAACATGCATTCAAGAGACAGTGAGATGGCGCATGATATCGCCGGAGTTGATCTTGGGGGCTTTATAGGATGTTTCACCAGAATAGTGCCAGAGATCACCAGATGTAATTCGCAGCAAAATAATAAGTGACTTTTTTTGCTTAGAAATTTGGTACGTGCAATGCACGTGTGAACTTTGAACGTATTAGTTGTATTTCCTTATTATAAATGGAATTATATGTTATATTAACTTTGTATGAATGCATTGAGTATTGTGTCTTGAACCTTGCTAGGGCTGAATTGAGTTTCATGGTGGAACTGGTCTACATTAACCAAACTAACTTAACATACAACTTGAATCAAATGGTGTGCAGCATTTATGAAATTTGCACAAAGTGCACCTAGAGTATTGGCTGGCCAACATGAGTAATGGGATGAGGGGGTTGAGTTTTCCAAAAGTCAAATGAGTCTCTTTAAGTGTGGGGAAGAATTACATGCAATAATACCAAAGGTCCCACTAATGTGTGAAATAATGAGCCACTTAAACTCCCTCCTTTTCCCATCCCTAATCAATCAATATAAGGGCATGAAAGCAAGTCCTCTTGCTAATTTTGACAGCCATTGGTCCCTAGAGAGAGCTAAGTTTGAGCAAGGAGGAGGCGAAGAAAGTTTGGCATCGTAGGAGCAATTTACTTTAAGCACGTTAAGGTGGGTGTTCTCTTCCTTTTTATGGCTTGTTATTGTTATTATAATTTAGTAGCATGATAGGATTTGTTGTTGGAATAATGATTGGTTATCTAGTCATGTTATGTAGAGATCATGCTAAGTTAAAAATTGCAAAAATAAAAAGAAAAGAAAATAAGAAACGAAGTTAGTTTTAAAATGTTTATGTGAATGGTTAATTGGTTGCAATGGTATTGTGAGGAGAAATTTACTGCTTAAAATAAGTTTTATGCCATACTATATTCATGTTTAGGCCTTATTATCTTGATGAATCAATTATCATGAAAATCAGAAAAACAATAGGCGTAAAATGCGGTGGTTACGGTGAGAATTGCTTTCTGTTTTGAAGGTGTAAAACATCCACTATTTAGCAGTAAGTTCCTGTCTATTTGAGAAGTTTAAACATCCTTTTTTGAGGTTTATGTTATTGTTCAGATTTTAGGTTGAGTCGTTGTATGGTTAATTAGTGATGGCAATCGGGCTGGGTTGACCTGCGACCCGCCCACTCGAACTCTGCCCGCAATTAGGCGGTTCGGGTTCGGGTCGAACCCGCGGGTCAGTCTGGGTCGACCTGGGTCACCAAATTTGTAAACCTAACCCGCTCGACCCGACGCGCGAACCCGTTGACTAGGTCAAACCCTGCTCGCAACCCTGCTCGCTCGACCTGCGGGTTTGGACCCTTTTGACCCCCAAACGTTCGACTTGTGGGTCGAACGGTTAGAAACAGAGCTGTTGGGGCTGGGTTTTTTTTTTATTCGGGTTTTTTTCTATAAATACCCCCTTAATTCAATCTAAAAATTTCCTCACCTTACTCTCTTACTCTCTCTACTACAACTACTCAATTCAATTTCAATTCAATCATGTTTTTTCAACAAAGAAGTGGAAAATTTCGATTGTACCGAATTGTGTTGATTCAACTCTCAACTACGTCTACTTCAACTCCTCCAACAAAGAAGCTCTATCTCTCTCTTTTTCAATGACTACCGGACTTTGTGACTACGTCTACTACATTTCTCAATCGACTATGTCTACTTCTACTTTATTTTCTCTCTCATTTCTATATACGATTATCCGCGAAGTACGTTATCAAAATTTCACAACCCTCCTATTATCTTGATTTTTGTTGTAGTTCTAATTTTTTGTATCATATTTGTTTGTTGATTTTTCTCTTTTCTCTCTCTTAACCATCCTATTATTTTTTAGATTTTATTTTTTAACATATGCCTCCAAGATTGTCTTGTATTATTTCACATAACCATGTAAAACACTAGAAATCTTTTTTTTTCCACATAAATTATTATCATGTCTAGATAACGAGGCATTGGTCGTAGGCAAAGTGGACAAGATTGTAGTGGTACTTCACGTTGGCCTCCAACAGTCCCACATGTAGAGCCCGAATTTATACCGAATCGTATGCATAATGTTGACACACAAACACAACATACCGAACCCACTAGAAGTAGAAAAAATTGGGGGGGGGGGGGTAAGTGATTGACCCATATTTTATGACTATATTCCCGATGAGGATAATCCAGGTGTAGGACATAAGATTTGTAATACTTGTGACAAGAGTTACAATTGGAAGAAGGGTGAGGGAACAAATATAACAAAAAATTAGTACAAGTCCAACAATGCCAATAAAAATCAATCCTAGGACCAGACAAATAGATAACCAACCCAATGACCCCGAATTTGTTCATCGGCAAATGGCCCGACTAGTTGTTAAGGATGAGCTACTTTTTTCCTATTCTAAGAGTATAAATGTAGAGTCTTTCAACCAAAATGCACTAAATCCACATTTTAGAAGAATTTCTAGAAGCACACTAAAGTCCGATTGTTTTAAACTTTACAACGAAATGAGAGACGCTTTAATTGCACTCTTGTATTCTTTAACTTGTAGAGTATTGTTAACTTCCGATTATTGAAAAGGTTAACAATATTCCGATGATGGGCTTAACTTGTCATTTGATAGATAGTGATTGGATGATTCAAAAGAGAATCATCTCACTTGCCGCTTTGCCGTATCCCCATAGTAGACTAGTTATTGCAACACGTATTTTAGAAGTTTGTAATTTATATGATGTTCATGATAAAAATTTTACTATTAGTTTTGATAATGCATCTAACAACAATGCTTCGATTAGTACATTAAAAACACAATTAGCTCATCCATGTAATGAAATTTTCATGTTAGATGTGCGTGTCATATTTTAAATTTATGTGTACAAGATACATTAAAAGTAGTCGATTCATATATAATTGCAATTAGAAATTGTGTACGTTTTATTGCTTTGAGTGGTCCTATGCTTCAGGAATTCAAAGAATTGTGTAAAGCTAAAGTAATGCATTTTAGAAAATTTTCTAAAGATGTTAAACATCGCTGGAACTCTACTTTCTATTTACTAAATGTTCTTACTCAATAAAAAGATATTATAAACGATTTTTGTCTTGCAAAAAATATGAAAAAATTTCAAATGACTCCTCAATCATGGTATTTTGCCAAATCTTTATTACGATTTTTGGAACATTTTAAAACCGTAACTGTAAAGTTTTCTACATCTTATGATTCTACTTCTAGTAGTATTTTTATTTCAATCATTATTATGATGTTAACTTTTCAAGAAATGATTCGGACGAATACATTGGCCATATTGTTGTTCCCGCTTTTACGAAATTTTTGAAGTATTTTAATCCTCCTCCTATGTTGTATTGTATTGCTACTGTTATGGATCCTCATATCAAATTAGCAGGTACAAAAAGTTTGATTGAAATATTTTTTACTTTACTTGGAGATGATTCTGAATTTGATTTTAATGAATATTTAGCTAGTTTTGAATCGACATTGAATAACTTGTATGATTATTATGATAGAACTTTTGCATCTAGTAGTACAACTTGTATAGTTACTTCTTCTTCTTCTACTTCTAGAGGTAAAGATAAGAGTACATTAGAAGATGCAACTTTTAATTTACTTGCTCGTATTCAATCAAGAAAATCTCGGACTAATGTACGTAATGAATTAAATTGATGTAATCGTTAAGATAATGAGAATTCCAGTACTAAGATTGAAGTGCTACAATAGTGAAAAGAACATGAAAATCTTTTTCCTATTCTTTCACATATGGCTAGAGTTCTACTAACTCCTTCTATCTCCACAGTTGCTTTAGAAAGTGTTTTTTCTACAAGTGCAGAGTTCTAACAGATTACAGGAATTGTTTGAAGCCGAATTCATTGGAGATGCTCGTGTGCGCTAAAGATTGGATGAAGGCTAAAAACAGGACTCAAGGAAAAGCTTCATCTACATCAACAAGAAGAAAGCAACTCGCCTGATGTCCAGTAACAAGATTAGGAAATTTAGGGCGATGAGTTCCTAGGTTTAGGTTAAGTAGAGGTGCACGACAGTAGTCCAATACACTTTCTTCAATCTAACTCTAGGGTATTTCGAACTCTAGATTGTCCTCTTAAACATGTAATTGAAGAAATTTGTATATTTCATTAACAATATTTGAATGTAAAAAAAGTGGTAAAAATTAAATAGAATTGAAATGAATAATATATACAATTTTGTTTAATTCTTAATCTCTTATACTTGTACAATTTTTTTAAGATTAAAAGAGGGGAAAAAAATCGGGCCAACCCAACGACCCTCCTGACCCGACCCGGTTCAACCCGAATGTGTTCACGGGTCGACAGGGTCGGTTTTTTTATTTCCCAAACTGGCTTGGCCCCACCCAGCTATTGGCCTAACCCGAATTGAGCTCGCCCAAAACTGGGTCTAACCTGAATGGGTTGGGCCCAGCCCGGCCTAGTGGACACGACTGCCATCACTATGGTTAATAGCCCTTGTATCAGGTCGAAGATAAACTAGAATATACATTGCAAATATGATATATTGCTCACTGTTTTGAGTTATTTTTCATGGACTGTGTGGCTGTTCATTTCCTTCTTTTAAGGGTTGTAAGTGCTTTCCAATGAGCCCAATGCTAATTTTTATTTGTAGATTTGGACCTAGGAGTGATAGGACCTGATTAGTTCTCGTTTCGGGTTTAAAAAGACCCCAACACAACACTGTTTGGGATTTCATTTATGCTATCTTTATAGGGGCTATTTAGTCGTTGTTTACGGGTCTGAATAGTTGTTGTTTGGAACCGTGTTCCTTGTGTTAAGTGGGTGTTAGAAGTGATGTTAAACCAAGTCAAGAGAGTGTACGAGATTGGGACTTAAATGGACTCTGATTCAGCTAAATTAAGATCTGTTTGGAGCCATCGGGCTCATATTTTGGTGCTCTATTTGGGGTTGTGTTTTGGCCAGGATGAACGCCAGGTTTGGTAAGTGTAAGGGTTGGATGCAGGGTCCTATTGGGTCGAGTTTGAACTCATGTCGCTTCAGTTGAATTCATGTAAGTGTCTAAGATATGATCCAATCTAGGAATGAGTTAATCATCTCGTTCATTTTCTTTTAACTTGTAAATTGTTGAGAATAAGTTGAGTTAGTAGTGACAGAAGTGTGATAGAGAGCGAGTGGTTTATTTGAAGCTAATTGAAAATTAGCGTGGTCCTAATAGGTTGTGAGACCCTGAGTTGTGCAAGATTTTGCTGAGATGCATAAAAGTTGGTGAATTGGATAATGAGACTAAGTGTAGCCTAATATTTAAGTTGAACTAGAAATTCTTGAGTGACTAGTACAGTTAGTTCCATTCTTCTAATTGGAAAATGATTAGGTTGTCATTGGGAAATGATGTTGTTTGTTTTGGGGTATGGGGGTAACATGTGTGAGTTCTTTTAATTTGTCAAGCGGAAGGCATGACACTGGCATTGATCCGATCCTCGGCTGTAGGACCGGTTCAGGAGAAGCAGGAGAGAGGTAGAGGCTGGGTGCTTGGCTCGGATCTCGTAGCTCGGTTCGGATCTTCGTAACTCAGGCTCGGATCTTCGTACTTGAATACTGCTTAGACACCCCGAGAGAGTTCCCAGAGACAGGCCCTCCGACGATCTAGTCAGTCACTGAGAAAGTAACAGTAGCTAGGGTTCAGGAGAGAAAAAGTTTATGACCTCTAGATGGAAGGATGGGGTTTGGTATTTATAGGCAGGGCTAACGAGTGTAGAACCGTAACGGGTTGAGCTGGACCTGTTAGGATGTGGGTCTGAGATGGCAGAAGCCCGTTTGACTTTGTTGACTTGATGATCTGGGGTGAGCAAAATCTGAGGAGATCTGATGGCTCTGATTGGGCCATGTCATCTATACCACATCATAAGCCCCCCACTCTTGGAAGGCTGTGTAAATCAGCCGTGGAGTAGTTTGTTTTCGTAGGAAAAGTGGAATGGCATATTTGGCGATGATCAGTTCTTGATTCCCTGAGGAGTGATTTGAGCTGGGACTGAGTTGGTCATAATATAGTTTGTGTCGGGGTCGAGCTCGAGGGTCGGCACCGAGATGGTGCCTGGGGGATCAGCAACGAGCTATAGGGGTCGGCATCCAGCGACTCTAGTGAGGCACTCTATGAGAGAAGCTGTGTTGAGGCTCGAAGTTTATGCCGAGCTCCGAGAAATGAGGGTCGGCGCCTAGTGCCTCGGGGTGAAGCATTTTAGCTGAGAAGCGATGGTGATGCTCGAGGTGCATTTCGAGTGTCGTTCTATGAGGATCGGCACCGTGCATCTCGAGTGAGGAATTTTAGCTGAGAAGCGACGGTAACGCTCGAGGTGCATGCCGAGCGTCCAGCTATGAGAGTCAGCACCGTGCACCTCGAGTGAGGAATTTCAGCTGAGAAGCTATGGTGATGCTCGAGGTGCATGCCGAGCATCGAGCTATGAGGGTCGGCGCTGTGCACCTCGAATGAGACAATTTCAGCTAAGAAGATATGGTGATGCTTAAGGTGCATGCCAAGCGCCGTGCTATGAGGGTCGGCACCGAGCACCGCGAGTTAAGCATTTTAGTTGAGAAGCGACATTGATGCTCGAGGTGCATGCCGAGCGTCGAGCTATGAGAGTTGGTGTCGCGCTCCTCGAGTGAGGCATTTTAGCTAAGAAGCTATGGTGATGCTTGAGGTGCATGCCGAGCATCGAGCTGTGAGGGTCGGCATCGTGCACTTCGAGTGAGGCATTTTTTAGCTGAGAAGCAATGGTGATGGTCGAGGTGCATGCCGAGCGTCGAGCTATGAGGGTCGGCGCCGTGCATCTCGAGTGAGGCATTTTAGCTGAGAAGCTATGGTGATGCTCGTGGTGCATGCCGAGCGTCGATCCAGGAATCCTTGTGCTATAGAGGAAATCTTGTGAGAAAGTCAGGTTGATGCTCGTGGTGCATGCTGAGCATCGAGCCAAAAAACCTTGAGCTTTTGAGGCAATCTTGTGAGAAAGCCAGGTTGGTGCTCGCGGTGCATGCCGAGCGTCGAACTATGAGGGTTGGCGCCGAGCGCCTCGAGTGAGGCATTTTAGCTGAGAAGCTATGGTGATGCTCACGGTGCATGCCGAGCATCGAGGCCAGAAAGTTTCGCGCAATTGAGGCAAGTCTTGTGAGAAAGTCAAGTTGATGCTTGCGATGCATGCCGAGCATCGAACTATGAGGGTTGGCGCCGAGCGCCTCGAGTGAGGCATTTTAGCTGAGAAGCCAAGTTGACGCTCGCGGTGCATGCTGAGCATCGAGCCAGAAAGTCTTGAGCATTTGAAGCAATCATGTGAGAAAGCCAGGTTGATGCTCACGGTGCATGTCGAGCGTCGAGCCAGAAAACCTTGAACTTTTGAGGAAATCTTGTGAGGAAGCCAGGTTGGTGCTCGCGGTGCATGCCGAGCATCGAACTATGAGGGTCAGCGTCGTGCATCCGAGTGAGACATTTTAGCTGAGAAGTAATGGTGATGCTTGAGGTGCATGCTGAGGGTAGATCCAGGAAGCCTTGTGCTATCGAGGCAATCTTGTGAGAAAGCCAGGTTGATGCTCGCGGTGCATGCCGAGCGTCGAGCTAGAAAGCCTTGAATTTTTGAGGCAATCGTGTGAGAAAGCCAGGTTAATGCTCGCGGTGCATGCCGAGCGTCAAGCCAGAAAAACCTTTAGCTTTTGATGAAATCTTGTAAGAAAGCCAGGTTGGTGCTCGTGGTGCATGCCGAGCGTCGACCTATGAGGGTTAGCACCGAGCGCCTTGAGTGAGGCATTTTAGCTGAGAAGCTATGGTGATGCTCGCAGTGCATGCCGAGCATCGAGTCAGGAAGCCTTGTGCTATTGAGGCAATCTTATAAGAAAGCCAGGTTGATGCTCGCAGTGAATGCTGAGCGTCGAACCATGAGGGTTGGCGCCGAGAACCTCGAGTAAGGCATTTTAGCTGAGAAGCAGGTCGATGCTCGTGGTGCATGCCGAGCGTCGAGCCAGAAAATCTTGAGTTTTTTAGGCAATCGTGTGAGAAAGACAAGTTGATGCTCGCAATGCATGCTGAGCGTCAAGCCAGAAAACCTTGATCTTTTGAGGCAATCTTGTGAGAAAGCCAAGTTGGTGCTCGCGGTGCATGTCGAGCATCGAACTATGAGGTTTGGCGCCGAGCGCCTTGAGTAAGGCATTTTAGTTGAGAAGCTATGGTGATGCTCGTGGTGCATGCCGAGCATCGAGCCAGGAAGCCTTGCGCTATTGAGGCAATCTTTTGAGAAAGCCAGGTTGCTGTTCGCGGTGCATACCGAGCATCAAACTATGAGGGTTGGCACCGAGCGCCTTGAGTGAGGCATTTTAGCTAAGAAGCCAGGTTGATGCTTGCGGTGCATGCCGAGCGTTGAGCCAGAAAGTCTTGAGCTTTTGAGGCAATCGTGTGAGAAAGCTAGGTTGATGGTCGCAATGCATGCCGAGCGTCAAGCCAGAAAACCTTGATCTTTTGAGGCAATCTTGTAAGAAAGCCAGGTTGGTGCTCGCGGTGCATGTCGAGTGTCGAACTATGAGGGTTGGAGCCGAGTGCCTTGAGTGAGGCATTTTAGTTGAGAAGCTATGGTGATGCTCGTGGTGCATGCCAAGCATCGAGCCAAGAAGCCTTGCGCTATTGAGGCAATCTTTTGAGAAAGCCAGGTTGCTGCTCGTGGTGCATACCGAGCATCAAACTATGAGGGTTGGTGCCGAGCGCCTCGAGTGAGGCATTTTAGCTGAGAAGCAAGGTTGATGCTTGCGGTGCATGCCGAGCATCGAGCCAGAAAGTCTTGAGCTTTTGAGGCACTCGGGTGAGAAAGCCATTGGCGAGCTCGAAGTCAATGCCAAGTGTCGAGCGCTTCTAGCTTGCGAGAAGGCACGTGTATTGCACACGTGATGCTAACATCAAGGGTTGGAGAATCGAGGCGTCGAAATCTTATCAATAGTTGGATCTTTGGTGATCAAGATTGGATGGTTGGGATCCTTTTGCGGAATTCGATGAGTCTCCAGTTTGTCTATAAAACCCCCACCCCCCTTCTCATTTTTTTCACTTTGCTTCCTTTCTGTAATTTCTCAAGGTTTCTTTCTATTAGCACAGCGGCGAGTTTTTCGACTTCCCCTAGTACTTCGAATCAGGTTAGTTCTTTTTGAATTATGTCAAGGGCTCAGTCTAGTTCGTCTGCCTCCACCTTGGGTAAGGATGAGGTTCCCCATGCTTCCGACTCAACAACATGGGAGTCAGAGACAAGGGTCTATAATGTCGCACCGCTAAGTAACAGGAAGCCTTTCGTCGTAGAGTCGAGCAACTCAGAAGGAAGACACACCCATGGTAGACGACAACGAAGAGGTCGAAGTTCTTAAGGAGGACGGAGAGCAGGTTGGAATGGCCTAGAAGGGCGAAGAGGAGGTTAGAATGGCCGAGGAGGATGAAGAGGAGGTTGAAGTGCTTTAGCAGGGCGACGATAAGGGAAATCACACTTCGTCAAAGGATGATGGTTTGGGTCCAATGGCGATGCCCTCTCCTTCGAGGAATCGAGTTCGACGTAGGAAAACTCGGTGGAATATGCCGGACAGCCCGGATGAGACGGCTCCTGTAGTTGATCTTAAGGTTCCATTCATAGTTCAGCCATTTCTATCCGGAGGTATCTAGAAGATGTCGAGGAATTGGTCTGGTACAAAGGTGGTGTTGATCAGGACGTGGAGTCTTCGTCGCCTGGTAGGCAAAAGATATCTATGGACAAGATACCAATTGTTCTAACTTCGGACGACCTCCCTATTATCCGGGCTAATTACTTCAATGGTCAAGAGTAGGAACTACTTATCCCCAGCCCTAGGGTCCGCCCCACGGACAAATTGGTGCTTGGCTTCTGTATGTTCCCAGTGGATGCCTTCATATCAGGCTTGTGACTAATGCTCCACCCTTTTATTACGGAGGTCTTGAATTGGGCGTCGTTAAGCCCGATTCATTATGGGCCCAATTCTTGGAAGTAGCTGGAGTGCTTCATGCTCCTTTGAGATGAGAGGGGGTCCGACTGTAGCTCAAGTATTTCCAACCGATCCTCGAACTCAGCTCGTCTGGCGAGTTCCGAGGGATCTATTATATCTCGCCATGCCGAGGGAGGAGGGTCGTACACGGGCATCCCGAATGCATCAAAGGGTGGAAGGAGAAATATTTCGTTGTTCGGTCAGTGATCCCCTGGGTGATACCCACGGCTTGGAGGTTTTACAAGCCCAATCTGAAGGGTCCCCGCAAGTCTTACTTGATGGCCGGGGAATGGGCAGATGTGGAGCGGATTTGCTCGGGCCACAACATTGGTTGGCCAAACGTAACGGAAAGGCATCTGGCTCGGATCAGACTGAGCCCCACTCCTATCAGTATGGTTTTTGTCTTATTTTTTCTCAAGTGTTTTTCCATCATCTAACAAGCTTCTCATTTTTGCATATATGGATGACAGCGAGATTGCCAAGAGGAGGGAGCTATGGAAGAAGAAGCAGGCTGAGAAGTCTGACCAGGCCGATAAGGGCAAGCGCGGGAGAGTTTCTTTCGAGGTTGTCGCGGAGGATCCCCCACTCGATGCCAAAAAAACACCAGGCGTCTAAGTCGGGACCGAGTTCCAGCAGCCAAAAGATCACGGAGGTAGTGAAGGGCAGACTCCCCCCTTGCCTGCTCCAACAGCTGAGGCACTCGTAGGCGAGGTAGGGCTTCAACCATGGACCCCGAACTGGGCCATTATGGTAGGGGACACTGTGTCGGATGAAGCTGTGGCGAGAAGCTCGCCCCACCTCGGGACCAGAAGGCCAGGGAGTGCGATACCGTCGAATCCAGCTATATGAAGTAGGTTCTGGCGAGCGTGCAGGTAACAATTCTTTTTCTTGCCTGCTGGTTGTGTTCGGTGATTTGTACTTGAATTGAGTCTTGTTTCCTCGGTTGCAGGCCTGCGTAGACGGTGCTAAGCTGACGGGGCTGTAGCGGAAGGAGTTGAACAATAAGAAGAGGAACTCTCAGCACTATGAGCGGGAGATGAAAGATCTCAAGCTCGGAAATACAACGCTCCAGGGCCAGATCCAGGCCCTTCAGGCCGAGCTTTCGAACCAGAGCGATGCTCATATGAAGCAGATGGCCGAGCTGAGGAAAAAGGCAGACAAGCGGGTGAAGAAGATGAAGATTGCCGGGATGGATAAGGTCATCGAGGCCCTGGACGTGGTCTATGCTCGGGCGATGCGGCATGTCAAGTACCACCATCCGGAGTTGGATCCGAGCGGCTTCGGTTATGACATGGAGATTCCCGATCTTCTGTTGACACCCGGAGGTAGGGGTGATGATGATGCTGTGGGAGATGATCACACCGAGCTGCCGGGTGGCGACCCCGATGCCGAGGCACAGGGGGACGCCCCCACCACCGAGCTGCCGGCCGAGGAAGAGTTTGGACAGTCGTAGTACTTGTTGTTTTCTCTTTTTCTCACCCCTTGTTTTTGTAACTGCTGTGCGCGGACTGGCCACCGCATTTTTGTAAACCCATTTTTTGATCAATGAAAAGGATTTCGGCCAAACCTCTTGACTTGAAGGATTTTGGATTTTTAATTTTTATCCAAGTGTAACGACTCGAAGTGATATTCTTCTGTTTGTTTGCCAGATAGACATGACCGCGAGGGTAGGCCTGGGCGGCGCGGAGATGAGCTGGCTGCGGGGCAAGATCTCAGCATTGGAGTTTGTTCTGACCCGTTGTCGTAAGGAGGCTCGCGACTGAGAGGCTGTCGTCCAATACTTTATGGACAATTCAAAGGGACTTAGTCTAGAGCTTGTGCGACTCAAGAAGCTGATAGGCGATCGAGACTTGGACAGTGCAGGAGTCCTGTTTTCGATGGCCTGTACTTCCGCTAGGCAACCGTCATCTGAGTCCTTTCTTCGCTATGTTATAGTGGAGAAGGAGTTGGAGGTGCAGCGATATAAGGTAATGCTCGGGATGTTAGGATCCATATCCGTTTCTTTTGGTGGTGTTCGTCCTTCTGCTGGTGCTTCATTGTCGACCCCGAGGATTGGGGCGGAGAGACCTTGTGACGTGCAGAGCTCGATTGCCGATGGGTCTACCTTAGCGGTACCCGGGCCGTTCGGCGAAGGATCCCACTAGTTCGGTTTGGTACCCCGTATTTTTAAATATCATTTAAAAGATTTATAAATGAATTAAAATGATTTTTGGTGAATTAATAAATATTTTTCTGATGATTTATCTTTTTACACGTGCAAAATATGTGCAAATATTTTCTAGAAGAGTTCAAAAGCCAAAATTTATTTTGTGGAAAATCATTATTTATTATTTGAGAATATTTGTGATTTTTCTGGATTTTTCTGGATTTTTCTGATATTTATTGGACTGATTTGCAAATAATTCAAAAAGAAGGACTTTTGTGCAAAATTACCAATTGGAGTGAAAACTCCAGATTTTTAGATTTTTGGAATGGGTATGATGCCTAGTCAATTCAGGGTTAAAAAGTTTATTTGTTGTTTTGACAAATTTGAATTATTTTACAAGTTTCGATAAAAAGGGGATCTTTTTGCAAAATTGTTATTTTGAGGGATAAAAGTGCAAACTTACTTTTCTGGACTTTTCAAATGGTGCCAGCCAGAAATAAATTGTTCATTTTGTTTTTAAATCCCAATTAAATTTTTTTTATTAAGTTTCCAAGTATAGGGATCTATTTATGTAAAGATATATTTTAAAAGGGTTATTTTGCAAATATGTTCAAAACCCTAATTCTTCTAATTCCGGCCTATTTAAAAGGTGGAGTGCAGCCATCTTTTGCTGTATAACACAAGGTTTTATTATTTTTTATTTTCTTGGAGATTCAAAGAGGAAATCTTGGATTCTTTGCAAATGAGGGATTTTTCGTCTTGCTTTGTTATATTCGTTTGATCTCTTCGACAAGGTGAGTGACTTGTTTTGTTTTATTTTTTTTTGTGCATGTTGTAAGTTGTTTTGTTTTGTTCTTAGAATGTTGTATGTGGTGTTTCATCTAGTAGAAAGCATGCTAAGGTTTTTGGTATGAATACACATGGTGGATTGAATGAATGGATGAGTTAAAATTGGATCTTTTGAGAAGAACCCTAGTTATTTGTGAGTAGAGTTGCATGTAGATGATTTTAGATTGTAGGAGAACCTAATATAAAATGTGAGTAGACTATTTCTTTTGGTTGTTTACTGATACGATTGAGTATGGTGAAAGTTATGCATTAATTTATTAAAGATGACATTTTTGGGACTATTCGTGAGTTGGATGAAAGCAGCTTGACCATGTTAATGATAAATTTGTTTATGAATCAACTACTGAGAATAGTTGAGATTGAGTTTGAAGAATTTTGAGAAGGATTAATGGATTAAAGGACCATGTCTTGAGTATTTGAGTTTTAATGTCCAGAATTGGATTTGATACAATTTTGATTAAATTTGGGGATTTATGATTTTGTGAAGGATTTTTACTTGAATATGGATTTACTCAAATACTAAGATTTATCTGAATATTTTGTTATTTTAGTTTATGGATTTGTGAAGCTCTTTTGGTGCACAAGTATGCACAAACGTTTTTCCTAAATATCGTCTTTTTGTTGTTTAAGAAGAAATTGAGTTTTATGCGTTTTCGAAGGATTTTACTATATCTCAACTTATTTTGGTACTGATAAGGTTTGGAATATAAAACAAAGCCATTTTGATATATGACTGATTCTTAAAAACTCTAATTTTTAAATATGTACACATTCATGTTTTATTTTGAAGAAGTTCATCAAAAAGCTATTTTATCAATTCAAGTGGTTTTTGATTGGTTTTTATGGATCTTTGTATATCCTATAATTTGCATTTGATCATATCAGAGATATACTTTTTATAGATTTCATTTTTGTAAAGTAAATCTTCGTATCGGTTGAAATATGCACAACCCAAACTGCTGTCTGTAGGTGTGACAGTCGACTGGTACGTTTCGACAGTCGACCGTCGCTACCTGGCTGCTGTGTTTTCTCGTTTCTTGAAATCTCGTGCGGAACAGTCGACTGAACCATTTCTCCAGTCGACTGTCTCTGCTTTGTTTTTGATATTTTCTCGAGGTGTTGGATTTTTGCTCTGGACAGTCGACTGGTGACTTTTACAGTCGACCGTCAACACTTAGAATTATTTCTTAAAAATGATGGATTTTCGTTCTAGACAGTCGACTGTTACTGATGTTTCTTGAGTTTTCCAGATGTTCTTTAAATGATTGATTCTTTAAAAGTTTTTGGATTTATAACTTACTATTCTAAATATTATTCTTTATACAGAACATATGTTTTCAAGATATTTTATTATTGGATTTGGATTCTGAAACTTTATAAAGATTGGGATTTTGTTGATTGGAGAAGTTTCTCCCTTTGATCGTTTTGATGATGGATTAGTGAGTTTTGGTCTTGTTGATATCTCTAGGAGTTGAGTGGGAGTCCTGGAACCGGCAGTTGAGATTTGTTGAGTTAGACCGGGGGGTCTTGGTTTGGTTGTTGTTGAGTATTTATGTCCAGCAGGATAAACTAACTCTAGAGATGGGGATTTTGTGTTTTAATAATAACCAACTTAAGGACAGGCACTAGTGGGGATGTGATGGAACTTGGGAAACGTAAGTATAGGCTCATGGTTTTGTTAGTCCAACGGATGCGTTCCAGGACTATTTGTTGTTATGTCTCGAGAGGACGTTTGTGTGTTCGCGTGTCGAGGGTCTGCAGGCCTATTCATGAAGCATGCATGGTGGATTCGCGTGTCGAGGGTTGGCAGGCCTATTCCCGGAATGTACCTGGTGTATCTGCACGTCGAGGGCCTTGCAAGCCTATTTGTAGGGTACACGGGTTTAGGAGATGAATCTCCGGTTGTTTTTTTAGCTATCTTACATGATGCTTGCGCGTCGAGGGTTGTGGTGCGTATTCGCGGAGTATTCTGGATCCTATTTTCCATCACCGTAGTAGGATTAGTTGCATAACGAGAGGTTATCCCTATAAAGTGGAGATCTTTAAGATCTTGCACCGGACCTATGTACTATGGAATGCATAGAATCCGACAAGTACGCATTAGAAAGTCAGCATATAAAACTGTGTTTTTCTTGACTTGGCTTTATGCTTGTGTTTTCCTGTTTTCCTACACTTGACACTTAGTCTAGATTCATTTGATGTTTTCATGTTTTACTATTTACTATCTTATATTCCTTGATGTTTTCATGCTTTACTTATTTATTATTTCTCATTCCTTTATTCTTGTTGATGATACATGTTGTGGATAACTCAATGTTTTATGATTTAATTATGTTGCTTTGTTTTTATGTCACTCACACCGTTATGGCTGACCCCTTTAGTTTTGGGGATTAGGGATCATCTCTAGCTTCATATTTTACAGGTTGTTGCTTAGAGCTTGGGGTTTGGATGCTTGAGATAGATTGAGATAATAGAGCTTGTGTAAAATGTAACAGAAGGTGTTGTAAAAGAAAAAGTCTGTAATTCAAGGTGTTTTGTATTCCGCTGTGTTATGTAAATGATTATTGTAATAAAAAGTTTGGAATAAAAAGTATCTGTGTTTTTGGACTGTGTTTAATATTGCAATTGAAGTTGATGATGGGAATTGTGCCACGTATTTCTAAGATCTCATATTAGAAATTCGAGGCGCTACATTCGGCTGGTCTTGAACTTGCCTGTATCAACCCAACGGCTCCGACACAGGAGCCCTAGGCCGAGTCTGAATAATGTAATAAAGTACTCCTTTGTAATGGTGCAATTTTTAAGATGATTGTCTTGCTTTGATTAGCTCTTTCGTTCAGTGTCTGCTCCAGATTTCTGAGTGTAGGTTTCTGGCGTCTGGGCAGAGGGATGGTGACGAGAGGATCAGATCAAGGCTTAGTGATGGAGGACGTTTCGTCTTCCAATGTCATTAATACCAATTAGATGTTCGTCTTCCCTAGGTCATTAATGCGCCTAACCTGAGGGCGATATAACCCTCACCTCCTCATCAAAAGTTTTCTCACTTCACCATGAGTTCTCGTCGCTAGTGGCTCTCCTGCCACCCGCTGATAGTTGGGGGTAAAGGCTATGAATGTCGTTTATCCCCGGATGTCAGCAGGTGAAAGTTGGGCCGATCTCGAAAGATGGGGCTCGGGGTTCTTGCCGAGGGCGAGCGCCCCAAATGAAACTTCTCCTGCAGTCCTCAGCCCGAGCCTCTCCTCCCATCCTCTAACAATTGAGGGTAATGGCTATAAGCACTGTTTATCCCCAGTATCCAGCGGGTGAAAGGTGAGTCAATCTGTGGTTCGGGGGTGGATGGTTCGCACCGTAGGTGAGGGCCATAAATCTTAACGAAAATGTTGGGCAATAAGATCAGCTTAAGTTCCGGCTGAATGTTTATGACTTGGGGAATTTTGATGGAAACCCCCCCCCTAGGTGCTCGATTTCCAAGCCATGTGGCGAGGACGTGAGCGGATGGCTTTCGAGCCGAGGGCCAGGAGTTGAGAGATTGAGGATATCTCACATGGGTGCTCGAAGTCCACATCGAGTGGCGAGGATGTGAGCAGGTGTAGTCCGAGTCGAGGTCTAGGAGTTGAGAGATTAAGGAATCCCTCATGGGTGCTCGAAGTCCACGCCGAGTGGCGAGGATGTGAGCGGGTGTAGTCCGAGCCGAGGTCTAGGAGTTGAGAAATTAAGGAATCCCTCATGGGTGCTCGAAGTCTAGGGCATTGAGCGCTCCAGCTTGTGAGAAAGCTAGGGTGTTGCTTGCTGTACATGCTGAGCGTCGAGCCCCCCAGCTTGTGAGAAAACTTCGACATTGCTTGAGGTACATGTCAAGCAACGAGCCTTTATAGCTTGTGAGGAAGCTATGGCGTTGCTCGCTGTACATGTCGAGTGTCGCCGACTTATAGCTTGAGGAAGTCAGTGTCTTGCTTGAAGTCGCTACCGAGCATCGAGCTTCCCTCTGTTTGTGAGAATACAGAAATTTGAACAAAAAAGGAAAGAAACAAGATTACACTTTATTCTTTCTACTATTTTATGTTTACACAAAAAGGGTTGGCACGTAGTGTTGGATACAAAAGATCGGTTACACAGGCATGGTTACAAAAGAAGTCTAGTCCTCCCCTTCGAGGAACTTGATGAGGTGCACCGCATTCCAGGGCCTTTTCACTACCTTGTCCCCAGGTCTTTGAGTCGGTACGTGTCGGACCGTACCACTTCGGAGACCTTATATGGGCCCTTCCAGTTGGGGGCATCTTTCTCTTCTTGCTGGGGTCAGATATAGCTAGTTTTCTGAGCAAGAGGTCACCTTTCTTGATGTTGATGGGGCAGACCTTTTTGTTATAAAATCTCTCGACCCGTTGTTGGTATATGCTTCTTCTAACGGCGGACTTTTCTCTGACCTCGTCGATCAGATCCAAGTTGGCTCTGAGGTCGGTTGAGTTGGTCTCCTCGTTAAAGCCCATGATCCTAGGCGAAGAGAGTCCAATTTTTAAGGGGGTGACCGCCTGGTGCCGTAGGTTAGGTTGAATGGTGATTCGCCCGTGGGGATTCTCTGAGTTTTTGGTGCGCCCAAAGGTCGCTCGGCAACTCGTCGACCCACATTCCTTTGGGAGAATTGTCCAACCGCTTCTTGAGCCTGTCGAGGATTTGGCGGTTCGCATTTTCTGCCTGGCCGTTTGATTGGGGATGAGATATCGATTATAAGCACTACTGGATGCCAATGTCTTCGCAGAATTTTTGAAAGTTCTTGCCTGCGAATTACGAGAATCTCTTCCCTTCTTCCACTCTGCTTCGAAGAGTAGCTCTTGAATGAAGTAGGGTTAAAGATACATAGTAACGAAAAAGTAGCTCAATGGGTGTTAGCATGCGAAGGAAGTCAATTGAGAACATCTTTCTAGTAGCTCAACAGAAAAGTGCTAATCAAATCAAAAATTCATTCATCTCGGCTATTTCACGGAACCCCCGCCCTGCCGGGGGACCGAGCAGGGGACTAATGCACAACGCTCATCACAGGAGGTTGCTTGTTTCAGTGGGCAGAGTTAATCTCTGAGGTTCCATGATTATGGTCTAGAACTCTCGTAGCGCATTAGCACGGTAGGATAAGAGGATAGTGTTCCGTTATCTGTGATAAGCACCTGTGGGATCACGAACCGACAGACGATATGTTTCCCGAACAATTACTGAGTCTGATGATTAGTGATCGTGGCTAGTGGTTCTGCCTCGATCCACTTGGTGAAGTAGTCGATGGCTACCACCAGGAATTTCCTTTGGCCGGTCTCTTTTGGAAAGGGGGCGACCATGTCCATCCCCCACATGGAAAGGGGGACGGGCTGCGGAGCGGTTTGAGGTTGGCCTGAGGAAGTCGTTTTACAGAAGAGAATCTTTGGCAAGGGCCGCACCTTTTTACGAGATCTTGGGCGTCTTGTAACTTGGTCGGCTAGTAATAGCCATGGTTTAGGGCTTTTCTAGCGAGCGACCTGCTCCCCATGTGGCATCCCCTGATCCCCTAGTGTAGTTCCTTTAGCACATACTTGGCCTCATCGGTGGCCAGGCAGCGAAAGTAAGGTCTTCCGTCTACCCTGTGTACGATTTCTTGAAGAGTGTCACATCAATCATGGTGAATCTCTCTGAACGGACTTTGGTCCTTCTCGCCTCGGCCCGATCCTTAGGAAGTTCGCCCTCCGTTAGAAACTTTCGGATAGGAGTCATCTAAGTGTTCGATTGAGCCTCAACCGCAAGGCAGAGGACCTCGGGAAGGTCGATGCTAGGCTTGAGGAGAACTTTGATTAGGACGGTGCGGTCGAGGCCTTCGAAGGACAATGAGGCGATCTTGGATAAAGAGTCAGCTTGAGCGTTTTGCTCTTTTTGGATCCGTTCCACCGAGGCAAAGTCGAAAGCGGTTAAGAGTTGCTGGACTAGCGCCAAGTATTGGACCATCCGAGTGTCACGAGCCTCATACTCCCCTGTGATCTGATTGACCACGAGCTAAGAGTCGCTGAAGGCTCTGATTTTCCTTGCCCCGGCCTTATATGCCAATGTGAGCCCTGCAATCATCGCCTCGTATTTCGCCTCCTTGTTGGAGGCAGGGAAGTTCAAGCATAAGGAATATTGGAGGACGAAGTCATCGGCACCCTTGATGATGACACCCATGCCGCTTCCGACTTCGCAAGACGAGCCGTCGACATAAACCTCCCAAACTGGATCCCCTTCCTGAATTTCAGAAGGTTCGAATATGGTGGACTCTGTGATGAATTCGGTGAGGGCCTACCCTTTAATGGTTGTCCTGGGTTGGTAACTGATGTCGTACTGGCTCAGCTTAATCAACCACTTGATTAAGCGGCCAGAATTTTCTGGCTTGTGGAAGACGGTCTTGAAGGGCTGGTTCGTGAGAACCTGGATCGAGTGGGCCTGAAAATATGGACGAAGCTTCCGTGCGGCCATGACCAGGTCATAGGCGACCTTCTCCACTTTTGCAAAACAGGTCTCAGCCGAGAGTAAGACTTTGCTTACATAATAGAGAGGCTTCTGAACCCCGTCTTCTTCTCGGACCAGCACGGTGCTGAGCGCGTGTTCCGAGGCTGAAAGGTAGAGCAAGAGGGGTTCACCCGGCTTGGGTTTGCTTAGAAGCGGAGTGTTCACAAGATAATTTTTTAGTTGGTCAAATGCCTGTTGCTGAGAGTCTCCCTATTCGCCCCTCGTAGAGCCTTGAAAAAGGGGGGCAACTTCTCTCCAGACTTGGAGAGGAAGCGGCTGATGGCTGCCAGTCGTCCTGTGAGCCGTTGAACCTCCTTAATATTTCTAGGAGGGGCCATGTCGATTATGACCCGGATCTTCTCAGGGTTCGCCTCTATGCCGTGTTGGCTGACAACGAACCGAGACGCCGAAGGCGCACTTAGTGGGATTGAACCTCATGTTGTGTGACCGAATGATGCCAAAGGCTTCCTCGAGGTCGGCAACATGTTCCTTCCCTTGTCGACTCTTGACGATCATATCTTCAACGTATACCTCCATGTTACGACCGATATGGCGAGTCTCTCATAGGTGGCATCGGCATTCTTTAGCCCGACGGGCATGACCCGGTAACAGTAGAGACCATGTTCCGTTACAAAGGACATCTTGGCGATGTCCGGAAGGAACATCCGGATTTGGTTATAGCCTGAAAAGGCATCCATAAAGGTCAGTAGTTCGTGACCCGACATCGCATCGATCAGAGTGTCGATGCTTGGGAGAGGGAATGGATCTTTGGGGCACGCCTTATTAAGGTCCGTGAAGTCTATGCAGATCCTGCAATTCCCGCTTGCCTTGTTCACCATCACAACGTTAGTCAGCCACTCGGGATAGTTGACTTCTTGTATGAACCGGGCAGACAACAGTTTGTCCACCTCCTATGTCACTGCTTGTTGCCTCTCGAGGGCGAACTTACGTCGCTTCTGATGGATCGGCTATAAGCCTGGGTGGATGCTCAGTTTGTGCATGATAAGGTCCTCGAATATCTCGGGCATGCCAGACGGGGTCCAGGGGAAGAGGTCGATATTTCGGCCAATACACTCGATGAGGATCGGTCTTAGATCCGGGGACAGGGACCGACTCACACGAAACCATTTAAATTTTTTGCCTGCCTCGAAGGATACCTCTTCCAACTCGTCTATGGGCTCCAAGTCGGACTGGTTTCTTTCAGGCAGAAATTCTACTGCATCAAGGGGGAATACCCCGCCCCCTACCGCAGTCATGTAGCACGAACGTGCGGACTCCTAGTTTCCCCGAACGACACCAACCCCGAGGTCGGTGGGGAACTTCAGTTTCAAGTGGTGGGCCAAGGGGACTGCCTGAAATGAGTAGAGGCCAGGCCGACTGAGAATTGCATTGTACACGACCTTGATGTTGACCACCATGAAGTCCATTGATTCGGTCCGTATGATAAGGGGCATCCCGGCGGTCAGGCATCCCGGCGGTCACATCCAGTGTGACGATTCCCTCAATTTGGATGGGGACGATCGGGAACCCGTGAAGGGTGTACCTAGCCGGTTTTAGCTTCTCACGGGGGAGCTTGAGGTTTTCAAATGCTTCCAGAAAGAGGATGTTGACTAAGCTTCCATTGTCCACGAGAATTTGGCCAACTTTGATGTTCGCCATGACGAGGTTGATGACGAGGGCATCATAATACGGGAGCCGAACGCCCTCCAGGTCTTCTCCGGAGAAGGTGATTTTTCCGCTGTTGAACCCGGTGAGAGGGATGGTCGTGGACCGAATTTACTTCCAGCAAGAAGGCCTTACGGGAAGTGCTAGATTCCCCTCCCATTGGTCCACCATGGATGCAGTGTAGGATGGCCTGCCCCCCCAGTCTCATTGGGCTCATGGTCCTGCTCGGGTTGCCGGTTGGCCGTTCGAGGTGGAGGCGAATTCAGATTCCTCGAGTCCCTTCGGTCTCTTATGTTGGCTCGGGTGAACTCCCTTAGGTACCTTCGCTGGATGAAGGCCTCGATCTTGTCTTTAAGGGTGCGTCAGTTGTCCATCTCATGCCCATGGTCTCAGTGAAAACGGTAGTAGAACCTCTAGTCCTGCTTCTTGTTGTTGCTTGGTTGGGGGAGGGGGGGGGAGTCGGACGATCCCTTTGTTCTCTATCTCTAAGAGGATGGCTGACACGTTCTGAGTCAGTGACGTATATCTTTCAAAATAAGAGACCAGAGGAGGCCTCTTCTGACCAGACACGTCTTTCGTGGCTTTTTTGGCGGGCTCGGCGTCGTTCGCTTTGCGCTTCCCTTTGGATGTAGCTTCTTTGATGCCCTCGGGGTGTAGAGCCTTCTTGGCCCTAATGTACTTCCCGACCCTGCTGAGGAGGTTGGGGAAGTCGATGAGTGGTTTCTTGGCTAAGGAAGCCTTCAGCTGGCCGTGGCGAACATTGTGTCGGAAAGCTACGGAAGCGACACCTGCATTGAGAGAAGATACCGACCTCGCCTCGGCGGTGAACCTCCGAATGAAGTCACAGAGTTGTTCCCCTTCCTTCTGTTTGAGGTCTAGAAGGGACGTGCTCATCTTCACGACCTTTCTACTGGTCAGGAAGTGGGCTAGAAAGCTTGCTTCTAGCTAGTCGAACGAAAAGATCGAGCCGGGGGTGAGCTTTGAGAACCATTCCCGAGCTGGACCAAGCAGGGTGGCGGGGAAGGCGCGGCACAGGAGAGGATCTGAGGTGCTGTGAATCAACATGAGGGTTTTGAACCTTTCCATGTGATCAGCGGGATCACCCTCGCCGTTGTAGCTCTCAAATTGGGGAGGCTTGAAATTTTTGGGGATCTCGGCTTCTAAGATTTGAGAGGAGAATGGGGGTCGGTTCGGCTTGTACCCTTAACCAGGTAATGGTCTGCCGTCGCCGAGATGGAGAGGCGGTTCTCCATCTCTCATTTTCTCAACCTTTCTGCTGGTCACGAAGTGGGCTAGAAAGCTTGCTTCTAGCTGGTCGAACGAAAAGACCGAGCCGGGGGTGAGCTTTGAGAATCATTCCCGAGCAGGACCAAGTAGGGTGGCAGGGAAGGCGCGGCACAAGAGAGGATCCGAGGTACTGTGAATCAACATGGGCATTTTGAATCCTTCCATGTGATCAGCGGGATCACCCTCGCCAATGTAGGTCTCAAATTGGGGAGGCTTGAAATTTCTGGGGAACTCAGCTTTTAAGATTTGAGAGGAGAATGGGGGTCAGTTCGGCATGTACCCTTTGACAAGGTAATGGTCCGCCCTCGCCGAGATGGGCGAGATGGTTCTCCATCTCCTGGAGGCGTCGAAGGATGACATCATCTTGTTCCAGTGGGCGGGTTGAACCGTGGGATTCGCTGCCCTGGGCTTCTGGCTGAGGGTAAGAGTTGTTGCGCGCCTCGGTCCTGGGACTACCTCGGATAGCTTGGAGGAACTCGTTCCTAAAGTTTTGGAACTTGGCCCTCTTGACTGGGGTCTGCTCTACTTGGCCGCGCGAAGGCGAATGCCCCCTGGGCGAGTGGCTGTATGCTTGTTCCCGTTCTTGGGTCGGCTGCCTGCCATGGTTCGGGACCATTTTGGAAGCGGCCCCTCCCCTCGACTGGTTGATCTTCCATTCCTGGATCACATGCCTTAGTCGGGAGCAGCCACCGAGCGAGAGGCACTCGATTCGGGTACTCCCACACCATTGCTCAAGGTCGATTAGAGCCATGGCTGTGAGAGGGAGGAGGGTCTGGACAACATTCAGCGGTGAAGGCGTTTCTAGCTTTAGGAGCCATGCGGAAGCCTGGCTTCAAGATGACGTGATATGCCAGGGTTGGACCGATATCGGTGACGCGAAGTTTCCCACAGACGGCGCCAACCTGATGTTGTTTGTTTTTGGGGGTGGGGACAACATGTTGAGTTCTTGTAATTTGTGAAGTGGAAGGCATGACACTGGCATTGATCCGATCCTCGACTGTAGGACTGGCTCGGGAGTAGCAGGAGAGAGGTAGAGGCTGGGTGCTCAGCTCGGATCTCGTAGCTCGGCTCGGATCTTCGTAGCTCGGCAAGGATCTTCGTACCTGCACACTACCTAAAAAACCTAGGAGAGTTTTCGGAGGCAGGCCCTCCGACGATCTAGTCAGTCACTGAGAAAGTAATAGTAGCTAGGTTTCAGGGGAGAAAAAGTTTATTACCTCTAGATGGAAGGAGGGGGTCTGGTATTTATAGGCAGGGCTAACGGATCTGGAACCGTAACGGGCCGGGTTGGACCTGTTAGGATGTGGGCCTGAGGTGGCAGAAGCCCGTTTGACTTTGTTGACTTGATGATCTAGGTGAGCGAAATTTGTGGAGATCTGACCCTCATTTCCGTCTATACGTATTTTCTGTGTATTTCCTATATTTCGATTCCTTACAAATTATTTTCAGTTCTCTTAAGTTTATTTTGTTTAAATTCATTTTGTTTTAAACTTATTTTGGACCTTTTATTAAAGTGAGTTTCTAATCATTAATTGTATTTGTAGTTATTTTCAAATGACTATATATTTTAATACAAATCTTATTCCAATTTATAAGTTTATTTTCTATTCCTATTTGATCAATTATTTACATTTTAGCCAAAACCAATCCTATTATTTTTCATTGATTATTTTAAAGTCAGGCTCTTAATTCATTATATCCCAATATTATTTGATCACCTATTTTGATTGAGCCCAACCCATTCTTATGATTTATATTATTTTTATTTTCTTTTTTAAAAGAAATTCAGATCCAATTCTTTATTTGAGTAAAACTCATATATTATTTGATTCATTATTATTATTATTATTATTTTCCTTAAACACATATATAATAATCTTACTCTTATTATTATTATTATTATTATTATTATTATTATTATTATTATTATTATTATTATTATTATTATTATTATTATTATAAAAGCCCAAAACCTAAGCCCACTATTTTCCCAACTGCCTAATAACCATCCCATAATCTCCAGTATCTTCTCTAACTAATATCCCCATTATTTTCTCCATACTCCCTTCATAACCAATAATTAAATCCCAACAAAATCCCCCCCCCCCCCCAACTAAATCTTAACTAACTCCCCCATTAACTTAATTAATCTACCCGAATCATCCCCAACTCATCAGCCGCCTACCCCGTCCCACTCCTTCTCTTCTTCGCCTTCCTCTTCTTCGTTCCCGAAACCCATCCTGAAAACCATCCCCCTCGTCGCCAGCGACCCCGACCGCTGTCTCACCACCATCTCAGCTCTGTGCCCCCCGTCGACAGCCCCACGATGCTCCTCACTGCATCTTCACCTCGACCTCCTACCATCTCCAACCTGTCCTCTCCACCACAATCAACGTCACCGCATCACCTTCACCTGCGACTCATCCACTACCACGCAACCACCACAACCGAAGCCCTCCACACCCACTGCAATACCCGATGACCCTTCTTCGCATCCTCCTTATCATCGCCGCCATGCTGCCATTGCTGCTCATCCTCGCCACTTCACCGACTACGGCACCACTACCGCGACACTCTCGAAGGCCATCAACTGCACCCCGACCATCTCTCCATTAATGCCTCCCTCATCACTGATCACCCCCGAGTCACCTTCCACCTTCAACTTCCTCCTCACCGCAAGCTCCACATCCGTTACCGACTGACTTGCCATCACCTCGTTAGCACCCCTCCATTGTTGTCCTCTCCAACAGTGAGCAACACCACTCGTCGTCGAGCCCCTCGTCTTGCTGCCATTCCTCGAACCTGACAACAACAACCCCACCTTTCTCTTGCTGCAGTCGTCCTTAATGTTGTTGCAACTGCCCTTATTGCATTGTTGTCGTCGCCGTACTTTGCTTCTTCGTCACGTATTATCATCAATAAGGAAAGTATCTCTTTTACACATTTTATTGTTCATGTGCAAGCATTTTCTTTGAAATCCGGCAAGTAGTTATTGAATTGAATATCGTATCTAACTAAATTCCATTATTGATTCATTGTTTTCTTTATTGTACCAAGTTTTTGATTCATAGTCTACTTATCATGCCACTGTTATTTATTTAAATCTTGAGCCGTTAACTTTTTGTATTATCGGACATTCAACTTTGCTGCCCTATAAATTTCTCGATCTTGTACTAGGATTTCGTCCCAGTTCCTGACACTGAAACTTAGAACTTTGTACATAGAAATTGAAGCACACTGAGTCTGGAATCCGGGACATCTTACGGATTCTCAATCCGATTCATAGAATGTAAGTTATTGTAGTTTTAGTACTGTCATGTTGTAATTTCTAGAACCGAGACTGCACATGAAACCAGTAAAGAATGAGATTTTACACATAGCTATCGTATTTATAATATATTTTATGAATATGCGTTGGAATCGGCAGAGAGTCTATTTTCTAGAATTTCTGACGGAACCTGTTTTTCTTCCCCGTAGCAGCGGGAAAGTCGAATTTTGTACAAGAACATCTTATTTTCTAAAATTTCGTTTTTCATGTTTATTTTTTTGAATTTGTTTAAACTTTGCATTGCACTACATATCCGTCATTGTATAGTCATTGATACTTCGTTGATATTGTTTCATGACACCAGTTCCATCAATTGCATATTCATAATTCATGTTAATAAAATAATAACAAGTCGGGGTAATAAGAGTCAACTTGGTAGTGAACAATCAGAGACTGTACTCGGATGAGGGGCCTATGTTTCCTTATATTGTTATTGTTATCATGTATCATATCGTGGGAAAATTTTCATTATTGATCATTGATTGTGGATTCTCGTTATTGATTAACGTTGCCGAGTACATGATCGGTAAAGTTAACCACTATAGTCTAAACGTTCATATAACACCCCGTACTTAAGCGGATATATATATAATATTATATATTGGAATATATATCTCTACTACTATAATGGGAGAAGGTGTTAGTGTAATTTGTCCATATCCCAATCCGTGCAACGCACGTTTAATTAAACTCTACAATATAAACTAATGAAATACGTACAGTACACGTTCAAATTTATTACCCTCTCCCTATCTCTCAAAAAAACCAAAAACCCTACCCTCTTCATCTCCCTATCTCTCAAAAAAAGTGGATGCCAATCTATTATTTTACGCGTTCCGCACGTGCTTCTCCCATTATAATATAGATAAATAGAATATAAAAAAATATTGTTCAGACGTGCATTGCACGTGCATTTACTAGTAATATATATATAATAAATAAATAGATGAGATGGTTGGTTGGTTGTTGGCCTATAGGTTGATCTTATGGGATCTTGATTGGAAAGGGATTTATGATGAACCTACAGGATTACCTATGGGGCATAAGGCATTAAATGAATGAAAAGTGAAGTGTGCATGCTTGCATGGGGCTATATTGACGTGGGTGTTCATGGGGCTAAAGTCCCATATCGGAAATTGGTGAAGTGTGTAAGCATATATAGAGTTAGCCAAATGATAGGGGTACCCAATGGTTAACCACCCTTTTGATGTCCGCCTGTGGTGAGCAGTTGTTAGGATTTTATTTGTTCGCGTATTGTGCGCACGTGTAGCCGCGTGCGCAGCTGAGCCGAGCTCGAGGCGTTACAAATGGTATCAGAGCCGACTTTCGACACTGAGTGTGTGCAAGATGTATGCCTGAGAAGGAGCAAGGTTGGGACAGGTTGCCCGGGTAGGAGACTGTACAACTAGCAGAATCAGGATAATTCTCTCCACATCGGCTAGAAAGGGATCCTAGATAAAGTTGCAAGTTTCGGGCTCAGCGATGATGCTGAGTTCTTAAGGAGGGGTGTGTATAACACCCCGTACTTAAGTGGGTATATATATAATATTATATATAGGAATATATATAATAATATATATATATATATATATATAATAAATAAATAGATGAGATGGTTGGTTGGTTGTTGGCCTATAGGTTGATCCTGTGGGGGCTTGATTGGAAAGGGATTTATGATGAACCTATAGGATTACCTATGGGGCATAAGGCATTAAATGAATGAAAAGTGAAGTGTGCATGCTTGCATGGAGGTGTATTGACATGGGTGTTCATGGGGCTAAAGGCCCATATCGGAAATTGGTGAAGTGTGTAAGCATATATAGAGTTAGCCAAATGATAGGGTTACCCAACGGTTAAGAACCTTTTGATGGCCGCCTGTGGTGGGCAGTTGTTAGGATTTTATATGTTCGCGTATTGTGCGCACGTGTAGCCGCGTGCGCAACTGAGCCGGGCTCAGGGCGTTACAGTTCACTTATTTGTACGCACCCGAACCTGTAGTATGGAACGCATGATTGCGTGCATTAGATAGTTAATAAAATATTGATAGACATAAAGATTGACATTGAACATCGACTATTGATTTATTTATTATTGATTATTGTTTATCGACTATTGTTTATTGATTATTGACTATCAACTATTGACCTCATTGATTATTGTTTATCGACCATTATTTATCGATCGTTGATTATTGACCAATGCTTCATTGACTATTGAATATTGATTCTACTATTAACCATCGTTTATCGATTATTATTTTTATTGATTATTGACTATTATTTATCGACCATTTTACAGTTGATTATCGATTTTTGACCTTGTTATCGTCTATCATTTATTGACTCTGATATCGTTCCATTTTTTGGTTCTTGTTATATCGTCCTTTATTGTTCCACTGCTTGCTACTACTTGTTTCCTGAATCTTGCTCTAACCAATACTCTCCATTTTTCTTTTGAGTTATTGTTTACATAGGTACAGATGATGAGACACTAAAGGATCTCGACGTACTGCTATTGCATTGTGTATTCTTGGGCATTCTGTAAGTTCCTGTATCTCAGATATTGGTTATTGCATTATATTTTTGTTCCTGTGGTTTTATTGTATTGTTGAGCTTACTGGTATTGTACAACTCCTGGATGATATGAGTTGGTATAATTATATCATTAGTTGTGCCTTAGTTGCGTGCCTGTGTTTCCGTATGATGATAAGCGGGGCGTCATATTGTTGGTATAAGTTTGGTAGAAAGATGCTAGCCCTAGGGCATGTTAATAATGTATGTAAGGACAGACACAAGAAAGAATATGTGACGAAATTGGAGAGAAGGTGAAAGCTTCGGAATGATCTGCGGAGGGAAAGTAATCTTCAGTAATCTGGGATGGAAGCTGAAATAGGCTTCAGAATTATCTACGGAGTGAGACAGATCTCCAGTATTCCGGGATGGGAGCGAAATATTCACGGGATGTTTGTGACCGAGAATGTACCTCAGAATTACCAATGGACGCGAGTTATTCCCCGAATTTTCAGAGAGATGAGTGATACTCACAGCGAATGAAGGAGGAATATACTCATAGAATGTCGCGTGGTGGGCGGTACCCTCAGAGAAGTCTATAGATGTAGTGGGCGACCACAGATGTCTGTCTTAAATACTTCGTCAACGTGATATGTTTGCATAGAAATGGATTAAACCCTATAATGATGGGAAACGTTAGAGGCTTGCATTTGGAACCTATGTACGACATAGGATTCCAAACAAAAAGAGCATTGTGTGCATTTCTGTGCATTCCACTTTTAGGATAATTTGATAGCTGAAGGTGTGGATTTGAGCTATAACGTGCACCCAAGTGAAGATTGGATTTTTGTATGGTGTAAAAAAGATGTAACACTATTTGTGGAACATAATTAAACAATGTTATAAGTTGTGATGTAATTAAAGTTTACTTTCCCTGTGTATTATACTAAGTTTATACTAAATTTGAAGTAAAAGATTCTGGATGTGTCATGGATTTCCAATGTATGGAATCTGAGGCATTACACCGGAGGAGCTTTAGGGTGGATTTTCAATGACCATAGGCGTGCGAGTTGATATCGAGGGCTGGTCTGTGGTGGATGTTGCCATCAAGTATTGGATTTTAAAATTTGAATTTTGATTTTCAAAATTTGAATCCATTTTGTAGTGCGGTCCCACCTTTTTCGGATCTTAAATTTGAAAGAGGATGTGTTTGAAAAAGTGGTGGGCATCGGGATGGTGATTGAGTCCAAGCTAGGTGGGCCAATTGGGCTCTCATTCTTGAAACTGTGAATCATGGGGTAAGGTTAGTTTTGGGCCAGCTTATACTAATTGAAGATGTGAATCAGTGCTTTATCCGTCAATAAAAGAACTTATCATCTGATTGTTCCCACACCAAAATTAGCAGCAACATAATTGATGTTGTTTGTAGGAAAGTTATAGGTTTGCCTCTTCGATCAGATTTATCCACCAATAGCACTTTTGGTGTAAGATCCCGGAAAAAAAAGTATATAACTATTTTGTACAGTAGTCTATGCACAATTCAGAGTCGCACGTATTAATGGATTGTTCTTAATTTTAATTGAGTAAATATTGAGACATATTATTTAATATGTTTTGAGCCTGACAATGGTATAATAGTTGAAACCAGAGTTGGAATAATTTCTCAGTTAAATTGTATGTTTGTCTCAGCTATAATCGAGACGAAACGTACAGTGTTTATATAATAATAAACTATTTTATTTGTACATACAAACATTTTATTTTGAGTATGGGTATGCTTGTCTTGATGTGTATAATGTATTGTGTATGCATTGTTTTGAGATGTGTATTTGTGTATGTATATATGTATAATTATCCACACAAATAAAACCTAAAATTACTAATTAAACCCTAAACCACTATATTAAAACCTTGTGCTTGTTTTGGGTGTACTCACCCCCCCCCCCCCCCCTCCTCTCTTATCCCAGGCTAGCCTCCATCTCACCCCCCTCTGTTTATTTAAACCTCAAATGCCCTTTTTCCATCTCATTCTTCATTTCTTCTAACCCACCTCCCCCCCCCCCCCACCCACACACACAAAAATAATAAAAATAAAAATAAACTCCTTTCATAACTCCATTTTTCTCATTTCCTAGCATTTCCTATAACTTCAATTTCTTTCTTCAAGCTTGGCCTAAGTTGGAGAGCAAGCATACAAGAATTTAGAGCCAAGCAGAAGAAGGCTAGGAGCAAGGAGCAAGGAGCTAGGAGGAGGAATCCAAACAAGAAGGAGGAGAAGCAAGAAGGAATCAACAAAAGCTTCAGTTGTAGGTGTCTTTCTAAACTCTATACTTGTTATATTTTTGTGTATATGATGAGTGTTAGTTACTTATTTGGCTTGCTACATATCATATCACGCCCCGCTTTCCAAAAATATGGAATACGAGTACATGATATTGGCCCAGCGAATGACTAACGTCACCCATAAGCTGTTTATCCGATCAACTCAACAATATAATCAATACAGAATAATTTTACAGGCAATAATAATCTCATGAACAATAATACTTGGAATAATAAATATGAGATAACCAAATACAATAATCCAATATCTGGAAACAAATAATAGCAATATTCGGGTCAAAAGCCCACAATACAATAAAATAACAATAGTCCAATAATTAAATATCCATGATAAAACAATAATTTATTAAGCGGCAATGCTATCAATTCCTTTACCAATATTGTTCTTCCAATCCATTAGACATTTCTCCATCAACACCGGTAAACACTTCATCTAAAAAGAGGAGAAAAATTGTCCTTAGAGCAAGTCATGGACAGCAAGTAGAGAAAGCAAAGAACAATGGAATAATGATATAACAATGATTTCAATGGATCAATAGGAATAGGAATCAATAACATGAGACAATAGCAATAATCAATATCAATGATGGACAATGCCATAGTTGTAAACAACGATTCAATAGTCGATAATAATATTCAATGATCAATATTAATAACACTTAGCCAATAATCGATATCAATAGGAACAATGATGAACAATATGCAATGTGATGTGGTGTCAATTCTTAAGTATATTAACCATTTTAATCCTAACTAATGTAGCACTTCATGTGTCTCATTCATTTACCACATGGTTGCTACATACAAACAAGTTACGTTTAGACTTAGTGGTGGATTTTATAGACCATGTACTCGGCAACGATATACAATAATAACTGATGACCGAATCAATCGAGATACTGTAGTCAGTAATCTATAATTAATCGATGATCGATATGACAAATATGACCAATAGAACAATAGACCAATAGACCAACAAATAGGGAAACACGGGTCCCTCCTCCGAGTACAGGCCTTATATTGTCTACTACTAAAGTCAACCCTTAAACCCTGGCTTGTTAATTATTTATCAATGCAACAATACAATATGCAATATGAGACATGAGATGAACGATTGTAACACTAGGGAAATAATAGGATGATAACTCGAATTTGACAATTAGAATGACGACAATGGGACATTAGGATCATACAATGCAACATATACACTTTAATTCATGTAATACTACGATATAGAACAATTAATCTATTAAAATCTGGAATATAAAATTCTGGATAGCAACAGTAGTTTGTACAAAACTATAAAATCCCGTTGTTTCAGAACTCAAAAACTAAATCCGTTAGAAGTTCTAGAAACTAGACTTCCACACAGTTCCAATGCATATTTAAAGTTCAAAATCCGACAGTAGTAACTAGGTCAACCACATTGTTCTTTACAGATTTCATGTTCAGGCAGGATCCCGATATCATATTGTTATAATTTTAGAATCAGCTAAAACTCAATATTAAATTCATTAAAAATATTTTCTATTTTCTAGACTCCTAAACATAATTACTAACAATCTGGAAATTATCAAAGAAAATTTTTATCATTTGATCAGCCTTTTTATTGTTTAAACATGAACCGTACAAGAATCTGAAAATCTGAAAGTAAAAACACAGTTGTAGTAAAACAGGCATAACTTTTGCTACACATCTCGGAATTTAGAAATTCAAGATGTTCTGTAAACTAGAAAGATTAGGCTACAATTCTTATTAAGAAAGTAATTCATTTTAAGATCATTTACTGATTCGAAAATAGCAGACAACATACAGCCAGCAAGCAATATACATGATTTTGGTTACTTTCATGAAATAATTTAATTAAACATAATAGGTATCAATTATATAGTCAATAAATTATATAATCAGCATGATGGGTGTAATAGCATGATAAATAAAATTAAAAACACACACATACACAATTCTAACAACATCCAACATCAATCGATCAATCAACATACAACCTAGCAATTATCTCTACAATAATTAATCATGTCGTGATTACATGATTAACCCTATTATCGATACTATATGAATGCATGAAAGATTCAATCTTTAGAGTCAAAAGTGGCACGATGTCAAGAATATTGGGGTTAGCTCGTGTAAACCCACAATAGACCCAACGAAGATAATCAATACAATGATATGATAACGAATAGGGTCTACTTGCAAGAATTTCAATGAAACTTGAATTTGATACAATTAACAATTCAAGAGGAAGTGACTTGCATTATAAACAGTGAAAACGAATACCAAGAATAGTGGGATAATGATCCCGAAGCAACAAACCCACGAAATAACACAATCCACCAATAGCACGTGTATAATACGTGCAAGAGAGAAGCCAAAAGTAATAACAGCAAAGAGAGAGAGAGCTCGACAGCAACAGTGGCAAGGAGTCGACGAAGTTGGCTGGCGGTGGCGTCGAGCGTCGACATCGACGTCGACTGGAACAGGGGCAGTGGGAGGTTGAAGGAGGGATTGATTGTTCAATGGGCGGGAAACACAAAGAAATAGCAGCGGTGGTGGTTGGGTTCGGTTGTTGCAGTCGACGAGAGCGGAAGAGGAGGAAAGGTTGGGATGTGGTGGCGTGGTCAGAGGGTGGCGCGACGGACAACGGCAACAAGGGAAGGTCGCCGGAGGTCGGGGTTCACGCCGGAGAAGGAGAACAGTGGTGGGTCTCAGTTTGGGCGGGAAATCCAGTGACGGGGAGAGAGAACAAGAGAGGAGAAAGAATATGAGAGAGAGAATAACTGTCTAGGATTTCAATTGTGCAATTTTTAGGATTTGTACTAGGGTTGTAGTTATAGGGTACAATTAGGATGCTAGGTTAGTGGTTTAGGATCCAATAATAGCGGTTTTGGGTCAAGGAAAATTGAAATTGGGTTTTGGGTTCAACAAGAGACGGGTTTGAAGACAATAGGGTTCAATTAAAATAACCACAATCCAATAAAACAAAATCCACAAGATATATAGCCCAACAAAAGATAAATTAGTTCATGAAAGAAAATTTAAATCCAATTAAATAAATAAATAGTACAAATGAAAAGAATATCGATTGAGCTTGAAAATAAATTAGAATTTGCCAAGAAAATCAGATCCAGTACAATAATAAAATATTTCGAGAGATGAATTTTAAATAGATAATCAAGGAATAACAATTAATGATTATAAACATGATAAAATAAAATTATCTAACAAAATCGTATCCGGGTTTAACAATTTTATTAAAATAATCCAATAATAATAATATATTTGTTTTAGGCTCAAATATAATTAACCGATCAATAAGAAATAGAAAGTAAGATTCAAATACACCATTATTCGAAATAAATAAAATTTTCGATTAGAAAATACTTTTATAAAAGATAAGAAACGAATTTAGCATAAAATAAATTTATAAAAATCAAATTATAGAAAAATACACGGAAAATACTTATTGTCAGGAATAGGGGTTACATATCATGAATGAAAATTTCTATGTATTTATAATCTAATACTTGTGCTAAGAATGCTAATTAATGAAAAAATGTTGAATCTTGTGAAGTTTTAGCATGAGATTATTAGAAAATTCATAAATTTGTGCTATGATGAAATATGAACTAGAAATTTTTATGGTAGCATCTTGATTGTGTCCCTATAAACTCCACCAAATTTCTTAATTTTTTAATAAGATTTGATATTTTAACATATTTGAATATGTTTCTGGTGTGAGATACTTTTTCTGCTCTATTTGAATCTAGCTTGATTTAACAAAAATCATATCTCATTGTCTATCATGAATTTAGACTTGAAATTTTTCACTATAGGATCTCTTACATGTCTATATCAATTTTCCAAAATTTTATAATTTTTGGATGATGTTTGATATTTTTAGAAATTATTACACCTATAATGGGTAAGGAAAACATTGGACTGTCTTTAGGTTTTGTTACAAGAATTTTGTGTTTAAAGTTCATTCATCGTTCATTCATCCCAAAATATAAGGAATTTTTAGTTGAAATTTTTATGCATGATTCTTATATGAGTCTACAGAAATCCAACCATTTTTGTAATTTAGGAGATGGTTTGATATTTAACAAAAAATCATGTTTCAATACTCGATAAAAATTGTTTATGCTTTATTTTCATTATGAGTACTAGCTACCCTGAAAAGCATAACTCCATGACTAAAGGGAATTTGATCTTGAAATTTTTACAGTGGTATCCTAACTCAGTGTTGAACATTTCCACCAAGTTTCTTAATTTTTGAATAAGAACTGTTATCTCAAAAAAAATATAACTTACTGCTGTTGTTGAGAAATAGAGCTGTTACTGTCTGATAATTTATATCCGATTCAAAATATCATATCTTCCTGTATACTTGGATTTTTTATAGCCAAATTTTGGATATTTATTGCTCTTATGTGTCTAGAACATTCCTTTAAAATTTTACAAATTTTTGAGTTCATTTGATATTTTAAACGAGTTTATTGGTGCAACTGGTTGATAATTTCATCAAATCTGGAAGTTTTGCATGCTCCTCAATTTTTTACTATTTTTCTTCATCTAAATGAACTATTTTGAGTAAACTTCCAACTAAGAAGTTTAAGTAGACACAATGATATTTCTAAAGAATCTAAGAACTTGAAATTTCATTGAGTATGTGATTTATGAACATTTTTCCAAAATAGCACAAGCTACAGTTTGAGTAGTTAGCACACTATTTTGATTAAATGTATATTTTCATTTTACCAGGGCTTAGAGTAAGACCTAGGATGTTGTTTATCTGACTTTTGAGTCATGTTTGATCTTGTTGGAGTTGTACTTGTTTACACCTAATGTGTTTTGAGATTTGAACAACTTTTATCTCATATTTGCTTTGGTGCACTTGTTGTTGTTCATCTCTAGTTGCTATTGACCTAGTTGGGTGAACTGTACCCTATGACCTATTAATATTACATAATATTTTGGGTGGATAAAATCCCTTGTCACCTCGAGATGATGTGGATGAAGACAGACTTCGTGCGTCGGCGGATCGCTACCAAGGAGGATTGATCGCAGGGACGAAGACAGGGTCGAGATCCAAGCAAGAGGGTGTTTGGCATTCGACAAAGGTCAAATCGCCAGTGCCACTGGGTCAAGTTTGGGCCAAGTTGGACCAACTCTTGATCCTGGTCTTGGGGTTCGTGTGGTTTCCCCTAGGGCCTGTGAATTGGATAAGACTAGGTTTGTTACTAGAAAGTAATCGACTGGTATACTATAATCTCTGAACAAATAAGATCAGTAGCGGCTTAACCAGGACTAGTGGTAGTATCATAGACCAGAGCATGTCATTGATTGTTAGGGTAGTCACTAGTCGGGTGGTTTTACTCGTCTATCAAGGGGACACGTGCGGTGTCGTCTCGCCTGGTAAGGGGGACAGACGACGTAGTATCGTCTGTTAATTTCTGGGGTATAATGATAAGAACAGGATGTGCATACTATAATTCTCCTGTCATAAGTTAGGGATGGATCCTAAGAATTCATCAAGTTCTATGGTGTTTAATACGGACAAGGAGCTAGAGTAAGACTCAAAATCGCGAGTAGATTCTAGGCGTCTTGGTGAGCTTGCAAGCTACCTTTGTATTCGTAGCAACTTTTGAGGGAGGTCCGGTGTAACCCCCATTTCCACCTATACGTATTTTTTATATGTATTTTCTGTGTTTGGATTCTTTATAAAATTTTCAATTCGTTTTGATTTTAAATTTACTTTGGATCTCCTATAAAAGTCTATTTCTATTCCTTAATTGTATTTGCAGTTGTTTTCCAATAATTTTTATATTGTAATACAAATCCTATTTTATTATATGATCTTATTATTATTACTATTATTATTATTATTATTATTATTATTATTATTTCTTTGATTGTTTATTAATTTATGATGGTCCATAGATTTTTAATCCATCTTTTATTATTATTATTTATATTATTTATTTACATGATACTCATTAAGTTAACACAAGGTTCAACTTTAAACCGCTTTACATATGATTTTGGATTTATTATTTTTAAAACGTAAACCCAAATTATACTTCATTTTATCTTATTACTAATTTGTATTTTGATTTAATGCATAAAAATCCTATCCAATTCTATGATTTTATTTGTTGTCTTATTAGATTATTTTATTATTGAGTGAAGCCCAAACATACTCCATTCTATATGTATTTCATTATTTGATTATATATATATATATATATATATATATATATATATATATATACTAGGTTTGCACGTGGACACGTGCCTACGACACGTTTCCGTGAACGATGCAGCATATAAAAAGGCCTTTAAAAAGTTAAATATATGCACGTCTTCGTGAAGAATGATTTATATAAATGTGTATTTGGCTGAGACATTGATATATTCTGAATTAAGTTCTTTATTGGTTTATATCTTGCAGGATCATTTGCCAGGAGTTCAGGATTGAAAAAGAGTACTGTGAATCTACAACAATAGTGGATCGAAATCATTTGCTATGTGTGACTTAAACACAAGAGATTTCAAACTGCATGAGTAGCATTTCAGTTGGTAATGCAGTTATCGCCTCAAACTGCATGAGTTAATTCCTCATTGTCATATTTTCATGTAGTTAATCATGTATGATTTTAAAAGAGGTTAAAAATGTGTGTGTGTGTGTGTGTGTGTGTGTGTGTGTGTGTGTGTGTGAGAGCTTGTTGTGATGTACATGTGAAGACCTTTTGTTAAATGTGATCAAGTATAATTACATCTCCATATTAATATATTTAGTATCCAGATACCCGAAGAGCCTACTGCAAATTTGATCTGAAACAGGCTTGTTAGCCCCAAGTCTTGATACATTTCAATGTATGAGATATTTGACATGTTTTTTTTTAAAAATCTATAACTTACATAAAAAACACATAAGCCCAACTATCAGACATTTCAAACATTAAGAGAACATGAAGATTGCAGATGGATTGACGACTCAACCAGCCAAAAACCACGATCAAGGATGAAAAATCATTATAATGAAAAAGGAATCAATCAAGTCAAAACCAATGGTCATTTCTATTGTAGAATACTAATAGAAATTTTAGTAAAAGTTTCGACAGAGTCTCCTTTAAAATATTAGCTCTTTTACAGCAATTCCTTACGAAATTCTGCTAACAAGTAAAAAAATAACATCACAGGCAGTTAATATCAATCCTCCCCAGGTCAATCCAAGCAACATCACACAAGCATCATATATATAAGGCTCTGGGGGCAAAAATCTTGATATGATGCAAGTTACAAAATAAAAACCAAGATTTCATTTGAAAACGTAATGGATTTGTAGGAATTTTAGTAAAAATTTCGATAGAGTCTCCCCCAAAATATTAGCGCTTTTACAGAATTCTACAAACAATTAAAAATATAACATCATAGGCAGTTAATATCAATCCTCCCCAGGCCAATCCAAGCAATATCACACAGACATCATATATATAAGGCTCTGGGGGCCAACATGTTCGTATGATGCAAGATACAAAATAAAAACTAAGAATTCGTTTGAAAACGTAATGAATTTTTAAAAAACCTTTGAAAAACAACACACAGAACCCAATACTCCACAACTTTGCGGGTACGGGTTTTAACATCACTATATTATATTATCATCCTATATAGATACTTACATCATCTCCCAAAATCCTAAATATTACACACATTTACATAATCCCTTATTCTACAACTAATACATCATTCACCAACCCTACTACAAAAAAAAAAGATTATAAGGTAGTTATAATAGGGATCAAACACAAAGCTTCGAGTCTTCAATATGGGATGAAACAATGAGCCTACACAAACAGTAAGAGTTTCTCAAGAATCAATCAAAACCAATGATAATTAAAGAAACAAAATATTTTATATAAACAAATAGTAAGAGCCGAAGACGGGCAAACCTAGTATAATGCACGTATGATGCACGCTTACAAAATGTATAGTCATTGATTAAATATAATACTCATAAGAAAATATATATAGTAAATTACTTCACAACCTGTATAAAAAATGTGTTCTCAAAATAAAGGAAACCAATTAGCAATTAAGCTACAACAGTCTAGTTAGGATAAAATCATTCACCATCAATGTCAAATTCCAACAAACATTGCCCATATATAGAATCAGTCTAAATCGGACAAATGCTTAGCAAAATCAATATAAACATCAAAATTGAAATGTACACTGCGCAATCCAACCGATGTCTTCTGTAATGCCTCAGCAAAAAATCTCTACAAACCACACAAAAATCTTATTATCCATATCCATCTCACTGTTATGCATTGCAATAAACAAACCAATCAATATCTACTCAAACTCAGGTAAGCAATTACCTTCCCACTTGAAAGCAAGCAACATCAACAACACCAAACAGAGCAATAGACACCATAGCCAACAACCAAGTCTATAAGTCTATAAGTCTTTACTCTGCAATCAATCAACTCCGAAGTTCCGTGTGTACCAACTCCAAAGTTCTGTGTGTCTAACTCCCTTGCAACGAATATTGCTAACATTTAGTAACGAAGCCAATGCATCTCTTAATAGAAACATCTTTACATTACAAAATCCCTAGCAATGTTCATGTCAATTCAATAAAAGTTGGAGAAAATAGATACTTAACGATACTTAATTTAGGGGACTAATATCCTAGAAATCATATTGCTAATAAATAAAGCTCTTTGCTTTGAATACACTATCAATAAACAAATTCCTCTGTTTAGACGGTGTTCCTTTTCACCAAAATGACATGACATATACATGATAAGATTGATTAAGAAAAAACATAACAACAATTACCCAATCTCATAAGAAAATTGATTGTAATACAAAAACAGTTACCCTATTGTCAAGATGCTCATTCTGCGAGTTGGTATGATGGTGAGGGAGCTGATACAGAGAATGATATATCAGATATATAAGGATAATGTGTTTGTGTTGTTGTGTACAGGGGTCAATGGTCAATTTTGTAATAGGAATTTGCGGCGACACGTGAGGGAGAGACATAGACGCGGAGGGAAGACTATAGAGGCAAATTGTCCATATGATCAAGGTGTAGATATCTTGCCAATATGAGTTTTAGAAAGACCTGATTAAAATTTTCTTATAGTTTTTACATGGAAGTAAAATAATGATGATTTATTTGTTGAGTTTAAATGTGTTTCTCTTGCTTTCTTAATCTTGTAAATATAGTAAAATTTCAAAGTTTATTTCTCACATATTGTTGATATTCTTGTCATTACAATTAGTCATCAGTGATCTATTTTGCAGTGAAACAGTCTTATCTGACGTTCCCTGTCAAGTGGTGGATTCTTTGAAGCAGTTATGCGAGTTTGAAGTTGTTGCCGCTAAATCTGGTGTGGGGGCAAACAGATAGTATTTGTGGATTCTTGGAAAACTTTGAATAGCAAACCTGTTACCTATTCCGCCGGAGTTTGACCGTTGCTCCTACTGTTCACCTGCAAAAAGTGCGAGACACCGGGGTTGTTCCCGGCGACGCACCCTCCGACGCCCAAGTCAGTAATCAGAAGTGATTATGAAAGAGCGTAAAAACTGGCGAAAGATTGATAACCTCCTAATGGAGATGGATGGGGGGTATTTATAGGCGCCACTGGGATCAGATTAGGAATGTAATCCCCGTGATCTGATAAGGAATGTAATCCCCATAATCAGATAAGGAATGTAATTCCTAATCCCCAGTGAAAGGATAGATATGAATCAGGGCCGTTGATTAGGATTAATCAGAAACCCTAATTCTATTCTTTCTGGACCGGGTTTGCTGCGGGTTGAAACACGCATCCAGTTGAGGTGGATCCGTTTGCGGGTTAGTGGGTCTTCGAGGGGGAGAACCAGTACCCGCTTCAAACCCATTGGTAGATGAAATTACCGTTTTACTCCTGGGCGTCAAGATTCGTGCCCGATTTAGACGGTTCCAATTTAACCCTATTTTTAGCCATATCACGAGCCCTCAACTCCCGAAGACTGAGTTTAATCAGCCTTTGAGGAGTAGTTTTACTGTTTTAATGGCTAGTGGAGTTGTATCGGAGTCCGAATGGAAGGTCTTGAATCTCTGAAGGAGGTAGTGCGGTGATTTTTCAAGTTGGTTGCACTTTGAGTTCTTCTGGTCATGTGGTGTTTTTGCAGGAATATTCGTTTAGTGTCGATCTGTCGTTCGGGGGTCTTAATAGATTGTCCTTGGCAATAATCACTTGCTTGGGGATTAGAAAATGTTTCCCCAACTTTTATAATTATTTTCCAGGAGTTTTCCTTAACTTTCCCGAATTTTTAAGGCTTTCTTTGCAATTTTTTGGCGAATGGCTCGGTCGTTTTCCTTCGTTGCACGGCCCACATGCTTGTATCACACTGCCGACCCCTTCGAGCGCTTGCTGCCGAGGAGGCCGAAGTCCATGGGTGGTTTGGCGCCTTCTTCCGAAGGGCAGAGGCACCTCGGCCAGGTTGTGAGTGCGGAGAGGGAGTTCGGCGAGGTCCGAGGTAGGTTTTTCCATGTAACATGGTCGGTGGCAAGAACACTCGGCAGTAGGTGCCGAGGTCCAACTTTCCATGTAACATGGTCGGTGCCAAGAACGCTCGGCAACTGGCGCCGAGGTCCAACTTTCCATGTAACATGGTCGGTGCCAAGAACGCTCGACAGCTGGTGCCGAGGTTCAACTTTCCATGTAACATGGTCGGTGGCAAGAACGCTCGGCAGCTGGCACCGAGGTCCAACTTTTCATGTAACATGGTCGGTGCCTAGAACGCTCGGAAGCTGGCGCCGAGGTCCAACTTTCCATGTAACATGGTCGGTGTCAAGAACGCTCGGCAGCTGGCACCGAGGTCCAACTTTCCTTGTAACATGGTCGGTGTCAAGAACGCTCGACAGCTGGTGCCGAGGTCCGACTTTCCATGTAACATGGTCGGTGGCAAGAACGCTCGGCAGCTGGTGCCGAGGTCCCACTTTCCATGTAACATGGTCGGTGCCAAGAACGCTCGGCAGCTGGTGCCAAGGTCCAACTTTTCATGTAACATGGTCGGTGTCAAGAATGCTCGGCGGCTGGTGCCGAGGTCCAACTTTCCATGTAACATGGTCGGTGTCAAGAACGTTCGGCAGCTAGTGCCGAGGTCCAACTTTCCATGTAACATGGTCGGTGTCAAGAACGCTCGGCAGCACGTGCCGAGGTCCAACACTTGTCGTTTTTTGGCGGAGCATGCCCAGAGGAGTTGGTGGCTTCTCCATTAGATGTGATGGCTCCTGAATTTCTGACAGCTCTGACGGATGAGACGCTCATTTAGTGCTATGACCTCTGAGCTTCTGTCAGATGGGACAGTAATTAATGCGATGTACGGCTTGGCGCGACAAACAAGGCGACTGTTGAGATTGCCTTTGTCGATGTGCGTAGATGGGCTGGCAGTTTGGGCCCATTAACCTCGTTTTGCGCGTCTTGCTCTATAAAACCTCACCCCCCTCTCATTTTTCACTTCTTCACTCTTTTACTCAGGCTGTTGTTTGTGTTTAGAGAGAGCTTTCGGTGATCGTCGTCTATTTTCCAGCAAAGTTTCCGACAGCGCATCTTTAAGGTAATTTATACTTAGCCTCTTGTCAAGTATAAATATGTCTCTTCCCTCTGTCTCCGAGTCGTCTTCTTCTTGGTCTTGCAGCTAAATCTGGTGTGGGGGCAAATAGATAGTATTTGTGGATTCTTGGAAAACTTTGAATAGCAAATCTGTTACCTGTTCCGCCGGAGTTTGACCGTTGCTCCTACCGTTCACCTGCAAAAAGTGCGAGACACCAGGGTTGTTCCCGGCGATGCACCCTTCGACGCCCAAGTTAGTAATCAGAAGTGATTATGAAATAGCATAAAAACTGGCGAAAGATTGATTACCTCCTAATGGAGATGGATGGGGGGTATTTATAGGCGCCGCTGGGATCAGATTAGGAATGTAATCCCCGTGATCTGATAAGGAATGTAATCCCCGTAATCAGATAAGGAATGTAATCCCTAATCCCTAGTGAAAGGGTAGATATGAATCAAGGCCGTTGATTAGGATTAATCAGAAACCCTAATTCTATCCTTTCTGGACCGGATTTGCTGCGGGTTGAAACACGCACCCAGTTGAGGTGGATCCGTTTGCGGGTTAGTGGGTCTTCGAGGGGGAGAACCAGTACTCGCTTCAGACCCATTGGTAGATGAAATTATCGTTTTACCCCTGGGCTTCAAGATTCGTGCCCGATTTAGACGTCTCCGATTTAACCCTATTTTTAGCTATATCACGAGCCCCCCACTCCCGAAGACTGAGTTTAATCAGCCTTTGAGGAGTAGTTTTACTATTTTAATGGCTAGTGAAGTTGTATCGGAGTCCGAATGGAAGGTCTTGAATCTCTGAAGGAGGTAGTGCGGTGACTTTTCAAGTTGGTTGCACTCTGAGTTCTTCTGGTCATGTGGTGTTTTTGCAGGAATATTCATTTAGTGTCGATCCGTCGTTCGGGGTCTTAATAAATTGTCCTTGGCAAAAATCACTTGCTTGGGGATTAGAAAATGTTTCCCCAACTTTTATAATTATTTTCCAGGAGTTTTCCTTAACTTTCCCGAATTTTTAAGGCTTTCTTCGCAATTTTTTGGCAAATGGCTCAGTCTTTTTCCTTTGTTGTGCGGCCCACATGCTTGTATCACACTGCCAACCCCTTCGAGCGCTCGCTGCCGAGGAGGCCGAAGTCCATGGGTGGTTCGGCGCCTTCTTCCGAAGGGCGGAGGCACCTCGGCCAGGTTGTGAGTGCGGAGAGGGAGTTCGGCGAGGTCCGAGGTAGGTTTTTCCATGTAACATGGTCGGTGGCAAGAACGCTCGGCAGCTGGTGCCGAGGTCCAACTTTTCATGTAACATGGTCGGTGCCAAGAACGCTCGGCAGCCGGCGCCGAGGTCCAACTTCCCATGTAACATGGTCGGTGCCAAGAACGCTCGACAGCTGGTGCCGAGGTCCGACTTTCCATTTAACATGGTCGGTGGCAAGAATGCTCGGCAGCTGGTGCCGAGGTCCAACTTTCATTGTAACATGGTCGGTGCCAAGAACGCTCGGCAGCTGGCGCCGAGGTCCAACTTTCCATGTAACATGGTCGGTGCCAAGAACGCTCGACAGCTGGTGCCGAGGTCCGACTTTCCATGTAACATGGTCGGTGGCAAGAACGCTCAGCAGCTGGCGCCGAGGTCCAACTTTTCATGTAACATGGTCGGTGTCAAGAACGCTCGGCAGCTGACGCCGAGGTCCTACTTTCCATGTAACATGGTCGGTGTCAAGAACGCTCGGCAGCTGGTGCCGAGGTCCGACTTTTCATGTAACATGGTCGGTGGCAAGAACGCTCGGCAGCTGGCACCGAGGTCCAACTTTTCATGTAACATGGTCGGTGCCAAGAACGCTCGGAAGCTGGCGCCGAGGTCCAACTTTCCATGTAACATGGTCGGTGTCAAGAACGCTCGGCAGCTGGCACCGAGGTCCAACTTTCCATGTAACATGGTCGGTGTCAAGAACGCTCGACAGCTGGTGCCGAGGTCCGACTTTCCATGTAACATGGTCGGTGGCAAGAACGCTCGGCAGCTGGTGCCGAGGTCCCACTTTCCATGTAACATGGTCGGTGCCAAGAACGCTCGGCAGCTGGTGCCAAGGTCCAACTTTTCATGTAACATGGTCGGTGTCAAGAACGCTCGGCGGCTGGTGCCGAGGTCCAACTTTCCATGTAACATGGTCGGTGTCAAGAACGTTCGGCAGCTAGTGCCGAGGTCCAACTTTCCATGTAACATGGTCGGTGTCAAGAACGCTCGGCAGCACGTGCCGAGGTCCAACACTTGTCGTTTTTTGGCGGAGCACGCCCAGAGGAGTTGGTGGCTTCTCCATTAGATGTGATGGCTCCTGAATTTCTGACAGCTCTGACGGATGAGACGCTCATTTAGTGCTATGACCTCTGAGCTTCTGTCAGATGGGACAGTAATTAATGCGATGTACGGCTTGGCGCGACAAACAAGGCGACTGTTGAGATTGCCTTTGTCGTTTTGCGTAGATGGGCCGGCAGTTTGGGCCCATTAACCTCGTTTTGCGCGTCTTGCTCTATAAAACCTCACCCCCCTCTCATTTTTCACTTCTTCACTCTTTTACTCAGGCTGTTGTTTGTGTTTAGAGAGAGCTTTCGGTGATCGTCGTCTATTTTCCAGCAAAGTTTCCGACAGCGCATCTTTAAGGTAATTTATACTTAGCCTCTTGTCAAGTATAAATATGTCTCTTCCCTCTGTCTCCGAGTCGTCTTCTTCTTGGTCTTGCAGCTAAATCTGGTGTGGGGGCAAATAGATAGTATTTGTGGATTCTTGGAAAACTTTGAATAGCAAATCTGTTACCTGTTCCGCCGGAGTTTGACCGTTGCTCCTACCGTTCACCTGCAAAAAGTGCGAGACACCGGGGTTGTTCCCGGCGATGCACCCTTCGACGCCCAAGTTAGTAATCAGAAGTGATTATGAAATAGCATAAAAACTGGCGAAAGATTGATTACCTCCTAATGGAGATGGATGGGGGGTATTTATAGGCGCCGCTGGGATCAGATTAGGAATGTAATCCCCGTGATCTGATAAGGAATGTAATCCCCGTAATCAGATAAGGAATGTAATCCCTAATCCCTAGTGAAAGGGTAGATATGAATCAAGGCCGTTGATTAGGATTAATCAGAAACCCTAATTCTATCCTTTCTGGACCGGGTTTGCTGCGGGTTGAAACACGCACCCAGTTGAGGTGGATCCGTTTGCGGGTTAGTGGGTCTTCGAGGGGGAGAACCAGTACTCGCTTCAGACCCATTGGTAGATGAAATTATCGTTTTACCCCTGGGCTTCAAGATTCGTGCCCGATTTAGACGTCTCCGATTTAACCCTATTTTTAGCTATATCACGAGCCCCCCACTCCCGAAGACTGAGTTTAATCAGCCTTTGAGGAGTAGTTTTACTGTTTTAATGGCTAGTGAAGTTGTATCGGAGTCCGAATGGAAGGTCTTGAATCTCTGAAGGAGGTAGTGCGGTGATTTTTCAAGTTGGTTGCACTCTGAGTTCTTCTGGTCATGTGGTGTTTTTGCAGGAATATTCATTTAGTGTCGATCCGTCGTTCGGGGTCTTAATAGATTGTCCTTGGCAAAAATCACTTGCTTGGGGATTAGAAAATGTTTCCCCAACTTTTATAATTATTTTCCAGGAGTTTTCCTTAACTTTCCCGAATTTTTAAGGCTTTCTTCGCAATTTTTTGGCAAATGGCTCGGTCTTTTTCCTTCGTTGTACGGCCCACATGCTTGTATCACACTGCCAACCCCTTCGAGCGCTCGCTACCGAGGAGGCCGAAGTCCATGGGTGGTTCGGCGCCTTCTTCCGAAGGGCGGAGGCACCTCGGCCAGGTTGTGAGTGCGGAGAGGGAGTTCGGCGAGGTCCGAGGTAGGTTTTTCCATGTAACATGGTCGGTGGCAAGAGCGCTCGGCAGCTGGTGCCGAGGTCCAACTTTCCATGTAACATGGTCGGTGCCAAGAACGCTCGGCAGCTGGCGCCGAGGTCCAACTTCCCATGTAACATGGTTGGTGCCAAGAACGCTCGACAGCTGGTGCCGAGGTCCAACTTTCCATTTAACATGGTCGGTGGCAAGAATGCTCGGCAGCTGGTGCCGAGGTCCAACTTTCATTGTAACATGGTCGGTGCCAAGAACGCTCGGCAGCTGGCGCCGAGGTCCAACTTTCCATGTAACATGGTCGGTGCCAAGAACGCTCGACAGCTGGTGCCGAGGTCCGACTTTCCATGTAACATGGTCGGTGGCAAGAACGCTCAGCAGCTGGCGCCGAGGTCCAACTTTTCATGTAACATGGTCGGTGTCAAGAACGCTCGGCAGCTGACGCCGAGGTCCTACTTTCCATGTAACATGGTCGGTGTCAAGAACGCTCGGCAGCTGGTGCCGAGGTCCGACTTTTCATGTAACATGGTCGGTGGCAAGAACGCTCGGCAGCTGGTGCCGAGGTCCAACTTTTCATGTAACATGGTCGGTGCCAAGAACGCTCGGCAGCTGGTGCCGAGGTCCAACTTTCCATGTAACATGGTCGGTGTCAAGAACGCTCGACAGCTGGTGCCGAGGTCCAACTTTCCATGTAACATGGTCGGTGTCAAGAACGTTCGGCAGCTAATGCCGAGGTCCAACTTTCCATGTAACATGGTCGGTGTCAAGAACGCTCGGCAGCACGTGCCGAGGTCCAACACTTGTCGTGTTTTGGCGGAGCACGCCCAGAGGAGTTGGTGGCTTCTCCATTAGATGTGATGGCTCCTGAACTTCTGACAGCTCTGACGGATGAGACGCTCATTTAGTGCTATGACCTCTGAGCTTCTGTCAGATGGGACAGTAATTAATGCGATGTACGGCTTGGCGCGACAAACAAGGCGACTGTTGAGATTGCCTTTGTCGTTTTGCGTAGATGGGCCGGCAGTTTGGGCCCATTAACCTCGTTTTGCGCGTCTTGCTCTATAAAACCTCACCCCCCCTCCCTCTCATTTTTCACTTCTCCACTCTTTTACTTAGGATGTTGTTTGTGTTTAGCGAGAGCTTCCGGTGATCGTCGTCTATTTTCCGGCGAAGTTTCCGACATCGCATCTTTAAGGTAATTTATACTTAGCCTCTTGTCAAGTATAAATATGTCTCTTTCCTCTATCTCCGAGTCGTCTTTTTCTTGGTCCGAGCCCTCCCTTGAAGTTACCGAAGCCCACACTCCGGGTCGCACAGATAAGGGCAAGAAGGTGTTCGGCCGGGACACGATAGTGGAAGATTCGAAGCGTATGGAGGAGTTTGGCAGGTTGCCGGGGCAACTGACGGGACATCACAGGGTTCGAGAACTTCCGGAGGAACATGCCGAGCACATTGTTCACGGGAGGGGGAGGACTTTTGAGGAGAATGAGGTGAGGGAGAAGACCGAGGCGGATGAGACGGTGTCGATCCTCCGCGAAGAAGACCTGGCAGTGATCTGGGATGGTTTCCACATTCCCGAGGAGTACAAACTTATGCTGTCGGGCCCCGGGGTTAGAGCCAACTCGCCGCTGTCGGTGACTATGTGTTGCTGGCCGGTCGATGCCTTTATCGCCGGGGCTCGGCTACCTCTCCATCCGTTCGCCATCCTCGTTCTAAGGTGGTTTGGGGTCAGCCCCATCCAACTTATGCCGAATGCATTGAGAGTCATAAACGGTTTCGTACTTCACTGCCAAGCCGCAGAGATCTAGCCGGAGCTGAGTGTACTTCGGACGATATATCGGCTTCACCAAGAGAACCGGTTGGAGTTCCGGTATTACTTGGCTCCGAGGCATGGCGGTAGGCTTGTTCTATGCCCCGACTCCATAAAGCACTGGCGTGAAAAGTACTTGATAGTGCGGAGTGCGAAGGCCTGGCCTATCCCCTCCAGTTGGGTAGAAGAGGTGCCGAAGAGGGTGAAGGCGCTGCCCAAGCTTCGCCCCGAAGATGAAGAGGTAGTTCGGACCCTTCTCGATCGGCTGAAGTATGATTGGCGGGAGCTGACTGAGGGTGTCTTGTTCAGGGGAGGGCTCTACCGCGTAGATCCCAGTACGTGGCCTCTCTCACATTTCCGTGCTTTCTTTTTCATACTTCATTTTTTATGACTTGTATTGCTCTAACAATCTTCGTCTTTATTGCAGAGGCGATGGACTACGAGGCGGTGTTGGCTTTGAGGGCTGGTCTCGCCAGCAAGGCGCCGAAGAAGCGCAAGAGGGTGGCCACCAAACTGCCGACCGCAAAGACTCTGAGGGTCACGGAGGTGGTCGAGGAGGCGGAGACCCAGGGGAGCCCGGCCATTGCCGATGTGGGTGCCTCGGCATCAACCGAGGGTGGTGACTTTCCCATCGCCGCAGCCCTCAAAATGGCGATGCCCCCGCTGGCAGTGGTGGTCGAGGAGCTCCTGACCGAGGAGCATAAGAGGATTCATGTTTCGGACTGGCAAGTTCGGAAACATGACGGGTTCCTCGGCAACTCCTTGGCCAGCATGCAGGTGGTCAAGCACCTGGCTACGCCGAAGGACCAGGCCACCATGGAGGCCGGGCTGGAGGGCGACGACGTCATCGAGATTGCTCGCTCGGCGGTCTCGGTAAGTGTTGAATTTTTGTCGTCATTGGCTTTTCTGATGTCTAACTTCTCCAACTCTTTTAACGTCTCGTCTCCTGTAGCAGATCATCGTTCACCGGTCACCTCTCGGAGAGGTTGACAGCTCAGGAGAAGGAGCTGAAGCAAGAGTCCGACCAAGCTCGGAAGGTGAAGGCTCGGATGGGGAACGAGCTCGACAAGCTCAGGGTCGAGTTTGAAGGGAGGACGACGAGGGTCGAGTACCTCGAGGCTCAGGTCGCGAAGCTGGAGGGCGACCTTCTTCGCCAGAAGGAGGAGGCGGCCAAACAATTGGCCGAAGCGGCAGAGGCCAAGGCTGCCGCGGTGAAGGAGGCAGAGGACGCGACCATGGTGAAGGCACAAGGCTTCCTTGCCCAGAACATGGCCAAAGCCTACGCCGAAGCCCTCGCCCGGGTGTCGAAGGAGTACCCCGAGGTGGACGTTTCGGGATGGAGATTGTTCCCGGGCCACGTCGAAGGGTTCGACCCCGAGTCGGAGGGAGAAGAAGAAGAAGCAGGGGAAGACGTAGCCGATCCTAAGGTCGAGGTCGTCGCCGAGGTTCAGGGGTCTATGGTCACCCCGCTGGCGGTGGTGACCCCTTCAGGGACGTCGACCCCCACCCACTCTCGCCGCCCCGGGAAAGAGGTCGCGCCCTGACTCCGCTTTCTTTTTCTTTTCTTCTGTTTTTTTTTTCATGTAATGCCTAATCGCAGACTGGCCACCTCTTTTTGTAATGAATGAAAACATATTTTTGGGCTCAACTTCGTGTCTCTCTATCTTTGCTCAAAAACTTCTTGAAATTTGGCTAAGTGTAGGAGTTCGGCGATGTGTTGAAAATTTGTTGTTTGCTTCGACTTCTTTTCAGCTTGCGGTGGTGACTCAAGCCGTTGAACCTACTTGCTCGGGGGACAGCCCCCGTCCCGAGGTTGGCTTAGGGGTGACGAGGCTGTGCCTGACGAGGTGCCAAGAGCAGCTCTATGAAGTCGAGCTGGGGCTGCGCAGAGCCGTAAGCGAGCGGAACCACCTGCAGCTCATCCTGGGTCGGCGGGACATCGAGATTCAGTGACTGGAGAGCTGGCTTGCCAAGATGGCCCCCTTAGGAGAGGACGATGGTTCGTCGACCGCTTTTAGTTACGGCCTTCGGCTCAAGTGCATCCGTCATACTCTATCAAAGATAACAGCGGAGAGGGACGATCTGCTCTATGAGATTCGTCACTTGCAAACGGTAGAGACGGAGCTTCGGACAGAGGGAGAGGGATTGACGGCAGAGGTGGCCAAACTGACGACCGAACGTGACGAACTGACGGCCGAGGTCGACGTGCTGAAGAGAGCGACGGTGGACAAGAGCATCGAGGTCACTCATCTCTGCCGTCTTATCGCCAGTCGCTCTGGTGTTCCGAGCTCCGCAATACCTCCTCACTTTGAGGTCGATGTAAAAGATGACTCTCTTAGGGAGCAGATCTCAGAGCTGGAGGCAGGAGGTGGCTCGCCTCAAACCGCATTCGGGGCCGATCAATGTTAGGAGCACTTCTTGCACTCGCGCGGAGAGCGAGCGGGGCATTTCGTTTTATGAGCTCGCGACCCGTTCGCCCCTCGGCCAACCTAGTCCAGGGGATGCGCAAAGTGTTGTTGCCATTTCATCGAGCGTAGCATCCGTCGGAGCGACTGTTAGAAGCAGCGCCGAGGACACGTCTCAATTCGCTGGTTTGGGATCGAGTTTCGGAGGCAAACGTCGCCACCCTCGAGTGTCCCTGAAGCGGAACATCCCTGCGCCGTGGAGGCATTGAAGATCTTGTTCTTGAAGCCCTTGTATTTAGCCTAAGTGTAACAAGTCGGCATTGTAATTTTTGCTTTTTAACGCCTTGTAATCTGGTTGTAAGGAAGAGTCGCCTTGTACTGTGTCTCCACTCTTAATGATATTTCTTTCCTAGACTTGCACGTTTTTAGCGGCTTTGTGTGGTTGTTTTGTTTGTGATTGTGTTTATCATGCCGAGGTCCCGAGCTTGACTTCTGCTCGTTTGGGGGTCGGCGTCATGAGTGCTCGGCCAATGGTGCCGAGCTCTACTTCGGTCGATTACCCTCGTGAATTTGTAAGATGAGTGAGTCTTATGCGGCGTAGGGGTAGCCTCCGCTTCTATCTGTTGCTCCCAAAGTCCTTTCTTCTAACCTGGTTAAGGGCGAGCTTGCGAGGCAGGGCCGAGCCAAGTATTGGACCCCGACCCATCGTTAGAGTAGTTCAACGGTTGTGGGAGCAATTCCGAATGGCGACCTACTTCTGGCTCGCTTAAGAGCGAACTTGCGAAGTAGAATCGAGCTAAGTGTTGGACTCCGAACCATCGTTGGAGTAGTTCAACGGTTATGGGAGCAATTCTGAATGGCGAACTACTTCTGGCTCGCTTAAGAGCGAACTTGCGAAGTAGAATCGAGCCAAGTGTTGGACTCCAAACCATCGTTAGAGTAGTTCAACGGTTGTGGGAGCAATTTCGAATGGCGAACTACTTCTGGCTCGCTTAAGAGCGAACTTGCAAAGTAGAATCGAGCCAAGTGTTGGACTCCGAACCATCGTTGGAGTAGTTCAATGGTTGTGGGAGCAATTCCGAATGGCGAATTACTTCTGGCTCGCTTAAGAGCGAACTTACAAAGTAGAATCGAGCCAAGTGTTGGACTCCGAACCATCGTTAGAGTAGTTCAACGGTTGTGGGAGCAATTCCGAATGGCGAACTACTTCTAGTCCTCTTAGGAGCGAACTTGCGAAGTAGGATCGAGCCAAGTGTTGGACTCCGAACCATCGTTAGAGTAGTTCAACGGTTGTGGGAGCAATTCCGAATGGCGAACTACTTCTGGCTCGCTTAAGAGTGAACTTGCGAAGTAGAATCGAGCCAAGTGTTGGACTCCGAACCATCGTTGGAGTAGTTCAACGGTTGTGGGAGCAATTCCGAATGACGAACTACTTCTGGCTCGCTTAAGAGCGAACTTGCGAAGTAGAATCGAGCCAAGTGTTGGACTCCGAACCATCGTTAGAGTAGTTCAACGGTTGTGGGAGCAATTCCGAATGGCGAACTACTTCTAGTCCGCTTAGGAGCGAACTTGCAAAGTAGGATCGAGCCAAATGTTGGACTCCGAACCATCATTAGAGTAGTTCAACGGTTGTGGGAGCAATTCCGAATTGCGAACTACTTCTAGTCCGCTTAAGAGCGAACTTGCAAAGTAGAATCGAGCCAAGTGTTGGACTCCGAACCATCGTTAGAGTGAAGAGTAAAAGCAGAGAGATGTAAACAATCTTTACAAGTAAAATATGAAAATGCTTTCTTTATTGATGACTAATGGTCGGCTGCTTCTAAAGTTGCTAGCCGTTATTACAAGAGAGAAATAAGAGAAGAACATTACAAGTAATAGGAGAGGAACGGTTCGACATCCCAAAATACTTAGAGAGGCATTGGTGCTCTCTCTTGGTATTTTAGAAGATGGTCGGCATTCCAGGTCCTGGAGATCTCTCTGCCTTCGAGGTCTTCTAGTCTGTATGTCCCGGGCTGAACTTCTTTGACGATCTTATAGGGTCCCTCCCAATTTGGAGCCAGTTTGCTCTTCTGGCCGGGAAAAGAGATGGCTAACTTTCTGAGGACCAAGTCCCCTTCTTTGAGGTCGGTAGGACGGACTCTCTTGTTGTATGCCAACTCGATCCTCCTTCGGTAACTTTGTTGACGAATGGCAACTCTTTCTCAGATCTCATCAATCAGGTCTAGATTTGCTCGGAGTTCTCTGACATTCTGTTCTTCTTCATAAGCCATTAGACGAGGAGAGGGTATACCAACTTCTAGGGGGATCATAGCTTCGGACCCATAGGTGAGGTTGAATGGGGACTCGCCCGTGGGGGTCCGTTTTGTGGTGCGGTAGTTCCACAGCACGTTGAGGAGCTGATCGACCCACAAGCCTTTGGAACATTTATCCAACCTCTTCTTAATGCCAGAGAGGATCTGTCTGTTAGCATTCTCGACTTGGCCATTCGACTGGGGATGGGAAACGGAGGAGAATCGGTGTTGGATGGCAAGGTCTTCACATAGAGCTCGGAAGACAGCCCCGGTAAACTGGGTTCCGTTGTCTGTTATGAGGACTCGAGGGATGCCGAATCGGCAGATTACGTTCTTCCAAAAGAACTGAACTACCTTGTTCTTGGTGATCGTGGCCAAGGGCTCGGCCTCTATCCATTTTGAGAAATAGTCGATTGCCACGACTAAGAATTTGAACTGACCGGGAGCCAGTGGAAATGGCCCTAGTAAATCCATCCCACACATTGTGAAAGGGACTGGACTTGATAGGGAAGTGAGTGGAGCTTGTAGGAGGCGTCGGATGTCGGAGTACTTCTGACAAGAGCCGCATTGTCGAACGTGTCTTTCGGCATCTTGTAGGAGAGTGGGCCAGAAATATCCGTAATTCAACACTTTGCGGGCTAAAGATCTGGACCCCGAATGTGCCCTGCCGATGCCCTCGTGAAGTTCTTGTAGGGCGTAGTCGGCCTGCTCGGGGGAGAGGCATCTCAGGTAAGGCCTGTTGTCTACCTGTGTGAAGGAGCGTTTATATAGGATGCCTCTGATTAGTGTGTAACGCTCGGCTCGGGTTCTCACTTTTCGAGCTTCCTTAGGATCTTCGGGGAGGAGCCCGTCCCTTAAGAATTCGACGAGGGGTTTCGTCCAGTCATCTTCAAGCAGGACAGGCAGCGACTCCATAGAGTCAGAAGTTTCGTCCTCTATACTTGGCTTCAGGAGGACCTCTATCAAAACGGTCTATTCGAGACCTTGGAGGGAGGAAGAGGCTAGTTTGGAAAGGGCATCGGCCTGGGCATTTTCTTCTCGGGGGATTCGTTGGATGAGGGCTTCTTCAAATAGCGCCATGAGGTTCCTGACCTTGGCTAAGTACTTAACCATCCGGTCATCACGTGCTTCATACTAGCCGAGGACCTGATTTACGACTAGCTGAGAGTCGCTAAAGATCCGGAGGCATTGCACCCCTACATTGCGAGCCATTCCCAGACCGGCTATAAGTGCCTCGTATTCTGTTTCGTTGTTAGAGGCCTTGAAGTTGATACGGAGGGAGTGTTGGAGGATGAAGTCATTTGGGCCTGCCAGAATGACCCCAGCCCCGCTTCCCTCGTTACAGGAGGAGCCATCCACATAAACCGACCAGACAGGTGGTCCCTTCATTGCTTGGCTAAACTCGGGGATGGTACTTTCAACTATGAATTCTGCTAAGGTCTGAGCCTTGATCGCGGTCCGAGGCTGATAAGTTATATCATGCTGGCTCAGCTCAATTGACGACTTCATAAGACGACCGGAGGTCTTCGGCTTGTGGAGCACTTGCTTCAGCGGTTGGTCGCTAAGAACGACCACCGAATGGGACTGAAAATACGGGCGAAGCTTTCTCGCGGCCATCACCAGGGCATAAGCTATTTTTTCTATCCTCGGGTAGCGGAGCTCGGCATCCCGAAGTACTTTGTTCACATAGTAGATGGGCTTTTGAGCCCTGTCTTCTTCCCTTACTAAAACGGCGCTGAGGGTCTGCTCGGAGGCTGCTAGGTAGAGGTAGAGGGGTTCACTAGGAATAGGTTTGCTAAGGAGAGGAGGGTTGACGAGGTAAAGCCTTGAGCTGGTCGAACGACTCCTGTTGCTGCTGACCCCATTCGAAACCTTTAGCCCCCCTGAGGGCCTTGAAGAAGGGGAGGCACTTCTCCCCGGATTTCGAGAGAAAATGCCCTATGGCGGCTAGGCAGCCTGTTAGCCTCTGAACTTCCTTAACATTCTTGGGAGGGGCCATGTCTAATATGGCCTTGATTTTCTCAGGGTTTGCTTCAATTCCTCATTGGCTGAACATGAAGCCGAAGAACTTTCCTAACGAGACTCCGAACGCACACTTGTTCGGATTGAGTCTCATGTTGTGCTTTCTCAGAACATTGAACGCCTCCTGGAGGTCGGTTACATGATCGGCACCTCGAATGCTTTTTACAAGCATGTCGTCAACATATACCTTCATATTTCGGCCGTTTTGAGCTTGGAAAACCTTGTTGACGAGGCGTTGATATGTGGCGCCTGCATTCTTCAAACCGAAGGGCATAACCCTGTAGCAGTAAAGGCCCTGGTCGGTCACAAATGAGGTCTTCGGGATATCCGGGGGGAACATCCGGATCTGGTTGTAGCCTGAGAAGGCGTCCATGAAGCTGAGGAGTTCATGACCCGAAGTGGCGTCAATTAGAGTGTCAATGCTCGGAAGAGGGAAGGGATCCTTGGGTCAAGCTTTGTTGAGATCGGTAAAATCGATACAAATCCTCCAAGTCCCATTGGACTTCTTCACCATTACTACATTTGACAACAATTCGGGATAGTTCACCTCTTGTATGAACCGGCCTTCAAGAGCTTATCCACCTCCTCTTTTATAGCTAGCTGGCGCTCGGGGGCGAACTTGCGCCTCTTCTGTTGGACCGGTTTGGACCCCGGAGTAACGCTGAGGCGATGGACCAAAAGCTCTTCGGAAATTCTGGGCATGTCTGCGGCTGACCAAACAAAGAGGTCTCGGTTCCTTCGGATGCACTGGACAATGTCTGAGCATAGGGCGGATGGGAGGGTCTTGCTAATAAAGAACTTCCGGGTTGGATCCTGCTCAGAGAAGAGCACTTCCTCCAATTCTTCTACCAGCTCGGACGTCGGTCGGGCAGCATCTTGGGGGATTTCCAGAGTTTCTAGGGAGAGGACTGGACCAAGGGTAGAGGTCATGTAGCACTTGCGGGCCGTTTCCTGATTGCCTTTTACTTTCCCTACTCCGGCCCGAGTGGAAAACTTCATCTTGAGGTGATAGGCGGAAGGGACGGCTTCAAGGGCAACTAGGCCGGGCCGATCCAGAATGACGTTATAGGCTGCAGGGACATCTACGACCATAAAATCCATCGACTCCGTCCGGGTAGTAGGAGTTTTGCCAGCGGTTACGTCGAGGGTGATCACCCCTTCAATAGTCACTGGCACTCCCGTGAATCCATGGAACGCGTAGCCAGCGGGCTTGAGTCTGTCTCGGGAGAGTTTGAGGCCTTTGAAAGCGGCGAGGAAGAGGATGTTAACGGAGCTGCCATTGTCCACTAGGATCCTCTCCACTTTGATGTTCGCCATATGGAGATTGATGACGAGTGCGTCACAATGGAGGGTGCGGACACCTTCAAGATCTTTGTCTGAGAATGTGATGGGCACTCTGAGGCCTTTAGGAGGAGGGGTGGCGCGAACCGAATTGACTTCCCTAATGAACGCCTTCCGAGAGGAGTTTGAGGAGCCCCCCATTGGGCCCCCATGAATGAGGTGTAGGACACGCTCTTCTTCGAAGTCGGGCATTTCATCGCGTTCAGGATGCTTGTTAGCCCCCCGAGGCGGGGGAGGAAGGTCGGCTCGGTCCTTTCTCACGAACCTAGTCAGCTGCCCCCTCTGGATGAGGGCCTCTATCTCATTCTTCAAGGCCCGACAATCATTGGTGTCGTGGCCATGGTCCCGGTGATAACGGCACCACTTCTCTTTATCCCTCTTCTTGGCTGGGGTGTTCATCCTCGGAGCAGGAGGTATGATCCCTTCCTTCTCAACTTCCATTAGAATGGTAGAGACATTGGTGGTGAGAGGAGTGGATTTCTCGAATCTGGGGGGAGGTCGGCGCTGGCCGGCATTATCCTTCTGGAGCTTCTTGGCTCCTTCCTCTTCTGTTCCCTTTCTCTTAGACCCGGAGGAAGACCCCTCCAAGTTGGGGTGATGCTCAACTTCTTCGGCCCGAATATACTTTTTACTCCGGAGGAGGAGGTCAGAGAAGTTCCGTGGGGGCTTCTTGGCGAGGGAGGAGCGGAGGTTGGAGTTGAGGACATTGGATTGAAATGCTGCTGCAGCGACCGACTGGTCGAGGGATGCTATGGACCTGGCTTCAGCTGTGAACCTTTTCACATAGTCTCTCAACTTCTCACCCTTCTTCTGGTGGAGGTAGAGTAGCGAAATGCTGGTCTTCTCAGTTCTGCGGCTACTCACGAAGTGGGTGACGAAGAGTGTCTCGAATTGCTCGAAGGAGAATATTGAGGAAGGGGCAAAGCGAGAGTACCATTCTCGAGCAGGGCCTTTGAGAGTTGCGGGGAAGGTTTTGCAGAGCAGAGCATCGGAAGCTTAATGGATGAGCATAAGGGTCTTGAAGCTTTTGATGTGATCAACGAGGTCGGTCTCCCCGGAATAGGTTTCAAATTGAGGGGGCTTAAAGCCGATTGGTACAGGTGCATCCATTATGGTTCGGGAAAAAGGAGGTCTACTCGGACGAAGAGTCCTTCCTCTGAGTTCTTCCTCTCGGTCTAACTGACCCAAGCGCCTCTCCATTTCGTGGAGACGGCGGTAGACGGCGTCGTCCCTTCGACGGTAATCAGGCGAGCCTCTAGACTTGTCTTTGTACGAGGGAGAGCGGGGGCTACGACGACGGTAGCTCCTGGAGCGGCGTGGACTTGGCATGTGCCGAGAGTTGCTAGGAGCTGGAGGAGGAGTTGGGGACCATCGGCGAGGACTTCGGACCGGAGGAGGAGAGGGGATCTTTGGAGCATTGGCGTTGGGATGGAGATTCAGAGCTTGTAGGACGGTTGCTTGGAACTGCTGGAACTCGGCACGGGTGATGGGTGCCTCATCGTTCCTAGGCTGTTGCCGACCAGCAGGGGAGTGTGGCCTTCTTCTGTGATGCTCGGGGGATTATCTCCGCCCCCTCCGGATAGGTGACCTTCTGTATTCTCGGCGGCGAGGAGATCGCTCATCCGGACGGTGTTGGCGGGAGGCTCCCTCTCGGGCCCGCTTTTCATCCAGACGGCGGCGAAGGTCCTCATCCTTCTGCCGATTGAGGACGGTGTTGCAAAGGTCGGAAGCTTGGGGATTGTGGGAGGCCATCGAATCCGAAGAGCCATTGTGGATGGAGACATGGTCCGGATGGAGAGGTTGTTTCTGCGGGTTGGGACCCTTAGGAGGTTGTTGATTCTGAGGAGGAGGCAGGTCCTGTTGGAGAGGGTCCACGGCTTGCGGCGGAAGTTGCCCTTGCTGTTGAGCAGGTTGAGGGGGGACTTCCTGTTGCTGATCGGGGTTGGGCCCTCGGTTGGACCCTCTAGATCTGGCTTTCCTAGGAGGCATGGCTAGAGAAGATCTGACCAACGGGAAGAGGGGAGGCCGCTATTCATTTGTTTTCCACAGACGGCGCCAATCTGTTGCTGTTAAATCTGGTGTGGGGGCAAACAGATAGTATTTGTGGATTCTTGGAAAACTTTGAATAGCAAACCTGTTACCTGTTCCGCCGGAGTTTGACCGTTGCTCCTACCGTTCACCTGCAAAAAGTGCGAGACACCGGGGTTGTTCCCGGCGACGCACCCTCCGACGCCCAAGTCAGTAATCAGAAGTGATTATGAAAGAGCGTAAAAACTGGCGAAAGATTGATTACCTCCTAATGGAGATGGATGGGGGGGTATTTATAGGCGCCGCTGGGATCAGATTAGGAATGCAATCCCCGTGATCTGATAAGGAATATAATCCTCGTAATCAGATAAGGAATGTAATCCCTAATCCCCAGTGAAAGGATAGATATGAATCAGGGTCATTGATTAGGATTAATCAGAAACCCTAATTCTATCCTTTCTGGACCGAGTTTGCTGCGGGTTGAAACCCTCACCCAGTTGAGGTGGATCCGTTTGCGGGTTAGTGGGTCTTCGAGGGGGAGAACCAGTACCCGCTTCAGACCCATTGGTAGATGAAATTACCGTTTTACCCCTTGGGCTTCAAGATTCGTGCCTGATTTAGACGGTTCCGATTTAACCCTATTTTTAGCCATATCAGAAGTAATTCCACATTCATTGAAACTTGGGTACTCTTACTGGGGAGCAGGTCAGTTGCGAGGAAACTTTTTTAATTGTCCAAACTGACCAAAACTCTTCAGCTTCTAAATGAATGGAGACTTAAATGAACATGTAAAGTACATCATTATTCAGTCTTCTATTGTGCAAATATCGTATCTTCTTCACAGACATATTTCCGACACTTGAAGAAAATTTATGCCATATGATTGAGTGTTCATGTTGAAAAAAAACACTTTCATATTAGAAAAGCTAGGTGATTGAGTCAATGATGTCTATAGCAGTCATAGGTCTGCTGTGTTTGTATGCTAATTTGGTAAGATTAAAATTTTGTGGCAAATTTATTGTGAAAAAACAAACAATCATTCCAAAGTTGTGCATGGAACTCATTTTGTTCACTGGGAACATTTATCAAGTATACACCAACAATTTAGTGATTACTTGTATATGTAACTACTTGCAGCACCAAATTAGTTTTTTCTTAATGGCATTGGAGCTCAACATAATGGATACTAATGATGAACTTAAGAGTTAATAATATTGTAAATCAGCACTTGGGTAGAGATCTAGAACTATAAGAAACATTGAAAATAATATTGTAAGTCAGCACTTGGGTAATGATGAACTTAGATATACACACAGAAAAACTATAAGAAAAATTGAACAATTTGCACTGATGCCCAAGAAATATTTAAGACTTGTACATTTGGAACTTAACATTAACTGTACCCAGTAATGGTGAGATTGTCAACATGATCAAGTGTCAAACCTGAAATGAGAACATTACATTTCATTGGATCGAGTGTCAAACAACTAAACAATATGATACCATGTATGGGAAGAGGCAACTCAAGTTCCACATAGAATGAGGAGTATTTAACTAAGATCATTTGGGCAATCTCAATAAAGGCCGTGCTTTGCACACATTAATCCAAACAGTATAGTGGTAACTTAGCAAAAGCAAGGATGCCTAAAGTAGATCAAAACAAACTTGGATAAAAAATTGATGTAGTTAAAAAATTCATGCACTAAAAAGTTTATGTGGTCTAAGCATATGAAACAGTTTTGGCATTAGGAGATCATGTATTATTCAAAAGTGTGTGTTCTAAGCTTCAGGAGTTCATGCACTAAAAAATTTAATAACTAAAATGTTCTAAGTTTTGGCTTCAGGAGATCATGCACTAAAAAATGAAGGATTCAAATACAAAATACTTCACCTCATTTCATGCTCTCTCTGTATATTATTATAGTTACTTCTTACATGAAAGCATATTCTACTCCTTAGTTACAGCGTTATACTTCTCAGGAGACCTACAAAGTTGCATATTCTACTCCTTAGTTACATGAAAGTATATCTAGACTCTGCAGAGATAAGATCACAGAGAAGATTCACAGTGGGATAAGCAAAAGACTTCTGACATCAAAAGAAAGCAAACAATAGAAAAATAAGCCTAATCAGCAAGTAGATCTAAAATTGTCATGTGTAACAGCTAGAAGTGGCATCCAACATTACTTTGCACTGATTGACATGAATAAGAACTATCTGAAGTGATTGTTAGTAGAATAATTGACATGAATAAGAACTAAATTTGCACTGATTTTGGAAGGACTCATAATCGTATCAATATATATTAGGATGAAATAAAATAGAAAATACTCAAGTCAAGCTTTGGCTCAGAACAAAGCATTGAACAAAAAAGTCTGTAAAACAAAGACAGGTCAGATAAGCTGCAGATGTCCTCCATATACACTGCCAACATAAACAGATACTCCCAAGTCATACCTAAATATAGATCCTTCAGATCTTTCTTCTCTGAATCTGATCCTCTATAGTTAGCTTCAAACTCTTCAACATCAGCTTCTTCTGTAACCTACACAGGCAAAAGAAAAAGGGATCTCTTATGTGCAGAGTGAATATAAAAAAGCATGCTAGCAATTTTATTATCTCAGTTGTTACAATCTAACTAATTAACCCAAAATTACAGGATACCTTCTTTTTCTTGAAACACATTCATATATACAAACAATAACCATGAATATTCAACACATCCATGATGTAATTCTTCTTCTTTTCTTTCTTTTGGCTAGTCAAGAAATAGAAAAAAATGAAAAAAGCTTAACCTCACTGAGTGCACCTATGCAAGGCAAGACACTTGGGTCACTCTTTATGTAGGAGACCAAATCATTAGATATAGGCGAAATGAAAGCCCTGTGACAAAACACAACAAAAAGAAATTAGAAATGAGAAAAAGCAAGTTGTATACCCTAAATTTCTACTAAATCTGAGAAACTCTGATCTTATTTTCCTTCTCCAATCACTGAAAATGAAGAATAGATTTAAATTTGAAACTAAAATGAACTATATACTTTTATGGGCACATAAAACTAAAATGAACAAAACAAACATGAAAGATGCAAAAGATTCAAGCTTTATCCTTTCTTCTCAAATCAGAATTCATACTCATCAAAATTCGCACTACGAACAATGCAAATAGCATTCAACCGCAAATATCTCGACTTTAAGCATCAAATGGAATGAGAAAAAGAATTGTTTTGTTTGCCAATGGGAAAAATCAAGTTGTATGCTGTAAGGCACATGGTGGAATTATTCTAGGAAGTTGTATACTGTAAGGCACTGTAAGGCACATGGTGAAAAGTATAGATGGTCTTTATATTGCAGCAGTGAATGTACTACATAAATATTGAATGGAACACATAATGAGCAACAGTGAACATACGACAGAAACTAAAGAAATTTGGAGTTAAAAAACACAACATAAATAGTATCAAAACAGTAAATTACCCGACAAAATAAATTCTCGAATAATACTAATTCTTACCTGAATTATGGTTTACATTCTCGGTGATTGAGTTGCATCGGATGCATTGGATCGCACAGAAGAACTTTCACTGTCAGAATCTGTAACACAACTCATGGTATAAGTCAATTTAACTCTAAAGGAAAACAAATTTTCTTGTACTATCAATGTTTAACCTAATTATTAATATAAAAACAATTCAAAAAGGACCACGAATACAATAAAGTAAGGTTGTCCAAAAATGAAAATACCCCCCCCCCCCCCCAAGTCAATAGGTAGCGTGGATTTAGTTTTCAATCTGAGGTGGAAATTATGTATTTTGTAAAGAACAGCACATAGATAAAATTGTTACCACTGGCGGAAGATCAAGAATCACTACTTAAGCTGCTTGAGCTACTTGACCTACTTGCATTATCCACCTTATTTTTACCTCCTTTTGGCGAAGAAGCCACCTCCTTTTCATCAACCACTGATTCCAACAAAATCACACATCATCACGAAATATAAGGCAATCCTAATTTTTAGGATGTATGAAAAACATGTTTTTCAAAGTAGTTTTCCAAAGTTTATTTTCAAAGACATGTTTTTCAAAGTAGATTTTCTGTAAACTAAAAACTTCAATCATCTGACATACCTCCCAAATTCCTTGAAAATAGTCTTCCTAGTTTTACTTAACCACCTTCCATATTGGTGTACATGAAGTTGATCTACATTCTTTTAGCCCTAAATGATGCAGGACGCAAATTCAAATTCAACAAATAGCACACTTGAAGATCAAAAGTTAAAGGCACATATCCATATGGAATAAAACCCAAACATAACAACATGAAATTGCAAAAACTTTTACCTTGCCTACAACAATTTTGTCAGATTGGTCCCAATTACACAACAAATTATTTAAATCAGTTTAAATCTTGATAATTTACATCCAACGAAGCTTACAATAGAATGACATGATCATAAATATTTGGTGATAGTTTACTTTTATTCGGTAATATATTCATGAACTAATATATTCGTGTCCGACCATTTGATCAATTTATCACATGGTTTCGACCATTCGATCAAGGCAAATAAATAAACAAACCGCAATACCCACAGAAAAATAACCACAGATTTTCTTGATTTGGCACATAACTCGTCACCAATTCTTAAACTATTGGATGTTATTTATATTCCCAATCGATTTGTTACTGAGTGTTCTTAATGTTAAATAATCTGATCATAAACTTCAACCCATTCAAGTCTAACATCAATAATCAGATCCACCACCGAATCGAATCAAAATTTAGAACTAAAACCCAAAATAAAATTGCAAAAAAAAAACCTTTTCTACAACAATTCCCTATCAAATCAAGAATTTTAATCCAAGGTTATCTGAATATCAATCCCAAATTAAAAGAACAACATGAAACTACAATAAAGAACCCGACTTTATACCTTGAAATGCAGTCGATGAGGGCAGTCGAGGAGGGCAGCACCAGGAGGTGGGGCATCGGGGTTGGCTTTAGGTGGCAGGGCATCGAGAGAGAGGGGGGGAGAGGGGCTTCAGGGCGTCGAGGCTGGCTTCAGCCACCGGGGCATCAGGAGAGAGCGTCGAGGCTGGCTTCAGCCAGCGGGCCATCGAGAGAGAGGGGAGTCGGGAAGTGAGGAGAGAGAGGGGGTTGGGGAAAGTAGCTGTGAGAGAGAGAGAGAGATATATATATGGGAGTTAGAGAGAGAGACAGTGAGAAAGAGAGAGAGAGAAGGGCATCGAGGCTGGCTTCAGCCACCGGGGTGTCGGGAGAGAGCGTCGAGGCTGGCTTCAGCTAGCGGGCAATCGAGAGAGAGGGGGGTTGGGGAAAGTAGCTGAGAGAGAGAGAGAGAGAGATAGGAGCTGGAGAGAGAGACAGTGAGAAAGAGAGAGAGAAGGGCGTCGAGGCTGGCTTCAGCCACCGGGGCGTCGGGAGAGAGCGTCGAGGCTGGCTTCAGCCACCGGGGCATCGAGAGAGAGAGGGGGGGTTGGGAAGTGAGGAGAGAGAGAGAGGGGGGGTTGGGGAAAGTAGGTGAGAGAGAGAGAGATGGGAGCCGGAGATAGAGACAGTGAGAAAGAGAGAGAGAGAGAGAGAGAAAGAGAGAGAGGGTTTTGAAATTGTGAGGTTTGAAATTTTGGACGAAAAAATATATTTTGGAGAATCAATCTGGGCCATTGGTTTTAGGGGAGATTGAAGGAGAGCCACTTGATAGCTTTCTTTTTAATTTATTATTATTATTATTATTATTATTATTATTATTATTATTATTATTATTATTATTATTATTATTATATATATATTATTATATATATATATATATATATATATATAATCCTAAACCCAAACATGTTAACCCAATATCCCATTCTTATTTAATTATTTTTTAACCCAATAGCCTTCATATTGGATCCTAACCCTATAACCCACTAACCCAAAATCCTAAATCTCCTATATATATTTAATTAACCAAACCCTAATTATATTAATCTAATCCTAATCCCCATCTAATCTATCTCTCTCAGCTGCCAACCCCCCCCCCCCCCCCCCCCGACTCTCTCTCCCTTTTCCCTTCTTCTTCGCTCACGCTGGCACCGTCGACCCCCGCTCATCTTGCAGCCAGCGATCGAACTCCACCATCGCCAATGTCGAGCTCCTCCTTCAGCTGCCTGTGCTCCTCCTCCCTCCATCCTCGACCCTGCACCATCATCACAATCCCCGCTGCTTTCTTCCGTTGCAGGTCGAGCCTCCCTCAACTCCACTACCATCGTAGAGTCTCCCCCGATGCACTGCACCCCCGCCTTCCTGCTACCTCCTGACCCCACTACCGATCGAACTCCACACCCCTGTAGCCACCGACACCCCTCGCCTTTGCTGTTCCGTACCCATCGTAGCAGCCCCTGTGCCCCTTTACTACCGTTGTCATTACCGCCGTCGCCCTTGCTGTTGTTGCTGTGTCTCTTGCAGTGATTGCTTCTGTCTTTTGCTGTTGCAGTGCTGTGTGTTGCCGCCACCATTCCGTGGTTTGCACGTGTCGCCGTTACCGTGTTTAGCATGTGGTTGTTGTGTACGTAGTTTGCACATGTTGCTGCCTTTGGATCTTTTTGTATCAACTTTATTAATATTTGGAATAATCGTCTAAAATGCAAGTATCCTCTTGAACTAGTTTTATTTTTCTTGTTCAAGAATTTCTTTGATCTACGCATGTAGTTCCTCTTCCAATTATTATATTTTATTTGTTTGATACCTTTCAAAGAGACTATTACGGAATCAATGGCAAAACCAAGTACTAGTCCTCTTTTCATGCCATTTCCCTTTATTCAAACCCAAACCTGTATATTTTATCATATGCATACACTACATGAACACATAGATTAGAAACATGTATATAGCAAAATGATGATGTGAATGTTGTCCTATCTAATGTGATTTTGTTCGTGAAATTAAATGTCATGACTATAATAATGAGGTAGAATTTTCCTGTTGATTAATTTCCATGAAATTATATGATTGTTTATTTATTTTGTTGTCATTTAATATTAATCTACTTGTTGGCCTGCTGTTTGTCCCATGTTGCACTGAGTTTTTGACCAAGTTTATGTTATAATTTAATCGAACTTTGTAAACAACATTTTTAACCCTTTGAATATATTTTTCAGAACTTTTTACGGATCTAGATTCTGATTTATAAACTAAAATTTATTGTAATTTTAACACTGCTAGTTTTCAATTTCCAGATTTATGTCTAGAGTTACACCGACGTGATTTTCTATTAAAATAAAATATTAACAGTAAAATTTGAACTTTGAATTTTATATATTTTTACTAGACATGACTAGGAGCCACTGTAATACTTCGCAAAACAGCATATAGCTATTTTGCATCATAATCCGTGCACAGTTGAGAAGCAAGTGATTATGTATTTTTCTAATAATTATAAGTTTTAATTGAGAAATTTCAGATATATGAGCTATTATGAACCCGATAAGATAAACACGGGATATCTCAATTAAACTATAGATTTACCCCGATTGTCTTGACAAGGCAATCTTCGAAAAAATAATAAGTTTTATAAACATATATTTTTTATTAATTCAAATTATCTTAATTTTAAGTATACAGATAGATATCTATATTTGTTTGGATCGTATTGGTTCGTATATGATATACGATCTATAATTGTTTTGAATGTATGTGTCCGTATATATTCTACAAGTTAAATACTTGAATATATTTTTCTATATATAGATATATAGATAATCGATTGAATTGAATATAACCATACATTGTTCTTCATTAGGGTTAGGGTTATTTCTCTTGACCTAGGGTATGGTGGCTTAGGTTAGGAGCTAACCCTCCTCATTGATCAACCCTAGGCAAATCTTGATGAGATCCAATGGTTTGAAATCAACCATGACTTCATGAAATTTCCAAAAGAACTCAAGAAGCTTCTAGTCTTATGTGTTGGCACTCATCATCACCACCCACTTCCACTCACTCAAGCCTACCCCATCCTAGCCCTACATCTTCGCCGGCCCGAAAATCAAAACCCTAGCACCTCCATTCACCTTTTCATCTCTTCTTATCTTGTTGTTCAAAAAAAAAAGGAGAAAGAAGAGAAGGAGAAAATAAAAGAGAGATTTTTTTAAGTAGTAGTAGTAGAGTAGAAGGAGTAGAAGAGAAGAACAAGTGTGCAACTTGAAGAAGGAGGCAAGCTAAAGCGAGTTGGAGATTCTCATGCAAAACATAAAAGGTGGGTGAATCTCTAAACTCTAAAACATAGTTTTTTCTTTGTGTGTATGTAAATTAGTATGTAGTGGTAGTTAAGAAAGTTTGGTTACATTGTATGAGTATGTGGCATGCTAAGAAAAAAATAGCTTGTATGGTAGAACAACTCTTTCCATGATTTTTTGTTGAAGAACATGTATGAAATATGTGGGTTTGAGATTTTCTAGTTCACAAATGGCTTGGAAATTGGGGCTAAAATTTTTAAGGCATGTTATTCTATGAATCTAGAGTACACATGAATTTTTTTCATAATATTTGGAGTCCATTTAGTAGCCTAAACACTCACTTAATTTTCGGACAGAGGCAGGCTTAAAAAGCTGAAGTTGTGTGAAAACTTGATATGTCTTTCAAAAATCATAACTCAGTATTGCTAAGGTATTTTATGCTAAACTTTTTGCTGGATTCTCCTGTATGTGTCTAGGAATATATTTTTAAATTTCATAATTTTCTGAGATCGTTTGATACCTCAAAGAATTTGTAGATTGCAACTGGTCTGGAAAACAGAAGCTGAATCGCCTGTGTTGAGGTTGAAGTTCATCAATTCATATCTACTTTTGTGTGTATGATATTGTCATGAACTTTTTGCTGTAGGTTATAGTATGAGTCTACATCATGATTCTAAAATTTTAGAATTATTACCTAACATTTGATGGAGTTTCAAAAATAAATTGCATAAAGAGGTAAAGACCCCATCTGAAAAGCAGAGAGAATTTTATGTTAAGTTTTAAGGGTCATAACTCCCTGTGTATTATGAATTTAGATGCAATTTTTGGACACAATGGAAATGTATATGTGTAGTTTCAAAATCTCAAATTTCATGAGCTTTGGATTTAGGGTTGATTTGTTATTGAATTTTAAAGTAGACCAGGTTCAGGTTAGCTCAGGTTAACTAGTCTATAAATTTTTGTGAATCTGGAATTATGTGTTAAGCATTTGGAAGAGTGATCAGCTAGATATTTTTAGTAGATAGTTGTAGATTTCCAAAACATATGGAATTATGAAATTCGAGTTTGTGTGAAAAAGTTATGATTTCTTTTAGATTGGGGCAGAACCAGTCTAGATTGAAGGACTTAATTTTTGTAAAGGAAACTCATTTTCTGTGTGTATACTGATAGAGATTGGTGTTTTAGAAGACTTTAATGGACGAATCTGAGGATGTATTCAACTAGGAAGTTGTAGTCGACACTCCTACCTTTCCATAGAATCCAGAATCGAGTAATTCCGACAAGTAAACAAGTTTTATGTTGATGGCAAGATGCAGCAAGTGTAGGAAGAAATGCATAGCCGAGAGCATATTGGATTGAATAGCTTCTAGATGGCTGAAATTGAAGAAATGGTTAACTAGAGACATGTAGTTTAGGATCTTAGCTTTCCAGAATGGGTAATATCATTCCAATTTGTAATTTGGAAGTTATGAATGTTACAAGTTCAGCAAACTGCTGTCTTGATCGACTTCAAGCACGGGTTAAATCAGGGAACTAGTGTTCTATAAGGAAATTGAAGGAGTTTTCAACTATGTAATTACAGTAGAGTTTCCTACCCTTCTAGATAACCTAATTTTGTTGGATTCCGATGAGCATAGCTTGAGTTGCAGTAACTGCTATGTCTTGAACTGATTATTATTGGAAGATTGATAAGGAATTCTCTGCATACCGCAGTATGGTGATTCTGAGCTATTGAGTTCTAAGATGTTTTAAGCACTTCATTAGAACATAGACAAGATTCTTGTGCTTAGTACTCATGGTGGACAATAGTTATATGGTCGATTTGTGATTGGTATCTTGATGCATGAGTCTGTCAATGGTCGGGTGTTGGTGTTTTGTATGTTACCTTCATTCACAAATTTATATGCATCTTTTGGGCATCGATGGACTAATCGTTGAAGGTCACGGGCTAAGAATTTGGTCGAAGACCTATGAAGATATTGGAAATTAGTGAATGTTGATTCACCGTGATTAATTGCTATTTTTGATAGACCAGTCAGGCTCAATATTTGTTTAATAAGTAACCGTGCAAGATTTGAGCGATAAACGTATTTTCAGTAAACTGTATTTAATTAAGTTTTCTTCACTATTCTCTTAAGGACCGAGTTAGTGTTAGGGGTGATTTCCTATAATCCGACTCGTTCTAAGAGTCAGCTCTAGGTGGTGATAACCAGGGTTGTCTGTTCTTGTCATTAGGGATACGTGCTGCTCTGCATATCTCGCACTATTGATTCCTGAAGTGTCGTGGTAAGAACGGGAGGGTTCCTGTCGGACAGGGGGCTTAGATCTTCGAGTCCGTCATGTTCTTATGTTAAGTGGACACGAACGGACCATTCGGCTGCTATTTCAAAGATTTTCGATGCCATAGATATGTGGTTATATATCTGTAAGATCGCCACGGCATTTGGTGTGATCCAGAACGAATTGGGGCACTGGTGGCAAATAAAGACACCATTGTTTTTAGAAGTAATAACTGCAGGATTCACCAGCCATGATTGTATCTATCAGGAACAGGATGAGTACAATAGTAGAATATATTTGCATGGCGAGGATTCGAAACCATGAAACTGGAGAAAACGACTTGATTTGAAACATTTGTAGTACGGGATGCATGCAAATCTAGAGTCTTACTGACATTAGAATAAGTTAATAAGTTTTTGTGCATTGTGTACTATGCATTAGACTTCAGGTCATGGCAAACATTGACACTAGAGAATTAGGATGAACATTTCTGTTTTCACTAAAGGCTGGTTGTGATTGCTAGTTGGAGATTGCTATTTTCTTATCAGCATTACGTCAGTATAAGTACTGACGTGCTTACTTAATTAGGTGCTGGATACCGGATCGCAATTATAGGAGAACTCAAGATAAGCAGGGCAGCCTAGTGGAGTGGCAGTGTACTTACCTACCATTTGAGCAGGCACATAATTATCAGAGTCGCACAGTGGGAGACTCAAGCCGAGGGCATGTTCTAGGGAAGCAACTTGACCACTCAGTAGTGTTCTGGCAGTAGCCGACTACCGTTCTGGAAAACAACTGACAGCATTACAAGTGGAGTCTACAAATATTTGTAAAAAGTTGTAATGAGTTAATATAATTTGTATTCCTTGTTCAGGAACAATATACATTTGTAATTAATAATGTAATGATTTTATTTGGGAATAAATTTTTTTAAAATTTCTGTGTTATTTACTGTGTTGAGATGCATTTGAAGGAAAAGATTATGGTTGTGTCACGAATACCCGGTAACAGGGACTCGAGACGTTACAGTTGGTATCAGAGCTGACTTCAAATTGCAGTCAAACACAGTAGGAAATTAGACTTGAATGCCAAATAAGTTTAGTTTAGTTGGGCAGATAAGATGATCATAAATCGTATGGTAGCGCTTTTCAACTTATGATTACAATCTTCCCTATATCTGAACCAGTCCCAGTGTATTTCATTCCTCACTAACAAGCTTGGTGCAGTTGTGTTCAATAGAGGCAAGTCTGTAACCGAACATTAATAGAGGCAAACCTGCAACTGGATATCGGAAGGCAAGCCTGCAACTGAATGTCCAGAAGGCATATCTGCAACCGGATGTCGAAAAAGTTGATTCGTAACCTGATGTGTAGGTAACAATCCTATAGTCGAATGACAAATAAGGGCGGATCGCAACACAAAAGTTGAGGAAGAACTATATGGCCGCACCGATGACTCAATATGAAACCATAATTCACGATGTACCAAGGGAGGCACTATTAGAAATCATCAGAAACCAGGCACCGTCGCTAGGAGTGGATCATGCCTAGATTCAAGGAAGGATCCATCAACTACCAACTCAATCATTTTCCAGAAAAGGCAGAGTTCTCCAAGATCAGCATATGATAAAGCAGCCGCCAGAAGCACGCCAAGGAGAAAATCTCACCCGGATAGGGGATGACCAAGCCAAACAATTCAGCAAAATCATCAAAGGAGCTGCTAGAAGATCAGAGCAGAAATTTGTGACTTCGTCCTTTCTAAGGAGGGAGTGGTCACCAACCAGCGGAAGTTGTAATCAAGGAGTGAATCAGCATCACTTGTGGACAAAGACAAGCAAAATAATGCAGCCGTAGTATACTCCAGAGCAAAAGCAAAAGAATGTCAGCATCAGCTTCAAGATGGATCTGTCCAGAAGACTGAGGAATAACAATTCAATTTGGTAGAAGACCTATTTGTCGAGAATATTACTAAGAAAGTGGAGATGGTTCAGAGAAATATCTCATGAACCATTGATATTTGTTTTTCTGTTTTCCTCTCTACTAGCATCGTTCTGAGGACAGAACGATTCTAAGGAGTGAGTAATGTAATACCCCGCAAAACATAATCTGTGCACAGTTGAGAATTGCACGCGTTTATGTATTTTTCTAATAATTATCAATTTTAATTGAGAAATTTCAGATATATAAGCTATTCTGAACCCGATAAGATAAACTCAGGATGTCTTCTCAATTAAACTATAGATTTGCCCTGATCGTCTTGAAAAGGCAATCTTCGGGAAAATAATAAGCTTTATAAACACATATTTTTTATAAATTCAAATTATCTTAATTTTAAGTATACCGGTAGATATCTATATTTGTTTGGATCGTATTGGATTGTATGTGATATACGATCCATAATTGTTTTGAATGTATGTGTCCGTATATATTCTACAAGTTAAATACTTGAATATATTTTTCTATATATTGATATATAGACAATTGATTGAATGGGGTTGGGGTTATTTCTCTTGACCTAGGATATGGTGGCTTAGGATTAGGAGCTAACCCTCATCATTGATCAACCATAGGCACATCTTGATGAGATCCAATGGTTTGAAATCAACCATGAAGAGTTCTTCATGAAATTTCCAAGAGAACTCAAGAAGCTTCTAACTTTGTTGTGTTGGCACTCATCATCACCACCCACTTCCACTCACTCTGTAACACCCTAGTTTTCATTTATGAGATATTTTTGTGATTTTACGAATTTTGTACGTATGATTTCATTTGCATAATTTTTCGTATAAAATATTTTTATAGTATTTGTTCTCCCTTAATTTTCCAAAAAAATATTTTCTTTTAAAGCCTAATTGAAATCAAAACCCAAAATTGTCTTTTAGCCCACTGTATTAATAAATTATTTTAATTATTTGAGCTCATGGCCTTTTGGCCCAATAATAAGCCCATTTAGTTCAAATTCTCTTTTAGTTAACCCAACTTGTGTGGTAGACTAATTAAATAAATAATTAATTATAAGTGCATGAACAAAATTTTGTAGGGGTGCTAGTTTGCATTGCACTTGCACGTGCATGCACAAGAGTTTGCAAAACACACCCTTGGGAGTGGCCGGATGGAATCAAGAGAGAGGGAGAGATGGGAGTAGTGGTGAGGTAGTTAACTCATTCATGGGTGGTTATGGCAACTTCCAAACTAATCCTAGCTCTTAATCTCTAACTAGTTGATCTAATCCTAGCCATTCAATTCACCTAAAATCTTGTATAAATACCCCCCTTTTTCCTAAGTTACTCTTGCACCTATTTTTCATTATAAGAGAGACCTATACTAGAGAGTAAAAGATTGAGAGTTAGAGAAAGATTGAGGTGTGCTAGTGTGGGTGCATCTTTGGAGGCCGACCAAATTGACAGGAAGGAGTGCTCGAGTTCCATCAAGCACAAGGAGGCGAAGGCAAATTGCGGCTCGATCTAGGAGGAGAAGGATCGCTCTTTGTTCAAGGAGATTTATAGGAGTTCTTTCTTTGTTTCTTTGAATAGGTGGGTGTTTCTCATGACTTCTAATCTAGATACCATGCTAAGTTTTGTGCTAATCATGCAAGAATAAATAAGTGAAAATATTGCTCTTTGATAATACGATGATTAAAGTGAAAATGGAACACAAGTGAAATTTCATGAAATGAATGGGTGAATTTGATTGAATGATATGATTGATGTTGTGATATTTCGATATTGATCTAGCATGCTAAATTAGAATAAATGTTTATCCATGTAGGAGAATTGTGGTCATGGGAAAAGTGCAAATTTTAGAAGTTGTGTTCGTGTAGAAAATACTAATTGTAAGAATCTCTATATTATTAAGATTAGTTAGTAAATTATGCATGTTGTGATTGATGTTAAATGAATTCTAAAGCTGTGTGTTAGTTTTTGGGGAAATGAACATATTGCAATCTAAACCAAATTTTGGTGTGTTAATCAAAATGAAAGAGGAAATAATTCCAACTTTCGATTTTTGTTGCTGAGCAGTCGACCGAATAGGCGTAGATAGTCGACTATCTTAAATATTTAGTTCTTCGAGTTGTAATTCTCGCAGAACAGTCGACCGTACAAGTTTAACAGTCGACTGCCCCGTCCATTTTATTTTCAAATCTTAAAACATCGTAGAACAGCCGACTGGTCTTGTTAACAGTCGACTGCCCTGATCCTTTTGTTTTCGAGCTTTTAAATCTTTACTATACAGCCGACTGGCCAAGTCTTAACAGTTGATTGTTTCGACTATTTACATTTTTTAGTCTTCTAAATCCTCGTTGAACAGTCGACCGACTATACTTCAATAGTCGACTAGGCAGACTATTTTGATTTCTCAGATTTTAAATTGCCTCGTGATAAAAATAAATAAACTATTTCAAAGAGTTTGAAAAAGAGATTTGATAATGGAAAGAATGAAGATTGGAATGTGACAAATTAGAAAAGTGAACTTTATTTGTCTTTTGTGTGAAATTATATAGGAAAGTGAAATGAAATATCCTAATGAATTATGAAAGGTTTTATGAATATGAATGCTATGAACATGAAAAGGAAAAGCTATTGTTAATCATGAAAAGAGAACTTATGAGTTTGAAAGGATTAATTTTGTGTGATTGTGAATTGAAATTGAGAACTAGAGTGTAGCTAAGCCTCATACCGGCATTGAAAAAAAATGAATTGAAATGAAATTTAAAATGAAAAGACCAAGATTTGGGTCATGTTGAATAAATGGTTAAGACCGGTATAGTGGAAAGGCTAACTCTGGAGAATTGATTTTGTTCATTATTCAAATAAACTAAGGATTTAGATACATAGTGGTGATGTGACAAAAGTGAGAGAAAAACACGAGTATGAGGGTCATCGGATTGGCGGTGTGAGAGTGATTCTCAGACTGCCTGCTTAATGCGTCATGACATGGCATGAGCACTACTCCGAAATTATCGTCCCGGTGGCGACACTTGTAGGGTGTTTGGTGACTGCGGGTGGTGCCATCGTTCCATGGCGGAGGCTGAATTCTCCATAGTCTGCCTGCTTGTTGCGTCATGTCAGTGCGTGGGATTCCCCTCCAGACTGCCTGGACATGGGCTCGTAGATCATAGAACATCTAGGATACTTACCGTAGTTACCGAGTAGTTTAAGTCATGGCGAGGGATTGAACCCTATAAGATGAAGTACGATTAAGGGCTTGCCCTCGGACCTACGTAGTATGGGATGCATAGAATCCAAACAAGTGCGCATTAGTGTCATATAACATAATAACTGCATTAAGGACTTATTTCCACATTCACAACACGGCATCAATAGGATAGTCCCTTTAGCTTTGTTTGTGAACAAGTTTGTAGTTTGTTAAGTATTGAGAATCGTTATAATATTTTCGGCATAGAGAGGATGGCTGTGTATAATATTTCGTCAGTGAATGAACTGACGCGTCCACAGTTTTACATGCATGGTAAAGATGCTTGACAAGTTGAAGTATACATGCTTCTCAAAGATTGATTTAAATGTTGTTTCATGTAATTACTGTAAAATTGCTTCCGCTGTAATAATGTAAAGATATAATGTAACTTTGATGTAAGAAATGTTTCAATTTCCTTGTAAAATTGTACGAAAGAAGTGTAAAGATCCCGTGGAACTTCGAATTCAGTTGTATTTTGGAATTCGGGGTGTTACAAAGTGGTATCAGAGCCAGGCTTCCAAGTAGTACAAATTTATAAGGAACGACACCCTAGAAGTGGACATTAGTGTGTTGAGTATAGAGATTTAAATGTAAGTCACTTGCATTTGTGTTGCTCTATGATTTATGTTTTCTTCTTTTTCTCTTTCTTTAAGATGGCAGACCACTTCGACCCAGCTGGAAATGATGATTGGCACATCGTTGAGGAAGATTACTACCCCGGACAAGCTGATTCAGACGAGGAAGATCCTGAAGAATTGGAAGAGGAATGGCCTGAGTCCCGAGAGATCACTCCACCTCCGGATTCATCTAATGATTCCTCTGACGAGGAAGAACCAGTTCCGGATAATCTCATTGTGTCTCTTCAGAGAGAGGTAGAGACTCTACTGAGAGAGATTCGGGCTACTAGAGGCTCAGTTGATGAAGCGCAAAGATGATATTGCAGTTCTCAGACATCGTGTTTGGGAACTCGAGAAGAGGAAAAACATGACCGATGTACTGAAGGAGGAAGTGGAGGAACTACGGGGAAAGCTTCGTGAAGCCAAGAGGAACCGTAGGAACTAGACCATTGTATCTTCTTACTATTTTTATTTTGATGTCAGAAATGTTTTAAATTTGAATGTATAAAGTTTGAAATTCAAAGAAATGGAAAATTTGATTTAAAATTCATATTTATACTTCGAATTTAATGGATCTTTTGCATCAGAATATGACTGGAAGACGAGGTCGAAATGGTGAAGGTCTGGACTTCGAAACGGAGCTAGCGAGGGTCTATCAGACACTCAATGCCGCTGCTATGAATCAGAATCAAGGAAGGGTGCCTGCGAATCCAGTACCCGAAGCAATCAAACTTATAGAATCATTCAAGAGGATGAAACCACCGGTGTTTGAGGGGAAGTCAGACCCTGATGCGACTGACAATTGGATTCGCCAGGTAGAGACTATCTTCCAAGTCTTGGAGACTCTGGAGGACAGCAAGGTGAAGTTGGTGGCACTGCAGTTTGAGAAGGATGCGGCTGTGTGGTGGCAGTCAATGAAGCAGACGATGGGGAATATTGTGCTTGGCTGGGAGGAATTCCTGAAGGAGTTCTGCAGTCATTATTTTCCATCAGACATCCAGGAGAAGAAGGCCATGGAGTTTCTGACGCTGTAGCAGAGCAGCATGTCAGTCAGGGAGTATGAGACAAGATTCAATCAGCTCTCGAGGTTTGCGCCCGAATTGGTGATGGACAAGGCAAAGAAGGCTTGAAAGTTCGAGCATGGTTTGAGGCCAAGTTTGAGATCCAGGATGATACCCCTCGGTATCAGGAGGTTTGAAAAGCTGGTCAAACCAGCGGCAGCCACGGAGGCGGACATGGAGCAGTTCCACTCTGTTCAGAATAGAAGGAACAATTGGAATGTGGGAAAGAGGCCCGCAGTTGCTGGAAGTGTCAGGGGACAGCCACCGGCCCAAAGGTTCAAATAGATTGGGGCGAACGCTGTCAATGTGGCAGGAAGACCTGGGAATGCATGGGTGAGACCTCCTGTGGTGACTTGTTACAATTGTGGAGAGATAGGTCACTACCGATCCCAGTGCCCTAAGTTGCAGGGAGTTGTCCAAAGGGGACCAACTCAGCAGGCCGGGAAGAAGCCGTACTAGCAGGGGCGAGTATTTGCCTTGACTGAAGCTGACGCTGATGAGGTAGATCACGTCATCACTGGTATGAGTGAGGGTGTTTAGGAGTGTTCTTGTTGTCTCTTTTCCCGCTTTTATAGTGAACTGTTATATAACGAGTGTGTGTTATGTAATAGAAGAACTTATTTTGAATGGAAAGAAAGCTGTTGTTTTGTTCGATACTGGGTCCTCTCACACTTTTGTATCACCTAAATTTGCTTCTGGAAGTCGATCCAAAAAAATTTCCAGGCAAGGTTTTAGCAATAGCTACTCCGTCAGGGGATACTCTAACCACTGATCGGTACTATGCGGACTGCGAGATCATGATTGGGTATATAATTTTCGGAATTGATCTGATCGAGCTGAATGTCTTGGAAGTCGATGTTATCATTGGCATTGATTGGATGTCGGTATACAGTGCAAGGATCGAGTACAAGACCAAGACAGTAACAGTGAAGGCTCCAGGTGGACCTGAAGTCATTTTCCAAGGAAAGAGGAGATGTTCTGGTCTGGTGGCAGCTATCTGCAAGAAGGATATTCCTATAGAGGTGCAGCAAATTCCTGTGGTTCGGGATTATCCGACGGTATTCTTGGAAGATTTATCTGGATTACCCCCGCATTGTGATATGGAGTTCAGCATCACTATTCAGCTAGGGAGTGCACCTATTTCTAAGGCACCGTATAGGATGGCGCCTATGGAGCAGGATGAGATCAAACAGCAGATTGAGGAGCTGTTGGAGAAAGGCTTTATTCAACCGAGTCCGTCACCTTGGGGAGCGCCGGTGCTTTTGGTAAAGAAGAAGGATTGTTCGATGAGGATGTGCATTGATTATCGAGAGCTGAATAAGGTCACTATTCAGAATAAATATCCTATTCCACGAATTGATGACTTGTTCGATCGTCTACAAGGAGCAGCTCTTTTCTCCAAATAGATCTTCGATCAGGATATCATCAAGTTCGAGTGAAAGCTGAAGATGTGCATAAGACTACGTTCAGAACTCGACACGGGCATTACGAATTCTTAGTTATGCCATTTGGAGTAACGAATGCACCAGCAATCTTCATGGATATGATGAACAGAGTTCTGAGGCCGTTCATTGATTCTTTCGTCGTGGTGTTTATCAACAATATTCTTGTGTACTCCAAGTCGGAGGAGGAGCACACAGAGCATCTGGCAGCTGTTTTGAAGAAGCTTCAGGAGCATGACTTGTATGCCAAGTTATCCAAGTGCAATTTCTGGAAATCTGAAGTGGCATTCCTAGGTCACATCCTTTCTAAGGTAGGAGTGGCAACTTGTAATGCCCCGATTTTTCATTTATGAAAATTATTTACTTTGCACGTAGTGTGCACGTGCCATTTTTTCGTAATATGAAATTTTATAATCAATGATGAGTATATGCATATGTATATATGTTTGTTAGATTATTTTTATAAAGGCCTTTGTTCAAATAAACTTAAGCCCAAAATCTAATTTATTTATTAGTTTGGCCCATCAATTTAAGCCCATAAATTTATTCTTTTAGTAACAACTTGTAAGGCAAACATCTTTCAAAAGATTTTTTTTTTTTTATAAAAATGCATATGTACAAGTTTCATATGGAGACTAGAGTAGCACGTGCGTGCAACATGGTGTGCATTGCACACTACTTTTCTTTGGCCGGTTTTGGAAGAGAATGGAGATCATGCTTGGGTGGTTACTTAGTTGTGGGTAGTTACTACAACTCCTATTCTAATCTTAGCCCTCCATCTCATAACCATCTACTAGATCCTAGCCCTCCATTTCACCCAAAGTTTGCGTATAAATACCCCCCCCCCCCCCCCCAATTAATTGTAATCTACACTAAAATCTATTTGAAAAGAGAAAGATATATTTTTAAGAGAGTTGTGAGTGTGTGCTCTTGGAGGCCGGTCATCATCTGCAGAAGGATTCTCGGTGGCAAAGAGCAAGGAGGAGAAGTCACATCATCACACTAGAAGGATTTACGGGATTTCGTTTATTTCGTCAATATGGTGGGTGTTTCTCATGACTTCTAAATTAGGATTCATGTTAAGATTGAAGATTGAATTGTATATCTATGTGCAAGCAGAAGTAATAGAATGATTGCTAAATTGATATCTTCCATGCTATATATAGTATAGAAAATACGAACGAATGAAAAAAGGACTATGATAATTAGAGAATTGGAAATGACCTGTACAGTCGACCGGTCGTGTGAGCAGTCGACTGGTATATTGAAATAAAATATGTACAGTTCGGATTTCCATGGAACGATGTATTTTAATGTGAATTGTTAACTTGATGTTCTAGCGTGCTAAATTGGGATCAATATTCATCTCCGTAAGTAAATGATGAGTAAAAGAAATATGTATGTTTAGCATTTCTTTTGAGAAAAGAAAACACTAGTTATGTGAAATTTATATTTAATCGAAAACTATGTTGTGATGTTAATAAACAGATAAGAATTACATGTTTATGTTGGCATGAGCCTATTGTAGTGTGACAAAGAAAGATGTGTGAAGAGAATGAAGGAATGATTCCTTAATTTGAAAATTTAACCTGTTCAGTCGACCGAATGTGTATAACAGTCGACTGTACTGAACTTGAAAAGTTACATGATTGAACTCTGCAGAACAGCCGACTGGGTTGAATGACAGTCGACTGCCCTGTAAATGATATTTGAATATTGAACGCTGCGGAACAGCCGACTGGCCATGTGCAGCAGTCGACTCTTCCGAGTAGTTTATTGAAGGACTTTATTTGGCTGAACAAGTCGACTGGATAAGCTCTATGTCGACTGTCCAGATTACTTTTTGACATATCAGGAATTCTATGATTTTGTTTTATGATAAAGATTGCGAATCTTATGTTGAATGATTATTGAATGAGACAGTTTAAGTAAACTCGGTTTGTCTTTGCATGAATTTTTATACCTGAAATGAAGTGAATCATTTATTTGAGTTTATGAAAGTTTACATGATTATGGAAACAATGAACATGAAAAAGAAAGTCTATTGTGATTATGAAAAATGAACTTATGAGCTGGAAACGCTCAATTTTGGAAATTGTGAATTGAAATTGAAATAAAAGAGTAGCTAAGTCTCCCCCGGCATTTGGAAAGAAATGAAATGAAATTTGAAATGAAGGACCAAGGTTGGTCTTGTTTGAATGAATGAATAAGTCCGGTTTAGTGGAGAAGCTAACTCTAGTGCTTTGATTTTGTTCATGATTCTAATAAAAACTAAAGGATTAATACATAGTGGAGATGTGATGAAAGTGAGAGAAAAATACAAGTATGAGAGCTAGAGTTTACGGTGCGGGTGTGAGCCACAGAATGCATGCTTGATGAGTCAAGACAAGGCGTGGGCACTACTCAGTAATGATCGGACTTTAGCAATGCTTGTGGGATGTTTGGTGACTGCAAGAGGATCGTGTGCCATGAAGGAGGCTGAATTGCCACAGAATGCATGCTTGATGAGTCAAGACATGGCGTGGGATTCCCCTCCAGGTTTTCTGTACACGAACTTGTACTCATAGATCATCTATGATACTTACTGTAGTTACAGTAGTATAGTAAGACATGACGAGGGATTGAACCCTACAAAGATAAAGAACGAATAAGAGGCTTGCCCTCAGACCTATGTAGTATGGGATGCATAGAATCCGAACAAGTGTGCATTAGTGTCATATAATATAAATGACTGTATTAAGGACCAAGTGCACAATCACAACACGACATCATTAAGATTTTCCCTTTAATTTGATATGTGAACAAGTTTGTGATTTGTTAAGAAATGAGAATCGTTATACTGTTCCTGGCATAGAGAGGATGGCCATGTATAATTATCGTCGGTTGAATAAACTGACGTACCCACAGTTTTATATGCAGGATAATTGGCTTGGTAAAGGTTAAAGGAGAACTGATGCTCAAAGATTATTATTTATTGTTGCATCTTTTGTATAATGTTGTAATTGCTTCTGCTGTCATTATTTGTAAATTATTGATGTATATGCTCCTGCTCTAAATATAAAGTGTAAAATCTCTTGTAACTCTGATGTATAATGGAAAGTTGAATTCCTTGTAAAATTGTACCGAATGAGACGAAAAGATCCTATAGAACTCTCGAATTCAGTTGTATTTGGAATTCGGGGCGTTACAGAGTGGTATCAGAGCTACGTTTCACACTGGTACAAATTTATAAGGAATGACACCCTAGAAGTGGACATTAGAGTGTGTGTTTGAGTCTAGTGATTGAAATGTAAGTGACTTACATTTGCGTTGCTCTATGACTTATGCTTCTTCCTCCCTATTTCTAAGATGGCTGATCACTTCGACCCTACTGGAGACGACAATTGGCATATCATCGAGGAAGAGTACCATCCTGGACAAGTAGATTCCGAGGAAGAGTACCATCCTGGGCAAGCGGATTCTGATGAAGAGGAATGGCCTGAATCTCGAGAGATTACCCCACCTCCAGACTCATCTGATGATTCTTCTTCTGATGAAGAAGAGGAACCAGTTTCGAATAGTCTTGTGGCATCTCTTCAGAGGCAGGTTGAATCACTGCGGGACAGAGTCGGATTATTGGAGGCTCAATTGGCAAAGTGCAAGGATGACTTTGCAGTTCTCAGTCATCGTGTATAGGAACTCGAGGAGAGGAAGAATCTGACCGATATGCTGAAGGATGAAGTTGATGAACTACGGGGAGAGCTTCGTGAAGCGAAGAGGAACCATAGGAGTTAGACTGTTGTAGCTTCTACTATTTTCATTCTGATGTCAAGAAATGCTTTTCAATTCGAATGTATAAAATTTGGAATTTAATGAAATGCAAGATGATTTAAAATTCATGTCTTATACTTCGAATTTAATGGATCTTTTGCATCAGAATATGGCTAGAAGAGGAGCTAGAAACGGTGAAGGTCTGGATCTGGAAACGGAACTAGCGAGGGTCTATCAGACGCTCAACGTCGTGGCCATGAATCAGAACCAAGGAAGGGTACCTGCGAATCCGGTGCCCGAAGCGATCAAACTAGTGGAATCGTTCAAACGGATGAAACCACCTGTGTTCGAAGGGAAGTCAGACCCTGATGCTGCTGACAACTGGATTCGTCAGGTAGAGACGATCTTTGAAGTGCTGGAGACCCCTGAGGGCAGTAAGGTGAAGTTGGAGACTCTGCAACTTGAGAAGGATGCGGCTGTTTGGTGGCAGTCGATGAAGAGGACAATGGGAGGTATTGTTCTTGGCTAGGAGGAATTTTTGGAGGAATTCCGCAGTCACTACTTCCCCTCCGACATCCAAGAGAAGAAGGCTATGGAGTTTCTATCACTACAGTAAGGTGGCATGTCAGTGAGAGAGTACGAGATCAAATTTACTCAGCTCTCTAGGTATGCTCCGGAATTAGTGATGGATGAGGCTAAGAAGGCTCGTAAGTTTGAGCATGGTTTGAGGCCAAGCTTGATGTCCCGGATGATACCTCTTGGTATCAGAAGATTTGACAAGTTGGTCAAGAGAGCAGCAGCCACGGAAGCAGACATGGAGCAGTTTCATGTTGTTCAGAATCAGAGGAACAACTGGCAGTCTGGAAAGAGGCCTACCAATTCTGGGAGTTTCAAGGGTCAACCATCTGCACAAAGGTTCATACCTACAGGGGCAAACGCTATTAGTGTGGCTGGAGGACCTGGGAACAATGTTGTGAGACCTCCTGCGGTAAATTGCTTCAACTGTGGTGAGACGGGACATTACCAATCTCAATGCCCCAAGCCACGGAATGGTAATCGAAATGTACCAATGCAACAGACTGGGAAGAGATCGTACCAACCAGGGCGAGTATTTGCCTTGACGGAAGCTGATGCCGATGAAGTGGATCATGTCATCACTAGTACGATGGCAGATGTTTAGAGGTTTATGTTATTTCTTTTTCCCGCTATTTAGTGAACTGTTACGTAATGAGTGTGTATTATGTAACAGGAGAACTTTATTTAAATGGAATGAAAGCTGTTGTGTTGTTCGATACTGGATCCTCTCATACTTTTGTGTCTCCTAAATTTGCTAAAGTGTTGGGAGTTGAACCGAAGATTTTTCCAGGCAAGATCTTAGCAGTAGCTACTCCATCAGGGGAAACTTTAACCACTGATCGGTATTATACTGATTGCGAGATTGTGATTGGGGACAGAATCTTTGGGATTGATCTGATCGAGCTGACTATCTTGGGAGTCGATGTTATCATTGGCATTGATTGGATGTCGGTGTACAGTGCAAATATCGAGTGCAAGACCAAGACAGTAACAGTGAAGGCTCCAGGTGGACCTGAAGTCACTTTCCAAGGGAAGAAGAAGTGTTCTAGGCTGGTGGCAGCTATCCGCAAGGAAGAGATTCCGACAGAGGTGCATTTGATTCCTGTGGTTCGGGACTACCCGACTGTGTTCTTGGATGATTTTCCTGGGTTACCCCCGTATCGTGATGTAGAGTTCAGCATCACTGTTCAACCAGGGAGTGCACTCATTTCTAAGGCACCGTATAGAATGGCACCGATGGAACAGGATGAGATCAAACGGCAGATTGAGAAACTGTTGGAGAAAGGCTTTATTCAACCTAGTGCGTCACCTTGGGGAGCACCAGTGCTTTTGGTAAAGAAGAAGGATGGATCGATGAGAATGTGTATCGATTACCAAGAGCTGAATAAGGTCACTGTTTAGAATAAGTATCATATTTCCCGAATTGATGACTTGTTCGATCGTCTACAAGGAGCAGCTGTTTTCTCCAAAATAGATCTTCGATTAGGATATCACCAAGTTCGAGTAAAAGCTGAAGATGTGCACAAAACTGCATTTAGAACTCGACATGGGCATTACGAATTCTTAGTTATGCCATTTGGAGTGACGAATGCACCCGCAATCTTCATGAATTTGATGAACAGAGTTCTGAGGCCGTTCATTGATTCTTTCGTCATGGTGTTTATCGACGATATCCTCGTGTACTCCAAGTCAGAGGAGGAGCACACCGAGCATCTAGCAGTAGTTTTGAAGAAGCTGGAAGAGCAGGAGTTGTATGCTAAGCTATCCAAGTGTGATTTCTGAAAATCTGAAGTGGCATTCCTAGGTCACATCCTTTCTAAGGAGGGAGTGGCAACTGACCCTCAGAAGATAGAGGCAGTGAGAGATTGGGCTAGGCCTACTACAGTGAAGGAAGTCAGGAGTTTTCTTGGATTGATTGGATACTACAGGAGGTTCATTCAAGGTTATGCTCAGATAGCCGAGCCGCTTACTGGACTGACCAAGAAGAATGTGAACTTCAAGTGGACTGAGCAATGTGAGGCGAGCTTTCAGGAGTTGAAAGAGAAGCTAACTACTGCACCTATTTTGGCTTTGCCTAGAGCAGGTGTTGAGTATGATGTTTACAGCGATGCTTCGCATCGTGGGCTTGGTTGTGTCTTAATGCAAGAAGGAAGAGTAATCGCTTATGGGTCTAGGCAACTACGACCGCATGAGAAGAATTATCCGACTCATGATCTGGAGTTGGCTGCGATTATCTTTGCCGTGAAGCAATGGAGGCACTACGTGTACGGTGAGAAATTGAACATGTACACGGACCACAAGAGTTTGAAGTACATATATCAGCAGAAGGATCTGAATTTGAGGCAGTGGAGATGGTTGGAAGTACTTGAGGACATGCGACCTGAGATCAAGTATCATCCTGGGAAAGTTAATGTTGTTGTTGATGCACTTAGTCGCAAGAGCAGTTTATCCAGTTTGATTACAACTCAGAAGCATCTAATTGAAGAATTGGACCGAGCAGGTATTGAAGTTGTCTTGCAAGGATTGGAAGCATCTTTAGCTCAGTTGAGGCTTCAGCCTACTTTGAATGCAAGGATCATTGCAAGTCAGGAGGTTGATGCTGATATCTTGGAGATGAAGGAGCAGGTTGGTGCTGGCAGGTTGCCCGGATTTCAAATCAGGGATGGAGTGCTGTGGTTCGGAGATAGATTGTGTGTTCCAAATCAGGCGGACCTGAAAGAGAGTATTCTTCAGGAGACACATGCTACTCTTTTGTCAGTACATCCTGGGAGTACTAAGATGTACAGAGACATCACCGCATTTCTGGTGGTCAGGTTTGAAGCGGGAAGTGGCTGAATTTGTGGCGAAGTGTGAGGTTTGCCAGCAAGTCAAAGCCGAGAATCGGAGACCCGAAGGTCTATTACAACCGTTACCTATTCCGGAATGGAAGTGGGATAACATCAGTATGGATTTCATTACGGGATTGCCTAAGAGTCCTAAAGGCAATGATGTGATTTGGGTTATAGTCGATCGACTAACCAAGTCCGCTCACTTTTTGGCGATGAAACTCACTGCTTCGATAGACAAGTTAGCTGAGTTGTATGTTGGCGAGATCGTCCAGCTTCATGGTGTTCCGTCAACTATTGTGTCTGATCGAGATGCGCGGTTTACTTCGCATTTCTAGAGGAGTCTTCAGACAGCTTTGGGTACCAAGACAGATTTCAGCACTGCTTTTCATCCTCAAACCGATGGGCAGACCGAGAGAGTCAACCGTATTCTTGAGGATATGCTTCGGTGTTGTGTACTAGACTTTGGATGCAGTTGGGAAAGGCATTTACCTTTGGTAGAGTTTGCCTACAACAACAGTTTTCAGACTAGCATTGGGATGGCACCGTACGAAGCTCTGTATGGCAGGAAGTGCAGGACAGCTGTTTGTTGGTTTGAAGTTGGGGAGCGTCAGTTGTTTGGTCCTGAGCTTGTGCAAAAAACCTCTGAAAAGATTGATCTGATCAGGAAAAGGTTGGTAGAGGCTCAGAGCAGGCAGAAAAGCTATGCAGACAACCGGAGAAGGGACCTTGAATTTGAGGTTGGTGACTTTGTCTTTCTGAAAGTATCACCCAGTAAAGGCGTGATTCGCTTCGGCAAGGGTGGAAAATTAGCCCCAAGGTTTATAGGCCCGTACAAGATATTGAAAAGGATCGGGAAAACTGCTTACCAGCTTGAGTTACCGAAAGAGTTATCTCAGGTGCACAATGTCTTTCATGTGTCTATGCTGAGAGGTTATATTCCAGATCCGAGTCATCATTTGCCTGAAGTGCCGGAAGGTTTGCATTTGGATCTGAACTACATCGAGTCTCCTGTCGAGATTGTTGATCGTCGAGAGAAAGTCTTGAGGAATAAGACGATACCGATGGTCAAGGTAGTCTGGAGAAACCATTTGGTTGAAGAGGCTACTTGGGAGTCTGAGGAGAGGATGTTGAAGGACTATCTTGAGCTTTTTGCTTGAGTTGTATTTTGTATTTTTTTTTCTTGTGTTTGTTATGAGTGTTTGTGTTTTGTTTCTCACTCTTGACTGTAGTTTCGGGGACGGAACAATTCTAAGAAGGGAGTGTTGTAATGCTCCGATTTTTCATTTATGAAAAATTATTTATTTTGCACGTAGTGTGCACGTGCCATTTTTTCGCAATATGAAATTTTATAATGAATGATGAGTATATGCATATGTATATATGTTTGTTAGATTATTTTTATAAAGGCCTTTGTTCAAATAAACTTAAGCCCAAAATCTAATTTATTTATTAGTTTGGCCCATCAATTTACGCCCATAAATTTATTCTTTTAGTAACAACTTGTAAGGTAAACATCTTTCAAAAGATTATTTTTTTTATATATAAAAATGTATATGTACAAGTTTCATATGGAGACTAGAGTAGCACGTGCGTGCAACATGGTGTGCATTGCACACTACTTTTCTTTGGCCGGTTTTGGAAGAGAATGGAGATCATGCTTGGGTGGTTACTTAGTTGTGGGTAGTTACTACAACTCCTATTCTAATCTTAGCCCTCCATCTCATAACCATCTACTAGATCCTAGCCCTCCATTTCACCCAAAGTTTGTGTATAAATACCCCCCCCCCCCCCCAATTAATTGTAATCTACACTAAAATCTATTTGAAAAGAGAAAGATAGATTTTTAAGAGAGTTGTGAGTGTGTGCTCTTGGAGGCCGGTCATCATCTGCAGAAGGATTATCGGTGGCAAAGAGCAAGGAGGAGAAGTCACATCAGCACACTAGAAGGATTTAAGGGATTTCGTTTATTTCGTCAATATGGTGGGTGTTTCTCATGACTTCTAAATTAGGATTCATGTTAAGATTGAAGATTGAATTGTATATCTATGTGCAAGCTGAAGTAATAGAATGATTGCTAAATTGATATCTTCCATGCTATATATAGTGTAGAAAATACGAACGAATGAAAAAAGGACTATGATAATTAGAGAATTGGAAATGACCTGTACAGTCTACCGGTCGTGTGAGCAGTCGACTGGTATATTGAAATAAAATATGTACAGTTCGGATTTCCATGGAACGATGTATTTTAATGTGAATTGTTAAGTTGATGTTCTAGCGTGCTAAATTGGGATCAATATTCATCTCCGTAAGTAAATGATGAGTAAAAGAAAAATGTATGTTTAGCATTTCTTTTGAGAAAAGAAAACACTAGTTATGTGAAATTTACATTTAATCGAAAACTATGTTGTGATATTAATAAACAGATAAGAATTACATGTTTATGTTGGCATGAGCCTATTGTAGTGTGACAAAGAAAGATGTGTGAAGAGAATGAAGGAATGATTCCTTAATTTGAAAATTTAACCTGTTCAGTCGACCGAATGTGTATAACAGTCGACTGTACTGAACTTGAAAAGTTACATGATTGAACTCTGCAGAACAGCCGACTGGGTTGAATGACAGTCGACTGCCCTGTAAATGATATTTGAATATTGAACGCTGCGGAACAGCCTACTGGTCATGTGCAGCAGTCGACTCTTCCGAGCAGTTTATTGAAGGACTTTGTTTGGCTGAACAAGTCGACTGGATAAGCTCTAAGTCGACTGTCCAGATTACTTTTTGACATATCAGGAATTCTATGATTTTGTTTTATGATAAAGATTGCGAATCTTATGTTGAATGATTATTGGATGAGACAGTTTAAGTAAACTCTGTTTGTCTTTGCATGAATTTTTATACCTGAAATGAAGTGAATCATTTATTTGAATTTATGAAAGTTTACATGATTATGGAAACTATGAACATGAAAAAGAAAGTCTACTGTGATTATGAAAAATGAACTTATAAGCTGGAAATGCTCAATTTTGGAAATTGTGAATTGGAATTGAAACAAAAGAGTAGCTAAGTCTCCCCCGGCATTTGGAAAGAAATGAAATAAAATTTGAAATGAAGGACCAAGGTTGGTCTTGTTTGAATGAATGAATAAGTCCGGTTTAGTGGAGAGGCTAACTCTAGAGCTTTGATTTTGTTCATGATTCTAATAAAAACTAAAGGATTAGTACATAGTGGAGATGTGATGAAAGTGAGAAAAACACAAGTATGAGAGCTAGAGTTTACGGTGCGGGTGTGAGCCACAGAATGCATGCTTGATGAGTCAAGACATGGCGTGGGCACTACTCAGTAATGATCGGACTTTAGCAACGCTTGTGGGATGTTTGGTGACTGCAAGAGGATCGTGTGCCATGAAGGAGGCTGAATTGCCACATAATGCATGCTTGATGAGTCAAGACATGGCGTGGGATTCCCTTCCAGATTTTCTGTACACGAGCTTGTACTCATAGATCATCTAGGATACTTACTGTAGTTACAGTAGTATAGTAAGACATGACGAGAGATTGAACCCTACAAAGATGAAGAACGAATAAGAGGCTTGCCCTCGGACCTATGTAGTGTGGGATGCATAGAATCCAAACAAGTGTGCATTAGTGTCATATAATATAAATGACTGCATTAAGGACCAAGTGCACAATCACAACACGACATCATTAAGATTTTTCCTTTAATTTGATATGTGAACAAGTTTGTGATTTGTTAAGAAATGAGAATCGTTATACTTTTCCTGGCATAGAGAGGATGGCCATGTATAATTATCGTCGGCTGAATAAACTGACGTACCCACAGTTTTATATGCAGGACAATTGGCTTGGTAAAGGTTAAAAGAGAACTGATGCTCAAAGATTATTATTTATTGTTGCATCTTTTGTATAATGTTGTAATGGCGTCCGCTGTCATTATTTGTAAATTATTGATGTATATGCTCCCGCTGTAAAATATAAAGTGTAAAATCTCTTGTAACTCTGATGTATAGTGGAAAGTTCAATTCCTTGTAAAATTGTACCGAATGAGACGAAAAGATCCAGTAGAACTCTCGAATTCAGTTGTATTTGGAATTCGGGGCATTACACAACTGATCCTTAGAAGATAGAGGCAATGAGAGATTGGGCAAGGCCTACTATAGTGAAAGAAATCAGGAGTTTCCTTGGGCTAACTGGATACCACAGGAGATTTATTCAGGGCTATGCTCAGATAGCCGTGCCGCTCACTGGTCTGACCAAGAAGAATGTAAATTTCAAGTGGACTGAGCAGTGCGAGGCAAGTTTTCAGGAATTGAAAGAGAGGCTGACTACTGCTCCCATTTTTGCTTTGCCTAGAGCAGGTGTTGAGTATGATGTTTATAGTGATGCTTCACATCGTGGGCTTGGTTGTATCCTAATGTAAGAAAGGAAGGTGATCATTTATAGTTCTAGGCAACTAAGACCGCATGAAAAGAATTATCCGACTCATGATCTGGAGTTGGTTGCGATTATCTTCGCTTTGAAGAAATGGAGACACTACGTGTATAGTGAGAAGCTGAACATGTACACGGACCATAAGAGCTTGAAGTACATCTATCAACAGAAAGATCTGAATCTGAGGCAAAGGAGATGGCTGGAGGTGCTTGAGAACATTTGTCCGGAGATCAAGTATCATCCTGGGAAGGCTATTGTTGTTTCTAATGCACTTAGCCGCAAGAGCAGTCTGGCTAGTTTGATTACGACTCAGAGACAGCTGGTAGAGGAGTTGGATCGAGCTGGTATTGAAGTTGTTCTGCAAGGCTTGAGATCATCTTTAGCTCAGTTGAGGCTTCAACCAACGCTGAATGAAAGTATTATCGCAAGTCAGAAGGAAGATGCAAGAATTTAGAAAATGAAGGAGCAGGTTGGTGCTGGCAGGTTGTCCGAGTTTCAGAGCAGGGATGAGGTATTGTGGTTTGGAGAGAGGTTGTGTGTTCCGGATCAAGCAGAATTGCAGGAGAGCATTCTTCAGGAGGTACACGCTACTCTTTTGTTTGTACATCCTGGGAGTACCAAGATGTATAAAGACATTAAGCAACACTTTTGGTGGTCAGGTTTGAAACGGTATGTGGCCGAGTTCGTGGCGAAGTGTGAGGTTTGTTAGCAGGTCAAAGCCGAGAATCAGAAATCCGGAGGTCTTTTGCAACCGTTACCTATTCCGGAATGGAAGTGGGATAACATCAGTATGGATTTCATCGCGGGTTTGCCCAAGAGTTCAAAGGACAATGATGCGATTTAGGTCATAGTCGATCGACTAACCAAGTCCGCTCATTTCTTGGCGATGAAACTCACTGCTTCGATGGACAAGTTGGCTGAGCTGTATGTTGGTGAGATCGTCAGGCTTCATGGTGTTCCGTTAACCATTGTGTCTGATCGAGATGTGTGGTTTACTTCGCATTTCTGGAGGAGTCTTCAGATAGCTCTGGGTACCAAGACGGATTTCAGCACCGCTTTTCATCCCCAGACCGATGAGCAGACTGAGAGAGTCGACCATATTCTTGAGGATATGCTTCGGTGTTGTGTACTAGACTTTGGAGACAGTTGGGAAAGGCACTTAGCTCTGGTGGAGTTTGCCTACAACAACAGTTTTCAGACTAATATCGAGATGGCATCGTACGAAGCTCTGTATGGCAGGATATGCAGAACACCTGTCTATTTGTTTGAAGTTGGAGAACGGCAGATGTTTGGGCCTGAGATTGTGCAGCGGACCTCTGAAAAGATCGATCTGATCTGGAAGAGGTTGGTGGATGCTCAGAGTAAGCAGAAGAGCTATGCAGACAACCGGAGGAGGGACCTTGAGTTTGAGGTTGGTGACTTTGCCTTTCTTAAAGTTTCACCTAGCAAAGGTGTGATCCGATTTGGCAAGAGTGGGAAGTTAGCCCCGAGGTTTATAGGCCCGTACAAGATATTAAAAAGGATTGGGAAAATTGCTTACCGGCTTGAGTTACCGGAAGAGTTGTCTCAGGTGCACAATGTCTTTCATGTGTCTATGCTGAAAGGTTACATTCCAGATCCAAGTCATCATTTGCCCGAAGTACCGGAGGGTTTGCAGTTGGATCTGAGTTATATTGAGTATCCGGTTGAGATTGTTGATTGTTGGGAGAAAGTCTTAAGGAACAAGACGATACCGATGGTCAAAGTAGTCTGGAGAAACCAATTGGTTGAAGAGGCTACTTGGGAATCTGAGGAGAGGATGATGAAGGATCATCCTGAGCTCTTTGTTTGATTTGTGTCTTCTTTCTTTTTACTTCGTATCTACTGGTTGTATTTCTGTTTTCACACCATTAAGTGTAGTTCCGGGGACAGAACTATTCTAAGGAGGGAGTGTTGTAACACCCTAGTTTTCATTTATGAGATATTTTTGTGATATTACGTGTTTTGCACGTATGATTTTATTTGTATAATTTTTCGTACAAAATATTTTTATAGTATTTATTCTCCCTTAATTTCCCAAAAAAGTATGTTCTTTTAAAGCCTAATTGAAATCCAAAGCCAAAAATTGTCTTTTAGCCTACTGTATTAATAAATTATTTTAATTATTTGAGCCCATGGCCTTTTGGCCCAATAGTAAGCCCATTTAGTTTAAATTCTCTTTTAATTAACCCAACTTGTGTGGTAGACTAATTAAATAAACAATTAATTATAAGTGCATGAACAAAATTTTGTAGGGGTGCTAGTTTGCATTGCACTTGCACGTGCATGCACAAGAGTGTGCAAAACACACCCTTGGGAGTGGCCGGATGGAATCAAGATAGAGGGAGAGAAGGAAGTAGTGGTGAGGTAGTTAACTCATTCATGGGTGGTTATGGAAACTTCCAAACTAATCATAGCTCTTAATCTCTAACTAGTTGATCTAATCCTAGCCATTCAATCCACCTAAAATCTTGTATAAATACCCCCCTTTTTTCCTAAGTTACCCTTGCACCTATTTTTCATTATAAAAGAGACCTATACTACAGAGTAAAGATTGAGAGTTAGAGAAAGATTGAAGTGTGCCAGTGTGGGTGCATCTTTGGAGGCCGGCCAAATCCATAGGAAGGAGTGCTCGAGTTCCATCAAGCACAAGGAGGCGAAGGCAAATTGCGGCTCGATCTAGGAGGAGAAGGATCGCTCTTTGTTCAAAGAGATTTATAGGAGTTCTTTCTTTGTTTCTTCAAATAGGTGGGTGTTTCTCATGACTTCTAATCTAGATACCATGCTAAGTTTTGTGCTAATCATGCAAGAATAAATAAGTGAAAATATTGTTCTTTGATAATACGATGATTAAAGTGAAAATGGAACACAAGCGAAATTGCATGAAATGAATGGATGAATTTGATTGAATGATATGATTGATGTTATGATATTTCGATATTGATCTAGCATGCTAAATTAGAATAAATGTTTATCCATGTAGAAGAATTGTGGTTATGGGAAAAGTGCAAATTTTAGAGGTTGTGTTCGTCTGGAAAATACTAATTGTAAGAATCTCTATATTATTAAGATTAGTTAGTAAATTATGCATGTTGTGATTGATGTTAAATGAATTCTAAAGCTGTGTGTTAGTTTTCGGGGAAATGAACATATTGTAATCTAAACCAAATTTTTGTGTTAATTAAAAAGAAAGAGGAAATGATTCCAACTTTCGATTTTTGTTGCTGAGCAGTCGACCGAATAGGCCTAGATAGTCGACTATCCTAAATATTTAGTTATTCGAGTTGTAATTCTCGCAGAACAGTCGACCGTACAAGTTTAACAGTCGACTGCCCCGTCCATTTTATTTTCAAATCTTAAAACATCGTAGAACAGCCGACTGGTCTTGTTAACAGTCGACTGCCCCGTCCATTTTATTTTCAAATCTTAAAACATCGTAGAACAACCGAATGGTCTTGTTAATAGTCGACTGCCCCGATCCTTTTGTTTTCGAGCTTTTAAATCTTTACGGTACAGCCGACTGGCCAAGTCACAACAGTCGATTGTTCCGACTATTTACATTTTTGAGTCTTCTAAATCCTCGCTGAACAGTCGACCGACTATACTTCAATAGTTGACTGGCTAGACTATTTTGATTTCTCAGATTTTAAATTGCCTCGTGATAAAAATAAATAAACTATTTCAAAGAGTTTGAACAAGAGATTTGATAATGGAAAGAATGAAGATTGAATGTGACAAATTAGAAAAGTGAACTTTATTTGTCTTTTGCGTGAAATTGTATAGGAAAGTTAAGTGAAATATCCTGATGAATTATGAAAGATTTTATGAATATGAATGCTATGAACATGAAAAGGAAAAACTTATGAGTTTGAAAGGCTCAATTTTGTGTGATTGTGAATTGAAATTCAGAAATAGAGTGTAGCTAAGCCTCATATCGGCATTGAAAAGAAATGAATTGAAACGAAATTTGAAATGAAAAGACCAAGATTTGGGTCATGTTAAATAAATGGTTAAGACCGGTATAGTGGAAATGCTAACTGTGGAGAATTGATTTTGTTCATGATTCAAATAAACTAAGGATTTAGATACATAGTGGTGATGTGACGAAAGTGAGAGAAAAACACGAGTATGAGGGCCATCGAATTGGCGGTGTGAGAGTGATTCACAGACTGCCTGCTTGATGCGTCATGACATGGTGTGAGCACTACTCCGGAATTATCTACCCAGTGGCGACGCTTGTGGGGTGTTTGGTGACTGCGGATGGTGCCATCGTTCCATGGCAGAGGCTGAATTGTCCATAGTCTGCCTGCTTGATGCGTCATGTCAGTACGTGGGATTCCTCTCCAGACTGCCTGGACATGGGCTCGTAGATCATAGAAAATCTAGGATACTTATTGTAGTTACCGTAGTAGTTTAAGTCATGGCGAGAGATTGAACCCTATAAGATGAAATACGATTAAGGGCTTGCCCTTGGACCTATGTAGTATGGGATGCATAGAATCCGAACAAGTGCGCATTAGTGTCATATAACATAATAACTGCATTAAGGACTGAGTGCACATTCACAACACGACATCAATAGGATAGTCCCTTTAGCTTTGTTTGTGAACAAGTTTGTGGTTTGTTAAGTATTGAGAATCGTTATACTGTTTCCGGCATAGAGAGGATGGTCGTGTATAATATTTCGTCAGTGAATGAACTGACGCGCCCACAGTTTTACATGCAGGGTAAAGATGCTTGACAAATTGAAGTATACATGCTGCTCAAAGATTGATTTAAATGTTGTTTCATATAAGTACTGTAAAATTACTTCCGTTGTAATAAAGTAAAGATATAATGTAACTCTGATGTAAGAAATGTTTCAATTTCCTTGTAAAATTGTACGACAGAAGTGTAAATATCCTGTGGAACTTCGAATTCAGTTGTATTTTAGAATTCGGGGTGTTACACACTCAACCCTACCCCATCCTTGCCCTACATCTTGGCCGGCCCCAAAAACAAAACCCTAGCACCTCCATTTTTTATAAATACCCCCCTCCATTCACCTTCTCATCTATTCTTATCTTGTTGTTCAACAAAAAAGGAGAAAGAAGAGAAAGAAAAATAAATGATAGATTTTTTTAAGTAGGAGTAGAAGAGAAAAGCAAGTGTGCAACTTGAAGAGGAAGGAGGCAAGCTAAAGCTAGTTGGAGATTCTCTTGCAAAACATAGGAGGTGGATGAACCTCTAAACTCTAAAACTTAGTTTTTTCTTTGTGTGTATGTAAATTAGTATGTAGTGGTAGTTAAGAAAGTTTGGTTACTTTGTATGAGTACATGGCATGCTAAGAAAAAAATAGCTTGTATGGTAGAACAACTCTTTCCATGATTTTTTTGTTGATGAACGTGTATGAAATATGTGGATTTGGGATTTTCTAGTTCACAAATGGCTTAGAAATTGGGGCTAAGATTTTTAAGGCATGTTATTCTATGAATTTAGAGCACACATGAATTTTTTTTCATAATATTTGGAATCCATTTAGTAGCCCAAACACTCACTTAATTTTCGGACAGAGGCAGACTGTAACAACCCAATTTTTTTTTTTTTTTTTTTTTTTTTGAAAACTACACCTCAAAATTCAATTCTATCAATTTCTATATCACTTTAAACATAAACTAAGAAAGTTATATTTCAGGGAAAATTTTGGCAGTCTCCCCTGTAAATTTTGCCCCGAAACACAGATAGCTTACGGAATTCTGCTCAACATTCCGTAGCTCACAATACACACAAAAATTTCACGGGCTCCCAGGCCAAAATGAGCAGATACACACATGCAATATAATATAATGCTCTGGGGGCCAAACTCATAACGGATTATCAAATATCAAATAAAAACTATAAATTTCTTTGAAAAACGAGGTAAAATTTTAGAAAAATCCTTGTAAAACCTACCATAGAGCCCGGTACTCCACAACGAGATGGGTACGGGTCACAAACATACCATACCACCTTACACTATACTGATCATCGTCATATACATGCTTATACATCCATAATACAATTTAGATCATAAATTTTACTATTCACATAACTAATTAGTACAAATTTCTAAAATAAAACTTCATCCTACCAACCCTTGCCTCACCTCTGCACTGATGAGAACCTGTAACAGTAGGGGATCTAGGGTAGTCCTCGGACTCCCCTAACCCCCCAAACACTAAGGGGTTAGCCATTTCTGGTGTGAGTATAGTTATTAATCTAATAACAAATTAAATAGTATAAAGAAAATAATTTAAACTTACAAATACCAAGTTAAGGTAATGCTATCTGAATCCTGAACACAACAACATCATCAATACGACGATATATCAAATACTTTGCCAATCCTGCATTCAACTATTTAATTATCCATAGCTTCCCACATTTCATAATATACTTCACGTCAACCTCGTATATATATATTCTTATTTTACATCCGCATAGTACGAATACACATACAATCCATTACTTTTCAATTTAAATTCTCTAACCCAAATATTCATTCTTCCACAAGTATCGTCAAAATAGCATTATATGAATATACTACATGATGTTATTACTCCTTTCATTAATAACCATTTATATGAATACAACTCATAATACAACATACTCTCTTAATAACCATTTTCATAACCAATCTCACAATACGGGTATTTATTTTATTATGCCCTATCAAGTATCACTTCTTACAAATGCTTCTATTCTCATAATACCACATTTATTCATATCTTATGACGCAAATATAACATCTTATTGCTTATTGCAATGCCCTCACATCTCATCACATCATTAACACATTATTGATAGAATGCTTATACTCATTACAACGAAAACTTGTTTTATAGCTCATTCCCATTTCATTATACCACTTTAGTAATTTCTTTTTCTTATAAACAATAAATCTTATTATCATTTTCACTTAATCCCCAAACACAATCTGGGGCCACAACATATCACTCCCCATAGCCGATAGCTTGGGTAATAATCACCGCACCCCAAACACACAGTTTGGGTAATATCACATCACATCTCAAGCCGATAGCTTGGTTATTAATTCACTTCAATCACTCATCATCTTCACTTTACTTAATTATTCATTTCCATTAATCATTACCACTATCACACCAACTTACCCTGCGAATTATGCCAAGGCAGGTAGTTCCCACCATTTCCACAGAAATAGCGGGCAGGTAGTTCCTTGACACAATTCCAAGGTACAACTCATATCAATCTGTATTTTACTTTAATGATCACATACATAATACAATTTCTACGTACTATTCATAATAACACATGCCTCATTTGTTATTCTCATTTTAAATTAACCACGCACTGCATTTATCCCTTCTTTTCATACACTAACTCATAACTCGTTTTCCTTCACATTTACTTCATTCACAACTACTTTCTTTCTCATCCACAATTCACAATTCACTTTCCACTTTCTTTACTACCACATTTATTATTAACACTTATTTATTTTATTAGTTTGTCGACCAGTGAGCCACAGTATCCCAATATTCTGAAAGCCGACAGCCCAGTAAACACGCGGATCGATGCTCACACAGAGTTTTACTCGTCCGAGGCTACGTCTTCCTCCCAGCCTATGCCAGCGAGGGAACACCGCACCCCAGATAAACTGGGTACTTCCTCGCGATGTCTGTCATCGAGGGAAAAACACCGCACCCCAGGTAAACTGGGTACTTCCTCCCAGCCGATAGCCAGGAGGGAAAAACACCGCACCCCAGGTAAACTGGGTACTTCCTCGCGACAGCTGTCATCGAGGGAAACCGAGCCTCAAGCCGATAGCTTGGGCAAAAAACACCGCACCCCAGATAAACTGGGTACTTCCTCCCAGCCGAAGCCAGGAGGGAAAAACACCGCACCCCAAGCCGGTCCTTAGGTATTAGGAGGTCTAGCCCAAACCCCCAGGATTGCTGTAGGTACTGGTCAACAAAGCCATCTGTTATTAGCATTACTCATTTCATCTTTTCATCTTGCTTTATTACACAAGCGTTTCACCTTTTTAATTCAATAGTCGCCACGACCTTGACTTTAATCACGAGAGTTAATACCTCATTTTATTAGCACGTACCAGCTGATCTTTTATCTTCATATCATTATACCACACTATGCATATACCCTGTTATTCAACACATAACTCATTGTATCATATTATTGCATAATATTAATGCGCCAAGATATTTATTTTGCCATAACATCCCACATTATGAATACCATGCTGTTTATTACTTCATTACATCACATATAGACATACACCAAGTTATATCATAAATAAAAGAATCATAATGTGTTAGTCTGTATCGTAAGCGTATCAAAATATATAATTCATCACATGATAATATCATATTATTGCCCATTAACTCACTTCGAACATAAGTATAATGTAAACATATAACCACTCACTAATTTCATCAATTATCACATCACGAGTCAACATCATGATATATATATATATATATATATATATATCGCAAACATACACCACACATGTGGGTTTCTAAGAAAAGGGGCCAAAATCACTTATTTCCTCTAATTAAATCTCATAATATCCCATCATAGCATACTAACTCATATCCAATACTCTATGTGAGTAAAATCACCTATAAGGGTCTATATGCCCCAAAATAAGCATAAAACCTGCACTATATAAACGCGGGTCTCCAAAACATGACCACAAATACTAATTTCGTCTAATTACATCTTATACCATCCATCCATAGCAAGCTAGCCCTTACATAAGGCTCCACATATACCAAATCACCTATATCAGCTTATTCACCCAAAAATATGCACAAAACATGCACGGGGTAATTATATGCATAAACCGTCTAATATATTTAATTTTTATACTTCAACACGTCACATTAACCCATAATATGGGTTTTATATACTTAAAATAGTTAATTTCACCAATTATCTCAAAAACCCATTTTTGACCCTTTAAAGATCCGTATTTTCATTAAAAATCAACTTTTGGCACAACTTCCACAAAATATATCAAAAAGCTACGAAATTCGGCCACAATATAAAATATTTATAAATACAACATACTCACCTGACGGATCGAGCAAACGATGTTCCATGTCCGCCTAGTAACCAGTCGAAGTTCGACTTTTTCCACCTAAATAGGAAATTATAAGACCGATTAGCTTAAAACCCAAAACTCGGCCTACGAAGCTCCAAACTCGAATCCGTCTTCACCCACACGTTACAAATGACCTAAGTAGCCGAGCTACATCGTCGGATTTCGAATTCGGGTCCCAATACAAACATTCCCTTATTGATCGGAGGCTTTCTAAAAAGAAAAATTCATATTTTCTAATTTCTTTAACCCTCTTTTTCCTAATTGCACATATTAGGGTTAATAATAATAATGAAACTCAACTACACCTCCGAACCCATCCAATTCTCACCTCTATATCGCTCAGGCATTTCACCGAATACCCGGCGTGCACAAAATTTGTACTTTCATTCTCCATCTTTTCCATTAAGTTCTAAGTCTACAAAATCCATTTTAAATTCATATTAATACTCTTACACTACTCCACAACCTCCCATACATTTTCTAAACCCGCTAGAAGCAAGTTTCTTACTCCACTTCACATATTCTAAAATTCGGCTTTATGCCAAAATTAGAACTTCATGACTTCACCATGATATGCACCAATCCTAACTTCTAACATGTTCTATATACTCTCTTTTACAAACCCAAAACCCTAATTTATTAACAACTTGCAATTTATCTAACAATCCACTAATTCCTCAAATCTACCACTTCCAACATCTCTAAATCTCTCTACCATAATAATCCTACTCCATAGAAATGAACCCAACCTAATTTTATACAATAAAATAAAAAGGGTTATACCTTTCCGAAGTCCTCTCCGAAAATCGATGCTACCACGAGCTAGAGCACCCTCCAATTAGCCATTTCCCCAATTTAATTCGAAAATCATGAACTATAGGGGTGGATTTGAGCGGGGAAGAGGGTGGCCGAATGGGTTTCGGTTTAGGGCCGGGATGGAAAGAACGGGAAGGAAAAAGAAAGATGGAGAAGGAGGAATAGGGGTGCGGGTTAGGAAATAAAATATAATAATAATAATAAATATAATAATTAATAAGGTATATTTACACATATACCCCCAATCTCCAAAATATTTCAAATAGACCCCCGACTCTCACACTTTAAAATACTAACAACATCAAATACATAAAATTGTCTCATACTAATTTTTCAAAAGTAGAAAATAAGGTAAACAATATTTCTTCATATAAAACTCGACCCATGACTCCAATATATCATTAATACCAATCTACCACAAATATCCATACCAATATCAATATTTAAATAAAATACATCAAAAATAATTTTCACCACTCAAAATATATAAAAACAGGCATTTTCGGTATTTTACAAATTCGAGGTGTTACATTCTACACACCTCAAAAGAAGCTCGTCCTCGAGCTACGGGGTTTAAGATAACTCCTCGAACGATTTCAAGATACCTCCTCCACACCATTACCTAGGATTTCCAGGTACATTACCAACCTCAAACCTTCATTGCACCACTAACAACTACCCGGCTGGTCGTCGGGTTAGCTGCACTATGGCTTTACAATAACCACTAGTTTGATAGGATATATCACATCCAATGTCACCTCTAGCTGGACTTTAATCTACCACGGCTCCACCACTTGATAGATCTTTCACACTTTTCTCGACATAAAAACAAGAAATACATCAAGAATACCCGACATCTCCAAGATAAGCTTCAAACAATATACCACCGTTCCAATTCTTTCTATAACTCTGAAGGGCCCAACAAACCCCCAGGTCTAACTTTTCCCGGTTTCTAAAACGACGTACTCCATGAATAAAGGATACTTTCAAAAATACCCAAATCTTCAATTTCTAACTTCAAGAGGCTTTTGCCGCTAATCTGCAGAATCATTTTCTTTTGTCGACTACACACCTCAACAGAGGCTTATCCGTGCTCACCTAACAATTAATATTCTTCCTCGGTCCGGACCACTAAAATTTTCTCCTATAATTTTGATACATTTTCATGCCACCAGGAATGTCAATATACTGAGTATAAGGAGCATTCTCCATCTCCCGCTACCGCAAGCCATCCTCATCAAGAACACCAAGTCTACGATAATAACAAGAATTTCCAACTGCCTACTGACCAATCTGCATCACATTCATTAATCTCATCCAGAATTCAACCATGCATCCTCTGTCACAAACAAAAATTTTGAATTCAAGTTTGACTGGTCAACTGTAGGATAAACAACTGTATTGATAAACTACCGATATATAGGGTCGGATCAACCCCTACTACTGAAACATAATCAAATTGATCTATTAAATTGAACACCGTCCACTCCTGGGACGTCATTAGGACAAAACCTTCTTTCCATTTATAGCATTCATCACCTTATTTCTTCCCCGGGTGGTATTTTATTTCCATACCAAGCTACCATAGTACTCAAGTCACGTTTAGTGCCTCCTGCTCAAATCATTTACACGAACAAATGTTCAAACTCTTACGATCACAGAAAAAGCTAAAACTATTTTCTGAAAAACAAATTTCTCAACACCTTTAATGCATGCCCTACTGTCACTAATTTCAAATCTGCGTAATTCACGCGCCCCGTATAACCACAACTGCCTCAAGATATAAGCCACAAGCGTGCCTTCAGGCATCAAACTCCACCTGATCAGGTACTACATGCACTCCCTTCTCGGGATGATCAAAACATGAGTTGTTGTTCATCTTCCTTTAACCCTTGAAAATATCTTTCTGCGCTGTTCGGATCATACCAACGGCTCATTCTTTATGATAAAATGAGTTATCGATACAGCAATAATAGAAAACCGAGGAATAAACCTCCGATAATAGCCACTTAAAACCAAGAAACTTTGAATTTCCAACACATCCGAGGGTTATTTCCCATCTTTTCACCTTTTGTAATTTTCTTCAGAACCACAATACGCTTTCAATAGACACAATGTATCCCACAATTTACACTTCTCACCCCCAAAAATGACAATCTACAGACTTTTCATACCGCTTCTAGTCCCAACGAGTCTACAACTCAGTTCTGAGGTGCCATCTCTGCCCCTCCATACTGCGAAAGTACACCAAATCATCTACAATTACAATCACACCCTGTTATTATAAGGGTGAAAGACCCAATTCGTCAAATTCACAAAGACTCTAGGGACGTTCGCCAGCCCAAAAGATATCACTAAGAACTTATACAATTCATACCGAGTACGAAAAACAATTCCTAAGATGTTTTACCTCTTCGGGGATTATCTGATAATACTCGGTGTGCAACTCTAATCGGGAGATTAGTGGCACTCCCCGCATCTAATCTAACAAACTATCTATTTTCAACAACGAATGCTTAATAGTCACCTTACTTAGTACACCTTCTCGGTGAACTACCTTCTTTGTTACAATACTACAGAAGCGCCCTACGGCGTATCACTTGAACCGATAATCCTTTCCAAAAGCATCACCTCAAATTCTCTTTCATCTCTCCTTATTTCTAAACGGCTAGAGCACAAGCTGATTTAGAAATAGGAGTCATACCAAATATCAATTCAACCTTGAACTCCAGAGTTCGCTAAGGTGGGGGACCAAAAACCTCTTCAAATATATCAAAAACTTTGCAAACCCCATCACAATCTCAATCTTCGCCATAGATATTTCCACCAAACCCAACGAGCATAATTTCATCGTCCAAGGCATTACATACAATCAAAACTGGGTTTCATCGGGCTGTCTTACCCGAATCCTCCCCGCACCATACCCCAACTATACATAAGGCCTTCACAACCAATCAATCTCCCCAATATGGAATAAAAGCCATAATGGCATATCACTCCTCAGTCCATAAAATATACACCTATAGGACATACGTCCAAAGGACCTACACAAGATCACCAGGGAATAGCCCTTTACGGCACACAGCAATCAATATAATAGAATACTTCAATAGTACACAAATTCACACCGGAATTTCTGCAGAGGTCAACCCATATGTAGGGCCATGAAAGATAATGCTGACTCAAAGTCAGACCAAGGTCTCATGAGGATCGCACCATTCCACGATATAATCTATTCTTCAACAAAACACCGGCAGAAAATACACTCTCTATCTCCAACTAAGCAATAATGAACTCATACTCACATGGCAAGATCACTAGGATTAACAAAAATTCCTAGTTAACCTAAGCTCTGATACCAACTGTAACACCCCAAATTTTTTTTTTTTTTTTGAAAACTACACCTCAAAATTCAATTCTATCAATTTCTATATTACTTTAACCATAAACTAAGAAAGTTATATTTCAGGGAAAATTTTGGCAGAGTCTCCCCTGTAAATTTTGTCCCGAAACACAGATAGCTTTCGGAATTCTGCTCAAAATTCCGTAGCTCACAATACACAGAATAATTTCACGGGCTCCCCAGGCCAAAATGAGCAGATACACACAGGCAATATAATATAATGCTCTGGGGGCCAAACTCATAACGGATTATCAAATATCAAATAAAAACTATAAATTTCTTTGAAAAACGAGGTAAAATTTTAGAAAAATCCTTGTAAAACCTACCATAGAGCCCGGTACTCCACAACGAGATGGGTACGGGTCACAAACATACCATACCACCTTACACTATACTGATCATCGTCATATACATGCTTATACATCCATAATACAATTTAGATCATAAATTTTACTATTCACATAACTAATTAGTACAAATTTCTAAAATAAAACTTCATCCTACCAACCCTTGCCTCACCTCTGCACTGATGAGAACCTGTAACAGTAGGGGATCTAGGGTAGTCCTCGGACTCCCCTAACCCCCCAAACACTAAGGGGTTAGCCATTTCTGGTGTGAGTATAGTTATTAATCTAATAACAAATTAAATAGTATAAAGAAAATAATTTAAACTTACAAATACCAAGTTAAGGTAATGCTATCTGAATCCTGAACACAACAACATCATCAATACGACGATATATCAAATACTTTGCCAATCCTGCATTCAACTATTTAATTATGCATAGCTTCCCACATTTCATAATATACTTCACGTCAACCTCGTATATATATATTCTTATTTTACATCCGCATAGTACGAATACACATACAATCCATTACTTTTCAATTTAAATTCTCTAACCCAAATATTCATTCTTCCACAAGTATCGTCAAAATAGCATTATATGAATATACTACATGATGTTATTACTCCTTTCATTAATAACCATTTATATGAATACAACTCATAATACAACATACTCTCTTAATAACCATTTTCATAACCAATCTCACAATACGGGTATTTATTTTATTATGCCCTATCAAGTATCACTTCTTACAAATGCTTCTATTCTCATAATACCACATTTATTCATATCTTATGACGCAAATATAACATCTTATTGCTTATTGCAATGCTCTCACATCTCATCACATCATTAACACCTTATTGATAGAATTCTTATACTCATTACAGCGAAAACTTGTTTTATAGCTCATTCCCATTTCATTATACCACTTTAGTAATTTCTTTTTCTTATAAACAATAAATCTTATTATCATTTTTACTTAATCCCCAAACACAATCTGGGGCCACAACATATCACACCCCATAGCCGATAGCTTGGGTAATAATCACCGCACCCCAAACACACAGTTTGGGTAATATCACATCACATCTCAAGCCGATAGCTTGGTTATTAATTCACTTCAATCACTCATCATCTTCACTTTACTTAATTATTCATTTCCATTAATCATTACCACTATCACACCAACTTACCCTGCGAATTATGCCAAGGTAGGTAGTTCCCACCATTTCCACAGAAATAGCGGGCAGGTAGTTCCTTGACACAATTCCAAGATACAACTCATATCAATCTGTATTTTACTTTAATGATCACATACATAATACAATTTCTACGTACTATTCATAATAACACATGCCTCATTTGTTATTCTCATTTTAAATTAACCACGCACTGCATTTATCCCTTCTTTTCATACACTAACTCATAACTCCTTTTCCTTCACATTTACTTCATTCACAACTACTTTCTTTCTCATCCACAATTCACAATTCACTTTCCACTTTCTTTACTACCACATTTATTATTAACACTTATTTATTTTATTAGTTTGTCGGCCAGTGAGCCACAGTATCCCAATATTCTGAAAGCCGACAGCCCAGTAAACACGCGGATCGATGCTCACACAGAGTTTTACTCGTCCGAGGCTACGTCTTCCTCCCAGCCTATGCTAGCGAGGGAACACCGCACCCCAGATAAACAGGGTACTTCACGTCTGTCATCGAGGGAAAAACACCGCACCCCAGGTAAACTGGGTACTTCCTCCCAGCTGATAGCCAGGAGGGAAAAACACCGCACCCCAGGTAAACTGGGTACTTCCTCGCGACAGCTGTCATCGAGGGAAACCGGGCCTCAAGCCGATAGCTTGGGCAAAAAACACCGCACCCCAGATAAACTGGGTACTTCCTCCCAGCCGAAGCCAGGAGGGAAAAACACCGCACCCCAAGCCGGTCCTTAGGTATTAGGAGGTCTAGCCCAAACCCCAGGATTGCTGTAGGTACTGGTCAACAAAGCCATCTGTTATTAGCATTACTCATTTCATCTTTTCATCTTACTTTATTACACAAGCGTTTCACCTTTTTAATTCAATATTCGCCACGACCTTGACTTTATTCACGAGAGTTAATACCTCATTTTATTAGCACGTACCAGCTGATCTTTTATCTTCATATCATTATACCACACTATGCATATACCCTGTTATTCAACACATAACTCATTGTATCATATTATTGCATAATATTAATGTGCCAAGATATTTATTTTGGCATAACATCCCACATTATGAATACCATGCTGTTTATTACTTCATTACATCACAAATAGACATACACCAAGTTATATCATAAATAAAAGAATCATAATGTGTTAGTCTGTATCGTAAGCGTATCAAAATATATAATTCATCACATGATAATATCATATTATTGCCCATTAACTCACTTCGAACATAAGTATAATGTAAACATATACCCACTCACTAATTTCATCAATTATCACATCACGAGTCAACATCATGATATATATATATATATATATATATATATATCTCGCAAACATACACCACACATGTGGGTTTCTAAGAAAAGGGGCCAAAATCACTTATTTCCTCTAATTAAATCTCATAATATCCCATCATAGCATACTAACTCATATCCAATACTCTATGTGAGTAAAATCACCTATAAGGGTCTATATGCCCCAAAATAAGCATAAAACCTGCACTATATAAACGCGGGTCTCCAAAACATGACCACAAATACTAATTTCGTCTAATTACATCTTATACCATCCATCCATAGCAAGCTAGCCCTTACATAAGGCTCCACATATACCAAATCACCTATATCAGCTTATTCACCCAAAAATATGCACAAAACATGCACGGGGTAATTATATGCATAAACCGTCTAATATATTTAATTTTTATACTTCAGCACGTCACATTAACCCATAATATGGGTTTTATATACTTAAAATAGTTAATTTCACCAATTATCTCAAAAACCCATTTTTGACCCTTTAAAGATCCGTATTTTCATTAAAAATCAACTTTTGGCACAACTTCCACAAAATATATCAAAAAGCTACGAAATTCGGCCACAAAATAAAATATTTAAATATACAACATACTCACCTGACGGATCGAGCAAACGATGTCCCATGTCCGCCCAGTAACCAGTCGAAGTTCGACTTTTTCCACCTAAATAGGAAATTATAAGACCGATTAGCTTAAAACCCAAAACTCGGCCTACGAACCTCCAAACTCGAATCCGTCTTCACCCACACGTTACAAATGACCTAAGTAGCCGAGCTACATCGACGGATTTCGAATTCGGGTCCCAATACAAACATTCCCTTATTGATCGGAGGCTTTCTAAAAAGAAAAATTCATATTTTCTAATTTCTTTAACCCTCTTTTTCCTAATTGCACATATTAGGGTTAATAATAATAATGAAACTCAACTACACCTCCGAACCCATCCAATTCTCACCTCTATATCGCTCAGGCATTTCACCGAATACCCGGCGTGCACAAAATTTATACTTTCATTCTCCATCTTTTCCATTAAGTTCTAAGTCTACAAAATCCATTCTAAATTCATATTAATACTCTTACACTACTCCACAACCTCCCATACATTTTCTAAACCCGCTAGAAGCAAGTTTCTTACTCCACTTCACATATTCTAAAATTCGGCTTTATGCCAAAATTAGAACTTCATGATTTCACCATGATATGCACCAATCCTAACTTCTAACATGTTCTATATACTCTCTTTTACAAACCCAAAACCCTAATTTATTAACAACTTGCAATTTATCTAACAATCCACTAATTCCTCAAATCTACCACTTCCAACATCTCTAAATCTCTCTACCATAATAATCCTACTCCATAGAAATGAACCCAACCTAATTTTATACAATAAAATAAAAAGGGCTATACCTTTCCGAAGTCCTCTCCGAAAATCGATGCTACCACGAGCTAGAGCACCCTCCAATTAGCCATTTCCCCAATTTAATTCGAAAATCATGAACTATAGGGGTGGATTTGAGCGGGGAAGAGGGTGGCCGAATGGGTTTCGGTTTAGGGCCGGGATGGAAAGAACGGGAAGGAAAAAGAAAGATGGAGAAGGAGGAAAAGGGGTGCGGGGTAGGAAATAAAAATATAATAATAATAATAAATATAATAATTAATAAGGTATATTTACACATATACCCCCAATCTCCAAAATATTTCAAATAGACCCCCAACTCTCACACTTTAAAATACTAACAACATCAAATACATAAAATTGTCTCATACTAATTTTTCAAAAGTAGAAAATAAGGTAAACAATATTTCTTCATATAAAACTCGACCCATAACTCCAATATATCATTAATACCAATCTACCACAAATAACCATACCAATATCAATATTTAAATAAAATACATCAAAAATAATTTTCACCACTCAAAATATATAAAAACAGGCATTTTCGGTATTTTACAAATTCGAGGTGTTACACAGACTGAAAAAGCTGATGTTGTGTGAAAACTTGATATGTCTTTCAAAAATCATAACTCGATATTGCTATGGTATTTTAAGCTAAACTTTTTGCTGGATTCTCTTGTATGTGTCTAGGATTATATTTTCAAATTTCATAATTTCAAATTTCATAATTTCATAATTTTCTAATTTCATAATTTTCTAAGAATTTGTAGATTGCAACTGATATGGAAAACAGAAGCTGAATCTGCCAGTGTTGAGGTTGAAGTTCATCAATTCATATCTACTTTTGGTGCATGATATTTTCATGAAATTTTTTCTGTAGGTTTTAGTATAAGTCTACTTCTTGATTCTAAAATTTTAGAATTATTAGACAACATTTGATGGAGTTTCAAAAATAAATTGCGTAAAGAGGTAGAGACCCCATCTGAAAAACAAAGAGAATTTTATGTTAAGTTTTAAGGGTCATAACTCCTAGTGTATTATGAATCTAGATGCAATTTTGGACACGATGGAATAGTATATGTGTAGTTTCCGAATCTCAAGTTTCATGAGCTTTGGACTTAGGGATGATTTGTTATTAAATTTTAAAATAGATCAGGTTCAGGTTAGCTCAGGTTAACTGGTCTGTGAATTTGTGTAAATATGAAATTATGTGTCAGAAATTTGGAAGAATGATCAATTAGAGATTTGTAGTAGAAAGTCGTAGCTTTCCAAAATATCTGGAATTATGAAATTCCAGTTTGTGTGGCAAAAGTTATGATTTCTTTTAAATTGGGGCAGAACCAGTCTAGATAGAAGGACTTAACTTTTGTAAAGGAAACTCATTTCCTCTGTATATCCTGATAGAGATTGGAGTTTTAGAAGATTTAAGTGGATGAATCTGATGATGTGTTCAACCATGAAGTTGTAGTAGACACTCCCACCTTTCCATAGAATCCAGAATTGAGTAATTCTGATAAGTAAACAAGTTTTATGTTGATGGCAAGATGCAACAAGTGTAGGAAGAAATGCACAGCCGATAGCATATTGGGATTGTATAGCTTCTAGATGGCTGAAATTGAACAAATGGTTAACTAGAGACTTATAGTTTAGGGTCTTAGCTTTCCAGAATGGGTAATATCATACAATTCCAATTTGTATTTTGGAAGTTATGAATATTACAAGTTCAGCAACCTGCTGTCTTGATCGACTTCAAGTATGGGTTAAATCAGGGAACTGGTTTTCTATAAGGAAATTGAGGGAGTTGTCAACTAGGGAATTGCAGTAGAGTTTCCTACCCATTTAAAAAACCTAATTTTGTTGGATTTTGATGAGTATAGCTTGAGTTACAGAACTGCTATGTCTTGAACTGCTTATGACTGGAAGATTGATAAGGAATTCTCTGCATACCGTAGTATGGTGATTGTGAGCTTATTAGTTCCAAGATGTTTTAAGCACTTCATTGGAACTTAGACAATATTCATGTGCTTAGTACTTATGGTGGACACATGGGAAAGTTGGGAGAATCGCTATATGGTCAATTTGTGATTGGTATCTTGATGCCTGAGTCTGTCAATGGTCGGGTGTGGTGTTTTAGTATGTTACCATCATTCACAAATTTGTATGCATCTTTTGAGGGCCGATGGACTACTCGCTGAGGGTCACGGGCCAGGAATTTGGTCGAAGACCTGAGAAGGTATTGAAAATCGGTGAATGTTGATTCACCGTGATTAATTGCTATTTTTTGATAGACCAGTCAGGTTCAACATTTGTTTGATAAGGCACCGTGCATGATTTGAGAGATAAACGTGTTTTCAGTAAACTGTATCTAATTAAGTTTTCTTTACTATTCGCTTAAGAACCGAGTTGGTGTTAGGGGTGATTCCCTATAATCCGACTCATTCTAATAGTCAACACTAGGTGGTGTTAACCAGGGTTATCTCTTCCTGTTATTAGGGATACGTGCTGATGTGCGTATCTCGCACTATTGACTCCTGAAGTGCTGTGTTAAGAACGGGAGGGTTCCTGTTGGATAAGGGAGATTAGACCTTCGAGGCCGTTATGTTCTTATGTTAATTGGACACAAAGGACCATGGGGCTGCTGTCCTATGGATCTTCGGCGCCAAAGATATGCGATTGTGTAAGATCGTCACGGCATTTGGTGTTATTCAGACCGGATTGGGGCACTAGTGGCAAACAAAGATACCACTTTCTTTAGCAGTAATAACTGCAGGGTTCACCAGCCACGATTGTATCTATCAGGAATAGGTTGAGTAGAAACTGGAGGAAACAGCTTGATCTAGAACATATGTAGTATGGGATGCATGCGTATCCAGAGTCTTACTAACATTAGATTAAGTACATCTGTTTTTGTGCATTGTGTATTATGCATTAGATTTCATGTCATGGCATACACTGACATTGGAAATTAGGATGCACGTTTCTATTTTCACTAAAGCTGGTTGTGATTGCTAGTTAGAGATCGCTGTTTTCTTATCAGCATTGTATCAGTATAAGTAATGACGTGCCCACTCAATTAGGTGCTGGATACCGGGTCGCAAGTACAGGAGAACTCAAGACAAGCAGGGTAACCTAATTGAGTGGCAGTGTAATGGAGTGGCGGTAATTAGCCGACTACCGTTCTGGAAGACAGCTGACAGCATTACAAGTGGAGTTTATAAATATTTGTAAAAAGTTGTAATGAGTTAATGTAATTTGTATTCCTTGTTCAGGAACAATATACATTTGTCATTAATAATGTAATGATTTTACATGGCAATAAAAAGTTTTAAAATTTCTGTGTTATTTACTATGTTGAGATGCATTTGAAGGAAAAGATTCTAGTTGTGTCACGGATACCCGGTAACGGGGACTCAAGGCATTACAGTCACACTATTATTTTTATAAGATTATTTGATAATTTTGCAGACCTATTCCTTGTTCAGGAACAATATACATTTGTAATTAATAATGTAATGATTTTACATGGCAATAAAAAGTTCTAAAATTTATGCGTTATTTATTATGTTGAGATGCATTTGAAGAAAAAGATTCTGGTTGTGTCACAGATACCCGGTAACGGGGACTCAAGGCGTTATAGTCACACTATTATTTTTATAAGATTATTTGATAATTTTCCAGACCTATTATAAATGTGAAAACTTGACCCTAGGTTGCCGTTAGAATACTAGTTCAGTAAAGAACAAGGATTTTAATCTAACTATGCATTATATCATTTACACTCATTAAATAAGAGTTATAGCCCTGTGTGTCTGAAATCCAGATCATCTGACGATTTTGCAATCCGACCAACAGATTGCAAGATATTCATATTTTAATACAGTTGCGTCTGAATTCCATAATGCAGTTTAAAAATGCGTTACTATGTCTAATCAATTAAAACAGTAGATTAATTTTAAGAAATTGTAACGCCCCTGCCCCAAACTCAAGCAATTTATACAATTTATTAGAAAAGTTATTTATTATTTAGTACAACTGCCCACCACAGGCTGCCTCTCAAAAGGTGGTTAACTGGATTGGTGACTCTTGATCATAGGCAATATTATTTATTATTAATTAATCTTTGTTAACTCCCGATATGGGACAATTCTAGCCTCTTTCTTCTCGCGAGCAGCACAGGGGAAGTCAACAGGCCCCGGGCCCACCTCCACCTGGTGCCAATGCACACAAAAGCAAGCTCTGTGCGTGCATCACATGGGCCCTCCTGGGCTTTGTCACCCTCACACACAAACCACAAAAAGAAAATTCAAGTGGGCCCCTCCCACTCATAATTCAACCATTTAATTCTTTTTCCAAATATTACAACTTTGCCATCAACCATATTATATATATATATATATATATATATATATATATATATATATATATATATATATATATATATATATATATATCTTTGAAATTATGGGGTGTTATATATATATAATACTATTATATCGCTTTGAAATTATGGGGTGTTACATACACCCCCCCCCCCCCCCTCTTTAGAAATCAACGTTCTCGCTGAGTACGGGGCATGCACAGCCTAGTGCAGTATCTCCTTTCTAGCCGATGTGAAATGACATACCCTGATTCTGATAGGTGTACAGTACCCCGATTCTGCGTATTGTCCAGTTCCTTAGCCCACCTCAGTGGATTTACTGGGCGACCTGACCCAACCCTGCTCCCTCTCAAGCATACTTACCAGTACATCTGCTAGCTCCATCTCAGGCATAACCACCACTATGTACCCACACTCGGTGTCGAAAGTCGGTTCTGATACCATTTGTAATGCCCCTACCCCAAACTCAGACAATTTATACAATTTATCAGACAAATTATTTATTATTTAGTACAATTGCCTACCACAGACTGCATCTCAAAAGGTGGTTAACCGGATTGGTGACTCTTGATCATAGGCAATATTATTTATTAATTAATCCTTGTTAACTCCCGATATGGGACAATTCTAATCCACATCTGCCTCTTTCTTCTCGCGAGCAGCACAGCGAAGGTCAACAGGCTCCGGGCCCACCTCCACCTGGTGCAAAAGCACACAGCAGCAAGCTCTGTGCATGCGTCACGTGGGCCCTCCAGGGCCATGTCACCCTCATACACAAACCACAAACAGAACCTGTTGTTCACTTCTCCATTTCAAGTGGGCCCCGCCGACACACAATTCAACCATTTAATTCTTTTTCCAAATATTACAACTTTGCCGTCAACCATATTATATATATATATATATAATACTATTATACCTCTTTGAAATTACCTGGTGTTACATAAAGGATTAAATGAATTGTCTCAAATCGGAAATTGCACAAGATTAACTAAATAATAAATAATAATGCCTATGATCAAAAGTCACCAATCCGGTTAACTACCTTTTGAGAAGCAGCCTGTGGTGGACAGTTGTACTAAATAATAAATAATTTATTTGATAAATTATATAAATTGTCTGAGTTTGGGGTAGGGGCATTACCAATGGTATCAGAGCCGACTTTCGACACCGAGTTTGGGTACAGAGTGGTGGTTATGCCTGAGATGGAGCTAGCAGATGTATTGGTAAATATGCCTGAGAGGGAGCGGGGTTGGGTCAGGTTGCCCGGTAAATCCACTGAGGTGGGATAAGGGACTGGACAACACGTAGAATCAGGGTACTGTACAGCTAGCAGAATCAGGGTACGCCATTCCACATCGGCTAGAAAGGAGATTCTGCACTGGTTGTGCATGCCCCGTACTCAGTGAGGACGCTGATTTCGAAAGAGGGGTGTATGTAACACCCCGTAATTTCAGAGACATAATATATAAGTAGTATATTAAGTATATATTGGATGGCAAAGTTGTAAATATTGCAAATGAATTAAAATGGTAGGTTGGTGAGCGGGGACCACGTAAGGAAGTGAAGAAGCAGCTTTGGCTGCTTCCGTTCGACCTAGTGATGTGGCACCAATGATGGGGGGCCCATGTGGTCTTGGTTGGCTAGAGCGAGGAGGATTAAATGAATTGTCCCATATCGGGAATTGCAAAAGATTAATTATGTAACACCCCGAATTCCAAATAAGACTGAATTCGAAGTTCCACATGACCTTTACACTTCACTTCGTACAATTTTACTAGGAATTTAAAACTTTATTTACAACAATGGTTACATCAACGCAGCGGAATTATAAATTAAAACATGATACATGAATTTAATAACAACTTGAATATTTCTTTAAGCAGTAATCATTCTTTAGTCTTGTCATTCACTTTATCCTGCATAGAAACTGTGGGCACGTCAGTTGCATATAACTGAGGCTAGAATATAATACATCAATTTCTCTTACATAGACGGCACACACTTGTCACAAACAAAACTAAAGGGGACTATCCTATTGATGTCGTGTGTGAAATGTGCACTTAGTCATTAATGCAGTTATTTATATTACATGATACTAATGCGCACTTGTTCGGATTCTATGCATCCCATACTACATAGGTCCGAGGGCAAGCCCTTAATTGTACTTCATCTTGTAGGGTTTGATCCCTCGCCATGACTTAAACTACTACGGTAACTACAGTAAGTATCCTAGATATTCTATGAGATACGAGCCCATGTCCAGACAGCCTGGTGGGGAATTCCACTTCATGACATGACGCATCATGTAGATAACCTATGGACAATTCAGCCTCTGTCATGGGACTATGGCATTACGTAGTCACCAGACATTCCACAAGCTTCGCTACGGTCCCGATAATTCCAAAGATGTGTTCACGTCATGACATGACGCATTATGTAGACAGTCTGTGAACACTCTCACACCGTTGATCCGATGCCCTCATACTTATGTTTTTCTCTTACTTTCATCATATCTTCACTATTGTATTGTCCTTAGTTATTTGAATCATGAATAAAATCAACACCCTAGAGTTAGCACTTCCTCTATACCGGTCTTAACCATCAATCAATAATAACGACCCAAACTTGGTCTTTCATTTCAATATTTTATCTCAAAAGAATTAATCCATGCCGGTATAAGGACTTAGCTACACTCTAGTCTTTAATCTCATTTCATAATCATAAGAATTGAGTATTCATACTCATAAATTTTTCTCATAATTCATCATGATCTTTCATTTTATTTCCATGCATTATTCATGTATAACACAACAATTCATTTATTAACTTACCAACGTTCATAATTAAATTTCACATAATTTCTTTGCACTCACAAGGTCATTCTTTCATTTACTAAGCGAAGAAATCACATTAATCTTACTTAAATTATCCATGTCACAAATCTCATTTTAAAAACTCTACTCAAAACTTCTTTTTTTGTTTTCTTTAATTAATCAAGATTATATTCTAAGAAATTCGTATCAAGTTCTTTTTCTCAAAATAGCCTCTAATTCTCATTATAGTAGGTCAAAAGTTAAAGAAATAATTTTCATGAAGTCTAGGCAATTTTAGAATAATTCTAATATTTTTTCTCAATTTTTAAACACTTAAAAACTATTTTAAAATTCCCAAATAGAAAGAAAAAAATCAAATTTTCCAAAAAGTGGCCAAGGCTGGATTCGAACCCACGCACAGAGCCCCCGCCTATGAACAGTGACTTTTTTAAAACGCACCCAAAGACCAGTAAAGCCTAGGGTGACTACTGTCTAATAGCGAACTCAGTTAATATTTAGGTTTGGGGTTTCGGTTTTGAGTAAAAATCAATTTTCAGACAAATAAAGTCTCTAGAGAGACTCGAACCCGAGACTAAGAGCTCCGCTCTGCTACAGTAATAATACTAAAGCGCACCCACTGACCAGTAAGGCCTGTGTGACTAACCGATGTGATATTAACTCAACTCGCTGTTTATCAATATATTTTCACAATTCTAAATCTTTTTAATAATCTTCTCCTCTATTTTTGTGTCATAAAAATTTCCAGATTATCAGTCTTAGAAATTTTGCAGCAAAACAGTCTTTTAAAAAAAATCATTATTTTTTCATTTAAAAGTGAATTCTCTTTCTAATTTATTTTTTAAATATATATTTTCGACTTTAAAATGCAACGATAACTTCTTCACAATTTGACACTACAATTATCACAAAAAATGTTTTCTTACTTTCTTTTATTTCTACAAAATTTCTAGGACATTATTCCTTTCATCCCACTATTGTTACACCAATTAAGATAACATATGTCAATAGTTCAATTAACCAACTATCCATTTACAAGCATATTTCCTTCATCTAGCATGGTTCAGAAATACATCTTTTATTGCAACATGATAATTTCTAATGTAATAATCACAATTATATCAATTAATCAATTCATCAAGCATTCATTTCATTTCTAATTAGTCTCTTTTTAAACAAACATATGGCCAATTTAACTAGTTTCTCTTAGCATATTCATCAGTTCAATCCCTAGCATGGTATCTACATTAGAAGTAGAGAAATCACCCACCTTAGTTGAAGAAACAAAGAAAACTCCTAGGGAAACTCCTTGAACACACGATCCTCTCCTAGTTGTAAGCCTTCTCCTCCTTGCTTGTACACACCAAAGCTCTCCTCCTCCTTGTACTAGATGAACCTGAGCTCTCCTTCTCTCCTTGAATGTTGGCCGGCCTTCAATGGGGAAAGGAACACACACACAAACTCTCAATCCTTTTTCCTCACACAATTCTTTTTCTTACAACTCTATCTTTTCTTCACACTTTTTTTTACAAATTCTAATGGTGCGAAAAGATGAATGGTTAAGGGTGCTATTTATACACTTCTTAAGGCAAAATGAAGGATGGAGATTAGTTTAGATGAATGTAGATTAGGGGCTAGGATGCATTAGGGAGTTAGAACAACTACCCATGATCAAAGCAACCAACTCTCCACTCATTCCACTCCCCCATCTCTTCATGTACAATCCGGCCAAGCCTCCATGCTATGTTTTTAAGTGTATCTATGTTTAGTTTTGCATCTAGGGAATAGAATTTGTTGCACCATGCATTGCATAGACTTGACATCTCTTTGACATCATTGAAACTTCTATACCCATTCCATGTCCTCATTTGCGTGTAATAAAATATTAACAGGCCGGGGTATTAAGGGTCGACTTGGTAGTGAACAATCGGAGCCTATACTCGGAATGGGCCCCTTGTTCTCGATTAATTTATTTTCATGGATTGTGGATAAATTCTCGTTATTGTCATGGATTGTGGATTCTCGTTATCGTTATCGTGCCGAGTACATGATCTGTAGAGTTCACCACTATAGTCTAAACGATCACTGTTAGCATGCACCGAACCTGTGGTATGGGATAAAACACAGTATTACATGCATTAGAATGATAATAAAATATTAACTAACCTAGATTGACACTTGACTTATTGATCATGATTATTGTTATTGACTTTGAATCATTGATTACAGTCATTGTTTATTGCATTGTTAATTCTAGACCTTGAGTTTTATTATCATCCCTTGTTATTGACACTTGACTTTAATCTAGTTCATTATTTCTTGATATACCATGTTTTCCTTGCTTCTTTGCTTCTACTACTTATTGTCCGCAACTTGCTTTAACAGACAATGTTTCCCTACCTCTAGTTAAAGAGTTCACAGGTACCAGATGAAATTTGACCCAAGGACTTGGTGAGCAAACTTTTTGAATAATGGAGCTAAACCATTAGACTGCTATAGTTATTTCATGTTATTTGTTTATTTTATTGCTTTGATCGTACTTTGTATTCCGGGCTTGTATGACCCGAAGTTTACTTTTCTCCCAGATGTTGGATATTACTTTGTGAATTTATTTCATTATTATTTTGGAGTTTATTCATTGTTTATGTGGTTATTCATTCTTGCGTGGATCTTTTGATTATGGTTGAGTTAATCTGTTACAGCGTATGGATGATGTACACATCATTCTCCGGGCCTTTGTTACGTGCTTGTATTCCGGTATGACATCCGGTTGTCGGGGAAGTGGAAAACTTGGACACCACTATTGACTGCAATGGTAGAATTAGACCGAACAACTGCAATCTCATCAGTCACTAGATGAATGTCAAGAACGAGAATGAGTACAAGAGTAGGAAGCATAGCGAGAGATCGAACCCTGTGATCTGGAGAAGCGAACTCCTTGGGAGGTATGTAGTACGGGATGCATACATTTCTATTGAAGTTGTGTTTGGAAAAATATATAGTTTGAGATGCATACGTTTCCAAATGGATTGCATTATACTAAGTGCATTGTGTGCATTTGGAATTGTGCATTAGACTCTAGGGCATGACATACACTAACACTTGAGGTTTGATTACACATTTTCCTTTTTGCATCAAATATTGGTTGTTGAGTTTTGGGAGTCACTGATTTTATCAGCATTGCGCCACTTACATTCAACTGTCATGCCCACAGTCTTTTTAGTTGCAGGACTACTGGATCATGGAAGCAGGAGACTCGAGTTGCGTTGAGCATCAAGTGGAGACTATAAATTTGTACAACAAATTTATTTGATGTAATTCATGATGTAAAATTTATGTATGATTGTATTATACAATGTAACTTTTTTGGATGCAATAAAAAATTTTAATTTCCTGTATTTTCTGTGTTGTGAGACTATTTGAGGTAAAGATTCTGACTTGTGTCTTGAGTTCCCGGTGTTAGGAATTTGGGGCGCTACATTTGGTCATGCCTCCAAGAAGAAAATCGATGGCGACTGCCACCAGTTGCCAGGCCGATCCTCTTCCTTCGCCATCGTAGCTTCTTCTGAGTGTGGTTGCATTGGCGGACCCTCGACACCATCATCTCAAACCCCATTCGGCCGAGAACCAAGGTTCGTCAACACTTCAACCCCCTCCTCGGTGCATCCTGAGCAATCGGATCTCTGCGAGGTCATCACTACTCCCCTCAAAGGGACCGATCTCAACCATGGCTTAGATGAAAGGATCAACCAAGATGACGCTCAGAACGCCATAAGAGCCAAGGGAGTTCTTCGCCCCAACGACAGAGGTCCCGTCGGATGCTCTCGCCGTGTGGATGAAGAAGCAAGAAGAGCCCAACTACAGTCATTCGGCAACCTCCCAGGAACAACAAAGAAGAGGAGGTGCCCATGACTGGAGCCGACGAAGTCCTTGGTGTTAGTGTATGCCATAGAGGCCAACCTTTTATTGACCTTGCTAGTTTACATTGTATTATGACATTTATTTCATATATGAGGTATTTTATTTATTGTGTTATTTATTGTGATTAAATGAACATAATAAAGTCCTTAGAATAGTAGGTTCAATACCATAGAATATCAAGTGCATGACTTGCTTGTGAGATCCTATTGGTTGAAATCAGAGCACTATTCTTAAAGATCCCTAGTCAAGTATTATTGTGAATTAGGACAACAATAATACATAGAGACTGTTATGTGCGTAAACTGATGATCATATCTCATGGGTCATGGATATGAGATATCAAGTCTTCACATGGGTACATATTAGGGTAATAATATACTGGAATGACCCACTATGAGAACGTTGTATGGATCGTTACGTGAGTGTCATGATCGATTCTCATTGTGACCATGGTGTACGTGGTCCTTTGACTTGAAGTCACTACGGTTCCCTACATGATAAGTTGTATATTTTAATACCGTCAAACGTTGCCTTTGATATGGTGATTATAAAGTCGACTATTAGACATACTATGAATCATACAGAAAGATGTGAGTGACTTAGATAGGATTTATCCCTCTTACATAACAGGAGCGATATCTTCAGACCCCTTGATTGAGTGATACTACAAAATGCATAGTCGTGCTCAAATGAGTTAATATGAGATATTGATCTCATTTGTTTTATTAAGTCTACTCGAACATAAAAAAATCAAAGATTGAACTACACAAGGTTGGTACACTCTCTGCCTTGTGGTCAATTAAGTTATCTAGATAAAAGGACTAGACTACATGGTAACATTCGTCACAGATAGATTATGTCAAATCACTAGCATTCCTATTACTTGAGTAGCAGTGATGTATTGTTAGATACCGCTCACTGTTTGTAACACTAAAATAGGATTTTAGTATTACTGTCAACGTAATGGAAACCTACAGAGTCACATTTAGAATGGATCAAAATTGGGATTTAAATTCATAAGATGAATTTAATTGAGTATCCAAGTTATACTTGGACTCCCAACATTGGTTGGATAATTAATTAGATTAAATAGGCCAACTAAAATTAGAAGGCCCACACGTGAATCTGACCTAGGTTAGATTGTGAGCCCAGTAGCCTCACTACTCTCTTAGGGTGGATTATCTGCTACATATATATGATATGTATCAGTGGGAAAAACAAGAAAAAATCATAGCTGTCACATAAAGTGAGAGAGAGAGCACAAGAAAAATCCTCTTCCCGCATCTAGCACTATGGCTTGAGGGAGAGCCCAATTTCGTTGTTTGTTCATGTAGATACCATAGAGGCACTACAACGTTGCAGTGCTCGTTCCATCGTTGAGGTAAAATCTCCTAACACGTTTTATGGTTTTTACATGCATCCATTGCTGGGTTTCAAAATTATTTTTATATTTATTTCCGCTGCCTATTTACTCTGTGATAGACTTTGAAACCCAACAAATGGTATTAGAGCTGACTTTCGATACTAATGGTGGTGCCACACTGGATGTACACACTGATTGGGCCAAGACGGTACGTTGGCAGTAAGGTCAGGGTAGTACGATGGCAGGTTCGGGTAGTGGCATCCATGTGGATCACAACTGCTAGAGGGAGGTCCTGGATTGGATGTGGATCCCGGGCATAGCGAGGATGCTAAGTCCAAAGGAGGGGTGATTGTAATACCCCTAGATGTACATAGTCCCATACTGGTTGGGAAATGGGATATGAGTTATTATATATTAGATTTCCAAGGATCCAAGAGTACCTACTAAGCTACACCACTTTTGGTGAGGCTGTGCTCTGCGGTGGGGCCATGGTTAGGTTCTGTACGGCGATTAGATGCGCGAAGGCTTGCAGGATGCTAAGCATACATGGGGCGTTACACTTAGTGCCCCCACAGGAATCGCAAGGCAAGTGATCCGCTTCCCAAGACTGTACACACAAATAATTATTGCAGGTCAACTCGATCCAAGGGGCTAGAAGATGTGGTGCTGTGTTGCATCTGAGAGATGGAAAACCACCTCGATCAGATCGGTCAAGCAGAGGGTCACCGAGGCGGAGGATACCGCCCCATTCGACATCTCTTCACTAGATCCATCCTTGAAACCCCCGTCCATAGAACTTCAAGCCTCTCACCTTTGAGTCGTACGACAGAGAAGCAAACCCCATGGATCACATCGAGAGTTTCAAAACTCTCTTGGTGATCCACAGAGCCTCTGATTCCCTCCTCTGTAGAATTTTCCCAATTACCCTAAAGAGATCTGCACGGGAGTGGTACTCCTGTCTCCCTCAGCGATCCATCTCCTTTTTCAACAAACTCAAAGAGTTCTTCCTCACGCACTTCATCAGTAGCTGCAAAACCTAGAAGAAGGGTGCTTCTCTATTGGAGCTAACCGTAGAGACTCGGTCTATCCCCATAGTTGACCCGGCGGTAGCAGCTGCCACATTTCGACATAATGTCTGGGACATTTACCTTAAAGCATATCTAGCCAAGAAGCCTCCTCGGGACTTTTCAGAAGGAGGTGACTGATCTGGAAAAGGCATTCAGCTTCCACATTCGTCGGTCGCAAGAGGTAGCGCATGAGTTAGCTCGTCTGAAGGCACTGGTTCCTGATGTCGATTTGGACCTTGCTCGGGCTGAGGGTGGTGAGCCTTCTAGTTCGGTTGACTTTTAGACAGCGGATATTATCCTGAGACGAATGCTAGTTGAGAGGGACTTGAAATTTATAGGTTAAGGGTCAAGCTCAGAGAGATGGGCCTGACATTTACATTTTGGATCACATTCTTGAGACAAGATTCTTACCCGGGAATCTGTTCAGGAGTGAGATCACTGAAGGGAGCTCAAATTGGACTGGCAGGATCTTCGAGTGTTGCTAGCAGTAGAGAAGGCCTTGAGGCACCCAAACTAGGTACTCGTCCCTCTGGGCCGATGTAATAAACACGGGGTCGGGGTTCACCAACAGGGACCCCAAAGATCAGGCCCCTGCACTTTGATCATGTAATTCCTTATGTAACCCCACGAGTGTAACTCCTTGTTTTTCGTTAATGAATACGTTTGTGAACTTCGGTTTTTGACAAGATATGGTTCGGAGTCGGGATGCCATGTCGAGATAGGTGCATTGTGGCAGAGGAATCTACGAGTGGCGCAGACTCGGGAGACCACTGCAAGGGGGAATCCTTGTCACTGGAATGCGACTAGACCAAAGTTGGGATACCACGTCGAGGGGTAAGCCTTGTCGCTGAGAATTGTGCGACTGGTTCAGACTCGGGATACCATTTCGAGGGGGAAGCCTAGTCGCTGAGAATTATGCAGCTGGTTCAGACTCGGGGTACCCTTCCGAGGGGAAGCCTTGTTGGTGACAATTGTGCGATTGGTTCGAACTCGGGATACCATTCTGAGGGGAAGCCTTTGTCGATGAGAATTATGCTACTGGTTCGGATTCGGGATACCATTCCTATGGGGAGCCTCGTCGCTGAGAGTTATGCAACTAGTTTAGACTCACGGTACCCTTCCGAGGGGAAGCCTCATCCCTAAAAATTATGCGACTGGTTCAGACTCGAGATACCATTCCAAGGGAGAAGCCTCGTTGCTGAGAATTATGCGACTGGTTTGGACTCGGGGTAACCTTCCAAGGGGAAGCCTTATCGCTGAGAATTATACGACTGGGTCGGACTCGGAATACCATGCCGAATGGCAAGATAAGCTTTTGGAAATCTCGCGAGCATGCTCACGTGCGCATTCACGTGGGGTGTGGTGTCACGTGTTTGGCACAATAATCGATGTACCCCTTCTCCTATATGTATGTTCCCATACCTTCATTTTTGTTTACTTGTTTCCTCTTTATTTCAACTCACCTTTGTTCTTATCTCCTCCTATGACGGATCGAGCAGACTAAGGCCAGGGATAAGGAGCTCCTTGATCAGAACAACGGCATCTAGCACCCAGTGAAGGAGTTTAAGGTGGGCCTGGCGAAGGAGAAGGAGGCCCGGGAAGAGCTTTCGAAGGTCTGTATCTCATCTATGCATATTTATTTGTTTCCCTGAACTTAGTACTGATTATACCATGTTAGTTTAAAACTATTTCGTACACATTCATGCATGTTTGATGACATTAATAATAAATAACCAAGCTGGGGTTTAAGGGAAAGATCGAATAGTGGATAATTCAAAAATGTGTACTCGGAAGGGGGCCCGTGTTTCCCATTTTGATTCATGTTGATATATGAACCTGTTGATGCATGGACCTGTTGGTTCATGTACCTGTTACCTATTAATACATGGACCCGTTGGTTCATGTACCTGTTACTTGTTGATGCACGGATCTGTTGGTCGTGTACCTGTTACCTGTTGATGCACGGACCTGTTGGTCATGTACCTGTTGATTCATGAATCCATTGATGCATGAATCGGATGATTCGTGTACCTGTTTTGATTCATGAACCTGTTTCCTGTTTCTGTTCTGATCCCTGAGTACACTGCCCTCTTTGGTCCACTATGAAATCTAAAATGAAATTGCTTTGACTGTAGCAACCATGCAGTATGGGATGCATGAAGTGCTACCTAGATAATAATCACTATAAGACTTGATACATGATCCTTAAACATGATACTTGAACATGATACATGCTTGCTTGATACTTGACTACATGATACATGAGACTTGATACTTGACTACATGTTACATGATTACCTGTTTACCTGTATACCTGTTTCTTGATACCTGTTACATGTTTACCTGTTTACTTGATTACTTGACATATGATTCATGCCATTTACACTTGTTCACTTTGCAATGCTAGTTGTTTATTTTGACATTCATGTTTATATCATGTTGCTAGTTAGTTTCCCCATGTGCTTGTATCCTACATTATAAGTGGCCCGTAACTTGCAATTGACGGGTACTTATATTTTCTCTTTTTCTCTTTTCTGCATTCGTTGAATTGCAGATTTTGGAGAACAGGTTCCAGATGGTATCGGTGACATGAAGTATTAGTGCTGGAATTTGTTATTGTTATTTCTTATAGTTTACTTGAACAATAATTGTATTCATGTATTTGGATTTATTCTTGTATTTGGGCAATGTGACCCAGGATTATTTGTGTATTTCAGATCATGACTATCTGAGATTAATATATTTTATTTCAAGTATTCTTGTTGGTATTTGGTTCATATGTGCATGTGGTTAACTTTTCTGGCTTCCGACTCTGATTATATTGTGATATGTTGTAAAAATTCTTGAACAGCTTATGGATGATGAAAATCATTCGCTGGGCCAATGTTATGTGCTCGTATTCCGTATTTTTGGGAAGCGGGCGTGACATTAGGGATCCGATGGAACCGTTAATCTCGTGATTATAAGGGATTTAATTACTGGCCATAAATGACTGGTTAACTGTCCCCTAGTGGGCAGACTTGAGATGGTGGGCCTGTGGAAGGCCCGCAAATTGTCCCTAGGCTTGTTGTATAAACATTAGGGGCCTCGAGATTCGTGTGGAAATCGTACGGTGCAGATCAGCCAGGATTTTTGCCCTCATCAACAATCTTTATTTTATATCAAAGTTCTAGTCCACATTTAGGAGCACATACATCAGATGCTCAACATCGGGTGTCTTTATTTCATACATATGAGAACTCTATTCATATCCATATTTCCTTCAACCGCGGGGAAGATGGATATTTTGATTAAGCGATACTGCTCGCACAGAATGCCTCCTCAGTGCGAAAGTCCCCCCTCGGCCAGTCAGATTGTCCAAACGAGGTTCCACCCCAACTGATTGAGTCTGAACCTCACGATAGAGGGTGGGTAATGCCTTCTTAGTAGATGCTATGCTCGAAGTCCCAGCTACACCACTTTGAGCATCTCCGGGGTTCCATGGCACCATCCGAAGCCCCGAGGACAGCTCATGGAACCACTTCCCTTGATTATACACCTCACGAAAGCAATAGGTACTTTGCATTCGTAGTCCTCTAAGTTACATTTTCAACTTGTAAATTTCCAAGTCCTTCTAGATGAGCATGTCCTTTAGGTGAGCATGATCAAACCGAAATTTCCACTGAACCACACAAGTGCAAGCCGAGCAACCTAGATGAGCCTAAACCGAGCAACTAGGACGAGTCTCCTTCAAGTGGGCAAGCTCCATCTTCAGTTTGATTTCTCGTCCACCAAGACGTGAAGACAAGCTATGTCGGCATCTCGATGATCCCTTCCGATGTACATAGTGACCTGTCAACACAAACAATGAAGTTACAACACAGAAAAGTACAAAAACACTTATTAGCTTTGGATTTTAGACTTTTTAGAAGTTCCAACAAAATGCATCAAAAATTTGCACTCAAGATTTCAACACAAAAACTTTCATTACTTAAAGTGAAGATACACTACAGTGGCCAGTCCGCAGTTTGGCAAAAATTACAAAATAAAGTTAAGTGGTTCAAGCGTTGAGATCAAGGGAGCACCTCGGTGCCTACGTTGGGGGCCTTCGGTGGTTCGCCTATCTATGACACCCTCTCTGGAGGCTCCGAAGTGGTCTCCTCCCTACCCCCCATGGGCTCTCCATACTCCTCGCCGCTCTAGCTCCCCTCGACCCATGACTGCCTCGCCCACCTATAGGCCAAAGTGCTATTCCTCATACAAAAACCAGCGACCCGATCCTCCACTTCCTTCGAGGCCTTATTACAGCCCATATCTTGGGCCACATGACCATGTACATGGCCTCGGTTCACACACTCTGCATCTCTCCTCCTCCTTCTTCCTCTCCCAGACCGCCTTATCCTTCAGCAGTCTCTCCCGCTCTGCGTTAAGAGAGATGACCTCCAGCTACAGGGCATGCTCCCTCTTCTGAGAAGCTACTAGGGCCACTTTGATGTCGAGGTGCTCCTTCTCGGCCCAAGTAAATCTCCCCTTCAGCGGCTTTGTCTCATAGTCGAACCGCCTTTTCATCTCGGTACCCTAAAGAGAAGCCTGCAAAGAGAAGCTCTAAACACTTAGAAAATTAAGCAAGTAAAGATTAAAATAATAAAAGGGCTGGCTACGTACCACAACTTAGGCTTGGAATAAGTTGAGGTAGTAGGATTCGAAGGTCTCGCATGCCAACGTTTCCCGATCTCAAAGAGGGGCTAGGTTGTTTATCACCACGACGATGACCCTCGCCTCAGTCATCGTATGAACAATTTTCACCTTCCAGTTAGGGTGATAGGTCATTTTCATCTTGGAGGAGAGGACCGATGAAATTGGGGAGGGGTGCTTGAACGAGGTCGACAACAGCAAGAGCAGTAGGGCTCGGGTAGGGTAGTATTCGGGTTGGGTGGTCCCGACCAGGCCGACACCCGTCAGGACAGGCCTCTTGGAGGGCGGTCTTCGGTCGAGCCGCCCTTGGGACTAGTCCAGGCCAGGCCAGCCTAAAAATGAAAACCACCAGCCCGATCCGGGACTACCAGCCGGAGTCCCGATTTTCGGGCTGGGTCAGGCTGGCCCGGTTTTTTTAGTTATTTTTTTCTCTAGTTGAAAATTAAAATGGAGAAATATATAAATAATTGTAAAAAAAAATATGATGCACAAGAACTAATCATGTTAAAAAAGTTATGTATTATTTTTCTCAGTTGTTGAAGTCTCGAATGAATTACAAAGGTAAATGTTTAAAATAAATGAACACTGTAATAATACATACAAAGTTACAAAATTTAAAATTACAAGTTAAGGGGATGATCTAGAGTTTGAGATAGCCTAGGGTTAGATTGAAGAGTGGACATTGGACTACTGTCGTGCATCTCTACTTGACCTAAACCTAGGATCTCATCGGCCTAAATTCCCTCGTGCTGCAACAATCTTCAATATTCATTCTTCAATCTTCATTATTTGTCTTATTGAAATTAGATCTTCAATATTCAATCTTCAATTATCACTACTTGTTGATTCGTCTTGTATTCCATGAGTCTTGTACTTCGCTTTCATCCAATCTTCACTGTACACGAGCATCTTTATAGACTTCAGTGTCAAGAGATCCTTTTTTTCTCGCTAAATATCATGCCACCAAGAGAAAAATCACTTTCTGATGCTATGATAGACACTGGAGGAGTTAGTATATCTTTTGCCATATGAGAAAGAATAGGATGAGATGTTTCATTGTGTTTCCACCATGATAAGACATCAATATTATGTCCAATCGAAAGTTGTTCATTATACCAAAGTAATTCAATGGGTGCATTAGTTCTAGGTCTTTTTGATCTAATAAGATTCAATACATCACTTGATGCATTGGAAAATGCAAAACCCTTACCTTTGGCACTAGAAGAAGATGATGCACTCATATGTTTTGTATGAGTAGTAGATACAAACTTCATATCATAACTATCATATAAACTATTTATTACTGACTCAAATTTAACTATAAATGCTTAATGATGATAGTTATCGATACAATTTCCAACGTATGTATGAAATATATCAATCAAATTCTTTGTACCCTCTAATTAATCACAGTATCCGTTACACTAGCAACACATTACAATATAGGAATATAATGAAAATATCTCAAAATTTTAATGTAAACGGAATGAACAATTGCTCCAATCAAAGGGTCAGACACCATTTCTTGAAACGTTTTCATCATAATAACTATTGTAAGTAAAATACCACTAGAAGTGGACGATTAAGATTTTGAAAATTGCAAGGTTACGGTATAAAAAGGTTCCAAAGTTTTTAACAAATTGTCGGCAAAATTCTAATATTCATCATTCATACGAAAGTTTTCCATATGCATTGCAATACAAAAATTATTTATAAGTGGTCTGTATTCAGTAGCAACAGAAGTAGCTCGTAAGTAGAATTACAAGGGTATCTAACATCTTTATGGAATTTTACATAATTTATTCCCTTAAGCTTACACCAATTTTTGAATGCATGAAGAGTAGGACCACTCAAAGTTATGAAATGCAAACATTCTCTTAAATCGATTATCCCACCAATATAGAGTTGGGAAAGAAAAAGCCGATTCTAAGGATTCTTGTGGTTCCGAAGAATCTAGCTACAAGAGAACCAGGAACAGAGAGCTCTCCTCTTTTTCCGATCGGTCATCCGTGAACTCTCGCATCTGTATAGAGAATTGATTTTCTGTTTAGCTTAACTCGGAACTCATATATTCATTGGCTAACTTCCATGGATCTTGAGCATATAGGTTGAGAATATGACATGCACATCTAACATGAAATATTTGTAGCTTTATAGGCTAAATCTCATCCCTTAATGTAAAATTTGCCCTTGTATTATTGGAAGCATCATCAAAGTCAACAGCCAAACTTTTATCACGAATACAAATAGTAGTGCATGCTTCTATGATATGTGATGTGATATCCTCATCATTATGGGATTCCTAAAAAATCCAAATTGTATGATCCTCTTTTGAATGATCTAATCGGTATCAATACAATGACATGTTACGCACATCACTGGAACAACGTTACAACCTTTCCAACAATTGGAGGTTAACGAAATCCTCAAGTTAACGAATACAACATACCAATTAACATCTCTTTAGCCTATTTATAGACTTTAAAACAATCAGCTTTAACTGTGTTCCTAGGAATTCATTTGTACTTGGGATTTAGGGCGGTTTGGTTAAAAGTCTCTAGGTTCCTACTTTCGGAATAGGAAAATGGTAACTTATCCTGAACAATGATTTTAACCATTTCCATACATACTAAATCATGGTTATAAGAGCATTTGTAGTCGTTTGCCAAATATGCATAATGGCGCAAAACGGAGCTGCAGTTGTTTGCCAAATATGCATATTTGGCTATAGTACATTGCCAAAAATGAGAGAGGATTTGAGAAATATCCATATATGAGAGACGGTACTCGAAGTGCCGTCCCAACAAAAAAAATTAATTTTTTTTGTCGGACGGCACTTGAAGTGCTGTCGCTCAAATAGAAATTAATTTTTTTAATTAAAAACAACCCAAAAAATAGCCCAAACCCTCGGACGGCACTTCAAGTGCCGTCCCTTGCCCCCCTGTTGTCGGACGGCACTTCATGTGTCGTCCGATGTTTTTTGCAATTTTTGTTTTTTTTTGCAATTTCTGGAATGTTTTTGTAATTTTTTGTAATTTTTCGTAATTTCTGAAATGTTTTTGTAATTTTTTATAATTTTTTTTTTAATTTTTTATTCGCACTTCGAGGACGAATTTTTATTCCTCCGGCGGCACTTCGAGTGCCGTCGCTCCAATTAAATTTTTTTTATTAATTTTTTTCTCCGACGGCACATGAAGTGTCGTCGCTTATAATTTTAGTATTAAAAGCTAAACAATAGCTTTTGACGACTACAGCAAAACTTCGATTGCTATTTCCATTTATGCATATATGCATATTTTATCCCTTCAACGACTACAGATGCTCTAACTATGGCTATCTATATGGCCAGACTTAGGGTGGATCTTTTGTTGGATTAGATGATCTTCTAATAAATCCGGGTGTAATCCAACGAAGTGTCACCTAAGTGTACCAATCCCTTCACCCACTTTCCATTTGTATGTGGTTTCACACTTGTTGCATACCTTATGACCCTCTTTCGGGTTCAATTAGGATGGAACAAATGTGAAATATGGATGGACTTTGGAGGTTTCACCTCCATGTTTTCAGGTAAAAGAAAAAGTGGGGAGATAGGTGTCTTGTGTTTGGGTTTGGGTCTCCTCAACAAGATGTTTAACAAGAAGGTGGATTGTAATACTATTTGTCTTTAATAGTAATTGTGGATTTGAAGAAAAAGGTGTGCGAGATGAATTCGACCTACTGTAACAACCCAATTTTTTATTTTAACCATTTCTTTTTCAAAAGCTTTCTTACTTAATCTACTTTTTACCTACACCATTTCTTATTTAGAAAATTTTCATAATTTTCAATTAAAATTTCGGCAGTCTCCCCTGAAATATTAGCCCTTTTACAGAGATTCGTTATGGAATTCTGCAAACAATTACATAATTCACATCACAAGAAATACATATCCTCCCCAGACCAATCCAATCAACAACACACAGGCAATAATACATAGGGCTCAGGGGGCATAACTCATCATAAAATGCAAGATACAATTTAAAAACCAAAAATTCATTTAAAACATATAAGATTTTAAGAAAAACTTTAGAAAAACCTTTCAAAAACCAAACCACAGAACCCAATAATCCACAACGAGGCGGATACGGGTTTTCATATTTCATCCCATCACTATATATATCATCATCCATTACAGTTATACACATAATCTTCCGTAATACAAAATATTACACAATTACTATCTCCATCTCTACATGACTTAAGTTAATAAGGTATATAAGAGATACATACATCACCACTCTACAACGAGGAAAGTATAACTACAACATTAAGTACTACCAATATATCTCACCTCGCTGCTAATCACAACCTGCAAGAGAGTTGGGGATGTCCACCCTCAGAAAGGGACTCCTTTAACCCCCAGAAAACAACAGGGGTCAGCCATAACTGGTGTGAGTATAATCTACTAGTTTAGTAAATAAAATAAATGATATGAAGAAAATTGAAAGCACTTACGAACATAATGATAATTAAATTTAACCTGAAATTTAAACATATAAACATAGTAAAAGTGATTTTGCACAAAAGTAATCTTTCGAATCTTCAACCAATCTACATATCCATATCAACTCACTCTACCTTGAAGTCATGCCTCGGCAGGTAGTTCCCACCATTTCCATAGAAATAGTATGCGGGTAGCTCCTCGACACAATTCAAGGCATTCTATAACCAGATTCATTCTCATCTCAAACATCATAGTTCTTCAATCTCATAACATTACATTCATTCAATCTCATACTATATTCATATTCATTCTCATTGCCTAACATCACAGCCATTCAATCATATAACATCTCATTCATCCACTTCATCCATATCTTATAATATCACATTCATCCATATCTTATAATACATTTCATAACATCATATTTATTCACATCTCATACCAATCTTATAACATCACCTTTATTCACATCGCATAACACATCTCATAACATCTTGTAAGACATTAACCTTCATTCTCATCATATAATACAATTTACTTTCTTTTTATTCTTATTTCATCATACAACTTATTTTAATTCTCATTCTCATTTTATCATATACTTTGCTTTATAATTCATTCTCATCTCATCATATAACTTAAGTTACTTCTCATTCTTATTTGATATTATATCTTACTTTCATATTTATTCATGGCTCATATTACAATTTACTCTAACTTCCATTCCTATCACAGATAATAAACCGCACCCCAAACATAGTTTGGGTAATAATCACCGCACCCCAAGTGAAACTTGGGTAATATATCACCACACCTAGGGATGCTCTTGGATAAGGATATAACGATTCGATCCACATCCGAATCTGATTTTTTGGCGGATTCGGATATCCAAATCCAAAAAAAATCAGATACGGATACGGATATCCCTAAAAAAAGTGGATTCGGATACGGATATCCGCTTAATTTAATATATATATATTTAATAAATATACTTAATAGTTATACTTATGTAATGAAATATACTTAATAGTTATTCCTAACCCACTGTCTCTAGCAGCCCTAAGTTCCTAATCCTAATCGACCCATCGACCATCGACCATCGTCATCCCCTGGCTACCCATCGTCTAGCAGAAACCCCTGATCCCCATCGACCCAATAAAATTACCCACCCGGCTACCCTGATCCCCATCAACCCATCGACCATCGTCATCGACCCATCGTCTAGCAGAAGCCCATCCCCTTCCCAAATCTGAAACCCTATCATTCCTTTTTTCGAAACCCTATCATTCCCCTCAATCGAAACCCTATCATACCAAATCTGATTTTAGTGCATACTACAATGAAACCCTGGCTATCAATCCCCTCAATTGAAAAAAATCTCAAATTTGAAACCCATACCCATCGTCTACATTGACTTGCGAGTTGCGACTATTCGTTGTCTTTGCCACTGACAAAAGCCAAAGAGTTCAAGAGACTATATAAATCTCTCTCTCTCTCTCTCACACTCTATATTTGAATATATTATTCATTGTATTTTGGTAGTTTTAATTTGGTTGCACCTTCATAGGTGCAAAGTGATTAATTATATGTTATATATTAAATTTTTTTAACAGAAAAATAGTGTTCATCATGTCTTCTCCTAATGACCAATCTATCACTCAACCCATTAATACTGAACCATCAAGTAATTCAAATACTCAAGTACGAAAACCACCGAGAAATAGATCGGAAGTGTTGAAAGATTTTGTAAAATATGATGAGGATGTAAAACAAATGGTGGATGGGAAAGAGAGTGGCAAAACGCAAAAAGTCCAAGTGCATACATTGTCATTTCAAAACTAGTGCGGAAAGTAAACTTGGAACTACACACCTAAAGAATCATATAACAACATGTTCAAAGAAACCGAGAGACTATATACGCCAAATGTTGATACGAGCATCCTCCAATAAAGTTAATGGAACTTGTAGCCTAGAAAATTTTTAATTTGACAATGAGAAAAGTCTCTATAAACTTGCACAAGTAATAATTGCTCATGAATACCCATTCAATATAGTGACACATAAAAATTTTTTGGATTATTTGCACTCTCTTCGTCCCGAACACATAGTTACTTCTCGCAATACAATCACGGAATTATGTATGAATGTCAATGTTGATTACAAGAAGAAGCTGTTTGACACATTTTCCTCGCATACAAGTAGGATAAATTTCACAATGGATAAGTGGACCGCATCTTCACAACAAAACTCATACTTGTATGTTGCTTCTCATTTCATTGATGATGCTTAGAATTTGTAACGGAGGGTTGTCAGTTTTATTAAAGTTAGAGGGAGTACGAGAATTATTATTTGTGATATTTTTATGTCGTGCATGCTTCAATGGAATGTTGATAGTAAGATTTTTACCATTACCGTTGGTAATGACACGGCTAATGATGTTGCTATCTATTTAGCAAAGGATCATATTTTGGATAAGCTTCCTTGTAAGGGTTCTTTTTTTCATGTGAGATATGCCGCACATATTATTAATCTTGTTTTCTAAGATGGTTTGAAGCAAATCTCCGAAGCTATTCATAATGTGAGGAAAAACATTAAATATGTTACAATGTCACCACAAGTGCAAGAAAATTTCTATGATATTGCTAAACAACTTGGTGTGAATGGAAGACATGTTTTCCTTGATGTTTGCACAATATGGAATTCCACTTATGATATGTTAAGTGTTGCACTAGAATGTAAGCAAGTATTTAGTAAATTATGTCTCAAAGACAACAAATACAATTCTTGCCCATCAGGAGATGAATGGAATCATATTGATACCTTGAGTAATTGCTTGAAGCATTTTAGTGATCTAACTAAGCTTATTTCCGGTTCTAATTATTGTACTGCTAATCTTCTTTTCGAAAATTTTGTAAAGTTCTATTACTTCTAAATGAGTTCAGATACTGTAATTGTGAGAATGGCAACTGCGATGAAGAAGAAGTTCATGAACTATCGATTGAAAGCTAACAAGCTTTTTACCGTTGCAACTTTTCTTGACCCAAGATATAAATTAGTTGTCATTTAAGTTGTATTATGAAGAGATATATGGTTTTGATGGTGCAAGGCGGTTAAGAAATATTGTAAACTTAATCAAGGAACTTCATGGTGAATATTCGCAAAAGACTCATGAGAAAATTCAATGTATACCATAAGGAGTTGGCTCAAGCAATTCTTCACAAAGGGTGGAAAGTGTTGGTGAAAAGAGAAAGAATAAATTTGATCAATATATTGAGAATTGTCAAAGCATGCATTCGAAGAAGGATTTAGACATATATATGGAGGAGGGTGTTCTTAGGTGGAATGATTCTACCATGGGAAAATTTGATATATTAACTTGGTGGAGAGGGAATATCGAAATATATCCTATACTTGCAAGGATTGCATAAGATGTTTTATGTTGTCCCGGTTTCCACAGTATCTTCTAAATCCACCTTTAGCACTAGTGGTCGTGTGATCCGTTGTCATAGAAGCCAAATGAAGAAGGAAACAATTGAAGCCTTGATATTAACTCAAGATTGGCTAAGAGCAAAGGATGGAGGTATTTGCAATACTCGCCCTCTTTTTTGCATGTATTTATTAATCATTATCTAATTATATTCTGTGTTAATTTGTAGCATCCAAAGTAGAAGCATTTTCTAATGATTTGGTCAATGAAAATGCTAGGACGGAAGATGAATATGTGACTCTTATACCAACAACTCTAGGTATGATGCGATTAAAATAATGTTACACACTTACACCACTTGCAAGAATTTTTGGTTATTTGCATAAATATAATATTATTTAATTTTTGTTATTTAGGTGACGATGAGGTGGATGAACATATCTTGGAACAATTGGATAATGATTATTGATCTTTGCATTTTGAGTTGATGGAAGGTCGCTTTCTTTTGAAGGCTTGGTTGATCATCATATGATTTATTTATAGATGTAATGGGAGGTGACAACATGGAGGGCCATTTGTTTTACCTTTCTGTTTGTTATTTTGGATGGATTTTGAGTTATGAATTAAAGTAAAAAAACTAAAGGAAAGCTTTTCTCACCTTTCTTTTATGGTTAATTTGGAAATAGAGTTTCTATGATAACTAGCTATTGACTATTTCTGTATAAGAGTGCTTTGTGTACCTTTTATAAATTATTGTTATGGTTTATCATCTTCTGAAGGCAGTGGTTTATCATCTTATGTTAGCTTCTCAATGGGAAGATGAGGAGAGGATCAAGAGCTGTCTAAGGCATGTAGATTGAACTGAGACAATGCGAATGCTTAATGTCGTATGTTTTTAATTTGATATTTATTATATTTTTCAGATATCAGAGACATGAGGCAAAGATGAGATCAAAGTTAGAAGAGAAAGCGAGTTTCCAGATTCCTGGCCAAAATTGATGAATGTAGGTACCAAAAAACATATTATGTAGTTTAAACATATTATGGCAAACTTTAGTCCATGCACATATAGCGCATGTTCTCTAATTGATCGAAGTGTTTTTATAGACCGGTCAATATGAAATTCTATGCTTATCGTAAAACTTATACATGGAATAGAGAGGGAAGAAGAGCACCTTGAGGAGCCTGTTGCTGATTATATTGACTCCTCTTTGCACTTGGAAGATAAGATAGCTTGAAAAAATAGACGAAGTTAAGAGAAAAGATAGAGATGTAGAGATAGATGAAGGTGAGCTTTTTTACTTGTCAATTTTTATATATATACTTGCGTAGATTGACTAGTTCAATTGCATAAAACTAGTGAGTGAGAGAGTGAGGGGGATATGAAAAAGAGACATTAAATGATAGAAATAGAGTGAAATTAGAGAAGCATTCACATATGTAGACTTCACGATTTAATTTAATTGATGATTAATAAAAGACAGGTTATATTCAGATTGTTTATTGTTCATTTTTTTATTTTGTGAATCTTTGGATAGATCAGCTAAGGAATTGATTTGTATTTGGTTTAGGTGGCAAGTCTCCTTCAGGTCATCATCATATCAACTGCCTTGTTAATTAGTTTAAAGATTTTCTAAACTAGTGCTTTGTGTATCTTTTATAAATTATTGTTATGGTTTATCATCTTCTGAAGGCAATGGTTTATCATCTTATGTTAAAGCTTCTCAATGGGAAGATAAGGAAAGGATCAAGAGCTGTCTAAGGTATGTAGATTGAACTGAGACAATGCGAATGCTTAATGTCGTATGTTTTTAAATTGAAATTTATTATATTTTTCAGATATCAGAGAGAGGAGGCAAAGATTAGATCAAAGTTAGAAGAGAAAGCGAGTTTCCAAAACACAGAAGCAACACAAGGCAGCAGCACTGTCAAAAACATAAATATGAGCACTCTATAGTTATTCCTTGTGAGAAATTTAATTGCAGTATGAGACTACTTACCATCCTTTACATAATCCTTCACCTCTTGCCTTTGTTTTTACAGGAACCTGTTGAGGTAATTCTGCAGCGTTATTAATGGGATACCTTTGTGGAGGGGGTGGTGCAGTAGAAGCGCGGGGAGGAGCCGCGTTGGTTGTTCATGATTCATGGCCAAAATTGACAAATGTACGTACCAAAAACATATTATGCAGTTTAAACATATTATGGCAAACTTTAATCCATGAACATATAGCGCAGGTTCACTTTCAGGTCATCATCATTTCAACTGCCTTGTTAATTAGTTTAAAGATTTTCTAAACTAATTTAAAGTTTAAAAATTTTCTAAACTAGTGCTTTGTGTATCTTTTATAAATTATTTTTATGGTTTATCATCTTCTGAAGGCAATGGTTTATCAGCTTATGTTAGAGCTTCTCAATTTGAAATAAGTTGAGTGCATACTGAAAAGTACAAAAAATGATTTGAAGTTCTTCCTTCGGAAAACCCCAAAGGTAAAGTGTGTTCTTTCAGATATCATCTATTCCAAAATTCTAACATTAAGCTGTACATGCTCTTATCCGTTTTTTCGAAAAATGTTTGCAGAGCCTCAAGTCGCCATTTCGTCACTTGTGAAAGTAACCTCCACCTTCCTTTGATAGGAAGCTCTGCCCAAAAGGAAATTTTTCTCCATTACTGCAGTTCTTCCGAAGTGCTGTCTTTTTCAACGACGCCACATCGTCCTGGTGAAAGAGGTTAAGAGTCAGATTTAAACCAATGCAAAATAGACAGGTAAGTGCGTACTGTATTTATTTTTATAAGAGTTGTATATATTTGAAATAAATTTTCATTCACCGCTTTTGTTCTATTGATTTCCATTTTGTGATTAGATATGAAAATCAATATCCACAATTCAGAGCTATACATGTCTTAAGTACTAGTTAAAAGAAATAAATAGCAAAAACCTTATATCTGATATCCGGATTCGTATCCGTTATCCGGTAGACCGTATCCGATTCGCATCCATATCCGATAATTACGGATACGGATATGATTTTTATTTTCCGAGTCATATCCGTATCCGTATCCGAATCCGTCTTTGGAATGAGGATAAAGATACTGGTATAGCCAATATCCGATCTGTATCCGATCTGAAAGCATCCCTAACCGCACCCCAGATAAACTGGATAATATACACCACACCCCAAGCCGATAACTTGGGTAATATACATCACTTTATTTTTCTCAATTTCATCTTACATCTTGCTTTACTTTTTATTTCCATCTCACAATACAACTATCATATCAACACCCCACCGATCCACCCTGGGAGTTGTGTCAAGGCAGGTTGTTCCCACCATTCCCATAGAAATAGGGGGCGAGTAGTTCCTCGACACAACTTCAAGGTGCATCAAACTCATATCATATCACGTTTTATGTGAATAACCATTCTCATCACTTAATACCAATCACTTTTATTATTCGTCACATAACAAACTTTACTTTACGTTTCGTTCTCATAATACATCTCACTTTACTTTTCATTCGTATAATGCATAACACATTTTCTTTACTTCTCATATTCATTCCCATGCCACAATTTTCTTACTTTTCATATTTATTCTCATAACATAATTTCATCACTTTTCATAAATATTCACATAACACAATTTCTTTACTTTTTATATTTATTTACATAATACAATTTCTTCACTTTTCATATTTATTGACATAACACGATTTCTTTATTTCTCATAAGCATTCTCGTAATACATTGCTTTACTTTTCATTCTCATTCACATAACTCAATTTCTTACCTTTCATATTCATTCACATAACACATTTTTCTTATTTTTCATGCTCATCCTCATAACATACTTTCTTTACCTTTTCATTCTCATTTCATTTCAAATACTTTCTTTACTTTCTCATTCTCATTCATATCATTTACATTCTTTACTTTCTCATTTCAGATTACCTATTTTATTAATTTGTTGACCAATGAGCCACAACATCCCAAATACTGAAAGCCGATAGCCCAGTAAACACGCGGACCACTGCCCACCAAGGGTCTTACGCGTCTGAGGCTACGTCTTCCTCCCAACCTATGCCAACGAGGGAATACACCGCACCCTAAGTAGAACTTGAATAATATATACCGCACCCTAAACATAGTTTGGATAATAATCACTGCACCCCAAGTAAAACTGGGTAATATATCACCCACCCCATGGCCGATAGCCTGGGTAATAATCACCGCACCCCAGATAAACTGGGTAATAACCGTTCCTCAAGCCGATAGCTTGGGCGATAAAAACACCACACCCAAACATAGTTTGGATAATAAACACCGCACCACAAGCCGGTCCTTGGGTATTAGAAGGTCTAGCACAAACCCCCAGGATTTCCGTAGGTACTGGTCAACAAAATTTAGCTTTTATAATCATTTACATCTCATCTTTTTATCTCATTTTATTGTCACATATCATCTCATCTTTTATCTCAACATATCATCACATATTTGGCCTTCACCATGTTATTTATCTTCTCATTATATCACATATATGCTTACACCATGTTATTTAACTTATAAGATTAATACATTATATTATTACATATCATGATGCACCATATTATTTATCTTGTCATATTATCACATATTACGTGTATACTATGTTATTTAGTTTATCACATCATGTTATCACACATTAAGTTCCCCTTAAACATCTCTATATCTTTCGTATACTAAATCATTAATTTCATCCTTTATCTCATTTATCAACCATATATCATATATACACCGTATTAGTCAACACATCATAATACTATATATATATATATATATATATATATATATATATATATATATATATATATATATATATATATATATATATATAAGGAATGCTCCATTAAAAATGCAAATGTTGTGAACACTCGTGAAAACCACTCCTAGGCCGTTGTTTTCACGTTTTCAACGCTATAGCAGTGTTTTCAATGGAGCATTGATATATATATATATATATATATATATATATATATATATATATATATATATATATGGATAAAAGGGATATGAGCAACTTGCTCATTTAGTAAATAAGCAATTGATTATGTGGCATGCATGTGATACATTGGACAATTAAATCTTTTAATGATTTTCCAATCACATGCATGCCACATCATCAATTGCTCATTTACTAAATGAGCAAGTTGCTCATACCCCTTTTTCCCTATATATATATATATATATATATATATATATATATATATATATATATATATATCATTTATGTTTATCACTCGCATATTATACGTATATCAAAACCCCAATTACCTTATATTATCATATATATACCCTATATATCACCAATAACACCAAATATTCAAAATCATGCAAATTCACCATGTGGCACAATTTCAACTTATTACAATTTCGTATTTTCTCTTAAATCTTTATTCGGCCATAACTATTACAACTCACATCAAATAAGTCTGAAATTTTATCACAACATAAAGGATACCTAGTATAATCATACTCACTTGACGAATGGACAGGAATATGCTCCTCGCTCGCCCAGTCACTAATCAAACTTTACCTTTCCACTCCTATAAGAAAATTATCGAACCTCATAAGCTATTAACACAAAACACACGTCATCTACCCCCGAATTCACATCGGATGTACTCATTCATCATAAACAATCTATGTAAGCATGCCAAGTTAACAATTCTCCAATTCTATACTCAAATCCAAATATTACCCCTCAATCGAAGGAGTTCTAATCAATATTTTATATTTTAAAGATAAAATACCCCAAATAAATTTCTATATCCCAAAATTAACTTACGTATACATCTTGGGAATAATATCAATGATTTGTACATATTTCTCGCAAGTTATCTTATTTTTATACCAATAAACTCTATTTTTACAATTTTCCGATACCGGAAAAATTCCTTATAATTGTCGAATAATTATTAAAATTTATCATAAATGTTTCTAAATTGTCCCATAATATCCTACATTATCCAAAATAATTACTAGCATACAATAGATACAATTCTTTTTACCCTTCCTAAACTCAAACCCTAGGTTTAATAAAATTTCCATATTATTACCATAAAAATTGAAACTTTTCACCTTAAGCATGTTATTTATACTCTAAACATCTTTCTACTACAATTTTTATGAAAAGAAATGAAAAGTATACAATTATATAAACAAAAATACAAATTGGTATACCTTCACAGAGTTCTCTTTGCAAACCAATACTTCCACGTGAAAGAGCACGTAAAAATCTCTAAAACCCCCAAACAAATTAGAGCTTGGAGTGGGATGAGGGTGAAATGATAGAACCCTAGATGGAGGGGGAAAATGGGTTTCGGTTGGCCCACGGGGAGAAGGAAAGAGAAGAAGATGGGGTGAGTGGCATAGATGTAATTTTTTTTGGAGTTTTAATAGTCAGGAAGGTTAGGGTTTTGGGCCTAAGCCCAACTTCAAATAAAATTAACATTATACGGGTTATTTTCAACCCCGAACTCCAAAATTTCTAACTTCTTGCTAGGACCAAGCAATTACTTCAAATAATCAATTATCCAACCCTCGGTTATGCACGTGTCCACAGGAAAAATATTGGGTTAAATCGGAATCATCTACTCCGAGAAAACTCACATCAAAACTCCTATATTTCCATTTTTTTTCGTTTAACCCCAAATTCCAATTTAATCATTATAAATAAAATAAAATCAGTTAATATAAGAAAATATACTCAAAATCATAAATAACAACAATATAACTCAAGTATTTAAGAATTTTTAAAAGACAGGTGTTACATTCTACACACCTCAAAAGAAGCTCGTCCTCGAGCTACGAAGGTGGGGAGAAATCCTCAAACAATTCCGGATACTTTCTCCTCACCACAGCCTCAGACTCCCAGATACAGTCATTAAAATCAAAACTCCATTGTACCTTCAGCAACTAAGCAGCTTGACATCTTATCCACCATACTGATCGATCTACAATAGCCACTGACTTAATATAATATGTCATATCCAGCTGGATTTCAATCTGTGGCAGCTCCACAACTTGAGATGGATCTCTCACACACTTTCTCAACATAGAAACATGAAATACATCATGAATGCCTGACATTTCAGGGGTAAGCTGTAACACCCCGATATTCTTTATTATTTGTACCTAAACTAAATTCTACTATTAATAAAAATATTATTTTTTCTTATGATTGAAATTATTATATTTAGTTATAACTTGTCAAATCGTTTCGCCGCCCTCCGCACCAACATGCCAAATCTCCGTTTGCATAGGGGCACCACTCTCGACCTCAATGCAGGCCTAAGAGAAAGAGAAGAGAAAGAGAGAGGGAGAGCTAGGGAAAGAGATCAAGGGGAGAAGAAGGAGCCAAGCTTGAAGGGGTGATTCAAGCGGAGCTAGACCAAGCCATTTCAACTACAAGCAACACTACAAGGTGGGCGTTTCTAATCACTACGATTGTTCTTTGCTTGTTGAATGATGAGTGTAGTGACTGAAAATGACATGCATGTTATAGATTGAACATTAATAACTCGGTTTGTGTTAAGAAATCCAAAACAAAAAATACTGTAGAAAGCTGAAATTTTTGCTTTTAGTTCGTAGCTCAAAACTTGAAAACTACTGGTTAGATTAACTTGAAATTTTTAGGGGATGATCATATACGTGTCGTACACCTTCAGTAATTTGTCTGTATTTTTTTTATTTTTCCTGCTAATTTATAAAAATACAAACTTGCATGTTGGTCAAAAACAGATCAGATCTAATTGCATGTTACTGTTGTAAGTTAAAATACTTAGAACTCAATGTGTACTTATGGAAATGACTTGAAATTAATTTATGTTGTTCTATTATCTGTCTAGAGCTTAAGTTTCAAATTTCATGCAATTTGGACCACTATAGCTATGGTAAATAATTCATGAAAACTCAGCTAGTCGAAATGATAAACAGAACTGTTGTTGTTGAATGCACTGTTTTGGGTGTTAATAAAAAAAGCATAACTCAAGATCTAATTTATGAAATGACTTGAATTTTGGGTATGTGTTGTGAATATATGTTATGTGCTTGATTCTTAAATTTCATGTCAATCCAGTAGCATTTGATATATATAAGATAATTTTCTTTAACAATGTTCACAAAGTGTTCTTAACTGGATGTGTTTTTGCTGCATGTTAAAGAACCAAGTTTTTGAGCTTGTTAACATCTGAATTAGTGAAAATGTTCAACGATAAAGTTGTAGAGCACACCTAGAGCTTTCCAGAAAGCCTAAGAATGTAAAATGTAGAGCAGTGTGCTATTTTATATGATTTTTATAGTGTACTGTCTCTATCATACCCGAACCCAGGCTTACTGTTTGAAGTGACATTGAGGTGATGGAGCCTTCTATGACTATGTGAGGGTTGTAGGTGTTAATTATGAGCCTTAGTGAGCTTGAGTACTAATGTGAAATAATTGTAGACCAATTTAGGTCATCTTAGTCATGACATGGTTATTTCTGGGTCCTTAGTGATAGAATAGAATAGAGTTGAGATAGATGGATTGTGTCATTGTTATTGGGATTGTGATGGATTCCCCCCCCCCCCCCCCCATTCACGATGCCTCAATTTGGGATTTACACTATGTATATGAAATTAGGGTCATCTTGATAGAATGGTGAGACCCTAGGACTTGGTCCGTATGGATGAAATTTGTGGCGGGTAGATAGGAACCCGTGACCCCGAACGTGTTGGAGCGACGACTCGAGTGCCGACATGCTCGCCGTTTAAGGAGGGAATCCGGCATCGTAGGAGCTACCACTTGTCGGGAAGACATGGAGCGCGATGATTAGCGGGAGCAGCGACTTGCTTCGGACCGAGGTAGCGTGCGACCCCAAACGTGACGGGCGGTGGCAAACAACGTGGTCGATTTGCCAGTTTTTGTGGGCCCATGTTGTGGGCCGGGCTTGAGGCCAAGTTTAGACCCCTGTGTGGGTTGGATAAAGTTCATGAAGATAGGAGTTAGGTTGAATAAAAGAGCTTACAAGTAGAATTTACCTAGTGATCATAATAAGCAAAGTTGTTTACTAAGTTAGGGCTTGAAAATACTTGATAGATCGCCTAACTAAGAGAATTGGTTAAAATGAAAAAAACCTAGACTCGCATAATAATTCATACTTATAATGAGTTAATGAAAGAGAATTAGAGATTGACTAGAGTCGTAGAATTAAAAAAATCGGATGAAGGGGTAATAATTGTGTAATTAACCTCATTCTTAGCTGTGGTTCTTGTTTTGATCTAGCTTTAGTATTTTGAGCCGATTATGTTCTCGGACTAGATTGATTGTTGGTTGGTTGGTAAGGACTTGCACTAGTACTAGCAGACCATAGTCGGGTGTTCTACTTTTCCTGTCGTAGGGATATGGATTGTGTTATCAGGTATTGAGATCACGAATCTTGTATCTCTATCTGTTAATTTCTGAAGAGCAGGGGTAAAGAACAGGAGAGAAACTTTTGTTGGATATGGGGATTTGACCATCGAGGCCGTCATGTTCTTATATGCATGGACACGAACGGACCATGGGGCTGCTGTCACGTGGATCTTGACGTCATGGGTGCATGGGTTTGTACTTGTAAGTTCGTCGCGGCTTTTTGAGTGGGGTCTGGGCACCGGGCACTAGGTGTGAAATGCGATCACCACTATAGTGACTGCAATAACGGACGGGACCGAATAACTGCAACCTCCTCAGACACGATAAATCTATTAAGAATAGAACAAGTACAAGAGTAGGATGCATGATGAGGGATCGAACCCTACAATCAGAAGAGGCGAACTCTTTGGGAAGTATGTAGTATGGGATGCATACGTTTTCATTGAAGTTGATTTTGGGAAAGTATATAGTATGGGATGCATACGTTCCCAAATGAATTGCATTAGAGTAAGTGCATCGTGTGCATTCTTTGTTTTGTGCATTAGATTAGGCCATGGCATACATCGACACTGGTTTGATATCATTTTTTCCTTTGCATCAAATATGGTTGTTGAGGTTTGGAATCGCTATATTATGGCATGGAGAGGATAGCTGTATATAGCATTGCATCAGTTGTATTCAACTGACGTGCCCACAGTCTGTCTAGTTACAGGATTGCAGTTGGGGAGCGCGAGGGAGAACTCAAGCCACGGAAAGCATCCAACTGAAAGTTATTGTCCAATTTTATTGTATATTCATGTTGTACCAATTAATTGTAATTGTTGTAATCATTGGAAATTGTAATAACAATTTGATGTAATATAAGTTTTGAAATTCCTATGATTTTTTTTTTTGTGTGTTAAGACGCAATTGAAGGAAAGATCCTGGCTTGTGCCACGGGTTCCAGGTATTAGGAACTCGGGGCGTTACATAAGCTCCAAACGATATGCCACGGTTCCAATTCTTTCTATACTCTGAAGGGCCCAACAAACCTCGAATCTAACTTTCCCCCGGTTTCCAAAACGGCATACTCCACGCATAGGGGAAACCTTTAAGAATACCAAGTTTTCAACTTCAAAATTCAAGAGGCTTTCACTGCTGATCTGCATAACTCTTCTATAGGCTACACACTCAAAAAAAAAAAATACCATGTTAGTACACGCTTGGAAACTATTATTGTAAGCAAATTCGATCAATGGAATATGATCCTCCTAACTACCTCCAAAGTCCATGATACAAGAACAAAGCATATCCTCTACAATCTGATTCACCTGCTCAGTCTGACCATCTGTCTCAGGGCGATAAGTCATGCTCAAATCTAATTGTGTCACCATCTCTCTCTGAAAAGATCTCCAAATTTTAGATACAAACAAGGAATGCCGATCTGATACAATAGAGCTGGGTACTCCATGCAACTGAACTATCTGCTGAATATACAATCTAGCCAAACTATTCGCTGTCGTGGTGACCCGCACCGGAACAAAGTAAGCCAACTTTGTCAATCTATCCACAATTACCAAAATACTCTCATTTCCTCTACGAAAACGAGGAAGTCCGTCAATAAAATCCATATTAATCATACCCCACATTCACAAGGGAATTTCCAAGGGCTGCAACAACCCAAAAGGCCTCTAATGTTCCGCTTTTACTTCCTGACAAGTGGATCACTTTGCAACAAATTCACCAATATCATTCTTCATTCCAAGCCACCAAAAGTCCTCGTAAAATCTCGATACATCTTTGTGCCATCGGGATGAACATTATACTTAGTATGGTAAACAATCTCCATCACCTGCTACCGTAAACCATCCACATCAGGAACACAAAGTCTATGATAATAAAGACCTCCCTCACTGTCTACTAACCAATCTCATCCAGAATTAGGTCATGCATCATCTGTAACAAGTAGGAATCTCAAATCTTAGCTCGAATGTTTAGCTGTAGAATAGACAGCTATACTGATAATCTGCCCAAATATGAAGTCATGCCACCATCTGCTACTAAAGTAAAATCAAATTGACCCAGTATCTCTAATACCTTCAACTCCTGGGACATCAGAAGAGCCAACATCTTTCTTCTACTTAAGGCATCCGCCACGACATTTGCTTTTCCCGGGTGGTATTTTATTTCAACATCGAAACTACTATGAAATTCGAGCCACCTTCGTTGCCTCATGTTAAGCTCCTTTTGCAAGAACAAGTACTTCAAACTGGTATCTGTGAAGAGCTGAAACTGCTCCCCAAACAAATAATATCTCCACATCTTCAAGGCATACACTACAACCACCAATTCCAAATCATGTGTAGGATAACGCACTTCATGTGACCGCAACTGCCCAGATAGATAAGCCACAGGCCAGCCTTCCTGCACCAAAACCACACCTAAAGCAGTACCACATGCATCCGTATACACTTGGAGAGGTAATCCCTTCTCAGGGGTAATCAAACAGAAGTTGTAGTCAATCTTTCCTTTAACTCTTGAAATGCCCTTTTGCACTGTTCGGACCAAACAAATGGCACATTCTTCCTGGTAAGTTAAGTCATCGGTGCAGCAATAATAGAAAATCGAGGAATAAACCTCCGATAATAGTCAGTCAAACCCAAGAAACTCCGAAACTCAGTTACATTCGTGGGCTGTTCCCAACCTTTCACTGCTACAACTTTCTCCGGATCCACAGATATGCCTTCAGCAGACACAATATGCCCTAAAAACTCGAGCTTCTCACTCCCAAAAATGGCATTTTGAAAACTTAGCATATAACTTCTAGTCTCAAAGTGTCTGCAGCACAATTCTGAGGTGTTGTCTATACTGTTCAATACTGCGAGAATACACCAAAATATCATATCTAAACACAATCACGAACCTGTCGATATCAGGACGGAAGGTTCGATTCATCAAGCCCATGAAAAATGCAGGGTCATTCATCAGCCTAAAAGGCATCACCGAAAATTCATACAATCCATATCGAGTGTGAAAAGCAGTCTTTGGGATACTTCCCTCTTCAGTGCTCATCTGATGGTACCCGGTCTGCAGATCCAGCTGTGAAAATACTGTAGCTCCCCGCAACTGTTCAAGCAAATCATCTATTCTCGGCAATGGATACTTATTTTTAATAGTCACCTTATTCAATACACATTCTCAGTGAACCATCTGCTTTGTTACAAAGACTGCTGGCGCGCCCTACAGCGAATTACTTGGACGAATAAACCATTCCAAAAGCATCTCCTCAAATTATCTTTCATCTCTTCTCATTCCTGAAGTGCTATACTTAAGCTGATTTAGAAATTGGAGTCACATCAGATATAAAATCGATCCTAAACTCCAGTTCTCGCCCGGGGGGGGGGGGGGGGGGGGGGGGGGGGGGGGACCAGGAATCTCTTCGAATATATCTAAAAATTCACAAACCACATCAACATTTTAAATCTTCACCTTAGGCATTTCCACCGAACCCAACGGACATAATTACATCGTCCAAGGCATTACATTCAATTAGAAACTGGGTTTCATCAAGCTTTCCCACCCAAATCCTTCCTTCTTTGCCTTCGGAACCAATCCATCCCCCAAAATAAAATGATAACTACCACAAGACATCACCACACAGTCTATAGGACACACACAAGATCCCATACGAAATTGCACCTCTTGGCACACATCAAACAATATAATAGAGCTACCAATGATGTACTAACTCTCACTGGTGCTTCTAAGGAAGACATAAGAATACTATGATGCAAAACATATACAAGGGATATGAAAGGTAATGCTGACCCGAAGTCAAACAAAAGTCTAATAGGGATCGTATCATTCAATAACATAATCAACACTTAGCAAAACACCCACAAAGCATAATACAAACTTTACATTCTCTACTTAGCGATAATGAACCGAGACACACATGACAAGATCACTAGAATTAGCAAGAAATTCCTAGTTAACATAGGCTCTGATACAAACTGTAACACCCCCATTTTTTATAACCATTTCTTTTTCAAAAGCTTTCTTACTTAAACTACTTCTTACCTACACCATTTCTTACTTTAAAAAAAAATCATAAATTTCAATTAAAATTTCGGCAGTCTCCCTTGAAATGTTAACCTTCATACAGAGATTCCTTATGGAATTCTGCAAACAATTACATAATTCACATCACAAGCAATATATATCAATCCTCCTCAGGCCAATCCAATCAACAACACAGGCAATATACATAGGGCTCTGGGGGCATAACTCATCATAATATGCAAGATAAAATTTAAAAACCATAAATTCATTTGAAAACATATAAGATTTTAAGAAATACTTTAGAAAAACATTTCAAAAACCAAACCACAGAACCCAATACTCCACAACGAGACGGATACGGATTTTCATATTTCATCCTATCACTATATATATCATCATCCCTTACAGTTATACACATAATCTTCCATAATACAAAATATTACACAAATACTATCTCCATCTCTACATGACTTAAGTTAATAAGGTATATAAGAGATACATACATCACCACTCTACAACGAGGAAAGTATAACTACAACATTAAGTACTACCAATATATCTCACCTCGCTGCTAATCACAACATGCAAGAGTGTTGGGGACATCCACCCTTAGAAAGGGACACCTCTAACCCCCAGAAAACAACAGGGGTCAGCCATAACTGGTGTGAGTATAATCTACTAGTTTAGTAAATAAAATAAATGATATGAAGAAAATTGAAAGAACTTGCGAACATAATGATAATTAAATTTAACCTGAAATTTAAACATATAAACATAGTAAAAGTGATTTTGCACAAAAGTAATCTTTCGAATCTTCAACCAATCTACATATCCATATCAACTCACTCTACCTTGAAGTCATGCCTCGGCATGTAGTTCCCACCATTTCCATAGAAATAGCATGCGGGTAGCTCCTCGACACAATTCAAGGCATTCTATAACCACATTCATTCTCATCTCAAATATCACAGTTCTTCAATCTCATAATATTACATTCATTCAATCTCATACTATATTCATATTCATTCTCATTGCCTAACATCACAGTCATTCAATCATATAACATCTCATTCATCCACTTCATCCATATCTTATAATATCACATTCATCCATATCTTATAATACATCTCATAACATCGTATCCAAGGAGCACCAAACTCATATCATATCATGTTTTATGTGAATAACCATTCTCATCACTTAATACTACTTACTTTTATTATTCGTCACATAATACACTTTACTTTACGTTTCATTCTCATAATACATCTCACTTTACTTTTCATTTGAATAATGCATAACCCATTTCCTTTACTTCTAATATTCATTCCCATTCCACAATTTTCTTCACTTTTCATATTTATTCTCATAACATAATTTCTTCTTTTCATAAATATTCACATAACACAATTTCTTTACTTTTCATATTTATTTACATAATACAATAACTTCACTTTTCATATTTATTCACATAACACGATTTCTTTATTTCTCATATGCATTTTCGTAACACATTGCTTTACTTTTCATTCTCATTCACATAACTCAATTTCTTACCTTTCATCTTCATTCACATAACACATTTTTCTTTTTTTTCATGCTCATGCTCATCCTCATAACAAACTTTTTTAACCTTTCCATTCTCATTTCATTTCATACACTTTGTTTACTTTCTCATTTTCATTTCATATCATTTACTTTCTTTACTTTCTTATTTCATATTACCCATTTTATTAATTTGTCGACTAGTGAGCCACAACATCCCAAACACTGAAAATCGATAGCCCAGTAAACACGCGGACCACTGCCCACCAAGGACCTTACGCGTCCGAGGTTATGTCTTTCTTTCAGCCTATGCCAGCGAGGGAATACACCGCACCCCAAGTAGAACTTGGGTAATATACACCGCATCCCAAACATAGTTTGGGTAATAATCACTGCACCCCAAGTAAAACTTGAAAATTTTGCCGAAATGCCCCTGTTTTTGAAAATAATTAGCGAACTACCCTTGTTTCGAAAACATTTAGCCATTTGCCCTTGTCTGTGACACGTCAGCAACAAACGTTATTGGGAATCACGGCATCAGCTAATTGTATGCCGTTATTCCCAATAACGGCATCTGTATATGAAAAAAATTACGTGTCGTTATTCCCAATAACGGCATTGGTTAATTTTAGTATAGATCTATATTGTATCAACATTGGCTCGAGATTGGAAATCAAAAAAGAAATGAACTGATGCCGTTATTCCGGAGAACGGCATCGTTTGTACTGATGCCGTTTTTCAGAATAACGGCATCAGTTATAAACTTTTTGCACTAATCCCTATAAGCGTAAACCCCTTTCTTCTCCCCTTTTCTTCCCCTTCTGATTTGTAAAACGCATCTCTCTCACATCACCCCTTTTACCCACAAACCCTAGATCTCATAATCAAAAATTTTCAACCATTTGAGTCCTATAAAATTCCATACATCCTAATTCCTCACTCCCACTCTCATTTTCAGTCTTCCTCATCAACGAATATTTTGCCGGTGGTTTTTTTGGTATCATTTGAAAGGTATTAACATACTAACCTTATGTTTGATTTTTATTTCAAAGATTCATCACATTTTGAGTAGTGAATGATTTGAATATGTTTTAATTTTTATGCATAGGTATGGAATTTGATATCCCTATATGGTTATATTTTGGGGGTGAAGTAATTAAGGATCCAAAAATTGGATATTCTTATAGTGACGTTGATCCTGTAATTATTTGGGCTACCCCTAATTTTGGTTACTCAGAATTAACAGATAAGATATATTTGGACCTTCGATAACAACTCTTGTAGTATTTGGAAGCCTCGTTTGATCAATATATAACTCAACTATATTCCAACTACAACTTGGATGAAGTGTCCTAAGCAGGACAGACCTCAGAGAACTGTCACTGTCTATGGGTACCAACATGAAGTACTGCCCATCCCCTTTACCAGCAGAATAACGGGCTCTCAATCTCAGAGTCATTTCACTTCTGTCCCAATTGGTTACTTCATATATCTTATCTGTTAATTCTGAGTAACCAAAATTGGGGGTAGCCCAAATAATTACAGGATCAACGTCACTATAAGAATATCCAATTTTTGGATCCTTAATTACTTCACCCTCAAAATATAACCATATAGGGATATAAAATTTCATACCTATGCATAAAAATTAAAACATATTCAAATCATTTACTACTCAAAATGTGATGAATCTTTGAAATAAAAATCAAACATAAGGTTAGTATGATAATACCTTTCAAATGATACCAAAAAAACCACTGGCAAAATATTCGTTGATGAGGAAGACTGAAAATGAGAGTGGGAGTGAGAAATTAGGATGTATGGAATTTTATAGGACTCAAATGGTTGAAAATTTTTGATTATGAGATCTAGGGTTTGTGGGTAAAAGGGGTGATGTAAGAGAGATGCGTTTTACAAATTAGAAGGGGAAGAAAAGGGGAGAAGAAAGGGGGTTACGCTTATAGGGATTAGTGCAAAAAGTTTATAACTGATGCCGTTATTCTGAAAAACGGCATCAGTACAAACGATGCCGTTCTCCGGAATAACGGCATCAGTTCATTTCTTTTTTGATTTCCAATCTCGAGCCAATGTTGATACAATATAGATCTATACTAAAATTAACCAATGTCGTTATTGGGAATAACGGCACGTAATTTTTTTCATATACAGATGCCGTTATTGGGAATAACGACATACAATTAGCTGATGCCGTGATTCCCAATAACGTTTGTTGCTGACGTGTCACAGACAAGGGCAAATGGCTAAATGTTTTCGAAACAAGGGTAGTTCGCTAATTATTTTCAAAAACAGGGGCATTTCGGCAAAATTTTCGTAAAACTTGGGTAATATATCACCGCACCCCAAGGCCGATAACCTGGGTAATAATCACCGGACCCCAGATGAACTGGATAATAACTAGGCCTCAAGCCGATAGCATGGGCGATAAAAACACCGCACCCCAAACATAATTTGGGTAAACACCACACCCCAAGCCGGTCATTGGGTATTAGGAGGTCTAGCCCAAATCCCTAGGATTTCTGAAGATATTGGTCAACAAAATTTAGCATTTATAATCATTTTCATCTCATCTTTTTATCTCATTGTATTATCATATATCATCTCATCTTTTATCTCAACATATCATCACATATTTGGCCTTCACCATGTTATTTATCTTCTCATTATATCACATATATGCATACACCATGTTATTTAACTTATAAGATTACTACATCAAACTATTACATATCATGAATGCATCATATTATTTATCTTGTCACATTATCACATATTATGTGTATACCATATTATGTAGTTTATCACATCATGTTATCGTACATAAATTTTCCCTCAAACATCTATATATCATTCGAATACCAAATCATTAATTTCATCTTTTATCTTACCAATTCTCATTTACCACCCATATATCATATATACACCGTATTAGTCAACACATCATAATACCATATATATATATATATATATATATATATATATATATATATATATATATATATATATATATATATATATATATAAACAAAAATGATATATATATATACATATATATAAACAGAAATGATATGATATATATATATCATTTCTGTTTATTACCCGCATATTATACGTATATCAAAATCCCAATTACTTCATATTATCATATATATATAACTAATATATCACCAATAACACCAAATATTCACAATCATGCAAATTCACCATGTGGCACAATTTCAACTTATTACAATTCCGTATTTTCTCTTAAATCATTATCCGGCCATAACTATTACAACTCACATCAAATAAGTCTGAAATTTTATCACAACATTAAAAATATCTAGTATGATCATACTCACCTGACGAACGGACAGAAATACGCTCCTCGCTTGCCCAGTCACTAATCAAACTTTACTTTTCCACGCCTATAAGAAAATTATCGAACCCCATAAGCTATTAAATAAAAACACACGTCATCTACCCCCGAATTCACATCGGACGTACTTATACATCTTAAAAAATCTACGTAAGCATGCCAAGTCAAAAATTCTCTAATTCTATACTCAAATCCAAATTTTACTCCTCAATCGGAGGAGTTCTAATTAATATTTTATATTTTAAAGATAAAATACCCCAAATAAATTTCTATATCCCAAAATTAACTTACATATAAATCGTGGGAATAATGTCAATGATTTGTACATATTTCCCGCAATGTATCTTATTTTTATACCAATAAACTCTATTTTTACAATTTCCCGATATCGGAAAAATTCCTTATAATTGTCGAATAATTATTAAAATTTATCATAAATGTTTCTAAATTGTCCCATAATATCCTACATTATCCAAAAGAATTACTAGCATACAATAGATACAATTCTCTTTACCATTCCTAAACTCAAACCCTATGTTTAATAAAATTTCCATATTATTACCACAAAAAATTAAAACTTTTCACCTTAAGCATGTTATTCATACTCTAAACATCTTTCTACTACAATTTTTATGAAAAGAAATGAAAAGCATACAATTTTATAAACAAACATATAAATTGGTATACCTTCACGGAGTTCTCTTTGCAAACCAATACTTCCACGTGAAAGAGCACGTAAAAATCTCTAAAACCCCCAAACAAATCAGAGCTTGGAGTGGGATGAGGGTGAAATGATAAAACCCTAGATGGAGGGGGGAAATGGGTTTCGGTCGGCCCAGTGGGAAGAAGGAAAGAGAAGAAGATGGGGTGAGTGGCATAGATGTACTTTTTTTTTAGAGTTTTAATAGTTAGGAGGGTTAGGGTTTTGGGCTTAAGCCCAACTTCAAATAAAATTAACATTTTACGGGTTATTTTCAACCCCGAACTCTAAAATTTCTAACTTCTTGATAGACCAAGCAATTACTTCAAATAATCAATTATTCAACCCTTAGTTATGCACGTGCGCACAGGAAAAATATCGGGTTAAATCGGAATCATCTGCTCCGAGAAAACGTGATGATGTCATTTGTGATTTGTGTATAAAAATTCAAAATTTTAGATGTAAAGTTATTTAACAAATTACAGCTTACAAGTTACAATTTAACAACTAAGTAATATTGAACTATAAATAATTAAAAATGATACCGCACTATAAGAATTGTGAGAGAAAATTGAGAAGCTTCTTGATTGTTTCTTCACTTGAATCGCTTCGTTTCTTCCAAAGATTGCAACAAAGTTGAGAACTTGAGATGATTGTTTCTTCACTTGAATCACTTCTTTTCTTTCAAATATTGTAAGAGAACCTGAGACTTGATTTGATTCAGAATTAAATGTAGGTTGTTGAATTTTTTTTGGATTGAATAGAGAGAGTTTAAAGAATTATTTGGAGATTTTTTTGTGAAGAAAATGGAATGGGATAGGTGGCTATCTATAGATTTTTATACTTTTTAGGTTTCCAATTTTGCCCCAAAAAATAATCGTTTATAGTCGTTATTGGGGGGAAAATAGTAATCATAAAAATAACAACAATGAAAAAACCGAATGGCTAGCCCGAGCGAGCCTACCCAGGCCGGGTTTGACGGTTTTCAGGCCAAAAGTGGTCCAGTTTAGACCGGGCTACTTTTGGCTCCCTTCTAAACCGGACCAAACCGCCAAATTTGGCGGTCTAAGCCTGTGCCCGAGCCGGTTCACACAAGTCTGGTTAAGTTTTGAGCTCAGAGGTTGTAACGCCCCGAATTCTAAAAATACACTGAATTCGAGATTCCACAAGATCTTTACACTTCTTTCGTACAATTTTACAAGGAAATTAAAACTTTTCACTTTACATCAGAGTTACATGAAAAACTTTACACTTTACATTTTTACAGCGGAAGCAAAATTACAACATTTAAATAAATGTACATCAACATTAAATAATCTCTAAGCATCTGTGCTTCTTTAATCTTTATCATGTCATTTACCCTGCATACAAAATTGTGGGTACGTCAATTTATTCAACCGACGAACATTATACACGGCCATCCTCTCTATGCCGGAAATAGTATAACTGATTTTCCATATTTAACAAATACAAACTTGTCACATATCAAACTAAAGGGAATACCCTATTGATGTCGTGTTGTGATTGTGCACTTAATCCTTAATGTGGTTATTTATATTACATGACACTAATGCGCACTTGTTCGGATTCTATGCATCCCATACTACATAGGTCCGAGGGCAAGCCCTTAATCGTTCTTCATGTTGTAGGGTTCAATCCCTCGTCATGACTTAACTACTACTGTAACTACGGTAAGTATCCTAGATGTTTTCTGATATACGAACTCATGTCTAGGCGCCCTGGAGGGAATCCCAACGCACTGACACATGACTCATCATGCAGGCATCCTGTGGTAATTCAGCTCCTACCATAGACATGACACCACCCGCAGTCGTCAAACATCCCACGAGCGTCGCCACCGGGACGGTACTCTGGAGCAGTATCCACGCCCTATCATGACTCATCATGGGGCATCCTGGAATACTCTCTCGCCGCCAATCCAATGGCCCTCATACTCAATGTTTTTCTCTTACTTTCATCACATCTTCACTATGTAACTAATCCTTAGTTTAATTGAATCATGAATAAAATCAATCTCTTAGAATTAGCCCTCTCACTACTACCGGTCTTATTTCTTTCATTTCACAATGACCCAAACTGGTCTTTTCAATTTCAATAATCATAATTATTCATCACTTTCACTTGTCGGTGTGAGTTTTGGCTACACTCTAATTTTCAATTTCAATTCATAGTTCATATGCTTGAGTTTTCATACTCAATAACATTTCTCTTTTCCAATAACATGATTTCTAAATTATTCATGAGTCCATAATCATACATGGAATTCAATTATTCATCAAGTAATTCATCACATATCATTTCCACATTAAAAATCATATCAAGATTTATAAATACCCACTACTCAATATGGTCACACTATTCTTCAATAAGAATAATACACATCACTTCACGTCATATAATTCCTTCTTATTCATATTTCTTTTTTTAACACTTTATTTCAAATTCTTTTGTGAATTATAACCTCCACAAAATACAAGTGTAAAACCATAGTTCTATTTATACATTTGTTCTAAAAAATATACTCTATTTTATTTTGATAACTACCAAATTATTTTTTATAAGTCCCACATATTTTTAGGATAATAATCATATTTTTTTTCATAATTTTTAATCACATAAAATCCCCCAAAAAATATTTTTTCCACAAATTAAACCCAGGCCGAGACCGGGTTTCGAACCAACAACCACAGGGAAACAAGCCGCAGGCACAGACCACTAGGCCGATCGCGCCAAGCAGTATAAAGGAGGGCTGAGAGCTATACATGCTCTCGGCTGCAGTTAATTTATTTTTAAATGTACAAAACAAATATATGGTGCTAACGAGAATCGAACCATCGATCTGTGGGGAACCCCGCGCACTGTAGCGATTAAGAGCATCCCGACCACTTGAGCTATAAGCTCAGGTTGTCTCAGATACAACTCGAAGTCTACTTAAATCAATTCTTTCTGTTAATAGAACATTTCGATGTTCAAAAAGCTCTCATTTGATCTTGCTCTTACTAATCTTGCTGTAAATTTTCAGATTAATTATTCCTCTAATAATTTATACTCCAGTATATAAAAATAATTTTTTTCAATAATTAAACATATATTTTCCATACAATTTGGTTAAATTGTAAGCTACTACTATCACATTTCTTTTTCGACATTTCTTATCCTATCATGATCTCAATAATCTCTATAACAATTCTCTGTTTTTATTCATTTCATAAACACACAAATTATATTTCTTACGTCATCTATTACAACATTATCACGAAAGTCCCTTTAACCATATAAGGCAACATTGTCATCTACTAAGTTTTGCATATAGTTATTGATGCTAATAATGAATTTATCTTCAAACAATCCATAGATATAATTAATCTACACACAACTTAAATTAAACGATGGAAACACATACAAGCTATTTATTAACATTCCAATCAATTAATAAGCCATTTTGGTGATTAAAATGTACTCTTATTAATCTTTTTCATGCATCATCATTTCAATTTAATTCTAGCATGCTTCCTAATTAGAAATGTGGAAAATAACCCACCTTAATTGGAGAGAAACACAATTTGCAACACCTCCTAAACAAAAATCCTTGCTAAGAGAGCGATCCTCCTTCTCGTCGATGCGCACACAAGCCTCCAAGATGCCGAACCCGAGCTCCTTTGATGCCGGCCTTCCTTGTTGATGCAACCACAAACTCCCCACACACAACTCTCAATCTTTTAACTCACTTACTAAACTACTAATAATGTATTTTATACTATAGGTCTTGGAGAATTAATTAGTACAAAATAACTAGACTAGGGGGGGGGGGGGGTATTTATACTAAAAATTTGGGTAAATGGAAGGCTAGGATTAAACTAGGAGTTAGAAACAAAAGGCTAAGATTCAAGGAGGAGTTACGATAACCAACCATGATTAAGTAACCACCACCCATGACTCCACTTGAATTTTTCATTTCCCTCCATTGCAAAAACCGGCCTACACATGTGCAATTGCACGTGTACGTGCAATGCACGTGCATGCACTTGTCTCCATTTAACAAAAATTGTACATTTTATTTTTCATAAAAAAAAAATCTTCAAAATGTGTTCTACATTACAAGTTGTTTTTTTTAAAATAAAAATACTCATGGGCTTTAGTTTATGGGCCAAATAATAGTTTATAAAAAGATAATAAATAAAATTAATTTGGGCTTTAAAAAGAAAAGGCTTTTGTTTATTTGAAAAAGGCCTTTATATAAAAATAATTAAAGAGCACATATTTACTTACATATACTCATCATGAAGAAAATAATTACAAAATTTAAAACTACAAAAATATTACACGTGCACACTACGTGCAAAATATAAACAATTTTCATAAATAAAAATCGGAGCATTACAACACTCCCTCCTTAGAATAGTTCCGTCTCCGGAACTACAGTCAAGAGCGAGAAAACAAAACACTCACAACAAGCACAAGAAAAATACCAAAAATACAAATCAAGCAAAAAGCTCGGGATAATCCTTCAACATCCTCTCATCAGACTCCCAAGTAGCCTCTTCAACCAAATGGTTTCTCCAGACTACCTTGACCATCAGTATCGTCTTATTCCTCAAGATTTTCTCTCGACGATCAACAATCTCAACAGGAGACTCGATGTAATTGAGATCCAACTGCAAACCTTCCGGCACTTCAGGCAAATGATGACTCGAATTTGGAATATAACCTCTCAGCATAGACACATCAAAAACATTGTGCACCTGAGATAACTCTTCCGGTAATTCAAGCCGGTAAGCAGTTTTTCCGATCCTTTTCAATATCTTGTACGGGCCTATAAACCTCGGGGCTAACTTCCCGCCTTTGCCAAATCGAATCACACCCTTACTGGGCGATACTTTCAAAAAGACAAAGTCACCTTCCTCAAACTCCAAGTCCCTTCTCCGGTTGTCTGCATAGCTTTTCTGCCTGCTCTGAGCTTCTACCAACCTTTTCCTGATCAGATCAATCTTTTCAGAGGTTTGATGCACAAGCTCAGGCCCAAACAATTGACGCTCCCCAACTTCAAACCAACAAACAGGTGTTCTGTACTCCCCAACTTGGAGTTAGATGTGCATTGCACGTAATTGGGAAAAATATTTTGAAGAACAAGCTACGATTTGTACGTGCAATGCACATGTTTATAAATAGAATTGGAGTTGTACGTGCAACATATGTATATGTTTGGTGTAAAAAAAAAATTAAAATTTTGTTTTGCACGTGCATTACACGTTTCAAATAGGTAGAATTTTGTTTGTTTGTTTGTTTGTTTTTTGTTGTAATTAACAGGAGAATTGGAGTTACACGTGCAACACAAGGGTTTGTAGGTTGACAAATTACAACTCCAACTTATTATATATAGAGAGATAATTTCCCACATTAAGAAACCACGACAGTAAAGGTTTCCCTACCTTAGTTTCCTACAATCCAATCACATCTGGATACACACTGTTAATATTATGAACAATCGTTTTATGGTTCATCCTATCGTTAATACCCCTCACATTCAAAATATGCTCTTCATTGATACATTATTGTAAAACTAGTAGTTTACACGTGCGATGAACGTTTTAATAAATATAGTTTTTTAAAATAAAAATTTAGACGTAGTGTTGATTTGAACCTAGGACCTCCTTTATAATAATTATGCACGTGTGTTACACGGGTTGGTAGATTGACAAAATATTTACAAATGACACTAAGGCCTTCTTCCATTATAATATTAGAGATTCGCTCTCGCAACCCTGTCATAACAAACTTCCCTGCCCGAACCCTCTCTGAACCCATTAGAGCATCCACAGTCATTTGCCAATTATCCGTAAAATGCATTTTATAGCAAACGACAAGCTGTAGTCGTTTGCCATTTATGCATATTTTGGCTAAAAAGCAACAGTAGATTGCTATAAATAAGAATTGATATGAGAATTATGCATATTTTAAACGACGCAAAGTGAATTTGTGTACCTCTAAAAAAAATTATTTTAATCGTCAGACGGAACTTCGAGTTGCGTCCCTCCGCAAAAATACAATTTTTCGTAATAAAAAAAACTGAAAAAATCAAACCCCTTGGACACAACTTCGAGTTGCGTCCCTCACTTCCGTAAATGTCGGACGCAACTTCGAGTTGCATCCCTCACAATGCATAAATATTTTTTTTTCCTTCGGACGCAAAGAGAAGCTCCGTCTAGCATTTTAAAAAATAATTAAACCCCTACGACGCAATTTCAAGTTCCGTCTGATATTATTATATATTAAATTGCTATAATATACCATTTGACAACTTCGACAAACTCTCAAAATGCTATATGTAAATATGCATTTATGCAGTTTTAAACAATTACGATTGTGGATGCTCTTACACATTCTCTCATCTCCCTAACAGTATACACTCGTTCCGCAAAATTTTCTCCTAAATAAATCCTGAATTTAGATGATAAAGTGATGAAGGACAATTCAGGGAAAGCATCATAAAAATTGAAAGAATGTGCAACATGCTGAGAATTACCAAGAATTGAGAATGTAATACCTGGTGACGAGGGTCCATTTTGGGTGTTCTCCACCAGCTCTTTCGAGCTAGGATCTGGAAATTCGATCCGCCTTCTTCCCTCGCATGAGTAACCCAAGTCTCTTTCACATTCGGTATGTACTCTTGAGTCAGATTCCCCCTCATCTACTCCACCAATGCTCATTTTGATTTCTCACAATCTTGCTTCCACTCTTTTTGGGTTAAACGATGAGTTGAAACCTTCATTCATGGCGGGATTATTCATCGTATTGAGTTCTCTCGTCTGATCGATCCTTTCCTATCATCTCCTCTCTTCCTACTTCTCCTTCCTCCTTCCCATCATCCTCCACACTTGATGCATTTCTCCTCAATTTCGGTGATTTCTGGGATTTGTCCACCGACTCTTCGTAACCCCCATTTTCAACTTGCCTATCCTGCTTGTGGTGGTTGTTATTAGAGATGCTATCGGGTCCTATCGGATCGGATCATCCACTACCAGGACTTTGATCCGATACCTCATGGGTCCAAAAATTGGACTCCGGATCCGGACTTTGCGAGAATCGGGTCTGGGCCCGGATCCGGATCCTAATTAAAAAATCTACCCATCGGGACCGGTAGCGGAATATAAATATTTGCACTTAAATATTTTTGCACCCGATAGCCTACGGTTTCAACAGTTTTTGTACTTAAGTACATGAATAAATATTATATTTACACATATATCTTCACAATTACTATTTACATGTATATCCCTATAACTCTATTTTTCAAATTTCATATTTTTTGAGTATTTTTTAACGGATCCGGGTCCGGGTCTGGGTCGGTTCTATTTTGAGCGGATCCGGACCCGGACCCGGACCGGAAAGTGCATCGAGTCTTATTTTAAGAACCGGACCCAGATCCGTATAGATCGGGTCGGTTCCAATCCAATGTCTGGTCCAGGTAGGGTCCGGGTAAGACTTAACTCAAATTCCCACTCGCGCTCTTCTTGAGCCTGGAAAGTGTTGCAACATTTGTTGTTATATTCTTGGGTTCCCCTCATCTATGGTCAAAACAGTAAACCTCTTCTTCTATCGGCCAACACAAAAAACTGCCACAACTATAAATCGCAGTCAATTACTAAACTGTACGGAGACGCTAAAAATATAAGTAAAATGTCCAAATTGTTCTTATATTAATAATCCATTTTAAAACCCACAAAAAAAACCAAAAAAATCGAGTTTTTTTGCCTACATAGGCCACTTTTTGAAAATATTTGTGTTTTTGGGTCAGTTTCCCAACTATTAGCGCTTTTGGCCACTTTGTGCTACGTCAGCAGCGACCGCTATTCCCAATAGCGGCCTCTTCATTTCAAGGTCGCTAATGGGAATAGAGACCTATGTTTTGATTCTCATTATCGACCTCGAAATGAAGAGGCCGCTATTGAGAATAGCGTCGCAGTAGATGTGGCACAAAGTAGCCCAAAAACGCTAATAGTTGAAAAACTGACCCAAAAATGCAAATATTTTCAAAAAAGTGTCCTGCGACGGCAAAAAATTCTAAAAAAATCACTCTTCTCTCCCAAAATCTTTTTTTTTTTTCAAATTAAAATCAAAATCCAATTCTAAAATCCAAAATCCTATTCAAGATCCAATTCCAAATCGAAATCTTCTCTCTCTTCCAAATCCAAATTCAAAACCAAATCCAAGTCCGTTTAAGCCGGAGAAAAAAGGGAGAGATTGATGGGTTTGTCGGACTAAAAGGTGCCACTGAAGCAGTCACCGCCTTATCCTGGCTTGCGATTGCCATCACTGACCATTGGGACAAGAGCGAAACGCATTATCCAGGTCGGATTGGTTGTCCGGTTCAAATGAGACATCAAGGAAGGGGATCGCGGCTGCACTTGGGTTGGCAGCAAGGACGGAGAAGGGTGGAAAGGGTTGTGTCAGATTTGGATTTTAATTTGGGAGATGGATTTTGAATTTTGGTTTTTGGATTTGAGATTTGAGATTATGGGGATGAGTTCAAACAGAAAATTTTGTGGGGGTTTAGGGTTTCAAATTTTGAAGAAGAAGATGATGAATAAGAAGATATGAGCATTGTGTTCTTCTGTTCTCGTGTTCTCATTCGGAAAAACTCAAATTTGTATTTTGTTATTGTGTTCTTAAGGAATTTTTGTTTTTGAACTTTTTTTGTTGAAAGTTTTGATACTACCAAGTGCTGAATTTCAAAATCGGATTTGAAAGTTTTGCCATCAATTCATAAAAGTGTTGGTGATGATTCTGATAACTGAGTTGCTCACCCAGTGTCATATAAACTAATCAAGCAATCATAGCAATATCTGGCAATTGTATTTTGTATTGATGCATCTCAAATTTCTTGCCACTTAATGCAGCTTCATTATTCTCCAATTGTTGAGTTAGCAGGTTTACGGAACTTTGATGCATGCATTGGATTTCTAGTTCTATGTGTAATAAGGCTATTTTGTTAGGAAAATGACCCCTTTCATCTGATTTGTCCAATAACCTTCAGAAAAGCTTATAAGCAGCAAAACATATTTCTTTGTAAGGAATTGATGAAATGAAACAATAAGATCAGCATTTCACTTTAGAGAACTCTCTCTCTCTCTCTCTCTCCAACACACACACACATCAGCTGTACTACTTTACCAGACTGTTTGGTTCAACGGAGGGGAGGGAAGTGGAGGGGAGGGGAGAGATTTTAATGGAGGGGAGGGGAGGGGATTTTAATCAAGATTCTGTTTGATTCAAATGAGGGGAGGAGAGGGAAAATAATTATCTTCTTGTTTGGTTCACAAGCGGAGGGAAGAAATTTTATAATAAAATTACTTTTATACCATTTTATATTTTATAACAAAACTTAACCACAAAAAAACATCAAGTGTTTCTAATATTTGAAAATCTGAGTTTTCTAATATTGCCTCTATCAATGTATAGGTGTTCTTGAGTTTGCTAACATTTTGTTTTTATGCATGGATATAATAAATATTGCTCTAGTGTTCTTGAGTTCGTCGCCAGTATGAGACACTTTTGCTATTGCTAGACTGCTTGTTTAATTGTCTTTGAATTATCTCTCTAGTTTTATGAATGGGCTTTTCACCTGCAACTACATCCTGAGCTTGTTTTCGATCTTTAGTTTTGATGAATGGATTTTCACCAGCAACTACTTCTTGAGCTCGTCTTCCTGATTAATGCTTATCATGATGTAATGCCTAGTTTATGGCAAATTTCTGTGATGGCACTGTAAATAATGGAAGTAAAGTAAAGTTTAACTAAGAACTTCTCAGTACTTATAATTACCAATGAAAAATTATACCATCGACATTACCAAACAGGTCTATTTACTAACACAAAACTACATATTGTTAACAGTCGATGCATGACAGATTTCTGAATCACATCAACTAGTTAATAATCGAGCACCTAAGGTGGAAATTTTGAGGTTTCAATAAGCAATATCAATACTCAATAAGCCTGCACAATAGAACCATCACAAACATTACAAAGTATTATACAGAAGAGAAATAACAAATGAAATTCCAACATAATCAAATCCCACCAAGAGTATCAAACAAACATAACATTGGAATCAAATTCGACTAAAGTACTCTTATTACATAATACAATTGCCATAAAAGGCAGCTGTAACCAACAAAGAGACTATGGCACGAGCTAGAAGAGCTGCATATGCAATGGCCAGACTACGAGAGAACATACACTACATAAAGCTAGCTAGTAAGATAATTGTCTTTAATATTAACACATTTCCTAAATGGTGTGATTAAATTGATTTAGATCTAAATGACAATTTAGTCCAATCACTATACAAAAATTTAACTCAATTTCTCTCCCCTCCAAATCCCTGCAATATTGGAGGGGAGCCAAAATTGACTCAGGAGGGATGCTTCACTAGGGATGGCAACTGGGCCGGGTCAACCGGTGACCCACCCGCGACCTAGCCCGCGAACCTGGCCCGGTTAAGAAGTTGGCGGGTTCGGGTCGAACCCGTGTACAGTAACGGGTCGACCCGGGTCGAAGAAAACGCGAATTCAACCCGTGTAACCCGGTCCGCGAACCAGTTAAAAACGCTCCAACCCGCCGCCAACCCGCGGGTCGACCCGCGGGTTACGACCCGTTAGACCCGTACGGGTCGAACATTCGACCCGTTACGGGTCGACCGTTGACCCGCGGGTCGAACAGTGCGTTGGACCGAGCCGTTGTTAACGGCTCATTTAGCCGTTTTTTGGCTTTTTTTGTTTTTCTTTTATTTTTTTTCACATTTTGAGCCTATAAATACCCCCAAAAATCTCCTTAAAAAATCACACCTTGCTCTCTTACTCTCTCTACTATTATACATCATTTCTAAAGATTTTTTCAACAATTGTAGTATTCAACAAGCAAGTCTACAACGAGGCATATACACGATCAATTTTCGATCGTATCGAAATCAAAATTCAACGTCTTCAACGTCTTCAACTCTCTTCAACCCTCGTCAAATCTCCTTCAAGTTCTCCTCAACTCTTCAATTGCGGAATCGGCAAAGCGCTTCTTTCTAGTTCTATTCTATTATTATTTTCACGGTTTTTTTTACATACGCGTATTCCACGGTGATCGGTATCAAAATTTCATACCTCTCTCGTTATATTTTTTTTTGCGTTGTAGTTAAAATTATTGTTGGTTGTTTGATCTTCTCTATCTCAACCCTCTTGTTTTTTAGATTTTTTTTTATAATTCACCGTTCCTACATTGTATTTTTTTTACATACTTTAGCACATTACTACATTATGTCTAGATCACGCGGTAGCGGGCGTAGCGGACAAGATTCCTCCTCCTCTTCCGGTAGGCACCAATTGTCCCAACTAGTGAGCCCGCCCAAGAATACCATGATCCTCCTACCCAACAATGGGGTACACACGATGAGGTTGTAGGTGACATACAATTGGAAGAAGAAGAACAACAACAACCAACCAACCGAAACCACACAACCCCGTAGTAGTAGGAAAAGTAGAGAAGAAATTAGTGATTGGCATAAATTTTACGATTATATCCCGGACGAACATACTCCGGGTATAGGTTTGAAAGTTTGTCAAATATGTGGTAAAACATACAAATTCAAGAGGGGTGACGGCACCGGTACAATTAGTAGGCACATCCAACATAACCAGAAAGACCTTCTTGCTGAACTACAAGGCCAACAAAAAATCAACCCTAGGACCAGTTTAGTTGATAGCCACCCTTATGATCCCGATCTTGTTCGTCGGAAAATGGCCCGATTAGTCATTAAGGAAGAGTTACCATTTTCCTATCCCGAGAGTAGGAACTTGAAAAATTTTAATCAAACGGCCTTAAACCCTCATTTTAGAAGAATTCCGAGACGTACTTGCAAATCGGATTGTTTTAAAATATACATCGAAATGAAGGACGCTTTGATTGCAATTTTATGGAGTTTAACTTGTAGGGTTAGTTTAACATCGGATTGTTGGACAGGTGTCAACAATATTCCAACGATGGGAATAATCTGTCATTGGATCGACAATGATTGGATTCTTCAAAAAAGAATCATATCACTTGCGGCATTGCTGTATCCCTATAGTGGCGCTAAAATAGCAAATCGTATTATAGAAATTTGTGATGTTTTCCATATTCGCGATAAAATTATGTGTATTAGTTTTGATAATGCATCTAACAATAATGTAGCAATTACTACTTTAAAATCCGTATTAAATCCTCCATCTGACAATATTTTTCATGTTAGATTTGCATGTCATATTATAAATTTATGTGTTCAAGATGTATTAAAAATAGCCGATCCATATATAGTTAAAATTAGAAATTGTGTACATTTTATTGTATTAAGTCCAAGCATTTTACAAGAATGGAAAGCTTGGTGTAGGGTTAGAAATATTCCTTTTAGAAGATTTTCAAAGGATGTTAGACACCGATAGAATTCTACTTTTGATTTACTAAATGTTGTTACGAATATAAAGCAGTTGTAAATGATTTTTGTATCGCAAAAAATATGCACAATTTTGAAATGACTCCCCCCGATTGGTTTTTTGCCGAATCTTTGTTGAAATTTTTAGAACCTTTTAAAACCGCAACTTTAAAATTTTCAAAAACATATGAATCTACTTCTAGTAGCATTTTTATTGAATTAGTTAGCATGATGCAAACATTTAACGAAATATTAAATGATACTTTTGTTAGTGAGATTGTAAAACCTGCATTCAAAATTTTTTTGAAGTATTATTTTCCTCCTCCTATGTTGATTTGTGTTGCTACCGTTATGGATCCTCGTATCAAATTAGAAGGTACAAAGAGTTTGATTGAAATGTTTTTTGCATTACTTGGGGAAAATGTAGAATTAGTAGAAGATTGTGCTACTTTTTTAGTTCAGTTTGAATCTACGTTAAATAACTTGTATGATTATTATGATAGACGTTTTGCTTCTAGTAGTTCAACTTCTGTAGTTAGTTCTTCTTCTGGTACTTCTAAAGGTAAGAGTAAAAGTAGATTTGGTGATACAACATTTAATTTACTTGAACAAATTCATTCAAAAAAACCTAGGACTAATCAACCAAATGAATTAAATTGGTATAACCAACAAGATTCTGAGTCTTCTACTTCTCCACTAGATATTTTACAATGGTGGAAAGACCATGAACACACTTTTAGTATTCTATCAATTATGGCTAAAGTTTACTAACTCCTCCTGTCTCTACAGTTGCTTCTGAGAGTGCATTTTCTTCAAGTGGCAGGATTCTAACTGATTACAGGAATCGCTTGAAGCCCGACACATTGGAGATGCTCGTTTGCACAGAAGACTGGCTGAAGGCTGAAAATAGGACACAAGGGAAAGCACTATCAATGTCCACAAGTGGGAGCAACTCGCCGGAAGAAGGAGAAGAACAACAACAACAATAGCTTTGCTTGTTATGTTAAATTAGAAAAAATATTGTAGTCAATTAAAATTGTATATAAGAAATATGTTATTGTATAAAACTTATTTGTGAATTCAATTCTTCATTTCATTAGAAATTGTGAAAATTGTATAACATAAATTCATATGAATAATATTTCAAATTTTGTTGCCAATTTCACTCTTTCAATCTTATTATTATTATTACGATTTTTAATGTTTATTAGTATTATTACTTACTTAGTATTATTATTATTATTATTATTATTTTAAGCTACAATAAAAAAAAAATCTACCTATATAAACGGGCCAACCCGCGGGTCGACCCGACCCGACCCGGGTTGAACCCTAAAGGGTTCACGGGTTCGGCGAGCCACCCAAATCAAGTTTGGGCCCGGCCCGGCCCGGCCGGATAAGTGGCCAAACCGGCCCGAGCCCGCCCAATATACGTGCCAACCCGTACGGGTTAGGCCCGGCCCGGCCCGTTCGGCCCGTTCGCCATCCCTAGCTTCACCCCTCCATTCTCCTCCCCTCCCCTCCTAAAAAATGAACCAAACAGGAAATGTTTAAAAAATCCCTCCCCCTCCCCTCCCATTCCCTCCATTCCTCTCCAACCAAACAGGCCCTTAGGATCATCAAAAAACCTATACATTTATATGGCTTTGCAAGTTTCATATGTTTGTGTGGTATAGTACCAAAGTAGTATTAAATTAATAGCATATCAATTTCAATAAGAATGTTCACATCGACATCATATTTGAGTAATTAAAGCAAGAATGTGAGACGTCCTACTGTACACAACTGAATGTCTTATTGCTGGTCACTATCAATCAGCAATTCCTTTTACGGTTTTTCTCACATGGATCACTAACAAATGTTTCAATTCCATATACCTAACTCACAAATACCTAATTCCATTTAACTCACTTACAATATGAAATCAATCCGAAATAATCACTTTTGTTACCAAAATTTAATTCCATATAACTCACTCAAAAATACTTATAGGGAATTAAATATTTGTGAATGAGGTATATGGAATTTAAAATATTTTTAGTGACCCATATAAGAAAAACCCCTTTTTTTAACGATACAACAATAAGTTTCCAAATCATTAGTAATGCTGGGTAACTAGCACTGAAATGCAAAACAAACGTGGATGTATCAGTTAACAGTCATCATCAATAGAATCGGCAATGTCAACAATATGCATTACACACTAAAACACCAAAGATAAAGGCCGGGAGGCAGCATCTTTGATCTAACTACACTTAGAAGAATTTCTCTCAAACCCTACATTCAGAAAAATCTAAACATCCTTTAATTAGATTGTGTAATTTGTATTCTGACAATGCACAGTATAATTCACTACACGTACAATCTAACCCTCAAAACTGAAGCAGACTCTCCCAGCTGTAAATTGATTAAAAGATTACAGCTACATTTTATCAAAATATTTTACAAGATAGTTGCCCCTTCGCAACAATTTAACATATATGCAGCTTCTGTAATAACCTGGAACTAGTGTTGCTGCATGTGCTCCTCAAAATGTTAAGCTGAAAATGCAAGGGAAAGTTGCGGCTGCTGAAGGTATTTCGCCATCTAGTGGAGACATTCTGCTGTTGTTTCCTGTTCGCCACACACTACCACCCCTTCATAAAAGAATTTGCCTCTCATCCTCATGTAAGACTCCAATATATGGCCTGTGTGCTCTTAACCCCTCAAAACTGGCAGCTCCTCCGGCAATGACTATAATGGCCTAGCTTTTCTCTACCCACACGCATCTGGGACTTCCTCTGAGAGCTATGCGTTGCAAGTTGCTCACATTGCTGGGATCCCAAAACAAATCGTGGATGCTGCATCCATGGCTGCCTAAATGATGAAGGTGCTGATCAGCGAGAACTTTAAAGCAAGTGAAGGGAAATCTATGTTTTCAACCCTTCATGATGAGCTCCTCAAGACCCTGTAGGGAATTTCGAGGAGTGGTGACTCTTGTATAGATGAGGATGCTTTTGATACTTTTCTTTGTCTCTGACATGTAATGAAAAGCATCACTGATGCATGCATTAGCTGAAGTTGAATTCATGGCAGACTCCTTGCACTTCTCTATCCCTTCTGTTACCGCTAAATCTGGTGTGGGGGTAAACAGATAGAATTTGTGAGTTCGTGAAAAACCTGAATAACAAACCTCTAACCTGTTCCGCCGGAGATTGACCGTTGACTCCCGCCGCTAACCTGCAAAAAGTGCGAGACACCGGGGTTGATCCCGGCGACGCACCCTCCGACGCTCAAGTCAGTAATCAGAAATGATTAAGAAAGAGCGTAAATTGGGAAAATACTGATTACCTCGCAATGGAGATGGATGGGGGGTATTTATAGGCGTCTTTGGGACTGGATTAGGAATGTAATCCTCGTTATTAGATAAGGAATATTCTCCTAGTAATCAGATAAGGAATTGAATCCCTAATTCCCAGTGAAAAGATAGATGTAAATCAGGGCCGTTGATTAAGATCTAATCAGGGACCTTGATTGTATCTTGCTGGATCGGGTGTGCAGCGGATTGGAACCCATACCCAATTGACGTGGATCCGTTCATGGGTTATTGGGCTTTGAATAAAGACCCAGTTCCCATTTCAGACCCGTTTGTAGGTGAAATTACCGTTTTACCCCTGAGCTTTAAGATTTGTGTCCGATGTGAAAGGTCCTGATTTAATCCTATTTTTAGCCATATCACGAGCCCCCCACTCCTAAAGACTGAGTTTGATCAGCCTTTGAGGAGTAGTTTACTGTTCTAATGGCGTACGGGATTTTATCGGTGTTCTTAAGGGAGTTTAGATCTTGTTTGGGGGTGTAACGGTGTTATTCTGGGCTTGTAAAATGCCCAAAAATATCCTCAGAATTTTCTGGATTTTTGGTGATTTTTTCAGATTTTTCTGAATTTTTTCTCATTTTTTGGAATTTTTTATTCATTTTCCGAATTAAATAATTAATTATCGAAAATATTAAATAATTATTCTAATTAAATAATTATATTTTTTAGAATTTTAAAATAATTTTTCTGAATTTATAATTATTTTTAGAATTTTTATTTAATTTTTTCCGATTTTTAAATATTTTTACGGATTTTTTAAATAATTAAAACAAATAAATAAATAAATTGAATATTACCTGGACACGTGGCGCGATCGTATGCGTTGATCACGATCAAGCGAGCACGCATCGGGAGGAGGAAGAAGAGGCCATTTTTTTGGTGTAACAAGGTCGGTGTCACGAACGCTCGGCAAAAAGTGGCCGAAGTCCATATGGACGCCACGTGGCAGTCAAAGGTTGACTTTTTTTTTCCCGCTCTATTTCTTCTTCGTTCTGTGTTTCTTTTCTTTCTCTCTTCCTCTCCGTTTCGACGTAGGCCACGCCGCCTTGCCCCCGACCTCGCACCCTCTCCGACCTCGACTGGCGCAGTGGAGAGGTCGAGTTTGGAGGGAGTGGGGCTCGGTTGAGGGAGACGAGGGAGGCGTTGGAGCTTTAGTCGAGGAGTAGATGAGAGGTCGGACGATGAGGTAGATGGAGGTCGGAGTTGAGCTCGCGAGAAGGTGGGTTCGGAGCTTTGTGATGACGGAGCTCGACGACGGAGTGAGCTCGTCGGAAGTGGAGGTGGTCGGCCATGGCGGAGCTCGGAGGTAGGCCAGGTGGAGCTCGGCACTTAGGAGCTCGTCGAAGTGGAGCGGAGCTCGGTGGAGTTGAGCTTCACGACTTCGATAGTGGGGGACCTCGACTGCTGTGGCGAAGAGATCGATGGAGCTTGGCAGCGACGGTGTGGAGCTCGAGCTTCGGCCATGGGAGAGCTCGGCGAGGAGATGGCTCGTTGAGTTGACGACGGGCTAGGAGAGCTTGGCGGAGCTTGATGGAGGTCGGAGTTGAGCTCGCGAGAAGGTGGGTTCGGAGCTTTGTGACGACGGAGCTCGACGACGGAGTGAGCTCGTCGGAAGTGGAGGTGGTCGGCCATGGCGGAGCTCGAGGGAAGGAGCTCGGTGTTGAGGAGAGCTCGACAGCGGAGCGATGGGTTCGAAGCTTCGGAGCTTTGTGAGCTCGGTGACGGAGAGGGTGGAGTTCGTCAAGTTGGCGAGGAACTGTGGTCGAGCTCGGCGAGGGGAGCTCGAAGCTCGATGTTGTCGAGGTGGTGCCGAGCTCGAAGATCGACGAAGGAGGAGCTCGAGATGTTGGTGCTCTTCATTGGAGCTGGCGATGGCGATGGGTTCAGCCATTGAGGAGCTTTGTGATGAGGTGGAGCTCGTCGACGCCATGGTGGTGGGTTCGAGCTCGGCGTCGGCGAACTTGATGAGCGAGGCTTCGGCTATCGTGGGGAGCGCCGATGGTGAGCTCGGCACGGGAGAGGTCCTTGTGACTTGGAGGCGAGCTTGGAGGTGACGGGAATGGAGCTCGATAGTGACGACTGTGAGTAGGGAGAGCTTGATGGTAGCTCGAGCTTGGCGATGGAGCTGAGCTGTTGGAGGAGGAGCTCAGCGTCTTGGAGCTGAGCTGTTGGAGTTGGAGTTCGATGCTTCGGAGCTTGGTGACGGAGCTCGGCAACGTCGGGAGCTCGTGAAGGTGGTGTGTTGCTCTTGGCGAATGTAGTCGAGGTAGGCGAGCTCGTCGAACGAGGGTGAGGTCGAGCGTGGCGAGCAAAGACGAGGTCGAGCTCGGCGATCGAGCTTGACGCCATGGCGAGGCTCGGCGAAGAAGTAGGAGCTCGGCATGGTAGAAGAGCTCGTCGGAGTTCGACGACGAAGGGGGTGAGTTCGGCGTTGAACGTGGAGCTCGGCCATGGCGTGTTAGGCGTGGAGCTTGAAGATGACGAGCGGGTTCGTTCGAGGAAGAATTGGATTCTTCATTTCTGGGGTTTTGGCGCCAAACGTAGGAGGAGAAAGGAGGGCGACGTGGCAGTTTGGTTTGGGTTCGGGTCCCCTTAATGGGTCCGAACCCGGCCCCTTGTGCTTTTTTTTGCTTTTTGTGGGTCTGTGCTGGTGCCGAACTCAACTGGTGCCGAACTCAAGCCCGTAAAACGGTCGGTGTCAAGAATGCTCGACAGCGGGTGCCGAACTCAACTGTGCCGAACTCAAGCCCGTAAAACGGTCGGTGTCAAGAATGCTCGGCAGCGGGTGCCGAACTCAACTGTGCCGAACTCAAGCCCGTAAGACGGTCGGTGTCAAGAATGCTCGGCAGCGGGTGCCGAACTCAACTGTGCCGAACTCAAGCCCGTAAAACGGTCGGTGTCAAGAATGCTCGGCAGCGGGTGCCGGCAGCTGGTGCCGAACCCCAATTTTTCCATGCAGAGTTCTTCTCGATGTTCCCGGTGCTACGGAAGTCGGCTCGGGGCGTGCGACCCCTTGTTTCGAAGCTAATTCGAAGATCTACGACTTTTCTTTAGGAGTGAGATGAAGATTCACCCTTCTTCCTGGTCAAAACAGCCAGAGAATATCCTTGTATACATGAGGTTGAGGAGAGTTTTCGATGTTCCCGGTGCTACGGAGGTCGGCTCGGGGCGTGCGACCCCTTGTTTCGAAGCTAACTCGACGATCTACGACTTCTCTTTAGGAGTGAGACGAAGATTCACCCTCCTTCATGGTCAAAATAGCCCCGCAACATTCTTGTCTTCATGAAGTTGAGGAGTGTTTTGGTTTTTTGCTTGGGATCGGCGGCAACTTTGTTGGAGAAGATTGGGAGGAGAGAGAGAGGGTTTGGGTTTGGATCCTTAACGGGTCTGAACCCGACCCTATAGCCCCCCTTTTCTTTTTTGTGTCGTTTGTTTATGAGAGCGTTCGGCGAAGGGGTGCCGAGGTCCGATTTTTTCCCCCCGTAACGAGGTCGGTTCCGAGAACGCTCGGCAGTGGGTGCCGAACTTGATTTTTCCCCTGTAACAGGGTCGGTTCCACGAACGCTCGGCAGTGGGTGCCGAACTGGAATTTTTCCCCATAACAAGGTCGGTTCCACGAACGCTCGGCAGTGGGTGCCGAACTGGAATTTTTCCCTATAATGAGGTCGGTGCCACAAACGCTCAGCAGCTGGTGCCGAGCTTGATTTTTCCCCCGTAACAGGGTCGGTTCCACGAACGCTCGGCAGTGGGTGCCGAACTGGAATTTTTCCCGTAACGAGGTCGGTGCCAAGAACGCTCGGTAGTGGGTGCCGAGCTTGACTTTTCTCCCGTAACGAGGTCGGTGTCAAGAACGCTCGGCAGTGCGTGCCGAGCTTGATTTTTTCCCCGTAACGAGGTCGGTGTCACGAACGCTCGGCAGTGGGTGCCGAACTTGATTTTTTCCCATAATGAGGTTGGTTCCGAGAATGCTCGGCAGCTTGTGCCGAGCTTGAATTTTCCCCCGTAACGAGGTCGGTTCCGAGAACGCTCGGCAGCTTGTGCTGAACTCCAATTTTTCCCTGCAGAGTTTTTCTTGATGTTCCCGGTGCTACAGAGGTCGGCTCGAGGCGTGCGACCCCTTGTTTCGAAGCTAATTCGAAGATCTACAACTTCTCTTTAGGAGTGAGACGAGGATTCACCCTCCTTCATGGTCAAAATAGCCCCGCAACATCCTTGTCTTCATGAAGTTGAGGAGTGTTTTGGTCGTGGGGATTTTGGAAGAGGAGCTCCACTCCTAGGGGCAGAGAAGCTGTGCTGGGAAAACCCTTGCGCCAGGAAGACCCTTGTAAGAGCCGTGGGAAGACCCATCCTTTGAGGTGAGCAAATCGAAGAGCTTGGCTTTAGGAGAGAGCCATTTAGAAGACAAGTTTGAGGAGCAACTCTAGGAGAGAGTTGTGAGCTCCGATCTTGTTGAGAAGAGGTCCGCCTTGGAGGCGAGCGGAGCAAAGAGCTCAGATCTGGAAGAGAGCTATATGTGAGACAAGTGTGAGGGGGAACTTTAGGAGAGAGTTGTGCTCCAAACTTGTTCGAGGAGAGGTCCGTCTGGGAGGCGAGCGGAGTGAAGAGCTCGACTCTGGGAGAGGGCCCTTTGTGAGACGAGTGTAAGGAGCAACTCTAGGAGAGAGTGATGAGCTCCGAACTCGTTGAGAAGGGGTCCGCTTTTGGAGGCGAGCGGAGCGAAGAGCTTGACTCTGGGAGAGAGCCGTTTGTGAGACGAGCTTGAGGAGCGACCCAAGGAGAGAGTGGTGAGCTTCGAACTCGTTGAGAAGAGGTCCGCTTTTGGAGGCGAGCGGAGCGAGGAGCTTGGCTCTAGGAGAGTGCCATTTGTGAGACGAGTTTGAGGAGCAACCCTAGGAGAAAGTTGTGGGCTCCGAACTCGTTATTTAAGTGAGGGAATCAACGGTTGTGGGAGCAATTCCGAATGGCGAACCACTTCTAGCTCGCTTAACAGCGAACTTGCGAAGTAGAATCGAGCCAAGTGTTGGACTCCGGAACCATCGTTAGAAAAGTTCAACGGCTGTGGGAGCAATTCCGAATGGCGAACCACTTCTAACCTGCTTAAGAGCAAGTTATTCGAAGTAGAATCGAACCAAGTGTTGGACTCCGGAACCATCGGTAGAGTTGTTCAACGGCTGTGGGAGCAATTCCGAATGGCGAACCACTTCTAACCTGCTTAAGAGCAAGTTATTCGAAGCAGAATCGAACCAAGTGTTGGACTCCGGAACCATCGGTAGAGTTGTTCAACGGTTGTGGGAGCAATTCCGAATGGCGAACCACTTCTAACCCGCTTAAGAGCAAGTTATTCGAAGCAGAATCGAACCAAGTGTTGGACTCCGGAACCATCGGTAGAGTTGTTCAACGGTTGTGGGAGCAATTCCGAATGGCGAACCACTTCTAACCTGCTTAAGAGCAAGTTATTCGAAGCAGAATCGAACCAAGTGTTGGACTCCAGAACCATCGTTAGAGTTGTTCAACGGTTGTGGGAGCAATTCCGAATGGCGAACCACTTCTAACCCGCTTAAGAGCAAGTTATTCGAAGCAGAATCGAACCAAGTGTTGGACTCCGGAACCATCGGTAGAGTTGTTCAACGGTTGTGGGAGCAATTCCGAATGGCGAACCACTTCTAACCCGCTTAAGAGCAAGTTATTCGAAGCAGAATCGAACCAAGTGTTGGACTCCGGAACCATTGTTAGAGTTGTTCAACGGTTGTGGGAGCAATTCCGAATGGCGAACCACTTCTAACCCGCTTAAGAGCAAGTTATTCGAAGCAGAATCGAACCAAGTGTTGGACTTCGGAACCATCGGTAAAGTTGTTCAACGGTTGTAGGAGCAATTCCGAATGGCGAACCACTTCTAACCCACTTAAGAGCAAGTTATTCGAAGCAGAATCGAACCAAGTGTTGGACTCCGGAACCATCGGTAGAGTTGTTCAACGGCTGTGGGAGCAATTCCGAATGGCAAACCACTTCTAACCTGCTTAAGAGCAAGTTATTCGAAGCAGAATCGAACCAAGTGTTGGACTCCGGAACCATCGGTAGAGTTGTTCAACGGTTGTGGGAGCAATTCCGAATGGCGAACCACTTCTAACCCGCTTAAGAGCAAGTTATTCGAAGCAGAATCGAACCAAGTGTTGGACTCCGGAACCATCGGTAGAGTTGTTCAACGGTTGTGGGAGCAATTCCGAATGGCGAACCACTTCTAACCCGCTTAAGAGCAAGTTATTCGAAGCAGAATCGAACCAAGTGTTGGACTCCAGAACCATCGTTAGAGTTTAGTGAGTTGCAGGAGGAGCCATGTAGAAGAAGCTGGACTCCGAAATCACCATTTAACGAGTCGTGACTCGGAGAGATTGAGATGACGCAAGAGCAATAATTTCCAATGAAAAAACGTAAAGTTTTATTGAAATAAACTAAGTGGCTGCTTCAATAGGGCGAGCCTTTATTACATGCTATTGGCCGGGTTACAAGCATCGGTCTTATTGAAAATCAAAATCCTACTTCTACGATAAGGTGAAGACCTCTTGGGAGGAGCTGGGAGGTTCTGAGTCTTGAAGCTCGCCGGGCCCTTCGGTTCGTTTGTTGGCTTCTCAGAGGGGAAGCTCGGCCCCCTCTTTTTGGATGAACTTGGTCAGGTGTCCCCGCTGTATGAGTTCTTCGATCTCCTCCTTGAGAGCCCGACAATCATCCGTGTCGTGGCCGTGGTCCCTGTGAAAGCAGCACCACTTATCTTTGTCCCTCTTCTTACCAGGGGTATTCATTCTAGGGGGAGCGCGGAGTAGTCCTTCCTTGTCCACCTCCATAAGGACTTCTGATATATTAGCAATGAGGGGGGTGAACTTCTCAAAACGTGGAGTCGAACGGCGCTGGCCATTACTGTCCTTCTGGGATTTTTGGGACCCCTCTTCGCTTGTGCTCTTCCGTTTGTTCCCGAAAGATGTCTCCTCAAGAGTAGGGGGTTGAGAGCCTCTTCGGCCCGAATGTACTTTTCACACCTGAGAAGGAGGTCGGCAAAGTTCTGTGGAGGCTTCTTAGCAAGAGAGGAACGAAGGCTGGAATTGAAGACATTGGATTGGAAGGCGGCCGTTGCGACAGATTGGTCGAGGGAGGCCATGGACCTGACCTCCGCAGTGAACCTCTTCACATAGTCTCTTAACTTCTCACCTTTCTCTTGCCTGAGCTGGAGGAGTGAGATGCTGGTCTTCTCCGTGCGCCTGCTACTCACGAAGTGGGTGATGAAGAGTGTTTCGAACTGCTCGAAGGAGAATATGGAAGATGGGGCGAGGCGGGAGTACCATTCCCGAGCCGAGCCCTTGAGAGTAGCAGGGAATGTCTTGCACAGCAGGGCATCGGAAGCTTGGTGGATGAGCATGAGAGTCTTGAAGCTCTCAATGTGGTCAACAGGGTTAGTCTCCCCGGTGTAATTCTCAAATTGGGGAGGTTTGAAGCCGAACGGCACAGGTGCATCCACAATGGTTCGGGAGAAAGGGGGTCGAGTAGGATGTAGGGTCCTCCCCCTAAGCTCTTCTTCTCGACCTATCTGACCCAGGCGCCTCTCTACCTCATGAAGACGGCGATACATGGCGTCGTCCCTCCGACGGTAATCAGCCGAGCCTCTAGACTCGTCTTCGTAGGAGGGAGAGCGAGGGCTGCAGCGATGTTAATTCGGGAGCGACGAGGACTTGGGGTACGCCGGGAGTTGATAGGAGCGGGACGAGGAGATGGGGACCGTCGGCGAGGGCTTCGGACTGGAGGAGGGGACGGGGCCTTCGGCTCATTAGGGTTTTGACGGAGGTTGAGTGCCTGTTGTACCATTGCTTGGAACTGCTGGAACTCGGCACGGGTGATTGGTGCCTCATTGTTCCTGGGCTGTTGCCGATCTGCGGGGGAGTGCCTCCTTCTGTAATGCTCGGGGGACTCCCTCCTTCCCCTTCGGACAAGGGGATCTTCTGTAGTCTCGGCGGTGAGGGGATCGCTCACCCGGATGTTGTTGGCGGGAGGCTCCCTCTCGGGCCCGCTTCTCGTCCAGACGGTGGTGTAAGTCCTCCACCTTCTGCCAGGTTTTGAGGATTATGAGAGGCCATGGAATCCGTAGAGGCTTTGTGTATGGAGACGCGGTCTTGATGGAGAGGTTGCTTCATGCGGGAGCCCCCCGCACCGGCATTCTGAGGACCGGTGGGACCCTTAGGGGGTTCCTGATTCTGAAGAGGAGGCTGATCTTGTTGAAGAGGGTCCTCCACTTGAGGCGGGGGTTGTCCCTGCTGCGGAGCGGGTTGGACGGGGACTACCCTTGCTGATCGGCGGGATTGGGCCTGCGGTTGGACCCTCTGGACCTGACTTTTCTCGGAGGCATGGCTGGAGAAGATCGGACCAACGGGAAGAGGGGCTGCTATTCGTTTGGTTTTCCCACAGACGGCGCCAATCTGTTACCGCTAAATCTGGTGTGGGGGTAAACAGATAGAATTTGTGAGTTCGTGAAAAACCTGAATAGCAAACCTCTAACCTGTTCCGCCGGAGATTGACCGTTGACTCCCGCCGCTAACCTGCAAAAAGTGCGAGACACTGGGGTTGATCCCGGCGACGCACCCTCCGACGCTCAAGTCAGTAATCAGAAATGATTAAGAAAGAGCGTAAATTGGGAAAATACTGATTACCTCGCAATGGAGATGGATGGGGGGTATTTATAGGAATCTTTGGGACTGGATTAGGAATGTAATCCCTGTGATTAGATAAGGAATATTCTCCTAGTAATCAGATAAGGAATTGAATCCCTAATTCCCAGTGAAAAGATAGATGTAATTTAGGGCCGTTGATTAAGATCTAATCAGGGACCTTGATTGTATCTTGCTGGATCGGGTGTGCAGCGGATTGGAACCCATACCCAGTTGACGTGGATCCGTTCATGGGTTATTGGGCTTTGAATAAAGACCCAGTTCCCATTTCAGATCCGTTTGTAGGTGAAATTACCGTTTTACCCCTGAGCTTTAAGATTCGTGTCCGATGTGAATGGTCCCGATTTAATCCTATTTTTAGCCATATCACCTTCACATACCTCAACAGCACTTTGACCAATCTCGCTGTTTTATAAATATTTAAAAGGCAAAGCTCAGTATCAAAAAATTAATAGAAACAAAAACATTACTGAAACTAGGTATATAGTTTCACAACCTGAGTTCGAGATATGCGTGCAGTACTGCAGTGGCAGTGCAAAAAAGTTGTAATACATCCGGAAATGTTTTAATTTAAAGAAAATTTGATCTTTAACGGAAGGAAATCATGAAAAAGCCTGAACACTACAGAAATTCATCTTGATCAAAAAACATGAACACTACCAATCTGAATAGATTCTGAACAACCTCAGTGTGTAGCGTTTGGCCCAGCTTAAAATTAGCTTCTATTCTCCTTTAGAAGGATAAGCTGGGCCAAACGCATATTTTGAAAAGCTCTACAGAAAGAGAAGTAACTTATTTTTAATGAAAAAAATGAGCTTTCAAAGAAGCCCTCCAGACTAACTTCTGCCTTCTCCTTTTCTATTTTTTTTACCTCTTCTCCTTTTTTTCCCCTCTTCTCCTTTTTTTCCCCTTCCCACATATCAAACCCTCACAACAGAAATCCCCCCCTTTCCCTTTCCCTTCCTCGCCGAACAGTTGCCGCCGTCGAACACCGCCATATCCTTTTCGACGGCCCACATATCAAACCCTCACAACAGAAATCCCCCCCCTTCCCTTCCCCTTCCTCACCGAACAGTTGCCGCCGTCGAACACTGCCATATCCTTTCTTCGCCGAACGCCGTCGATCTCTCCTTTCTGACGCCGTCGATCTCCCCTTTCGAACGCCGTCAAACAAACGCAATGATGTTTTCACTCTCCTTTTTATCTGAAATATCATCGTCCTCAATTCCTCGAATATCAAGGTCTAAATTTTTGGTTCGCTAGATGCATCATTATCTGCAGATTTAAATTTCACGTGACCGAATGAGAAGCTTTTTTTAGCAAAAATCTGGACAGGAAATGTGGGGTATCTATCAATGAAAGAAGTCATAGGAATTTAAATTATAGATTAGACAAAAGAAATTAATCACTTCCTCACGAACTTTAAATTATTAGCATGCGTTCATTAATAAAAGAACGTAGTGCAGATGATACCCAGTTTTCAAGAAGCAAATTTCTAATATTCTGGTCCTTCAACATACTCACTTTTTTTGTTTGATCCATACAAGCCAAATTAAAACTTATGATTTATGTTTCGACAGAAAACACTAGCCTAGTTACAGTAAAACCAACTAAGCTAGTCCACAATCTTCTTTACATATTATAAACATCATATGAAATTCTCCATTCGCCTTTCTCTTCTATGTTCTAACAACTCTGAATTTGCACTCGTTTAGATTATGTGGTATTGAAGATGAAATTCTCCATTACGTGTTTTATAGGTTATTCTAAATATTTCATTTATTAGTAATATAAAGATTTTTTTGTAATTTGATAACTTATATTTTATTCTTAAATAAAATCAAAAGCTTAAATTGAGTATAAAAGTAGCTTATAATTGATATCTTATGCCAAACAACTTCTAACTTAAAAGTAGCTTTGATGTTGAAAAAAATAGACTTTCCAAACAGCTTCAACTTTTAATTTCAAAGCTCTACTTTCTGGCTTCTCCTTCTGAAGTAGCTTTAAAGCTCAAAAAAAGCTAGGCCAAACGCAACCAATATCCGTGCAAAATCTAGGGCTTCTACAAATTACTTTCAACTTTCAAACATCTTCAAAGTTAAAATCTGAGCGAATCAGAAAAAAGTTTCAAGAATCTACTAGAAAGTCTGACAGCCGCCATCACCATCCATGCACCGTTGCCGCCGCCGTCGATCCTGCCTGTGGTTTCATCCCAGTCGGGTGCGAATTCGGGCTGGGCTCGGTTGGCAGCAAGGAAGGAGAAGGGTGGAAAGGGTTGTGTCATATTTGGAATTTAAAATCCAGACCACCCTAGAATGAAAGGACAGCGAATCATACTCTACAAACCCATCAAAATCAAAGCAAACCCAAAACTCACAGCAATGGTTCCAATCAGATTTTTTTAAAATAGAATTTGATTTGAGAAATGGATTTTGATTTGGAAGAGAGACAGAGAGTGTGCATGAATTTTGATTTTGATTTGGATTTTGGATTTTGGATTTAGAAAAAAGACAAATTTTGGGAGAGAGATTTTTTTTAATTATAAAAATGGTGTATTAATATGAGGGCAATTTGGACATTTCATATATATTTTTAGGGTTTCCGTATAGTAGTTGACTATGATTAGTAGTTGGGGAGATTTATCGCGTTTGCCGATAAAATATGGGGTTTACTGCTTGTACGTCATAGATAAAAGAAGTTTTTCCTGTTTACCCTATATTCATTAATCTTCTCAGGCCAGCCCAACTATCTAGCTATACTTCCTGTGTACACAAGCCCAAGTAGATACGACCAGAATTAATGAGATTATCTTGAGTGGGCTCATGTAGTAGCTTATCCATGCCCCCCTCATTGATTCCAGCATTCTTGAGAAGTTCCATAAGCACCTCTGAAATACGTACCCTCGTGTTGCTGCTTATTTTGGTGTGGGAGCAAACAGATAGTGAGTTAATAATTGATGGAAACTACTAAAAATCTAACCTTTGACCTTGGTCGTGAAATGCGGTTAAGGCTCATGAGATTGAATCTGGATCGTTGATTGACCACCGTGATATGAAGTCGACGGTTTCTGACGCGGCCGATGGACCTGCAAAAAGACTAATATACCGGGGATTGGCCCCGGCGACAGACCCTCCGACGCTTAAGTCAGAACCAGAAAGAGAAAGAGAGTATGAGAGAGGAAACTGGCAAATTATTGATTACCTTTTGACTGTGGAGGGGGGAGGGTATTTATAGGCTTGAGAAACATATCAAGAGATTGATTTAGATCTGTTGGATCGATATGAATTCCTTATCTCCTTTAGGTTTCTCCCCCTCAAGAGATAAGTTCTCTTATTAGGTGATAAGAGATTTGACTCCTAACCTGCCTGAGTTGGGTGTCTCTTCTAAAGGAGCCTTATCTCCTTTATGTCTATCACTTTTTATGGGCTTGAATGAAGCCTATGTCTTGTAGAGGTGCCTGGAGAAGGCCCAGACCTGTTAAAGATGCCTGATATGATTAATCTGCTTGTAGAAGCTTTGAGATTTATGCTGAAATCGTACGGCCTTAATTTGTTGCGACTTTTACCATCATCATAAGCTCCCCACTTCCGGAAGGCAATTTTTCTTAGCTTTTAGGAAATAATACGACTTACTTTTGGACTCTGGAGTACAATCTTAGCAATCAGGGTGCTCAGAGATACCTGGAACTGATCACTGGCTTCGGAAAGGCAGTGGATATTTTCTAGGATTTTTCCATATTTTTTCGGATTCTTCCGAATTTTTTGGAATTTTCTGGAATTTTCCCAATTTTAAAATCACTTTTCGAATTTTATAATTAATAAATCCAATTTAAATAATTTTTCAAAATTTTTAATGAAATTTTCGAATTTAAATAATTATTTTCGGACTTTTTAATTATTTTTTCGAATTTAAAATAAATTTATGGTATTTTTATTGAATAATCAGATCTCGGCACGCTTTTTAAAGCGATTAGAGAGATCAGCATCAAACTCGCGTGCTGAGTGGATTGAACGGCTATGATCGGACCGTTGCGATTAGGGGCTGATGTGGACCAATCGGGTGCGTCAATCATGCCCTAGCTCGCACGCTAAGTGAGCTCAGACGATCGAGATGCACGGATCTGCTGAAGAGGCAACATGGCTCAATCTGGAGCGTTGATCACGCCTTGGCTCACGTGCTTAGTGAGATCAGATGGCCGAGATGCGAGGATCTACTGAGGAGGCAACATGGCTCGATCTGGAGCGTTGATCACACCCTGGCTCGAGCGCTGAGGGGATCAGACGGCGCAGGCTCGAACGGAGCGTTAGGGAAGAAGAAGAGTTGTGTGGCTCAATCTCGTGCATCCTTCTTACTCAAGCTCGAATCTTTGAGTGATCGGACGGCTGGCGAGCGCTGTGAGCGACCCCGTAGCTCAACCGACCATGTCGTCGAGCTATGGCCAACTTTTTTGATTTTTGAGGGCTTCACCGCGCTTTGGGGAGTCTATGCCTTTGCACAGCTATGAGCTCTCGTTCACCACCTAGCTATGAGATCACCATTGTCTCACCGAGCTATCGGCTTGCTGCCACCTCATCGAGTTATTAGCGTCATGAGCTATGAAGTCCCTCAAGTCGTCGAGCTATAGTATTTGTTTGGTCAAGCTATAGAGGGCGAGCAACAATCGATTGAAGCACCGTCGAGCTATGGCCTTCGGGCTTCGGTCGAGATATGAAGATCGATGCTTCGCCGAGCTATGAGCTATGGGTTATTGCAGCTTCGCCAAGCTATGGAGCTTTGCTCTGTTTTGAACTCTGTTGTGATCGAGCTATGGGATGTTCGAACTATAGCTTTTCGGCGAGCTATGGACGAACGGTCGAGCTATGATCTTCGAGCTTTGGTCAAGCTATGGCTTTCAATTTAGTCGAGCTGTGAGCCCCGTTCTTCGTCGAGATATGAGGTTCTCGTTGACCTATGGAGCTGCTCCGTTGTCAAGCTATGGAACTTTGAGTTGGGCTTGAAGCTCGGGTTTTTAGAAGAGGATTTTTTGGAGCTCGATGTCGAAGCTTCGGATGGTTGTAGTTTGGAGAAGAGGAGTTTAATCAGGTGTTGCTCGATCTTTGGAGTTGAAGCTCAGAGCTAGGAGGTTGGCTGACTTGGGCTCGAGTTCGTGTTGGCGTTAGAGTGAAGGGGAGAAAAGCTTCAGACGAGCTCTGTTGTAACCCCTGTTCCCGTAAATACATATTTTCCGAATATTTTCTATATTTCGATTAATTATGAATTTACTTTTGTTTTGAATTCGTTTTTGGATCTTCTATTAAAATCTCTTTTAATCGAAAATTTTATTTATTTCGAACGATGATATATTTTAACTTTATTTTCTATTCCTAAATTGATCGACTAATTGTATTATTACTATTTGAATCAATTTAATAAATTTCTTAAACCCAATTTCTATTTTGTTATATAATCTTCTGTTATTATTACTACTATTATTGTTATTATTATTATTATTATTATTATTATTATTATTATTATTATTATTATTATTATTATTAGTTGTTGTTAGTGTTATTATTATTATTATTATTATTATTATTATTTTCTTAACCCTAATCCCTACCCTAACCCTACCCCTCAGCCGCCAACCCTCCACTACTGTGTAACCCCCCTCCCCCACCCACACACACACACTGTTCACGCCTCTTCCCCTACTTCTTCTCCTTCACGTCTTCTTCTCCTTCGCACCTCCCAAATTGCTCGCCCTCAACGCCTGCCTCGACATCAACCTCCTCGACTGCTCATCGTCTTCCCCAACCATCGCCAGTCGACCCATCACCTCATAATCACCTTCTCCCCTGTGTTGCTCCATTGAAACCACCACAACCCATCCTCGCCCCATCGACTTCTCCCTGTCCCCGCATCGCCCACCATTGCTGCCATCATCGAACCCAACATCTCCATCGCACCACCGACTGCCCTAGCCACCCTGCCATGGCTTCGAACTCACCCCATTTCCCTTTCTCTGTTTCAAAACGAACAAGAGCTTCACCACCCACTAAAGCCCTGCCGCCATTGCTGCAACCATCCATTGAACTCCTCCCAGTACTGCGATTCCCTCCATCCTCGTTAACTCACCCTCCTCCCATCATTGCCAGCACCGCCACATTCTGCTTGACCACCACACCCCGAAACTACACCCCCCTGTTCTCTTTTGAGTCGCAGTCAGCCACCCACCGATGACAATCGCCTGAGCGCCTTCCGCCGTCGAGCTCCGCCGCCAGTGAGACCACCCCGCTGTTCCTCCGTCGGAGCTGAAGCCCTGCCATTGTCGTTGTTTGTTGTTTGGGATCTGAAGATTGTTGTTGCTGTTTTAATCTTGATCTTGATCTTCCTTGATCTCGGCCGTCGGTCTCCATTGATCTTGATTATCCACCGTGGATCTTTGCCTTGATCTTCTTGATCTTTGATTGTCGCTGTGATCATCTTGATCATCGAGATAGGATCATCGTTTCAGCATCAGATCAACATCAAGATCGTCATCATCGGCGTCATTACTATTATTGTCATATCAAATTGAAACTAACCTTTCAAGGCAAGTCATTTCTCCTAGAATAGTTATCGTATCATATTCGAGATTGTTTATTGAATTCTGCAAGTAGATCTATATTGATTATCGTATATCGTCTATTGTTATTTATCGTTGGGATACTACGGATTTACACGAGCAATTCTAAGTAGTAGTCTCGACTTCATGCCATCATTTTGCCTCCGATTTATGGAGATCTTGCATGCATTCATATAGTTAATTATTCAATATTTGAATATGGACTGTTATTGTAATTCATGTCATGACGATACACAACTATTGTAGATTGTATGCTAGTGTTAATTGTTCATATGATTGATGTTGGTGTATTGGTTGATTGTGATTAGTAAGATTATGGACTTATACATATTAATACCATGCTCACATAGACGTAGCTTGCTGTGATTTATGTTGTCAACCCCTAACTCATCGTTTAGAACTTTTTAATTATCTTATTCATGAAAAAATATATTGAGACCCTGAAACTTATTGTTAACCTAAATATTATCATGCTGTTTTGACCTAGATACGATCATCAAAATCAATTAACTTTCTGAATATGAAATGTAGCCCCATGTGTCTAGTTTCCAGAACATCAAGAATTATTAAATTCCAACTTATATTGCATGAGTTATGACCATTTTACTGTTGCTGCATTTTATTTTCAGATTTATGCATATACCATGTTAAACTGATTAAATAGATGAACTAATGAGAAAATATTACCATGACAATTTCCAGATTGATCGTTAACATGCTTAGGGTCATGAAAATTATTTTTGCTGATTTTTAAAATGAATATTTACTGCTTTTATAACTGAAACTAGTTAACATCGATAACCAGGCAGAATCTGTAACCTGTAAAGAACACTGCAATTCACCTAGCTACTATTGTCGGATTTTGGACTTTAAATATGCGTTGGAACCGGGTAAGAGTCTAGTTTCTAGAACATCTGACGGATCTATATTTGCTATTCTATAGCAGCGGGAAATTCAATTTTGGTACAACAACCTACTGATGTCTAGAATTGAGTTTCCATATTTGATGATATATAATTGAATCTATAATGTTGTATTTGATGCATTTAATTGTATGGAGTTCATTGCATGATCTTAGGATCGTGTTGTCATCATTCTAGTGTCCCTTATTAATCGTCTTATCGTTTCCCCATTAATAGTATTGTTCCTATTATTCCCTATTAGTATTGTAATATTGCCAACCATTATTGCATGTTGATTGAATAAAAAATTGCTAACAAGCCGGGGGTTTAAGGGTGATTTAAGTAGTGAACAATGTAGAGACTGTACTTGGAGGAGGGTCCCGTGTTTCCCTAAATAATATTCCGGCTAGTGTTTTATCGATTGATTGTGGCTTACGGCAGTAACCCAGTCTATCGTGTACCGTATCGTTGCTGAAGACTGTATCGTACACCGAAAGGTGAATAATGTTTACTGTTGTCGAGTACATGATATATGGAGTGCATCACTTAGGTCGAAACGAAAGTATTTGTATGCATCGAACCTATGGAATGGGATGCAGTAGTACATGCATTAGTTAGGATTAAAATGAATAATAGACTTAAGGTTGTCATCTCATCGTCATTGCATATTGTCATCGTTATTGAACAGTGTTACCGCTATTGATACCATTATTGAAATCATGTATTGTTATTGTTATTGATCATCGTTATTGCACATTGTATCGTTACCATTTTACCAAGTGTTCATTGCTATCGATCTTACCGTTTTATTGAAATCATTGCTATATTATTATTGTCATTGTTTCACTGTTTTCTCTACTTGTTGTCCACGGCTTGCTCTAAAGACATATTATTCTATCTTTTTAGATGAACAGCTTACAGGTAACCAAGGAGAATTGCGTGATGGATTAGGAGAACAACAATGGTGAAAGAATTGATTTGCATCGCCGCCTAAATAATTATTGTTTTGTTTTGAGGACTTAAATAATTGAACATTGTTATTTCTTGTATTGTGGGCTTTTGACCTGAATGTTGTTATTGTTGATTCCAGATGTTGGATTGTTATTATGTTTTGTTATTTCATGCTTAAATTCCAAGTATTGTTATTTATGTGATTATTCTTTTACTGCATGCGTGGTTGCATTACTTTTCTATATATATTGTTGAGTTGAATCGATAACAGCTTATGGATGACGCAAGTCATTCGCTGGACCAATGTCACGTACTTGCATTTCGTATTTCTGGGAAGCGGAGCGTGACATCTGTTTTGAGCCATTCGAGCGACGAGTTTTTGATGAAGAAGAAGAAGAGGTGGAGGAGGGTTGCAGGTTTCGGGTTTGGATCCATACCCGTAGCCCATTTCCTTAATCTTTTAGAATTTTGTGGGTTTGGTTTGCGAATTTGAACCAGACCCTCACCCAAATTTTGCTTTTATTCTCCTTTTAAAATTGTGAGCATTTATTTTTTTGGACTTGGATTTGCATATAATTGTATACATATGTGTATACATGTAATTATTTATATGTGTGTACCAAGTTTTTACTCCATATCCGTCGATTTATGGGTGAAATGGAATCATTTTTTGGGTTTTGAAGTAGGAGTTTTTGTCGATGCCGATGTTGTGCTTGTCGATCAAACATCTCATCGCTCGTTTTGATGAACCACTTTTTTGTTGACCAAGCATTGTGTTGGTAGCTTGTTTTGTTGATCAAGCATTTCATTGTTGGACAGACATTCTGTCAGTTTAAGAGCAGAATGAATTTGAACATTGGATCTTAGATATATAGTTGACCTATATTAGCTGTTGCAGACTTGCTGTTTGATCCCAGTGAGTTTGTGGGGACAACTCTAAGACGGAATTTGTGTTGAACTTGCCGTTTGATCCTGACAAGCTATAGAGAGGCAACTCTGAAATGGAGTTTGAAAGTTTGAACTTGCTGTTTGTGCCTAGCTAGATTGTTGAGGCAATTCTTGGACGGAATTGGACGTAGAAACTGATGTTTGATCCCGACGAGTTTAGAGACAACACTGAGATAGAGTTGGTGTAGAAACTGCCGTTTGATCCCGACAAGTTTGGAGAGGCAACTCGTAGTGGAGCTGAGTTGGAACTGGTTGTTTGATCTCAGTATGTTTATAAAGGTTACTTCTTGATCGGAATTGGATGTAGAAACTACCGTTTGATCCTGGCGAGTTTGGAGAAACTGCTCTGTGACAGAGTTGAACGCTGAGCTTGTCATTTGCGCCCGATAAGTTTGTACAGACAAATATTTGACTAAGTTGATGTAGAGCATGCGGTTTGGTCCCAGCAAGTTTGAAGAGAACTCTGTGGCAGAGCTGAACGTTTGAGCTTACCGTTTGTGCCCGGCAAGTTTAAAGAAAACTCTGAGATAAAGTATGTAGAGACTGTTGTTTGATCCTGGCGAGTTCAGAGACAACTCTGAGATAAAGTTGATGTAGAGACTGTTGTTTGATGCCGGCAAGTTCAGAGAGAGCTCTGTGACGGAGTCAGACGTTTGAGCTTGTGGTTTGTGCCCGACAAGCTAGTGGTGTTGGAAGGACTCGAGCAAGGAGCGGGGTGATGTTCTCATTGTTTGGTGTCAACGAGTTGTTTGATGGAGCACGTGCGAAAAGCAAGGCGTTGAAGTCATTGTTTGGAGCCAATGAGTTATTGTCGGATCTTGACCATCGAGGGAGCGTTGAACTCGTTGTTTGGAGCCAACGAGCTATTGATGGAGCTCAAGTGGCAATCAGAGCATAGAATTTGATATTTGGAGCCAACGAGCAACGAGCTATTTGGTGGAGCTTGAGCAAAGATCGAGGCATTGAACTCGTTGTTTGGGACCAAAGAGTTGTTGATGGAGCTCGAGCAAGACCAAGGTGCTGAACTCATTTTTGAATTCAGCGAGTTGTTGATGGATCTCGTGCGAAGATTAAAGTGTTGAACTCGTTGTTTGGGCCCAACGAGTTGTTGATGAAGCATGAGCAAAGAACATGGTGTTGAACTCGTTGCTTGGAGCCAACAAGTTTTTGACGGAACTTAAGCGGTAAGCAGAATATTGAACTCGTTATTTAGAGCCAACAAGTAGTTGATGGAGCTCAAGTGGCAATCAGAGCATAGAACTCGTTGTTTGGAGCCAACAAGTTGTTTGGTGGAACTTGAGCGAAAACCAAGGCATTGAACTCGTTGTTTGAGGCCAATGAGTTGTTGATGGAGCTTGAGTGAAGACCAAGGTGTTTAACTTGTTGTTTGGAACCAACAAGTTATTGATGGAGTTCAAGGGAATACCAAGGCATTGAACTTGTTATTCGGGATTGACGAGTTGTTGGATGGAGCTCAAGCAGGTGAGCAGAGCATTGAACTCGTTGTTTGGAGCCAACAAGTTATTGATGGAGCGCAAGCGAAGACCAAGGCGTTGAACTCCTTGTTTGGAGCCAACAAGTTATTGATGGAGCTCGAGCAGAGTGCAGAACATTGAACCCGTTGTTTGGGACCAACGAGTTGTTGATGCAGCTCGAGCGAAGAGCAGAGCATTTAACTCGTTGTTTGAAGTCAAAAAGTTGTTGATGGAGCTCAAGCGATGAGCAGAACATTGAACTCATTGTTTGGTGGGGCTTGAGCAAAGACCAAGGCGTTGAATTCATTGTTTGGAGCCAACGAGTTGTTTGGTGGAGCCTGAACGAAAAGTAGGGTCATTGAACTCGCTATCTGGAGCCAACGAGCTATTTGGTGGAGCTTGTGCAGAGAGCAGAGTGTTGAACTTTTTGTTTGTAGCCAACGAGTTGTTGACGGTGCTTGAGCAAAGTGCAAGGCATCGAACTCGTTGCTCGATGATGACGAGTTGTCGGTCGGAGGAACTCAAGTGGCATGCGTAGCACTGAACTCATTTTTAGAGCGAATGAGTTGTGGGTGTTCTGAATCTTCTGAATATGGAAATGAAGTCACTTGTGTTTGTTCAGCATTGAAGTGGTTCCATTCTTCTCTTTGCTGACAAATGGTTGTGTACATCGAACGAGGTCCTCGGGGCATTGAGCTTGCTTTCCTTGCCGACACGCGGTGCTTGACGGTGTTGGGATTCTTCCATTTGCACAGTGCGTTAAGCGAGACAGAGTTGGAGCTTGTTTAGGTGAAGATGATCGGATAAACCTTGAGCTTACCCACCTAAGGAAGATTTGCCTTGAATCTCATAATCAAGAGTTGAGGCAGGCCTTATGGAGCTGTTAGCTGGTAGGAGGCCGGTGAAGATGTTTGTTTCTCTCAGGTAGAGCATCCCTCCAGTGTGTAACTAGAAGAACAACTTGCTTGATAGTTTGTTGTATAGTGTTCGCATGACTTTTGGTAGCGATTCCTAGACGTGAAACATACACTCATTGTAATTCTGTTGTTGTAATGAGACTTGTAGTTTGTGGAATAAGAAGTCTTCTACGTGCCGGCATCTTGTCCTGTGATTCGTCGTCTTGGGGGTTGGCTAGTCGTATGAGCTTCTCTTGGGGAGAGTTAGACTCTGGACTGGCCGTCTTGTATTGGTAAATATCTATAGTGCTACTAGATCTAAACATATGAGTTTGTGATAGTTCTTTGATTCTTGATGAACTCTCTCCACATGCTTGATCCTTGTTGTACACCTTGCTGTCGATATTGATGAGCCATCGATTGAGTTCTTTGTAGATAAATAATGGAGCCTCAAGTCTGTTGCGTATAGCTAACGAATCATCGATGGTGTGTAACAGAGTTTAGAACTTCTTCGTCTTGAACTCAGCTAGTTGTATGAGCAACTTTGACGGAGAGTCGTTTTCCAAACTTTCTGTATGGGTCCTCCGACAAATTGTGAGAGTCACATCGAGTGGAGAGTTGAACTCTAATTGTTGCTTTTTACATGTGATACTGGAGTAACTGCGATCCACGATTTTGGACCTCCTGATATATCTTTGACGAATTTTAACTAGTTTCAGGAATAGATCGAATGGCGAGTTGAACTCTGAACATGCTTAATTGCATGTTGCAAAAGTAACTCCAAGCCATGGGTATGGACTCTGAACCATTCGTGGAGGCGCTAACGGATTGCAGGAGCAGATCGAATGGCGAAGCGCACTCTGAACTTGCTTCATTGCAAATTGCTAGAGTATTTTCGAGCAATGGGTATGGACTCCGAACCCATCTTGTAGGAAGCTTTTAACAAGTTTTTGGTGCCATTTTTGTGTATAAGTTTGGCACTCAACTCATTGTATGCATCCATTGAGTTGTACAAGAATTTTGCAAAAATTCATACTACATTTTATTGGAAAATAAAACTAAGCGGTTGCTCTAGTGGCTGGCCGTTATTACAAAATTGAAAAAAATTGCTAGAAAATAAAACTAAGCAGCTGCTCTATTGGCTGGCCGTTATTACAAATTGAGAAAATTTAATGGAAAATAAAACTAAGCGGCTGTTCTAGTGGCTTGCCGTTATTACAAATTGAGAAAGTTTGCTACTACTATTAAGATAGGACGTTTCGGATTCCCTCGTTCACCTTCACAAGGTGTTCAACCTTTCAAGTTCTGCTGATATCTCCTTGCCCCCCGGGTCTTGAAGTTGATGATCCGTTAGGCGAACAACTTGGTAGACCTTGCATGAAATTGCCTGTTTTGGAGGAAACCCCCCATTGTTTTGCATAGAGAAAGAGAAATCTTCTGATGCACCAATGTGTTTAGGCAAGATTATTTGTTTTCGTTGAATGAGCCGAGTGGCTTCGAGCAAGGGATTCAAGTTTATTACTGTGTTATCATAAGAACTAGTTTGGATCTGGTGAGAGATGATGTAGCAGGTTTGGAAGTTCTTGGTAGAATTGTTTATGGCAGTGGCTTCAAGCTTGTTTACAGTCTTGGAATTATTGTGACTGCTTTCTGGCGGTAGCTTTATGGAGCCGAGGGGGAGAACCAAGCCCCCCGTTGTAGCGGTGTCGCATGCTCATGCTTCCTGTTGGCTCCCTGCTGTCACATCCAGTGTGACGACTCTTTCTACTTGAATGGGGACACCGAAGAAGCCATGGAGTGTATAACCAGCTGGCTTGAGTCGATCTCGGGACAGTTTGAGAGCCTCGAATGTGGCCACGAAGAGGATATTTACTGAGCTGTCATTGTCCACCAGGATGCGGTGTACCTCATGATTCACCATGCAAAGGTTTATAACCAATGCGTCGCAATGAGGTGTTCGGACGCCTTCTAAGTCCTTGTCGGAGAAAGATATCGGGACCCCGGTGCTTTTGGCTGGCAGAATATTATCTATCGAGTTGACTTCCCCGAGGAAAGCTTTGCGGGAGGAGTTAGAATCTCCCCCCATCGGGCCTCCATGAATGGAGTGGAGGACAGCCATGTGTTCAGAGTCTTGTGATTCGTTTGGCCTCTCTTGACGCTTATTAGCCCCCCGGGGTGGAGGATTTTCAGCATCGTTGTCTTTCCGAATGAAGTTGGAGAGATAGAACCTGCGAATTAGGGCTTCCAGTTCTTCTGTAAGGACTCGACAGTTGTCAGTAGTGTGTCCATGATCTCTGTGAAATGTACACCACTTACTTTTGTCCATTCTCCTGCTAGACGTTGACACATCTTGGGCGTGGGGGGGGGATTATTCGGTCCTTCTCAACTTCCATAAGGATGGCTGATACGCTTGCATTGAAAGGAGTAAACTTGTCGAAGCGTGGTGCTGGAGGTGGACGGCGTTGACCTGCGCCGTTTTTCTAAAACTTCCTAGGTTATTCCTCGCTTGTATCCTTCCATTTGTTCCCAAAAGATGAATCATTTTTGCCTTAGGGATAGAGAGCTTCCTCGACCCTGATGTACTTGTCACTCCTTTTCATGAGCTCAGTGAAACTTTTGGGTGACTTTTTTACGATGGACGCTTTCAGGTCTTTGTTAGTGACGTTGTGGCGGAAAGCTGCATCTGCTACTGTAGTGTTCAAGGAGGAAGTCGACCTTGCTTCAGATGTAAAGCATTTGACTAAGTTCTCAGCAGTTCTCCATCTCCTTGTTTCAGTTCCAATAGGGAAGCACTTGTTTTTTCAGCCTTGCGGCTAGTAACTAAATGCGCAATGAAGATCTCCTCGAGCTGATTGAAGGAGAATATTGACTCTGGAGTTAGGCACGAATACCATTCTCTTGTTGATCCTTTCAGTGTTGCGAGAAATGTTCGACACATGAGCACATCGGTGGCGTTATAGACCATCATGAGTGTTTTGAAGCTCTCGATATGGTCAGTCGGGTCTGATTCTCCATTGTAGGATTCTAATTGAGGAGCTTTGAAGTCGCTTGGAATGGGTGCATCAAGGATGGTTCAACTGAAGGGAGGTTGACTATGGCAATAGGCCCTGCTGGATCAGTTTCTCTCATTCTTCATCTGCTCTAGACGATCTTCTCCTTCTTGGATACGGCGAAGGACTTGGTTTTCCTTCCCCTGTGACTCAGTTGAGTCGGTAGATCCTTTGTTGAGGGGCTAGCCCAGATCTTGACTTTCTTTGATAGCTTGGAGGATGTCGAGCTTCAACTAATCATATTCGGCCATAGTGACTGGGTCATTTTTCCCTTTGTTCTGCACAAGAAGCTTTCAACTCTCATAAGACGGGCTTCTTATTGTGGTGCGCACCCTGTGAGAGGATGATTGCCTTGATCTCTGTCTAGGAAAGTTGGTTCTCTGGTTTTCTTGATGTCCCGAGCGGGAGGCCTCAGATTGGGCGTGCCTCTCGTCCAACCGGATTCGCATATCTCTTCCTTGTTGCCTGGCACTGATGATCTGGCAAAAATCTCTAGACCCCTAAAGGTCTCACAAGGCCATTGAATCAGTTGAAGCATTATGGACTGAGATAGGATCGTGCTGAGGATGTTGTTCATTATGGTTTTGTCGGGAGCTCCCCGGTGCCTCTCCATTGGAAGGACTTGATTAGGCTGTTGAGGTACAATTGAGGAGGAATAAGATCTTCCATAGGAGGATTTGGTTGACGAAGAGAATTGGTCGACGGCTTGAGGCCGCCCTTCTGCCTCTTAGTCTTGGTGGCATGGTGGCAAGTCTGACTTGTATAGTTTCCCACATACAGCGCCAATCTGTTGCTGCTTATTTTGGTGTGGGTGCAAACAGATAGTAAGATAATAATTGATAGAAACTACTAACACTACAAAAGAACAAGCCTAACCCTGCGAAACTATCCCCGCGTTTGAATGGTTTGCCGGGGTAACCCCGGCATTTTAAAAGCGCCAGCGGGTTTCTTAGAATACCCCGGCATTTCCAAACGCCGGGGTATATTAATATAAATTCCCCAAAATCCTAACCCTAAATCACTCGTTCTGATCCTTTTCCTCCCTATCCCTCTTTCCTCCGCTCACTCGAGAAATTGCCGCCCATCGCCGCCGCCCCGCGCCCCCCCTTCTCCCGACGTCGCCGCAAGCCCCTTGTAACACCCCAATTTTTTTTTGAAAACTAAACCTTTAAATACAATTCTTTCAATTTCTATATCACTTTAAACATAAACTAAGATAGGTATATATTAAATAAAATTTTGGCAGAGTCTCCCCTGAAATTTCTGCCCCGAAACACAAAATGCTTACGGAATTCTGCTCTAAATTCCGTAGCTCACAACACAGGAAATATAATCATGGGCTCCCCAGGCCAAAATGAGCAGAATAACACAGGTAATATAAATATCATGCTCTGGGGGTCAAATTCATAACAGAATATCAAATATTAAATAAAAACCATAAATTCCTTTGAAAACGAGGTAAGAATTTTAGAAAATTTTTTGTAAAACCTACCACAAGGTCCGGTACACCACAACGAGATGGGTACGGGTCAAGAACATACCATACTACCCCACACTACACTCATCATCGTCATCCAGGTACTCTTACATTCAAATTACAATTTAAACTACAATTTTCACTATTCACCTAACTAATTTTATACAAAGATTTTTAAAATAAAAACTCCACCCTATACATCTACGCCTCACCTCTGCGCTGCTGAGGACCTGTAATAGTAGGGGATCTAGGGTAGTCCAGGGACTCCCTAACCTCCCAAACACTAAGGGGTCAGCCATTTCTGGTGTGAGTATAGTTATTAATCTAATAATTCGTTAAATAGTATAAAGATAATAAATTAAACTTACAAACATTCAGATAAGAAGATGCAACCTGAATTCTGAACATAACAACATCACCAATACGATGTTATATCAAATACTTTTCCAACCTGCATTCAACTATATAATTATCCATAACTTCACACATTTCACTATATGCTTCACATCAACTTCGTATATATATCCTTATCTTACATTTGCATATTACGAATATTCATCTTTCCACAATTATCGTCATATCAGCATTTCACTATTTATATGAATATAACTACATGATGTTATTACATCATTTCTCCAACTCTATTTAGCCATGCGCTTCATTCATCAACACACACATTCATCCTCGAAGTTGTGCCAAGGCAGGTAGTTCCCACCATTCCCACGGAAATAGCGGGCGAGTAGTTCCCCGACACACTTCTAGGTACACAAACTCATATCACAACATACTTTCTTTAATAATTATTTTCATAACCAATCTCGTAATACAGGTATTTATTTTATTGTATTATATCAAGTATCACATCATACACATGTGCATCTATTCTTATAATAACACATTCATTCATATCTTATGACACAAATATAACATCTCATTACAAGTATTTATTTTATTGAATAACATCACGTTTATCTGTTTTTATAGCATCATAAACACATGCATTCCTTCTCAGAATATCGCATTCAGTTATGTCGTATAACACAAACATCACATCTCATTTCACTTTGCAAGGTACTTGTATTTCATCACATCATTAACATATCATTAATTAGAATGCTTATTCTCATTGCATCAAAAGCATGTTTTATAGCTCATTCTCATCTCATTATATCACTTAGTTACTACTCAATCTTATTAAGAATTAAACTTACTTTCATTTTCACTTATATCTCAAGTTACCATAAGTTTCACTTTCATTCTTATCAATTTATACTCCATATCTCAAACATAGTTTGGGCAATAATATATCACACCCCAAAGCCGATAGCTTGGTTATTAATTCACTTTCATTTACTTTTCATCTTCACTTTACTTAATTCTTCATTTCCATTAATCATTACCACTATCATGCCAACTCACCCTGCGAATTATGCCAAGGCAGGTAGTTCCCACCATTTCCACAGAAATAGCGGGCAAGTAGTTCCTTGACACAATTCCAAGGTGTAACAACTCATATCATACTGCACTTTACTTTAATAATCATTTATATAATATAATTACTTCATACTGTTCATAATAACACACGCCTCTTTTACTTTTTCATTTTAAATTAACCACATGCTGCATTTATCATCTCTTTTCATACACAAACTCATAACTCGTATTCCTTCATATTCATTTCATTCACAACCATTTTCTTTCACATTCACAATTCCTTCTCCTTTTCTTTACTATCACAATTCACTTTCTTTACTCTTACATTTATTTACACTTAGTTATTTTATTAGTTTGTTGACCAGTGAGCCACAGTATCCTAATATACTGAAAGCCGAAAGCCCAGTAAAACACGCGGACCGATGCTCACACAGAGTCTTACTCGTCCGAGGCTACGTCTTCCTCCCAGCCTATGACAACGAGGGAACTCCGCACCCCAGAAAAACTGGGTACTTCCTCCCAGCCGAAGCCAGTGAGGGAAAACAAAAAGAGAAAAACTCCACACCCCAGGTAAAATAGGTACTTCCTCCCAGCCTACGCCAGCGAGGGAAAACAAAAAGAGAAAAACTCCGCACCCCAGGTAAACTGGGTACTTCCTCCCAGCCGAAGCCAGCGAGGGAAAACAAAAAGAGAAAAACTCCGCACCCCAGGTAAACTGGGTACTTCCTCGCGACAGCTATCATCGAGGGTATAACCGGGCCTCAAGCCGATAGCTTGGGCGATAAAACTCCGCACCCCAAACATAGTTTGGGTAATAAACTCCGCACCCCAAGCCGGTCCTTGGGTATTAGGAGGTCCAGCCCAAACCCCCAGGATTGCTGTAGGTACTGGTCAACAAAATCATCTGTTATTAGCATTAATCATTTCATCTTTTTAGCTTACTTTATCAACACGCGCATTTCACTTTTGAATTCAATAATTGCCACAACCTTGACTTTAATCACGTGAATTAGTAACACATTTAATTACCACATACCATCTTATCTTTTATCTTACCATTTGAGACATACCCGATGCTCACGATATTAATCATCGTATCATTATACCACATTATGCATACAACCTGTCACTCCACAATTAAAACCATCATATCATATTATTGCATAATATTAATGTGCCAAGATATTTATTTTGTTATAACATCCCATATTAAGAACACCATATTATTCATTACCTCATTATACCATATATAGGTAGACGCCCAGTTATAACATTAATAAAAGACTACATTCAGTTATACCATATCGTAAAAGTATCAAAATGTATACTTCATCACATTATAATAGCATACTATTACTCATTAATTCACTTCGAACATAATTATAATGCAAACATATACCCACTTACTAATCTCATCAATTATCACATCCCGAGTCAATATCATGATATATATATAACACAAATATACACTACACATGCGGGTTTCCAAGAAAAAGGGGCCAAAATCACTTATTTCCTTTAATTAAACTCCATAACAACCAATCATGGCATGCAAGTGCATACACAATGCTCTATGTAACTAAAATCACCTATAAGGGCCTATATGCCCCAAAATATGCACAAAACATGCACTATTTATACACAGGTTTTCAAAACATGGCCACCATCACTAATCTCATCTAATTACATCTTATAACATCCATCCATAACATGCTAGCCCATACACAAGGCTCCACACATACCAAATCACCTATATAGGCTTATTCTCACAAAAACATGCACGAAACATGCACAGGGTATATATATGCATAAACCATTTAATATATTTAGCTTTTATAATTCAACACATCACATTAACCCATAACATAGATTTTGTATACTTAAAATAGTTAATTTCATCAAATATCTCAAAAACCCATTTTCGGACCTTTAAAAATCCGTATTTTCATTGAAAATCAATTTTTGGCATAACTTCTACAAAATATATCAAAAAGCCACGAAATTCGGCCACAATATAAAATATACATAAACAAAACATACTCACCTGACGGATCAAGCAAACGATGTCCCATGTTCGCCTGGTAGCGAGTTGAAGTTCAACTTTTTCCACCTAATTGGAAAATTATAGAACCGATTAGCTTCAAACTCAAAACTCGACCTAAGGACCTCCAAATTTGAATCCGTCTTTACCCACGCGTCACAAATGACATATGTAGGTGAGCTACATCGATAGATTTCGAATTCGGGTCCCAATACAAAAACTCATTTATTGATCGGAGGCTTCCAATTATGAAAATTCTCTATCTCCTAATTTCTTTAAGCTCTTTTTCCTAATATCTCAAATTAGGGTTAATAATAATAATAGAACTCAATTAAACCTCCGAACCCAACAAAATTCTCACCTAAATCTCGCTCAGGCATTTCACCGAATACCCGGCGTGCACTTTTTACCTATAGTCCATTTCACTCAATTAAATTGAGCTTAAAGCCTATAAAAATTACCAAAATTTCTCATTAAACCTCTTGTAACATTTTTCACCCTCCAATAATTTTTCTACCATCAATGGAACCAATTTTCCTTTCCAAATTCACAAACGCTAATTTATCGACAACTTATAAAATCTCCAAGAACTTACTAATTTCTTGCCTCTACTATTCCCAACCTCTTCTAATCTCCCCACCATAATATTCCTACTCAATAGAAATTAACCACACTTAATTTTATACAAATAAATAAAATATGGTATACCTTTCCGGAGTTATTTCTCCAAATCGATGCTACCACGGTGTAAAGGACCCTTAAATTAGTCATCCCCCCAAATTAATTGAAAAATCATGGAGAAACGGGGTGGATTTGGGCGAGAGAGAGAGAGGCCGGATGGGTTACGGTTTTGATCGGGAGAAAGGAACGGGAAGGGAGAAGAAAGAAGGAAAGAAGGAAATGGGGGGAGGGGGGGGGAATTAAAAATATAATATATATAATAATAATAATAAGGTATATTTACATATAAGCCCTCCTAATCCAAAATATTACAAATAAACCCCAACTCTTTTCTATAATAATACGAACAATACCAAATACATTAAAATTTACTTATAATAATCCCCCAAAATTATAAAATAAAATGAACAATATTTATTCACATAAAATCTCAACTCATGGCCCCTATATATCAATAATACCAATCTACCACAAATATCCATACCAATATCAATATTAAAAATAAATAAAATAAGATATCTCTTAAAAATAATTCTCACCCTTACAAAATATAAAAGCGAATATTTTCAATATTTTAAAATCCGAGGTGTTACACCCCCTCTCTTACTCCCGACGTCGCCACAAGCCTCCCCAATCCTCTTTCTCTCTCTCACTCCCGTCATCGCCACTCGTCGCCCCCCTCTCACTTTCTCTCGGTCCTACGTCGCTGCCAATCGCCCCCACCCTCTCGCTCTCTTTCGCTCCGGTCTGCCCCACCCCCTCTCTCACTCCCTCTGAGTACCGATGTCGCCGTTATTCCTTTGCGTGCGATGTCTCTCTCCCCCCGAGCTAAAGGTACCTTTTGCCGCACTTGTCAAGATCGTTAATAGTTAGTATTTTCTTTTTTTGAGTCTCAGCTTTATCGATCTTGAGAATAAAAAATTGAAATTTAAAATGAGAATTAAAATATTGAGTATTTGGTTGATATGGGGGTAATTGGAATAGGGGAAATGGAAAAGATGGTTGATGCGAGCGAGGATGGAGGTTGATTATGTTGTCTGCTTTCTATGTGCTTGTAGGTTTCCTGTTATCCTAATTAATGCTAACTTCATTTCACTGCATAAAGTATAAATGAGTGCTAAATAGTTTCATAAAGGAAATTAAATGATAATTAATGTACACAAGTTCATTTTTTGGTGAGCTAATGTATTGAATTTATCCTCACAAGCAGGTACTCGACTACCTCATTCCAGCATGGACATGCCAAAGAGGGGTAGGGAAGTTGCGAGGGAAGAGGGAGCTGACAAGCGTCGTTCCCACCAGCTCCATGACGCAGATAGGGAAAGCGAAAGGTTCGCCTCAAGATCAAGGGCTCATCGTTTCGATCACAGAGATCGATCGAGAGACCAAGATAGAGTTCAAACCAAAAGATTCATCACTCGATACTCAGAGGAAGACAAGGCAAGATCCTATGCGAAGGTTACCAGGGGGGAGTGGCGTAGGGACGACGGGCATAGAGCCCCTAGGTAGCTGCATTCTCCGGAGAGGACAGAGCTCAGAAAGAAGGAGGATGAAGAAGGAGAATGGGTTATTGTCAAAGCAAAGAAGAGCAGGGCAAGAGAAAGAGGAGAAGATAGCAAGAGAAGTAGGGGTTCGTCTGGGGGTAATTGGGTCACCGGTAGACAACTTTGCCTTAAGTGTGCTCAAAGAGGGCACTCTATCAACCATTGTAAGAATGACTGTTCTGCTTCATCTGCAAACAATCGGGGCACATCTCGACGGCGAGTCCTCACGGAAAAAGCAATAGCCACTCCGACAAAGTCACTACCCCTTCGGTGAAGTCAGTCAGGTCGGAAAACAGCAAAACAGAGGAGAGCTCTGCGGGGAGGAGGAAAATGGCGATGGCGAAGATTATGCCGACTCCGATCGTAGCAGAGTTTGAAAGGAGATATAACAATTGCGTATTAGTGAAGGCGCATACTAGCCACCCAACGCGTGTAGACATTAACGACCTCCTCACGGCAACCACCACGGCATTTCCAAATTGGAAATAGGAGGCGACGGCGACTTCGGCGAATAATTTTTTACTCCATTACAAGGAAGAGGATCGTATGGCGGAGCTGCTCTTAATGAAAGGACTGGAGGGAAGGGGATGCGACGGCATGGAATTTTATGCGACGTTCAGGCGATGGTCTCGAGTCGAAGGGGCGTTGAAAGTCCAATCACTCTTCTCCGTTTGGATTTGCCTATTCAATATGCCATACCAGTGCTGGGTGCGTACGGGGTTCCAAGATGCTGTGAGAAGCTTTGGGATGGTGCTTGACATTGACAGAGGAACATTGGTTCACTTTACCATCGAATTAGCGCGAATTCGAGTAGGATTCGTCAACAAGCACGACATCTCATCCATCATCAGTGTCAACTTTGAGGAAGAGAGATTTGAGGTCAAGGTGATAACAGAGTTAAAAAAAAGTCTCTTTTCAAGGAGAGCAGATGAAAAAGGAAGAAGCTGTTCAGGACTTCGGAGATGAGCAGGAGGTAGAAGACGAACGGAGGCCATTGGATAGGGAGGAGACAGATCGTGATCGTCCAGATCTTTTGAAGCTCAAAGGGGTCTCTCCGCCATCGGATCGGTTTCGCTTCAATCAGGGCCGCTCGTCAAAGTCTTTGCCTAAGGGAATGGGTACAGTGCTTGCTGATGTGGGATCAAGGGGAGAGCAGGTGATAGTCTCTAAAGGAAAGGCAGTTTCTACTGCGATGGGGACAAGGGGTGAAAAGACAGCTAAGGAGACTTCCTTAAAACAAGGAATTCTGAAAAGACAGGTGACTGGCACTAGGCTGGAGGGACAAGCTGTTGGGAAAGATTTGAATGCGACACTGTCCTTTTCTAAAGAGGATATTGAGGTATCTATCAGATTTGCGCTTAAAGCCCTGTTATATACTAGGGCTCCTAATGGGCCAGATGGGCCGGGTTTTGAGTTGAATAAATCAACTCTTCAAGTTGGGGTTTCTACTCGATAATTCAACCCTCCAGTTTTAATCAAGTCGATCTAATTTGTGGAGGAGTATGGGATATTCAACACCAACGATCGGAAGAAGGAGAGAATATGCTAGACGAGGCGGTGTTTATAGCTAACAGGGCCCCGATAGTTGAAATTCAGGAAGAGGATGAGATGATAGCTGCCTTAGAGGGGATTAAAGAAGATAATTTCATATCAATAACCGAGGTTGAGGAGGGAGAGAAAGAGGGGGGTTTAGCTGAACTGGGAAGCACTGGCAAAAAGGTTATGGAGTTCCCAAGAAAAAGCAAGAGGCAATTGGATAAATGGGGTTTGCAGGGTCCAAGTAAGGAGGATCTGATCAGGGTGGCGGCAAAGGGAAAGGAACCAGCTTCAGTGTGTGGAGGTAATCTTGTGATGAATTTTTTAGTCTTAAATTTACTTAATGATGATTCTCTTATCTACTTTGCTAGTCTGTACGGTTTAGACATGGGTGCGAACAGAGTAGAGCAGGTTCAACATGCTGTTAGGATTAGAGAGAACATTAAGTGGGTTAAGCCTTAGGAGACAGGTAGCTTCTCAACAGGGTTTGATAGGTATTTTACTGTGTTTTTATGTCATACATCTTCTGGAATGTTAGGGGTATGTGTCAAAAGGGTAAAAAGAAACTTATTAGCAATACCGTGGGAAGATTTAGGCCAATTATTTGTGGTTTCCAAGAAACCAGGATCGAGAATCCAACCACGGAGGAATTTTAGAATCCTACGTGGGCAAAGGATTTCGACTGGAGGTTCAAACCGGCGATTGGATACTCAGGGGGTATTGCATTAGGCGTGGACTTAAAAACGTTCGAAGTTTTGGAGCACAAGATAAGGGAATTCTCAGTTACTATTAGAATTAGAAGGAGAAGCGATGATTGGATTCATTTGGTGACAACGGATTATGGCCCTTACAATTCGAGGAGGAGAAATCTTTTTTGGGATGAGATTAGAGATATTAAGAAAGATTGGGCAGACCTGTGGGTGATGGGGAGAGATTTCAACATTACCAGATATAGTCATGAACATGGAGATAGGGGATCAAGCATATCCGACCAAGATAGCTTCAACTCAATCATAGACGAACTAGAGTTAATGGAGATGGAATAGATAGATAGAAAGTTCACTTGGTCTAACATGCAAGCAAGACCGATTTTAGCCAAGCTTGATAGGATTCTGGTTTCCACAGACTGGGAAGACGTCTTCCCTTTGGCAAAAGTGAAGACAGTTATAAGATTCACCTCAGATCATCTGCCCCTACTCATGGATTGTGGGGAGGGGTACATCAAAAATCGGTTCCCCTTTAGGTTCGAGAAAGCCTGGACGTTGTCACTTAATACTCATCAAATTATACAAGAGTCCTGGGGGGCCAATACCAGGGAGGTATCCGCAGTAAAGATTTGGATTGAAAAGACGAAGAGATTGCGAAAGCGGGTCAAAGAGTGGGCTAGGATCGAATTTGGAGCTAACATAGATAGACTACAGGATTTGGGTGTAAAGGTTGCAGAGCTAGAAACTTGACAAGAGGGGAGGGACCTACTGGAAGCTGAGATCGAGGAACTTATAAATTACAGAGTACAGATTAAGCATATTGGAGATATGGAGGAACAATATTGGAAACAGCGAGCTAGGGTGCAATGGCACAGAGAGGGAAAAGCGAATACAAATTTTTTTCATAAAGTTGCAAATGGAAGGAGAAGACAAAATCACATTGGTGGGCTACTCATTGACGTGTCCTGGACAGAGAATGATGGAATTATTAGGCAAGAATTCAACAAAAGATTCAAGAATCTCTTCGGGATTAGCAACGATTGCAGGAGTAAGCTAATGCCGGATATGTGGGGTACGCCAAGAATTGAGGAGAGTGAAGGCATAGAAGGTATGTTTTTAGAAGAGGAGGTGCTGCACGCTGTGAAAACCCTGGGGCAGGAGAAAGCCCCAGGGCCAGATGGTTTTCCAATCTTCTTCTACAGTATATACTGGGATATCATCAAAGATGACCCGATGAACATTTTCTACGAGTTTCATAATGGTAATGCGGATCTGGATAGGATTAACTATGCTAACATCGTTTTAATCTTGAAAAAGAAAGAGGCTACCAGGGTAAATGACTACAGGCCCATTAGTTTGTTTAACGGTTCTTTTAAGATCATTATAGAAGTCCTAGCTCTAAGGTTGTCTCCATATATGAATGGTGTGGTAAGAGAATCTCAAAGCGGATTTATCAAAGGTAGAGATATCATGGATGGTGTGGCTTCCACACATGAAGTGGTGTTTAGAGGGCACAAGGATAAGGCTGATGGTTTTCTTTTAAAAATAGACTTCGAAAAAGCCTATGATTCGCTAGAATGGGATTGTGTTGATGAAGCGCTTAAACTAAAAGGGTTTGTCTCCAAGTGGATAATGTGGATTACGAAATGTGTTCACGGGGGAAAGTCTTTTATTCAGGTAAACCGGCAGCTGGGCAAAGAAATTAAATGCAGGAGGGGACTCAGACAGGGAGATCCATTGTCTTCTCTACTCTTCGCAATAGTAGCAGACGGACTGGCGGAAATGATCAGTAGGGGTAGGGATTGAGGGATTATTCAGGGGATCAGAGTTAAGGGAGTTTCTCAAACCATATCAATCCTTCAATATGCAGACGATACCCTGCTATTTGGAGCGGCCAAAGAGTAAGAGATGGGTGCGATAAGATTGGCCTTGTAGTGCTTTGGTGCGTGGTCGGGGTTGAAAGTGAACTTATCAAAGACTTGTGTACTTCCTATTAGCGACCAACTATCCATCCCTATCGATTCAATCAAGAGCTATTTCGGGTGCGAAATAGGAAATTTTCCTCTGGTTTATTTAGGTATCCCCATTAGAACAAGGGTGCTTCAAAGAGAGGATTGGTACCCATGGATCGAAAAGATAGATAAGAAGTTAGCCGGATGGAAGGGACGTTTCCTCACGCTAGGTGGCAGAATCAATCTGTTAAACTCAGTGCTTAGCTGTATACCGACGTACCTAATGTCTATCTATGAGATGCCGCAGTGGGTGATTCGGAAGATAGATAAAAGCAGAAGAAGGTTTTTATGGAGATGAGCTGACGAATCTAACAAAGGAATGCCACTAATTAAATGGGGTAGAGTATGCAAAAGGAGAGAATATGGCAGACTAGGGTTCCTGAACTTGAGGGATATGAACAAGGCACTGCTTTGTAAGTGGTGGTGGAAGATGAGGAGACGACACAATAATTGGTGGTGCAAATCTTTTGCAAGGTATAGATGTAGGAAAATGTACCGTTTTGGAGGGAAAAGTTCATTCAGGAAATCTTCCGTGTTATGGAAGGGAGTGGCAAAGGTAGGCTTGATGTTCCATGCACATACTAGATGTAGGATTAGGAATGGAAAGGACACAAGATTTTGGCAGAACAAGTGGTGCGGTGACGTTAGTCTGATGAGCCTATTCCCCAAAGCTGCAAAGGCGACGATTAATATTGACACGGTTCTGTCAGATGTGTGATGCAACAAGAGAATGAAGTTGGACTTTAGGGGACAAGTTTCTCAGAGAGTATTATTAGATTTTACTAATCTGAATAAGTTTATCACAGAAGAAGGACGGTATAACAACGATATGAAGATAGCAGAAAGTGGATATTAGGGTCATCGGGGGAATTTTCTGTATCTTCGATGTACAAGCAGATTAATGACGGAGGCTTGCTATGTAAGGACACAAAGATTATTTGGAAGCTTTCCATTCCTTTGAGGGTGAAAATTTTTGCTTGGCTGGTTATGAACGACGCTATCTTAACGAAGATCAACCTTCAAAAAAGAAAGTTGCAAATCGATGTGAGATGCGGGGAATGTGAGAGCGATGATGAAGACACCAAACATTTGTTATTTGACTATACTAAGGCCAAACTAGCGTGGGAGACGATATGTTTACGGTTTGGGAGTCTACAGAGACCTAGGTTGAGTGTAGATGTCTGGGGGCACTGCTGGGTAGAACTAGCTAGTAAGAAAGATAGAGATGATTGGGGTATCGTAGCTTCAGCATCTATGTGGTGTTTATGGCTTATCCGGAATGATTTATGTTTTCACAATATCAAATGTACATTTTCGGGACTCATGCATAAAATTCTAGTTCTAACACATGATTGGACAAGTAACAGGGGAGCTATGAAACAGCTTCGAATGGAAGAGGAGGAGTAGGACTCATTGGTGGAGATCATGCTCAGGGAGGGAGATTACCACTATTTCAGATCGAGTCCTTGTGGTGATGTCGACTAACCCTTGTATCGATGGCTTTGTCTTGGGCAGTGTCTTGTATCTTTCTTTCTGCTTTTCTAGTTTTTTAGTGGTTGTAGTTCGTGGTTGTATCTTACTTTCTGCTTTTCTACTGGTTAGATGAGGTATTTTGGTACTTGGGATCTCTGTAATTAGTACTACTATATTTCTTTAATATCGCATTAATGAAGCGATGACTGGGTCATCTTTTATCAAAAAAAAAATGTATTGAATTTAATTAAAATTGGGTTTAGTTTCCTATAATTTTTTTTCTTCTTAGTACAGTTGAGATCTGGATATTGTAATTGCTTTAGTCCTTGCAGAAAGTTCAGTTAATTTACATATTTCAGCATTGTCATGATATTATGAAGTTATATTATCGTGTGCTGCCTTGTTTTGTTTATATTAAAGTTGGTACTTTTTTGATAAAAAGATGACTAAGTCATCGCTTCATTAAAGAGAAATTAACCAAACAGGAACGAAAATACATAGTAAGCCCGAAGGCAAACAACATCAAGGTCCAGCTGAGTATGAACTACAGCCTGAACAAAGAACAAAATACATCCAAATAGTGAAACATCAACTAAACCAAAAACTGCTAAGTAGTGACCCCCCGCTTGAGAGCTACTCCTCCTCTCTTAATCGCATCTTCTTCCTGGATCTGAGAAGCCTTGTCCATTCAAAACAACAGAATTGAATTTTATGCATCAGAAAAGAAAGTCTATGATTAACGCTATTGAAGCAATAGTCGTTACGGTCTAGCCAAAGGTTCCACATAATTGAAGCCACCAGTAAATCCCAATCTATTCTTACTTCCATACTAATCCTGTTCGATCTAATGTCCTCCTAGACCTCAGCACTAGAACCTGGTCACTGTAATACCCCGTATGCTAGACCCAGTTTCCCCCAGACCCATCTCGCTCTGAGACAATTGAAAAAATGTGATTCGTATCCTCTTCGTGAGTTAGACATCTATTACAGGTTACGCTGTCCATAATTCCCCGTTTCCTCAAATTCACTTTCGACAGAATCGCATCATTCTCCACCAACCACAGAAAGACTTTCACTTTAGAAGGAACGCTGATGCCCCATATGACCTCCGATACCCCGTTTCTTAATCCTCCATCATTCAGCCGTTTGTATAGTGAGGATACCGAAAACTTACGATTTGCCTCCAGCGTCCACCATCTCTCGTCTTCCGATTGTTGTGTGTAATTTCCTTCTATACGTATGAAATTGTTGACCAGTTGGAGTTGGCAAATAGATTCCTGATCCAGAGAATCCTTGACTTCTAATCTCAATCTATTGTTCTTCCAGACATCGTACACAAGGGTGTAAATGCTTAGTACTGCATCTGCAGTCGCTGGGAACAATCCTATCAACGATTTTTTACCACACCACTTGTCTTTCCAAAATCTGGTATTCTTGCCATTCTTAACCCTACATAGGGTGTTGCTATGAAATACCTCGCCAGTCTTGTAAACCCCTTTCCAAAAGCACGATTTCCTACTGTGGATTCCCTTACCCCCATATTTGAACTTCTTTCTTGTGCGATAATTGGTTAGAGACTTACAGCACCAATTATTACGTCAGATAGCCAACTTCCACCACCACTTACTTAGGAGGACTGTATTCATATCTCTAAGGTTAATGATGCCCAAACTGCCGAACTCTTTTCTTTTGCAAACCCTCCCCTAGCTGATGAGATGGATCCCTTTACCCCCCCCCCCTCATTTGCACCTTTCCATAGAAATCTCCTTCTACATTTTTCTATCTTGTGAATTACCCATACCGGTAATTCGTAAATAGACATGAGGTAGATCGGGATGCTGTTGATGATTGATTTCAGCAAAGTGATCCTGCCCCCCAGTGTTAAAAATCTCCCCTTCTAGCCGGCAAGTCTTTTATCGATCCTGTCAATTAGGGGTTGCCAGTCCTCCCTAATAAGCTTCCTTAGCCTAATCGGAATCCGTAGATATGTTAGCGGAAACTCTCCCTTATTGCATCCTAGCATTTGTTGGATCAATGTAATGGGGTCAAAGCAAATGTCACTGAGGCTGGATGACACAAATCTTATTGAAGTTGACCTTCATGCCCGACCATGCCTCGAAGCACTTCAAGACTGATCTCATAGCTATGATGTCCTCTTTCGATGCTGATCCAAACAGTAAAGTGTTATCAGCGTACTGGAGGATAAAAATAGGGTCTGAAAATCCTTTGATTCTTATGCCGAAGTTAGCCCTCTCCTTTCTGCCATTAGCTATCATCTCTGCGAGCCCATATGCTACAATAGCAAATAACAACGACGACAGCGGGTCCCCTTATCTAAGTCCTCTCTTGCAGCTGATTTCTTTTCCTTGTGCCCCGTTAACAATGAGGAACGATTTACCTCCTCTAATGCACCGATAGATCCATTTCCTCCACCTTTCGCCGAATCCTTTCAATAGCAGTGACTCGTCAACTGAATCCCATTCGACCGAGTCGTATGCCTTTTGAAAGTCCACTTTAAAAAGAAGGCCATCAGTTTTGTCTTTTCGCCCTCTAAAAACAATTTCATGCGCCGAGGCAACGCTATCCATAATGTCCCGTCCTTTAATAAAGCCGCTCTGCGACTCCCCAATGATATCCTTTAGATGTGGCCCCAGTCTATTAGCCAATACCTTGGTTATGATCTTAAAGGAACCATTGAGTAGACTGATTGGTCTCAAGTCTCCAACCTCTTTCACCTCAGATTTCTTTGGAATCAGAACAATATTCACATAGTTTAGTCTATCGAAATATGCCCCCCCTTATAAAAGTCCTGGACAATGCGCATAAAGTCCCCTTTGATGATTTTCCAATAAAGTTTGTAGAAGAATAACGGGAATCCGTCTAGACCAGGCACCCTATCCTGCCCAAGACTGTTGATAGCAGAAACAACTTCCTCTTCACTGAAGCTGCTTTCGATGCTATCACAATCATTAATCCTGGATTCCATCCACATGTTCTGATTCAGCGAACACCTATGCTCTCTTCTCTTACCTAGAAACTCCTTAAATTTCTCATCGATGTGTAGCTTGATTCTATCCTCGTTCTCGCACCAAACTCCATCCACCATCAGCCCAGAGATGTGGTTGTTACGCCTTCTTCCATTGGCAATCCTATGGAAAAATTTGGTGTTAGCATCTCCCTCCTTCAACCACTGAATTCTGGAGCGATGCTTCCAATAATATTCCTCCATCTTTTCAATTTGAAGTATATCCTGTCTCTTCCTATATAGCTCATCAAATTCGCTCCCTATTAAGTCTCGTTCCTCTTCTATGAGTTCTAAATGCTCTATCCTCACCCCTATTTCCTCTTTGAGTCTTTGGTTGTGACCGAATTCCGATCTGGCCCACTGTTTCAACTTTAATCTTAATCTCCTGATCTTTTGAATCCAACAGCCCACCGCTGAGTCAGATATAGTCGGCACATTCCAGCACTCCTCGATAATCTTCTGCATGCCTTCGCACAACGTCCATGACTTCTCAAATCTAAATTGATGTCTGCTCCATCTTTCTCCTACTCCGCAATCCAAGGAAAGCGGTGTGTGATCTGAAGTGAACCTGATCATTGCTTTGGCCCTAGCTAATGGAAATTTGTCTTCCCACTCAGTGGTACTTTGTATCAAGTATGGGTATTTACATATATCTTAAAATTTTTGGTATTGAGCACCAACAATGACATAGTTTACTTGTAAGAGCATTAGAAGCGATATTCACACTTTCTATTGAATACTTGACCCCTTGAATATGAATTTATCAGTATTAGAATATGCAAGGCAGCTTAGGTAATTATGTTATTTGAATTTCTTCTTATATTGCATTAGTTTAATCGAATATTGATTGATTCGAGTAAATTTGGGTTGAGATTTGATAGGGAGGAATGGTAAAGATGGGTGATGCGAGACAGAAGCCGACATTTGGTGGAAAGCAGTGTGTGTGGTTGTCAAGCATTGTAGGTTTCTTATTTTCATGATTGTTTTTCTCGAAAAATGGTTAGGATACATACTGTGACAAAACTTGTTTAAACAGAAATTAAGAGGTTTTGTTTTTTTAAAATAGTAGATTACTTGTATTTAGATTCTCTTGTTTATTGCATGTGACATTTGAGGCCTTCACTGTTCTACGTTGGAGTTCTCTTTCTAGAGACACAAATAAATCTTAATTAATTTGACAGGTTTAGTCTTGTTTGAAAGGTCCTTGAAGATTATTGTAATATCTGCTTGAAATGAACAAGTGCATGAATACTTTATAGGAGTTAGAGGAATTTACATTGATGTTTTTATGTGAAAGTTTAGGTTTATTATGATTCAAATTGAGAATATTAGATTGTAAAATTGAGTTGAAAACATTCGAATGTGATTGTAATTTTGGATTACAATTTTGGGTTTATGATGGTGGTGGGGTGTGTATTCTGAGAATCAAGTTCAAATCCTGTTTGTAATGATTGTAAAGTGGTAACGATAGTTGCCATTTGTTGAGGTGAGGGTGAAGGTGAAGATAAGTTTTTTGCTGATTTGAGGTTTTTTTTTATTGTTGGGAGATGTTTTACAGTTTGAGGTTCAATTAGACATCTTGATGATTTGTTGAAATTGTTGACGATAGTAGTAGTAATTTTGCTGAAATTGTTGTTAGTTATTCATCTGATTTGTGGTTTGCTTGCTGATATATAGGAAACTGGCGAGCACAATGCCAACTGATAATGCTGGATTGAAGTGCGCGATGGACCATATTCTGGATGCTGAGAAGAAGGGCGAGATCAACGAGGACAATGTTCTTTACATTGTCAAGAACATTAATGTTGCTGGTAAGCTAGTTTCACTTTGAAGTCTAAACACTAAACTATAGTTAATTCCATACTGTAAAGATCTATATTGTTGTTGTATTAACTTCGACTCTTTTATCATTTATTGAGGTTGCTAAAATACATTATTATCAGACTTCTTGGTTTTAAATTTTCTTTTTCATTGTTGCATCTTTATTGCATTATTCTTTTAGCAGAAATAAGAAAATATATAGTTGACGGTTACATTTTTTCTTCTGACTCTTTTCAGAACGTGGTTGGGCAAGGAAGTGTGGAAAAAATGGAGGACACTGTGTCTTTGCGGAGGTAACCTAATTTATCATTTCCTTTGAATCTTTCTATAACAATTTCATGTTTAGTTGTCAAATATTTCCTAGGAAGGCCTACTAGGTTAGATATATGTCGAGTACAAAAAAGATGGAAAACCCCGGCGCATCTACCCCGACATTTGGTCAAAGTGCCAACGGAGATGAAACATACCCCGATGTTTGATTCCACTGCTCACTGAGGCAATTTAATGTTATTTCAATATCTCTTTGTATACTTTGAGTAAATAATTTATATGCTTGAGTCTCATATATTGATTTACTTGTAATAGATAACGATTTACGAGGCTTTGTCAATGAAGGATGTGATGATGAAGACGAAAGTTAATTTTACCATACAGCTAAGAAAGAGTTTTGGTTGTTCATGTAATTTCAAACTGTATTATTGGTGCACTAAATAGCTGAACCTAATTTGATGGTACAAAGCTTGATAATGGTGATGGATGTCAGGAGAACTTTTGATACATCATACTCTGTTGTATGTCATGTCCTGTAACATAATATTTCTTGACATGGAAAGGACTTAAATTCTGCATTTGATAGCATTTCAGCCTTTTCAAGTGGGAGAGACAATCAGGAAGCAATTTTGGGTGTTGAAGAATGTCTTATTGATATATCAGGTTCCTGATTATTGTTGTATATAATTTTAGAAAGTACGAAGAGATTACGCCTCCACATGTAGAAGACTTCTGCCATATAAGTGATTACACCTACACTAAGCAAGAGGTAATTTGCTAATCCTTGTTATTCTTTTAATTTTCTATTTGGCAAATAGTTAAATTTGTATTGGAACTAGTGAGTGATTTTGATATGCTTGTTTATGTTCAGGTAGTACAAATGGAGTATGACATACTGAAGTTCCTTAATTTTGAGATGGGTAATCCAACCATCAAGACCTTTCTCAGGTGTGTGACTTTTCCTGAATCTTGGGTTGTTTAAGTATCATAGTGTAATTTTTGAGGCTGTAATCCAACCATCAAGACCTTTCTCAGGTGTGTGACTTTTCCTGAATCTTGGGTTGTTTAAGTATCATAGTGTAATTATTGTGGCTAATTGCAGTTTGCTATTGTCCCCCCCCCCCCCCCCCATAGTGTGTGACTTTTCCTGAATCTTGGGTTGTTTAAGTATCATAGTGTAATTATTGTGGCTAATTGCAGTTTGCTATTGCCCCCCCCCCCCCCCCCCCATATTGTAGGAGATTTATAAAAGCTGGACAGGATGACACCAATGTAAGTTGACACATTTTTTACAATACTCAATTTGGGTTCTCTTTAAGTGAAATTTTCAAAATGTGTTGATGGTTGGCTGTCCATTTTATGGTTCCTGGAAGGTTTTTAGATACACCTCCATCACCTCCCAAGTCTAAGAGACCTCGAAAGCTAAAAGCTTCAGATTGATGATATCGAGGTAAATTTCTCAATTCTTCGTACTGCACACAACATTTTTGTTTTATAAGTTGTCCAGTATCTTTGCAACATTGATGCTCCTCTTATTTTTATCTTTACAAAGATGTCTCTCATGCACCATTTTATTAATATTTAGCTAGAATCCTTTTAGAAAGTGATTTCCATTTTCTCATATTGTTAGTGACATGAAAAAAAATGGGATTAAATAAGAACCATTCAAAGTGGGCACGAATCTTAAAGTCGCAGGGGCAAGATGATAATTTCACCTACAGACGGGTCCGAATTGGGAACCGGGTCTCTCCTCTTGGACCCGCCAACCCATGAACGGATCTGTTCAGTTGAGAACGGGTCCCAACCCATTAAGGACCAGTTCAACAGGATATGAGAAAATCCTGGCTCGTTCTTATCTTGAGGAGGTGGTTATAACCACCCCTATCGAGCCACACCGGGAAGTAGGGATTCACTCCTATCCTGAAAGGGATCCCCACGGCGACTATAAATACCCCCTACCTCCTACTCAGGTGCTCACTCTTTGTGCACTTAAGCTCTTTCCCTTTACTTTTTCTGGTATTGACAAGAGCGTCGAAGGGTTCGTCGCCAGGGATCCATCCCGGTGTTTCGAACGTTTGTGCAGGTCAGCGGGAGCACCAAGGAGCCAACTTGTCAACAAGAAAGAAGCAGGATTTCGCCTGTTCGAGTTCCTACGAACCTACAAATTCTGTCTATTGCCCCTACACCAGATTCAGCGGCAACAGTTAGTAATTACACTTATTAATTTGTTGTTTGTTGCAGCAATATAGCACATGCTCATGATTGTGGACGAATTGAGATGTCGGTGCAACTTTTCTTAGTTAGATTTGTTTTTTATCTTGTAAGTTTGTGCTCTTAAGCATTTGTACTTCTATGTAATTATTAGAATTAATATAATTTTTGGATAATTTGAATCGAATTGTTTAATTATTGGAATAAGTTTGTGTTCTGAAGTACTTTTATATTAGAATGAATTTCCGAAAATGATTCTGAATTGAATTATTGGTGTTTGATTTGATAAAATGGACAAAAAAACCACCACCACACAACTTTTCTTTAAAATAATAATAATAATAATAATAATAATAATAATAATAATAATAACAACAACAACAATAATAATAATAATAATAATAATAATAATACCTACCCTAGCATTTTTAAACGCCGGGATAGGTTTTTTAATGAAACTTTTTTTTAAAATTGAATTAACAAATCCCGTCGAGCTATCCTTATAACATACCCCGGTGGTTGAAAACGCCAGGGAAAGTATTCCGCAACTTCGGCGGGGGAATGCACGACGCTTGTGGCGGCACTTTTCGAAGTGTCGGGGGGACCAACCCTAGCGTTTATAAACGCCGGGCATTGCCAAAAAGAATGCCGGGGTTGACCTTCTTATTTGTAGTGTAAAAATTTGACCTTTTATCTTGGCCTTGAAATGCGATTAAGGCTCCTGAGATTGAATCTAGATCGTTGATTGACCACCGTGATCTGAATCCGGTGGTCGCTGACGCGGCCGAAGGACCTGCACAAAGCTTGAAACATCGTGTAATGCCCGATTTCCATACACTGGAAAACCGTGACATAAGCCAGAATTTTTTCTTCAATTAACCACAATACATAGAAAAACAGAAAAATTTAAATCTTTTTATTCAACACAAATGTAGTACAAGTCCGAATGTTATAAAACTACAATACATTACAAAAGTGTTACAATAATGCCATATAAGCTCAAGTGTTACAAGCTTTCAATAAAAATTACATCAGAGTACAATGAATAATATATAACACTTGGTATTTTCACTTGGATGCTTCTCAACATAAATAAATTTACAACAGATGTTACAATTGAAATAAAGTCAACACTTTGCTCCTCTTGCCTTGAATCCTCCTAAATCCTGTACCTGTAATTTTGTCCAGTACCTATTGAAGTGGGAACGTCAGTACATATACTGACGCTTTAAGGCTGATGACTAGCAGCGATTCTCAACTTTAAACAATCAGATTGATGAAAAGAGAAACATGTATATATAATTGATGTGTCAGTGTATGCTACGTCTTAGAATCTAATGCAAGATTAACTAATGCAATGATACACTTATTCTAATACAAACAAGTCTCCGGAACAGTATGCAGTCTATATCTATATATGCCCATAACAAGCCGTTTCTTCATATATATAGGGATTTGAACCCGTGCCATGAATTCTACTCTTGTACTCAACCTGTTATGAAGATACAGCGTGACTGATGAGGTTGCCCTGAAACGGTCTAATCCCGCCATTCGCAGCCATATAGTGGTGTCCCCGTTTGCCACTATTACCCGACGTACTGGACCTCACTCAAAAATCTGACGAACGCAGGGTATCCACAGTACAGGTTAGCTCGAAGAATCCCCTGTGGCCCTCTAGTAGATAGACCGTAGTCTATGGCTTGTTTGACTTTCTTGATATAGAGCATGACGGAGTTCCGGGGGTCTATCCCCTAGCTCCGACAGGAATCTCTCCCGCCCTTATCATGGCACTTCAGAAATTAACAGACGAGATACGGATCCCATGCTCCCAACTCGTGAGAAGGCACAGACCGTATCCCTTTGACAGGATGGGTACAACCAACACCACCACCTAGTGTTGGCCTATAAAACATGTTGGGTCATAAGGTATCACCCTTAGTACCAACTCTTTCCCTTCGGTGAAAATAATAATAAATAAGGGCTAAGTAGTAATAGTCATAAGTTACGACCCTAACGATGTAACTAATCCTAAAAAATTCGAGGGATGACAGCAGTACAGTACTTAGGGCTGTTCACACTTTGGTTAAAACCGATTACCGAACCGAACCGAACCGAAATTTGCCAATTTGGTTCGGTTTTTCGGTTTTTCGGTTTGGTTTTGACCCGAACCGGAGTTTTTATAGAGAGTTCGGTTCGATTTTTGGTTGGCTTTTGAATAAACCGAACTGAAATAAAAACCAAAGTTTTTTTGGACCCATGGCATATATATGCATAAAAGGAGCGTCGTTTCTGCTGCTCCCGCACTCTACACTTTTACTATCATTTTTCAACCAAAAAAATGTTACTATTAGTATCACAACTAAATGTTACTATTCGTATTTTTAGTTACTGTCCTTCATGTCCAGTTACTATTCGGATTTTTAGTTACTATCCTTCATGTCCAGTAACAAATCAAGAACAGTTCATTAATTAATGAATTGTTTTTTGCATGAAGACCCATGAAAAAGTACCTCATTATTGAAGATACCAACTTTTATAAACTTATTAAGTACTAATATCTTCATAGTTATTCGATGGCAAGCAAGACCACTGGAGAGGGTTTATTATTATTGGTGTTGGTGTAATAAATATAGTTTATTATTAATATTATTAGTATAGTACTGGGGGTTGGAATCTGTTGGTTCCCTTCCCCTCTTTAGCCTGGAACCACTGTATGGTTATAGATTCTGTTAAGAGTTAATTATTTAGCTAAAAATAATTAGTTTATTATAATTGGTATTATGGTTATACAAGAAGAATGCATGTATAGTCGTATAGATAGACCTGCTAGCTTCTTGAGAGGTGTAGGGCAGGAGGCCTCATTTTACGAAGATAAGTTCCACTGCACGTATCATAATGTAATTTGATGGAGTATATAACAATCTGATGCACAATGAGTGATAGATGCTAAGTGAACCCAAAAATGATGGAATTCCAAGTTCGGTTAGTTCGGTTATTAACCGAACCGGACCAATAAAATTCGGTTCGGTTTAAACCAAACTTGTAGAGTTTCGGTTCGGATTTCGGTTTCAGTTTTACCAAACCGAAAAGTTCGGTTCGGTTCAGGTTTTTTTCGGTTCGGTTCGGTTTTGAACCGATGAACACCCCTAGCAGTACTAACACAATATGCTAGGTCTTAAGTTAGACTTCGCAAGATAACTCTACTAGGTGTTTGTTGCTGCTAATTTTGGTCTGGGAGCAAACAGATGAATTTGTGGATTCTTGGAGAAAACAATAAAGCAAACTTGTTGACCTGTTGACCTTTACCGATGTGTTGACTTGGTCTCTTGCTGCTGCTGCGAACCTGCAAAAAGTGCGACACCGGGATGGATCCCTCCGACGCACCCTCCGACGCTCTTGTCAGTAATCTGAATGATTAAAAAAGAGCTTTTATTGGAAAAATATTGATTACCTCGTAACAGTGGGGGGAGAGGGGGTATTTATAGTCGCCTTAAGGATACGTTTCGAGATATGAACATATCTCTACTTCCCGGTGTGAATGGATAGAAGCGGTTAAGATCACTTCTTAGGGATAATTATGAATCTGAATTCTTTTTTATCCTTCTGAACTGGTTTGTAACGAGTTGGGACCCGTACCCAGTAAGACAAATCCGTTTATGGGTTATTGGGCTTTGAAGAAAGATCCAGTTCCCATTTCAGACCCGTTTGTTGGTGAAATTACCGTTTTATCCCTGGCCTTTAAGATCCGTGTCCGATTTGAATGGTCCCGATTTAATCCCATTTTTAGCCATATCACGAGCCCCCACTCCTGAAGACTGAGTTTAACAGCTTCTAATGGCGTACGGGATTTTATCGGAGTTCTCGGGGGAGTTGAATCTAGCTCGGGGTGTAACGATGTTATCATGAGCTTGTAAAATGCCCAAAAATATCCTCAGAATTTTCTGGTTTTTTTTCTAATTTTTTGAATTTTTTATTTAATTTCCGAATCAAATAATTAATTATCGAATTAATTATTTTAATTTAATAATTATTATTTTCAGAATAAAAAATAATTTTCCAAATTTAATAATTATTTTTAGAATTTTTTAATTAATTTTTTTGATTTTTAATTAATTTTTTCGGATTTTTTAAATAATTAATTCAATTAACCAAATAAATAAATAAATAAATAATACCTGATTAATCGCGGCCATTGATCTTGATCGGACGCGCATCGTGAGCAACCCATCTTCCCTACAACCGTTTCGGAATTCCTTCATGCGGCAATGGCGGCGAGCGCACGTCGAGCGCGGCGAGTAATCAGCGAAAGGGCGGCGAGCATTTTTTCCTGTAAAACGCTCGGAAACACGACTCTGCGGCAATGGCTGCAAGCGCGTGTCGAGCGCGGCGAGTAATCAGCGAAAAGGCGGCGAGCATTTTTTCCCGTTAAACGCTAGAAACACGTGTGTGCGGCAACGTCGGCGAACACGTGCCGAGCACAGCAAGAAAGCTGCGACGATCGTTTGGTGATGGGTTTCTCGAAATCGGAGGTGGTGAAGAGCTCTGTTTTGGTGAGATGGCATAGTGGATTCGAAGCACAACGAAGCTCCAGCGAGGGAGTGGGAAGCTCGGAGCTTGTTGATGGAGTTGGAGTTCGGCGACATCGAGGAGCTCGACGCTCATGGCGAGGAGGGAGGAGTTCGGAGCTCGACATTGGTGAAGTTGGCAAGGAGCTTGGAGCTCGGTGGATTCGGTGATGTGGAGACGAGCTGGACAAGGAAGGAGAAGAGCTCTTCGAGGGAGAAGGAGAGCTCGACGAGGTGGAAGGAGGGCTCGACGACGGAGGGTCGAGGTCGGCGTGGAGCTCGACGAACGGGCGAGTGGGTTTGGAGCTTGGGTTCTCAGAGTTGTTGAAGGAGGCTCTGAGGATGGTGACGGTGATGGAGTCGATGTTCGGAGCTCGACAACGGAGTGAGGGAGCTCGGTGGTTGGCGAGGTGGAGCCCTGCATTGGAGTTCGGCAACGAAGCTTTGGGTCTGTTTTTGTTTTTTGGCGGGAAAATGGAGGAGAAGAAAAGAATGGATGTATGGGTTTGGATCAGGTTTGGGTCCAAATGGGTTTGGATGCGACCCGTTAATCCTTATCTCCTTCTTTTCTTTATTTGTTTGGTTGTTTCGGGCGGATCTCATCCATCGATCTTGATTTCAGCGTGGATTGCGAGGAGATTTTTTTTCTTCTCATTTTTGCTCGGAACCAGATTTGTTCAGCTTGTGGTGGCGGACGAAATGTCAAACTTGGAAGACATTGACTGGTCAACGCAATTTTGGGTGTTTTCTGCTCGGAAACACGTCTGTTCGACATCTGCGGCGAGCTTGGCGAACGAGATGTCGAACTTGGAAGACGTTGACTGGTCAATGCAATTTTGGGTGTTTTCCGCTCGGAAACACGTCTGTTCGACATCTGCGGTGAGCCTGGCGAGCGGCTGTGTTGTAACTCACTTTCCCAGGGCTACGGTGGTCGGATTGGGGCGTGTGACCCCTTGTTTCAAAGCTAACTCGAAGGTGTACAAGTTCTCTTCAGAAATAAGTTGGAGAGTCATCATTCTTCATGGTCAAAAATGGTCCCACAACATACTTGTCTTCATGAAGTTGAGAAGTGCTTTGTATGGCTCTTGGGACGATTCATTCTTGGAAATGAGTTTAAGAAGCAACTCTTGAAGAGAGTTTTAGCTCCGAACTCGCTGAGAAGAGGCCCACTCGGGAGGTGAGTGGGACGAAGGGGTTGGCTCTAGGAGAGAGCCATTTGGGAGACAAGTTTGAGGAGCAACTCTAGAAGAGAGTTGTGCTCCGAACTCGTTGAGAAGAGGTCCGCTTTGGAGGCTAGCGGAGCAAAGAGCTTGGCTCTAGAAGAGAGCCATTTGGGAGACGAGTTTGAGGAGCAACTCTAGGAGATAGTTGTGCTCCGAACTCGTCGAGAAGAGGTCCGCTTTAGAGGCAAGCAGAGCGAAGAGCTTGGCTCTAGAAGAGAGCCATTTGGGAGACGAGTTTGAGGAACAACTCTAGGAGATAGTTGTGCTCCGAACTCGTCGAGAAGAGATTCGCTTTGGAGGCGAGCGAAGCGAAGAGCTTGGCCCCACGAGAGAGCCACTTGGGAGACAAGTTTGATGAGCAACTCTGGGAGAGAGTTGTGCTCCGAACTCGTTGAGAAGAGATCCGCTTTGGAGGTAAGCGGAGCGAAGGGCTTGGCTCTAGGAGAGAGCCATTTGGGAGATGAGTTTGAGGAGCAACTCTAGGAGATAGTTGTGCTCCGAACTTGCCGAGAAGAGGTCCGCTTTGAAGGCGAGCGGAGCGAAGAGCTTGGCTCTAGAAGAGAGCCATTTGGGAGACGAGTTTGAGGAGCAACTCTAGGAGATAGTTGTGCTCTGAACTCGTCGAGAAGAGATCCGCTTTGGAGGCGAGCGGAGCGAAAAGCTTGGCCCTAGGAGAGAGCCACTTGGGAGACAAGTTTGAGGAGCAACTCTGGGAGAGAGTTGTGCTCCGAACTCGTCGAAAAGAGGTCCGTTTTGGAGGTGAGCGAAGCGAAGGTCTTGGCTCTAGGAGAGAGCCGTCTCGGGCGACACGTTTGAGGGAAAACTCTAGGAGAGAGTTGTGAGCTCCGAACTCGTCGCTTAAGAGAGATTCAACGGTTGTGGGAGCAGTTCCGAATGGCAAACCACTTCTTACCTGCTTACGAGCGAGTAATTTGAAGCGGAATCGAGCCAAGTGTTGGACTCCGAACTCGTCGTTTAAGAGAGATTCAACGGTTGTGGGAGCAGTTCCGAATGGCGAACCACTTCTTACCCACTTATGAGCGAGTAATTTGAAGCGGAATCGAGCCAAGTGTTGGACTCCGAACTCGTCGTTTAAGAGAGATTCAACGATTGTGGGAGCAATTCCGAATGGCGAACCACTTCTTACCCGTTTACGAGCGAGTAATTTGAAGCAGAATCGAGCCAAGTGTTGGACTCCGAACTCGTCGTTTAAGAGAGATTCAACGGTTGTGGGAGCAGTTCCGAATGGCGAACCACTTCTTACCCACTTATGAGCAAGTAATTTGAAGCGGAATCGAGCCAAGTGTTGGACTCCAAACTCGTCGTTTAAGAGAGATTCAACGGTTGTGGGAGCAGTTCCGAATGGCGAACCATTTCTTACCCGCTTATGTGCGAGTAATTTGAAGCGGAATCGAGCCAAGTGTTGGACTCCGAACTCGTTGTTAGAGGGGGTTAACGAATTGTAGCAGTAACTCTGAATGGTGAGCTGCCCCGCCCTTGCTTGTTTGCAAGCGGCTAAAGCAACATCGAACCAAGTGTTGGACTCCAAACTCGTTTTTTGAGCTTAGTAAGTTGCGGGAGCAGCCATGTAGGAGAAGCTAGACTCTGAACTCACCATTTAGCGAGTCGTGACTCGGAGAGATAGAGATGAAGCAAGAGCAATAATTTTCAATGAGAAAAATGTAAAGTTTTATTGAAATAAACTAAGTGGTCGCTTCAATAGGGCGAGCCATTATTACATGCTATTGGCCGGGTTACAAGCATCAGCCTTATTGAAAAACAAGATCCTACTTCTACGATAAGGTGAAGGACTCTTGGGATGAGCTGGGTTCTCCCTTCATTGGACCTCCTTTGATGAGGTGGAAGAAGGACCCAGGTTCTGAGTCTTGAAGCTCGGTGGGCCTCTCTGTTCGTTTGTAGGCTCCTCAGGGGGGAGGCACGGCCCCATCTTTTTGGACGAACTTGGTCAGGTGTCCCCGCTGTATGAGTTCTTCGATATCCTCCTTGAGAGCCCGACAATCATCCGTGTTGTGGCCGTGGTCCCTGTGAAAGCGACACCACTTATCCTTGTTTATCTTCTTGCCAGGGGTATTCATTCTAGGGGGAGCGCGGAGTAGCCCTTCGCTGTCCACCTCCAAAAGAACTTCTAATATATTAGCAATGGGGGGGGTGAACTTCTCAAAAGGAGGAGTCGGGCGGCACTGGCCATTGTCGTCCTTCTGGGATTTTTGGGACCCCTCTTCTCTTGCATTCTTCTGTTTGTTCCCGGAAGAGGATTCTTCAAGAGTAGGGGGGTTAAGAGCCTCTTCCACTCGTATGTACTTCTCCACCCTAAGTAGGAGTTCTGAGAAGTCCCGAGGAGGCTTCTTGGCAAGGGATGCCCTGAGGTTGGCATTAGTGACGTTGCACTGGAATACGACAGAGGCTACTGATTGGTTGAGAGAGTGAAGTGTCGAACATAATCCCTTAGGCATTCACCCTTTTCTTGGTTGAGGGTCACCAGAGATACACTTGTTTTCTCGGCCCGGCGGCTACTCACGAAATGAGTAAGGAAGAGCCCTTCGAACTGATCGAATGAGAAGATGGAGGCTGGGGCGAGTCGAGAGTACCATTCTCTCGCAGGCCCCTTCAGTGTGGCAGGGAATATCTTGCAGAGGAGGGCATCTGAAGCACGGTGGATCATCATGAGAGTTTTGAAACTCTCTATGTGATCTGCGGGGTCCGACTCCCCGGTATACGACTCGAAGTGAGGCGTCTTGAAGTTTTCTGGGACGGGGGGCCTCCATGATGGTGCGGGAGAATGGAGGCTTGCTCGGGCAGAGGTTTATCGCACGTTGCTCTTCTTCCTTGTCAATTCGGCCGAGGCGCCTCTCCATCTCTTGGAGACGGTGGTAAACTGAGTCTTCTCTTTGATCATATCTTGCCGAGCCCCGGGACTCATCTTCGTACAAGGGTGGACTGGGGCAGCGGCGATGGTAGCCTGGAGATGGACGAGGATTGGGAGTGTGAAGGTGGTGGCTCTTAGCTGGCTCATGAGTAGGTGTCCTCTGATCGTTATTTGGGGTGATATTGAGGACCCGTAAGACTGCTGCTTGGAAGTCTTGAAGATCTGCCCTTGTGACTGGTGCCTCTCCAGCTTGGCGGTTCCTATGTGTGGCTCGGCTTACTGGAGAATGAGTTCTCCGCCGATGACGCTGAGGGGACTCTCTTCGCCTCCTCGGGGGAGGGGATCTTCTAGTCCTCGGTTGGCGGGGGGTCCGGACTCTTGAGGCTCCTGGGTGCTTAGGTTGATGGACTCCCACAAGGGCTTGCCATTCATTCAGGCGAGTTCGGAGGTCGTCCCCCTTTTGGCGGTCGGCAATCAATTGAAGAAGATCCCGCTAGGGAGGGCTTCGAGAAGCCAGAGATTCAACTGAAGGATTGGGAACCGCGACATGGTCATGAGGAGGATGTTGCTTCGGACGACTCCGACGGGAGCCCCCCTGGGCAGCCCCCCGAGACCCTGGAGGGGCCTGTTGAGGAGGAAAACCTTGAGCTGGAGGAGGGGGAGGAGGAAGAGAAGTGGTTCTTCGGCTGGAGACCGCTGCCTTCCCCTTCTGTTTTGGATGCATGGCTTGAAACTAGTCTCGCTGATGAAGTTAGGTCGGGTTGCTTTTTTGTTCCCACAGACGGCGCTAACCTGTTGCTGCTGATTTTGGTGTGGGAGCAAACAGATGAATTTGTAGATTCTTGGAGGAAACAATAAAGAAAACCTGTTGACCTGTTGAACTTCACCGATTTGTTGACTTGGTCTCTTTCCGTTGCTGCGAACCTGCAAAAAGTGCGAGACACCGGGATGGATCCCGGCGACGCACCCTCCGACGCTCTTGTCAGTAATCTGAATGATTAAGAAAGAGCTTTTATTGGAAAAATATTGATTACCTCGTAACAGTGGGGGAAGAGGGGTATTTATAGTTGCCTTAGGGATCCGTTTCAAGATATGAACATATCTCTACTTCCCGGTGTGAATGGATAGAAGCAGTTAAGATCACTTCTTAGGGATAATTATTAATCCGAATTCTCTTTTATCCTTCTGAACTGGTTTATAACAGGTTGGGACCCATACCCAGTAAGACAAATCTGTTTATGGGTTATTGGGCTTTGAAGAAAGACCCAGTTCCCATTTTAGGCCTGTTTGTAGGTGAAATTACCGTTTTACCCCCGGGCTTTAAGATCAGTGTCCGATTTGAACGGTCCCGATTTAATCCCATTTTTAGCCATATCAGTGCTCAACCTAGACTTACCAGAATCCCTAAGGATCCTGTTCATAGCCTATCAATCCAAGACACTGACAATACGAACGTATTCGCATGCTACTGCCTGAACTTGGATTCTGTCTACACTCCCGGCCCGCGATCAAGCTACACTGGTTAAGATCTGACGGTGCACGAGGGGTGACTCATCCAAAGCCCACGAGGAGTAAAGTAAATACACGTCGTGATGGTCGATGGCTCCTAGGGCAATGATATCACCCTAGACAAGCACAATAACTGCGTACTAGCTAATAAGCTACATACGAGCAAAACAACTTATGTACGAGCCGACTAGCTACGTATGAGCCAAACGAATTACATACAAGCTAACTAGCTATGTATGTGATAAATGAATCATCTAGAAGCAACCATAAAAGCCTTCTAACAACCTAGAAGCAAAATAACATGCTACTAGCAAACTTGATCTTTTATACATAAAAGCAACATAAAAGCCTTCTAACAACTTAGAAGCAATTAAGCATGCTACCCTTATCAAAATTGAACAAAATTAGACTTTTTAGAAAGGTGAGAACATCTACTACAACTCTCTAGTTGAAAATTTTCTCAGATTAAGTCAATAAGAGGAAAAAAATTTCGAACAATCCAAACAGCGAGCTTCAGCCAATTAAGGCTAGCTGCTATGACTTGTAAGGGTCATAACTCCTGCTCCACTTATCAGAATCTAACCAAATAGGAAATTTTGGAAAGGTGAGAAAATCTACTACAACTCTCTAGTTGAAAACTTTTCTAAATTCAGTAAGTAAGAGGTACAAAGACTTCGAACAATCTAAACAGCGAAACTTCACCCAAACAGCTAGCTGTTGTGACTTGTAAAGGTTATAACTCCCACTCCGCTTATCAAAATCTAACCAAATAGACATTTTGGAAAGGTGAGAAACTCTACTACAACTCTCTAGTTGACCACTTTCTCAGATTCCGCATGGAACTCAAAATCCAGTCCTTTGAAACAAAAGCACAGCAAAAGTTACAGCAAAAGCTGAAACTTGCAAAGGTCATAACTTTTGCTATACTTAACGGAATCTAACAAAATTGGAAATTTTGGAAAGGGAAGAACATCTACTAAAACTTTCTAGTTGACCACTTTTCCAGATTCCTTATAGAGCTCAAAATCCAGCTCTTTGAACACAACACAAGAACAACAAAAAGCACAACAAAAGCTGAAACTTGTAAAGCTTATAACTTTTGCTATACTTATCGGAATCCAGCAAAATTGGGCTTTCTGGAAAAGGGAGAACATCTACTACAACTTTCTAGTTGACAACTTTTCCAGATTCCTTATAGAGCTCAAAATCCAGCTCTTTGAACCCAACTCAAGAACAACAAAAAGTACAACAAAAGCTGAAACTTGTAAAGCTTATAACTTTTGCTATACTTATTGGAATCTAGCAAAATTGGGCTTTCTGGAAAAGGGAGAACATCTACTACAACTTTCTAGTTGGCCACTTTTTCAGATTCCTTATAGAGCTCAAAATCCAGCTCTTTGAACACAACTCAAGAACAACAAAAAGCACTACAAAAGCTGAAACTTGTAAAGCTTATAACTTTTGCTATACTTATCAGAATCTAGCAAAATTGTGCTTTATGGAAAGCTGGGAACATATACTACAACTTTAAGGTTGTCCACTTTTCCTGATTCCTTATAGAGCTCAAAATCCAGCTCTTTGAGCACAGCTCAAGAACAACAAAAAACACAACAAAAGCTGAAACTTGTAAAGCTTATAACTTTTGCTATACTTATCGGAATCTAGCAAAATTGGGCTTTCTAGAAAGGGGAGAACTTCTACTACAACTTTCTAGTTGACCACTTTTCCAGATTCATTATAGAGCTCAAAATCCAGCTCTTTGAACACCACTCAAGAACAACAAAAAGCACAACAAAAACTGAAACATGTAAAGCTTATAACTTTTTCTATACTTATCGCAATCTAGCAAAATTGAGCTTTATCGAAAGGGAAGAACATCTACTACAACTTTCTAGTTGACCACTTTTCCAGATTTCTTTTAGAGCTCAAAATCCAGCTCTTTGAACACAAGTCAAGAAGAACAAAAAGTACAACAAAAGCTGAAACTTGTAAAGCATATAACTTTTGATGTACTTATTGGAATCTAGAAAAATTGGGCTTTCTGTAAAGGGGAGAACATCTATTACAACTTTCTAGTTGACTACTTTTCCAGATTCCTTATAGAGCTCAAAATCCAGCTCTTTGAACACAACTAAAGAACAACAAAAATCACAACAAAAGCTAAAACTTGTAAACCTTATAACTTTTGATATACTTATTAGAATCTAGCAAAATTGGGCTTTCTGGAAAGGGGAGAACATATACTGCAACTTTCTAGTTGACCACTTTTCCAGATTCCTTATAAATCTCAAACTCCAGCTCTTTGAACACAACTTAAGAACAACAAAAAGCACAACAGAAGCTGAAACTTGTAAAGCATATAACTTTTGCTATACTTATCAGAATCTAGCAAAATTGGCCATTTTGGAAAGGGGAGAACATCTACTACAACTTTTTAGTTGACCACTTTTCAAGATTCCGTAAGGAACTCAAAATCCAACCCTTTGAACACATGCAAAATTAACCAAAGTAAAGCTCATTGTTTTGGGGGAAATGTTTGTTTGACCTATCAATTTAACCCCAAAAAATCTATAAAAAATACAGCATGGTAGTAACACATACAAGAAGCTCTCAAATTAATTTGGAGTTAAAATTCCAACTTTAACACTAGTAATTAATTCTAACTACATGCTAGTTTAGGGTTGATTCTTTAGTGTTTTATTTGTGTTCTACTACTTCAATCTTGTATGCCTTTTATTCTAGTCCATAAACATCCATATGCACATGATTTAGTCCAAGTTCTTCATTTCACAAGCAATTAAAACAACAAAGCAATAACAAATTAGTTGAGAACCCCCACCCAACTAGTGTAGGAAGGACTTGCTCTTCTCCTCCTTACTCCTTGTTCTTGCTCCTCTTCAAGAACACCACAAATGAACCCACTTTTTTTTTCTTTTGATTTTTGATCTCTCTTTCTTTTCCTTTCTTCTCATTTTTTTTTTCTAAATAAAACAAGTAAAGAAAAATGAGAATGAGATGAGAAGAGATGGAGAAAACACAAAATGAATGAGGGCTTCTTGCCCTTGATAATGGCCGGCCAAGGCTTCCTTTATAGGAGGAGGAGAGTGTGTGTGTGTAGGTGTGGAGAAGCCAAGTGTCATACCCATTTGTGGTTTAACAAGTTTGAGATCAAATTGCAAATTTAAATTGTAATCAACACCCTACACATCTCTAACCCTCCATTTGATCATGATTTATAAAAAATAAGAGACATTTTCCCAAAATCGCATACTACATGATTTCGTACAAACGTACGAAATCGATACAGTACTTATACGTACATATATCTGTCTACACAAATAATTTTTATTAGTTAAAACGAATAATCTTTACCAAAAATATTTTAATTCAGAAATAATAATAAAAATAATTTTATTACCGGCTCAAAAGATTACAGTACCAATTTGATACAATACAGATGTATACTGACTGATATATATATATATATATATATATATATATATATATATATATATATATATATATATATATATATATATATCAGTCTGTATACATATATATATATATATATGTATACAGACTGATATATATATATATATATATATATATATATAGGGAAATGCTCTATTGAAAACGGGTCTAGTTTTCATGGGTTAGAAAACACCAATCTGAGCCGTTGGGTCGCTCATGATCGTGATCAGCGGCTCAGATCGAGCTCCCCATAACCCGTTTCAATTGATCAGCAGAGGGTTATTTTGGGAATTTCGTCCCAAATAACTCTTCGCTAAATAGACTCTAAAAAAATTGATATAACCTAGGCCGTTGTTAGGAACAACGGCCTAGGTTATAAAAAATTGAATTATAGGCCATTGTTTGGAACAACGGCCTTGTTCTAAATTTTTATAACCTAGGCCGTTGTTGGGAACAACGGCCTAGGCTATAAAATTTTCTATAAAATTTTATAGAAAATTGTTGGAAACAACGACCTAGGTTATAAAAATTTAGAACAAGGCCGTTGTTCCAAACAACGGTCTATAATTCAATTTTTTATAACCTAGGCCGTTGTTCCCAACAACGGCCGTTCTTCCCAACAGCGGCCTAGGTTATATTCATTTTTTCAGAGCGAATCAGGCAAAGAGTTATTTGGGACGAAATTCCCGAAATAACCCTGCACCACTTAAGTGATATTGGGTGATGGGTGGAGGCGATCTGAGCCACTGATCACGATCAAAAGTGATCCAACTGCTCAGATTGGTGTTTTCCAACCCGTGAAACAAACCCGTTTTCAATGGAGTATTTCCCATATATATATATATATATATATATATATATAATGTTTATTAGTAAAACCAGGTAATATCCACCAAAAATATTTTAATTCTGAAAATAAAAATAAAATAATAATTTTTAATATCATTCCGAGATTTTACAGACATTTCTCAAAAACGCATTTTACAGGATTTTGTACAAGTGCACAAAACCGATACAATACATATATATACTTGTATATATATACGGATAAATTTTTATTAGTAAAACCAAGAAATTTCCATAAAAATATTTTAATTTTAAAAATAATAATTATTCAAATATAATATCAAACCGGGATATTACACACCGGGGGTTGACCCCGGCGACAGACCCTCCGATGCTCAAGTCAGAACCAGAAAGAAAAAGGGAGTTTGAGAGAGAGAAACTGGCGAATTGTTGATTACCTTCTGACTGGGGAAGGGGGAGGATATGAATTCCTTATCTCCTTTATGTTTCTCCCCCTCAAGACATAAGTTCTCTTGTTAGGGGATAAGAGATTTGACTCCTAGCCTGAATGGACTGGGTGTCTCTCCTAATGGGCCTAGTCTGTCACTTTTTATGTGCTTGAATGAAGCCCGTGTCTTGTAGAGGAGTCTGGAGAAGGCACATACCTGTTAAAGAGGCCTGTTATGATTAATCTGCCTGTAGAAGCTTTGAGATCTGTACTGGAATCGTACAACCCTGATTTGCTGCGATTTGTACCATCATCACCTCGTATTCTTATTATTTGGATGTAGCTTTTCTACCCACCTCTTTAGATGATAGTGAACTTCTTTTGCCCTGTCCTCTCCTATTTGGCACGATCTGACAACCTCACATCACTTTCAACCTTGTTCATTTTTCTGTGCCCATCACTTTGTAACATGCCTATCTTGTCTTTAGTCTCGTGACTCTGAACCTCATAAATTTTTAGACCGTTGAATCTTTTCAGAATGCTTGTGATTCCTCTCTCCTTTATCGTACAATCTCACATGGCCTCTATTTGAGAAAATTTTGCCGTACTGACCCACTTTTGAAAATATTTGGCGCTCTGACCCACTTCCGAAAACAATTAGCGAACTGACCCAGTTTTGGACACGTCAGCAACACACGTTCTTGGGAAAAACGACATAGGTTATTTCGATGCCCTTTTCCCCAATAACTGCATCTGTTTTAAAAAAAACTTTCATGCCATTATTTGGAATAACGACATCTGTTACTTTTAGTCGAAGGAGCAAACCGTCTCAATTGTGAGCTGAGGGACAAGTGTGAAAATAAAGTAAAGGATATCGTTATTTTGAATAACGACATTAGTTACTTTTATTTTGCACACTTACCTATATTCAGTGCCCCCCCACTCTTCTCCTACCCCTTTCTACTTCGATTTTTTCTCTTCTCTCTCTTCACTCCCGTGACCCACAAACCCTAGATCCTTAAATAAAAAAATCCCAACTATTGGAGTGCTCTCAAATTTCATATATCCTGCCTCCTTACTCCCACTCTCATTTCATTCCTCATCCACAACGAATTTTCAAACTATCAACACTAGGGTCTAATTTGAAGGTATTATTATTATAACCGTATGTTTGATATGTGTTCCCATGTGATGCTTATGAGTAGTGAATGACTTGAATATGTTTGAATTTTTTATGCTTAGGAATGGAATATGATATCCCTATTTGGTTATATTTTGGGGGTGAAGTAATTAAAGATCCGAAGATTAGATATTGTTATAGTGATGTTGAACCGGTCATTATTTGGGCTCCCCGCAACTTTATATATTCACAATTAATAGATAAGATATTTGAAGTCACTAATTGGGATAGAAGTGAAATGAGTGACAAAATCAAAGCCCGTTATGCTGTCAGTAACTAGGAGAACGAGGAAATAAGATTATTAAAGCAGGCAAAGATTCGACTTCGTTCTCCAGAGGGAGGAGTTGTTCACCAAGTCCTTCGGTCATTCCCTCTTCAATAATCGCAATCTCCACATCTAGAGTTTGGGGTTGGGGGGGGGGGGGGGGGGGGTTAGAGCAAGCCATGAACCGCAAGTAGTAACAAGAAAGATAGAAATAAGAAGCAGGAAAGAAAAGTAATAAGAACTGGCAATTCAATTCGGAACAAGCATGAAAACGAGAAATAATATATGTAACAAGAAAGAAATAAGAACTGAACAAGAAGTTAAACAAGGACTGGCGATGTAATTATAATATAACATGATCAAGTGTAATGCAATTGACAGCTAGAACAAGTCTCAAAATATAACCAATCGGGAACAAGGAATCATGTAACAGGAAACATATCATATAAACATGAATCATGCAACTTGTAAACCGGAATCATGTATACTTGTAAACATGAATCATATAACTTGTAAATCAAACAGGAATCATGTAACTTGTAAACAAGAATCATACACATGTTCAGTGTTAATCTCAAGTCTAGCAATCTTTTATAAATCCTAACTAATGCACGCAATCCTGCGTCCCATACCACAGGTTCGAGAGCATACAATCAAGTTAACGTTTAGACTAAAGTGGTGAATTCTATAAGGTCATGTACTCTCCCGACAAATTGCAAAGGCAATCCCGACATTTTATTAAACCTGTAACGCCTTTTAGCAACGCCTCTATAGATCATACCGGTGTTTCTAACAACGCCGCGCTAAACGCCGCTAAAGCGAGCGTCGGGACAAGTGAGGGGTCTATCCCAATGTTTCCCCAGATGCTGCTATAGCCCATAAACATTTTTTGGCGGTTCTGAAATGCCGGTATAGGTCTCTTTCCAATTTGGGTATTTTAAAAAATTTAATCTATCCCGGCGTTTCCCAACGTCGGGATAGATATTTTTTCTAAAAAGTTAATTATCTTTGGCGGCATTGTGTGTACCGTGCCGGGATAGACTCACTTCTAAGATGCATACGATAGGCCTATTTAGAAACGTCGTAATAGGTTAAATTGATATTTTTTTGTTGTATATCTATCTCGGCGTTTTTTAGGTATTCTTTGTTTTTTTGCAATTGAATTCAAAATTTCAAATTAAAAAATACAGATAATTAATCACATATTAAAAATACCAGTAATCACCTCAAATTTGAATGCTCAAATATTAAAATCAATTATAACAGCATAACAAACACATAAAAACTGTCATACAAAGAGTTATAAATGTATAAGTTGTATAACACATAGTTTTTACAAAACATAAATAAAGTTTCGACAAAACATATGAAAAATAAAGTCCAAATCCTCAAAACTATGGTGGAGTCGTCTCCTCGTCTGACCCGGTGTTGCTTCCATTCCCATCGGTATTTCGCCCTGTTGTATGAACGTGACTAGAAATCGATGGTATTCGTTGTCCCTGTATAATGCACAATATGCTTCAATAATATCTAAACTAAAGAAATTAAACTATCACAAAATTTTGCATATTACTTACTGTTCCATGTATTGGATTCTCAGCATTGTGATTTTGTTTGGAATGTAAAGAAGCAATCATATCTTTCAGGCCTTGAATCTCTGCCTGCATCTTGAACACGTCTGGATAGGGTGGATGGCCGGAGGTAGCACAATGACCGAATACCTATGGTCCAACACATATCCGATATACATTAATCCCAGCTTCCACTCACAATAAAAAAAATGCCGCTATTCAGATCCAAATGTCAATTCTAACTTACCTGTGAGGGTGTTAGCCCTAATTCCATACCACGCACACGACTGGGTTGCTCTCTCCCCCTCACATCAGAGATAGCTTCACGCTAGATCGTTAATGGATCTACCGAAGAAGATGACGACTTCTCCGCAATCAGCGCTCTAACGTCCTTCTGTGAAAGAGAACAAAGACAACATTAATATTAATAAATTACTTCTATAATTAAATATTAAAATAATATTAGTTTGAAAGTTTCATTTTTACCACTATCTCGGCTGCAAACTCATCCCTGAAATGTCTCATCCTTGCTTGTGTGAGTAGTTTCAAAAAAATCTACCTCACCAATACTCTCTCCATCGTTTGACGCTTTCTATATATAAGATCGATGAAGTATTTAAATCAAATAAAGGCGGAAATTACCGAAAAATATTTAAAACCACTTAAAAAAAAACTTCCTATAAAATGAAATATTCATTACTAGGTCAACTCGCACAACGGCAAAGCTGCTACTCCCTGTAGTATGCTTCACCTTCATATTCCGTCGACTGCTCAGACCAATTTCAGCTTTGCTCTATACAATTTTGATAATCAAAATATATGTTTATGTTTACCAAAAATCAATAAAATATATCATCAATGAAATATATTAACAATGAAATAAAAATACCTTTCCAGTATCCGATTTCCAAAAAGAGATGAGAAATTGCCAATCTTGTGCAGTCACGCATTCGGGAACCGACCTTGCATTTTCGGCCTCTATCTTCTCCTCATCATAGTACTTCCCTTTTAGAAAGCTCTTGTGATCCCTCAATTTCTTCGATATCGATTTATTGACCCATCCATCAAGAGCATCAGCGCTTTTGCTAAAAAATGATATTAATTGAAGATATATATAGTACTATCGCTTAAAAAAAAAAATACGAGAATTTCTCCGTATTTACTCAATCACTTAAATTAATAAATATTTAAAGGAGATTTACTACCTTTTGATACTAATGACTCATTTATGTTGTGCTAATTGAGTGAATGGATACTGATAATAAAGTACAAAATCTTAAGTCTCATATAGTGCAATTAAATATAATAGATAAAATAGGAATATACCTTAATCGCATCAGAATCCATCATTTTGGTTGTCGTTGGTACTTTCAACCAACTCTCTTAGGATACGAGGATTTCTGGCTACTACACCACAAAATTTCCCGAGCTTACTCCCCGCTTCTCTAATTGGTTGATTGACATTGTTGCTATTCACCAATATCTTTTCATTGTTCGGGAGCTACCATATTTCCTTCATCTTCGTCGGCCCCCTCGTCCTCCTCGAGTTGGTGGACATGCTACCTTCACCCGCCTTGAATGTAGTAGCACCCCCTTCCGCCGCCCCTCCAATCTCTTCTGTCGGGTGCTGAATAGTAGGTCCCGTGCTAGGCTACTCTATGGCATCCTCTTGGTCATGCACAATCCTGACCTACTTCCTCTTCGTTCTCGCCATATGTCACATGTTTAAAGAGAATTCAAATTAATTATAAATAAATCAACAAATCAAACATATGAAAAAATAATGACATTAAAGCAACTGGTATAATACAATTCTGATAATGCCTAGAAACAACATAAACAATATAAACAAAGCGCAATCAGCCTCGAAACAATATAAACATGGCTCAATCAGCCTCGAAACAATATAAACGGAGCTCAATCAGCCTTGAAACAACATACACATGTACAGAGCTCAAAGTGCATGGAAACAACATAAACAGAGCTTCAAAAGCTCAGAAATAATATAAACAGAGCTCAATCAGCCTCGAAACAATGTAAACAGAGCTCAAAGTGCATGGGAACAACATAAATATAACAACAAAAGACCAAATAAACTCAGACAGAGAGGGTTCATACTCTGAAGAAATAAAGCCTACTAATAAAGTTTTGAGCACTCAATATATACACAGCAAAATCATCACAAGTAAACAATTCACATAGATGGACCAAGGCCTAAAATAGTTCTGCAATATACTGTATTTATATAGGAAAAGATTGTTAAAACATACATAGATAGCATAAACTAAAGCCTTAATATTATAGTCTTGAACAATATTGTAACATCCCAGAAAAATAAAATAATTTTTTATATTTTTGCACGTGCATTGTGCATAAAATTTTGTATGCATTGTTGTCCTGAAAATTAGAAATAATGCACATTTAACTTCTCACTTTATTTGTTACATTTTGTATTATTTATTTTATATTAACTCATGGGCCTAAAATCTCTTTCAAAGCCCACAAAAAATTAAATAAAAGCCCATTACTACTTGTCATGTAACACCCACACACACAATTTAATTCAATAAAAACAAATAATTAAAATATGTGAAGTGTACACATAGCACGTGCACACGTGCAATGTGCACGTCCCAAGGTTGGTCGGCTGTTCATGGAGAGGTGGAGAGAGAGTAGCGGAGTAGGGATTAATTAGTGGGTAATTAGTTATTCTAACAACTCCTACAGTACTCTATAAATACCCTACACCCTATGCCATTCCTAAACACACAAAAAAAAACAAAAAAACAAAAAAACAAAAGATTAGGCTGTGGCGGACTTGTTGTTGCCGCGTTGTTGGATTTCAGTAGGGTTTTAGCATGGCTTTTGTGGGATTTTGGAGTTCTTTTTTGAAGAGGCTTGCTACTAGGATATTCTTCTAATAGGTGGGTGTCTCATCTTGCTTTGTAATTGTATATAGAATGCATGCTTAGAAAATTCATGTTAGAGTTGTAGATGTAGCATGAGTTATTTAACTTCTATTACCTTCGTGTGATGCATATTGTATTAATATCTAGAAATTTAGTATTTGATAAATGTGAAAAAAATGCATGTTAATGAAAACTTACAATGTAGAATTACAGTGTAGTCAAACTACAATTTATATTGGAATATCTTATATGATTGTCATGCAAATTGTAGTATATTATGATTGGATTTTGTAGATAAATTGTAAGTGTATGTGAAGGGGGTTTAAGTTGTGCTTTGATTGGAGTAGATTATAATTTCATGGAGAGATTTTCCCCAAAATTTCAAATAACGTTAAAAAGAAAAATATATGCATGCTAGTAGAGTAGTAGTGGTAATTTATAAAGGCACTAGATTTGCCCGTAGGCATGTGCCTATGGGACGTCTTCAGAACAATACATCTTATGAAAAGCCTTGTAAACAGTAAATCAACAATTATGTAGCTCAAATTTGAATAGTATGACAGAAATTAGTGGTAAATAAAAGTCCATGTTTCCATAAGTATATATATATATATACATATATATATATATATATAGAGAGAGAGAGAGAGAGAGAGAGAGAGAGAGAGAGAGAGAGAGAGAGAGAGAGAAATCTTCGGTTGCACACTACTTTGGTGAGCACTCCGTGAGCACTCACGAAATAGAGCACCTATGACAAATCTGAACCGCTCATATTGTTCTATATACCTAAGATAGCCTAACAATAAAAAATCAATTAATTTGAAATTCATTTGTTCATGATTTACATCATCACAAAATTGTATGGCTGAAAATTCTAATAGCATGATGGATAGGCAAATAAACTTCAAATTACTTGATTTTTTATTGTTAGGCTATCTTAGGCATATTGAACAATATGAGCAGTTCGGATTTTTCATTGGGTCTTTATTTCATGAGTGCTCACGGAGTGCCAAAAGTAGGGTGCAACCGAAGGAGACTCTATATATATATATATATATATATATATATATATATATATATATAGAGAGAGAGAGAGAGAGAGAGAGAGAGAGAGAGAGAGAAATAATTAAATAAATAAAGGAGTTGTTTTGGGGGGGAATTTTTGGAGGGAAAAATGTGTTTTGTGAGGTTAGATCTGGGTCTTTGATTTTGAGGGGGTTGAAGGAGAGCCACTTGATAGCTTTCATTGTGTTTTATTATATAGATATGTGTATGAAAATTCCCAAAATTGCTTTCCACATTTATGGTGTATATAATCACTCTGTTATAAATAAAACCAATATGAAATCATTGCTGGAATTTTAGAGATGCATTTTATGAACAATTATATTGGGAAAAGAGATTAGAAATCGAAAATTGTTGAAAGAATAAAACTGAGAATATAAATAGAGAATAAAGTTGTAAAGTTTTAAACCCATATAATATCGATTAGGCACCTGGCCTTGGTGGCTAGCACGTTCGCCAGTGCGCTGCGCATGCCAAGTGACGATTTAGGGGCTCTGTGGTCACGGGTTCAAGCCTGGGGTTGGCTCGTTTCTTCCAAAAAAATTTGAATAATAAAATCATGGCAATTTGGGCATTTAATGAACTCAAAGAGTTTCTATGCACTACTGTGAGTTGGCACAGTGGTTTGGGCGTTGGCTTGGGGTGCTGTTGGCTCTGGTTTGAGTCTGGGCATGCACAAATGAGTTTAAAATTTTTATTTTTTATATTTTTCAAGTTTTACAAAGGGGGAAACAATCTTATAAATATTATATAGTATTAGTAGATTACTTGTGAATTATTTTAAATATTCTAAGAGATACTTTGAGAACCTTAAAGTCATGAATTAAATAAATTCTATTCAAGTTTGAGAAGAGAATGTATATGAGTAAAGATTTGTAAAGAGTTAAATCAAGTTTAATCATGAGGGGAAATAAGAAATTCCTAGAGGTTAATTGTAAAGAGTTTGTGTTTTAATCTCAAAAGAAGTTTGTATTGGAAAGTATAGTCGAAGAATAAATGAATATGAAAAGGATTGTATTAATCGAGAGAACATTGAAATTGATTAGTTTGGTTGGCTAACCAAGAAGTTGTTTATAAGAAATTCGATGAGGAAAATTGTTGTTGAATGTGTTATAAAAGTTGAATGTTTCGTGATTTATAAACATAAAGTGGATAAAGAGGAATGTTGATTAAAAGATGAAATATTTATGCTGAGGTTGGATATAACCTATTTGATTTCTAGAGTGAGAAGGTTGTTGGAATCTAGAGGCTAGGCGAGGCCCTTGGTAACCAGTATTTGTGAATAATAAAAATTTGAGAAGTAACAAGTGTGGGTTTACTCTCTCTTTGAGAAGTAGCTAGTGTGGAATGACTTTCTCTAGTGTTGATTTAAGTTCGGTAGGGTAAGCTGGCTCTAGGTTGTGATAATTATAACTTAAACTTAAGGACAAGCACTAAGGGGAGATGTGATGAAGTATGGGCAAACATGAGTATGAGGGCTTTGATAGGGCGGTTGGTGGTTATCTCCAGAATTATCGGAGTTGCGGCTCACGGTGGGAGAATTCCTTTAGAATTACTGGGAGCAAAATGACGCTTGTGGGGTATTTGTGTGATGAGGTACCTATGATAGCGCAGTGTGGGTTTCGTCTACAGAATTATTGGGGTGTGAGGCGTGATGGCCGAAAATCACTCACGGTGGGAGAACGACTCTCAAGAATTATCGAGTTATAGCTCGCGGTGTGGGTATTCGCCTCCAGAATTATTGGGGTTACAACTCGCGCTGGGAGAGCGATACTCAAGAATTATCGGGGTGGTAGTAGATACTCACAGGATATCTAAAACATACATTAGTCACTGTAGTAGTAATTCATAGCGAGGGATTAAACCCTATATTGAGGAGTACGATAAGGGCTTTGCCCTCGGACCTATGTAGAATTGGATGCATAGAATCCGAACAAGTATGCATTAGTGCATCGTAGCGTAAATCTACATTAGGCATTTAAGTCATATCTTACACTGACATGTTTAGGATAGTCACTTTTTACACTTTATTGTGCATTCAAGTTTGTGTCTGCTAAAGTAAGAGAATCACTTATTTACAGCATTGCTTCATACAACTGACGTGCCCACAGTTTTCCACTGGAGGGCTTGGATTGGTAAAAAGACATAAAGATAAATTGATGCTAAAAATTATTTTCAAATTTAAGTTGTTGATGTTGAAGTCGTAGATATCATGTTGTATTCTTTTTAATTCCGCTGCGTTGATGTAAAGAACAATGTTATGTAATAAAAAATTTTAATTTCCTTATAAAATTGTACGAATTTGAAGTAAAAGATCATATTGTGATACGAATTACATGTATTTGAAATTCGGGGCGTTACAAATACCAATATCACAGTTAATAATTCACATAAAGTAGCTGACTCCATATGATCAACCTATATTACAAAGTTATTGAACAGAGGTCAAATGATTCTCACCGACATTTCAATAGCAAACAATTAAACAAACTAAAACCCTATAGAATCTTGAACAATATAAATATCAACAGTTAAAAATATCACAGGAAGTAGCTAACTCTATATGATCATCTCTAGCAACCTATATTGCAAAGTTATTAACAATAGAAGCCTTAGACAGTTAGACTGCACATCAATCTTCAGCAGCACTGTATATTACGAGCCTACCCCCTTGCTTTTCACAGAGATTACCTGAAGCCCCCCCGGGGGGGGGAGCCTCAGACAGTTAGACTACACCACAATCTTCAGTAGCACTGTCTACTACGAGCCTACCCCCTGCTTTTCACAGAGATTACCCGGAGCCGAGGGTAGTGAAGCCATGCCCCAAGCAACCACACTCAATACAGATATCCTTATAATTCCCACAGGTGATCTCGACGGTGAAGGTACGCATATCACTCAATGCACACTAACTAGCACACTGACAGACCACTCATGATTATCTCTTTTAGTCAAATACAACAAGGACATCCTCCCAAGATAGACAAAGAACATAAACCAATTTAATCACATTATTTCACCTCTACAAGTTAACTAGACCAAACAACGGTGCTAAAATATATTTAAAGCTTATAGAGCTCCACGAAAATTCATCAATAGTCTTGCACTTGAAAATTGTTAGCTAATTATTTTGTAGATTCTCAAATTAAAGAAGTAAAGGGGAATCTTGGTGTTGGATCCTGTAGGCAAGGCAAATAACGCTAAAGAGGGGAGGGGGGTGAATAGTGTTGTTTAAAAATTATTTAAAAACTTAAACTTTTCGTAATGTTAAGTTGACTGAAAATAGATATACAGTCGACTGTTGCGTCAGATAAGAAGAGTATTTTACTGAAGAGTTACAAGTCGGATCAATCGACTTATAGCGGAAAACCAGTCGACTTACCAGACAAGTTTTTGAAATAATACTCAGAGAAATTGAAATTGCAAGTTGAGAAAATACAACCACAGAGAGTCAATTACAGCCAAACACAACGATATATCCTGGTTCGGTCCTCCCGACCTACATCCAGTCCCCAAGCAACCCACTTAGATTTTCCACTATTCTTGAAAAAGTACAAGAATACTCTAGGCCTTTGACAACAACAATGTCAAATCCGTAAACCTCTCTCACCACTAGAGAGAGCAAACCCACTCTACACCCTAGAGTGAAACCGACTCCAAAACCAAGAGTCCTACTCTCCAACCGAAACTGAGAGTAAAAACAACAACAAAGATTGAGTTTACAACAACCTATAGCCTTGTATGTGATAGTGCTTTTGTATAGTGGCTATTAGGTCAACTTCTGAATTCAGTCTAAAACGAAATCAATTTTATATTATACTAAAATTTAGAGAACCAAGTCTTAGAGAGTTTGTATGCTTTTGAAACACTTGTTCTAAAAGACTTGAAAGTTAAAGAATGCTTGGAAACTTTTCCACATGATTCCTATACTCTATTTATAGAGTACGAATCAAGGAACATTGTAAAACATTTCCATAAACTGTAATAAAACAGATATAAGAGATTTGAATTTGAAAAACAAGTTTTAAATTCAGAAAACTGTCGAAACGGCCTGAACAGTCGACTGTGTTGCCATAATGAGTCGACTGGCCAGATCATGTATGAGTTCAGGCAGTTTCGTACTATGACAGTCGACTGGTTCTAAGGAGCGGTCGACTGGTATTTATACAGCTGAACTTATTCAAGCTTGTTTTGACATTTTGATTTTGGAAAACACTCAGATTATTTAAAGTATGTGTGAGTGTGTGTGTGACAAGGCTATTACAAGTTTCTAAGACTCAAAAAATTAAAAATACTATATTATAAGACACTTTGTTTAAACATTTGAAGCACTTTGAATCTTGTCTTGAACTTAAGTCTTTGTCTTGAGCTTGAGCCTTTGTCTTGATGTCTTGATGTCTTGAAGCTTGATCAATTACTCTTGAAAGCTTCATCAGATTGTGTTGCCTTTGTGTATTTCACCATGGTATTGACTTTGATACACTCTGCAAGAGATATGTGGTAGAACAACTTTGTATTGTGTTGTAGTCATCAAAACCAAGAATCAACATTCTCTCCCTTTTTGATGATGACAACACAATAACTTATAATAATAACAATATACATAGCAAGATGTCACACATAATTTAAAGATATACATATGTGAAATAAGCTCCCCCTAAATAATGTACAATATGCACACAATTGTGAAAAAATAACAATATATATAAAACATGCACAGAAAAAAAAACCACAAAACCATATTTTTCTTTTCCTTTGTCATCAACAAAAACATAAGGAGGAAGGATACATCATAAAGAACAAAATCAACATTGCATAACCATAACACAGTTATACATAAGAAATCCAGTACATTATTGCAGATTATAAATTGAAGATAGAAAAATAACAAACATAAAACATAAAAGATCCATCAATGGGTAAAAGTAAGAAAGAGAGATGTCTCAGTTATGTGACGATTCGGAATCAGAAAAACCAAATTAATGTTGTGACAGTCGACTGGTTTTGATATCAGTCAACTTAGTCGAGAGAAAATTAAACCAAACGAAACATCAAGTAAAACTTCTGTCAGTCGACTGGTTAGTGAAACAGTCGACTGCCTAGAACACAAAATTCAGCCAAAATATGGATAACGAAAATACTTTATAAGTCGACTGAAAAAGACGTTTAAGTCGACTTAAACAAAATAAATTTTCAAGAAATGTCA